>PUFA01000018.1:12382500-13670000 GCA_003508835.1 Eonycteris spelaea | reverse complement strand
TGGACAGTTTGATTGGTCTTTAATCCCAAATCTCATTCAAAGAAGGGACACAAAGCATTTTATGTTCTCTAGAATGTGACAAAATGTTGCCATCTCAGCCATTTGTGAAGCATTGTAGACAGAAAGTCCACCTTAACTCAAAGCAAGCTATAAACCAATCTGAGAGGCTTTATTTTTGATGATTTGTGCTTCTATCTTTTAGATTTACTTTCCAATATTCACCTGTGCCTAGCTGTTCAATGCTATATCTTCTCTTATCTTCTATATGAAGTCTGAAAGTCTCCTTGTCCTGTTCAACTTAGGAGCTCATAGACTAAATTCTGGCTCTCAATTAATTTTTCTTCACCATGACCTACCACTCAGTCTAAGAATCATCACCATCACACATACACAATGATTGCATACATATGTCCTATTTCTTTTACAAGTATCTCCAAAAGTCATACTTTTACTGACACTTTACTTCCAAATGAGGGTGTCCCCATTGTTGGATTTCCATCTCTCTATCCCACTTTTACTCTTTTACTCAAGAACAGTTTTTTTGTTTTGTTTTTTGTTGTTATTTGTTTGTTTGTTTGTTTGTTAGGCAAGGCAACCAACCCTTAGTTGACCTCGCAGATTGCAAAGATTGTCAGTTTAAAATCCCTTATTTTTTTTTTTCTATGCCTACAGCACCTGGTCTTCCTAGGTGGTTTTCCATTCAATCTGAGAACAGTTTTAAATAACTATAAAAATTAACTATCTTCGATAAGTTCCTGGTTTAGAATTTTTCTTTGACTGCTCAGTTCTGCTTCAAAGCCATCTGACTTGTTCAGTTTAGTTTCCAAAGCTCTCACACCAGCTAGACAGCTCCCCCTTCTCTCTAACCCACAGTCTTAGAAAAACACACTTCTTTTCTGCACATTTGTTCACATTCCACCATAGACAGAGGACAGTGTTCCTCCTATTCTTATTCTCAGTACAGACAACCTCACTAGTTCAGGTAGCAACAATGAGGGTTTTCGTTTGCCTGATAAGTCTTCATTTAACAATTACTATCCTCCAGTGACCTTCACTTTGTAAATGATTCTTTTAAAGTACAAAGCAGAAATAAAAACTGAGAGCCAATCTCATGAAGTTAGCATTGTGGGAAAAAAAGAGTATGTCATATTGAACATGCTCCTGTAAACAGCTTGAAGATAGAAACCATGCTGTAGTTCTTGTTTTATTACCTAGGTTGAACAACAACAGTTCAACAAATATTAAACTACCATGCTGATAATTGGGTGCTGTGGTGAGAGAAAGTAGCTATTTGAAGACTACTATGAAATAATAATCCCTATCAAAAAAAGCAGTGCTTTTCTGATTCATTTAAATAAACTTTGTTATTCTGATTTAATTCATACTAACTAAGCAAGCACAGCACTGTTGCTAAAGGGAACCAACTGAGAAACATTTATTAATCTCCGTGACAACAGGAACCAGCTGGACTAGTCAGGGGGAAACTGAGTTCAAATTCTGCCTCAAGTATTCTGTAATCTTAGTTGACAGTTAGTTCATCTTTGTCTCCTAATCCCCAGTTCCTTATATTAAAAAGGGAAATAACAACTGAAGACTAAACATTAATGTATTTAAAGCATCCAGCAGAGTGCCTGATTCAGAGACAGCACAAAATTACTGAAACAATGGTGGCTCTTAAAGGAAAACAATGTTTGCAAATATAAGATAAATGCTTTTCCTTTCTCTGAGAGTTTATTAGCGAAAGGAGTTGGACTGGAAGCATAAAAAAATAAAATGTAGGAAAATACTTCTTTGAAATTATGGCAATATCATTGCCTGTTCTGTGCTCTGAAGGGGAAGAACATAGACTACTTCATGGAGGAAAGAAAGCTAAGCAAAGGAGCTGGAGAAGCAGCACAAACTTCTTCAGCTGATTGATAAGTTGGGCTGAAAAAATTAAGACCTTCTTTTAATTAATTTTAGCAATCTAAAGTGGGCTGATTGTATGTGGCTGAAATCAGGACAGTCAGTCCAAAGCAAGAAACAAGCGATAGGGCCTTAATCCCTAGCTCATCTCAAATACAGGGCTGTCAAATCTGAGGAGCATTTGAGCTCCAAGTTAAGATGAGATTGGTGAGTTTAAAAGGAAAGGTCTATAAAGGATTGGATATAAGAGAGAGTGAAAATTCATCAATAATGAAAAAAAGGTAATTATTAGAAAAAGATTTCAAATGTATCTAAGAGTTTACTTAAAAACTTGACGTTGAATTTATTATTAAATGTAGGGACTGGTTAAAACCTCACCATTTTAAAAGATGTATACTGTATTTGGATGATGAAGAATCATGTTTTAATTCAGCTTTCTTTGTTAGAAAGCTACATAAGCTGCTGTATAAACAATGTTTAGAAAAAGTTGCATTAGTGTGACTAATTCACTGCCTTCCTTCTTTTGTGAGGAAGCTGAATTTGAAATTAATGGATAAAAGAAACCAGTGGTAACAGTCCTGCTTGATAACTTGAACAATGAAGGGAAAAAAAGGTTGTTTGTTAACATGGTTGATATTTAAAGTTCATCCATTGGACATCTTGAAGTTTCCCATTTTCATCCTCTACTACTCTTTTATTCAGTCGTGTTTGCATAGAATAGCATGCAAGATTAACCATTTTATATTTAGGTTCCATTAAGATTCAGTTACTATTTTAATATCTGTACCTAGATGTGCTTCGGCATAGTTAAGGCATAGATTTTGTACTTTGGTCTTTGAACAGCAAATTGTACTTTTGTGGCCAATGGTTTGTTTCTTTGTTTTAGTTTTCATTATAGAACATTTCAAGTGAACAAAAAATAGAATAGTATAATGAACTTCCATGTATCATGACTCAGCTTCAGAAATTATTGATTTATGGCTAATCTTGTTTATCTATACGCACCAATCCCAACTTCCCACCTCAATTATTTTGAACAAATTGCAGGTATTATATCCTTCCTTCTGTAAATATTTCAGTACAATATCTCAAAAAAGGACATCTTTTAAACATGCTACAACACTTGTAGCAAGCACATCTACAAAACAAAAGTTTAACAGTTTCTTCTTATCCCTTTCTGCAAGCGACTGGGACTGATCATAACACATAAGTGATGCCAATCTATGTCTATACCTGTTTTGATTTTATTATTTCCTACTGCAGTAAACCTAGCAACCTCCTCCATAGTTTTCCTTGTCTGTCACAACCAAGGGAGAAGTTCTAGAAAAATAACCATCTCACCTGTGCTCAGAACCTAAGACTGAGAATTGAGAACTGTTTTACAGCCTCCCCTTCTAGATGATCTGGCCAGACTGCATGAGCAGACAGCTCACTCCATCCTTAAATGTGTTCTCAGTTTGGAGTTTGGTCTCTAAATAGATACAGACTTTAAAAACAAAATAAAACAATGAACAAAATAACATAAACTCCAATGCATCTAACGCATACTTTGTAAGGGGAAAAAAAAAGTGCTCAGTAAATGTCATAAACTGATAATTTACTGAAGTAGTTAATGCAGCACTAAAAAATATAAGCAAACTTGGTTTTCAAATTCTGATCCTACAGTTTCCTCTCTCTTGATCTTTGAAGTGGTGCTTGTAATGTTCATATCAGGCTTTGGGTGTGAGGGACCCTGATATGTAGATTGCATATTTCCCTTGTGTAAGTGTTCCCATCAAGTTCAATTTCAGAAGTCACAGAAGGCGGGAGCTGGAAAAAGATAAGCACAATTGGCTTCCCAAGCTAATACTAGCAAGCTCCAGCCACTACTGGATCTTGGGTAATCGTAACAATTCTCTAATCCCCAGATTCATAAATTTTAAAATAGGAAAAATAATAGTACTTGCTTCATTGTTTATTGAGAAGATTAATGAAATACTGCATGCATAGCTGTTATTATTGTGTTCTGGAACTTATAATGCTTATTATGCATTCGAACAATGTTAGCCTTTTTCATTATTAGCAGTATGAAGGCCAAATGTCACCAATGATCGGTTTTCTAAAATAACTCTTTTAAGAGAACTTTTGACATCCCTATACATTTTTATTAAGTGGGTCCTGAATAGTGATCTGCAATATTTCTAAACATTAAGGCAAGAAAGTAACATAACACCACTGAATTACCCAGAGAGAGAATATGACTATATTCCACATATTAGCATTAAAAATGAATTCAAATACAACAATTCATGAGTAAAGGGGATTTAAATCTCAGGGCAAGCCATATGTCACTGATTTCTATGTCCTCAGCAACACTGCCTTTGAGACACTAGGATTATATTTTCTTCCTTTTCGTTGCTCTCAATCATAGCCCGAATGTAGCAGGACTGAGGGCACAATGTGGACGCACAACTCTATTTTCCAATTTGAAAACTAAAACTCTGTATCTGACCATTATGACAAAATGTACAATTCAATGGTTTCAAAATGTACATGAGTAGATGTTTTAAAAATATAAAACTGACTTTCTTAATCCATGAGGATGTAAAATTTGCATTTGTTAATTTTCTTTTGAAGCATTTTTTCTAAAGGTGATGATTTTAGATCCTTACTGTTACAGAAGCATCTGGTGTTTATTCTCTCCCAGCTTTGAATCTGGTAGTAAGGACTTCCCTTCCTTTGCTCTAGCTCTGGGTGTTGCTCTGCTTCGTTTCTCATGTATGATCCCTCTCAGAAACTCAGAATAATCTCAGAAATGACCTAAGCACAGGGCTGAGCCCATTCTGAACCCAGATCTCCAACATGGCAGGCAGGGATGGAATCACACATCCATCCTGCTATGCAGACTGCTTTTATTAGCTGTACTGCAGAGTAAAATCTAAAGCAGGACAATTTTATTTTATTTACTGATGGTGCGATGTCAATAACTTAATCAATAAACGGCTAGAAAGAATGATGCCAACACCTACCATGAGACTAAGGTTAGAAGAAAGTGTATTTTATGAATTAAAAGGAAATTGATCATATGAAGTTTAATCCTGACAGGCACCACTATTTAGATATGGGAGGAGAGAAAGTCTTACATTTCTCTAGAGACTCTTCAGGCAATAAAATAATACTGTGAAAAGGGATTTCTTTTGGTCTCCTCAAGGGAAAAAAAATAATCCTTTCTGAAAATAGTTTCTTCTAACCATGGATGTATTATTTATGAAGATTTAACCTATATAACAACATTTCAAGTTGTTCCATAAAGAAAAAAAAAACTCCTCAGATAAAGAAAAATGCTCAAGGACAGCAGTGCAAGAAGCCTGAACCCAAGGGATGCTGGCAAGGTGCCCTTTCTCTGAAAAGTACAGTCTCTGTTCCACTTTTTTAGTAACTTCCTCCTACTGTCTCCCCAGGACTCTGCCCAAACCTCAGAGGGACATGTAGGACTTCTCTAGGATGCCTGTAATTATGGTTTGAAGAAATAATTTGTGCTGCTTACTTTTGTTATTCCAGTTCTCTTTCTGTTGTCAAGACAGAAAAGGCATCCATCACTTTTATTGCCACCCAAAGCAGCCAGGGTTCTCTGAAGCCATACAGCCACCATTTAGCACTTTTAAAGTCAGATCTGAAAATCTGGCACCCAAATATCAATATTCGAACGTTCTGTTTCCAGACTAGACATAAATCTTCCATAGCCACGCTCCGCAGTGAGCTAAGTCTTGGACTGCCTTTTTGGCAAGGAGAGAACATAATCAGGACACCTCAACCCTACTCTAATTTTGCTTTATGCAGAGACAGATCCTCATTTGAAAGCACCTTGTGGGCCAGAGAGTATGTGCCTTGATCATCGCTGAAATGTGCATTTCCGTACAGAGAGACAAAGGAGCTGGTTTTCACTCCCAAGCCCTTTGCTACTTAAATAAAGTTATTGGCTGCCTAATGAATGTTAGCTGCAGTACTCCCTGTGGTCAGCGGGGCTGTTGTTTAATGAATTGCTTAATGTGCTTGATTACTGCTACAATGTTGAATGAGGAAAAGGCAAGGGAGATTTGAAAGATTCACTGGAGGATATGATGAAAATGAATTGGATCAATAGAAACTTTTGCTCATCTCTGAACGGCACATTATGCGCTGTATTGTTAGTGTTGGGGGTAATGCAATTTTGAGGCTTGTTGTCTTTGTATAACTCACAAATATAAATCTCCTTCGACAGTGAGTTTTAGGACTGGCCTTCCTGGAGTTATAAATGATCCCCAGACTCTAGCCCTGGTTACTTACATGGACAGATAAATTAATTAGGAAAACTTTTATGCCAATTACTTTATGCCCTTGGCTTTCATATGTTTCTGAAGAGCAGCAGCTAATTAAAGATATGATTCATAATTACTGGTCGATCAAGTAGTTGAGTAATGGAATCAGGAACTGTTCCAAAGAAAATTATCCATCACATCATTACTAATTGTTACATAATACATAAGGATGTAGAATTCAAATAAAAAATTACTGATTTTGAATGGTTCATTCAATTTTCTTAAATTTAACAATCATAAACATGAAATGAGTTCTTGTGATGCTGCATCATGTAATAAGTTGGTGTTTTTGTATTTTTTAAGTAAATACTTCCACTGATTGAATTCAAAAAACAAAGGCCCAAGTGACTTCAAGTTTTATAATCATTAAGTTCTTTCTCTTTCCTATGAAAAGTTCAAACTAAAGAAGGTAATAGACAAAACACATTGGCCTTTCTTTTAGCCCCACCTTCGGAGTTTGCTGAAACCCAGAGGGCCCAAATGAGAGGCGCTATTAAGCCCACCCATTGGTGTGCATTGGATTAAGAAAGTTCCCAGGCTCAGAAAGCCTAAGAATGTTAATACTTGGAGAATATGGCAATCTCCCCAAAGGAGACAGTTGTCAAAGGTTGTGTATATCCTAGATCTGTCCTAGCTTAAGGTAATTATGGCTCTTTGTTTGAAGGGAACACAAGACCAGAAAGGTGGGGATAATCTCACACAGAGCAGAGCTTTATGAGGAAGGAGTGAGGGGAGCCTCGCCACCCTATACCAGCAGTAGTCTTTAGTTTGCATTGGGTGGAATTTGGGCCTCCCATCTGTGAGCATTCTACCAGCAAGTAGCTCCTGATTGATGCAAACCCACTTTGCATTCACCCTGAGTGATGTCTCAAAAAAATCCTTCCTCTCTTATTCCTCCTCAAGATCTCCCTGTCTTCTTCTCTTTTCCTTTCCAATTCCTGATTCCAGCTCCTGTGACAATCCAGAGTGGCATCCATAGTGATAGAACAAAAGTGGACAAGAGAATAGGGAAATTGTAAATTGAAATTGCAGTCTACTTCTTTCATCTGCCTTTGCTTAGTTAGTTGCAGTCCTATTGAAGAGCCCCTCATTTCAGTCCCATTTTCTCCCCTAAAACCCACTGTCTATATCCTCTAATTAAATACCTAAGGCACAGAACTGAGTATTCTATGCTTTTATCTAATCAAGAAAACTTTACTGCCAGGAACTGTGTAGGGCACTGGAGAGAAAGACAAGAGGTAAAGTCATCAGCATCAAGCCCCTCCTAGTCTCCCAGAGCAACAATATGAGAAGTGCACTGATGGAGCCTCTGGGCTGCAATGAAACTCAGATATGAAGATCTCACTGGAGAGACAGAATTAAGTAAGTTGGAAGAAACTTTGCTACATCATTAAGGACTAACTCCTTGATTATTTATGAGCACTTAAATTGCTTCCACACATTGGCTATTGTAAATAACATTGCAATGAACACAGGGGTGCATATATCTTTTCAAATTAGTGTTTTGAATTTCTTCAAATACCCAGAAGTGGAATTGCTGGGTTCTATTTTTAATTCTTTGAAGAACCTCCAGACTGTTTCCATAATGGTTGTATCAATTTGCAATCCCATCAACAGTGCATGAAGGTTCCCTTTCTCCACATCCTCACCAATACTTATTGCTTGTTGATTTATTGATGATTGCCATTCTGATAGGTGTGAGGTGACCTCTCATTCTGATTTTAATTTGCATTTTTCTGATGATTAGTGACGTTGAGCATCTTTTCATATGTCTATTTATTGGCCATCTGTATATTCTCTTTGGAGAAATGTCTGCTCAGGTCCTTGACCCATTTTTTAACTGGATTGTTCGGGGGGGAGGAGTTGGTGTTGCATTGTATGAGTTCTTTATAAATTTTAGATATTAACCTCTTATTGGATGCATCACTGGTGAATATGTTCGCCCATTCAGTAGGTTGTATTTTTGTTTTGTCAATAGTTTCCTTTTCTGTGCAAAAACATTTTAGAAAAAAAAAGACAGAGAAAGACAAATGTCTTATGATTTCACTTACATGTGGATTCTAGAAAACAAAATAAATGAACAGCAACAACAACAAAAAAAAAAACAGAAACAGACTCATAGATACACAGAACAAAGGGAAAGTTGCCAGATAGAATGGGGGTTTGGGGGCTAGGTGAAAAGGTGAAGGGATTAAGAAGTACAAATTAGTTACAAAATAGTCATGGGGATGTGAAGTATGGCATAGGAAATACAGATATTAATATTGTAATAACTACATATGGTGCCAAGTGGAT
The DNA here is from genome assembly GCA_003508835.1 of Eonycteris spelaea. Classification (NCBI taxonomy): domain Eukaryota; kingdom Metazoa; phylum Chordata; class Mammalia; order Chiroptera; family Pteropodidae; genus Eonycteris; species Eonycteris spelaea. The sequence goes on along the minus strand of PUFA01000018.1, from coordinate 13,661,463 downwards.
ACTAATCAGGAAGATCGCTTCATAAACTATATAACTGTCTAACCACTATACTGTACACCTAAAACTAATATAAAATAATATCCAATGTCCAAAAAAAGGTCAAAACCAAAGGCCCCAACTGGGAAGTATAAAGAGCCATAAGCATTTATCACCTAAAATAGGATTGTAGGAGCCCCCAGCCATTCACAAGCTAGTTATAACATAGAGCTGTCAGCTGATCCAGGTGACAGACAATGAAGGTGACCTTGGGCTGACCGCCACAGAGCGAAAATGTGAATAAATACTCACTGTGGGAAGGCTAGCATGTAGTCTCTATTGAGAGGCAAGTGCAAATAACATGCATTCGATCTTTAATTAGAATTCTACTTCATGTTTTTCTCAGGGCAGGTCACATTTATATTACAAGTTGGTAAGAGTTCTTCAGTAGCTGGAGGCACAGACCTCAGGGCCATTTAACTAAATCTCCTCCAAGGAGGAAGGGCAGGACTACTTAGAAAGAAATTATTGCATAGCCAGAGCTAACGTTTCACTCTGGAAGAGAAGCAGCCCTCTGTTTTGAGACTGGAGATTTGACCAAGCCGTGTTGGTTGTCTTTGTGTCAGTTTCAAAGCATTGCGCCTTGGCAAGAGCAGCAAGAATCAAGTGCAAAAGAAAAAGAACGAAAAAGAAAAAGATTTCAGACACACCACCTGCTGAGCTTTTACAAGTTAACAAACTTATGTGAGGTCTGGAGAGAGCAAATGAGTGCTTTTAGGATATTACATCAAGCCTTTATTCACTTGGTGGCAGCTTCCAAAGGCTGTTCTATTCCAAGCATTATCCCAGAAAACCTGAGAGGCACCTGCATAGCCCATTAAGGCAAATTTAACCAAATGCATCAGTCATTGGTACAGTATTTGAGAAATGGGACTATAAAGCAGATGCCTTCTGTTCCTGTACAACTCCTCAGCAGTGCTGGCTTGGAAAACAGAATTCCATGAATGTTAGAAATAGTTTCGTTACCTTTAACATGGGACCCAAAGTACAAGTGTGCCCACCTCCAGACTAAGCCATTTAAAATGGTGACAAAGTGAGTCAACTAAAATCACCGCCTCAATCCTTTAAACACCAGAGTTATATGAGCTGGAAGGAAAGAACCTCAGAAAGTCTTTTTACTCAGCACTCTCCTCTCCTCCTTTCACCTCCCTTCCTGGTGAAAGCATAGACTATTAAGATAGATGGATATGTAGCAGATACACAGATTTAATTAGTATTCCCTCTACTCTACTTTATGTAAATGAGAAAAGTTGTTCCCAGATTGTGCTCTCTGAAGGAACAGATCCCCAGCTCACCAGTGATAGGCACTCAAATAGTGCACATGTGCATGGCTAAAAACTGAGTGGGACGGGGCAATCTGTTGCCAGGATTCATGCCCAGTGCTCTCCCAAGACCTCAGTTCTCCCACCAAGTTCAGATAAAACCCCATATGGAGGAAATGCTCAGCAGAATAGGGGAAGGGAAATAGGTTACAGTCCGTGCTATAAGGGGAGGAAAGCCAGGGGCATCCTTAAAAGCATAGACTAGGTTTTTCTCTGTTCCGTTCAGAGTGAGTGATACCTTTCAAGCTGTTGACCTTTTGCCTTTGACCCAGGCTAGGTGCTGAAGCTCAAGCTTTCTATTCACCTATCTGTCATTGTCAAACTTCTATGAAAGAGGGCAGTCACTTCATGACTGTTTTAAAGACAAGTTCTCCAGGAAAAAATATGTTAAGTTCAGGTTTGGCAAAATCTTGTTCTGCATTTTTAAAAATTGGCATTCTCTTCTGATGGGCACTGAAAACTCAAGCATTATTTCTAAGGCTCCTGATAGTGGCCACTCTCTTAGGAGTAATAATATTACATGACTTCGTGCCAAGGAGGTAAATCACAGGGGAAGCCAGCTTGACAGTGTTAGAACCAGTGTCATTCAGTTGTCGACATTTCAGGCATGTCACCGAGGACCTGACCACATAGATGAAAGGCAGCTACTCGGTGGTTTTATCATTCCCTGCACCCATCTTGCTGTGTGATCTAAATATAGTTACTTCACCCTTTCTATTGTGGTATGCTCAAATGCAAAAGAGTTACCAGGATTTATTGGAATTACTGTTTAGCACTCTCTCCTTTAAATAGTTTTCTGACTCAGAAAGTCTTGTGTAGATTGTTATTTTGAGCCAGATTCTCCCAATGTGGAAACTCCTTAGGATTGCATTAGGCTCTTGGAGGAATGAAATAACTCTTTCAGGCCTGTGGTGCTGCATCTAATAACTACTATTGCACAATACATAAATGCCTTACAAAAGTTGACGAGCTTGACTACTAAGCAAAAGAGTTATTTTTCCTCTGACCACCAAACCTGTGGGAACTCATTAGGCTGCAAGCCAGTCTAGGCATGGTCATGAGCAAACAAAGACAAAGGTATGAAAGAGTTGGAAAAATTGAAAAGAATTTTTGGTGATAGAGCTGCTGTCTGCTGGACTCTAATTCTAAATTAACTGGATTCTCTGAATTCTTCTATTTTATTGCAGAGGTGAGATGCATATGATATCGAAGGGCAATTTTTTAATGTCACTTTTCAGCAAGAAAATGTTCATCAGCCTGTGGCCCCTTTTAAAATGCTAATCTTTATGGGATCTTAAACTTGCTTAAAAGAAAAGCTCACCATTCACAGGACTCGGGAAAAGTCTCCTTTAAATAGGCATTGAGAGTGTTTAGTCAGAGAACACACTCAGGCTTTAAATACCATCTCTATGTCGACAACTTCCAAATTCCTACCTCTAGCCCTGACTTCTCTCCTGAATTCCAGACTCGTATATCCAACAGCATATCTGACATCTCCTCTTAGATTTCTATGGACCTTACAAGTTTAAGATGTCAAAAACAAATTCCTGTTCTTATCCTTCCCAATCTGTTATGCCCACTTCTTTCTCATCTCAGTAAATGGAACAACCATCCTTCTAGTTAAGCTAAAACCCTGGAGCCATCTTTGATTTATTCCTTTCCTCTCACAATTTACATGAATTCATTAGTAGACTCTGAGGCTCAACTTTGAATGTATATCAAGAATCCAACCTCTTCACCACCACTGGTGTCATCTGATCTAGCCATTATTCTTTTTCACCTCAATAATGACAAGAATTTCCTAACTAGTCTCCCTCCTCCAACTCGTCTCCCCCAAAAGTCTGCTCTCAACACAGCAGCCAGAAGGACCCTATTGAATCTTGTCATGTTGCTCCTTTAGCACATCTTCCAATGGCTTTCTATATTTTTCAAAGAAAAAATCAAATATCTCCCAATGCCTACAAGACACAATGACTTGCTATCCAGCTTCTTTTTGTCCCATTCTTCACCATTCTTCCCTTCCCCTCTCCCTTTCTCCCTGTTTTCATCTTTCCCTCCCTTCTGTATACACAGTTTTTCCTCAGAGCCTTTGCAATAACTATTCTCTCTACCTGGGATACTTCTTCCTCACTGGTATCCATGTGGCTTGCTTCCTCATCTCTTTTAAGTCTTTGTTCAAAGATCACCTCCTCAATGAAGTCTACCCTGACTGAACTCATCTGAATGGCAGATCCCACCACCTCACGGCTCCTCCTCATTATCCTTCTTCTGCTGTACTGATTTTCTTTAATATCACCTTTCAAAATACTATAAATGTTTATTAATTATGTCTTCTATCTACTCTCTCTTCCTTACACTAGAATGTGAGTTTCCTTGGGAACAAAAACATCTGGATTTTGGTCTATATTTTCACTTATGTAAACTCAGAACAATGCTTAGCCCATGGTACTTTCTCCATACACATTTGCTGAACAAAAGAATGTTTTTTCTTCTTAAATAATTTGCTTGGCGATGAAAATATTGAGTCTGCTGACCCCAGAGAGTCAAAAATAGTCAGAAGTAGCTACCATGTCTGTACTACATATGTCTAATTTTTTGTGAACTATTAATTTCCACAGAAATTAATTAATATGAACATATGAATAATGTTTTCATTAATATAACACTAAAATTTATTACTCACCTATCTTTCATTAAGCATTATAAACCTCCCAAATGATGTGTTTTAACGGAGTAGGGAAGAGAGAGTTAGCAGATATAATTATACTTTTAAAGTATACTTAAGGCTAGAATTGTCTAAAAAATAAAATAGTACTTAGAATTTCTTTACTATCTAAATAAATATCAATATGAAAAAAAAGTGTTGTATTAAAACACAAAAACTTGTTCTCAGGAATCTTTTATTAATAGCAACTCTTCTTGAGGAGCTCAATATCAATATGAATATCAAATAAAATTTCATCCTTATGGTGAATGTTAGGCTATTGAGGAGTGGTGAATAGTAAAGCCCGTGTCCCTTCTACATTCTGAGCCAGCTAAGAGATGGGCACTGAATGTGGAAAGATAGAGATCAAAATATCATTTTTATAGCTGGTAAAAAGTATAGGGAGAAAATGGTTTAACCTGTCGCTAAAATCACACGTCCTTCCACTGGCATACAACGCCCCCCCCCCACACACACACACGTGCACACACACTGACCTTGGGACCCTTCCTTGAAGAAAGAGCTTGGGTCTGCTGAGTAGATATTTTACCAAGCCAACGAAACTGGAAAACACTGCTGAGCTGCAATACTGAAGAGAGGGCTGAACCTGAGGGCAGATGTGAACCTGAACAAAGTGTGCTAATCACATAGGGGTAAGAGCAGAGCAGAACACACTGATGTGACGGCAGGCAGATTTGAAAGAGCCAGGCAGGAAAGCCCAAGTCACACATGCCCAGGCTCCTTTCCCAGCCTCATGGATCCAGTAAAGAACTTCTCTATCCTTGGACAAAGGTTTATGAGAGAAAGAAAAAAAGTAGGAAGCCCTCTTCCTGGTAACCTGAAATCATTGGAAAATTGTTCTGCTACCCTGAGAGTTAATAGAATAAAATTAAAGACAGCCTCATTATACATGCTAAATTTCTTATCTCTTTTAAACCAGAGGACACCAAACCAGCTACAGAATCTTACTCAAGATCTCCAAGTCCAAATAATGTCTTCTACCACCATACTTGTACATGCATATATACACAGAACTCCTTCAGATTTGAAGTAGCATATGTTTTCATCACCATCTCTACCAGCAAACCAGTCCCCATGAACCATCTTTTTGCTTTTCATGCCTGCTTCAAGAAACCTTACATTCTGGGAGTTTCAGATGAAATATCACAACATTTGTTGTCATTGTAAAAGATCATTTAATATTCCGTGGGCACATGCCATATGTTTGGAAGGAAGATGATAAGTACTGTTTTGTCACTTTTTCTTGGCAAAATGCAAAATGGAGTGAAAACAAAGACACTTTTCACACATGAAGCTTTAAGAAAATATTGGGAAAAATATTGCAACCCAAGTTACAATGTGCCACTTCTGAATTTTATTGGTTAGAAAAGGAATGCATAGTTATTATACCACCATTTTACAATAGATAGCTGTTCACACAGAGCTTGGCCAACTATGCTTTATGGAGATATACATGGTATGTTCAATGAGTGAAAGAAGATCTGTTTTTCCAACTTATGATGAATTCAACATGCAGTTATTTTCTTAAATAAAAGCAACTACCCCCATCCCAGACTTACACTAGGGAGTGAATCGTGACAATGTGACCATGGGCAAGTGCTCTACAATGGGCTTAAGGTTCACAGCACTAGAATTAAATACTTTAAAATAGCATGGTTAATATCCAGGGAATGACAAAGAGAAACATCAAGTAATATATAATCACAGTATCATACTGGATAGAAAATCAATGGAAAAACTAGGTAACGGTTCTGCATAGTCTCTATGCTGTGGTGATAGTGCGTGGAACTGTAAAATGTATAGAGACATTAAGATTTAAAGTTCTAATCACTCGTTACACAAAAAAAACCCTATCATATGGCTGGAATTAAAGAAATATTAATTAAAACATATTCAAAATACGATACACTATAGACTGTGCTTTAAGCGACACCACAACTGTATTGATCTCAAATGTTGAAGCAAGACATGCGAAGTGCTCTCTATCAGGTGAGAATCATTCCTAAAGATCAAGATCAACTTTTACACAGTGAGGTTGTTATTAATTTCTAAAATGGTCACTTGGGTACACATTGTAATTTTAAATAAACAATAATAGGAGTATTTTAGGCCTTTATGTATTGCTGCTGAATCGCAGTTTTCACCATAAAGTGGCTCATTAAATAACTTAACAGAAACGAAATTGTTTTGCCTTGCCTTTTCCAACTGCAAAATGGGCTTAGATCCAAAGAAACTTCCATTTAAGTATGAACTTGTCCTGAGCTCCTGAGAGGTCATTCCTAAATGGGACTGTTGTCAGAGAGAAAGGTATTCTGAAACAAGCACTGGAAACTACAATGCCAGTTAGGCGTATAAAGATCCACACTTTTTTCTCTGGACAAAGCCAGTGAGGTGTGCGTTGGTAGGAGTCATGCTTATTATGTCAAGTATGTCTTCCAAGAGCATTGACCCTGTGGCTCCTTGATATGTATTCCATCTCTCTGGAGACTGTAATTAGCCAAAAATGTGATGTCAAGAGAAAAAAATTAAGAATGTGTTGAAACAATACAAAACTAATCATTCGTTCTCAAATTGTTCCAAATATCAAATGAAAACTGGCAACTATCAAAAAATACCCAGTCTAGAAGAGGCAACTTAGCTAAATATATATATTTTTTTCTACAATGTATGTTCAACTGGTCGTCCTAGCCAGAGCTAACTTCTTACAAGTTTCTTTACCAGACACAACAGAGACCGGCACGTCACTGTGATTAACATCATGTGAGAAATAAACAGTCCATGGCTGAAGCAGCAGGCTCTAAATAGCTTTCTAACCTAGGTTTGACCAAGACATGTTATATACCCAGAAATTTGCTCAATTACCTATATAGTCATTTTCTCTCATACTCATCATGTCCTTTGCCGTTTCAGAGCATGTATGTCTAAATAATACCTACTGTAATTTTTGTTCAGTAAAGGTTGGAGCATATTGTGTCTGGTGTAATGCATCTCACTGAAGTTTTTATAATAATTTGGAAAGCCATGCCTATTGCTTTTTCTTCCATTACATTTTAGAAATAGGATGTGTGTGTGTGTGGCGGGGGGAACATATATTAGATATCTATAAGATATAGCTTTAATGTATTCAGCTGTAGATGTTCTGAAATCACAAGAAAAATTATTTTCAATGCTGTATTTTTTAATATATAAGGATATTCATACATAAGCACATACAGAATATTTAAGTGTCAAGTCACTCTTTTGAGAAATGGGTCAAATCTAAAGAGTGTTTTTATGTGCTCAAATTTGCATATGTTTCTGTTTTTGAGCAATATTTTATAACCAGTGTAGTTAAAGAGTTCCTTATCAACTATTAGCTGATCTGAGAAATGTTTATACTAGAAGGACCTGAAAGGCACTCCAAGAAGTCTACTTGCCTGCTAGTCCAATAGGGGCAGCTCCATTCTGTTAGACACTAATGCATGTGGCTCAATTACACCCACATCCGCATTGTTGTCTTTTGCAAAGAGCGAATGTTGATCGAAGCAGCTGTAATGCTGATAATAATCTAGTTTGGAAATTTGATTTAAAGAAAAGTTCCTAACTTTTTAAATTAATAAAAATGAGTTTATGAGAAAAACTGGACTTTGAGTAAACATATTGGATAAGAAACCCATTGAGTAATAGAAACTAAATAAGTTAGCAGTTCTCTGGTAAACTTATAGAAAAAATGGATTCACATATTAAATTGATCTTTGACATTTCAGTATAGAATTAGAACGAGTTGAAATTAAAAAGATAAACCTTAAGTTACTGGGCATTTTTTTCTGAAGTGTGCTTTATCCCAAATATCTTGGGGGAGGGGGAAATGCACCAAAAATTTATGTTCGGCTCATAAAGAGATTTTTTTTTGGAACTGACAAGCATGGACAATCCACCCAGTAGTATGCAATATCCCTTGATTTCCAAATATCCATTGTCTAAATTCACAGTAGTAATTTCCTGAAAACTTGCCATAAATTTTGAGTAACTCCAAGTCTTTGAAATAGCAAACACCACCACCTTCCATTATCTAGCAAAGCTGTAACCTGTAGTTAATGTGAAAGTTCTAAATCCTTCAGTTTGGAGTACTGATAATTCAGTTGGGAGCTTAAAAATATAACATGATTTTTTTACTAAGTATCTTCTTGCTTCTTAGAAACAGGTTAAATATGTTTATTTCTTACTTTTTGAAGACTTTATTAATCCTGATAATATGTAATAACTTATAATATGTAATATATAATAGCTGTTGCTACCAAAGGTCCAGTTTATCACCCAGAAGCAATTCCTACACTGGTAGAATTGGTTCAACCTAGGTGAAGGTGCTTTAAGCTCTTCAGGGAAGAGATGTCCCATAAGTTTAAAATATTAGTGTTATCTCTTTAAATGCAATTATCCTTATTAGCTAGACAAAGACCCTGGAGAAGAGAAGAGCTAACTGAGAAAGCAAGGTCACTGCTGGAGTTAGGCTGGGCGTCAGGAGAGTTGGCTCGAGCTTCAGATCTCTCTCCAGTGGACTGGATTACCCTGAGTAAAATTATATAACTTCCTTTGGCCTCGATTTCCTCAAAAAAAAATTTTTTTTTTTAATAAGAGAGTGGGTTAGAGCAAGTATCAGCAAACTTCTTCTGTAGAGAGCCATACAGTAAATATCTTAGGCTTTACAGATTATATATGATTTCTGACATATATTCTTCTTTACTTTTTTTTCCTAAAAATGTAAAAAAAATTATCCCTAGCTTACAAGCCATAGAAAAAAAACAGGTGGCAGGCTGTTTTTGGCCTGCAGGCCACTGTTTGCTGATCCCTGGATTAGAGAATAACAATGTTTCTCATAGAGCCAAAATTTGATGATGCTATGATTAACCATGATTTCAAATCACTCTCCCATAGATTAATACCATGGAATCCTGGTAACCAAAAAAGAGAGACTGTCAACACCATCTCATAAATGTTTCAAACTCTCAAATTACTGCAAAACTTTCAATCAAGCAAACATTTGTCAATCTTTACATTTCAGACAATTGTATACCTACATAAAGAAGGCATTATTTATTCCACATGGATAATTTCTTATCCTGAGGGATAAATATTATTTGTACAGAAACAACATAAGAAGATGAAAGCAATCCACGTGTCAAATATAGCTTGCAAGATCAATTCACCAGTATATCAACAGTACCTTACGTCACCACTGACAACATCTCAAAGTGAAAGGCAAATAAAGGCCCGGTATAGCTTTCAGTCTTGTGCAATAATGCAGGTGGACATATTTCTGCTCAATAATCGCTATACTGATCCTTAGGAGCAAAGGCTAATAAAAATTCTGTATATTCATTCTATTTTTTAAGAAATAGAAGGGAAACCATCATTTATGAACAACTAGTATGTGTCAATTCTTTGGAATATATCAATAGTCATAATTATAAATACTCATAAAGTCTTTCTATGATCCAGACATTGCTACAAATACTTTATATGTACTAACTCATTGAAAGCTAAGAACTATCCTATGTGTTAAGTACCATTATTAGCCTTATAAGATAAATATTGTATCACTGGCATTTTTTACAACTGAGGGGGGAAAAAGGACTAGGGAGTAAAGCATACAAGGTTAGCCACCGCAAATCTCATCCCTGTGTCTTTTTTTCTATTTTTTTGTTTTTGGGTTTTTTTTTTTTTGCCTTACTTTTATTATTTTTAAATGAGGTGTGACAATATGCATATATGCATATATATTACTTAAACACAGATTAGAGCAAAAATTAGAGTCCATCTAAGTCCAAATCCAAGGTGCCAGCTCTCCCATAATGCTAAGGATAAGATAATGTTCCAAATCCAAGGATTACTTAAAATACAGGTTCTTCTGTCACACAGGTTCTAAGTGAGTCCCAAGTCAGTGCCATATTCTCAGGACTGAAATACAATTCACTATAAAGCATATGCCCATGGTCTGTCAAGGACCTAGTATGGAATTTTAACCAGTAGGAAGGATACTAATACCTTCAAAACTTAAGGCTACGGGTGAGTAACTGTTTTGATATGCACGTACTACTTTTGAAATATATCAATAGTCATAATTATAAATACTCATAAAGTCTCGGTGGATTAGAAAAAGCTAATGCGGTAGTTCTAACTGTGTCTAATTCAAAAATGGGAAGTAGCTTGGTTCCTTAGAATATCTTATTTCTAATGCTCAAGTACTAAAGACTAAAAGTAAGACTGTATCTCTAATATTGAGCTTAAAAACTTTGTAGTGACTGAGCTTTATTTTGAGGATCTGATTTAGGTTTAAATCCCGTTGAGTGTACAAAATAAAACTGGTTACAGAAAACATAGACATGGTGGAAAGAGAACAAGCTTTGCATCCAGTCAGACTGGGAGCTGAATCCCAATTCCATCGCATGCTATCTACATGCTTAGACATATCACTTAATCGCTCAGACCCTCAGCTTCCTCATCTGTAAAGAGGGCACAAATTATACCTGCTTTGTACAATTGGTCTAAGATTGGAGGTAATGGGAGAATGCCCAGTACATAATAGGTATTTAATAAAAGATAGTTCTTTGGGTGATTAGGTATGTGTGGGTTTGATATGGCATGAAAGGGGCTTAATATTTGTGTAATACAACCAATCTTCCCTACATAATTTTTCCAATCTCATAATTATCCACAGATAATCATTCAGATTCCCAAATATGTGTCATGTCACAGTGTTTCTTTCAATCAGAAATATTTATTATCTTTAAGTAGAAATAGCAAGAATTGTTCTTTTTTATCTAAATTTCTGCCCTTCACATACAGTGGTCACAAATGCCTCAATCCAAAATAAAAAGAAATAGAATCACCTTGCATGACAAGGCAGATAGAAATGATGGCTTCAACCTGCTATAGAAAATGTTTATTTGAAATTTAAACTACTTTAGAACATGACCAAAAATAACAGGAAAAGTAATGAAAAAAAGTGTAATAACAGAAAATAACTTTCTGTGCAAATTGAGTCATCATGCAGAAAAATTGTAGCTAACTAGTTGTTACCAATATAAAACTCCATACCATCAATTTCTCATGGACTTTGATTGCTCTTAACAGACTGCTCTGCTTCCTCACGTTGTTTACTTTGTTGCATTAACTACTGAAAGGCAAAGCTGAATCATATGTTCAATCCGAATATAGTTTTAACCAAGACATTGATACAATTTCCCCCTTGTCTTTGCACTTTCATTAAAAAAATTTTTTTGGAATATTTTTAAAGCATAAAAAATTTGCAATACAATACTCTCCCAAAGATAAATAAGCATTCCCCTCTGAGCCGCCTGAGAGTAAGTTTACCAACATGATTCCCCATCATTCTGAATATTTTAGTATATAATTCCTACAAACAATGACATTCTTCTATGGAATCTCAATAAAACCATCACAATCGGGAAATTACAATGATACATTGTCATCATCAAATCCACAGATTCTACAAGTTTCACTAGTTGTTCCCAAAAGTCTTCAGTAACAAAAAGATGTCTAAAATTATACCTTACATTAGTTGTCATCTCTTTAATCTCCTTCAGTCTCAAACAGTTCCTCGTTTCTTTTTTGACTTGTATATTCTTGTGAACAACAATAGGCCAGTTTCTAGAAGAGCTCCCCAAATTGGGTTTGACTAATATTTCTTTATGATTAGATTCAGGTTTTTTTCTCTTTAATTTGGGGCATAAATGTTACAGAAGTATGCTACATTCATTTTATACATCTTACCAGGTAATATGATTTTGAATTGTTCCATTACAATGATGTTATCTTTCTGTTATCTTTTATTATGATTAAAGTAGAATTGGCCAAGTTTCTCTGCTATAAAGTTTCTCTTCATAATTAGTAAGTATTTAGGGAGATACTCTGAGATGAGGTGAATATTCCATTTTTATTATACTTTTACCCACTAATGTTAGTACCCATTGATGTTTAACAAATGGTGCTTATCTAATTAATCATTCCTTCTACATTTATTAGTTGGGAAAGCTCTCTCTTTTACCATTTATTCATTTATATGTTTATATATGTATTGGTTGCTTTGAGGCTCAAATTATCCCAGATTTGGCCAATAGGAGCCCTTCGAACTGGCTTCTGTAGCCTTTCACCTTGTCCTCATCTTTCTTTGCGCATTTCCTTAGTTTCTGGCACAATAAAATATTTGAGGATTATTGTTTACTTACACAGCCCCAACTGTAAAACCTTCTATTTTCAGGGAGCCCTGATTGTTTTTAGTTGAGAATTGTATTTAAGAAACCAAGATCTGGGCACTAAACGTGCTCCTTGTTGTTGGGATATTATTGCTCACAGACACATGTACACATGGGTCCAATCTAATAACACAAAGTTTATTCTAGTTTTCACCCTTTCCATATGTTTAACTCCATTCTCCAATAATGAGAAACCTAGTTTCTATTATCTTTATTATATTAGCCAATATAAGAAATATGTTATCCTTATTATATTTATTACTCTAATCTCTCTTGTATCTAAAGATCTCCTTATCCAGACTCTACCACCTCACTCTGGGCCACTACCATCATCCTTTTTCAGTCCACGCAGGTTTTGACAGCTCATGCCAGGCCCCTTCTGCCACTACCTTCCCATCCCTGCCCTCCAGCCCCTTGTGGATACCTACTTTGGTCAGCTCCATATGATAGATTTTAGACTGAGTTGTTCAAGAGGCAAAGAAGGCAAAGAAGGCAGGCAGGTAGAAAGAAAAAAATCTCCTTGCCCTTTTACTTAGATTTTATTGTGGGTTTGTTCTTATTTGAATAGTTTCAACTATAAATATATAGATATGTATACATACAATCTCATAAACTGCCTTATGTGTTATTTGAAGGGTATAAACAATATGAAATGATGCAAACAAAATTTTCATTTGGAGGAATTTCAAAGCAGTTCTGAATAGTAAAAAAGTAGAGTCTTGATCAAATCTGCATTTTAAGACCTCTCAGAACATGAAAGTCTATTTTCAGTAACATGCTCTACTCCACAAAAGCCAAGTCAGATTAAAGGAATGGTCCCAGGAATGTTAGTGGCGCTTTTGATTCCACATACCTTCTTACTCACACAGATAGTGTGTACTCCTTATGTGATATTAAGCGTTTTGCTTAATGTTTCTATGAACTGATGTCATCATCCATGAAGGGGAAAGGATAGCTCCCTTGCCAACCTCACAGGAATGTCATTTTGATTTTCATAAAGCACAGACCAGACTTTCTCAGTAGTAGTCAATATATTCTGGTCCAGAGACCTGGAGACACACCATCACAAATCCATGGAGTAGTGATCCCTGTGGATTTAGGATTGAAGGAAGGAAAAACTTCTCAGTTTCTATCTCATGATAGTGCAGCTCTATACAACCTGTTCCTACAATCTTAAAAGGAAGGTCTTCAGACCTCGAGTGGTCATGAAGCCAGTGGCCAATAGCCTCCAACAGAAGACAGAACACTGTGGTTCCGAAAAGCTATTAGGTGGACAGGGTCCTAGACATGGCTATCTGGTCCTGTCTACCAGATGTATTTAGCAAAGGTGGGAATCAGCAGTCCTGCCTCTGCCTCCCTTGTCTATAACTGAAGATGTAATCAAGACCAATTTACTCAAACCGTTTGAGCCTAACTTTCTCATGGCATATTATGGGGTCAAATGAGATAACATATGTGGAAAGATCTGAGTTAAGTTAGCCTTTTGATAAATATTAGTAAATTCTACAAGTTTTTGTCTGATCCTTTTAAAAATATGTACAAGGATGTTTACTGCAGCTTTATGGTGGCAAAAACAAAAACACAAAACCAGAAACAAAGTGAATGCCCATCATAGGATAATGGCTGAATAAACTCATATATATCCACACCAGGCAAATAAAAAAGAAAATCACAACAAATTGAATAAAGAAGCAGATATACACACTTAGTTATCTTCCATTATGCAGACATTAAAGAGATTTATAAAAAGTGTAAAACTATGCCACTCTTTACATTGACTTTTGATCTCAAAAATTATGTATTTTTCATTAAAAATAATAATTGTGTTACATGTATGGGTTTATCATTATTATTTTAAATTAATTAATACATAAATATTTTAACAGTTCTCACCCAGTGAAGATAATAAGGAAACTATAATTTTTTATTGAGATATAATTGACATATAATGTTATATTAGTTCAGATGTAGGGAAACTACATACTTAATTAGAAAAAAAGAAAAGAAAAACTAGACAACCCAATAGGAAAATTGGCTCATAGCTTAAAAAGACATTTCTCAAAAAGAAAATCCAACTGGCCACTAATTATATAAAAAGATTTCTTAACCTAACCTTCAAAGTAACATAAAGACAATTGTTTTGCTAGGAGTGTTTCTAGTTACTAGAAAAATTATTCTCCAATGAAACTAAACCTAATTTGAATCTAGAGATAAATAAAGAGCGAGAATTTTACCAGTTATTTAAACCAGAGGGTTATATTTGTACATTGCCATTGAGTGGTTGAGTTGGAATTTAAACACACCATTAAAATAAAATAGTCATTATCCGATGAGCAGGTGTTCCAATGAGCATGAGAATACATTACTTACACTCATCCATAGTGTAAAATTGCTTAGAATACTTGACCAGTCCACCTTCAAGATTTCTGTAAAAATCATAGGAAGACTGATTTGTAAAAATGACTCAGTAACTACATAAATATGAGAAATCATCATTTGTTTTAGTATTGCTTTTAGCCAAAGAATCTGAGATATTAGGTGAGTATTTGGGGCTGCAATGTATTACAGATAAGCGAGGTCAGGAAGAGAGGTGCTCAGATTCCTGCCTAGCCAGGTAGTATGGGAGGCTCTGCAGGTAATAAAGAAATGATTGCCTAATCTGAGCCCGTACAATGATATTCATAGTTATTCGACAATATATACAGCACATTCTCAGAGAAACATAATAGCACGATATTAAATTCAGAACACAAAGTTTTAGGGAAGAAGAAATTTCAAGAAAATAAATGATAACCATTTTGAGCCATCTTTGACTGTAACTTTGGAAGATGGAGGGTTAAAATGTCTTCACATATCACCTTTGCCCATATATTGTGGCTGCCTACTTTGTGACTTTGAGAACCAAAACTTGCAAACCTCCAGTACCTGGGGACATTCTCTGCCATTAATTTGGGAGCAGTACTCCCTTTGCAAGAAGCAGGAAATCTAGTTGAAAAATTAATGGCAGGATATGGCCTTTTACTCAGTAGAACATAGACAATCATTCTTTGTGGTGTTAAGAGGAGACAACTTATTGCAGCATATCTGTGCCGGTTTCCAGGTCTAACCACAGAAATACTTGTTCACTAGAGAGGGGCATCAAAAATTGCAAAGGGAAAGGTGCCTAAGACTCATTTCTCACTAAGTATGTCCAGTTAGCTGTGAACCAAAATGCCTTGGTAACTGAGTATTTGTATATCCTGACACCTCAGTGTGGAGTGATGCTCTGTCCACCCCTGTCCAAAATCAAGGATTTAACATGATTATGAAGACGTTAGCTTTTCCCTTCTAGAAACTCTCACACAGCAGAGTGCCTGTGAGTTTAATAATTGAAAGATACTGCACTGCAAAACGAAATTTTCCTATTCCAAAAGATGTATTTCAGGAATCTACTTAAAGATCTTTCCATTTGTTTATGCAATAAGAACTTCCATTGTGTGTGCTTGCTTTTATAAAGGAAAAATCAGTTAATCCAATCTCCTATAATTACTTCTTATCGTGTACTGTATCATTGACTTTCCCCGGAAGCTACACCTAAAGTATGACTAAGTAAGAGATACTAGCCTAAGAGATCTGGATCAGGAAATACTAGGACAAATTGAGATGGACTTTCTCTTTTGTGTCTCTGCCTCACTTCTATTCAAACAGGAAATAGGATGCCTCCAATTTCACTGATTACCAGTTTCAGTATCAACTTATCAAGACAATGATAGGCCCTTTACAAATGTTCCCCTAATGCTATTTTCCCAACAGAAGTAGAAGCTGACCTATAGTTCTCGGAGCTATTGTAAAAGAGCACATTGTGTTTGCCTACTAACTTTTTGAGCCTTGCTAGCTGGCTACTTAATTTAATGTAATTGAGCCTTTACCCAAGAACTCTGATAGAATGTTTAAAACTGAACTCTCAGAATTTGGATTCATTTACATTCAACTTTTTTAATGCCTCATGTCATTAAAGCTAATCCCGGTGTTAACAATAAATGTTTTCAACAAACTCAAGGCAGGCACAGCAGAAAACAGAATGGATGTGTCTGGTTATCTCTGCAAGTGATTCTGTGCAATAGGATAGTCATGTTCTTCGGATAAAATATCAGATCTTTGCAAATGTATAGTCAGTGTCACAGCCGATAATTAAAAGGACAGAGGTTAAAATGCCATTATTATTTTTATTGCTAGATGTGTTGGCTCTGTCTCAGATTTCTCAAATAAGCTGCAGTCTCTCATCTAAAATTCCACAGCAGACTATGTCTTAATATCATACAACAGAGGGAGGAGGGGCAAATGCTAAAGAAAGATGTGACATAGAGAAAGAAAACATAGTGGGAGAAGGCATGTGGTGAGCAGGGAAAGCACTCATATTGCAATCAGTGGTTTAGATTTAAATTCAGGCTCTGTTACTTTGTTAACTAGCTCCTTCCTATAGCTTCAGTTTCTTCCCTAAAATGCGAGCGATTCAACTTAGCTTTCAGGATTATTAATTTTATTGAGGTAGAATATGGAAAGTGTTTTGTAAATACTTAAGCAATACACAAATATCATGTTGCTATTTTTTATGCATTTGTCAATGCTAATAAAAATTAGAAATTAAGGCCATGAAGTCATAAGATGTCAAGACTACAATATTCCTTGTTGATTGTCTTGTTTTTATCTAATTGTTTCATTTTATGAATGAGACAAAGTCCTATTCTAGTTAGCAATCTTTTGTCAAGCTTTACCATGAGCCACGCTCTGTGCTGCAGATAGAAAACAAAGTTTATTTAACAGGGATTCCCTAGAGGAGTGTTCGGTTAAGATCCAGGACAAGGAAGCATTTGCCCAAGGTTTTATAGCCAGGGCCTTAAGAACTGGGAATAAAATCAATAGATTCCTCATCTCCTGAGCTCCTGCTCAGGGCACTTTGCTTTCGCCATCTCTGCATTAAGGGTTTTCCACCTGCTTCAAATTACAAGTACATATTTAAGTTCTTTTCGCACTTTAAAAATTTCAACCACTACCTCTCTAGACAAATGCCACTTGGTGTCTCAATCAACCTGACCTAATTCAGGCCACCATGGATAAGGCAGATGCCTGGTTGCTCATTGGGGTAGCCCACATGTCTTCTATCACTGTCCAGCCCTTATTTTCTTCTCCTCTTCCAGATCCTCAGAATGCCCAAAGCTCTGAACCAGCTCCACTCATACATACGCACACCATGCATGGGATTTTCCAGCCACAGTGACTTTTTTGGGACTGCATTGTATTCCTTCTCACATTTACACAAAATTTCCTAATTCCTGGAGTGCCTTTCCCCATCGTCTCTACCTGGAAAATTGTTCATTTCTAAAGAATTATATCTAATGTCAACTCCCCCACAATATTTTCCCAGACACATCCAGGCAGGGTCAGTATTCCAGAGCACTTTGTCCGCGTGGTATATCATAATTATGTTCCGCCATATCTGTCTTGCCCATTCATTTATTGATTTGACATTTATTGAGTTTCCATTCTGTGCCAATCACTGAATCGGCACCAAGGACTCAAGAATAAAAAAGTAGAGTCCTTGTGTTTGAGGACCTTACAATTTTATTACTAATATGGGGGAAACGATATATGTGTGAATATCCTAGCCCATTGGTGTGCACTACGGTAGGTTAGAAAACTGAAACCAAGCTTCTGGCTTGAGTTAAATAAATGTTAAAATTAACGTGGATATTCACACACATATAAAAGAGCCCTTGATAATAATTAAACTTGGTAATTATTAATTCATAATTGGCAATTATTATCTCTCTAGGAGAGAAATTCTAAAATATTTATATTTCTGGCCCAGGCCTCTTTCTTGAGCTCCATATCTATGCACCTGGTTATCTCCTAAAATCTTTATTTGAAGGTCTCATGTTTCCTGACAGAAAATAAAAAGGCAAAAGTATGCTTAACATCTTCACTTATACTCTGTTTTTTTGTTAGGCTGGTATCACCACCCCCAAGTAGTTGAATAATTCTGTTCTTGTTCTTTTCAGTAAGTATATTAGGATATACAGGAAATTTTCTCCAAGGAGCTTTCCTCCAGTGAGGCTGAATTTTTGTGTGTTCATCTTTGGGTATATTCCCATCTCTACCTAACACCTCACTTCATAAGCCATAGAATGCTCCTTTTTTCATATTAATCATGGCCACTTGCCATTTACCATCAGATCACTTCACCTCCTCACACTCCCCCATCCCTCTTAGGGTCTTTCTATCAGGGTCTCAAGCCCTGAGAGCATCTCTTTCTTCTCTCCAAAGAGATACTAAATTTTGTTTTTCAAATCTTTAAAATACAGGAAGGTCTGATTATTTCTCCCTTGGCTTTGTGGACCCTGAGATGACAAGTTCATTTTATCCCACAGTTCTTTCCACTAAACAACCTTCCTTATTGGTAAGAATTACATCCAGAATTGCAGTTTCCCTTGTTATTTCCTTAAAGTTCTGAGCAATGAAATAGTTAACAAGGCAAGTCGAGAATTCATCAGATGATTTACATTCAGACATAAATAAGCCCAGGTGCAGTGTAGATATCTGATAAACATCTGTTGAATTAATGAGTGAATGGATGAAAAAAGTGTGTAAGCCATGTGCTCTTCCTTAGTTCATCACTTGTGTGCAAATGCAACACCATGAAGGGTGAATCTGGGAAATTAGAGCAATACATTCATCTTCATCTTTTCTGCAAGCGTATCATAAGAAATACTATCAAATGTCTTAAAGAAATTAGGATCCTTTGTATAGGTAGAATTCTTGATTTATTAGTCAAAAACCCCAAAGTCAAACCTGATAATCAAAAATTTACCAGAAATAAATTTCTTATAAAATAAATTAGATTAAAATGTGTTTTATTCATTAGGCATTTCAAAACAAGTGAGCCAGATGTTGAGTCCTGCCTCAGAATCATAGTCCAAACCTTTACTTCGAGGTCATTTAATAAACAAGATGCAACTCTACTCCCATTTCCCACCCCCCAAAGTTCACTCCTACCAATAGAAACCCATACTTCCTCAACTTCATGAAAAATTACCAACTTTTCCCACTTTAGGATATGCCTAGTCTCCAGCCTCATTAAAGACAATTTTTAGTGTGGCACTTGGAAGTGACCCTGAGAATTGATGATAAAGTAGATTGAAAGTAATAGAGGGAGAGGTGGTTGTAGTCAGAGTGCTGAGATCAAGGGTCCAGAGGGGGAGTAGTTTCTAGAAAAAGAGCCGTGGGGAGACATGAGTAACTGAATTAATGAGGAAATGAAGAAATAAAGTCTAGCATTCCAGCATGTCCACACAGCACTGAGGAACCAAGATAATGTCAGAACTGGAGTGGATGAAAGAGAATTAGGCTCCCAAGCCACCAGAGAAGGAAGAGTCATGACCAGGAGGTTTGTTGATGTTATTAACTAGGAGATAGGAAAGACTATTCAGAGGGCAGGCATAGAGCCTTAAAGAATCAAATAGTTTTGACCCAAGGTTAGAGGCATAATAACTTGGAAGCAACACTGGAAAATGAGGAGGACACCGATTTTACCGCCCAAATTGACAATGAGTATAGAAAGATGGATCCCCCTGGTGGACAGGAAGCATGGCCTTCTGGGGAGAGCCAGTTTGTGGTAGTGGACAGGTGGCCAAAAGGTAGTTACAAAGCTATCAGGGTTTGGGGCAAGGTGGGATTACCTAACTTTAGTTTCCCACAGACTTAGTTTAGCAAACCCCGACGCTTGAAATGATTCAGGCCTCTCTTGAAAGAATCAATGGTGCCCTGGATTAATTCAAGTCCCAAGGGATCCTAGCCCAGATGGACCAACAGTTGGGTTAATTAGTGTCTTAGACCTCACCATATTCTGTAAACAGCAGTAGTTCCTGATGGATAAGAAGCCTGTCTTCAAGGAATCTAGAAGACACAGAATGCAGAGACATAGTGACCCCAGGTTACACCACCAATAAATGGCAGGGCGGAGGCTGAGACCTCAGTCTTACGACTAAATCCAGTGCTTCTCCTCTTATACCACACTGTCTCTTTCTCATTATGTCCTTTCTTCCACCTGCCCTTATTTTCCCTCACCCAGGGAAACCATCCGTCTTCCTTATGCTTCTTGCCATTCTAACTCTCCACTCAGACGGTGAGCTTAGGATCCTGATGGCCTACTCTGCTGCTTCTGGTAACTTGTTATTTCTTCTTCTTATATCATTTTAGGAAAGAGGGGTCAAAAAATTATGAAAGCCCATATCTAGCTGTAAGTCAGTTCATTTATCTTAGAGATTCCATACATAAAAGTAATTTCAGAAAAGTAAAGCTAAAAGTATACAAAATTAGATGGATAACATTATCATTGAAAATAGTAAATTTTTTCCCTACTTTTTTTTTTTTTTAAATAAACTCTGAAAAACAAAGACTTGCACAAATGCACATAGGTGGAGAAAAGGAACCCTGAAAGGAGAGCTTATTAGGCTACTGGAAGGCAGGCTCCCAGGAATCCTGTCCAAAGGACTTCTGCCTTTGATGGGGCCTACATGCCCTGCTTGTCCCTGTATGGGCAAAGGATGGGGAGAGAGGTCCCTTTTATGAGCCACCTCTCAACGTGAAGGTCATATGCAAGAGTCAATCTGATC
Source organism: Eonycteris spelaea (assembly GCA_003508835.1). NCBI lineage: Eukaryota > Metazoa > Chordata > Mammalia > Chiroptera > Pteropodidae > Eonycteris > Eonycteris spelaea. The sequence goes on along the minus strand of PUFA01000018.1, from coordinate 13,640,474 downwards.
AAAATGAAGAATGGAGACAAGTAATGGAGTGGCATATCTCATGCTATACCTAAGAGGGACCATGGCAGGAAAGAAAATATGTGTATTTCCCAGCTCCCCACCTCCCATAAAAAAATTCAAATTTCTTAACTGCTAAATAAGATTGATTTCATTTGAAACTGAGACTCACAACTAGCTTTCTTTATATGTATGTTTTAAAAAAAAAAAAAATACCAGCACCCTTTAAAAGGCATTTAAGAATTGTCTTTGTTTTATAAATAAAAAATAAAAATAAAAATAGAAGTCAGAGCACAAATTATAAAAAGCTGGCACCTATATAGAAAAATAAAATAACCACATACAGATGGCATGATTTATCTCTTTTCAGAGCTAAAAGGCATGGCTATTTAACTCTCATGCAAAAATTACATATTAAAATAGTAAAAAAAAAAATAGCTATATGTGGGTTTTACTGCCATGGATGTTCAAAAGCAATTTTCAATTTTTCATAACTACATTTTTAATACATATATTTCCCCAAATTACCCAGGAGAGCTTTCCATACTGTGCGCTAGACACGTACAAAGTTTAAAGGCAAAGTTCACACATTTTGAATCAAGGGTTGGTTGGGGGGAGGAGAAGGTGGGCTTTTGAAATTGCTTTTATAGCAAAAAATAAAAAATAAAAAATAAATAAGCACAGTTTTAAAAACTTCCCTTGACCATGTTCTTTCTTCACCTGCCTGCCCACAACCTTCCACTAAAATTGAATTCAGGCCAATCATACAGCTCAACATGATTCTTAGCAAAGGAAAGACTTTTTAAAAAAAAAGCTGAAAGAAATTGAGGCCTATTCTATACCATGAGCTTGAAGAATTAGGCAATCTTTTGGCATTTGTGGTTACCTCTAAGGTTAATTCTTCATAAACAGAGGGGAAAGTACTGCCTTTAAAAAAAAAAAATTTTAAGTGTTCTACTGCTTTTTTCTCTTGCTTCCCATTCTCTGCCTCTACTTTGCAAATCAGTAAGAGAAAAGTTTTTCCTCCAGAAACCACAGTATCATCATACACAGCAGGAAGTTGAGCAAGAGACAGTTCTCAATGGCCCAGCAGGCCAGTATCTATGCACATACTTGCATATGAGCACATACAGACAAAAGATGCCAAAATACTTATTGTCTTCGTCAGCTCGGGCTGCCATAACAAGATTCCATAGACTTGGTGGCTTAAACAACAAGCATATATCTCTAATGGTAACAATTCTGGGAAGTCCAAAATCGGGGTGTTACCATGGTCAGGTTCTGGTGAGGCCTTCTTCCTGACTTGCAGACAGTGCCTAATTGTGGTAGTTTCATGTGGGAGAGGAAGAGGGAAAGGGAGAAGGAGAGAGAGAGGGAAAGGGGACTGAGAGCAAGAGCAAGATAGATATCTAGTCCTTCCTTCTTTTATCTATAGGAAAACTAATCCCCAAACGAGGGCTTCACCCTCATGACCTCATCTAAATAAACCTAATTACGTCCCAAAGGCCCTAATTGGGTGTTAGGACTTCAACATAAAAATTTGGAAGGGAAACAAACATTTAGTTTATGACACTCATCATGATTAATACAGGAAAAAAAATTCCAGTATTTTCAGATGTTTGAAGCTTAAATGAACAATCCGAGTGACACATTGTTGTGAATGAAGATTCTATTCGTTTTGCTAAGGAATCATCCAATACTAAAATGAATAGTCTAGCCTAGAGCTGTGCCAGCCAGTGGATTTAGCAAGTTTGCCAAAGAATTGCCCAGCACGCCAGCTACTGCAGATAGTAGTCCCAAGGCGCCACATAAATGAATGTACCCTAGTCCCAGAAGTAATTAGACTGACTAGCTGAGTGATGAGTATTGCCTAATACATTATGATTTTGATTATACTTTTACAAATTTACAACACAGATTATTAAAAAGAATGCAAAAGATAGAATTTAAAAAGAGTTATTTATGAATACTGGGTTATAAGAGTGTAGATATTTCTTCTATCTTTTCATAACTTTCATTTCAAAAGTATTGAGGGAGAAAATGGCATGTGCCATGTTTGCTATGCTTGTGCGCTCTAGAAGCTAGAATGATGAGAGTTGGTGTGTTTAGGGTATGCGGTGGGGGAGGGAGGGAGGTAAATTCCAGATTACATCAGTAACGCTTGCTTTAGACTCTGGGTCTTTCCCTGCTTACCTTTTGAGATTTAGGTGACTATTAGGAGCATTAAATATTAAAATGAGCTTTTTAAATGCATGTGAGACAGAGACAGCAACCCTTTATATTCTATGTAGAATGTGTACAACACATTCAGATTGCCTATTATAATATCTGCACATACAATTTGGTTATAAACATACGCAATATGACCAGTTGGGAGAATGATCACTCATGTAGAATCTTACTCTTCTTTCTTTGGGGGTGAAAGGAAAAGGGAGATGGGAGAAAAAGCTTTCTCAGCCCTCACAGGGAGGGGGCCCCTCGCTGTTCCTGAAGGAAAATGGTCTCTGCTTTGGCCTTGGGCCAGGCTCTGCTAGAACCCAGCTCTGCAGAAGCTTCTTTCTATTTTCCCTGGTGTGTAATAGGTTCTGGGGGTGGAGTTAGGATAGGACAAAGTCAAGGCATTTTAGACACAGATAATCCTTCATCATAGATGCTAGCAGAAAGAAAGATGAAGAGATGAAGAAAGAACTTTCTCTGTCTCTTTTCATCAGCAAATGAAGACAAGGAAAGCATGGCAAGCTGAGACAGGATAAAAGTAACACTACCAGGGCAGGGTGAGACAATGTAGATCAGGTAACATAAGCCCAAGACCTGCCTGTGCTTGAAAGGTCTGAACACAAACATAGCCTGACTGGTGTTGGGTTGGGCAAGTAATCGATTCAAAGTGGTATTTCAAATATTATATCAAAGATTTAAGAAAACTAATGATACGGAAGCATTTTTCTGTTGTTTATGGAAAATAATTACATATATCACAGTTTAAGAAAAAACTTAGTTCCTGACTCTTCTCCACTCTCCTGTTTGCTGAAGTCCCCAGTACTACTGTGTCTACACCAAGATGAGTTCAGTCAGTTAGGTCTTCAGTTACCTCCCTCACCCTTGGAATAGGAATAAAAAGCTGGGAATTTACACTTTTATGTGCAGTTTTCTGATCTTAAACACTGTGTAAACAAATGAAATATGTCTGACCTAAAGAAGAAGAAGGTAACGACCTTGTCTTAGAAACAGACTATGTCTGAAAAACAAGGTGTGTAAGGGTATTTTGGGGCAAAGGGTGACATGCTGAGGTTAGAGCTATGAAAAGACAACCTAGGAAGTGACAATAGGTTTGTCACAGGTATCAGCACAGCATTGTCGAGCTTGAATTTTAAAGAAAATGGAATCTAGGCTGCAGAAGATATGTATTTCTTCCTGCTAAAATTGTGTTGATAAGACTTTTTTATTGACTGGTTGGGGTGGAAAGCTTTGAAAACTTCAGATTTTGAAGTGAGATGAAATGAGAGAAATGACTCCATGCCAGGAAATGAAAAGATCCATTTTGGTCTACGGGTCTTTTGAGAAATATCTATGCAAACACTGTGTCTATCTGTCATAAAAGGGTTGTGTAATTAACATATGTAAAACACCACCATCATCCTGCTGGAAGCTAACTCCCCTCCCTGGAAACCCAGCCTCTATTTATTTACAACAAAATAAAGTGGACCCTTCTGGAAAGAAACACGGCTCCGTGGCGGCCCGAACACTGTCGCAGCGATGCTTTAAATCTTTTATATCTCCCATACCTCCGGGGGCTGGTGCTGGATGGTATTGAGCCAGGGCCCATAAATAATTTATGCTAAGTAGCAATTTAGTTGTTTGGCTTGAGGTAAAGAAATCCAAGAAATTCATAAATAAAGTTCCCATTTTTGCTTGTGTTCCAAAGTTAATTTATGTTACTCTACAATTAACTAACATAAAGGTGAAAAAATATGACAGGCCTAAGGTACAAACTCATGCTCATAAATCTGCTCTATCTTAACTAGTGGTGTTTTAATGATAGTCACCTACCTAGTTCCTGTCTCATGTTATTGAACAGAAACTTTTCCTTGATCAGATTCCCTACTGCCTTGGCAATCTGTGAAAGTATAACAATTATTCTGAATGGACCCCTGGGTGGGTAGAGGAAGAAAGGGAGATGGGATTGGGATAGCTACAAACAGAGTTTCTGATGCATCTGAAATATTTTTATTTCTTTAGAAAAATATCTGAAACATATATGACAACTACAAATAGTTATTTATTCAAAGGAGGGAATTAGAGAACCTGAAAACTGGCAGAAAGCCAGCCAGCCACAGCTGCCCCAGCCAGGGTAAATGTGCTGGGTGGCAGGAGGAGCTGAGATCCTGGCAACTCGGAAATTCTGAAGGATGCAAAGAGGAAGAAGCAAGTGTGGTGACATGAGTCATGTGGCCCTCAATCAGGCACAGAATCTAGGAAGGCCCTAGATTCCCACAGTAAAACATGAGCATCCAGAGCTCATGGCTCTGTTCTCAGCCAACAATGCTGAAAACCTGTTCTGGCTCTCACTGTCAACTTCAGCCTTCAATTCTCTGCTCTTTAGTTGCTCTCCAAATTCTGTCTGACATAGCTGATGTTTGAGATGGTTTCTCTGTGACATGTGACTATTTTACCTTGAAGATCTTCTAAGCTTTATTCATGTAGTAAGACTGGAGAAAGCTACATACTTAGATCCCATTTATTATTTGCTTATTCAAATATATTTATTAGATTCCTATCATGTGCCAAGAAGAAATATGGTAGGCAATATGGACTTTGTGATAAATAAACATAATCTCTGTACTTAATGAGTTTATGGGCCAGGGAGAAAGAAATAGGCGTAAACCAAAGCTTCAATAAGTGCTCTGATAAAGTGTGCACAAGGTGCCAAGAAAGCAGTGAGAAACAACACATAGACTAATGTGGGAGAAGTGGGGGTGAAAGAAGAGGAAGGGAAACTTGAGTAAGCCTTTTTAAAAATTTTTTTGTTATTTTTTCATTTACAGTTGAAAAATGTTACTTTCAGGTATACAACATAGTGATTAGACATTTATATAAAGTATAAAGCCTAGCACCCATCTGACACCATACATAGTTATTACAATATTAATGACCATATTCCCCATGCTGTATTTTACATCTCTGTGACTATTTTTAACTACAGATTTGTACTTCTTAATCCCCTCAACTTTTTTACCCATCTCCTCAAATCCCCTCCCATCTGGCAACCATCCATTTGTTCTCTGAGGTACTTATATACAATGGAATATTGTTGAGCTACAAAAAAGAATGAAATCTCGAGTGAGTTTTATGGAGTGACTATTTAGCCAGATGGATGAGCTGAGGGTGTGTTCAAAGGCCTGACTCATTGAGAGACAGAGTCTAATGCGATTGTACATAGATTATGTCCTGTGAGGTAGCAGGAAATGAGATTAGAGAGGTAAGTACGAGAATACTCAGGGTATATCATATGCAGGGTAGATTTCACATCAAAGGTAATGGGAGCTATGGAAGAATTTTTTAAGCAAAAGAATGAGATAAATAGATTTGTGGGAATGAAACATTATTCTACCAGTAAAATGTTGAATAGATTGAATATAAACAAATTACTCTCTTAAGTTTCAGGGCTGGAATTATTTTACCTCCTAGTGGCAGAACGTTCTTCTTTCCTTTGAACAATGTAAGATGTGCAAATGGTGATGACCGCTTTTTCCTTTTTGCACTGGTTACTAACAGCATAGAACCAAGTTGTTTGGTCTATTGCCTCAGCTTTCTTCAGAGTCAGATTAGCTTCAAGTTTTGTTTTTCTTCTTCCTTTTTATGTATTTGACCTAATCTCTTGACACATTATTTTTTTAATCTTATTGTAACTGTGCTGTAATATTGACTCCTAAAATTTAATAGAAGATCAATGTCTTTTTAAAATTTATACACAAGTACCTTTAAGTTGTATATAATGGTTTGAACTCCCTTCTGAAACATTAATAAAATCACAGAACAGGAATAAACACTAAACACATTGGTTGCAAAGGTAATAGGAAAGGAAGCAACAGAGTACTAGATGTCAACAAACTCTGGAAGATGGAAAGCAGCGGAAAGAATGGAAAGTGACATAGCTAAATAGGGGAAGTCAAACCTTGAGCTAAAGAAGGAAATGTCTATGAGAAGCACGAAAATTTTTTTTTGCATTTAATCCAGAAAATCTGAGGAGTTAGAGGTACCAGATGCTGAGGAAAAGGGGATAGAAACCTGTGTGAAGAACATGTAGACCTTGGGGATTCTTGAGCAGCCAGACTCCTCTCTTACTCTACAAGAGCCTAGAAGCATAATATCTATAGAAATTGCACCTCAGATGGTCTGTATTCAGAAATACCAAGTATAGTGGAAGGCAGGGATAAAACACCATAGGATAAACTAAAGGAGTATACAAAAGTATGAACCCAAAAGGCAAAGTCTCAACCCTATCCTTTCCATTATTCTGTAATTAGCTAGGCATATATAACTGTTTAGTCAGGGATTAAAATGATTTCCTCTGGAGAAACTAAGATCCTGGGAAAGATACTTATTTTCATGTCCTACAGATACTTCTTTTTGGGGTTTCCACATGATACTTACTAACTGATATGCTATATTAAAGAAAACAGGCTCACTTTTATAACTAGAGTCTCATTAGCTTATTAGCCATAGTTTTAAATATTTAAGAAAGCCAAGGATCGCCAAACATTTGAGAAAGCTTCTAAAATTAGCTAAAATATAGAAATAGAAAAGAAGAATCAGAGACAATACAGGGAGAAGAAAGAACACTTTAAAATCAATAATTAATATATAATAAAAAATTTAAAAATACGCACTTATGAACTAAGAACAGCATATCATTTTTATAGGAACAATCAAAGAATATGAATGTAATCTTGAACATTAAATATATGGAAGAAATTTGAAATTCAATTGAATGAATGAAAAATAATGTCAAAAAAACTCCTGCAGAGAGCAAGAGAAAACACAAACAAACATTAAAAAAAAAAAAAAACTGTGCAATTGAAGAGAGAAGATAAAGAAAAAAATTAGACGATCAACTCAGGAAGTTCAACATTGGGAAGTAGAAGTTCCAGAGAGAGAAAAAGATGAAATTGAGGAAAAACACAATGAAGTTTCCCCAAATGAAAGACATGGACATCATAATAAAGGGGTCCATGAAGTATTCAATTCTTTAAATCACGAGAAACCCACACCATGGCACATCATCACATAATTTCAACAGAATGAGCATAAATAAAGGGAAGATCCTTAAATCTTCTGACAAGAAAGGACTGGTCATTTATGAAGGATCAGTCATCTGACTGATATCTGACTTTTAGTATCACTATTGGAGGCTAGAAGATATTGGAACCTTGCCCTCAGAATTCCAAACTAATTATTTTTATTCTAGAATTTTATGTCCAATCAAACTACTAAACAAATATGAGGGCAAACTAAGGAAATTTCAACCATGTAAGCTCTCAAAAACTTTACTCTTTCTCAGGAAGTCACTGAAGTAAGTACTCTCTATAATTTAAGAGAATCCCAAGAAAAGTTGATACAAAAGTTGGAGAAAGAGGCTATAACACAGGATAACAATGAAGAAAATTTTCAGAGAACAGATAACCCAGCTTAGCGCAAGAAGTTGGAGGACTGAGGAATAGAGGCCCCTGGTTAAAAAGCAAATAAATAATGAAATAAACAAGTACATAAGACAGGAAAAAAGAGAGAGATGTCATTGATAGATATTGCTAGACATTTGATTAATTGATTAGAACACTGGGGAAAATAGAAATAGGTATATAGAAAATTAAACAAAATGAAACAAACTTAAAAATTACATAGTAATAGCATGAGAGAGGTGACAAGTGCTATGGGAGAAAAGGAAAACTAGAGCAGAGTTAGGAGGATGGGGCACTAGAACAAAGAGAGTAGAAAGGTCAGATTTCAGTTTTAAACAAGGCAGTAGTGGAAGGCCTCTTAGCAGGTGATATGTGAGCAATAAGTTGACGAATGAACCTTGCAGATCTCTAGGGGAAGAGCCAGAGAGAACAGCTAATGCAAAGGCCCTAAAGTGAGAGACCCCCAAGTGCATTTGAGAAATCTGTAAACAGGAAGGAAACCAGCATTGCTGAAACAGAGGCAGGGGAGCAAAAAGTGGGCTGTGCTCAGTTCAAGGAGCTAGGGGTGGGCCAGATGCTCATGGTTTTACTCTGCGTTTTATGGTTTTGGCCAAGGAGTGGCATGATCTAACATTCTAAAAGGCTTATTTTGCCTATGATGTTGAGATCAGAGTGTAGGTGGACAAAGATAAAATCAGGGAGACCAATTAGAAAGCTATTGAAATAATGTAGGTAAGAGATTTTTGTGATGTAGTTGTTCTTTTTCCTAGGTATTAGGGGGGAAATTCTGTGAAAAAGTTTAAATCTGTCATCTAAACCCAGAAGTACATTTAATTTTTTTAAACAAGGTGCACATATTCCTTTGCTAAAAGTATAAAATAATAATTTTCTAAAAGACAATGAAAAAAAACCCTTGATGTGAAGCTTGTTTTATGTTAGAAGCCATCCAGTGAGATAAGTTAGATAATTCAAGTCAGCCCTACACCAAATCTCTAAGAGAGCATGAAGTTAAATTTAATGTCTCAAAGTACATAGTCATTCACTAGGGACAAAGGATATTGGAAGAAATTTTCTTCTTTTTTTTTTCTTTTATTATTAATGAGAATCTTCCCTGTATGATATTATTATCTTCAATTAAGTGTCAGGTATCAGCTCTCCAGACTAAAGTCCTTTTCAGTTCTTTCGGACTTCTTGGGTAAATGCCATTGGAGGTTAAAGGAATTTTCTTACAAGTTTGACCATAATGCATAGAATTTCCTGTATACTTATCATTATTTGATGAAATATTGCTAGCTTGCTTGGCTTAAAAGACAATGTGACATAGGAATTTCTGTACTATCTTCCCTACTAAGACCACTTACCTTCTTTTATCTTGTACTCATCAAGGGATCCCATGACATAGAGTTGGCTTCCTATATAACTTCCAATGCTAAAAGAAATCCATGGTTCACAGAAAGATAAGAAGCCTGGCAATTTCACACCTTCCCATAGCTCAGTGGAACCCACCAAGGGTTTATCCTCCCTGGGCGAGCAGGGAGCCACCAGGGTAGACAGAAATCTTGACAAGTTCCAGTTGACCAATCCCCTCTCAACTAATACACATCTGTTTTGCCTCCAAAGTTGAGTCAACTTACCTTCAAGGAAAAATATATAGTTTTATTTCCACTGGTCTTTTCCACCTCGATCCCAGAGTCATAATTTAATCCTATCTATTGATATCTAAAGGAGCGAGTAAAATAATTATTGCACCATCAGAAAAAAAATAGATCAATTTAAGCATCTAGTTGAGGTGAAATGTTTATTTAGTATTAGAGATTTTACTCTTGTTAAATGACTTTAATGAAAAAGTAAAAAATAACTGGAGCAATTATTTGGAAGTTAGAGTAATCACCAGGAAAAAAAGAAAGAAGAAAGAAAGAAAAGAAAAGAAAGAAAGAAAGAAAGAAAGAAAGAAAGAAAGAAAGAAAGAAAGAAAGAAAGAAAGAAAAAATTGAAAACACAGAAAACTCTGAAACCAACCACCATTTTCCTTGAGGAGAAGACAATTAACTTCCACTTGGGACCCAGTAAGAGATAAAGGAGAAAGATTTGGTAAGAGGTGCAGACATCTAAGGTTTCTTCCAAACCTGGGTTTGAAATTCAATCACTTTAATAATAATATAAAGAAGGAGGAGGAATAAGAAGAAAAGAAGGACAGAGGAAACAGCAGCAGCTTACATTGGTAATCAATTTCTACAAATTTTGAAAAAGAAAGCCAGCTTGGCTCAGGTAGGGCCCTGGTTTCTGTCACCTATATCCCTAAATTGCTCATCTTTCGGTAACACAAGTATTGCAACAACTCTGATTTTCACCGGCCTGTCATTGTTTACCATAAAGACATTTTCTGAAGCATCTTACAGGGGACATATCCACTCACACAGCACATAAACCACTGTTTAAGGGAGCCATTATATTTTCTTCAAGTTGGCTCACTACCACACTACCATGCAAGAAAAAAAAAAAAACAACTTATTTGTTAGTGTTATCTAAATAGAATGTAAAGATGGTGGGGATAGACAGTTGAAGCAACCAAGTATCATGGTTGCTGTTCAATAAACACTAACCAGTGGCTTAGTGTTTATGCAATGTGAGCTCTAATCTCGCTTCTAACCTTACCTCACTGGGTGATTTTGTCATGAAATGTTTCCAACTTCATTCAGTTTCTTAGAAGTAATTTTCCTAATCTGTAAAATGGAGATAAAAATGAAAAATCACTACCACTGTACACTCATACATCATGAACTATCGAGTACAAAAATTTGTTTAAGTGTAATTTATGTCAATGTAACACATCGACAAATATTATAAAGTCCTGTTCCATGTCCAGTTTTTTTTTACATGGATAGAAAAATAACTGTACATTAATTAAGCTCCGTAATGACACTTTTATATCATTTAACTAAGTATAGTCTTGTTCTTAGACACCATATGGTACCTTAGTAACCTGAACCAGTTAGTGCATCACTTTAAATGTAAATTCCAACAGACAGTATCATACATATTTGACCCACTCTTTTACAAGGTTCCTCATACCAGTGAGATGGCATCTGCTCATCACTTTCATCATCATCTAAAAGCATTTGTTAAGCAGAGGGCTATAGATGGTACTCTCTTGGGTCCTGTACAAAGTGAGGTAATATCTAATTTCCTGACCTCTGGAGGTCTTCAGACCATGGCCAAGAATGCTAAAGCAGACAGAGTAAAGGAGATTCAGGTAGCTGAATAAGCTTTAAAGCTTTACATGAATTAAGCAAATGGATAAATGTATTACATTTTGCATAAGCAAACGTTAAGTAAGCAAAAGAGAGACAAGTATGAGTCCCTGTCCACACTCCGCGTTTTGACCACGTGGAGGTGTCAGATAAGCAAGATGAACAAACATGAAAAAATAACCAGATTTCACTTTTCAGCACTTTTGTTGGCTCCCATGTTATATATATATAACACAAAGTGCCCAGTCGAGGGGAAATAAGAAATATATTCTATTCTTTATGGAGAAAGTTGAAAAAGATTTTGGGTTTTGACCCAAAGAATCAACAAACCCTTGTAAACTTACAAAACCATGCAGAACATTTGACTTAAACTAGCCTGCAGTCAAGAAAACCCTTAAAACGTAGCAGAGTATGAGCTACTGAATTATACTAAGAAGCTAGTTTGAAAGGGACTTATTTAATGAAGCTTGTTTTAAATTGTCCATCTTGTGTAAGGATATGTGCACTTCTCAGAGCCCTTCTGTGACCGAGTTTTGTTTTTGTGAACTTAGTGAATAGGATTTAAACTTCTTAGCTTCTTTTTTTTTTTTCAAAAACTACAAACGCAATCAGTTTAAGTAGAATCCATTCAATTGGCCTGTGCTTTCTGAATGCAAGAAAGAAGCTACTTTTCCTCCCTTTCGTTTCATTCCAGCTGAGCATAGTGCAGCAAACATCTCATGCTGAAATCAGTGCCTTTTTAAAACTTCAAGGGGCTTGAAAGCTCCGAACCTGTTCAGAGGTGAAGTGGCTCCAGAGATCAGCTCAGACGCATGGGATTTGCACTTCCCTCCGCTGTAAAGGATCTCAGTCCTTTATCCACAGGCCTCATTACGTTCTCTCACTATGAACGCAGGACCAGGCCAGGGCAGGTCTCCTCTTTGGAATGTAGCGTCACTCTCTGTTCCACTCATTGTAAAGAATCCTGGCCACTGGCTGAAGTATACTGTGAGATCAAGAGAAACCAGATTTTCTACAGTGGAGGACAGGAGTTAATTGCTCTGCCCTCCCCAAGAGCCCTCACTATCCCGCCTGCCTTCCTATCAGCACTGACTTCTTTCACTTCTCTCCAAGGGTTATCACTATTGCAGAGGAAGTAAGTGTCCTATCTCTGCTGAATTCAGAGGGTATGAGAGCAAAAATCTCCCGGCCACTTTTTTAACCTCTTGTAAAGCAGAAACTACAGAATCCCTAATGCCCTTCTATGGAAACCCAAAGTTTTTAGTTTGAACTTCCCTTCTCAACAGGTGAAGTTAGCTCTTAAACTAGCAGCTTTTCAGAAGAGTAGGAAAAAGTAAAAACATCCATGTACTATGTTGAAACACACCTTGCAATTAAATGCAATGTCAGTTAGGTGCAGGCTAATTGCTTAGCTTCCTAATGAGAGGCATCTTGTGTCTCAGGGCTTCTTATTCTTCTGCAAGTATGCCCTCGTCCTAGATGTTTTACATTTTTCCCATGCAGGCTCCAGGGCACTGATGATCACTACAGCTCTGTGGATGAGGCTGTAATCTGCAAGTTCCTAGAGAACAGTGCCTGCTTTTTAAGGTTCATTTAGTAGAATATCCTCTTTGGGTACCCAAATTACTATCAGTTTTTCAGTTTACGACGTAAGGAGCCACGTTAATTTTTTCAGGTCACTAAAATAACATCCAGCACTAATGATGGTTCGATAAAGCAACTACTTTTTCCTCCAGTACCTACATCTCACAATAGTCTCTAGCCTAACGTAGGATTTGCACCAGTTGGATCTTCCACCAAGATTTCTGGTTTGGCCGAGCATTAACGACGATACTCTCCCTGCAACTTTATAGGTATAAATTAGCATCGTTCTAAATAATTTTAGAAATTTTCATTCCCAAATCTAGTTGGTTTTCCACTATTATATCTTTATATAGCAAAACGTAACCCGACTCTGTGAGAGCCAAAGCTAATTTCACTGAAACACTAAAGAAGCAGCCCCTTAAAAGAAGCACTTATGGGATGCCTCCTATAAGCAGCAATATTTAAAGATTATCAAAGATTTCAAATATAAGGTTCTCCAAACTCTTGGCTCAATATGAAACTTTTGCTCATTTTAAGATTAGCATTAAGTGTTTTGTTTTAACTACCCAAGACAAGGAGCAGACTTTGTCTTTAGGGGAGAAAAGAAGACAATGTGGATGTTCAAGGATTAGATGTAAAATATTCTGAATAATCACCAACATAAGGCTTTCAGAAGCATTTTTTATTTGAATTAATATTATCTCTCCACAATTAAGTGGTTTATCTTTCTCTTTATCACATATTTAATATCAAATATTAAATATTTTCATCAAAAGTAGATATCTACATTGGGGAAGAAAATGCAGTTGATATGCAAGTCAGTTGCTAAAGTATATTGTAAAAGGTCAGGTTCTGTTCACAGTGAGGTGGGCATTTCAGAAGAGTAGGGATAGTTATATTTTGTATTTTTGTCAAGCTTGTTTCACTTTTTCTATTGAAATAAATTAAACATAATTTATAAAACTGGAGACAAGAGGGAAATGTTCTGGATTTGTCTTATGGTATTAAAGTGAAAAACTAATCACTGTAATATAGCCAGGAGATACTTGATATTGATAGGCCAGAGCCAAACAACAGGGCATGACCACTCCCTTTGGAGGTTAATGATGTCGTATAAGATCTAATTTAAGTGCTTACAATATCCAAAGCCTGCCAAATTGAATTGCGCACTGCATTCTTATAACTAATGTGTCTCTCAGATTACACCCTATGACAAATGGCCTTGGGTTTAGTAAAAATTTAAGAAGATGTTTTCTTTATTTATTATCCCCAACACTCAAACCTCTTCATCTCCAGCTAAGAGGCCTTGAGTTAGTGTGTTAAGAAAAATATGCAACACTTCTCTGTACATCTCTCTGTCTTGGCATGCAGCCAACCCTGACTTGTCACCTGGCATCACAGAGACTTGGGTCCAGAGCATCCAGGAGTTGGAGGAAAGGAGGCCATTTCCTTACACATCTGGTACTTGAGCTAAAGGGTCCCCTTTTGTGTGAATTAGATAATTGGGACAAGTGTTAGAGATGGCTCTCATATAGGCTCCTTCAAATGGACTTTTATAAAGTATTTCTAGCAGTGAGTAATTGGTATGGGGATAGAAGACTTAGGAAAAAATCATATTTGTTACCTATCCATCACGTCAACCGTTATTTATTAAGCCCTGAATTAGTTTTAGGCACTATGCTACTAGGTACAGGATAGATAATTAAAAAAAAAAAAATGGACAAGTTCTTTGCCCTTTTGCAGTTTATAACCTAGTAAATAAACAAATAAAACACACAAAGACATATACTCCATAATCTCAAAATGTGGCCAGTTCTACAAAATGAAAAGAATAAGGTGCCATGAAACAGATTGAAGGGTGGAACAGATTTAGACTGAAAAGTTGGAGAAGGCTATGATGGGGGGCCAACAGGACAGTTTGGGATTCTAGAATTAGCATCTTCTCTAATAGTCGCTTTATAATTTTGCTTCAAGGCTATAGTCCTTGTAGCATTTTGTAGTCCCAAAGTTCCCTATCTTTTCAGCTTTACGTCCTTCCCGCCTTGCCTCAATCTCTAGCCTCAGAAACACTGAATTTCTTGCCCCTCATAATGCTTTGTCAAGCCTCTATTGCTTAGTGTTTGCCAGCCCCTTCTTTACTACAATGACTCCTCTTTATCTTCCATGGCTCATCAGGGATATGATTGCCACTAGGAAATATCTGATTCTTCCCCTTTCCCATTAAAAGACTCCATGTGGCTTAGTTCCAGGGGAGCACATTCCTGTTTGTATTTTTCTATGTCATAATGGTTGACTATCAGAAATTTCATATGGTTCAATCAATAATATATATGAATGGCAGCTGTGTAGTGCCTTTCATTCATACAGACTACAATGTGCAGGCAATTTCTGAAATTATGCAATATGGCATTTTTGCTTGCTACATGGCCCTTCCTTGTGTTTGCATGGCACACTACACCCACCTCCAAAATTTATCTTACCATTTTGCATAAAGTGATATGTTCATGCTTTTTCCTTCTCAATAGCTTCATCTTGTATCCTTAACAATTAGTACAGTCTTTTGTTGTAATACTAACAATAACTATCCTTTACCAACACCAGATTTAAATGCATCATCTTTTATTCTCACAATAAATGATGCGATGACAGATAAATAATATTATCCAATTTTTACAGTTGAGAAACTGAAGCTTAAAAGTTATATAATTTACTAAGTCCACAGCATACTAAAAGATGGCAGAGCTCAGATTTGAATGAAACTCTATGAGTCAAGAACTCAAATTCTTTCAGCCATGCTATGCTAAGTTTCACTCTTTTCATTCATTTATTCAACATGTTTATATAGTGGTAGGCCTTGTATTAGTATCATTGGTACACCTGTAAATGACAAAACCTGACTTGATTTCAAGATGCTTCCAGTCTAGCAATCAGTTATGAGTGAGATAAACTGGGATAAATGTTTATTGCACTGAGTGAATGTTATGGGAGATAAACATACTGATTTATTATGATAGCTAGCCCTAAAAAGAAATAATATTTTTAACTTTGTTTAGTTTTCGAATATTAAAAATAATCTCTTTATGTCTAATCCCCTTATCATTAACCCCTTTACTTACATTGTTTCAGAATAACCAGGTTATAGTCTAGATATAATTCTTATCTAGTTATGATTGAGGTCAGCTCCACCATTACTCTTCCCAATAATAAGCCTTTTTAGCTTTTAGCTATTTGGGGTTAGATTACTGCCCCTTGCTTCCAAAACAGATATGACTAAAAGTAATTCCTGAAAATGGGCCTTTATAAGTGACAGATTCTAAAGCATGAATGTGACTCAGTCGCAGAGAGAATTCCTCACTGACAGTTGGCTGACCTCACTGTATGGCATCAAAGCAGCTGATTGAAACTAGTCTCTTGAAACTTGGGACTCAGGCTGAAGCTTTAGGAATTTTGGTGGGAAAATGTCAAGAGCTCCATTATTTATGGAGATTAGAAATGATGGATAAGATTAAAGAAATCCTGTATAACTCTAAAACAAAGCACAACTGAGAACGTCCCTGGTTCAGAGGTACTGATTTGCCAATTTCAGTTCTACCTCTGTTCCTACTAGTTTTCCTAGAAAGCATAATGTGTTTTATGTTCCGCTTGTTTTGCTTCTGTTTTCAATCAACAGTCTGTGTACATTGCTTGGCTTCAAGAGAAACACAGAGCACCTAAGGAGTGGTTTCTCAGAGCATGAAACAGAGAACAAATAGGAATCTCAGAAGCAGAGAATCTGGTATGAAAAGAGACTTTAGAAATTCTCTGCCCCAGATTTCTAAACAATGCAGGACGCTCTTCTAAGAGATTTCTGTTCCCTCCCAGATCTGTGTTAAACACTTCCACAGACAGAGAGGTCATTTGCACACCCTAGCTCTTACTGTGGAAGTCCTTTTTAGGAGGGAGAATATACATCCCATTACCTCAACAAATAAAATCAATTTCTGTTCTCAGAATAGTATAATCCCTGTATAAAAACATCACTATATAAAACATCAGTTAACCTGTATGTACCTGCTACATTTTTGTTTCCTTAAGGAAGTAAGTATATTCGGTGTAGTTTTTGCTGAAATGGCTGGAGTCATCAGATAGAACTTCATTGAGAATATGGATCTTGAGGGAGGGCACTGGGTAAGCATAGAGGAGTTGGTCTCAAACACTGTTCCACGAGACACAAGAATTCAAATATTCATTAGTTGATATGGATGATATCCTGTGGCACAGTTAATATATGACTCTATTCAACAATAGCAGAGTTAATGCAGTTACCTGGCAGCAAAGCATTTCCAAAAACGCCAGCCTTTCTTCTCATTGACTATTGATGACCGCAGCCCAGGGGAAAGTAATACATTCATAAGCATCAATCAGGGCCAGAAAGGAGCCTTTCAGTCTCTTTGGAACAAGATAATGTATGTGAAAGCTCTTTGTCAACTATTAAAGCAGTATACAAATGTTAAAGAATTTTTATCATTGTTTTAAAAGTAGTTGACTAGAATTCCTGTTGTTTGTTTTAAAGTTTTTCATGTGGCCTACTCAATAGATACCTAACAATGGAGCACTGCCTCCCTTTCCATCTTCTCTGAGTATATGGTCAATGAAATGACTTTTAAGTTGCGGGGCTTAGGCTTGTTGTTCTGCCACGTAGGCTACACTTTTGTTTCCAAGTTTTTTAGAACAATTTTCTTTGGTGTTTCTTCAGTGTACATTTTATTCTAAAGTCACAGATTACAAAGACACGTTCCTAGGACTATGATATGTAATTCACGTGAATTAACATGAACCCCTAACCCCGTGAAAGACAGAGATGTACCAGCTGTAGTAACTGCTCTGCGATGAAAGTCGTTGGGAGTTGTATGTGGATTATTCTGATTAATCCTCACAACCACCCTAGCCTCGGTTTACAGGAGAGGAAGACGTAAAACTTCCCTGAGGTCAAAAAGCTAATAATTACCAGAACTCAGAATAAACCCAGTTGTCTCATCCCAAAGTTTTGCTTTTATATCTCCACAGAAGCTATATTTGAAATGTATAGATGAAAACCGGGTTGTCATTCCCACAATGATTTTCTTATATTCACATAAAAGAATGATTTTTTAAGTACTTTCTGTCTTCTAGTTGATAAAATATCATATGCTATATCTATCTTTTACCTACTTAATTATATCCCATTATTTACATTTTTCACTATAGAAACTTAGAATTTTAAATAAGTCCTTCTTACTATTTTGTCATTGGCAATCTTGATAGTTATTTTTACTCATAAAAAATGAAAAATTCTGAAACTATCATACTTATTAAAAGAATTAAAGATTACCTACTTATAAAAATTGAAGACTTTTTTAAACTTTATTTTATTATTAGTTACAAGTATACAGTACATTGGTTAGACATTTATATAGTTTATAAAACGATCCCCTAATTGTTCTTTCCCTCCTCTGGCTCTCCACCTAGCCATTACATTAATGCTAACTGCCACAGACTTTTTTAAAAAACCTTTAACATGTATTCACAGAACATTATCTTTAAAACTGTGAGGTTGTGCTACCACTTCCGGTAAGAGGGAAAGGGCATACTCCTCTATTTCTCCCACTAATACAATGAAAAACCTTGAAAATCATATATAAAACAAACATTAGAAGACTCTGATTAGCAGACAGAAAAGACAGACCTGCTAGCAGCCGCAGGACTGAGGAACACCACATTAGTAGCTCACTAGTTTTTGTTTTGCCTCGCATATCTCAGGCAGAGTGCTGGAGAACTCAGCAATCTGGAAATATCAACAGGTATAGATAGAAAAAGCCACAAAAATCACTTGATATCTCTATTAAAAAGACAAGGAAAGGGGCAGCGTAGCAAGACATAAAACTTTTTAGATCATTACTTCCCTGCTCCAGCCAAACACCAGCAAGAAACTATGGCTCCACTCCCACCCTCATTAACAAACACTGAATAGGGAATCTAGACCTCCACTTCACCAGGTATAAAATTCTGCCCATGGTATTAGTATATGGTAAGCCTGGAAATCCTGGCTAGAAATTCTAGCCAGTATAATGCAAGAAAATTACATAAAGACATACAGATGAAGGAAGGAAGGAAGGAAGGAAGGAAGGAAGGAAGGAAGGAAGGAAGGAAGGAAGGAAGGAAGGAAGGAAGAAAAAAGAAAGAAAATATAGAACTCTTCCTATATGTAGATTACATGATTGTCTGTATAGGAAATTCCAAGGAATCTACAATAATAATAATAATAATAAAACTCCCAGAATTTATAAATTAGTTTAACAAGGCCACAAGATAAATGTACAAAAATCAATTATATTTTTATATATTATGAATACCAAAATTTAAAATGCAATGCTATTTTTAATTACTCAAATAAATGAAATACTTAGGTGTAAAATGTAACAAAACATGTATAAGACTTGTATATTGAAAACTACAAAATGCTGATGAAGGACATCAAAGAAGACCTTAGTAAATGGAAAGAAATACCTTGTACATGGATTAGAAGACTTAATAGAGTAAAGTTGATTCTCTCTTCATATTGTTTACAGATTTAATGCAATTCCTACCTTAATTCAAGGATGATATTTTTTATACACAGACAAGATTATTCTAAAATTTTACATAGAAGGACAAAGAAACTAAAGTGGCTAAAAGAATTTGAAAAAGAATAAAGTAGAAAGAACCAGTTTACCCACTCTCGAGATTTATGACATTGCTGCAGTAATTAAGAAGGTGTGGTAATGGCAGAGGG
Organism: Eonycteris spelaea; assembly: GCA_003508835.1. NCBI lineage: Eukaryota > Metazoa > Chordata > Mammalia > Chiroptera > Pteropodidae > Eonycteris > Eonycteris spelaea. The sequence continues at coordinate 13,621,176 of PUFA01000018.1, read as the reverse complement.
ATAGACACATAGATCATTAGGAACCTAGTAACAGAATATGCCCAACTGATTTTTGACAATGATTCAAAAGCAATCATTGAAGGAAAGATAGCCTTTTCAACAAATGGTAGTGAAACAATTGAACATCCACAGGCAAATAAATACAGACAGACAGACAGACCTCAAAATAAATCTCACATCTCACACCTTCTACAAAAATTCACTCAAAATGAATGACAGACTTTAATGTGAGACATAAATCTATAAAACTTTTATTAAAAACATCAGAGAAAAATCTTCAGAATGTAGGTTGAGGCAAAGGGTTACTAGACTTGATAAGAAAAACATAATCTATAAAAGAGAAAACTGATCAATTAAACTTCATCAGTATTAAGAAATTTTGCTCTGCTTAAGACCTAATTTAAAAAATGAAAAGGTAAGCTACAGACTGGGTGAATCTATTTCTAAATCACATGTCCAACAAAAGAACTAGGAGCTAGAGTATATAATGAACTCTCAAAGCTCAACAACAAGAAAACAACTCAATTAGAAAATGGGCAAGAGACATGAAGAAACATTTCACTGAACAGGGTATAAAGAGGACAAATAAAGACATGAAAAGATGTTAAACATCATTAGCCATTATGGAAATGCAAATTAAAACTATCTGTATCTACCTACAAAAACGGCCAAAATAAAAAATACAAGCAATAGCAAATGCTGGCAAAGATGCAGAGAAACTGGGTCTCATACACTGCTTATGGAAATGTAAAATGATGCAGATATTTCTTAAAATAATTTAGTGGCAGAAAAATGGGTGTGGCTAATAGAGCTACATGAAGGATCTTTATGGTGATTAAACTGTTCTGTATCTTAACTGATCAAAGTCAGCATCCTGGTTATATTACACTATAGTTTTGTAATATGTTATCATTTAGAGAAAGTGGGGAAAAGATACAAACACAACACAAATGGTATCACTCTAGTATTTCTTATAACTTCATGTAAATCTACAATTATCTCAAAATGAAAAGTTTAATTAAAAATGACATTAAGTCATGTCATATTTTTCACTTATATTCATATAATGATGGAAACACTGCTATAATATTTACACTCTCAGGCCAGCTTTAAAAGACACACTTCCTTGTTAGGCCGAGATAAAATGGAGAGGTAACTGTGAGTCAGAAGATGAGATTTTTATCATCAGTAACAAACATAAAATATTATTAAAAGTATGTAGTTTCATTCAACCAACATTTATTGAGTAGCAACCATACGCCTGTGAGCAGATAAAATGAGCATAGCACAGCCCCAGGCTAATAGGAATTAAATGCCTAGTGGCAAACAAAGAACACATCAAACCATAGAGACGGCATACACATGGAGAGTGCAAGGACGATTAGCAACATGTTGGCTAGTGTTTATTGAGCACTTGGTTTGTAGTAGGCATCTTTACATTTATTCTCGCATTAAATCTTCAAAGCAACCCTGAAAGTTAATTTTATAACCCACATATTATAGATGGGGAAAGAGTGGCCATAGAGGTTGTGCAGCTCATCCAGGAAGTGAGTGAAAGAAACAGTAATTCAAATCCAACTCTGACTTCTCAGCAGCCTGTGCACTCAACCACATCAGAAGTCAGTACCAGATACACATAGGGCAGACAAGTAACATCTGTCACCACGGCTTAAGGGCCGAAAGGACAGGAAAGGGCCAGGAAAGATTTAAAGAGGAGGCACAATTTGAGTTGGGTCCTGCAGAGTGAGTAGAAGTTTAGATTGATCAATCTCTTTCATGAGGAAAATAGTAAGGTGCTAAGAAGAAAGGAGGGAAACTGTTCAAAGTCAGGGCCTCTTCTGAATTGAATTGTGTCCACCAAAAATTCACGTGTTGAAGTCCTAACTCCTAATAATTTAGAATGTGACCTTATTTGGAAATTAGGGCATTGCAGGTGTAATTAGTTAAGATGTCATTAGGGTGGGCCCTTCTCCAATGTTACTGTGTCCTTACATGAAGGGGAATTTTGGACAGAGAGATTGACACGTACACCAGGGAGAACATCAGGTGAACACAAAGGCAGAAAGCAGGGTGCGTGCTCGTGCAAGCTAAAAAACACCAAAGAGTGCCAGCAAACCACCAGACATTAAGAGAGAAGCATAGAACAAATTCTCCCTCACAGCCCTCAGAAGGAACTAACTTTGTTGACACCTTGATCTCAGACATCTGGCCTCCAGAACTGTGAGACAATAAATTGCTGTTGTGTAAGTCACCCAGTTTATGGTATTTGTTATGAGAGTCCTAGCAAACTAATCCAGGGTCCAAGCATCTGGATTCCCCTACATTTTAGAAAGAGGGTTGGGAGGAGGTCCAGAGAAGTAGTGTGCTAGACTAATTAGCACCAGCTGAAGAAAACCGGTTGTTAAATTTTCAGGTGTTTTGCAAGCCAACCAATAAGCAAAGCCATTATTCAAAATAAAATTTTACAAACTTATAATTAAAGAAGCTATATAAAACAAGGACAATCAATACTCAAAACTCATCCCCAACTAATAATTTTACAGTTTAGTAGGGCCTATGCTTTGGAGGCTATTTACATCTATTGTATCTGTATGATGGAAATACTACATAATTATGTGCTAATTATGTGCTACTGCATGTCTCTGCTCAATTCCACAATTAGGGATGTCACTTTGGTAGCTTGAAATCAGCCCTGGTGGGATAATTTACACCATGAAAATCAGCAAATGCTACAAATCAGGGCTTTGCACCACTGGAGAGCTGGTGGTTAAACATTTACCAAATTACCACTGGTCCAGAGATGCTGGTGGCTCATCCAGTACCACTGTCGCCTCTTTTCTTTGATGCCAGAAAAGTTTGCCTAGTCCCTCTCAACCCCATTCTTCTGAAACCTCTGTCTTCGGTCTAACCACTAGATGATTTTGGCTGCAGTTCTCAGTTTCTCCAGAACAGCCAGCTTTGCCTTGGGTGAGTCCCATTGCATATCTCTTGTCATTCAGTGTGAATAAATGCATGGACGAATGGATGACTGAGTGAATAAGTGAATGAATGAATGCTTCAGGGATTATTTTCAAGGGGAGAGATCTAGGGATGTCTCTCACTCTGCCATGTTTCTCCAAACTTCCTCAGAGATTATTTTCAAACTATGATCATGCTACTATTGAACTTCCACAACATGTAGCCAGGTGGAAAGGAAACTATTGATGACTCATAAACACCAACTTTGCGTCTGGGATTCTAAGGATAACTCTTCTGATCCAAAATTGCCCTCTGCTTAAAAAAGGCCTTTAATCCCCTCTTTACTAACTCCTGAGGATAGTGTGAAGCTTAATCTTCACGAAGATACTTTGAAAATAAGTACTGCCATGCAAACATATGGCAGTGTTACTACTATGATAGTAAGCTTTAAATCCTTGAAGACACAATTCATGCACGCTCTCAAGAAACTAGGTATATGATTGTGATAACTTGCACTGGAAATTAGTGTAAAAATAGGAAGCACCGTAATGTTAAATATTTATTGTGTACTTTTGTGTATTGCTGATTCGCTTTTAAAACAGTGACTTTAAAACGGTCTTATTACATCCTGTATGGATATAATTATTAAATAATAATGCAGGTATAAGCTAACCGAAAAATAATTGTATAGTTGTAGCAGCATTGAAATATAAACTCTTAGATGCAGACAACAAGCTTAATGGTAATTATACTTGCCATTAAATGATAACATCCAATTGGTATCTAATCTTCAGGCTACAAATAAGCGTGTAATACTGCAAATACACTCTAATTACATGGCTGTTTGTCCCCTGTAAAAGTAATAAGATGAACTACAAACAGTGTTGCAAATTCCAATGAAGAATTTTATTCAGACTCTAATGAAATGTGCCAGGTGAAGTTTATGGCTTAATACCCTCCTTGTTTCTATCTTCAGTACCAATGATTTTACTACTTAGTTCCAGATGTCAAAGTTTGTATTCCAATATTATTATCATTATTTGACACTGCGTTGCTTAATAAGAACTGATCTAATATTCTACTGAAACGTGCAGAAATCTTATTTTGGAAATTGAAGCAAAATATATGTATGTCTGATAAAATTCTAATATAGAAAAGTGACTAATTTCTCCATCTTAAACCCTTGGTAAGATAACTTTATCTCACCTCTCTACTTAAATATTCATCTAAAGCCATGATTCTTTTTTGTTATTTTGACTTCAACATAAAAGTGCATTTTTTCTAATTGAACTTCTGTGTTTAAATGTTCAGATAGTACTTGGTAGAGAACTTAGTAAATATTTTGAATAAATGAATTAATGAACAAACAGTTAAATAATAGCTTATTAATCTAAATTTATGTCCTACAAGTAAAAAAGTCAAATATGTTTGTCTAATTTTTCCATTGAGCTAATAAATCATTTTGGTGACTTTTGTATATAGATTAGGTATGATATATTATAAAAGCCCAGAACACTAAAGTGAATAAAACATTTTTTTATGTATCTTAATAGAGAACCCCTGGTCTTATGACTTTAAGCCTCCTATCTCATACAGTATGAAAAGTCAATGAACACTACGTAATTCCCACCTAAGTAGTTCTATTCAGTTCTCTACTTCATGAAGCAAGAACTTATAGCTGATAATTCTCACCACCCCACTTTTTCATCCCCCAAAACCCCAGCACTCAACATACAGAAATAGGGAGTAATTATTTGTTGATAGAATGATATCTCTGAAGTTCTTAAAAGAGCTCAGAAATAGTTGGTGGGGTGTGACTGTTCTGTTTCCAGGGACACTGTATAATCAGGATGAAATTTTAATCAGACCAAGTGGACAAAATAACCAGTCTTTGCGAAATATTTTGTTCTATATATTTTTATGTGCTTTATTCTCTATCACACCAGAGAGATTTAGGGATCTGAGGCAGGCTGTTGTAAAGTATCTCCTTTTCTAGTTGGTGACAAAAGAAAACCTAAATTTTAAAAAAAGAAAGCATTTTTCATGCCGTGGCACCTCCTTCAAGGTTTAAAAAGCAAAAATTAGGTAAAATAAGGTACCTAGGTTTGCTCTTTACAGAAACATTCATAACACATTAAAACACAGTGATCTCTCTCTCTTTCACACACACACACACACACACACACACACACACACGCCACCAATTATTTGACATCTTATTTGATTTTCTGGCTGTTTTGTTTCTAAATCTGAATTTTGCTCACAACAGATATGTTCAAACCTTTTTACCTACCCACCTCCTGGGAATTACACTTGCTCTTAGGTTGTGCATTTACTGATCTAAATTTTGGTCTATGTTGTATTTGTCTCTTCCTTCTCTCTCACATTTATCATCATTTTCTGCTTGTATATCTGTCCATTTGTCTTTCTTTCCTTTAATTTCTGTTCCATGGTCCCCAGATAGAAAATGAAATATTAGGTTTGTCAAGCGTATATCATTGTTTAAATGCCTGGAGATGATGGGTTAAACAGACCAATCAATGAAACAAACCTCCAGTGTATTGCAAGGGCTGCAAAGGATGCTCCCTTTTGCTCTTTAAGACCTAACAAGTCAATAACCTATTAATATCATATTCTGCTAGTCACCTCTACACAATTCACATGTGACTTTTTAGAACAAAACTTTACACCTTGTAGGAATTAAACAGAAGAATGTTTGTGACAAAATCCAAACTAAAAATAAGACTGTAAATAAATACCTTTAAAAAGTGATATTGAAATAATAATCACATGATTATAACTCTAAGATGCATCACAATTAGTATAGCTATACCATGATTATTATAAATGTAAAAAATAATCCAAATTTTTAAGCAATGAATCCAGTCATGTCATTATTTTTCAGCATATTACCACATGCAATTCCCCAAAAGGTAAATGCCCAACACATAAAGAGGTAGACTTCCTTTGGGGATTTGATATTGAAAAGAGATGATCAGACTGACAAAAACCATTTTTAGTTCCTTTTTTCCCATTTTATACAATGAACACTCAAGATTTAATAGTCTAAATATCAAAATAAATATGTACAGAAAGCATTGTTTATTGTGTATAAAGCAAAGTTGTTTAATGAATATAGCTTATAATCCTTTGTAGTTATAAATTCATGTATGCATATATATTTATATAAGATTAAGAGATAATAGAATCTGAGTTGAAAAACTAACTTACTTTCAGATGATTCACATTTGAACCTTTCTTACCTGTTTGTTCTTGTTTTGGAAGTTAAAAAAATTGCTGGAAGTATTATTTTTTAATCTCTCTCTCTCTCTCTCTCTCTCTCTCTCTCTCTCTCTCTCTCACATACACACACACACACACACACACACACACACACAGATCTAAAAAAATAGCCACCACTTACTGGAAAAAAATATAAACATTATCTCATTAATTCCAAAACTGTTTTATATTGTTACTTTATACAAAATGGAAATCAATGATTGAGTCCATTTTCTAGAAATAAAATTCTTCACTGTAGTGTATCTAAAGATTAAATATGTTTTGTAGCCTTAGAAGAATTCCCTAGTCTTTAATATTACCCATTCCAAACAGAACTACTCCTCACATCATAGTCAGCAACCCAGTTTTAGAGTGAGACAGATTTTGTTTTAATTCCTGGCTCTGTCACTCAAAATTTATGTGACCTCAGCTTTTTAAATATGTAAAATGGAGATGTTAACCTCTACCTCAATGGGTTTGGTGAAGATTAAATGAAGTGTTGTACCATAAGGAATGCAGAGCTTATTGCCCAGTACTGGGCACAGACTAAGCATTTAATAAATAGAAGAGAGTGGAATTCATTCAACTAACATTCATTCAAGAGCCCTGGGCATAATTTACTTAAATATTCTCTCTCAAATATGCCTTACATATCCTTAGCTCATCTACCTATCTGACTGTAGGGCTGCCATTTGAGCTGAACATTATATAGCTATTAAAGTAACCCAAGGTCTACTTTTTTCGTGTTGGCCATATCAAGCTTATAGTAATGAAGATGAAGAATCGTCTCCCATTCCACATGATGGCAACGAGGCAAGCAATTGGAATGATCCATCTTTGGGGAAAGTACTGCGTCTTGAAAGAAAGGACATTATTGTACAATCACCCAGATTACAAGATAGATTGGTAGCTTTCTAGCCTATATATGATACTTTCAGCTTCTTTTCTGAGTACCCCGAATCATTTCATTTGTTCAACAAACATTTATTGAGCACCTACTGTGTTCAATGCCTGAAACAGGCTTGCAATTTCACTGTGAAAATTACGAACATTTCCTACCCTCACAGAGTTCTTGCACTCCCATTCTGCAGCACGCCACACATCCCTCATTTTCTGACCAAGTAAGTCTCTATCCAAAGGTTTCATTAAGGGCTTAAGTTAGATTTTGATTTTTTATAAAACTTTACTATCTGGTCTCTACTTTTATGTTTTTTTAACTAAGCTTCCTATTCCACCCCACCCTGAGCTACTTTAGTTCCATTCTCTTTCATTTTATCTAAAAAACATAGTCCTCAACTTTAGCTGCACTTTAGAATCAGCTGCGTAAATTTTTTAAATCTCTATGTGTAAATCACATCCCTGACATATTATGTCAGAATCCCAAGGAGTAGGACCAAAGCATTAGTTAAGTTTGTTTCCCCAGGTAATTCCAATGTGCAGTCCAGGTTGAGACTCTCTGCTCCAAAGTCTTTCTCTGCATGTACCACCCTTACTTCACAACTCACTTCTTTGTTGCCTCACTCCAGCAAGACATAGCTCAGCTATTCCTTCTTTCTGTGAAGTCTTTCCTAAAGCTAACCCTCTTTCTAGACTGGCATAAGGGTATATATTGATTTTCAATAGCTGCATAAAAAATTATCACACACTTAACAGCTTAAAACAACACTCATTTGTAGCTCACAGTAATGTAGGTCAGAAGTCCAAGCATGACATGGCTGGGTTCTCTGCTTAGGGTCTCACAAGGCTGAAATCAAGGTATTGACTAACTGTATCCTTATCTGGAGTCTCAATTATGGTGAGATCCATTTCCAAGATCCCTCATCTTGTTGACAGAAATCCTTTTCTTCCTGTTGTAGAACTGTGGTCCCCATTTTCTTGTCAGCTGGCATTCAGGGACTGCTGTCAGCTTCTAGAAGTTACTCTCTGGTCTTGGCCATGTGGCCTCCTCTATAGGCCCTCTCATTCTTTCAATATTTCTGACTTCAGGAAGAGGCTAGTCCCTGTTAAGGACCAGATTATGTAAAGCCTACCTGATAATCCCCTTTAAGTAATTCAAAGTCAACTGATTAGTAACCTAACTATGAGAGTGCTAATCCAAACATATTCACAGGTTCTGCACACATTTAAAAGGAGGAGATTACATAGGGTGTGTACACTAAAAGGAAGAAATCTTGGAAGCCATCTTAGAATTCTACCTACCAAGTGCCCCTCTTATGGTTCCCAAAACACTTCTGCTTACCACAGCATTTCCCAAAATGTATCAGTTCCCCTTTGCCAGACATTGAATCCTACGAGGGAAGGACCATGTCACAGTCATATTTGTCTTCCCAGCACATAACTCAAAACTTGGAATAAGGTAGATGTTCACCACGGGTTTACAAGTATTCATGCAGTACATATGCATAAATTAGACATTTAGCATATTAGAAAATAGAACAAGCACAAATTTAGATAAAAACCTGATCTAGGATCTTAGGAAGGATGCAACTAATTCAATAATTTCAAAAGTTAAGAAAGGGTAACTTCAAAAGCAGGCTAATAAGCATAACAGTATTTTTTCTTTGAAGATTTTTAATTAATTTCATTGTTTATAAAATCACTGTTGTTTCAAAACATGTATGAACTTCTTTTTGTACTTAATGCCTTTGAACCAAAAGAGTCCTTTTCCATTTTGCATCCTTTTTTTGATGGTTTGTGGAATCAGTTTTCCCTCTATTGAACAACATCCCAAATGTACCATTCCTATAATTCACAATATACATGCAAATTAATAATAATTAATTGATCTTTATATTATGACCGTGAGGTTAAATGTGTAATGTAGATCTTCTGCCTTAAAGGTGCTTAGCACAGCAAAAAAGGAAACTTTGGCACTTAAATTGCAATTTCAACACTCTCTAGTCCCTACTGTGGTTGTTACCTCTGCTGTCCTCAGTACTTTTATCTCTAAAATAGAGATGATAGTACATTTTTTAATATGTATGGAAGAATTTGGGATAAGTTATGAAGAGCTGGCACAGTAAAAACAGTGATAATGTTGATAAAGTGCCAACAATGCCCATCCCACTCAACATTGAGAGATTTGCTGGTATTAACTTAAAAATAAAAATGCCTTTCAAAGTGAGAGACAGTGAGCATTTATTTGAGATCAATAAGAGTTGCTATTTGGAACATACAGATTCAGGCAAAAGCTCGTATAGTCTTCTGATTAGGAGACAAAGGCAATGTATGTTAATGAGAAGGGTAAGGGGAACAATTATATCAATAGAAGGAAGGCAGTTCAATTGGTGCAGATAACATAACATAATGATGTTAATTCCAAATAATATTTTAAATTTTCATTTCAGTAGTCGTTAGTCCAGTAGTCATAATAACTGCTTTCTTGTTATCTTTGCAAGCAATTCTTTGGAACATAATGTTACTCTAGGCCCAAAAGTTATTTCGTCTTATTTTAACATCTTAAAGATTTAAAGCATAAGACCCACAAAGCAGTTCCTCTGGCAAGGCAGCTCTGGTTCAATTTTAAAGTGGCTCCATTTATTTTATTTTATTTTATTTTATTTTATTTTATTTTATTTTATTATTTTTTACACTAGAGAGAAGGGAAAATAAATTAAACATAAATAAATATATGTTTACCCTTCCAAATACAATGTTGGAAGAAAGTCTATCTACCTAAAAATTAAATCTGACCTAAAATAAAGATAAACTTGCAAATTCAAAGCTTAATCTGAGGTATGTTGTTGCTCGAAGTCTTAAAGCAGGAGAATGAGAAGAGAGTAACTAAAACTACTTTGTATCAAGTTAAATATGAGAAATTGTTTCCAATTATATTACTGTTAAAAAATCTTTCTCTTTTGTAATATAGCTCTAGACCAGCACTGTCCAATAGAAATATAATGCAAGCCACATATGTAACCTTAGATTTTCTAGAAGCCACATGTCGAATTGTACACTTGAACCTTACTGGATTTTGTTGATCAATGTTACCCCAATAATTTTTAATTTAAAAAAGTTTTAAACATTAAATTAATTTTAATAATATATTTTACTTAATGCAATATGTTTGAAATATTACTCAATATATAATCAAAATAAAAAATTATTCGTGAGATATTTTAAATTTTTTAATATCAGTGTTCAAAATCTCACATGTATTTTTTACACTTATGGAACATTTCAATTCAAACTCGCTACAATGCTTGCCCTCTATAACCATGTGATATGTCTATGTGTGTTTCTGAGTATATATTTATGTTTATATACTGTGCACATGTTTAAACCACAGGAAAAATGAAAGGCATGCTTTCCCTTACATGAGTGAAAAAGAATCTGACTCTGCTCACTGAGGTTCACCTTGGACCACTCTGCTGGATTTCAGAGCTCTACTTGATTTCTCTCTCTCCCCCTCTTCCATCCCCCTCTCTCACCTTTCAAAATGGACCTTCGGATAGGGAAACAGACCAAGAACTGGAGTACCCATAAAGCAACATTCCTATGAAGGATTTGACACTTTAACCTCCAAAAAAGGGTCACATTAAATCTGTTTTTTCATTACTTTTCTCCTTTCTTCTGTTATTTCTTCTCACTTCCTCCCAAACTCTTACTGATGACACTAGCTTTGCTCTGGTGTAGTGGGGGAATTTTAAAGGAAGGGAAGTAAAGTATAACCTTCTTCATGTCATCCTTCTTCTAAGACCAGAGTATCATTTTGAAGGAGGGGATGGTCCTAAAATTCTAGAAGTGACCCACTGCATTGGTAGCAGAGTCCCAAGACAGGCTGAGGATGATAGGAAAGATAGAGGTGGATGTGCTGGGGGTCTACTCCCTTTCCACAGGTGTATTATAACAAGATCCTTTAAGAGGAGGAAGACACTCGGGTTATTTCTTCATTATTATTGCTATGATGACATAATTAATTCACGTTCTGGCTGAAAGGAAGGAGATAGGTTAAATTGACAGGATAAGAATTTGTGATTCTGCCCAGTGATGAGGCAAAATTCTTACCTTAATTCTTAGTAGATTGTGTGTCAAGATGGTTTTCTGTGTAAAGTCTGACTTGGTAGAACAGCAAAGAGTCTATGAAAAACAGGAGACATCGGTGCTCTAGAAATAGTCTGAGAGGTTGAGAAAGTAAATACTTATTCAAATATCCTGGTTAGCAATTTTTGAAAACTTTCCTGGTGCAGACCCCCTACACACACACACACACACACACACACACACACACACACACGTGAACATGTAACACACACGCCCAATGAGAAGAGAGAGAAAGAAATGTTACTGTGAATTAGATAACTTAGTAGTATAGACTTTTCAACTATTAGGTTTCCATTTCCTCAATGAGAGCAATGTTAATAACCCCTAGTGATCCAATTAAAAGGAATGAATACACTATGCAAAAATGAACCAGCCAAACACACAAACACAAGTTTCTTTAGCCATCCTGATCTGACCCGGTGGGAAATATGCTCCACCAAATGTACATGCAGCTTAAGTCAATACCTTAACCCTGAAATGATTCAATGTAATATTTGATAAATCACGTCCATGTGTGGGCATGTGAACACACACACTTACACACACAAACATATTAACATGCTTTTTAGCTGTGAAGATGAAACTGCCTACAGTGATTGTTCCTGGTGGGTGCAGGTGTCAGGTGAAAGGGCCACTGAGGCCAAGTGTCCAGTCCACAAGTAGATACTATCTTTTCATCTGCAGCTGCAGCTGCTGTTTTTCAATGCCTAAAAGAGACAGGGCTACCCATAGACAAAGCTACTGCCAAACCTCTGTTCCAGAACTTAGAAGCCTGAAAAACAGATTTCTCCCTGTCAAGAAGATATTCGGGAAGATGCTGGATCAGAAGGAAGCTCTTTTTGCATAGCTTTGTGAGTCAACCATAATTTTAAAGTATTAATTATAATTAACATAAAAAGATTCTTCCCATGTAGACAGATAGAATACAGCTAACATCATTCCACTAGTAATCAAATAGCTGAAGTCTATCTAAGGAACTATGTTGCTGCATAACCTGAGGAAAGAGAGATAAAAAGTGTGTGATCCACTCTGAAAACATTTAGGGGTAAATTGGAGGTTCCAATTCACTGAACATATCTTTAAAGTTTATTATATCTCCAAAGTTGCTGGTTTAAATTGGCTTCTTCCTGAAGATTGGAGTGTGTCAATTGCATAGAGATGGAGAAAGAGGCATGTTTCTCACCAAAATGGAGCTCAATTTCAAAGAAACTAATTTATAATTTGAATTATTTTAGCTAATAGAAGTTACCTGCCACAAAAAAAAAAGTGTGAAGTGTGACAATTGTAGGTCATGTGTACCCTCTGTCAAAATATTTCTGATTCTTTCAGTTAAATACATATTCTTGATCTCATCAATGTCCTTGTTCTATGTAAAACTGTGTTTCCTTTGCTTTAAAATATGAAAACTAAAAATATCAAGAATGTTTCTATGTCAGTGCATGTAACTTATTTTTAAAATTTTACTTAACTTTTTTCAATACAAGTAATAACCAAAAAGGTTAACCTATTTATATAATTCATACTTAATGACTATTAAGTCTGTCCATTTTATGAGTGCAAGTAAATGTCTTTTATATAGTCAGTATATACATACATATATATGTATATACACTAAGTATATATACATGTATGAAGGTTTTTATGAAAAACAGTTTTGAAAATAAAGAAAAAACTCTAGAAATATTTTAAGGGCCACTACCCCAAGATTAAAGCACCTGAATTTAAGAATTATTGCAAATTTACCTATACTGGATACTTCACATAAATGGAATCCCATAATATGTAATCTTTTGTGACTGGTTTCTACAGAAGCAGAAAGCGAATTAATAGTTGCTTAGGATTGGGGAGTGGTGATAGGTTAGAGGATAGAGGTTGATGAGTAAAGGATACAGTATTTATTTTTTGAAGTGATTAAATGTTCTAAAGTCGATTATAGTAATGGTTGCATAACTCAGTAAAAACCACCAATTGTACACTTTAAGTGGCTGAGTTTCATGGTATGTGAATAATAATAAAGCTGTAACCAAAAAAAAAAAAAATCATCATGGGTTCTTGAAAAAATAACTAGGAAATTTTTGAAAAATAAGAGAGTGGTCTAGTTTATTCTACCAGCTATTAAAACATATTATAAACCTACCAAAATGAAAATAGCTTGATATTCCAATTGCTGTTTCTTCCTTTGAATGTCTTTAATTTTTAGATGGGATCCCTATTCTCTGTTCTCAATGTCTTTGCCTCTCTCGTGGTTTTCATTTATTTGCTGCAGCTTTCCCTCTTTGGAAGAAACTCCTTTGGGAGTCCACAGAAAATAATGTAGGCTATTTCTGAGGTTGTCTAGCCTCAGTACATTACCTCTCCATCGCCATAGCAGAATTAACACTTTGCGATTCATAGGGTGCGAACAATGTACCTGACATTTCAAACACTGTACACAAGTCAGTGTGGAATATCAAAAGTGTTAGAAGTAGCAATTCATCTACTCTGAATACCAACCAGAAAACAGAGTTCCTATGTGATTCAGCAGCAACCCAACTCAATTAGAGGTCATCTACTGGAGCAAGCTGGTCAAAATGTAACGTTCTGGACAGCTAGCTAAACCTCCCTCAATTCGTGGGATTAAATCTATAGTGTACATCTCATTTACCATGAAATCTTCATATCGTGTATTACAATGGATTGACTTGGAAAGTACCAACAAGCAGTGGATTGTCAGACTCAAAGATGTTTATTTTACACTAAGCTCTGTCACCTCCAGGCCTCTGCACACACCTGGAACATACCCATTGTACCCCTGCCCTATCACTCTTCCCTTCATATTAACGACTCATTCCTTGGGTTTCTTTCAAATAATGCATAATTTATTTCATCATGTGAATTTATTTAATCTCACAATTCTTCTTCAGTCTCAGAGCAAACATGACATACTTCAAAACCTTTTTTAGCCCCCAAACATTATACTAATTGGTTTATAAATTTTCATTCTTCTCTTCTTAGACAGTACCCTATGCTTATGTTTATCATAGCTCTTAACACGAGATAATGTAACAGCCTTTTTCTCTATCTTCTCTAATGGAAAATGAATTTCAGAGGATAAGTACTAGCCATGTCTTAACTAATGATACATTTTCAGCACTTAGAATCTATGCAAACAAGCAATTCATATTTTAGCTCCTTTAGAAATATAATGACTTTTAAAACTACCCTTGACACTAGGGTACTTACAAGAAAAAAAAAGGAAACAAGATTTGACATGAACTTTTCCTTAAAATTTATCCACTTTTTTTCTATTTATAAAATCAATACTAATTTACCGTCATCTTGCACATGGATTCTGAGGAACTTCATTAGTACTCCCAATTTTCATCCTGCCCACATCAATGTTAGAATGCAAATTGGACCATTCTATCATTCATCTACTTAAATCCTTCATTGGCTGTCCCCTGAAATTAAAATAAAATATCGAGTCCTAAAAATGACTTATACGTTTTGGCATATCTGGTCCCTGCTTACCTCTTTGGCTCCATTTCTCTCTGTTGAACTTAATATTCACCAAGTGCATCCCCAGCTCAAGTGTTGTTCCTTCTGGGCTATTCTCTCCCCCTCCCACCACCATCAACACAACCATGCCTCACCTGAATGACCCATTCTCACCCTGCAGACCTCAGAGGCCACTCTTTCCTCACTATGAAAACAACTTCACTTGTTATATTCTTTCATGGAACATGCATTTTTTTCTTCAAAGCATTTTCCCAATTTGTATTTCTCTAGTAAGCTTTAAGTTCTATGAGGACAGAAATCGCACATATCCACAGTGCTCAGCTTAGGGCCTACCTTCTAGTAAGTTCTTGGTACATGTTTTGAGTGAATAAATGAGTAATAAAGATGACAAATTCAGGAGAATAGAGAGTGATTATTGAGAGTCAACCTTCTCCTGACAAAAGAGTTATACCACGAGTTGCACTGTTAAAAATAATAGATTTTAAAAAGTAATTTTCAGACATTAAGATTTCATGAAATGAATTTTTTTAATGGAAACTTACAGAATTCTTAATTTTTCCAAGTAATGCCATTAAAACCAAAAGTAATCCAACTAGAATAACCATCATTTTATTTAGAACATATATTTTAACACTATAAACAATTTTTAAAATCTCAAAATAAAAGGTAGTTCTTTAAACTTGATGAATTTAGCCTTAAGAGAAATAACTCATGTGTGCGTCTGTGTGTGTGTGTGTGTGTGTGTGTGTGTGTGTGTGTGTGTGTGTGTCTGTTTCCTCCTTTCCCTTTGGAAAATTTTAGCAAGTAGTAGCTCAGGGACCAGGCCTTGGTAACCACTGACGTGGGTGAGAGGAAAGGATGAAGAAGGCAAGCCCAAGGCCCCAGGAATGCTCCAGGAACATTCGGGAAACAATAAATAGACAGCCAATGTGCAGATTTAATGGAAGAAAAGGAATGTTAACTAGATCAACTATAGAGGCAAAAATGCCTGAACAATTTAACAAAAATACTTCCTTTCATCATGCCTCACACACAGAAATGCCAGTGTTTCCAAAAGGTAGTGAGGCCAACAGAAATAGGAGGAAATGCCACTCAATTGCTTATCAGGAATAGATTGAACATCTACTATATGCCCACACTGGATAGAGACAGAGAAAGTAAGAGAAATATCTGCTGTTCTTCCTTCAAAGAAAAACCTTGGGACAGGATGAAGGGCAGTGAAATAGCAGTGCATTGCATGCAACACCATCAGAGTCCAGAAGTAGACATAACATTTTCAAGTTTATAATTACAGAGAAGAAAATGAAGGTTACAAAATAGTAAGTAGGAGTGAACCCAGTTCTCTGGCCCTCCTGCACATGCATTCCTGCCCTCATCATCCAGCCCCAAATGCCCAGAGATCTGGGGGAGAAAGGCAGAGTTAGCTGGGTGGGGAACACTGAAGAGTTCCAGAATAATCTTTGACTCTTTTTCTCCTTCTTATTCTATTCCAACCTCTACAGAGTTAGAGAATATACAATCAACCAAGACATCTTTATCTTTTTTTGGACAGCTCAGCTAGCCTCAGCTCCACCCCCAAACACAAGCCTGATTATCACATTTCTTCATCATTATACAGAAAAGGGGATTATAGGAGTCGCCTCTCACTATCACTTATTAAAAATTGAAAAACAAATAAATAAAGGGAAATCAGTCCAAAATAAGATTATCAATCCAACCTAAAGTTAAAATTGAAATTCTAGTTGACAGCATAGGCTATTTAACTGAATGTTGTCTATTATTAATTTTATTACTCTATTCAGGGGTCCCCAATCCCCGGGTTGCATGGGTACAGGTCCATGGCCTGTTAGGAACGAGACACACAACAGGAGGTGAGCAGCAGGCAAGTGAGCAAAGCTTCACCTGTATTTGCAGCCACTCCCCAGCGCTAGCATCACTGCCTCAGCTCCAACTGAGATCATCAGGCTTTAGATTCTTATAGGAGCACTGGTCTCTGGTGCCAAAAAGGTTAGAGACCACTGCTCTATGTAATTTGCTACATTCGAAACTTCCCCTTTTCAGAGAAAGATTCTTTTGTTCTCGAAGGTCCATAATGCAGAATAAAGATGTAGCTTACTTTGCCCTAAATCTCTTTTTCTCTAAATCAATTATTTTCAAATGTATTTCCAGAGCTTCCTATTAATGACTACTACTGGATATGCCAAGGGATATACGAGTCTGTGTTATTGTTTGTTTATTTCGAATGTGCATGTTTGGTTGTGGATGCTGAGATGTAGAACGGGTCAGTCTGGAGTCTCTTCTGAGGGTGTGTAGACACCAACATACCAACGCCATGAAGCCCTCTTCCTGGACCACTCGCTGTGCACAGATTGCTCTAGAAACTTAAGTCCTGCTGTAAAGGAGAATCCTTTGTGCGTATGGATTACCACATCTTAGTTTATTCTTTTCTCTATTGAGAATTTAGAATATTGAGTGTTCTTCAGCCAGTATATATAACTGTCCTTTGATCATTAGAAAACTTGCTTTCCAATTCTTTTCTCCTCCACTCTCGTTTTTAACTCATGACACATGAGATGACTGCTGTAAAGTACTTCATTTTTCTTGGAATGAGGTACCATAAAAATAAGAGGTCATGCTTACCTATTAGTTTTTGTTTACTCATTTCCTGAGTCTCTGAAAATCCTATTTCAATAATGCAAAGCTATATACTTTAGGTTTGCCCCTCTCTTTACGTAGGGTCTTGTACATCTTTTTACATGGGAATTTAAAAGCCAAATTCCCACTCCAAATGCACCTACAGGAGCAACAATTGAGACTTGTCTGACTTTAGCTATGTCTCCTAATATTAAGAAGTAACAAATAGTATAAAATATTTCAAGAGGTTTCCCATATAACTTGGCGGTGGGGGTGGGGGAGAATTGAGGAAAGATTAGATACATTGAACACTGTTGAATGTTATTATTATTCTCCTGTTATAAAAATGAGTGATTTGGGTATGTATCTAACCAAAGGAGATATTCGTGATATGTTATGATTAGGTTAAAATAAAATCATGTTTCTGAGAAATTTGGCATCATTTTGTAGAAAGCAAAATTATATATGAATAGATGTGTTTGTACATGCTGGTATGAGTGTGAAAAAGGGTCTGGAAAGAAGCACACCAAGCTTTTACTGTTCTCAACGGAGACAGAAGGTGATAACATTTTCATTATATACCATGGTATTGTCTCACATGTTACAATCTGTATGTGTTACGTTTAATTATAAAATAACATAATAATACAATTTAAAAAAAATAGTTGCCTTATATTATGGGTCTATAATAAAGTCCCAAATCTGGAGAGTTTGACTGATTTAGAATTTGTGAATTTGGGCTCGATAGCTAACATCTCAAAAAAAAATTTAAGGGAACAACCTTAAATGTTATGTCAATTTTGTTCTTGAATATTCTTGGGGATGATTGAAAGCTGCATTTTTCAATACCAAAAAAAAAAAGAAAAAAAGTTTTGCTTCCAGCTAAATATTTCCCAGCTCCTGCTCTCAAGTACTTTTCACCATGACAAGAAAAAATCAGATGCTTGTAAATCATAACCCGAATGTTCTGAGAAAATTTCTGCTCTTGGTTTTCTCTGCCAATTATCTGTCCACAGACAAAGAATTAAAAAATAGTATAAGTGATGTGACATTTTAAGGAGCAAGAAAATAACAGGCAAGCCTGTAGTAGGCTGCCAGGTGCATAGCTACTAAGCACCTTTACAGTCTTGTCATGAAGTGAAGTTATGACACCAACTTTTCCTACAAGAGTCTTCTTTCTCTGTGGACTTCTAATTTCTACAAATTACTCTGTGACAAATCCTCCTCTTCCACACTGTGATGTATCCCCCACTGCCCATCCCATTTTCCCACCCTTCTCACTCACACAGACACGAAAGTCTAGTTATTTTGCTTCTTTCCTAGATGAAATATGAATACTTATGATTTTTCAAAAATAAAGGTAGTGCTTTCTAAACGTTCAGCACTGAGGCAGGGCATTCTGTAGTTACAAAATTATTCCCTTCTAGAGTTTTAAGACTTAGTAACAGTGGTGTTCCAAAAATAAGAATCCAGCTATCAGGCTCTTCAGGAAGATTAAAACTACTTTCAGCAGGCATTGCATCACACAAATCCAAGTTCACTGGATAGTTCATCATAATCAAGTTGAATGGAATCTTCATTTATCCAATTTTTACTTTATTCATATATTAATGTTATCTCATCCTTTGGATTTTTTCCTTTTTTGGCCAGGATGATCATATGTGACTCATCTGCATGCAAAACCTTTTACCACATCAGATTATCATATAGCTCATTCTTAATTCTGATACTTTTGTCTCCTACTGTCACACACCCAGTTCTCTCTTTCTCCTACCTTCTTTTCCTTTATCCCTTTGATCTTCCCCTCTGTGCCTCATTTTCCATTCCCTCACAAAGGTCTCTTTTTGTCCATCTCTTATTTCTGAAGCAGCATCATCTTTGTTTTAGATTCAGTGACGTCCTTTAACAGGTCACCCCAGGTTTGGGTTCTGGGTTGACAGTAAAACCTTGATACTGAGGTAGAGGAGGTTCTCACACATGAAGAGAGCTGTGGTCGTGGATGAAACATTAAGGCCAAGTCAACAACTTATAATTTCATTTCCCTTGGAGGAGAATGGAGAGGTGGTTATAACATGGAGTCACATTTTCTTTACCAAAAGTCTCTGTTAAACTCTTGCACGTGTTATTACAAATATGCTTGCATTTCCTCAGATTATTATTTTTTTAAATCCTCAAACACCTAATATAAATTCACATGAAAGGCAATAAACAAACATTTAATAAAACAATTGTAGTTATTCAAGAAATCCTTCAATGTATTGAGAAGAAAGGAGAGGAGAAATTGCTGAGCGGAGGAGAGCTTGCCTAGCCAATTCCTGAGGAATGGTGGTGAGGCTAGAAGTCAGGGCGTTCTTTCCTAAGCTTTCTGCTGCACCCCATTCCCTAACCATTCTCACCCTACGAGGAGTCCTTAGAAGTGCACTAGACATCGCAATGAAGGATTCCAAGAGAGAGGGAGCCAGGTGGGAAAGTCACAGTCCTTGCCCTCGGGGTGTTTCTAATATCACTGGTAGATGGATCAAAAGATGCTCTCCATGACCCTTTGGTCAATTATTAAACATAAAAAGAGACTCCTCTCACATCTTGGTTTTCTAACAATAAAAATAGAAGTACTATTTTTTTCTGAGTAGCTGTGCTATCTAGGCTCTAAGAATCAGTGATCTGTATTTTGAATATAGAATTTATTATTAAAGTTATTGTTAATTCAAGAATTGTTATTTTCATTTATATTTTGGGGGTTCTATGTATAAAACCAGAAATATATTTTTTAAATCTTAATGGAGTAATTATTCACATGAGTGATAATATACTATGACATGAGCAGGATGATCTTCCTATACTGTAGATGTGGGGAAAATGTAAATTCTCAAAAGAAAAATAAATTTGGTGAACAGCTTCTGGGTATGTGGGCCAATCTCAGCCAGTTAGAGGCTTTTCATTAAGACCCCAAAAGTGTTGCCTGGGCAGCAGATGAAGAATGGCATAGACCTCTCAGGTTGTAAGACAGGGCCTATTCTTTGCCAAATGTATCACATTTGAGAGTCTACAGCCTGTTAAGTATATTCATTAGGAAAAAAGTAATTATAGTTTCTCAAGATTTAGGGATTCGTTTTTAGCAATTCTCCACATTTCCACTAAATTCCAATTTCCCAATAACTTTACAAAATAGTCTAAATTCATTAACCAGTAACTCTTTAGAAAACTTTTACATTTATTGTGTTATCAAATGATCTAGCCAATTTGAAATGCTGCTCACAATTGCAGTCATAATTCATACTTTTCTACTTTCTGAATCTCCTTCTCCCATGCCTTCTGTCTTCCCTTTGGCTAAAACAAGGGAGCAGTTTGAGGTAATTTGAGAGTGAAAATTGGAATAAAGTTTGGTTCCTGCTCTAAATTTCCTTTCTGTTTGTTTTTCTCCCTCCTTTCTTTTCTTCCCTCCCTGGTTTCCTCCCGTCTCTGTCTCTCCTCTCCATAGTAGTAGTCATCATCGCACTCAAATGATCCCTGTCACTGTCCCATATTACTTGTCACAGCAGGGTGCTAGGCACCAGGAGCAGGGCAAAAAAGCATCACATGTCTTCTCTGCCTTTCAGGAGCTGGCAGCTTAATCTAGAAGAACAAATGTAGACACATATCCTTCCTGCCCTCATTCCTTCACCCTACAAATACTTAGTGAGTACCTACTATGTGTTAAGCTATCTGCCAGGTGAGAAAAAAAAAAAGGAGACAGACCTCACCCTAACCATAACAACCAAAATAAAGTAGCTGACACAGGAAAATGTAACAACTACCAAATGTCTCATAGACCAGAGTGTTATGGAAGATGAGAAGAAAGGAGATCTTAAATTGAAGGGAGAAAAGATGCCATGGGAAGCTATAGTCATAACTCCATAAATATTGAAATCTGCTCTATATAAGGTTTAGTAGCTCTATGCCCCTTTTCTACCATATGTCAGATAGCAGACATATGCTTTTGGTTAATTTAGAGTTGTGGATAAAAACTGAAATCCAAAGACCTAAGTTTAAGTTCTAACTCTGTTCACGTATGATCAGAAATTTAAAACTGCATCATAAATGTAAGTATTATTTGTCCCTAAAATGCTAAGTGATTTTGCTAAATTTCATTTATTTGTTGTTTTAAAAAATGACATTTATTGGTCTTTGAAAAAGAGAATTATCGAGAGAGGCGGTAATAGCATCATTTTTAGGAGTCTCTGTAGTACAACAAAACTAAAGGGTCTGTATTTACAATAATTAGCAGAACCAAAAAAGGAATTCCAACTGTGAATGTACTTTATGACATTTTTTTCCTCACAGATAGGTGGAAGACTGAGTCAAGTGACACATTCTTAAATATCACCAGACCTATACACATTCGACATGTATATATATATCACCAGATATAGAAATTGAGATAGAATTTTTTAAATTCTGACAACTTCCAATATATTTTTTAAAGAGTCCTTGTAGTTTTCAAGCTAATTATTTATCAAGTAAAAATTGAGAGGATTCATTCTGGAAGTTCATTTGAATGTAATTGTTCTGGTGTTTAGCACATCTTAGGATTTGTCATCTGTTGCTCTTGCTTTGCATTCAAAGGGTTTTGGATATGATGCCCTTTAAAAAAAAACACACACAGTATTGTGTAATACAGCAGCACTTCATTGTAATGCAGAATGCATAGCTTCAAGTGTTTGCTACACTCTCCAGCCAGTTCCTTTCACACTGAAAATAGACATAGGGCCAATGTGAATGCATGTTTTTTTTTTTTCCAGCCTCACTAATCTTGCAGCTGACATCTTAGCAAACAATTAAGCATTCATGAAAGTTTACGAAATTTAAAGCCAAATTGCCAGCCACTCCTAACCAATAATCCAAAGTCACATATTTTGCCAAAAATTGCACCAAGAAAATACAGTCATTTTAAATGGACAAACTCAATCATTATTTAGCAGCAGAATCACCTGGACCAACCCAGGCTGGCTATTTAATTTATTAAAATTTATTTTTGTTATTACTTTTGTTAGAAACGGAGACATTTGGGGGAAACTCAATAAGGCTTTACCTAAAATTTTTGTCCTTTGTAAAAAAACATTATATATTTACTCTAAAGAGATCTGTGAAAGCCACAGTGAATCTCCACACAGCTTTTTTTATGAGATTATAGGGGAGAATGTTAAATGAAAGAGGTTACTCTTCCAGTTCTAGAATTTTTCATTCCACAGAGAGTTGTAAAGAGGTTGTCATCAAACCCCAGTTTTGGAGGAGAAGAAAGATCTTTTCTCTGCTGTTTTCTTCACAGCCATAATGCATCTGAAGGGTGTTACATAGAAGTCCTTTTCTGCATCACAACCTTGTCAGTCCCCAGCCATCCCAGGTCGTAGGCCCACACACTGGGCTATGTGGTTCTAAAGGTCACTGAAGGAGGGTGGTTCTTCCTGTCATTTCTCTCACATGCTGGGATAACTGGCAATTCTCACCTCTCCACCTGCAAAGACTGAACTAGGCCACAGGCCCTACCTCTGCATTCAGTCACTGACCATTTACTATGATGGTGTCAGAGATAACCAAAGCCAGCCTATCATTGCTGACAACTCTTCAATGGCTCCACTGCCCTGGCATAAAAGCAAAATCACTATTTACTATTTGTGAATTCTGGCTATAGCCCTTCTGCGTCAGACAAACAGGTTTACTCAGCTCTGAAACGACATAGAGGTGTGAAGCACTTTCTACCTGTCCCAGTACCCTTGGGTGTGTTTGCATTTAAACTTCTTACTACATTGCAATTACCTTTGCCATTTTCAGACGTGCCATTGCTCCTTTCCTCAAGCAGACCCTCCCTCTCTTCCTTCAGCTCTCAGGACATTCTCTAGAAGGTTCTTTATCATCTACTCAAGGCCTTGATACCAACTCAGAATTTAAGCAGCATGTTACCTTTGATGTTAATTACCATTTTAGGTGCAAATCTTTTTTTCCCCAACTAAATTGTGACAGGACAAGGATCTATAGGCGATTGGTATTATAATGCTTAGAAAATGCATTCTTGATATTTCAAAGAACTTTACCAATGATATTTTGTTAAACCTATACCATGAATGGAAAAACAAATACATTGATCAAAAAATAATGGTATTTTAGTGACCCTAAAATTTTCTAATGGAAATCTACCTACTAAAATGCTCATTGTTATTTTCAGAAGGTATTTCAACAGAAATGAGATCGACTTATTCTTGTTGAATTGATTTTACTCTATAACTACTTGTCTATCAAAATTTGAAGTTCTCAATCTTTCCATGTGAGTCTGAATCCATCAGTTGCTTAGTTCTCCTTCACATTATCAAGGAGAGAGAGCCCGTGACAGGCAATCTAGGCACTGCCAAGGCATTAAAAGATTTTGTCTTTTTAAATCATTCTCTACATTCTGCATGTAACAATTTATTTGTTGTGTGTGTGTGTGTTTGTTTATTTTCCACAGAACACTTACAGAGCTCTAATGGCATTAGATACCACGTATTCAATAGGTAGGATGGCACTTGGTGGCACTGGCCTCTGTATTCAATGAGAATCCTGTTTGGTCCTTTTTCATTTTAATTGCTGGAATGGCTGTGGATATAAGTTGCTCCACACAAAAGGGTGACAAATAATGATGAAAGACACCAGAGTGCTCTCATGTGTGGCTTCGTCAAGAAGGAGAAAAGAGATTATTGCAGCTGAACTGATCACATAGAATTTGCTGGGCCTTCCTTTACCCCCACCCCCATCCCCATCACCACCACGTCCCGCTACTAAAATGTGGTTCTTACAGGCTAGGAACGATCCAGTTGAATAACACACAAAAATTGATCCTATTAACAATGATCTTTAGAATGTTCAAGGACATAACGCCGCTTTTGTGAGATTTTAACATAAGCATTCTCAAATCCTTAAAGAAGCAAATTGTTTCTGGTTCTGTCGTTTTCTTCCTAGGGAACTGTTGCCTCAAAACAGAGCTTTTTTTCAGAGGGGAGAGTAAGGGGGGCTTAAAATAATGCCCACGGTCTTCCCAGCAACTGAGACGGCACTTATATTTTTAATTAAGATTTTAATCCTTTAAAATCATTTAATACTAGCAAATATGTTAATGCTGCAAAATCAATGCTAAGAAAAGTGTCAGAAGAGATAATAGGTAAAACTAATTATTTTATGATATACCAGGTTTTTGATTGTGCTTTTGCTTAAAAAAAAAAAAATCCTTCATTACTCTTACAGAAAGTATTAGTGATTTTTAAGGAAAGAATGTACTCCAAATTACTGAGCATTTATGTGCCTAATAAGTCTCGATATTTCACCCCCTTTTGTGGTGGCAAAGTGGCTCTTCGTTCAGCATCACTGAAGAAACCTGGGCTTATTCTTCCTACGGGGATTATACCTCTTTTTCCTCCTTTTTCCTCCCCTTCTCCTTCTGTTTTAGGGAATTGCCTTTGCTCTCAAAGGGGGTTTTCAGTGTCTGCATCCGTGTCCACCCTGGGCCATGCTCCCACAGTTCAGTCCTACTCTCCATAACCAGCTTTCAGGCACTGTCTGTGGCCCCAACTGCTGGCCCTTGCCTCAAAGTGTCTTTGGCAATTCTCTTATTTAAGGCATTAGAAGAATCCTATTAACGACTATAACTCATAACAGGAAAAATAACTGTGTGCATATTGCGCAAACACTTCAGCAAGGGCATGCTGGCTGTTTCATACCCTGTTTTTAGATCTTTCAAAATAGAAACTCTTTCTCTTTCTTTCAAACTCTTCATTCCTAATCAAGCCATTACTTGCAGGCATTTTCAGTATTACATGGGGAGACTTATACACAAAAACTCGGGCTTTATAGTAGCAATATGTTACGGAATCCAGAAAAAATTCACTGATGACTATAGATAAAGGTTATGGTTTTGAACTTGTCTCAATGGACACTTTATGAATAACACCAGTGTGACTATTCTACATTAAAGGAGAACGCCGATAATTAGGCCTTGGACACACATGTTAATAAATGAGTTGCAGCTATGTCTCCCTACAATAGAGCCCCATCATTTCCATCAGGGAATCAGCCACAGAAATGTTTTCCTTCATTAAATTCTACTCATTCTGTGTTGGCTTTTTTAAGTTCTTCAAAATCTAGGCAGAGGAAGATTGATTTGGAAGAAGGGCAGCCTCTCTCCACCCCTTCCCAAGCTAAATTCTGAGAATAGGAAAAATGATGGGCCTTAATCATTTTCACTAACCCCAAGGTCCCTTTGTGTGACAATATGGCTTTCTATTGAAGGGTCCAACAGTGGGGGAGGATTCAGATCTGTGCACAGACGAAGAACACAGTGGCAGACAAAATGAGGTTTAACATCTTAAGGCTGCAAGAATTTTTTTTAAAGGTAGAGGGTGGATAATAAAGAAGAATCTGATTTAAACTGAGAGTGGAGCTCTCGGATTTAAGAAAGCACCTTTCCATCACACCCGTCTTCTTCATTGTGCTGAGATGGCTGAAAAGCCCTCAAAAGGAAACCCTTATTTATCCTAAGTGGCCGCAGTTCATTTCTGGGATGACCAGTTTTAGGGTTTCTGATCATCCCCTGCGAATATTTTATGTTTAAAAAGCACATATGTATGTATGTATGTATGTGTATGTATGTATGCGTGTAGTTAATAAGTATGTAGTTAATGAGTTAATTAAGTGGCTTCCTTTTTTTTGCTGTCTGTTTTTATAATATATTCAGTCAAAGAGAAAAATTAAAAATTAAAGATTTTTTTTGTTTCCCAATTTCCATATTCTAAAGTAGGCAACATGAAAAGACTTTGTAAACCATAATAAACGATAAGACAATAAAAGGTGTCATCAGCATTCACCGTCATATTGCTTTGGTCAGACACTTTTCTTCTTGAAAGAGAAAACCTCGTCTTTTGTTGAGGTTGATGTTATAGTTTTTAACAGGATCTTTCAACATTCTAACACCTATTGAAGTCAACTAAACCAGAACACTTCTAGTAGGAATTAATATAAAATTTCCTTACATGTTTAAATTTTAATTTTTTTTCTACCAAAAAAAAAAACAAAACAAAAAAAAACAACTGTTGATCTGAATAGTTTAAAGTCATTTTTATTGAAAGTGGGAGGAACAGCTTTTCGTGTGTGGAAAAGGTCTTTTTTGAAGCCTCTGGCAAGTCCAGCATTTTATTCTTACGTCCCATGTACAGTGGGAGGGAAACTGAGAAGTTTGAATGGGAACCGAAAGAACTGCTTTGTGCAGCTCACTCTCTCCTGATGTGGTATGTGTTCCGGGAAAGAGGACAGGCACTGAGACTAAACACAAAAATCAAAATGGATTTTACTCCGCCTTCGGTAAACAGCATGGCACAAAAGTCCATTGTGCTATGAGATAACTGCTAAGATGAATGGAGTTGGCTGTCACGGAGGTGATTGTGGGGCTGGTCTCTATTGGATCACAGTCCAGGGCTGAATTCCTTTCTGGTTCATCAGGGTCTGTTGGTACCACAGGAAGTGTCATGATCCTTTTTTTCACTAGGGCCAGATGGTGTCCTTTTTGAGGCCTTACTAATGCCCAGTTTTCCACATGTAAAACTCCTGGGAAAATGACCTAACTCACAGCTGCTTAGTGAGGCTTGAGCAGATCTTTAGAAAGACTTCTGTCAAGAGCAAGAAGATTGTACCACTAGCAGGATAAAGGGGGAGGCTGTGACCAGAAATGCATCAATTACAAACTATTTTTAAACTACTATCATAATCTGAAGTGTGATTTCCACAGTTCATGTCTTCATAGGAGGAAGTTGAAAGGGTAGTTCACGAAAGCTACTAATTGCTAGAGATGCCGATTGTTTTTCCAGCAGAAGTTTTACCTTCCTTGAGAGCAGATGGCTTGAATAAGAAGAGAAAATGTGGTCCAGAAGGGTCGGGAAAGGACAAAAAGTGAAAGATTCCCTAGATAGCTGCAAGGAGCCTGGGGAGAGGGGAGGGACTTTGCTGTTAAAAAGAGCTGGAAAAAGTGAAAACTTCTGATGTATATGGATTGTGTTTACCAATGAACTGAATGATTCTCAAGGGCAGACGACTGCAGGTGTGATATTTAGAAAGCAAGATGCCTTTTCTGTTATCTGAGTTATAGTAAGAAGACATCTAAGTTGTTATAGGGGTCAGTGAATTTCTGAAATCTTACTGATAGTTACTGTAGAATTTTTCTCCTACCCCAGAAAGCACTGGTAGTAATTGTCTTTGAATAAAACTACTCTTAATAGTATCTTTGAATCCTTGCTTATTTTTGTATGTTGAGTGGTAGTTGATTCTTGCCTGCATGTGTGCATATGTGTGTGTGTGTGTGTGTATTTTTCTCTTTATTGGAAAATTTTCATCTTAATTGCCATTTTCACCTTGTTTAAAATGGCTTTTTTAAACTATTAAAGTTTCATTACCATTTTAATTAATGTATGACAAATGACAGTTTTTCATGTCATGTTTGAATGGCATGTTGAAAATTTTTTTTTTAAATCTAAAGCTATGTAAAAGTAGGATTGTATTTTTTTGTTCCAAAATGTGACCAAAATATTAGTACTATCTCTTTGCAAACAAGTGAAGCACCAAATAATTACCATGGGGATCTACTTCTATAAAGTTCTTTTTATTTCATGTCTACAACATTTATGAAAATTTACTTAATTTTAGATCATAAAAATATAATAATGTATTACTGGAGAGAAGAAGCAAAATTAATTTACATTTGACTTGTGTTTTCAATTAAGTGCCTAACATTAAGTCTACTGAAATAAATGTCTCATTCACTATATTAAACCTAACAATAACTGTGTAGCAAATGGTGGGTCAGTAACATGAGAAGAAACAATACTTTTGCAATTTTTATTCTGAGGTTTTTGATAAAAGCATACAAGATGGTGATTAGCTATCTTCACTGTTCAGAACCTGAAAAGCATCAATATCCATAATTGCAGATTATCGACTTAATTGTTTGTGAATATTTCCCAGAACCTTGCCTCCCTGTTGTAACTGAGTATGGCTTATGCCAGGATGTGAATTGTCATATAGTAAAGCAACATCCATTAAAACATTTTAGCGAGAGGCTGCCAACCTCAAAAAATGATTGATATTTGCTCAAGAGGTGCCAATTCTGTTCACACTTAAAACACCCATCTCCATGAGGAACTTGGACTTCTATATTTAGGACACTAATCTGAAAAGTTAGGAGAGAAGGAAATACATTGTCCTGTTAAAACCGAGTAGTATTAGATCAAAGACTCAAAAGTTTGTAAAGGTACAATTTGTTTGCTTGTTTTTACTTTCTTTTTAAACAATAATAGCTTCAAATATGATTCTGCTCATTAGATGGATCTCTTTTTTGTTTTATAAAAAACAGGCATAGGTATCCTGAAGATACATAGGATCCATATTGTAGAGCTAAGGAGGCCTAGAGATAGAACCAGGATTTCCTCCGCTGGGTCAGTTACATACAGCCCGGCTTTCAGCAAAAGCCTTCTATCTCCTTCCTTTCACGGGCAGGGTTACATTTTGTTGTGGCACAAAGAAATCCTTCCCTCCCTGTGCACAAAGCCCCACAGCACTGGCTTTCCTTTATCACTGCTCTTTTCTTTCTCTGAATGCTATATTTTTTTTATTTACATAAGAATTCTTGTAGTTGTTTTATTTACATATGTATTCATTCATTTTGGATGAATGAAAGGAAGTGAGGAAATCCTAAACCCAAAAGCACATTTTAAATACAAAGACTAAAAACCATATCTGTAGCTGTCAGTGTCCCAGAAACTAACTCTAATCTTCCTTTTACTTGTCTTAATTTTTGATTCTTGCTCTTCATATGTCATGTAGAAATTCAGAGGGTTCTCAGTGCCTTTTGGAAAGACCAAAAGTCAAGTTTGATATATGCTGTTTTGTTATGTAGTGACAAGGAAGAAAGGGTGTCATTTAAAGAAAGCTATTTGATTTGGGAGATACTATTCAATTATTACAATGTGTCTTCGAGAAAGAAAAAACTATGATGAGCCCTATAGCAATGACCAGGAGAGCTTTAGCTATGAATTTTTAAGATGTGACTGTTAAAAAGCAAAGAATATTCTTTTAAAATAATCAAAAACTAATCCTTAACATTATTCATGATTCAAAAAAATTCTATTTTTCAAGAATATCCATTCAATTTCCAGAATTTAAAATTTTAAATTGGTCAGTACAATATTAATTTATAACAGAAATTTTTTTTCAATATTATAACCTCTGGAGTGTGGGGAGAGACCCTCTTGTTGAAAGATTTAAAGTCATTTTTCAAACAAAGACATTTTAGTCTTGAAAAAATCTGTTTAGTGAGTTCTTATGTCGTGAGAATGTGCAAAGTATACTACTTTTATTTTTTTTAAAAGTGTGCTAAATAAAGAGATAGTCCTTCTTGTTCCCTTAGGCTTCCCACAGGATTGAAAATGGTGACATCTTGGAATTTAACCTATAAACTATTAGAATATTTCGAACAAAAGTTTACTCACTTTTTTTGTTATATCAACAAACATTACTTTGAGTTCCTACTATATCCAGATCATTAGGCCAGACATGAGCAGCACAAAAAAGTAATCGACCTAGACCTTCTTCTACGAGATGTTGTGGGATCTTTTGATCATGAGTCCATTAGAGACAGACAGTATATAGATTGGAAGGAAGCTGGACTTTTCCTAGATACTAGCATCCCAATCCTATCATGTACTTTTCTTCTCCTTTAAGTTCTTGAAGCTATAATATACAGTTATAATACAATAGTTCAACAAATGTTAACTGTCTTGTAATTTTAGTTGTCACTCAATGTGCCACTAAAAAACAAAACAAAACAAAACAAAAATCGCACGTGGCTTGTTTTTTTACAATATTCCTGAACAACTTTGCTGTTGCTGCTGCTGTTGTTTTACCCTGTTTTCTGGATTTGTGTAGTATTCCAAAATCCTCATCTTAATTCCAAATTGCAAAACAAGTTTCAGTTCATTAAAATGGCAGGCTTGTTATTCCACTCTGTGCTGTGAAAGGGTCTGAAACCTAGGTCACCTGCTCAGTCTTTAGAACACGCATCTCTCATTTCATACATTCACCTGCTGAACAAGCCTGATCTCATCTGATCTTGGAAGCTAAGCAGGGTCAGGCCTGGTTAGTACTTGGATGGGAGACCACCCAGGAAGACCAGATGCTGTAGGCATAAAAATTTTCTAAAAATTAAAAAAATAAGGGATTGTAAACTGACAAGTTCCTTACAACCAAGGGTTGCCTCACTTAAAAAATAAACAAACAAATAAACATACATTCGCCTGCAAGTTAGTTAAGAAAGGCCAGTTATGATGCAGGTACCTCCATGGCATGAACATCATTAAGAATAAGGGATTATGAATTCATTGATTTTGCAGCTGGAAGGAAATTTCAAGACCATCCAAAAATCTAATTCTGCATAAGAGAAAGTCAAAGGAGAAAAAGAACTTTATCTTACTAATTTACAGTATTTAAAGCACAGTAAAATAATGATAGATAGCAGAAATAATTTTGTGCCTAGTATTGTGTTAAGCATTTTGTACACTATATCTCATTCTTACTATAAAGTCTGAGATGGTACAAATTTCTGTGTTTTTGCAGATGAGAAACCTGAGATTTAGAAGTAAGTAATATGCCAGTAAAGAGTAGAACCACCATGCAAATCTGACTCCAAAGTTTAAATTCCTTCTCTCTACTCATTATTACCATTGTATATGATTTTCCACTAGGCACAAATAAATGGTATTAATTTATGGTATTAAAATTTCCTGATTGATGGGCTCAATAAATGCAGAAAAAAGAGGGAGAGAGGGAGGGAGAGAGAGAAGGAAGAAGGGAGGGAGAGAAGATAGAAGGAAACCCCAGCTCAAACTTCTGAGTACTTTAATGTCCACGATTTCTAATTTTCATCCTTTGCTTTCAATCCAATATTACAATTTGTAAAAAGAGGTTCTGCCAGATTATTATTCAATAACTCTTAATTAGTAAGCTCAAAAGATTAAGTAAACTGTATCAGGTCAATAGGATAAAAGTTATTATGTAATATAAAAACCTTCTTAATATTGATATAAAAGTATTCACACTGATACCTCAACGGGCACTGGAAAAATCACATTAAAACCACTGGAGTTATATAAACATTACAAACTTTAAAATTCAATAATCTAAACATACTTTGCAAATCAAATACATTATCTTCTTTATGATGGATAAATATTACATTTTTTACATAAAGTTATTAACTAACGGTATTTTTTTAAAAGCCCACTGGCTTAAATATTTAAGAACTTATTTCTATGCATAAACAAACACATTTTTAATTTTCATTTGTTAACTAATTCATTTATATTGAAAATCATATTTTGTTTTCTTTATATTTACTCTAATATATGTATGAAGTACGTATAAATTAATCTTTAAAAATAAACAAAATACACAGATTCTTCTAGTAATTTTTTATGATACAAGCTATGCAGCATATTATATATGATGAGTACTTTGTGATAAATAATAATTGGTTTTTCTCACCTTCAGATAGTCTTTATAAAACTTTTATATTGTCTAATCGTGTTCGAATTCATGGTTATTGTTATTATGTTTAAATAAACTACTACTTTTCAATGCATTATTATTACCATTATTAACAATTAATTTTATACCCTGACTTAAGTTCCTACTATGTACATAACTCCTAACAGGTACTACAACATCGTCAAATACAGGAATCAAAATTAAGTTTCTTTTTTCTTTCAAAGGTTTATTTGCTGGTTATTAGAGTTTTAAATATTTTAAGTTTATAGTGTTTTAAGGAGAAAATGATAAACCAAGCAACCAATCCTCTCATTTATTTCAGTTCAGGCTTCATCTTAAGCTAGACTTTTCACAAAGTTTTCTTATTGAGTACATTTAATTTATTTGGTCTCATAGACTTAGTTTAGAATGCTTCTGTTTGGGCTAAGATAACTTTGGAACATCTGATCTATGCCACTATAAATTCAAAAGTATTTTATAAAATGTGACCAATAGTCCTGCCTAATTTCTAGTTCCATCGATATTTTGGTCGGATATTCTCCACACAAATTTTTGCATTCTTGTGAAAGCAAGACAAATATTTTTCCTTTAAATAACTTCTTAGGTGACATCTTTAAACAGTAGTAGAGAAGCCTTAGCTCTAATTGTAGTAGTTAAAAGATGGGCAAACTTACATCAATTGTGCTCAGTTCAGAGAACTATACTTGAAGAAAACAAACATGCCTACAAGTTACGGAATTGAGATTTCTTCACCTGAAAAAAGAAGAATACTGGGGAAGAGGGTCAATGGCTAATTATCTTCAGAAATATGTACGGTTTTAAGAAAGAATCCAGAGGCTTTTTTATTTTCAAGTAAGAATAAAGAGCAAATAGACTGAAATTTCAAGAAGAGGAAATTTAATTAGAAGAAAGATATAATGTCTTGAGTATAGGATAATGAAATACGAATTAATAAAAAGGTATTTTGAAAATTCTTTTACTTAAGGCCTGATCCATCTAGGAGCAGAGATGTAAACCAGACAAATTGAATTCAACAAAACAATTATTTAAAATACGAATTATCTGCCAACAAGTTTCCTTCCTAATAAGATCTCAAGGAAAATATTTTTATTTTATATTAATGATATCTGCAGTTCTTTTTTTCCTCTCATAGTACATGCATTACTATTACTGAAAATCTGAGTGAATTGTTATTCATGTGTGGCTAAGCATATAAAATTTGACCATCAACATTTACTTTCCTGCTTGTCATATAAGTGGAGGCTCTTTTAATGTGGATATGTTTAGCCTACCAGCAATTCTAGACTGTTGACTAAAATCCCCATGCTAAAAGGTCTCTGTGGTTAAAAAGAACCATGTCCTCTAAAAGTCTTCCATTATTCTTATATCCCATGATTCCAAAGATGGCCTAAGCTGGTAGTGATGTTATAGAGCAAGGATTCTCCAGATTTTCCACCAATAAACTCTTGTATCAGTCAATGTTCAACTTAGAAAAGAGAAACCACTCCAGGTCCTTCAAATATCGAATTTTAATACAGGAATGGATTACAAACTAATTGGAAGTCCTGTGAGAGTGAGACGAGTATGAGAGGGAACTAGAGGAATACAAGGCATAAGAAAGTTTTTCCCTAAAGATTAGGAAACTGCTACCATCTCTAGGATGATAGCCATGAGCCCACATTCACTGCTGAGTTATCTGGAGGCAGGGCCTTTTCCATGCTGCTGTTGGCATCACCTTATTGCCACAGGGTAAGAGACCAAGAATTTGAACTCCCCTGGAGGTTGCTGAAATTTCTGCAGTTGCTGCTGCAGCCATAATCATTTGCAATCATTTCATAGGCACCAGCTACTGCCACTGATGAAAACTGATGGAAAAGAAAAATAGCTTTTCCTTTCTCCTACCTTCAGTGAGGAAGTACAGCCCATTGGCAAAACCTAATAGCAAGCTAAATTAAGGAACTGGGAACATAGACTTTGCAGACTTCCAACCTTAGCAGCACAAAGAACAATATAAAATAGCAACTGTGGAACTAAGTGTTTGCTAATGTTTAGCACAATGCCAGTTACCTATCTGTGTCCTAGGGATATTTATCAAATAAATGATTAGTGGGAGGGAGGAATTTTCAGGCATAAATAGAATACATTGTAATTTTTTATCTCTATCATATTTTTCCATTTCCCCAAAATATTTTGAGTTTGCCTATCATAAGAGATACCTATACAATTAGATGATTAAAATGAAGATAAAATGATAATATCCACTTAATAAGGAAATCAAGAGGATGATTTTAGAAGAAAGCTGAATTACAGTTAATCAAGGCTTTAGATTATTTATTGACACCAAAGTAGATTTGCCAGGTAAAATATAGACTACCCAGTTAAATTTGAATGTTATATGGGACATCTTTACATTTAAAAAATTCATCGTTTATCTGTATCTGTATTTTTATCTGTTACATTTGGCAATCCTATTGCAAAGGACACCATATTTTTTAAATTCTATTTCTTTAATTCTATTTCATCTCATCATGAGAAAGTATGCAGAACACACAGAAGAACTTTTTATTACCAAACAGTTCTATATTACTAAGTTAAATTTTCTTATTTGACTCTTTTCAAACAGAGAAAAATAACACATTTACTAGTATTTTATATTTTATAAATAATTTCATATACATTCTCATTTAAAACATGTTACAATTTTATGAGATCATCCTAACTATTCTGTTTCAATTTTTATTAAAATGATATTTCAAAAGTTTAAGTAATTTGTTCAAAGTCAGAAGATTAGCATACATTTGCCCCTTGAAAGCCCTTTCCCCAACTTCCATGAACTTTCTGCAGCCCAATGTTTAAAATATATATATATTATAAACATGAAGGTTAAGCCTAAGAGAAAAAGAAATCTTAAGAGGCTGAACTGAACATTAAAAGAAATAAAATAAATTCTACCTGCTTTGCCTTGTGGTAGGTTTTATTGGTTGATCACTTGCATACTTTCAAGACTAGGTCTTTTTCAGAGCCAACAGGCATTGTTTTTAATGTTCTTAATGTTAAGGACACAAAGGTAAATAAGACATTGAATATGAAATTGTGAACTTACAGTCTAAAGTGAAGATAATGCTTATTGATAAAAAGTTGAATCACTCAACCCTTCTACTACATGTTGCTAAAGAAACATAAACTGGACAATGTTGAATAAAATTGCACTTAAACTCCATGAGGATTTCTGTCTGTGTGATTTTATTCATCTTAATATTCCTATAGGTATAGAGTTCAAGACATTGTTTATGTTTATACACAGAATAATTATACACACATATATAATCCTTAATTACTCAAGTATTTCAGAAACAAGATTAATACCCACTCTACAGATCAACTGTGTAATGATGGGTTTTTGTATATGTAATTATTAGTTTGGACAGTGAAATTTCACCCATGGTTATGTCAGAACACTTTTATGATGAATCTCTACTGTATTTAAGGCACTGATATTCAGAATCAGAGCTCTCACAGGGATCTCCAGAGGTCATCTCCTCTATTCTGCTGGCCTCAGGCAAAGCTCCTTCCAATAAGACAAGATAGAGTTTTTTCCTGTTCTTAAGAATTACCGCATAGCAATTTGGTTTACCTCCTCAAGAGTAATTCTCATTTCAATACAGATTATTTTGAAAATTCAGATTTCTTTTTAAAATATAAATGCTTTAACCACTTCCAATGATTTTTTTAAAAAAAAACTACGTATGTAGGTTTGCACTACCACTTCAGACTCATGCTTAAGCAAAATCTATGCTAAAACAAAAGATCATGGCCACATTTATTTGATAAAGGTTTTCTACTGCAGTTCAATAAAGGTTATTCATTCCAGATTTGCTTTCTTTGGATTAAACAAACATTTCTTCCCTTTGGTAATCTTCATTTTATATAATCATCTTTTGTTCACCCAAGTTTATCAGGATAAATGATTAATTTAAATTTCATAAAATATTTACATAGTGTTCACATCTTATTCAGCTAAATCAGGTTTTTGTTTTTGTTTGTTTTTGTTTTTGCGGGGGGGGGGGCTCATTTTCTAGGTGGATTGCATCTGATCTGTGGGTAAACACAGAGGAGTTGCCCCTCTTCCCAGGCTTTATAATGAGAATATTCTGTCTGATCAGGTGCATGCACCCTGCTGTCATTTGCAGCCTGACCTATAGGTCAGGGGTGATGTGAGCTGGCCCAGGGATGCATACAAATCACATCCTCTTGTCTGTCTGTTTTGTTGACTGGTTCTCCTCAGGGTCATGGTTATCTTAAGTAGCAGCCTGAAGGATAAAGTGTGCCCTGTCTTAGCTGTAAAACTTTGACTGTGGACCAATTGTATCTGACATACAGCAGCATGAGGTTTGGTTTAGCCTTTGGATTCAGAACAAATCACTGCTATCAGTGGCTGATAGTGACATGCAGTTTACCGAATCTCTCCTTCTTTCTGACAGCTCTACATAGGGGAGAAATGGATTGTTTTTAAGTTAGGGAGTTAGTGTTCCAAAATATAAAATACATTCTGCATGTAATTTTTTGCATGAAAACAAAATTAATAAATAACAATTTTTTTAAAAAATAAATATTTTATTTCCAGACTTTCTGGTTTCAACATGCAACACATAGGCTACAAAGGGGCATGTTTATGATAGAATTCAGTAGGAATCTAGGAGCATATGAGGTTGTCAAGTGTTTTCAATGAGATTTTGCTGTATTGACTTATGTATATGAAAGTTATAACTTTTGCTGCTTTCACTTATTTAATCACTTAATGTATCTAATAAGAGTCAAGTTTAATGCCTTTAATCACTGAATGTACTTAATAAGAGGCAAGCATAATGCCTTTCCAGAGTTCCATCTAGCATCTAATTTGTTAATATCAGATCAAATTAGAGTTTATCTCTTGTCCATTCTAATAGTTATGAAATGTTTACATATTTCAATTTTAAGAAATTTGAAAAAAAACAAATTTGAGTCTTCCTCACTCTCCTATGTAAAGACATCATACCAGTTGCTTTGAGGGAAAAGTAAATAAGTGATATCATTTGTGTTCTCAAAAAGCTTACAATCTAACAAGGAAGATGAAACATAAAACAAAGCAGACTGTCATGTACTATAAAAAATAAAAATTTATGGGAGCTAAGCGAGAGAGTATTTACTTCCAACTGGACTTTGGGGAAATGGTAAGACTTCCAAAGATGAAAATGAGGGATGACCAAGAAAGAACATTCCAGGAAGGAACAAGGTAAGCACTTAGGAATGTAGCTTAGAGCCGCAAGTAGGTGAGGAGATGAAGATGGGGTGAGAACACTGTGCTCCAAGAAAAATGAAGTGCCAATAATCAGGAAGTATGGGTTGTAGGCAGGAGAAATCAGAGGTTAGGAGACCAAGGAAGGGACACTTGCAATAGGCTGAATAGAAATTATGGTCACTGCATCTATAATAGAGATGAGAGAATGATTTCCAAGAAGAATAGAGATGAAGAGAATGTGATTCTTGTTTGGAAAGGGGAAGTAAACTTTCCTTGGCGTATACTTCCTTACATGCATGTAGACACATAGGGTTTTTGGTGTCTTTCCAGTACATCAACAGCTTACTAAGCAAAGATCTATTGTAGGATTTATGACACTGTTAACTTTTCCATCACACCTTCTAAACTGAGCTCTTTCATAGAACCATTTAACCTCATTTGTCTTTATCTACAAGATGATATATACTTGATAAATGATTACTGTTTAAATGAATGGATAAGTACATCATTTCAATGTTTTGTTTCTGGGTCAATGGAGACTTATGGCATCTTTGATGAAGATTTAAAAAAAACACTTAGAAAGGGGAGCAGGTCTGTCAAGAGCTATGAATTCAGTTCTAGACCTTTCCTCTCTTGGCATGATGAACCTTCAAAAGAACTTTCTGAATCAAGTTTTTGATTATTTAAAAAGTGAGTCATATATTAATAATATTTTAGTAACCCATTACTCTGAGATGTTAGTCTCCATGTCCATTAGCATTGTAAATTTTCTATTGATATTTATAGTGAAATTACATTACAATACCAATGATATGTAAAGAGTGAGTTGAGATTAAAGAATGCATCTGAGCTTTTAAATATTTAAGCTTCAAAAGTAAACATGAAGAGAAAAACATTCAGCCTTAAAAGTTCTAGACTGAGCTCCTATGAATGTGGGCCAGATTAAAACAAGTCAGTTCCCAACTTTCCATGCCATCTAGTTTACTGATGTTTATATTTTTGACAAACTGCTCCCAAACTGTTATGTGTGTATGTGTGTGTGCTATATGTCAGAATAAGTTTTTATGAGAATATGAAGAATGCTTATAAAAGAAAATACTTGATACTTGGTATTCAGGACAGGTTCATTAAGTATGTTGTTAAGTCTAATTTGTATCTTTACAGTTTTGGTATCCGAGTTCTAGTAAATGAATTTACAAAGTTATGTGAGTAATGCTAAGGCGTGCTGTATTTTTTATGGTCTACCATAACCAAGTTCACTCTAGTGCCATATGGAGAGAGAGAGAGAGAGAGAGAGAGAGAGAGAGAGAGAGAGAGAGATTTTGTGTCAGAAGGTGACCTGCAGGAATTAATTCATATGTGACCTTGTTTTCTGGCTTCCCAGTGGGGATTACAGGCACAAGATAAGAGGAAAAGTTGAGATAACCTCTTTACAGGGTCACTATGGGCTGCTTGTCAGCACTTGGCCCCCTTTGTCTTCAGGTTCTAGTAATTGTTCCTTTCTTTTGTCCCTTTGGGCTATGGGTGATAACGATGCCTTGTATTTTAGCCTTAAGGTAGGGCACTATCCCTTGTAAACACTCTCTCTTTACAAACTTTCCCTTCATTAAACTCTTCTCGACTTACCCAATTTGACTATTCTTTCTCATTCCTACCAGGACACTAATAGATGCAGTGGTCAGAAGAGATTGAATATAATGGTTTCAAATCTTCTACAATTTTATTTATATCTAAATTTCACTCATATTGAAAGTACTTTTGGCTTTAACCCATGAATGAAATTTTTAACAAACTAACCCTTTTTTGTTCATCTGTTAATTCTCTGGGGGGAAAAAGTATGAATACAAAATTATAGCAAAAGCAATAATGGACAATTAAATTATAAGATTGTTTAAATGCAACTCAATATCATATAGATTATGATTTATTTTCTTGTATTTATGGATATCTATCTTTTGAAATACTCCAGACTACAGTAGTCAATTCTCTTCTCTATTTCTTTCATTTCCTTTGTTACCTCAACCAGTCTCATGACGTTAAATATTATCTGAGCCTTCTAGAGGGTATGGAGTGGACAGCAGAAAACCAGCATTCCATCAAGAACAACTGTCAAAGCCAAAAATTTTCAGAAAGTATCTGTTTGAAGCCAGTAGAGAACTACTGAGGCAGCAAGAACTGAAGGAGCTAAAACTTAGAAAAGATAAGAACTTCCCATTTTGTAAGTACCAATTTGTAATTCTTAAGCTCTTCACCTTTTTTACCCAGCTCCTCGACCTCCCACCCATTCAGCAATCACCAGTTTGTTCTCTGTATCTATGAGTCTGTTTATGTTTTGTTTGTTCATTTATTTTGTTCTTTAGATTCCACACTTACGTGAAATCATATTTTATTTGTCTTTCCCCGTGTGACATATTTTACTTTCCATAATACCCTCTAGGTCCATGTCATTGCAAATGGTAAGATTTTAATATTTTTTTGAGGCTGATCAATATTACATTGTATAT
The DNA here is from genome assembly GCA_003508835.1 of Eonycteris spelaea. Taxonomy (NCBI): domain Eukaryota; kingdom Metazoa; phylum Chordata; class Mammalia; order Chiroptera; family Pteropodidae; genus Eonycteris; species Eonycteris spelaea. The sequence continues at coordinate 13,581,390 of PUFA01000018.1, read as the reverse complement.
ATGTCTCATAATTTCTTTATTGAATCATCTATTGATGGGCACTTAGGTTGTTTCCATATCTTGGCTAGAGATAGACTGAGCCTTACAAGGGCTATAAACCAGCCTGATCAGGCACCAGGCTATTAGCCTAGGCAAGGGTGGGGTGAATCCTGTCTGGAGGAATATAACATCATCGGCACCCTATGCAATGTGTTGTTTTTTTTTCAATTCATAATATCTAGCATCCAATCAAAACTTACTAAAAATGTCAAAATAAAATACCACTTCATTTTAAAAGAGGAATCAAAGAGCCAATAGAAACAAAACTTTATAGGATCTAGATATTAGAGTTAGGTGAAAAAAATTTTTTAATATCTAAACATGATCTATACTGATTATCCTTAAATTTGTTTGTATCACTGGTCTCCATATCTTCCCTGGACTTCAGACTTATATATAGAATTATCTATGTCACATTCTCAGTTAATTGGCTAATATGCACTTGAAGCTTAACATGTACAAAATAAAATTCTTGATCTTGTGACTCAAACTGATTTATTCCAAAGTCATTTTCATTTCAGTAAGTAGCAACTCCATGCTTCAATTGTCACGCCAAAAACTTTGAAGTCATTGTATTTTTTTATTTTTAAATTTTTTGTTGAATTTTTTGGGATGCATTGGCTAACAAAATTATATAGGTTTCAAGTGTACAATTTAATAATACATCATCTGCATATTGCATTGTGTTCACTACCTGAAGTCAAATTTTCTTCCATCCACAAGAAGACATACAAACAGCGAACAGACATATAAAAAGATGCTCAGCTTCACTAGCTATTAGAGAAGTGCAAATCAAAACAACAATGAGATACCACCTCGCACCTACAAGAATGGCTTTTATCAACAAGACAAATGCTGGAGAGATTGCAATAGTAAAAGGAACCCTCATACACTGCTGGTGGAATAGTGTCATTTTAAGATCTTCTCTTTCTCTCATACCCCACATCAAATACATCAAAAAATTCTATTTGCTCTCTTTCAGAATATACATACAATTCTACCATGATTTGCTAACTTAATTGCTATTCCTTAGTCTGATCCACAATCTCTTGCCCGTATAAGTGCAATAACCCTATTCTCACCTTTTGTATCTTCCCCTGACCTCTATGGACTACTCTCAATGCAGAAACTAGAATAGCCCACTTGATACAGAAGTCAGATTATGTAATTCCACTGCTCAGAAACCTCTAATGATTTCCTGTAGAAATTAGGAGGAGCCCCATTATGCTGAGGTAATAAACAACCCTCAAATCTCAGTGCCTTAAAAAACAAAGGCGTGTTTCATATTCAAATTAGCTACCTACTCTAGGTAAAATAAACACTCTACTTGATATCACTTCATCTCAGACACACCAGAACTCTGGTTATTATAGGAGCCACCAACTATAATGTTGTCAGTTGCAGTGCAGAGGAAAAGAAAAGAAGGTAAGGCACACATCCATTTTCCAGAGTAACAATGTCACTGCTGCTCATATTCCACTGACCAAAGCCAGTCATATGACAATCCATAGTCTATATGGCTTACACTTTCTACGTTACCTTCTTCCTGTGCCATTTTAGCTGTCTCATGTTTTCTTATTACTCTTCCCCTCACTCAGATGTCTCCAGCCATTATAGCTATTTTTATTGTTCCTCAAACATACTACACAGTTTCCTGACTTAGAACTTGGTGTACCTTTGACATTGAAACTGTCTCCTCCTAGCAATTACTTTACTAAATATTTTAGGTTTTGTTTAAAGTTGCCTTCTCACAAGACCTTCCCATACCATTCTATTTTTAATTTCAGCTCTTAATATCTACCTTATCACTCTCTATTCCCTTCCTAATTTCTCATTTTTCTCTAAAGGACCTACCATCATGAAATACTATATATTTTACTTTATTGTCTGTCTCCCTTCTCTAGAATATAAGCTTCGTGAGAACAGGATTTATTTTCAGCTAACTTGTCCCTAGTACTTCCAAGAATGCCTAACACATAATGGGTGCTAAATAAATATCTGTTGCATAAATATAATGCCCAATCTTATTTTTATAAGACTTTAAAAATATATGAAATATTCTGATATATATCTTCTCATTTAATATTTGCAATTACCTACAGAAGTGCTAGCATGTAAATACATTTTTTAAAATGCCTTAATAAAATGCCAAAGGTGTAAGTTGGAAGTGTAGTCTGAAGTACCCACTGAGCATCACCAAGTTTACTATAATAAAAAAAAAAATGGGTGAGAAGGATGGCTCAAATCATCAACCGAAATGTAAACATTTTACTGCCTGCACTTCTCTAATAAGAACTGATGCTGTGTGTCATCTGTAATTTAATCACCAGCATTACATCTTGATAGCAAATGAGGATCACTAGACTATTCCCTATAAAGTTAGATTACCACACATACAAAATATACACTGAATTTGTGTAGTATTTCAGGTGTGACATAAGATGATAAATGGAAAGAATTCTAACTTCAAGTAGCACTCTTATAGCTGATTTTATCATAACTCTAAATTTTAGTGCTTACTGCACTGTATTACTGTCCAGTCCAGCCTCGCCCTGAATATCTGGACACAGGAAGAAATTAAATCCTGAGTTTTATTTCTGGATTTAATATTACTTTATTTGCTTTGTGTGTTTTTCTCATTGTCCTGAGGAATTTTTATCAGGGTTCATGGTATAATAACAGTGAAAATAATTGTTATAAATAACATTGCTATCTGAGACCCAACATTTCTTTATAATTATAGATTGGAATACTTTAGATTTTTAAATATCTCAAAAGAAGTTTGGGGATTTTTACTGATGAAGTTAACAAATTTTGCATGTATATTGTGTTTAAACACTTTTTGCTGGTTTCTTTGACTCCCTGTATACAACAGAGTAACAGAATTCATCTTAATGCAGAAGCTGGACAAAAAGTGACCAGCACACACAACACACACACACACACACACACACACACACACACCCTAGATATTTACTAGGCTACTATAATCTTCTGAAGAGTTAATGATTTGTTTCATTGTTCTACTATTACACAAGGTTATGTTTTCAGCTACATAAAGCTAGACTGCAATATATATATATGACATTAAACAGTTGGTAAAATTGAGGTCAGTGGTTTATAGTCTATATAAGCCACGACTTTGAATGCAAATGAATAAATAAAAAATTAAGCAAAAATATCCTGTATTGAATCAAGTAGAAAATTAAATGATTTTTAAAAGATACTGCACAATGGGGGTTCTTTATGGTTCTTTAATATCTGGACTTTTGCTGCTCTGGTAAGTGCTATGTGAGCATCAGGACCATGGACAGCATCTTGGGTTTCCATATGACTACATGTTTCTATAATGGGAATTAATTAATTGTAGATTCTTAAGAATGCATTATAAGCGATGCCATTTGATGTTTGTTCCATTTCTAATAAGTTAAAAAATCAGTTATTATTAAAAGCTTTCACAAATTTGCATAAGACCTTAGAGTACCAAGATATAGGTTTTTTTCCTTGAAGAGATGTCAAACACTTTACACGTTCCCATATATAATAATAATCAAATAACCACTCTTAGAGAAAGGTCATTTGATTTACAACAAAAGGAAAATCTTAATCATCAGTTGTTTACTAATTTGTTTTTTGGGGAGAGGAGATGTGAAGAAAAGTGGTCATACATTACTTCCTCTGCTTCTTTCACGTCACTTTCTTATAGCAAAACAAACAAGATTTTAAATATAAAATGATCTCAGCTCACTTCTCAAATTGTCTGCCTATTATACTTTTTCTTACATTGATCATATGGTGCAGTTTTCTGACTTGGGTTTAAATAATTTTCTAAAAGTGAACTTTTTCTGAACTTACAGAATCATGTATTCTAATCACAGGTCCAGGTAGGGAAGCTGATGTTTGATAATCCTCACTGCAGAGCTGCTGGTGTTTGCTTGAGAGTATGTTAGCATTAATGTATTTGTCCTCACATTTAATTCAAAGCATCTTACACAGACACCATTAATAGTATTTTGCCAGCACTTTCAAACAACTTCTAATGTAATTTAAATCAATTCAATTTAACAGTCATTTATTGTACAAAGATCTGCACTTTGTTTGTTTTAGGTGATACAAAAGCCTGGTCCCTATCCTAATGGATATTTTGGCCTATCGAAAAAAAAATGGATATGGGAATCACTCACATTACATAAGGGAGGTTATAAAAAGTGTTATAATGGAGGCTCAGCACAGTTCTAGGGAAGCAAAAGGAGAATGAATGGATTCTGATGGGGACTTTAAAAAGTTTCAAGGAACTGATTAAAGATTTGAAGGAAAATAGAATTTCAACAGCCACAGTTATTGAGGGTAGAGGAATGAGTTACAAGAAAAAGATTCCAAGTTTCAGATATGAAATGAAGGTGCAGAAACAGTGGTATATATAACGTGGGGGGGAGAAAAAAAACCTGAAAATCTCCTTGTGTCAGGCACACAGGGTGGGAACATGACTATCCTGGAAAATGCACCTGGAGAGATAAGGTGGGCAGCCAAGGGAAAGCTCTGAACACTCCACTAGAGTCTAAATTCTGCTCTTTAGGCAACACCATTATTGGTGTTTTTTGAAGAAGGTCATTTTGATAAAAATAAGCCTAGCATTGCATGGTGGATGAATTGGGGAGACAGACAAGAATTTTGATGTGCAAGCTGAAGGAGAAGTTGTGAAAGGTGCCTGTAATTTTGACTCTGATAGATTGAGAGGGCAGCGCCATAATTTTCAGATGTAAGAAATGCTGGAAGAGAACACATAAATGCAAGATGGTGACTTCAGTTTCAGACTTCGTGAGCTTCAACTTGCAGCCTAACATCTCTGCAAAAATAACTAGTAAGCATGATAAAATAATCGTCTCCAGGGGAAAATAATTAATCACAAATATTTTTAGATAAATGTGTGTTTTCTAAGAGAAAAAAAAGTTTGCACCATTTCTGGAACTAGCAATAAAAAATAATTATTTGTAATAGATACTTCGGTAGAGGCATTTTTTAAAAACTACTTTTTTTGTTTAAGAAAAATGGTGCAAGTTACATTGTAAAATTTCAGAAAATTTATATTAAAAATAGACCAAATATTGCACTTTATTCCATAGCTCAGAGACAATGACCTTTCGGGTTTAAGTATTTGATTAAGAATTTGTCCATGAGGAAATATTCACATGTGCATATGTACATTCATTTTAAACAAAAATAGTATCATAATACTATTTTGCAATCTTCTTTATTCACTTAATATATATTATGCATTTGTTTCTTGACATTAAATAATCTATAGCTTCATTTTTAAAAAAAATAATAGACATTTTAATGGAAATTTTGATTTACAGAAAAGTTAGGCAGAAAGGACAAAATATTTCCATATACTACCGATTCTCCCATACACACCATTTCCCCAGTTATTATCTTGCATTAATCTGGTACAGTTATTATAATTGATGAGTCAATATTGATATATTATTTTTAAAGTCTATAGTGTACAGTAGAGTTCACTTTTTGTATTGTACAGTTCTATGAATTTTGACAATGGCATAGTGTTGTGTATTCACCATTACAGTATCATACAGAGTAGTTTCACTTCCCTAAAAATCCTCTGTGCTTCACCGAGTCATCCTTCTTTCCTCTCCCATTGATCTTTTTACTGTATCTATAGTTTTGCCTATTCCAGAATGTCATGTAGTTAGAAGCATGTAGCTTTTTAGACTGGATTCTTTCACTTAGCAGTACACATTTAAGTTTCCTTCATGTCTTCTTATGGCTTGAGAGCTCATTTCTTTTCATCACTGGATAATAACCCATTAATGTACCACTTTTTTTATCCAGTCACCTTTTGAAAGACATCTTGGTTAATTCCAAATTTGGACAATTATGAATAAAGCCATACGAACATTTATGTACAGGTTGTTCTATGAACAAAAGTTTTTGACTCATTGGAGTAAATGCCTAGAAGCATGATTGCTGGATCATAATAAGACTATGTGTAACTTTGTAAGAAACCGTCAAGCTATCTTCCAAAGTGGCTGTACCAATCTGGAGTCCTATCAACAGTGAAGGAGAGTTCCTGTTGCTCCACATCCTTGTCAGTTGCTCCACATCCTTGTCAGCACTTGTGGTTGTCAGTGTTTTTGGATTTTGCCATCCTAATAGTAGCTACATGATAGTTTTTTGGTTGAACAGACATAGCATGAATAAAGGTCCTGGAACATAATAGATGTTCAATAAATATTAAATGTGCCCCTTTGGTTCCTTCCTTCTTGACTGTAGCTTATTTCTATCTTAAAACATTATCCATATCTCAATAACATGTTTTTTTAAAAAAAAAATTTATTCAGCTTCTCATTGAAAATTTATACCCTTTAACTAACATCTCCTAACCACCCTACCCCCCGTCCCTGGTAACCATCATCCTACTCTCTCTGTCTCTATGAGTTCAGTTATTTTAGATTCCGCATATCATTGATATCACACAGTTTGCCTTTCTCTGTCTAACTTGTCTCACTTAGCATAACACCCTCACAGAGTCCATCCACGTTGTTACAAATGGCAGGATTTCCTTCTTTCTAATGGCTGAATAATATTACATTGTACCTATATAACACATCTTCTTTATTCATTTGTCCATTGATGAATACCTAGATTGTTTCCATATCTTGGCTATTTTGAATAATGCTGCAATAAACATGGACTACAGATATCTTTTTGAAAGATTTTACTTTCTTCAAATATATATCTTAAGTGGACTTGCTGGATCATATGGTAATTCTCTTTTTAATTTTTTTGAGGAACCTAATACTGTTTTTCATAGTGGCGGAACCAATTTACTTTCTCACCAACATCGTGGACAAGAGTTTCCTTTTCTCCACATCCTCACCAACACACCTCTTGTCTTTTCGATGATGGCCGTTCTAACAGGTGTGAGTTGAAGTATTTTTGGATATGACATCAAAAGCACAAGTAACAAAAAAATCCACTAGTGAAACTACATCAAAACAAATACATATTTTTAATTATAATTTCCATAGGCTTATTTTGTATGTGTGTGTGTGAAGAATCTTTGGAAAAAGCTTTGTTGTGCTTAGCTCTAAAAAAGCAAACTTAATTTAGTCAAATTCGGAGGAATATAATAATCACTACCTGAATTATAGTGATGCCTATTTTTTCATAATAAAATGTCTACTTTAAAATTTTTAACTTACAGCAATTATAATAGCCAACACTTAGAAGGTACTTACTGTGTGACAAGCACTATTCTATAGATTTCCATTTATTAATTAATTTAATATTTTTCGACAACTCTATCAGATAGGTACTATAATTATCTCCATTTTAAAGATGAAGAAACTGAGGCACAAAGACATTGAGTAACTTGACTAATGTCACTGAACTAGTAAACGGAAGACCAGGTTTTGAACCTAGGCAATCCAGGTCCAAAATTCTTGATTATAAATACTGCATATAGTTTTATCTTTTACTAACTTGACTTATTTATTGGAGTTTGTTTGATTTCAAAACCCAAATGGCTAGTCTTCATAATCACCCAGGTTCATTCAGCAACCTCTTAGTAGTCTTTTTGTTTCTAAATAGTGCTATGTAGAACAAAAGACCGAAAATAGCAAGTGAGCAAGAAATCTGTAATGTCAGATTTATAGTACTTGTTGACTATCAAGGGGTCAAATTAGATATTGAAACTTCAATCCTTTTGAAATATTAAAGTGCTACCTAAAAACAAATGTGGATTTTTATTTACAAACCATGTTAAATTAAAGTCTATTTTTAAAAGCAGTACTGTATTACTTATGTATATTACTTTTTTATGTATATCACTTTTTTCAGAAATCAATTTATTTCTGAGACCAGCCACAATTGGGCAGAGGAATATATATGTTTTTTCATTCTTCTGTCCCATTTAAAAAGTATATAAATTAAAAATAACATTTTCTTGCACCCTGGGATAAGCACACATTCATATACACAAAGAGCTACAATTTAAATGTTGCTCTCTGTGTACTGGATTAGCCTCTCAGCTCTTCAACCCAAGCTGTAAATTTAGATGTCTTTGTTCAGTGTACTTTTTGGTTCAGCACACAAGGACTGGCCAAGCCAAGCCTGCGGAAGGCACTTTCTCCGCCCCCTTGAGAGCTGCAGGACTGATTCCGTATGCTCAAAGCCAGAGGTAATGTAATGTCCGGAGCTTTATGCACTGAGTCAGTCAACCATCCTTTCAGCCTTTGACTTTCCAGCCGCTGCTAATCTGTAGACCTCACAGAAGTCTCTAGACAAGGGAGATGTTGAACATGTGCTCCAGCATCAGCAGAGCGGCCGCCTGTGCGTGCAGTCAGGCAAAGGCCCAGACCTCTCATTTATACAGGCCATGCTCCTTGGTTGCCTGACAATCCAAAGGCAGATTTGACTGTAAAAGTCAGGAAAAAACACAATTCCATGAAAAATTGCAAATAAAACCTTTTTATAACTTTTTCCCAATGTTACAAACAGCAGTTTTCCCACATTACAAATATTTTCCAATCCTTAATAAATATAACCTTTTTTCTTCTTTTTTGCTCAAGGGAACAAGAAGCTTATGCACATACAACCACTTCAAAGAATTGTCTCTTTTTTTTTTAGCTTCAGAGTGTTAAATTGTTCAATTTCAGCTATAAATACAATGTATGTGATGATCTTACTGCACTATTTTCCTCAGATTTATTTACTGTCCAAAAGATATATAAAAATATGTATACATTTGTTATCATTAGAAGTATAGAAAATTCTAAGGACAATTTTGACCCTTTTTAGTGTCCCTGTTACTAATGAGGCTTTTTAACAATATGACCTAGAATGTTATCTTCAAAAAATATATTTAAGCAACTATATTGGATATATACCATGAACTATTATCATTTGGGGGGAAAAAATCACCAATGCTAGAGTATCCTGGTCTAGAACTTAGAATCTTTAGTCAGAAAAACAATTCAACTCAACAAATGTCTATCTGGCACCAAATCTGAAAAGGAAAGAAATTTATGCCACAGCCTCTGGCCTCATTGACTCCCAGTCTCATTGGTGAGATAAGGCATTGATAACAATGTGAGACAAAAGGACATTAAAAGCCAGGCGTAACATAAGAAGGCTATTGTGACAAGTTTCTGTAAGTAAATATGTTCATCTGTTATGTTAATATGTAGAATAAATGGGAAAAGGTGAATTTGTAAGCTGAATAGACAATAAAATCTATTTTCTAGCTACATCTCTGCTGCACAGATGTTCATGAGATATGAGGGGAAAAGTATGGAAATTGACTTCCACTGACTTTTGCCCACAGGGGGGTCTCTAGAACATGTCTTCCAAAAGAACCTTCAGCGATGATGAAGATCTTCTATAGCTACTCTGCACTGACCCATAAGAGTAGCCACAAGCCACCTGTGGCTATTGAGCACTTGAAATATGGCTATCGTCATAGAAACTAGATTTTAAATTTTATTTTTTATTAATTTTAAAAGCTACATTTGGCGAGTTGTTATGGTATTGGGCAGTATCGGTATTAGACAGCTCCATAAGATGTGTTTGGTGTCATCTGAGCAAGATGTTGCACTTTCACTCTAGTGCTGCGAAGTTGACAGCACTGGAAGATGCCCCGCCCGAGAGAAGAGAGCGGTCTAGAATTTCTCATTGGAAAATGGTCTCAAACGTGCCTCATATCAAGCACCTACGTAATCTCTTCTCTTGATTAATGTTCCTCTTCCCCTGAAGGAGAATGGTCCATGTTAATTTCCTACTTTTCAGGTGGGAAATGGTAAAGCAAACTAGCTAAGAATTAAAAGTCCTCCAAAAGTACTAATTTGCTTGATAATTTTTTTTTTTGTAGAAGAAAATATAACTTTTTATATCAGACACAATAGGATGAGAATAGGAAATGTTATATCAGGTACCCTTGGAAAAATGCTTTCTTCGAAACCATAACTTTACTGAACATTCCTGCCATAACAACGTAGATATTTTGAAATACTGTAAAAAGGATTTATTATAACATTACACATAACACTTAGCTAGGGCCTGGGGCACTTATGGCAAATCAATGGCAAAAACATTGCTTCCTACCTGGGGACTCTGAATTAATCAGTGGAGTGTTTGCCACATGTCTTCATGTTCAAATTGTTGTTCTAGGAGCTGTAGGTAAAGTAGAAGAATACGACTCTTGGAGGCTGAAAGGACAAGACAATGCGAATCTGTGGCCTCACTTTGAAATGCCTGTTCTAATGAGCCAAGAGAAGATCACGGCGGTCCTGGGCCCCTGCATACACAGCAGACATTGCTAATGAATCATGCCATTTTTTCCTGGTGACCATCTCAACACAGGGCCCCACTAACAACCTACTGGGATCCCCACCTGAACTAAAACCTATTTTCCAACTCCTGTGCTTCCGTGCACACCTTGGTCTTTATGAAGTGGGTCATAAAAATGGTAAACAAGTAACAAGGTCTTATTATGTGTTAAATTATAGTGAAAAGGTCCCACAAAAGAATCCAGGTGCACTTTATCAAACAACATGGAAAGCAAAGTTTTATTGTTTTTCACAAATTGTTTCTAAGCAGGTAGCCATCTAAGCTCCAGAAACAGTAGCAATTGTGAGCTGGATCAAGGAATTTGCGACCAATGGGGGTTAAAAATCTGTAAAAAGAGGTTTTTAGAATGAGTAAAACAATAATATTCTTTTCTTAAATCTCTGGTGCCTGTAAGCTTGGGGAACCGCAAAGTAATATTGCTATAACAATTTTTTTACAGTAGAAATTATAATTGAAATTTGCTACATAACAAGGATAACTAAAACTCAATCATTTTACACTCTCCCATATATGCCTGAGGATACTTGAGGGTAAATAGATTTCTCGAAAGCAGCCACTGACTATGGCTAAATTACATCTTACCAAGTAAACTCATTGGCTTTTTAATTACTCTGCTGATGTCCACATGCTGTTGCCACCATCTCATACTGAAACAATATTGATTTGATGTTTAACTCTGATGCACCACGGAGAAAAAAAACAGAGTCGATTTTTTTTTTTTAATGTGTTGATCTATACTTCCTAAGTAAGAGCCAAATTTTAAAGGACAGGTACATATTTATTTTTTAAAATCTGTCTCTGCTATAAGTTGTCAACACCTGATACTTGCTACTGATGATTCTATTTGTATACAAGAAATCGAGTAAGATTCATGTGATAACTGTCCTCCATAGGACCTTCACAAAAATGAGAGGCCCATCTCCCGAGGCAACAATGGAAACAAAACGTTTAAGTAAAGAACACAGCCATAGGTAGAGGTATCCATGCATAAACACTATATTAGGAAACAGAACTGAGGGGAAAGAAAGCTGCCCTCATTTGGTATGGAGTCATTTTAAATTTTGCGGCAATTTAAGCACAATCAAAATAGTAGGTTTTCCTTAAAATAAGAAGTACTTTTATCTCAGGTTGACAGAGTTAAAAATAAAGTGCTATTTTCTTTCCGAATTCGCCCCATAACTACTGTTCCCATGCTTGTCAGGTGCCCTTTGAGATCATTTCTGACCATCTTTGCCGCGAACTTCATTTCCTTTTCGGTGGCCTATTTAGTCCTGCTGCTGTAGCATGCTGGCAAAGCAAAATAGGGAACTGGAAGCAACTAATCACGTAATTAAAGTCAAACACCTCAGGTAATTCAGGTCAACGAGGGTTCTCGATGTCAATTATCCAGACAGTTATCTCGATTCTTCATTTCAAAGAGGGACCTTATTTTTTAATGATCCTTAATTAGTAATGGTGCCAGATCTATTAGTTACAACTTTTTAACTTGCTTCTATATGTTACATATCATTCTAACTATTCAAGTTTCAGTTTTTAAAAAGCCAAATTCTTGAATACTTACCATCGTGATTTCACATAATTGAACAATAAATAATTTTATGTCAACTAATTGCCTGTTTATTACTGAGTCTTATGCATAATGGAGCAGAGTCTCCTAGAAAACTTTAACTGGCTCAGTTCTCGGGGTCACGTTCTTGTTGTACAGTCATTAACAAGTTGGATTCAAAACTAAGGGTTTTTTTCATTATAGCATAAAAACCCCTTCACGATCTGGCCCCAGCCTACCTCACACAGCCCATATCCCGCCCATCCCTTGTCTTTAAGAATGCCATGCCCAGTCCCTCACAAGAAGCTTCTCACTATCTTCTAAAGAACATGTGCTCACGCCTTAACTCTGTGCTGTAGCACATGTCACCCCTCAATCTGAACTATTCTCCCCACAATAAACATGTATCAATGCCTTAACATCAATGCTTCTGTGAATCTCCCTTTTTCTGCTGTCTTAGCACTTTGTCCATATCTCTATTTTCTTCCTAAAAGCACTCATGGTTTAAGTAGTTAAGTTTCTCCCCTCCAGTTCACTGTGAGCACTTTAGAGGACACCGAGCTGTGGTAGACTTTGCAGAAATATTTGATGAAGAAGCATAGGGTGAAAAGATTATCTAAGGACTGTGGGACACCATTTCTTGAGGAATAGTGGGGAACTGGGCTATTTGGCACTTTAAGGTTCTCAGATTTGGCTAATGCAAAACATAGGCTATCTGCCAATCCCTGGGCTTTGCCGTGAAGATATTTCCCCAATTTTCTAGTCAGAGCTTAATGACAAAGCTTTCTGGTAACCTAGAATTTTTCATTCACAGGCACAGCAAACTGAAAAGTGGCCGTAAGGAATTCATTCCTGTTTAGAATGAGTATCTTTTAAGCAAAAGGGGGAAGAAGCACAAGTATAGCTCTAAAGAAATGAAACCCTGACCCCAAACTCATTCATCCAATGTAGACCTACTGCTTTGTGTCAACAAGCTAGATGAAGTGAAATATCGTCTCCTTTCTTGGTTCCTGGGAAATCAGCAGGAACTTAGCAGTGCTTTTTACTAGAATCCTTCTCCACCCAAGTTTTGCTATGAAGTTTTATATGTTATTGTTTTTCTACAATCTTATAGAATTTTCTTTAAAAGGTAGTAATGGGAAAAACATAATCCACTAATCATATTTTTGTGATTTTATTGTATTACAAATTACATGCAGGCATGACTCGGATGGCTCTATTTTTTATGGCACCAATATATGTGGACTATGTCAGAAGATACTTTGAATGTAGGTAAACTTCACTGTAGCATAAATTAAATAAATTAAAAATATGTAACATGAACTAATTCAAAATAAGTTACACATAATTTTATATGTCTGCTATATGGAAATAAGGAATGTATGTTATAATACAGGCTACTTCCAGAACTGAATTATGACATATAACCAGCACTTTATTGACGTCAATTAAAAATAAATCACAGAAGTATGAAGATTTACATGGAAAGTTTGGGTGCTATTGTAATTAATATAGTGCTTCCCCTCTATATTTGTGGTCCAATATGTATTAATTATTTTCTCTTTTTTTCACACTTCCTTTCAGTAAGACAAGTTCTAAAATCCTAAGTGGTATATGAGATATTACATAATTGTCCTTTTAACAGCCTGCAAAGATGCTACCCTTCAGTACATTCCTTTGTGAAGTAATTTAGGTTACCTTGGATATGAAAAGCAGCTTAATTGAAGCACAGTCCACCATGCAAACAAAGGCCCAAACAAGGAAATACAGAATCCTGGGATGGTCCCTGTGGCAAATTAAACTTCAAGGACCCTTTAGGAAATGTTGAAAGTCTCCAGCCAGCTAGATGATTTTGGTAAATATCAGCACGAGTTGACTGAGAAAATAATGTGTAGTGCTCTTTAGGCCAAGTTACAGAGTTAGGGCATTCTGATGTGACAATTTTTAGAATTTCATTAGTATTCCAAGTATCCATCTAACACCAACACTTAGTAGCTTACACCAAAACAATGTATCATTTCTTATTATTCTGTGGGTTGATGGGGTGGCTCCCCTGCTGATCTTGGCTGGCACTTGTGCAGTCACAGTTGGTCTGGGTTGGAAATTCAAAGTGACCTTACTGATATGTCTGGCAGTTAGTGTTGGCTGTTGGCTGGGACAACTGGAACTCCCTCACCATATGATCTTTCATTCTGGGGTTCTACACAGCCTGGTGGTCTCAGGGTTCCAAGGAGGTAAAGGCAGAATCTTCAAAATACCTCCAGACATAGACTCTAAACTTTATACAATTGTTGCTTCTGCTACATTCTATCAGCTAACGAAAGTCACAAGGCCAGCCGAGAGTCAGCAAGACTCTACAAGAGTAGAAGCAGTGGCATCACTTTACAAAGCAGCATGGTCACAGGGTGGCATGCTTCATTAGAGACCATTATTATAACAATCTACCACAAAATGGAATTTTATAAAAGAATCAATCTCAATTGCATTAGGAAAATTAGTACCTACACTGCTCCTCCAAAAAAAAAAAAAAAGTTAATTTTGAGTTTTAAAAGAACTACTATGAAATGAGGCTAAATTTTTGGTACATGTTTTTGTCTGCCATTTCCTGAAATTCATATTTAAACCATGTTTCCTCCAATTGCTCCCAATGTACTAAAGTGGTTCCACCTACACTGAGGAGAACATAAGCTAGTGTAAAATGATCCTGTATCCCATAGGTTACAGAAACCTATCTCACTGGACAAGAATACTCAGCTGGCATCAGCCTTAGATCATGACAGGGGATGTGACCTAGAGACAGTTGACCAAAAAGAATCAACTAAAAGTGGAGGAGGTGAAGTTTCAAAATTCAAAGTTTTAATAATTTTTTTATAACATCTATGTACAGCATTTAATGTTCAGAGTGGATTTTTAATAAGTTGTGCTAGAAAGTCTAGTGAGGAGCTATAAAATGATGACCAAGAGTTGCAGTTTTTGTGCCTACCTCTTACGATGTCAACGACAACCTGTATCATGACGTGACAATAACCTTTAAGTAAATGAACTGACCAAATATCTGCAATAAATGTCTTACAGAAATGACCAAGCTTCATTTAAGTAAAAAGTAACTGATCAGACTTCTCTATGGAGCACATAGTAAGAAGTTTTAGAGAAAGTCACTTAAGATCAAACCATATTGACAAAGTCTTTTAAATTATATGGGTTTACGAATATAATATATATTACTTAAACAAACAGTATTGCATTAACATGTACTAATTACAAGCCCTTTTAAAATAGATTGGTACATTAAACTCTTCATTTTGAAGTTTCGAATATAGTTTTATATAGGCTTTTCAACTTTAAAAAATAGAAAAACACTAATTATAGTTAAACATGGAAGAAATATCCATCTTTAACCTTTGGTGATATAAAAGGAAACAGGTTGCTGGTGACTAGCATTTAGATTCATGTTTGGTTTGCCTTGTTTTCTTAATGGCAAATGTCAAATAACTTTAAATACCAAATCACCAACTAATCATTTTATTATTCAATAAATCAATCTTTATTGGGTACCACTCTAGCATAGCGCTGTGTTCAGAATCATAGGACAGTATGATGATTAACATCACCACCAGAGTTTGGTTTGGGGCAGCTCACAGCTTCATTATGTTTAAAACTGCTCACTAACATTTTTCAGTCATTAACACCAAAGTTCAGTTGAGAAGTTCAGCTTAGCTGAATTACAGAACTGAATTTATACTCCTGTAATCCTGCATTTTCAAAGATTTATTTTCTATGCTTGTTTCCGTCCATTTTCTTTCCCAAAAACCAGATCAAGGAAAGTTCACCTCTGAAACTTAGTAAGAATCAACCAGATTATGCCATCTTAAAAATGCAGAAATCATGGAGCAACTTTGGGAATTGCAAATGATTTCCTGTGATGAAAAGCTTAAACTCAAGTTCCAAAAAGAAAAATGGTTTTGTCTATACACACCTGAAGTTACTGGCCTCACTTTTTTCTGCCACCCCTGAGACATCACCAAGGTACCCATTTTGAAGAGCGATGAGGGCTGTGGCAGTAAACCACCCAGAAAACCCAAGGTCCTCCAAGAGTTTTATATAGGGCTATAAGTATACTTTATCTCTGTGAGGTTAAATGATCTGTACAGTAGTCCCCCCTTACTGTGGTGTTGTTTTCCATGGTTTCAGTTACCAGTGGTCAACCTTAATCAGAAAATATTAGATAGAAAATTCCAGAAATAAGTAATTCATAAGTTGTAAATTACATGCAGTGCTGAGTAGTATGATGAAATCTCGTTCCATTCTACTCTGTCCCACCCAGGATGTAAATTATCCCTTTGTCCAGTGTATCCACACTGTATACACAGCCATCACTAGTCACTTAGTAGCCCTCTTGGTTATTCGATCGACTGCCACAGCATTACAGTGCTTGTGTTCAAGTAACCTTTATTTTATTGTTATAATTGTTCTATTTTATTATTAGTTATTGTTGTCAATCTCTTACTGTGCCTAATTTATAAATTAAACTTTATTATAGGTATGTATGTATAGGAAAAAAGATATAGTATATATAGGTTCAGTACTATGCACAGATTCAGGCATCCATGGGGGTTTTGAAATGTATTTCCCATGGATAAGGGGAACTACTGTACTAAGATTTATTTACCCAAATATTAAAATGTTCACCAAATAAAGGAAAGAGTTATTGTCCCAAAGATCATTAGGCACAGGATGGTATTTTTCTTTCATGTATACCAAATAGTTGGCAGAATTCTAGAGATTCAAACTTTCAGGATATGAGACTAAGGAAAGTCTAACTACAGCTACATTAAAACACAGTAAGGTAAAGTGGAAGCTTGTGCAATAGAAGCCAGAGCCAGACATCCAAACTGTGGGAGACACACAGAGAACGATAAAGATAGATGCCAAAGATAACCATTCATAGTTCACTGATTCATCTAGAGCCAGCCCTAGGTGCCCAAAGATGTGTCTTTCCCTCTGCGAACTTGGCATTCTTTCCAACACTTAAGATCTTGAAGCTGTGCTCCACTTCTGTGATTCCAGTGGCTCCAAATCTGCATTCTACATAGGCTCATTAGCCCCCTCAAGATCAGCAGCAACAGGAATCAGAGCTTGACATACAAACCACGACTCTTGTAGCTAATGTCACATGTCAAAGCACTAAATCTGTTTTTCCTATGTTCATGTGCTTTGATTCTTCAGCTTCCAGCCCTGTTGATCTTCCCCATACCCCTAAACACACCATATTCATCCCCCTTACCATCCTGCTTTACAGTTTTGCCCCCCTTGATCCAAATCCAGCCTTTTCTTTAAAGTCCAGACCAAGGACCATCTGTCCCATAAAGCCTTCCGCAGCTATTCCAGACCATGATGTTTTCCCTCCCTACTCTGAGCTCCGTCAGTGCTTTCCATCAGAGTTATATCAATAACTTAAATTGCTTCATAACCACTAGTTTTAGCTTATATTATTGTAATTTCTGAGGCACGGGGCCATGTCTTGGACTCTTTTCAATACTTCCATCATACCTTACATAGGCATACAGACAAAGAATCGAATTATTAAACATTTATTATTTGATAGAGTGACTCTTATTCTGTATTCCAGTTTCTATCTCAATTCCAATATCCCCTCAAAGAATCCTTTGTGATCAAAGTAATGAAGTTCAGAGTCGGACTTCTTATTTTCCACCAACATCTACATAAACAGCTAATCATAACTTAATAATAACAGAGTACCAGCCAAAAGCTTTTGTACTACCAACTAACTAAATGTTTATAGTGCATATACATACCTATGTACTCCAAAGGGTTTATGCTCAATAAGGGGTTTTTAGAGTTTGTTAATTGTTATATTGCATCCTTTTATCTAAATTGTTAATGCTCTGTTTAGTCAATTAAAAAGTATTTCAGCTTTGATATTAAAGCTGAAATCCAGACCTTTATTTCTGGTGTAGGCTCTATTAAAAAATGCAAGTCTTTCTGCACAGGACAGTGAGAATTGCTTTAGAGAGCTTTAAACTCACTATGCCATGTTCTCAAGAACAGAGACAACAAATACAGTCTAATGAGTAACACATATAAGAAATTTTGCAATAAAATACACTATTCAGAAGGACATACAGTTAGAAATCAAAGTCATATGACTTCTTTAGTAATAGATCTAACTTCGATTTTGTATTGAGTATCAATCATATCCACATCCAGGGGTGAGGGGGAAATTAATTAGAATAGTCAGGTTATTGTTTATCATGGGTAAGTCATGTTTCAGTAAACTAAGTTTTTAGTCTAAATAAGAACCATAGAATTTTATATTAAGACTTAATCACAAGCTAATGAGTATTACAGTGAAAATAATGGTTCAGAGGGTAAAGCTTTTTATTCCAATTATATAATAGAAATAAAAAGTGAATTCATTTAACTTAACTTACAGTATGTACATTGTCTCCTTGCCTTTAGAAATGCTACTCATTTAAATATTTTCACCTGCTGCCTACAGTTTGGGTCTCTAAAGAAAACTCAGATGATATAAGGATGAAACAGCTAATTTGACAAGTTTTTATTTAATTTATCATTATATTATCTGGTAAGACTCCAACAATATCATTAATTAGGTATCAGGGAACTAATCTAATATGATCATTAAGCAGGTCAGAAAATAAACAAGTTGAATCACTGATATTATCCTATTATAAGTAGAAAACTTCAAAGTTTCCTTACAAACTCCAATTTTTTAATTACCATCTATAGGAGGACAAAGCTTACAAAGAAAACATGTGTTTTCCATCCATATATGGGAAACTGTTTATACAGAGGACCAATTTAAGTTACATATGCACCGCACTGTGGGTTGGCATCCCTAACCCCTGTCTTGTTCAAAGGTCAACAGTATTTCACTGACACTAGGCATGCTGCCTAATTTTTTAAAATCTACCTTAATTTCTTTCAACTCAATTTTTGGAAAACATTATACCTAGTAAACATTAGATCCAATTAAATCCTAAATTGGAAAACCATGTAGGCAGACCTAGCAAGAAAGTGGACAGACCCATAAGCACTAGGACTGAGGTCCAAAGGGACACAAGAGGAACTCAAATAAAATTGAGGAAAAAAAAAAAAAAGCCAGAGAATAAGCCAGAGGATGTAAGACGACAGCAGTCTTCCAAAATTGAGAGAATAACTGTCTGGAGCTTTTTTCCTCCCCCTGAGTAGAAGAGAGTACTGGCCCAGGAAAGACTGGGGACGGGGGATCTGCGAACAGCGGAAAATAACGATTAAAGGACAAATACAAATTTCAGTAGTGGCAGAGTCAAAGTAAGGATACATCTTAGCCTCATCTTTAAGGCAAATGCTTTATTCCTTTTTTATACATTCTTGTTTGTAAGCCTAAGACCAGGAACAGTGTCAAGATTTCTGACCTTGTGTGGTGTTATCGGAAACCATCCTTAGGAGCACCGACCATCCACCCACTCCTTTCCTCAACAAGGTACACAGACCGCAGGGGGGAAACATGCACTCTGTGCACATTTCACTCCCGTGGTTTCAGAAAGTTTTCTTTTTTCACTGACATCTTTGCTGATTTGAGGTTCCACCTAAAGTCTACCAATGCTTTGGAAACAAGGCTATCACATTTTTTTGCACGTGTTTTACATTTTTTCCCCCAGAACTATTGATAATAAAAGTCATAGGGGAAAAAATATGGGTTTATAAAGAAAATATTTTTTAAAAAAAAATCAAAAAAAAAGTGACTATGGGTTAAAAAAAATAAACAAAATACTATGCCATTTCATAAGAACACATCAGGAGCCCGGTCCTGATATAACCTGTGCTGTGCTGAAATAAGCCAATAAATAAAAAAGCAATGGCATTTTTAACCACATATGCTAACTAGGTCATCTAATAATGATGACATGATTCCAGTCATGCAAGGGTATCATCTACTCATTATGATTCAAGTTATGGTCGATGACATTGATATAACTTAGAAGAGTATGAGATAGAGGGAATATTTCATAGTAAATAGACCAAGAATGATTCCCCTTGGAATAGTAAAGGTACAAATTGCTTTAGTTTTCATTTCCATGGCGCTAAATTTGTATTTCATGCGAGGGCCTATAATTGATGACTGCTTACTTCACTGGGTGAAAGGGATAAAAAATAGATTATGATTGTCAAGGTTGTCCATGTTAGTAGCTAAAATGGTAAACAGCCCTGAAATCTTTGTAAACAGCACACAGATATTTTTTAAGTAAAACCAAAAAGCATTGGGCAAAAAGTTGCAAACTAAAATACCCTGTATCATCTAGCTGACACGGTTCACAGTTTTTCTTGGAACAATAATTGTATCAACTACCAGCAAAATAAATTCCAGTGCATCCATCCAGGATCAGTCCTAGATTTTCTCAAAAGCTTTACAGCATTGAAGATTTTCTTTATTTGTATTATATATTTTTAGAGTACGAAATACCTGCGATTGTTCCATATTTTGGTATTCTCTTCTTTTCTAAAAAAATTCTCAGTTTGTTAACAAAAGCATCTCGATGTTGCTATAGTTTAGTAAATAATTTAAAATTCATAATAATTACTTCTATATGTCAAGTTCTCCTCTACTCCAAATTCCCAATTGCCTCTCATTATCTTAGAGAGTCCTATTTCTAAATTTCTCTTGATGTGTTGTAGATACTATTATGTCCTACTTCTGAGAATAATTCATTCCATTCTGTGTGCTGAAGTATTAATTTATATAAGCAAAGGACAATCACAGTTAGTTAAGAAAAATAAGAAGCTATTGTTCTGGTGAGTATTCATTTTGGTCTCTAACCACATAAGGGGCGTGCACGTGTGTGTGTGTGTGTGTGTGGCGTGTTGTGTGTGTGTGTGCGTTGTTGTATAAACTGAATAACTGACAAATTCTTTTTTTAAAACACTCAGTAGGTTTGTTTTTCATACTATAAGAACACTATCATTTTAAAAGGTTAACTTTGAAAATAATTATAAACTCTATAGTGACTTTTTATACCACCTGATATTTACCCATTACAGCAGTGCTTCTCAATCTTTCTATGGTAGGAATAGAGATGGAGATAAGAGAGAAGGAGAGACAGAGACAGACAGAGGAGACAGAGACAGAGACAGAGAAGAAAGTTTTTTTTCAAATTTCCAATCCATAATGGACTAATACTTTTAAAAAATACATTAAAAATGAATGTTTCAGTCATTATCCAAGTTTCTGAAATGCTTGCTTTCAATGACTGCGACCAGAAACCAACAGTAGTACTGTTTCAGAACTTGGTGCCTGGTACTTAGCAAGCAATTTCTAAGTGTTCCTTAAGTAGAAGGCATAAAATTCTGTTTTTACAAAATTGGATTAAATATTATAGAAATGCCTAAGTTTATTCTTGTAAAAACAGGAAAAAATATATATATATATACATATTATTTTTTTTTCTGGCATGCAAGAATAGAGGTTAATGGTTGAGAGATAATTCTGTCTGGGCAACTTGAATAAAAATTAAGGTGACTGGGATTTGGAAGAAGAAAAAGGTAAGGAGGGGAATCCACAGGACTTTGGCAACTATTTAAAGTTATCAGAGCACAGGGAGCAGGGGGAGGTGTGCTTTGGATCATACAGCATAGTTTACTGATGCCAGTAATAGATATTTACAGAGAAGCTTTTATTTTGGTAGTCAATCATATTCCTAAGGGACTTTTTTAAAAATCACATTCAACATTGACTAAGCAATCAACTATTACTGACAGAATATCTGATTAAATAGTAGGTTAAACAAAGTATAAGCTTATTGTTACTCAGGTAGAAGTTGCCTTATTAAAATAGTTGCTAGTAATGGCTCTGCAGTGCAAGGAAATCTGTGCTGAGACCTGGTATCCATTTTGTCACGGTCACAAATGATTGTCATGGTTCCAGCCATCATATCTGCATGCAAGGTAGAAAGAAGAAGCAAGTGAAAAGGAGGAAGAGGTGACATCTTTATTAGCAAAGCAGGTGGCTTCCACTTGTCACATCAAATGGAATGTTAAATAACACTTGTAACCACAGGGGAGGCTGAAAAATGTAGGTTTTTTTAAACTGAATTCAGCCTGGTTTCTTTAACTGTATTTGGCCTGAACCAAGAAAGAGGGGAAAGTAGGTAGGAAACTAACAGTATCTGTTGTATACTCCAACTCTGACTTGAGCCAGGAGGAAGGTAAGTAACAATTATTTAGCTAACTCTTTTTCATGAACTGCACTAAATGCTTTGGTTACATGAAATCATTTTATGCTCTCAATAACCCTATAGGACAGGTGTCATGATACCCATTTCACAGATGGAAACACTGAGTTTCTAAAGTGTGGTCATAAATAAAAATGTGAAATTCTATTATGAGCTCACAGAAAATTTTGCCCCCCAAAATTCCACCATTTTAAAGAGAAGAGTTTGCTTTATTGAGATGAAATACTGTAACTTTCATGATTCACAGAATTGAATATGTGCGGGATGGCAGGACTCTAGTGCATCTCTATACAACATAGTCATTGCTCAACTGTGAGCTGAGGAGCACTGGCTCTGGGTTCAGACTTGTCAGGCAAGGAGGCTGCCCCTTGGCCAGCCATCTCTTCTTTCAAATTCCCAAGGAAGAGAGTCACAACTTTCCTGGGTATTTGTGACACCATCTGGCAACTCTTGTAGGCGAAGCCAGCTTTAGGCAAAATATAAGAACATTTCCCTACCTCCTTTCACCATTTTTTCCCGCAGGTTTCCCATTTCTACGTACCTTTACTTATAAAACGTATAAGATCTATAATTTGAAAAGTCTTTAAAATCTTGCACACTAGATATATTTCCATTTGAATAAGACAAGTTAGACTATCTAAAATCTTCCACAGGTCACACAAATAATCTCTAATAGTGGAATATACAGCACTAGAAAAGGTGTTTTTTAAAAGGGCATAGCATTTTCACCATGCCCCCCACGTCCATGTCGATGGCTGCATACCACACCTATGCCATCTGAAAGATTTTTCTAGGACAGTTATAATTCAACATATTCCGCCTGTCAGATCACATGTCAGACTATGCGTCTCAACTTCTAGCTCAGAAAATATGGCTCCTGTACTTACATCAGTCCTGTTTACAGTTGCTTCTAACCCAAATGTTGCTGGGTTGTTGCTGGTTTTTTGGTGTTTTGTTTTTGCTTTTGTTTTTTGCTTTATTCTTAGTTTACATGAAGAAAGCTACTTATATCCACCTCTATCTCACCTTGCTCTTTGAAGCTAGTGTTAATTTCCTCCTTCAGCTTTTCTTCTCTTGCTATATGACCTCAGTTCACCTGGGCTTCCACAATGAGCCAGCAGAGTCTCTGGCATTGAGAAGCACTTAATAAGCATCTCTTACATAAATATTTTCTCCTGCCCCTCCCCCTTACGCCTCCACCCCAGGGATAGGAGATCTAACAGAGCTCCAGAACTTAGTGGTATTTGAAAGTACAAATATTCAGAAAGATTTCAATGGGAGGAGAAGAAAGGTGAGAGCCCTCACTCGCATGTGGCACAGAACTGAACACACCAGCAGAGATGAGGCTTCTAAATGAGTGAGGGTGTTGCATGTTGAACAATAGTTACTGCAATGGCTACTACTTGACATTTAGAATCATGAAAGCAGATCTCAACTTGAGTAATTAGATGAACAGAAACAGTGTGCTTTTAACTTCAATTAATTACCTACAAATATTCATTATATGTCTATACGGGGAACTGCATTTCCCCGAAACAGTGTTTGGGGAAGTGTGCAGAGGATCCAGGCTCTGCCACGTCTAAGTTTCCAGCAACCATTAGGTTCCGCGTGTGTATCCAAACACTATGTGGGTGTGAATGGACATATCTGCACTACCCGTCCTTGACGATTTCTAGCACATTTTGGAGACTTCACCGAAGTGAACATATTTAGTGCTATCAAATATAATTCGATGTGAATGTGTTCACTTATTAATTAAAACATGCCTTAATAAATACCTACTATGCTCTAAATACTATGTATTTTTTCTGCTGGGGATAAAGTGGTGAACAAGATAGATGAGGCCATTGCTTTTATATAATTCACAACCTAGTACAAGAAGGTGTATTTATACATATAAGCAAAGAAATAAATCATTAGTTGCTCTCTATATCTATGAGTATGTGTCTATTTTGTTTGTTCATTTATTTTGTTCTTTAGATTACATATTTAAGTGAGGTTACCAGATGGGAGGAGGCTTGGGAGGTTTGATGAAAAATAGATCAAAAATTATAAATTGTTAGTTACAAAATAGTCACAGGGATGACGCGTGCAGCATGGGGAACGTAGTCAATATATCATAGTGACTATGTGTGGTGCCAGGTGGCTGCTGGACTAGGCAGGTAGATTACTTTGTAAATCATATAAATGTCTAATAACTATGCTGTTCACATGAAACTAATATAAAATAATACTGAATGTCAACTGTGGTTAAAAAATAAAAATAATTTTAAAAAATAAATAAATAAATCATTATGCCTAGCAGTGATAAGAGGAACAGGCCTAAAAAAATAAAAAGGAGAGTCTGAGAACTCCATCCTGGGCTGTCTCTGAGTTCTCTTTTATTCTCTCTCCTCCCATGAGGCTATAGGATGAGATGAGGACCAGGATGGAGCCAGAGCACTTTATCTGCCTTTAGAACCACTGAGGGTCTGTGATGGCCCCTGGAGCCATCCCTGCTCAGGCTCTCGGGACAGAAGGCCCCTTTACCTTTGGCGGAATCTTCTCCTTTGCCCCACAGAACAGCCAGGCCAGGGAAAGAGGACAGGGAGGCACTGGAGTCCTCAGAGTTCACAGGAAAAGCCAGCCAGTTGCCAAGGGTAGGAGCAGAGACCAATGGTTTTTTATCGTTTGTTAGTCCCCCATCTGTCTGAGAAGTAATAAAAGTGATGGGCCATCTCTTCGCACACACAAAAATAGTTCCACATACTTCCAAGGAGCTGACAATTAGGAACTCCTGCCTGTCACATGCTTAGAGTCATGATGTTAGCTTATTGCCTCAGGGGGTCCTTCTGAGCCCACCCTTCACTGTGGATGATGCTGACCACTTACTGCAAGAGCCTAACCTGGCCTCCCTCAGTCACCAGCCAGCACCATCTGAAACCTAAAACCAAAACTTCACCAAACATAAAACTACAGAGGAAAAATAGCCCTTCCTCTCTGCTTTCTGATCACACTGTTCTTTAGTCCCCAAACTGCCTCATCCTGCCCTCCAGATAGATGCCTTCGCTGTGCTGGAGGCTCTGTTAGATGCTCTTTATCCACAGCTCCCTCAGCCTGGCTAATTCAGCTCTTCCATAATGTTTGAATAAATTATTCATTCCTAGCAATGCCTTCCCTGAGTTTCTTCACTGGGCAACCTCTCCTTCAACCCTTTCCTCTTGTAGTCCCATGTACCTCTCTTTGGTGGCAATGACTCCAGATGTAATTGTTTGTTTACTTTACTAGTTATTTCATTTATGTCTGGGTCTCTAATATGGGTTGAATTATGTCCACCAAAAAAAAAAAAGATATGTCGAAATATTAAATTCCTGTGCTTCAGAATATAACCTTACTTAAAATTAAGGCCCTTGCAGATGTAACTAGTTAAGATGGGGTCATATTGGAGCAGAGTGGACCCCTAATCCAATATAACTGGTTTTCTTACAAAAAGATATCAGTATGAAGACAGAGACACAGAGAGAACACCATGTGACGATGGAGGACTGGAGTGACACATTTACAAGACAAGGAACACCGAAGATTGCCAACAAACTAACAGAAGTTAGAAATGGGCAAGGAAGGATTCTCTGACAGGTTTCAGAGAATGGAGCATGGTCCTGCCAACATCTTGATTTTCAGACTTCTATCCTCCAGAACTGAGACAATCAATCTCTGTTGTGTTAAGCCGCCCAGTTGATGGTACCTTGTTATGCAGCCCTAGGAAACTCAAACTCTAAGCCCCATGAAAGTGAGAACTCTTTTTATTTTTGCTCTTTCTTTTCTCAGCATTGCTTCCCCAGGTCATACCATAGTGCCTGCACATACTACGCATTAAACAGATATTTGAAAAGGAATAAAAAAAAACTAATAAATACATGAATGATAAGAAATTCAATTTCACTTGCAATCAAAGAAAGTGAAATGAAACAATAAATTCATCAGTAAAGATAAAATGTTCTTAGCACCTTAGTTTCATCAGAACGGAACATGGACGGGCATGGAGTGCTGGCGAGGGGTGGGGAAATGGTCTCTCACATACTGCTGCTGACAGAAAAACCTGGGACAACCTCTCTGAGGCTGTAATATACATTTCAAGCCTTTAAACAGCTTATTCACTTAAAATTAAGAAATTACACTTCTAGTTTATCATAAGGAAAAACATTACAAGGGCAAAAGTATAGGTATAAGAATTTTCACTGAGACTGTGTTTATATAAGACTAAAGACTTTTAAAAATCAGAAACCATCCAAATACCCACCAACAGTGGGCAGCTTGAGTCAATTAGGGTTCACCACCTTATGGAATACTATGAGGCCATAAAAAAGTGAGATCTATATTGTTGATAGGGAAAAATGAAGGAGTTTGCAAAAGTTTGCATAGCATAGCCAAATTTTTAACG
Source organism: Eonycteris spelaea (assembly GCA_003508835.1). Lineage (NCBI taxonomy): Eukaryota > Metazoa > Chordata > Mammalia > Chiroptera > Pteropodidae > Eonycteris > Eonycteris spelaea. The sequence continues at coordinate 13,554,764 of PUFA01000018.1, read as the reverse complement.
AATTAATATGTATGTATCAACATAAAGATAAATCTTCAAGAATAAATGCAAAAATATTAACAGTGACTATCTCTAAGAAATGACAAATGACTTTTAAATTTTTCCTTTATATATATTTTTTTCTGTATGATCTAGGATTTTTCAGTAAGCCTATATTCTTTTTATAACTACAAAAAATAAAATAAAATTATTTCCACGCAGTTAAGTAATAGTACAAAGTATGACACAATAAGGATCAAATGAATTATATTTTTCAATAAGTGTAGGCATCATCTCTGTGCTCTCTGGATTCCAACGTTAAAAATGCTAAACTGTTGAGGCAAACTCCCAATTCAGAACTATTATTCCTATTAATTGAAAAAAGTCTCAGAAGCCAAGAACTGGGCACAATGCCTTCCCAGGAGATTTACGGCAATTCCTCAGGCAAGCTGCAGGGAGAACCAGAAGAGAGATGGCCAATCCACCCAGAGGCACCGGCTCACATGCCGCGTGGCTCCCAAGAGGGAGAAAACTGGGAATGCAAGCTTTCCTGCCCCAGGGAGCCAAGGCTAGAGATGGAAATAGGCCAGGAAGAGACCAAAAAAAAAAAAAAAAAAAAAAAAAAAAGCCCATTTCTCAAAAGTTTTATTGTTAATAGTATTGCCAATTTGTCATTATGTACTTTCCGGGCTCCCAGTTGGTCTTCTTGCTCTAAAGAAAGGTCAGAGACTATTCTTATTGCACCACTAATGCAAAATTCAACAAATGGACACTGGTGAACTGTCAAACCCCTGCAAATTCCAGTGGCTTCTTATTTACATGGGCATCTTTGTTATCCTGGGCACGTTCTCCCAGTCCTCAAAGGAACTGTAGTGTCACTGCAGCTGACAACAGCCAGAGCTCCTGGTTGTGGAGGCTGGACCTTGCCAAGATTTAGCCTTGGACAGCAGGAGGATTTGACTCTCCTAATGGCATGTCTGCACTTTTTCTCTTCTCCCCATCTCCTCACAGAGCTCTGTTTGCAAAAAAGAAAATCATTTTCCTCTAATATTCACTGAGATTGAAAATGACGTGCGGTGCACTAAATGCTGTCAAGGGGGCATTTCTGCTGTGCCTAAATTAGCACGAAGCCAGAGAAACAGCTTCATTGTGAAAGCTTCTCAAGTGAGGGTGTCACAAGAGCTGCCTCAGTGATCGACCTGGAACTTGGATTTTCCCTCCCAAAGGAAAGGGATGATCTGTTCTTGATCTTTGCTTTTTCATTTCTTATCTGCCAACATGCCCAGATACAGAAGCAGTGTCTGGCACTTAAGTGTTCAATAAATACTTGTAGCATTTAATTCAAACTCATTTCTGGAATTTCTTTCTTGCTTTATGTAAAGTGCACCTTGTACATCAGACAAAATCAAAAGAAAAAAAAAGTGAGGTGATGGTCCAGAAGCAATATTTGCCCTTTGATAGGAAGACCAAGAACCAATGCTAATTTCTGTCATGCACCCTGTCCTTGGTGAGCAAAGCTGCCATGATGTGTGCCTGCTCCTGCATTCCCCACACTTTCTACTCTGTCCCCAAGCAGCCAGATTCCTCCTGGCCACTAACAACAGAAAAACTTTGATCCTTGAATCAAGTTATCCTCAAATCTGTCCTCGATTTTCAATTTCACCAAAACCATGGAGCAGTGATACGCTGTTAGTGTGCGTGCAAACATCAAGCTTGGCAAAGCTGACGTGAACTGGTTTATGCCTGTGATACCCACCTGAAACGCTCTGATGGCTTTTCTTATTTTTCATATCAGATTTTCAGAGTAAGCTATTTAAGATTCATCTCCCTATTTATGCCATAAACAGTTTCATTCCTGACACCTTTCCAGAGGATGGTTCTATGCAGTGCCCTTTTAGCAGGAGACCCTGCAGCCTAAGCAATTTTGGTCACAATACCAACTGCACTGATTAAATTAAAAGGACACCTGTGAGGTTCTTTTTTTTTCTCCTTTGTTTCTTACAAAATGCTCCAATAAATAGGTTAAATTATCTTTGACTGAAGGAGAAGGTAATTCTCTCTCTGGCTTCTTCCTCTATTACACTGCTTTAATAGAAACCAGCCTTCATTCTATACAGTGTCCTTCATCCAATTAACAATCTCACAGCATCAAAATTCTGCTTGTAATTAACCAATAACTATTACTCCCCCAAAAAGTCACCCTAATTCGCTTACTAGCTCTGTGTATTTCAAAACTCTTCTTAGACCTTATCTAAATCAATACCAGAGACATAAAAGGTTGTTTTTCCAAAGCACTGGGCTATTTATTGGTAGTTCTTTCTGGCAACTTCCTTGTACCTTGCAGCAGGCCTGAACTCAGCCAATTACCACAGGTGAAACAGACCAATGCTCCTAAGGAAAATTTGATAAGCTTGGTTTCTCCTTTCTATTACCTTTTGGTTAGAATTTCACAGGGCTTAAATCAAGCAGCATCACTTAGGGACTTAAGAGCTGTTGCTTTCTCTATGAGCACAGAGGAAAGGGCAGGAAAATGGCATTCTAATCGAATTCAGACTTCATGTGATGGACAATCGGGTTTTCACGTTTGGGTCTGGACTGTTTGCTCAGCTTCTGTGTGAGGCCCGTGGTTAACAGTGGCCAATAAAGTATAAAAGCGTGTGTCCTGTAACATTGCTTCTTCCTGTTATCTGGAGGACCCCGGAGAATCACACAGAACAATGTAATTAGTAGGAATGTGCCATTGCACAGGATGGATAAGAGGAAAGAAGATAAGTTTATTTCTGCATATAAGTACAGCTTAATCCAGCGACCCATTGGACCATTGAAAACACTTTCACTCCAAACGCAGGAGTCATAGAGTCAAGAATTAGAGCTAATCGAGAGGCAGAAAAATGGAAAAGTTTTGTGTGGTTTAACCAATATATCTGAGTAAACACTGCGTCTCTGCCAAAACATTTTTATTTGTGGCCTCTCAGAAGTCTTTCATTAATATCAGTGTACCGTGTAAAGAAATACACTTTGATTTTACAGTCAGAGAATACATCATTGGAGGAAGGGAGGGACTTAATATAAAAGAGGGAAACTTGAAATGTGTTATTATTTTTAATAGCAATAAGTAATAATAATGCCAGCTACTATGTGCTGCAGTCTTCCATTAATGGGTTCTGTCTTTGCATACATATTCCATTTACCCCTTACAACAACCATATGAGGCATTCTCTGCTGCTATCTCCTGTCCTATACTGATGAGGAAACTGAAACTGGAAAAGAATAAATTATTTGCTCAGATCACAGAACTGGTAAGAGACAGAGCCAGGAATTGACTCCAAACTACACGATGAAACTACTGCTTATTTTCTTGGTTACATCTTCATTCAAAGGGAGTTTTCAAAAATGAATCTCTTTTAGTGAAAAATTCTTCTCTGGTAAGAGCATTTATTGCTATCCTAACAGCAAAAATATTGGCCTAGGAAATATGAGTATGAGCCCAATCCAGAAGGTTTTTGCTTCCAAGCTACTATAGGAGAAGTTGCCCTTGACCTTCTTTGACCTTCTCCATTTATCACTGTGAGCATGCATGTTTATCCCACAATCCTCTCTTCTGACACCTTCATCTTCTCTCTACTTCTAGATCTCAGAAAAATTACTACTGTAAATTTTATGTATCAATTTTTATGTTCAACATTTAAATGTAGAGGAGCATGTTTCCTAGGGATTGTATTTTCCCTCCCCGAGAGCAGCCTCTTCCTAGATTCCTCTCAGCTTTTCTCTGATGCTCCCTCCCCTTCTGCTCCTTAATTATGTTCTCTGCCATACTGTGTCCTTTGCTTTGTCCATTATTTCTCTTTCCTGAAATCATGGCCTCCAGAAACTAAATACATGATGCATTTATTAAGTTGATCTTTATTCTACTCACTATTCCTGTGACCATCCCAGGTTATTTGTTTCTGTGATTTTAAATTCCATTGCTGGCATAAAATTCATCAGGGTTAAGATGTCCAGAAACTGTACATGTGTAAATTATCCTTTCTTTAAGTGAGTTTCCTGTCATCCAAGATCCTTCCTGAGTGGCTCTGTTCCCTCTTACTCTATTGTTGTTATTTTGTTGTTATATATTTTTTCTTATAATTATCATCATTCAATATGAAAGGAGGAGCAGTGAGGAGGAGGCTTATAAAAAGACGAGACATGGTGAATATGGGAGGATTGGAAGACAGTCTCTTGGGCAGCACTTTATAGTCCTGATTTTTCTCACTCCTTCCTGCCCCACATATAACCCATCTGTCTGGCACCCCACACACAGAGTACTAAGGGTGATCCAAGGTGTCGACACTCTGGTTTTATAAATGAACTCCTCTTCATAGAAATACAAATAAATTTCACAAACAGACTATGGGACAGAGAAATAGTTCTTGGTTCTCTGTATTCTTTGTATTTGCTTTATTACTTAATGCCAAGTAATAGTGCCTGTGAAGACAGGAATTTATCCAGGTATAGGACTTCAGAAGCATTCAATTCACTTATTTACAGGTGTGAGCTTCTCCTTACGTACCTCCCAGACCACACCCCTAGATGATGGCCTTGGCCAGTTCTAAACTAATGAATGAATTCTGCAAAGAACCCAACCTTTCTTCCCCACCGAACCAGGCTTCTATGTCCCTTTGCAGGTACTCAGGGCACAATTAATGGTATGTACCTAAAGAATGAGTTCATTACACATTTCCATTCTGGAGACCCTCTCAGTATCATTGCAGATATCTACCAAGGGCCAAGAACCCAGTTTAGTCAGAAATTCTCCAGAAATTCCTTATTCTGCTATGGGTTTTTGTCTCCAAAATTGGCCCACCATGCCTCATAACTTTGTGTAAGTCCCCTCCCTTGAATCTGAACTGGCCTCTGTGACTCATTTTGGCCAGTAGAACGCTGAAACGATACGGCATGACGTCAGAGACTGGGTCATAAAAAGATATGCAGTTTCATCTAGGTCTCTTGGAATTCTCACTCTGAGGAAAGCCAGGCTCAGGGTAAGAAATCTGACTATTCTGAGACCTCCTGCTTTAATTAAGCCCAAAGTAACCAAGATAGAGAGGCTACATGGAGAGCAAGACGTGCCCATCCAGTCCTAGCTGTTTCGGCACTCCTGGCAAAGGTGCCAGGTGTAAGTGAAGAACCCATCTGGGACTTCCAAACCATTGGTACCAGCCTCCATCTGACTGCAACTGCATAAGACACTGAGCCCAGTCCCTCCAAAGAACCATGAGTGATAATAATAAATAAAACACTTATTAATTAATAAATAAGTGTTTTATTTATTATTATCTCAGCATGACTTTTTACACAGAAATAGTTTACCAAAACATATGCCTTTAATCAGAGCCAATTCCCAACCCAACCTGGACCCAGAAATGACCATCTCCCCCAGTTTTCTTTCAGTCACATAAGGATTTGTGCATATCAAGTTCCACACTGTGAGCTAAGAAAAAGTCCTATAAAATCCTTTCTCTATGACAAAGGACATAAAAGGTCCAAAAGGGCAATTATGACATACAGTAAGTCAGCCTCACTGGTCTGCCCCTCTTTCCTTTAGCCATTGTCTAAACCATTAGCCTAAGCAAAGGTATATATCAAAATATTTAAAAAGCAAGTCAAATATTTTTTTTTAAAAAAAAGCAATATAGAAAGTTCAATTCAGGGTTTACAACTCTTATCTGCATCTACAGTTCAAAATATATGATTGCTTGGTGAGGCATCATCATCAGGAATGGAATAAGGGCTGTTTATTTGAGTCATCTGATCATTGAAAGCCATTCACTGTGTTGTGCCTTCTGCCCTTGAAGAGGGTCAATGTGTGACCCCCTCTTTTATAAAGCCAGTTCTAATCCCCCTTCTGGTTGAGGGTAAAAGGAGGTCTGCAGGAAGCAAAGTAATCTAGGAGAGTCTGATTAAAGATACTATTTCTAAACAGCATCTTTGTTGTGTGCTCTACACACAGAACTGAATACATTCCTGGGAAATTTAATTAAAGAAAATATTTTTCATATATTAATTATCCATATTACAAAAATAATGTGTATATTGTGAGCTGTCAGAAAGTGAGACTTTAATAAACCAATGTCTTTGTTTGTCTTTACTTCTAGAAAACAGAGCCAATGTGATGCCCGAAACCCCTCACGTCTTTTGCAGCCTTTAGAGAGTTGACCCTATCCTGAAGCATTGCACCAAGTTTAATTTGTAGACCATCTCAAACATTTTTGAAAGTAAGATGGTGTCCAAGTTTAATATACTCAGTAGGCACTAGATACTGACCAGTCAGCAAAACTGAACCGCCTAAAAATTGTTGATGCTGTGTGTACCAGTACCAGTGTTAGGTAGGTATTTCTGGGTCCCTGACTGTTCATGAGGTCTTCAGATGCCTACTGAAATGCAGACCCCATGCATCCACAGCAAGGGCTTCCCATGTCCACCCTGCTGTGGTCCTGATAGTCCACCGAATAATTTTTTTTTTTAAGGAAAGGAGTATCCACTACTGCTTTATAGCTAACAAATTTCTCTTTTAAAATGAAAATACCTATATATAGATTCAGCCATTAGAAACAGTGTCCGTGATTAGACCCTCCCAGATTACTTTACTCCTAGTGGTTATCCTTTTACTCCCTACCTTTTGGTAGAGCGTGGGAGGAGGAGAGAACAGTGATTGTGCAGCCAGGACAGCTTATTGAGTATATATGGTTATCCTAAAATTTGTGTTCAGGAAAGAGATTAGGCTTGGGTGTCAGACAGACCTGAATTCAAATTCTTGTTGAGCTCGCATGCACAAGAACTGGCATCTCTAGGTCTGCTCCTCTGGAATAATAAAGATAATGGTACTCATTTATCAAGCACAGACAGAGCGGCGCGGGCATTCAATGATGGCTTGCAGAAGGAAAGATTAGAGTAAGAATTAAAGTAACTTATAAATTAGTCACCAAAATAGGGGAAAAGAACAGTTATCAATATCAGAAATCATGCAAATATTGGGACTTGGGAATTTTCTTAAACTATTTATAGACAGTAACTGAATGTAGGTAAAAAATAATAATAATAATGCATATTAAGTGTTCAATATAATGCCCTTTCTTTATCCTCCCTACCAGAAAGGGCACATATATTAGAACAGCTTAGCCAAGAGGGATATGTTCCAAGACCCTCAGTGGTTGCCTGAAATGGATAATACCAAACCCTATTTGTACTCTATTTTTTCTTATACATATATACCTATAATAAAGTTCAATTTATAAATTAATCAAGAGAACAACAATAACAAATAGTAAAATAGGACAATTATAACAATGTATTGTATAAAACTTTTGTGAATACAGTCACTCTCTCTCTCAAAATATCTTATCATATTGGTACTCACCCTTCTTCTTGTGATAATGTAAGATGATACAATGCCTATGTGATGAGATGAAGTGAGATACTCAGAGCAGCATGCAATTTAAAATGAATTGATTTCCATTTAATATTTTCAGACCACAGTTGACCATGGGTAACTGATACTGGGGAAAAGCAAAACTGCGAATAAAGTGGGGACTACTTTATGTGTGTGTTATGTGTAAGCTCAAAGAATCCTGAGGACTGAGCAATGGGGAACAAAGGGGATCAGAAGGCTGGGGCTGGGGGAGGTCACTCCCTAAAAAGCCAAAAGTAACATGACCAACATTTTGTAGTTTCAGAGGTTAGAAGATTCTAGTTACAAATGATCTTGTCTTACTTATGTATGAAATGCATTCCAAGCTAACAGACACTCATATTACTACACATCTGTGTGATTTTACTATTCTTATTTAGAAAAAAAGAAACCAGGGCACACTCCAGGGTATAACATCTGCAGCAGGAGCCCATATGTGCTGTTTATTTTTATGAATCAAGCACACTGTTTCTAGTTATTTGCTCTTAATTGAGCCCTGAACTAGAATTCTTTCTTTTGAAGAGTGAACCACATCCCAGGAATATTATGTATGTTTGTAATTGTGTCAAAACAACTTATTTTTTTCTAATCTATAGGAAAAAAGGCAAAGGCATCTTTGTAAGAAAAGGAGTAAACATTGGATTTGAATTCAGTATTTTTCTTAAACTATTAGCAAATTGTAACTACAATTGGGATATTTTAAAAACTATTTATTTAACAGATTCATTTTAATTGGGGAGAGGTTAAAATTACTATAGTGACAAACTAATAATGTTGCCATTTTGATATTTTGATATTTTGGTAATGATATTTGATATTTTGGTAATGAAATGAAATATTGCCTATCAATAAACCTTAACTTTTGGTTCAGCTGATTTTTTGCTGGTTAATAATTTCTGGTAGGTTATAATGCAATAATTCTAATTTTTCTAATTTAGCACCATTCTTTAAGCCATTCTGCCTCTTTGGTGGAACTCCCTTTAATTAACAACATATCAGGAAGTTCCTCAGTTGCCATTATATTCATTTTGTTGAAGGAGAAAAACTAGGCTTCTAGTAGACTCCAATTAATTCATATTCTAAATAGAAGAGTTTTTTGGTTTTGGTTTTCAGCCTAAGAAATTCTCTGTCATGAGTTCATGAGAGAATAAGATGTAGTACGAAAAGAAAAAAGGATAGTAGACCATCAATAGGTCAGAAAATAAGGCTGGTGATGCAAAGTCTGATTTAAACTATAATCCTTCGAGGAAGTTTATTCTTATCTTTTCACAATGGTTTTCCATAAAATGTTTTTGGCATGTATTCTTAATACTTCAGAAGACACCTATTTCAGGAAGCACCATTATGCTCTTGTTCTATGGTAATATTCATACCACAAACTACTAGAATAAATTTAAAATGTGAGAGTCTGTTATAATGCAGATGACTAGGCAGGCTTGAGGCTTAGCATCCTGCAACTGGTTTCGCCTGCACTTAGCACATCCACTTCCTAAATATCTTCTCAGTCCCTCTAAGACTTATTAGGCTTATTCTCTCACCAGCTTTGTTTAAGGTCACCTGGGACCTCCTAATGTCCAAAAAGTGTTATCCTTTCAAATTCCGTCCTCCTTGACCATATTTCCTCTACTCAAATTCTCACAGAGCTTCTACGACATTACATGATTCTTACTTTCTAATTCTTCCCTTGCTAATTCCTGTCCAGGTTTTGATCCCTTTAATGATGTTATTTATCCATTTCATTACTCCATCCTTAGATCTTCTTCATACTTTCTTCCTCAGAAAACCCATTAAGTTATAGGAATCCCAGGGTTGGGGGCATCTGATTGAGATTTCAACCTAGACTCCATTTTTTATCATTATAGTCTTTGGGATAGCTCTTCATGTGATGATATTTCAAACATCACTTATATGGTAAGAAACCACATATTCAAATCTCTCATATCCAATCTGTCATGAAATCCTACCTGTTACAACTCTTCAATCTTTTTGACTATTCCTTTTTCTCCATTCCCACTGACACAAATCATTTCTCCTTCATAACTAAAGTAATATTGTAATTAGTCACTGTGACTTCAAACTTTAGTCTTCCTAATAATTTAGCACATCACCACCAGAGCAGTCTATTTATTTTATTTTTGATAAGAATTATATATATATATATTTATTTATTTATTTATTTAAGGTGAATAACATGAAGATTTGATATACATATAATGACATGGTTACTACAGCCAAGATAATGAACATATCCTCTTCACATAGTTACCATTTTTATGTGTGATAAGAGCACCTGAAACCTCTTGGTTTGGCACATTTCCAGTATTCAATACAGTATTATTAACTAGACATCATTCCATACATTAAATCTCTAAATTATTCATTCTACGTAACTGCAACTTTGTCCCCAATATCTTCCCATTTCCTCCACTTCTATACCCCTAGTAACTACTGTCCCACTCTCTGATTTATGTATTTGACAATTTAGGTTCCACATATAAGTGAAAACATGCAGGGTTTTGTGTGTGTGTGTCTGGCTTATTTCACTTAGTATGTTTTCCAGGTTCATAAATCACTAATCTGATCACATTGCTTTCAAGCTTAAAGCAGTCAGAGAAACCCATTATGCATAGGATGGTGTCCCATGCTTTTGGGGACCCTCAACTGGATGTTTCACAAAGCAATTCAAGTCACCAAGTGCCCAACAAGGCCTTCCAGAACTTAATTTCTGCTGCACTCTCCAGCTTTATTTTTTTATCTCTCCCTCATATATATCCACTTCTCCAACCAAATCCCATATATTCCATGCTCTCTCACCTCAATACTTTTCTACACGCTTGTTCCTTGGCCTTTAACACCCTTCACCTGCTTGTCTTCCTGATTAACTTCTCCTTGTTCTAAGATGCAGCTCAGATGACATCTCCTTCAGGAAGCTTTCCCAGCAAACCTCACTTTGACTTGGGTGTCATTGCACTGTGCTACCATTCTACCACAGGCATGACTATCCTAGCCTTTACCAGATTGTAGTACATCATCTGTTCACCTGCTTCTCAGGGACAGAGACTCCACGTCTGTGTCTTAACATCCCAATGGCAAGCTCAGCATATGATAAACTATTGATGTCAATTATTTGGTAAATGGATAACTAAGTGAATGAATTAAACTGTAATTTCATCAGGTGACTCCCAAATCTATGACCTGAGCCCAGAACTCTCTTTACAGCACCATATTTTCAAACAACAGCTGTACATACTTTGCTATCCCACTGTCACCTCAAAATTCAAACACCTAAAAATAAATTTGTCATGTTCACTCTGAAACAAGCTCCTTTCTGTCATCCCTATTTCTATTCCTGGTATCAGCATTCTATCAATCAAGCCTCCTCAAAGCCTTCAAGTCATCCTGGGCTGCTCCCTGCCTTCACCTTGTATATGAAGTCTGTTTCCAAATCTAGTCAACTCCTCTCTTTTGAAACTTGCTTCTTCCTTTCCCACCTCCACTGCCACCATCCAAGTTTTTCACATTCAATCCTAAAAATTTATTCTTACTGAATTTCCAGGCACTTATCTATCTTGTATACACATACAACTTTCATTTTGCCAGGGCTCTTTGCCAAGGTAATCAGTTCTTCCCATGGAATAAAGCAAAAACTTTTTAATCTGGGCTCTACTTCACCTGTAGTGCCTGAATTAAAGATGAGCAACTTGGGACAGAAACACAGGTTTCTGTGTCTACTAACTAGACACTGTCTAACACTCTTTAGTACAGTTAGATCCTTGAGATATATTGGTTAAACAGATAAACCTGGCCCCAGCCTTCATTGCTTTGGACCAAATGTCCTTAAAAGAAGTATTAGCTACCTTTCCAAAAGAACAGCATTCTTTCCCACCACAAGAAACTTCAGTTTCAGTTGAATGAGTCTTCTGACTATATCTCAAGAGTTTCATTTAGATGGTCCTTTTAGGCTTCGACATCATGCTTTCTAAGAGTTCTCTTGCTTAGATACCCTGCAGTCTCCTCTCTACCCACAGAAAGCATACCCATCTCTCAAATTCCACTTTGCCGTATAATCACAGCCTCTTACTCAAAGCAGAGAGTGAGAGCTTCCCGAATTGGCAAAGGGCTCCTCTCAAGTATACCTGTGAATGTGTATGAGAAAACTACCTGCTGTCCAGGCAAGAATCACGTGAAAGAACGAGAGTTAATATTGTCCAGAGCTCATACAGGACCAAGAATAGTGCCTGTTCCCACAGTCAGTCTGGAAAACCTCACAACTCACAGTACATTTGGTAGAATATAAAGAGGGATCTTGCCTCCATTGTGGGGAATAATTAGCACTGGAGTGAACACTTCTCCAGACCCATCTAACAGATAAAAAGCAAGACTCATAAGAAGCAAACTGTTCCCATGTAATGTAACTGCATCCTAGAATATACTTAAGATTATTTAGAAATAGAAAAGTAACTAGCACCAAATAAGTCAAAATTCACCAAGTCTCACATCCATCAAAAAGGTCTCAAATGCCAAGCAGCAGGAAAAATATGACCCATAATGAGGTGAAAAAATCAATACATCTAATCGATATTAGAATTAATATATAAAAACACTGGAAATTAAAAGACCTAAATTGAACTTGTGAAAAATAAAAATTATATTTATTCAATAAAAAATATACTGAAAAAGTATTAGACAGATTAGATATTACAAAAGATTGGTGAACTTGAAGAAATAGTAATTGAAACTATCCAAAATGAAATGCAGATAGAAAAAAGAATCAAAATAATGAACATAGCATTAATTGGCTGCAGGACAACTTTAAGACTATAACTGGAAGAGAACACAGAAAAAAATTATTTAAAGAAATAATAGTCAAAATTTTTTCAAATTTGACAAAAATTGTAAACCTACAGATCAAGGAAACTCACAGAACCCCAAGCACAAGAAACATAATATCTTCACCAAGACATCACCAAGATATATTATTGCTTTAAAAAAAAAAAAACAGCTATAGTAGTAGACAAAATATGGAAACAACCTAAGTGTCTATCCAAGGATAAATGGATAAAGAGAGATATATATATAATATGTGTGTGTGTATGTGTATGAATATATATGTGAATATCATTCAGCCATTAAAAAGAAAGAAGTCCTGCCATTTACTACAATATGAATGATCTCTTAGGTTGTCATGCTAAGTGAGATAAGTCAGACAGAAAAAGAGAAATATTGTATGATATCGCTTGTAGATGGAATCTAAAAAAGCTAAACTCACAGAAACAGAGAGTAGAATGGTGGTTATGGGACGAGGGGGCAGGAAATTGGGGAGATATTGATCAAAGGGTACAAACTTGCAGTTAAAGATAAATAAGTCCTAGAGACTTAATGTACTCCATTGTGATTATAGTCAATGATGCTGTATTAAATGCTTCAAAGTTCTGAGACTAGTTTTCAAATATCACCATGAAAAAGAAATGATAATTACATGATGTGGTAGAGGTGTTGGTTAATGCTGTGGTGGTAATCATATTGCAAAATATAAACATATCAAAGTGACAAGTCATATTCCTTAACCTCATACAATTCTGTCTTTCAATTATATCTCAATTTTCAAAAATAATAGGTAAGTAAATAAACAGAAATTAAACCAAATCTATAAAAACATTTCCAGAGGAGAAGCAAATACTTCCTAACTCACTCTATAAAGCCAGCATTACTCTGAGGGCAAAACCAAAGACAAAAAATAAATAAACTACAAAGCAATATCCCTTATGAACATAGATTCGAATTCTAAACAAAATATTTGCAAGCAAAATCCAACAATATATAAAAGGATAATATATCATGACCAAGAAGTGATTTCCCTTAGGATGCAAGGTTAGTTTAACACTTAAAAAATCACTCGATGCACTTTAAAAACATAATATTAATATCATTTAAAAATTTTTAATTTTTATTTTTATTTTAATATTAAAAAACAAAAATAAATAAATTTTAATGCAGAAAATGTATTTGAAAAACCCCATTATATATTCCTTTAAAAACTCGTAGCAAACTAGAAATCTATTAAAGAACTTCCTCAATCTGATAAAGGGTATTATAATAATATAAGAAAACTATAGTGACATCATTCATAATGGCGAAAAACCAAATGTTTTTTCCTTACGGTCAGAATCAGTACAAGACTGTTTGATCTCACCACTTTGTTCAAAGTTGTACTGGAGTCTACCCAGCACAATAAAGAAAAATAAGTAAGGCATCAACATGAGAAAAGAAATTATAAAACTGTCTTTACTCACAAACAACATGATTGTTTATATAAGAAATTTCTATATAAGCAATAGAATTTACAAAAAACACATAAAAACTAGTAAGTGGGTTTAGCAAGATGGCAGAAACAGGACTGATATATAAAAATCAATTATATTTCTATATGCTAATAATAAACAACCAAAAATGAAAATTAAAAATCAATAGCATTTACACTAGCAACAAAATTTTTAAATGTTTAGCGATAAAACTCACAAAAGATGTGTAACACCTATACACTAAAAATTATAAAGCACTGCTAATAGAAATTAAGAAGTACCTAAATAAATGCAGAAATAGATCATGTTAGTGGGTCAGAAGATTCAATATTGTTAAGAGGTCGATTTTTCCCAAATTGATCTAAAGCGTTAATACATTCTCAATCAAAATCTCAGCATATATATTTATAGAAATTGACAAATTGGTTATAAAATTCATATGAAAATCTATAGAATGTCCAAAATAATTTTGAAAAAGAAAAAAAGAAGACTAACACTAGTTCATCTCAAGATTTATTTAGCAACTGTAGTGATTAAAACAGTGTGGCATAGGTAAAAAATAGACAAATAGATTAATGGAACAAAATAGAAAGCCCAGAAATACAGCCTGACATACATATACAAATGATTTTTAACAGCAAAGACAATTCAGTAGAGAATTTATAGATACTTCAATAAATACTCTTGGAAAAATTAAATATCCACATACAAAAAAAGGTTGACTTCAATCCATACCTCATACCATATACAAAAATTCACTCACTATGAATCATAAATGTGAATGTAAAAACTAAAACTATAAAACTTCTAGAAGAAAATCTTTGTGACCTTTGATTAGGCAGAGTTCTTAGATACAACTATAACGTGATCTATAAAAGAATAAAGAATAAATGGACTTTATCCAAGTTAAAAACATCTGCTCTAAAAAAGACTCTAAGGATCACAGACTGAAATGACATATTGTCAAGTCGTATAGTTAATAAAGGGCCTATATTTAGAATATATAAAGCCTTTGAAAACTCAGTTAACAATACAATTTTTAAAATGAGCACAAGATTTGAACAGTTTACCAAGGAAGATATACAAATGGCAAATAAGCACATGAAAATATGCGGAGCATCATTACTCACTGGAGAAATGAAAGTTAAATCACAATGGGAGACTACTATGTATTTGTTTTTAAGTTCTAGCAAATGAAAACTAATCTATAGTAACAGAAAGTGGATTAGTGATTGCCTTGAAAGAATGTGCAGGAAAGTTTGGATAGGAAGCAAGAGGAAACTTTCAGGAGTAATAGATATATTCATTTTGTTGATTGTGATGGTGGCTTCACATATATATATATATAGGTCAAAACAAATGATACACTTTAAGTAGGGACAGTTTATGGTTTGTCATTTATGCCTTAATTAAGCTGTTTTTTAAATCTTTTTTTTTTTTAAGGATTAGAATATTTACTAATCAATATGGCTCCCAGTGACTTCTCTTAGAATTGTGGAACATTCAGGTTGGTTTAGAGTCTCACTACCCCGCTCTACATAGTGAGCTGTGTAGAACAGAGAGTAGAAAACTGACCTTTGACTCTTCAATGGAACTTATCTCAGTTCAAATCCAGGCCCTACCCTTTTCACCTCTCCAAATCTCATTTTTCTCAACTCTAAACTGAGGCCTACAGGAGTTGTCACTTAGGGTCCTTGTGAGGATTAAATGCGATAATATATGTAAAGCCAGCACATAACATGTGTTCCATAACGGACAGTTATTACTAGGAAACTGAATCCCAGAAAGATGACGTGACTTACTAAAGGTCATGCAGTTATGTCATAGTAAGGAGAACCTTGAGAGCCATCTCACCTATCTCCTAGTCTTATCATTTTTCCTCCATGAGCTGTGATCCTTCAACTACATTTTGCAACATCAAACACATTGCTTACCAATAAAAGTGTAATCAAGAGGGTCACAAGTAGAACATAGCCCCAAGTAAATCCAGCTGCAACACCATAGAGTCGGAGTCCCAAACACAAACACCATGTTGGGATTATTTTATAAGTGACACATTTGGGATTCATGTGGGTAGAGGTAAGAAAGTGGGGCAGTAAAATTCAGGAACTTCTATATCATTATCATGAATTCTTGATCAAAAATCCAAAAACCTTAAAGCATTCATGCATGATCTTTTAAGACCCTAGGAACCCCTCGAACTAATATAATGAAAGCAGACACACACTCCACCTTCATAGCTTTTGTAAAATTCTTCTAAAATACTAAGAAGCACTGTTAATAGGTAGTAAGCCAATTTTAGAGACAAAAATGTTACCAAATAGTATAACCATTGAGAAGTCATATTGAAATATCACTTGAAATAGTGTGTTTGATGTTTCTTTTGATTAAATGCGAAATAAAATCGATAAGCAACACTGACGCCACCTGGAGGGTTACAAGCAAAGGTGAGACTTCATGGAAGGCAGGGCAACATACAGCTGGTCTAACAGTTTGGATTGGCTTGAACAGTAGGCAACTGGTAACTGAGTCAAAACAAAATTGGTTAATTTTCTACTGCTCTAACCTTAATTAGATCTTAATAAAATTCTTATTTATAACATGACCCAGAATTGTTCAAAAGAGCTTTTACTGACTCTGGGCCGGGGGGGGGGGGGGGGGGGAGGGAGGGTAGAATATGGTCATCCTTAATTTCAAGCATTCGTAGGCTGCTTTTAAAAATCTCCAAGATTTCTCTAAGTACTTATCTAACAATGTAGAGAGTAGATTTTTCATAGGGTAAGAAAAGGAAAATACCCAGTAGCAAAGGGGCATGATTAAAGCCTATTTTCCTCAGAACGGATAGAGTAATCAAAGTTTAAAATGCTTCTACAGAGGATACTGGTGGAGGATTAACAATTAATTTATGGCAGCAATACAGAAATTTTGAAATGTAAAACTGATGAACAAAAAGTGGCATATTATGATAAGCAGGAGCAACAAGGGTCTTTTGCTCAGAGACAGAATAGAAAGAAATACTGATTGGGCTTGCAGGGTTTCCCTTTTTTGAAATATGCAAACTTTCCTTTGGACATGGGCAACTGTTGAACAGTTATGAGAGAGTGAGGGAAGGAAAGACTCTTTAACCAAAACAAATCAGGTTCACTTGGACCATTCCCCAGGGTCCTTCTCTCAAAAAAGAAAGAGAGAGTGAGTGAGTGAGTGAGAGAGAGAGAGAGAGAGAGAGAGAGAGAGAGAGAGAAAGAGAAAAAGAAAGAAAAAGAAGAAGAAAGAAGAAAGAAAGAAAGAAGAAAGAAAGAAGAAAGAAAGAAAGAAAGAAGAAAGAAAGAAAGAAAGAAAGAAAGAAAGAAAGAAGAAAGAAAGAAAGAAAGAAAGAAAGAAAGAAAGAGAAAAGAAAAAGAAGAAAACTTAACACATCACTTTGATATGTGCTTTGCCAGCCAGTTTCCTGCACTTCCCATTTTCTTCCCATCCCCTTTGCTCCCATTCTTACTGTTAGAGTCTTTTTAAAAATCCATTCCAATTTTTCTCTAATATTTGTGTATAATTTTCTCTCCTTTTAACTAAGCTCCTTTTGAAATGCCTCTCTTTGTGCGTCTCCAGGCAGGGGGCAGGGTCTTTGCTCTCCTCTTTGGCCCAGTTTACAGGGGCTTGGGGCTTCACCAGGAGCTCTCAGGAGAATTGTGCAAATTGCACCCGAGCTTCCGTTGGAAGAGCCACTCATCCCTGCGACCCCGTGCTGTGCCGGAGTGCATCAAGGCCATGTCAACCCCTTGATGCTGCCTCACGCTGTGATCTTCCTTTGCACTGTGTCATATGTCACGATGGGTTTTCCCACAATGCATTCTTTAGTCCCCTTTGGTGGGGTGGGGAGGGGCACAAATAATGTGCTCCTGTGGCAGCCAAACATGCTACCTGCAAGGTTGGGAAGCGAAACACATTTTCCTCTTAGGAGTGAATTCTCTCAGCTGAAGCTGTCTTTTCCTTCCCTTATTCTCACTCCCTCTACCCCTCCCCTCCCCTGACTTCAGCTCCTCTGCAAAGTGCTTTTTGCAGGTTAAAGCTTTCATCTGGCAGGAAAATTTGGACTTGCAGACAATCTTTGTGAGTTCATTGATCCATCTGTTCATGCTAAATGTATTTACACAAGAGATAACAATAAAAGGTGTTTTATATTGCCTATACAGAGCTTAGTCATGAAACCATGTGAAAATTTGCAGAGGGCAGAAGATTCTTAGGAATGGGCCATTGAGAAATCATCTCTAGACTTGTAAAAACATCAATTTTTAGTTACTGGTTTATCATCACTTTACCTTTAAAAAAATGATCATGGAAAACACCTTCTTTGCTATTTAAAATAACCAAATGCCAGTTTTGCTATCCTTAATCTGTCTCTCTGAGAGAGGATGACACCTTCTTCCTGATGACTGTGTTTACTCTCTGACTACTCACAATCTCTTTTAACAAGAGCTACATGCTACATGGTATCTGGAGGTGTTCATGAAAACTTCTTATTCCCACCTGCCTTGTAGACAGAAGGAAGAAAACTAACAACATGTTAATCCTTAGAGCATCACAAAGGATCAGTTTTTAAAAAACCAAACTTCCTTTCTATCCTGGAAGTTCCACAACAATTTACTATAAAGTGTTTAAGAAAAAAAAAGATAACATCACCATCAGATAACAGTCATACGTAAGAGGCGGCCCCTGCCCCCTGCATCAGCCTCATCAGGAAATTTGTTAGAAATTCAGACTCTTGGGCTCCTCCCCAGACCTAGCAATTCAGAATCTGCATTTGAATGAGATCTCCACATGGTTTGTTTAAGCATTGAAGTTTGAGAAGTACTTCACTGTACTGTGATGTTGTGCAAGTTTCCAAAAAGATTCAGCATCAGCCAGTTGCATCTAGAACTTTTGCACCGAGAGCACACAAGACCACCTTGTCTGGCACAGGTACAAAACTCCATCTCAACAGAGGAAGAGAAGGCTAATAAAAATACCAAGAGCAAACAGCTCTTTTCCATTTATAGAGAAATGCATATGAAGTATATATAATTTTATATATATTAATGCACATGAAAATGTCTTAGCAACAAAATAGAGACAGATCCTGGATTGCTATAACACTAGATGGAGGATGGAGAACCCCAATAAAGGTTAAAACAAAATTCAAATTCGCAGGTTGTGCTGACTGCATAATTCTGAAGCAGTTTACAATATGATATTCTACATTGAATCATTCAGAAACTTATACTGTACATAAATTGAAAATTGTTATTTTTCCCCTCTGAAATGAGCTGCTGAATGTGTCTGAGCCCAGCTCTACAAAGCTTGCTTGCTCTCTTCTCTTTCTCTCTCTCTCATCATTCTTGCTGTCAAACCACGGTTGGTTGATGCTATAGCATGTCTCACCATTCCACTGAAAGTATTCTTTAAACTCCTTGGTAGACTGTATCTTCCCTACAGTTCCATTCCACCTCTGCTCTTATAAATACGCTTGCTTTACAAATTCTACTCTAATTTGTAACAGAGTGAATTCTTGGGCAATGTTCATTATAAGGTTCATGCTTGCTTATTGATACTCGTGTTTTATCATATATTTCTAAATGTGAAAATTTCATTTCACTAACGAAAAAGCTGAGTTCAAGAATTCTTCAGAAGTGTTGTGTATAAACAATCGTGAAAGAGTATTCCCAGCCATGGCAAGTCAGGCCTCACTTCCCTACTCTCAAAATACCACTCATGACAAGCATTGGGTGAACTCTGTTTATATTAACTTCTTACTATTTTACCTTACTCCTTTTTTTCTATTATTACCAAATTTTCAATTTTTAATTTTTTTACAAGAGAATTTATTTGGGGGGAAGTTTCAGGTTTACAGAAAAATTAAGCAGAAAGTATAGACACATATCCCCTCAAACTCCTCCCATTTAGTTTCTCTTATAATTAACATCTTGCGTTAGTGTGGTACATTTGATGCAATATTGATACATAATTATTAACCAAATTCAATAATTTTTATTAGAGTTCACTCTTTGTGTTATACATTCAATGGTTCCGAATATCCATTTTTTATTGCATTACTGCCATAATCACTTTTGGATTTTTTTTCTACCTAATTAAGAGAAATATCTTTAAAGGAACATGCTTCAGTTAATCACATTACCAGAACTAAGTAGCAGCTAGTGTTTCTTCTGCTTTTGTGTTCTCAACTCTACCTTCCAGCTTTTTCTCATTGAATCAACTGTTCAACCAATATTTATTGAGCAGCTATTACATTCAAAGGACCACAGTAGAGACTGCTGGAGACCTAGGGGTTGATCTAGCATGGATCCATTTGTGGAACCTAGGCTTACTTAGGAGGAATAAAATATATATAAATAGTAAGACAAGGATTGAAGAGAGGTCAGGAGAAAATTAATGGCAAATTGAGTGGGTGGAAAAGGATAGGCTTTTGGTGGGGAAGGCAGCACTTGAAAAGCCCGGAAGGAACAACAGAATTTGAAGATGTGTCAGTTAATTATATGGACGGGCTGAGAGAACACATCCAGTAAAAATGCTAAAATAGAGAGAAAGGCAGGGTCTTGTAAAGAAAAACTAAGAGTTCAGACTGGTTAAATAACTGCAGGATGAGTGAAGGGCAGGAATAGTCAGTAAAGCTGGGAATGGATTATTCATTTCTGCAGTGAATATTCTTACAGCCTTTAGAAGGTACTCCTCAAATTGAGTTAAGGAGACACCCCAGGGCTGCTTCCAAGAGTTTCTCATGGAGTGTTATTTGGGTCAACTAAACAGAATCAATATCCTGGGGTGCTTCTTTCCAGGCCCTACCATACATTCACCTAATCAGAATGGGAGTGGAGGGTGAATATAGAAAACCAGGAATTCACATTATAACAAGCATTCCAGGTGATCCTTATGTACATTAAAGTATGAGAACTGTTGATAATTTTCCTAAGTCAGTTGGGAAATGTACAAGGGCAACACCTCATTTTATAATCATTTTTAATTGAATACAAACTCCACACAAATTTTTAAAAATAAATACAAGACTTTTAAAAAAATATCTGTGAGGTAGACACATTCACTCTCTTCTCCTCTCATTGGGAATATTTAGATGAAAATGTATAAGAAGGACTGTACCAAAAGCAGACAGAAGACTCAAATACGCTGCTAGTATATTAAAACATATACAGATTCTTTGGCATAAATTCTGCTGTGTATCTCTGTGTAAACATCATCTTTATCTGCAATGATCAGCTTTGGCCTTCTCCACACCTCCCCTGGTTTGATGACAGACCATAATAATGTCACTTGGCTATTTTGAAAAACAGCTACTAAATGTTGATGATACTTACTGCAGCAATATTTATGTGAGAATCCTAAAATACTTGGGAAATGTTTTGAAGGTGCACAGGCTGGCATAACCATAAATTCTGAATAATGCTGTAGTTGGGCAGGGACATAAAGTTCAATGGCCTTTGATTTGCTGGACCGTTTTTGTTCTTGTTCTGTACACCCATGCCAACCTTCTTAGTCTAACTGGGCATGGAGCTCTTCCTCGCTGGTTAACTTTCAAACTGAAGAATTGAAGAATACTATTATTTTCTGAGTTCCATTTGTTTCTTGCTTAATCCTCATCTACAATGAAGAAATTGATTCAATGGCCAGTCTACAATCAGAATAACCAAACTATGATTCTGGGCCATTTGTCTCAGACTCTTAGAGATTAAACTTCAGACTTTTCTGCCAAGCAGAAGTGAAGACAGAAGGAAAATTGCAGTCTTCAAAACCGTGTCCATCATAGAATGTGCTTAAATATAATGGCTGCTGATAACAAAAATAGAAAACCCTCCCTTTGAAAGAAATGTACTAAACAATTCAGATATGATGATATGCACAGTTTATTACCAGAAAGATAAAGGAATTGTACAGGCAAAAACAGCAAGCCATTGACTTAGAAACCTACTTACTAATCACCCACAAGGGCAAATGGCTATTTCCCAGCCTCAATTTTCATCTCCCACCTTTTCTACTTTGGTAATTATACCTGAATGAAGATGCAAAGCAGAAAGTACATTGAGAATTTTTGCCTTTATTTATTCTTCCTTCAAACACAAAATGGTAAACAATTATTCTTCAGATATGTTGTGTTTCTGTTTTTGACTTACGTGCAAGTTGCTGCTCTAGTTTACAAGACCACATCACTGTCACACTGACAACATGTCCCTCTCCATCAATAGTATGTTCTGGAGTTCATTTGAGAGGTTCTGGGCAACTACTGTCAACTCATTAGCTATTGTGCTTCTACCCTTTATTCAATCAAAATAATTTTTTAATGTCACATCAGACCTATCTGAACAAAATCTATCATCTTACCTAAGTTGCTACCCTTTTACCATCTTTATTCAGAGAATAACACCTACATTTTTTTGAGCTTTAAGAAATTTGCTTTTACAATGACTACATTTTATCTGACAATGTGCAGTTTTCCAGCCCTTTATCATATTAAAAGTCTAGGATGGAGAGTAATTTTTCCTACAGTTCCATTAGTTTTCACATTCTCAACTATTCGTCCTCATTAATTCAAATAACAGGCCAAAATAGCTCCCACCCACTTCAACCTTCCTAGATTTTCCCTATTTAGACGTGCGCATGTGTGCACGTGTGCACGCGCGCGCGCGCGCGCGCGCACACACACACCACACACAACACACACACACACACTGCACATGCATTTATTTTTGTTTTCGGTATTCCTAGACTACTGCAAAACAAACTACCTTGAGTAGGAAAATATTTGGAGCCAGTTGTGAAAAGAAAGGGCCACTTCAGGTTCTCAGTAGCCATAACCTCACAGAATCTGATTTTTGCAAGCCCGCTAAAGAATGCCTCAGATTAGACGCTATGCTTTGTAGAATGAAACGTCCAGCAGAGTACCAAATATTTGAAGTCCCTCATATCTGCTTTACCATTGTTGATATCTGAACTGTAAAAGCTCATTCTGCAACTTCCATCTGTTCAGGCAGGCTTCAGTTTAATAAGAATAATACAATTTTTTTCTTTACAAGATAATATATATGCATACACACATCGCCTATATATACATGTGACATGATTTTTAGAAATGTAACTTTACATTTTCAGAAATATTTCTCTTTATTGTAAGCAGTTGTTGATGACAAAAACTATCGAAGAGCTCTTTTTAGCTTCTTTACCTCTTTCTCTGGTCAATCCAAATTTAACACTTATATTTAATAGTAATTCAATGTGAGAATGAAAACACCTTTCTACCCACCCTCAAGTGTAGAGCAGTAAAAGATAAAAAGTTATGATAGTATTCTCGTCTTCAGAGAATCAGAATGCCTATTTATTTCTCTTTTGTGGAAGTGCACTTGAAAAATAAAACGTGAAACCCTACCCCAGTGTGAGATTAAAAGCAGAGGGAGGTTTTCCTCATAACTACAAATGATCTACAGGGAGAGAACAGGTAATGATGAGTTTTTGAAAATGATAAGATTGTAGCAATCCGAAGCACTGCAAGAAATTGGCAAATTGTAAAACGACCAGAAGGAGTCACAGCAAAGCTCTAATTTTGCGGGCTCTCCAGACTCAGCAAAAGGAGATGTGGGCGACAAGAATGCTTTTCTTTATCTGGGCTGCCAGACCCTCTAAATCATGAAATACAAGAGGTTAGCTGTGTGGTCTTGGTCTGAGAGAGTTAAGGATGATGGCGGCAGAGCTCAGGGCAGTTAAGATATCTGTAAACTCATTTCCGTTATTGCTTTAGGGACACAGAATCCAGTTGGTGTTATTGAATATGGTAACTGCCAGCACGTTTTGGACATTAACAGGGTCTGCATGAGTGACTTCCACCGCTGACTCGATAGTTCTCTTTAAAACAAGGTTCCAAGTTCCAGGGATCCGGCAAAGTGATGCCAGTTTAAAGAATGGGACCTTCATCATCGGGTAAGACTCTGGAGGCACCTGGAGTTAATAATCACCTATTGGTAACTGACCTTTGATATCTGCAGATCAGAATTCTGTCCCAGTTTAAAATTCCTTATTTCTTATTCCTTTAAAATGAAACTAAGTGCAAATAAAACTCTAATAATGAAACTAGGAAACACCCAAATGTCATACGTACTTTATAGTTCTATTAAGACTCACTCCACCACCATCTCCCCCAAATTTTTAAAAGATATATGGGATTTCTTGGTCAGAGTCATGAAAGAATAAACATTGGAAGTTCTAAATAACTGTGATATTCTTGTTCAGATCAGATTCTCCTTACACCAATCAGTTGGTGAAGCAGTCCACCCTTCTCTACCTGCCACAAGTGCTATGTACCAGCCTCTAAGACCCACTCCCCACTATTCCATACTCAACCTTGCTGATTTCTGATGTAGCCTCTTGACTGTGTCCCCGCAGTTAGCATCTCTGTCTCTTCTTCACACCCCAGGCCCTATGCCTGCCTTAACCTCTAGGTCCTTAAGGGTGCCCCAGCCTCTTGCAGTTAAGCCTTCCACACCTGACAGCAACAGATTAATACACCACTTTAATAAAGTGAATAATTACTATTTCTCCCTCATTCACTATAATCTAATGGCTATTTTGATAGAGTCTTCATTGCTAGCGATTCTCCAAATGTCAATATTGTTTACCATTTTCTTTATTTTTGTTGTTAAAGAGAAGAAGTGAGCACTTAGCTCAACAACTTAAATACAGTAAAATGTAAAGTGAGTTTTATACTAAACTTCATGTCTTACTTTGGTCATTTTCTCCTGATAGCAAGGCATACTTTCTAATAGTCTCTAACCTCTTCAATTCACTCAGCTTTCATTTATTCATTCATTTGACAAACATTTATCAGTTCTATTTTCTCAATTTTTATGTTATAAAATATCCTAACCAAGAGAGTTTTACTGTAAATGTGAGTCATAACCAATGCTTTCTATTCTTTCAATTGTTTGAATGCAAACATTTCCAAATTGCTTTTATTCCATTGATTTTATACGTATTTACTCTTTCTCATCCTAAATAATAAATTTTTCTTCTTCTCTATGCTTATGCTTAAATATTTTTCTTATTTGTTATATGTACTTTTCCTTTGCAAAATAATTATAGCTACAGAGTGTAATTATGAGTTAATCATTGCATCCATTCTGTTCAATGATCCCTTTACTAAGTGGAATTAGATGTCAAGTTAACACCCTTATTGACTGTTAGTTTTCAAAGAATAAGCTATGTGGTCTTGCTGAATTTTTCCCAGCGCTTGCCTTTTCCAGAACAAAGCATTCTTCCAGAGTGAATGGTTTACAAAAATCTAATAGCAATTCAATCTGAAAGAAAAAATGAAAACTCTATATTTTAGCTGTGTTGCAGGCAAGAAAAAACTGTGAAACTGAATCTAACTTCAAAACAGAAATTGACTGACTTTTTAAGGATGCATTAAATGGTTTACCTTTTAAGATTAAACTTTTTAAGATGTATTCAAATTGCATTTTTGATATATCAATATCTCTTGCTCTTCCAATGACTGCTGGGTCTTTTAAGATATTTTGCTCTAAAGAAACATCATTGTAAGTAAATAAAATTAATATATAATCCCTACTTTGATTTTTATTATCTTTATTAGTAACATTTAGTTTTAAGTTCCTATGTGCTAGGTACTCTGCTAAAATGTTTACATGGACCATATTTTTTAATCCACAGACAAAATGATTATTCTCATTTTACAGATGAGCTAACAGGTTTTTAAAAGGCTCAGTGACTTCCTAAAGTCACAGTATTGTGACTATACCATCAATAGTAAGTGACCTCATTCTAACCCACATACTGATAAGGTATGCAAATTTGGGGATTATGTAAGTTAAGCAGCATTTTCTAAGGTCATCATGGAAAAATTAGGATCTATTACCTTAAAATCACTGAGAAATTGGAACCTCACACTATACATACTTCACTATCCACCTCAGTGCCTGCAGATGTGCCCAGAATTACTTGGAATTGTGGGAGGAGGGGAGGAGGTCCACAACATTTATGTAAGAACTTAAAATCACACTGGTTTCTATCTACAGTCCATTCGATACCTCCTGGCCACTGTATTATTATTTTTATTGTAACAGAAGGGTTTTCTAACATTAGACTACAAGCAAGAAAAACCAACCATTATTTTGCAAGTTTCAACCAGTACCCTTTTGATTTGCTGTGTCACGAATGAGCCAAAAAATAGTGATACATATTATGCATGTATATATGTATATTAATATAGATCATGTTATATATTATATAATATATTATATATAATGTTGAGAACTATTTATTACTTCATATATCTTTAAAGGACATGAGCTATTTACATGCTTTTATCATGAGATATGTGTTTGTATGCCTTTTGATGTAAATTATTTTATTCAACATGATCTAAATGTGAAATATTTTTGAATAATTCTATATTCTGTTTAGGAAGTCATCATACATGTCACATAAATTAGCTCTGCTCAAAATTCAAAAGCAATAAACATCAAAACTCAATAAGACTCAGTTTAAGGATTTTGCAGTGTCTCAGGCTTATGATACAGATTAATAGCATCATTTTCTCAATGAACACAATTACATCAATTAATGGAAATTTCCTTGTAACAAGATGCTCATAATAGACATTTTATTATTTATACACAACACACACACACACACACACACATACACTATGTACACAACATTCACAAATAAAACAAAGTGGGTAGTTTAAGCTCCATTTCTCCAGCAAACTCTCAGTAAAATAATTCACATTATTTGTAGCCTGGTTGCCCATAAAACTTTCAACAGCTGAATAAATACCTGAGTTCTACCCTGTCTTTGTTTCAATTTACTTTATGCAGTGAGGCCCTTGCCACTGCCCCTAAATAGACTGCAAGGAGCCCAGCTCCTAGTGGTGTTAATAGGAGTTGAGTGCTTAATTTCCTGCATGCCGCATATAAAAGCACCCTTATGTGTCAGGCTCCAAAAGCATAATAGGAAAAGGAGTAAACACTGGTTTTATATGGAATCCTTCATATACAAATTATCCCAAAGAGCTTCCAAACAACGCATTTGAAACAGTAGTGCAAATATGGTGCAAACAAATGCAACAGCCATTGAGCGCTCAGCAGCAACTCACACAGAAGCCTCCTTGAAATGTCAGAAAGTATATATATATCTCTTTCCAGTGATCCCTTCCCAAAACAGAGTGTGTGCATATAACACTTTCTGTCAATCACAGAACTCCACTCACACTTAATATAATAATATTAAGTGAAAATTCCTTACTTAAAAGGTTGATACAATAACTTGCACAAGAAGGTCCCACAGGTATGCCAAAGTTAAATCACGGATAGTTGGTGCCAGGTTACCAGACCCATTGATTGCTGCTGGGTAGAGTTTAAATATGATTCATCACATCTAGCCCCAACTTCCTTGTCCCCAACCCCTCTACACCAACAAACGCCCCTAAAAATCCGTTTTGAACAACAAAGAGTGAGTACTTTCATACCTATCTCACACTCTGAATTTTCCCTGCCCTCATTTTCTTGTTATTCATTTCATTTTATGAGTTGTGTTCATGTCTTCCTCAGAAAATTAATAGTCTATAAGAAACCCTATGTTGTTGTTTCTGTAGCCACCATACCCCACCACGACCCTCAGCTGACAGCACCACTCAAGTGCTACTGAGCTAGTTGCACCTTGGTAACAGTTTCTCAATAAAAGCTGACTAAATAAATACAGTAAGCTATGCCAGGGCATAGTCATCAAAAGGGAGAAAGTTAAATTTTATATCTTTAGTTTTGCAGAGCCTGTATCTAGATCACTATGAGAATTTTTTAATGTTAATGAAAAGAAATGAGCCTTTCCAACAGACGATTTAATCAATGACATCCAGATACCCCTCATCAAAATTTCTGTAATGTTCTTTTGTGTCCATAGCAAGTTGGTTCTGATGGAACAGTGTGAAAAGCAGAACTTCCAGTCCTTGTTTGTTGCTATGCGAAGCTCTTCCACAGCATTCCTTAGGACAGCTGTATGTTTGTCTTCTTAGAACAAGGAGCCAATACTGGCCGATTCTTGATGTTGCTACTATCTACTTGACAGTTGCTAGAAAGGAAAAGAGAAAGACAAACTTTCTTCTCCCCTTGGCTTTTTCAGAAATGGTCCTTGTAAGTTGGGGTCTTGGGCCACCTCATATCTGTGCTGACACACTCGTAGATTTCAAAGTTAGGAATCAGTAGAATGCAGAGCGGCCAGATAAAATGAATGCCTAAGCCCCTGCCCTTTTCCCCTCCATACCTTACTCTTCTCTGCAGGGAGGCTCCCTAAGGGATCAATCCCGGGCTGCAGCAACCTGGTAAGTACAAATGTCTCTTCCTCTCTGTTTCCAGTGGGTTTCATTTGGGGCACTGGGCACAGCTCACTCAGCCTATCTGTCCCCTTCCCCCAGTTCTTTTAAGGTTCCTGAAGCTCAGCTGATAATCCATTTTGTATTTTAACCACCCTGTGACCCTCCTCTCCCCTCTCCTGGGGCAGTTCCTCCATTCTCTTATCTGTGTTCATGGTTCAGAGATCCATGGAAATCAAAACACTTATGCATGGGTCAAAATCATACCAAATTCTCTTGAGTTAAGGTAATATATTTTGTCTTCTAACAGAACCCCAGATCAGAGAAAACTCTTCAGATGCTAAAATACAGTAGAGTAGAGTGGTCTCTGGAGCTAGACTGCCTAAATTCAAATACTGTCTATACTACATCAAGCTGTGTGACCTTGGGCAAGTTAACATGCACTGTGCCTTATCTTCAAATGAGAATAATAAGGGTACTTAGCTCACATGCTTTTTGTTTGGATTGAGTTAATATACATAAAATGTATTTGACACATAGAAGAACTATATATGTTGGTTGTTTCTGTTATTACCAATACTGAATTAGACCATGCTACCAACTGTAACAGGCAAACGCTGAAATTTCAGTGCTTTAGCAAGATAGAAATTCATCACTTTAATTCCAAAGTCCATGCGGTGTTCTGATCAGTGGATGAATTTCTTCCTTGTGGTGCTTCAGTGATACAGTCACTTTCCACCTTGTGACTCTGTCATCTTCTAGTCCCTGCTGGGTCTTCTCTGGCCAGCAAATCAGGGAGGATTGTGAGGGCAGTATTTAAGGGCCTGGCTTGGAAAATGAATACTCCACTCCCTCACACATTCCATTAACAAGTCACATGGCCACATCTTATTGAAAGGGAGCTTTAGTCTAGTTGTGTGCTCAAGAAAAAGAAGTCTTCAGTGATCATATATTAGTTTAGTCTCTCCTACAACTACCTCAAGACCCTCAAGAGAAATTGTTCCTAGACAAACCTTAGGGCTAATTTAAGACTGAAGTAATTTAGACACTAATTAACTCACTTTGAGTTATCAATTGTTGACATTATCTCCTAACAACCATAAGTTGTCCTTCCTCTCATTTTTTATCCTTATCAGCATGAAGCAATGAGGTCTTCAAGCTGGATGATTTAGGGGTTAGGAAGGAGAGAGGGAAATTTTTATGTTTTTAGGTTGATTGTTTCCATCCTAAGGAGTTGTACAAAAAAAAAAAAAAAGTCACTAAACCCAGTCTGGCCTGGCTCTGAGGCTGAGCTGTAGTTGCATACAGTACTGGGAAGTGCCCCAGGACTCAACATAATTACTCCACCTCCCAAATCCCAACCCTGAACCTCACTAGGGATTCCTGCCACATAATCTCTTTTGCTCTATGTCGGATTGTCAAGTGAAATTTAAGCAGCCTCTACTCTGCCAGGCCAGGAATAGAACTATCTCTTCATGATTAAGGACCCCCTTATGCTGTCTTTCTCTGGATCTGGATCTGTTAATTACCTGAGGGCCCCCTTCTTATCTAGAGTTTAAAACCATTGTATAAAAGAGTTCTGTCCCAAATCTCTACTTCTTCTTGAAGGTTACTGGTTTTATGCTCGAAAATGAATAATTTAATTTTCATATTTCTACTGCCCAAAGTGAGTCATAGCTTTATGTTGTAAGAATTTATCTTCTTCAGATCAAAACCCTGGCCTTGGTGCAGTGTCTGCTTTTGGTGGGATTTTTCTGCTGCCAAGAACTTCTTGAAACATTACAACCTCAAAGCCTTGGTGCCAATACTATATAGTCTACCATTCTTGAAACTACTTTCTTCCGGCAATATAATGTAGTGGTTAAGAATACAATTCTGAAGTCAGACTGCCCAAGTCCAAATGTTATCTCTGTCTGTTACTATGATAGTTCTATGTGACCTTTGGTCAATTGCTTAGCCTTCACGCACCTCAGTTTCATCTTATGTATTATGAGAATCACAATATGGTTGTGTAAGCATTAACTAAATTAATATATAGAGAGTACATAGAACAGAGTTTGGTACATAGTATTTGCCACCATGATTTTAAGCTAAGGTCCTCCATTTGTTCTCTATGTAATAAACATGATTTCCTTAAAACAAAAATTGCCATCTCTGATCTATAAATGAATACACCAAGGATATAGACTGCCTCAGTCCTCAGAGAGGCCAGGCAAGACCTTCAATCGCCTCCTGCTATGAGCAGCTTCACTATACCTCACCCAAAGTAATGTACAATATTATCTTATTCTATATATCATGATGTGACAAAGCAAGAAAGCACCTCTCAAAATTTCTTAAAGGGACTATCATAAAAAAAAAAAAAAAGCTATTTTATTCTACTGAAGTTGAAACAGAGCAAGCAAGGATATACTCACCCAATTTTCCACCACATTAAGGCCATTAACTTCTGACCCAGGTTTCTGAGAAAGAGGATCACACTAGAAGAAAGGACCAGAGGATGGTAGAATTTCTTAAGCACTGACCTGAAAATGCCTACCAGTATTTCATTAACTGGGAATTATGGACAGTGTCTGACAAAGGGAGACTTGCTGTTTGGTACACTTTTCCATTCTTGGGATAACAGAATTCACCCTGAGCCTGATTGGGTTCCCATGGGAACACTCAGTGATCACTCTACTACACTTAGAGAAGTCTGACTCTCCCAACATTCAAATCTGAGCTAACTGGCACTTCTGGGTTCTCATTGAAAGCCATGTCCTCCAAATACCCAGCCCTGTCTGATTCCCAAAATCATTCATGAAGGAGACAATTTCAGACAGTAGCTCTCTAGCTATCCATTTTTTAAATATGTACAATTTACGTCCATAGCTGTGGGTTTGAAGACAAGAATGTTAAGATTCTAGGAATATAAAAATTTTTGCAGATGTCCAAGAATCACTCTAACACTGGCTCAAAGTCAAACTTTGCCTTATTTCAGGTCTCCTTAGCCCTTTATCAAGTCATCCCACAACAGAAAGATAAAACAGATACATGTAAAAAAAAAAAAATGAAATTGGATCACTTTCTTATACCATATACAAGAATAAACTCAAAATGGATTAAAGACTTAAATGTAAGACCGGAAACCATAAAACTCTTAGAAGAAAACATAGGCAGTAAATTCTCTGACATTACTTCTAGTAATATTTTTTTCTGGTATATTTTCTCAGGCAAGGGAAACAAAAGAAAAAAATAAACAAATGGGACTACATCAAACTAAAAATGTTTTGCATAACAAAAGAAAGTATCAACAAAATGAAAATACAACTTACTGAATGGGAGATATTTGTCAATGATACATCAGATAAGAGGTTAATATTCAAAATTTATAAAGAACTCATACAAAGCAACACCAAAAAACAAACAATCCAATTTTAAAAAGGGCAGAGGACCCAAGTAGGCATTTCTCCAAAGAAGACATACAGATGGCCAATAGACATATGAAAATATCTTCATCTGTCTAATCATCAGAGAAATGCAAATTAAAACCACAATGTGATATCACCTCCCAATTGTAACAATGGCTATCATCAGTAAATCAACAAACAAGTGAAGGTGAAGATGTGGAGAAAAGGGATTCCTCGTGCACTGTTGGTGGGATTGCAAATTGTATAGCCACTATGGAAAACAGTTTGAAGGTTTCTCAAAAAAGTAAAAATAGAACTATCTTATGACTCAGCAATTCTACTTCTGGGTATTTATCTGGAAGAAACTCAAAACATTAATTTGGAAAAATATAAGCACCTCATTGTATATTCACTGCAGTGTTATTTATAATAGCCAAGATAGATATGGAAGTAATCTAAGTGACCATCAATAGATAATTGGATAAAGAAGAGGTGGTACATATATGCAATGGAATATTACTCAACCATAAAACAAATGAAATCATACCTTTTATGACAACATGGGTAGACCTAGAGGATATTATGCTAATGAAATAAGAAAGACAAGTACCGTATGATCTCATTTATATGTGGAATCTAAAGAACAAAATAAACAAACACAACAGAAACAAACTCTTAGATACAGAGAACAAACTGATGACTGACAGAGAATAGAGAGGTTGGGGACTGGTGAGAAAGGTGAAGGGATTAAGAAGTAAAAATTGGTAGTTACAAAATAGTCAGGAAGATATAAAGTACAACATAGGGATCGCTTTGTAAATTATATAAATGTCTAACCACTATACTGTACACCAAAAACTAATATAAAATAATATCAAATGTCAACTCTAATTGGAAAATTAAAAGATTTGTTTAATGTCATCCCATGACAAAATAGGTGATTAATGCAATACTTGCTGCCTCAAGCAAACGATACAAAAACATCTTTTGCTGAAAACAGCAATGCTTTGGTTTTTACAACACTTCACAATTTAAATGATGCTTTCACATATTTTGATTATAGAAGAAACAAAAAGCCAGGGAACTCCTTCCATTTTCAGGTTCCTCCCAATACAAGTTCCTTCTTGACATAATGGGACTTAATTTTGCAGGGTGCGATGTTGAAGCCCTTGCTGGAGTTCAAACACCAGAAGGGATTTTTCTTTCTATTATAAAGGATCAATATGTTAACAGAAAGCACTATTATTTTCTGAGCTCTAACATGTGCCAAAAAAATGCCTCTAATATTTACTCTCTTCCTCACTAAGATATAAACCAAGTACTGTTTAAAGGATAAAGAGATTCACATTTTCTTGATTGAGCTTCTTGAAACTTTCCTTAGCTACCTAACTAATCTCTGAATCCCTGATGACACATAGTAGGTATTGAATAAGCTTTTGGTAAATTAATTCTTTAAATAATTAGGATAATTATCTACTCTGAGCTCTTCCAAAATTGATGACCCAATGAAAGATGTTCACTATTTCCCACTTAGGGTCACTAAGATTTATAATCAAAGTATATGCCTTCAAATCAACTGGGGAGTTAGTTTATACACAAATCAAAATATTGCTTCTCCATTATTTTAATCTTCAGTCTAATACCAACCAATGGCTCACATAGTTCACTATTTCAAAAGTTTTAAGATGTAGGAAAATAAGCACTTTAAATTTCGAGTGGTCCATTTTTATACAGCACATCTTGTTATGATGAATGATTTACTCGAAGCTGCCATAGTCAATGCACCTGATTAGAAAAGTGAATGTACTTCACCAGTTTATCATTTAGCACTTCTACATTAGAATTTTCAATGCTTACTAATGCTGCGTGTTATCATGGGCGAATCAGGGAGATCTAATTTATCTGCTTAAATTTATCTCTTTTGGTGTTTTATATTCTAGTTTTTCTTTGACTTTTTATGTTGTTTATTATACTTTCGTTGCACAAAATCATGTAAAGATTTTTAGAATTTATATACTGCTGCTATTTGCATGAATATCATGTTGTCATCAGATAATGGTTCAAGGAAAAATTATTTTCACCAATTTTGCAATGAATGTAGTATTTACCATTATTTGCAGATTATTGTAATTTCAATGAAAACATCTATATTGCCATTTTTATAGGTCAAAACAGTCTAACGTTAGAATTTCATACGGTTTGATTTAATAAAAAAACACATTCTCGCCTTAAATTACAGCAACTAAATTTTTAAAATTCCGCGTGTGCTGCAAGGTAAGCAGCAGAAAGAATATGAATAGGGTGTTAGTCAAATATGGTTTTGACTCTCAGCTATGCATACATACTAGCTCTGTGACCTTAAAAACCTTCTTAACTTCTCTGAGCCCTTAAGTGCCTCACTTATCAAATAGCAATTATCACCTGGAAGTTTATCATGAGATTTAAATGAAAAAATATATATATAAATCACCAAGCACATTGCCTGAAAGAAGATATTTAACAAATATGTCATCTTTCCTCTTTCTTCTTTTTCCAAAATTGAAATCTAATTGACTCTAGAACTGGAGTCTGAAGAGCAATTGACAAATTGATCAAATAAGCCCTCTAAAGTCTCCTATGAATCATGTGTGCACACACATGTGCACACATGCACACATACACGTGCATGTGTAGTGACATGAGATACATGTCACACTATAATTCAATGTGACTTTCTGGCAAGAGTTGATTGTATTCAATGCCTCGCACATATTTTTATCTCAAGTGTAAATTTCATTTTTTGTCACAAAAAGACTTTTATGAATTAACCATTTAGCAAATTCTTTAGATTATTAGATAATGTCTTCAGATTATTCAGGGTTATTAATCCAGTGCTTTTAAAACATATTAGCTACCTGAATTTTACTACTATGACATTATCAAAGAAAACTGAAGACCTTTTTCCCTTCCAAATTTCTTTACTGTTCACTTTGAGAAACTAATGGATAGCAAGTTTAAGTCCTTTCTCAACTGGAATTTTCCTTTCTTTTAAACATCCTCTAAGAATTTGTATCACGTCTGCCCGTGATTTGAAAATCTATGACTCTAGAAAAAAACACTATTTTAAATGATTTCTACTTCTCCAAAATTGCTTTCAAAAAAGGCACAATGAAAAGAGTAGCAATTTTTAACATTCCAGTGTTCACAGGGCCAAATGCTTTGTTTGTAGGTTTGTATTCTTTGCTAAAAAAAAAAAAAAAAAAAAAAATCTGTCCAGTTTAATGTCTGAGTTTTACTGAAACCTTACCAAGTTTTTGGTGCGGGCTTCAGTGCTTTATATAGTCCCCATTTTGTTCTTTGATCTCCTGCTTTAGTCCTCCAGAGTTAAAGCAGAGGTCGGAACTAAGCCCTCCTCAATTTCTGACTTTAAAGGATGAGAAGCTAGAGGCAGTTAAAATGTTGAGAGCAAAAATAGTGAAACCATTTATACCTTATTGACCAAATTTTAAATTCTAGTGACAATCTGAAAGAAGGGATTATCCTGTTTTTGACATTATATTTAAACTATTTGGGATTGATATTTTTTCTTCTTTATGGCAAAGATTAAAGCGTTACTTCATTTATCCCAAGACACATTTGAGAATAGCAACCAGGCCGATCTTTATATAAAACATAGAACTATGCCATCTCCCTGCCAAAAAGTGTCATTGAACTCTCATTGTAATTAAACAAATCTAAACAACTCACTATGGGTTAGTGGCCATTCTGCCCAGCAACTAAATTCACTTCTTATGTAGCAGTGGGTCGCCATTTTGTGAGTCTTCCTATAGCCAAGGGTCCAAGCATTTCTTCTTCATCCTTGATCAGCTAGGGCACACAGTCATGCCCTATGTTTGGCCAGTAGGGCCCTTTCAGGTGGGATTCTGAAGCCTGAAAGAAGACCAGATAGCTGGAGAGATAGGTAACAAATCTTCCTTAGAGACATCAATTAGCACTATTAACTGTCCAGTGGAGGCACAAACACCAGCATTATCCTAAAGAGATACTTCCTTTTTTTAGCCTTCCTTTGATTCCTGCTCATTTTCCAAGCCTATGCATTTTGTTTTGTTCTGTTTTTTATTAATTATGGATGCCATCCACTACATTAAAATAAATTCCTTTCTGCTTAGGATAGACAAAGCTGCCTTCCATTGTTTACAACCCAGAACTTGACTGATACCTGGCCTATGAATCCTTTTTTTTTTTCTGGCCAATGAATCTAATTTTTACCAAAGTGTCCCTCATATTGACTGCATTCAGTTTCACTGGACTTTCTCAGGTCTTCAAATATTTGACTCTCTTTCCTTCATTCGGTACATTCAGTTCCCTCTGCTGACAGCTTTTTTTTTTTCCTCTCTTACATAACTAGCTCCTTTTCTTCTTTGGGTCTTACTTCGAATACCACTAAAGCAGAGAAACTGTTCCATGCGGTAGAGGTGATCTTATATCCAAGTTGCTTCCTTCTTTTTTTCTTCTCTTTCTCCTTCCTTTGTTTCTATTACTTGTTAATTGTTCATTTCTGGAGAGCACACAAACAATAAACCACATATTCTTGAGATCATGAAATGAAGAAAAATCTGAAGTTTTACATCTATACCATTATCATTTAAGCTCAGTGTGTATTGCATGCAGAGTGTACATCATTTTGAACATGAAGTTCAATGTTAACAAAGGTATAAATATCACACTGCATAAATTTTCTTCCTACAAGTTGTCAGGTATAATCCTCAAGCCATAAGATAAATTATCTGAAGAGTCAGGTTTGAACAAAAGGAGGCTGGAAACTTAGAGATATTTGAAATTCTAAAACTCAGAATGCAGGCTTTAATCTGAATGTTATAAACTTTATGCCAAAGAACATTTTCTTGATATTTATTATAATGCCAATAAAAGACTGATGTCTCAAGATTCTTTAGCTTTTCTATATAAGCAAGCTTACAGGGACTTCTGCTGTTTTTTGTTAAAGTAATAGCATTACAAGATTTTTATATTTCCCTATGCTTGGGGACATTAAAATGAATATTTTCCTACTATCAATTGGAAATCTTGAAACCTGGAGAACACTGAATTAATCTGGCTGAAAAGCAAGTAGAGATGACAGCAGAGATTGAGAGATCACCTTGACTTCTTTGAGACCCCTGCATGGTGGATATATATCATAAATATGATATGTATGTTATATATGTACTGTGAGACTTTAGTACAGGGCCTTCTGAAAAAGGCACGATAGCAATTGGCAATAGGCATGCTAAAGAGCAATGATATTTGGGCACAAGGCCCGTTTATGGAATAAAAAAATTTTTTTCCCTCACTGGAGCAGCAAGAAAAGTGCCACCATACTTTGTCAATTCCACTTCACGTTATTATGCTCTTCACCCCCTTCATTAAAGCACTGGTATGCAAGTGATCATTCCTAATAATAGGCTCTCCACTATTAGAAGTGGGCCTTTTTCATTTTTCACCAAATTATGAAATTGCTTCCCATTATAACTTATGTTCTGTATACTCCAGCCAAGACTTTTCTCTCATCTTAAATGCTCTGCTTTAAATGGGCCTCTAATGTATAATTTTATTGTTTGAGCATTTCATTTTCTTTTTGATTTATGTTTCTTTATAGCTGGTTGGACAGCTCTTTGTGATCTTTTGATGAAAGATTCTACATAAATAAAACTGACTGAGAAGGGGGACCTTGACGGTAGCATTGGAGAACGCTCTCTGCACTCTGTGAACTTAAGATCAAAATTCGAGTCTCAAATTAAAGATTTAAAGAACATTATAGCTTTTCCTCTATCTATTTCTTATGTTAAAAATTCAGATTAATATTGATAATTTTACCCTATGCTTGATTTAATCTGCTGTATACTGTCTGAGGGGTAGTTTTGGATTTTTTAAGCAAATGAAATGCCAAGGCTAGAATAAGTAAATAATTATAATGATTATGTTGACTGAATTTAACACCACTTAGTCTTTAAACTTCCAATTTAAAAAATACATTAAAAAAGAAAAAATATGTAAAAAAAAATACATAAAATACAAATAGATACCAGTCTTTTACTAGCCAACAGTTATCTGAAAATCTTGAGGTTTTTTATGTTATTTCCAAAATCTTTTCAACAATTTTTAAAGTATTTTTCTATTTATAGTATTTAATCTCACGGTATCAAGTAGTCAGCGAATCACTGATGCAACCTAAGAGAATACCTTTTTCTTACTATGCTTTCAGATACTCATGAATGCCTGATAACTTCTTTTACTTTTTATCTAGTATACTGTCAACAAGATCTGCCTTGCCTAATGCAGAGATTTGAAATATTTTCAGTGAACTTAAGAAAAATAGTATATACATATTGTAGTTTGTACTCCAGCTTAAACAGTCTTTTCTTTCTTTTTTCTTCTTTAAGGTAACAACTTTCAACTTTAAAAGATAGTAACTGCTATTATTTATAATTGGTCTTTAAAGAAAAATTATAAGAAAAAAAATTAACCTCACAAATATAAGTAGGTAGAAGCTCCTCAACTTATTCACATTAGGACAGTAATAGCAAACATTTATTGAGCACATACAATCTGTTGGACATTGTGCTTAATAGTTTGAAAGCATTATCTCATTTCCATCTAACCAAAGATATCTGGGACATGGGTACCATGATGATCCAGCTCAAAAAAGAGTCAACTGGGTTGGAAGTTCAGCTGGGAAATGTCATGACTTCAAGTCTGGGATACATTGAAGGTGATGTGTTGGCAGCCATCAAGATGCTCAGTAGAGAGTTGGAAATATACATTGAGGCCTCAAGAGAATGACTTAACCTTTGAGATATAAACCCAGAATTGTCTGCTACTAGAGCAAGGACAGAAATAATATCCAAAGAGTCAGAAAGAACCCTAAAAGATATTTACAGTTAGGAATTGGAAAGAAAGGGGACATAATAGTTCAGAAAAGGAGGAGAATAATCAAGGAAAATGAATATCATGTGTTTATTCACCAAAAAAGACTGATACATCAACCATGTAATGCCAGGTGCTATGTAGAGTGTGTCACCAACTGAGAATGGAAAGAAAGCTGAGGGTTAAATAGATAAATATCTGGTTAAACAACAGAGGGAATATATTGGGAAATTGGAGGAAGACAAGAAAATATTTACAATAACCTGAACCTAGAACATAAACTGTCATCACAATTCTGTATCCTTCTCAATTAAATCTCTACTAGCTCAAAGATCAAAAGCGAGAGCAAAGAACAGAGGCTATGGAAAGTCAAGGCTTTGATTCTTGCACCTGTTTTGGGAAAATATCAGAAGTTTTTTATCAACTGACTTATTTTTTATTATTTTATCCTAAGAGATTCAGTCAGGGGTGGGGATATCAAGAAGTTGCAAAAAGTTGAGGAGATAGAAAAAGAATAGTAACTCTTAGATGTATACATGTTTTCCATTTGTAAAGCACTTTTACATAAATTTTTAGTGTTTAATTTTTCACAGTTATGCTATGAAAGAAATATTATTGCTATTTTACACATAAGGAAATTAAATACTAAGAAAGAATATGGGGGATACACCCACTATTGCAGTATCTCTGAACTAGTGAGAGGCAAAGCCAGGAATGGGCCTTCTAATTTCTGTCCCGCACACTCTTATCCCAGCATTGAGGGAGCTGACTCAAATAAGACGGAAAGGTTCAGGGAATTCAGGGTAGCTTTGGGGTATTGAAGCTCTCTCTGGTGCAATAGAAAGGGTGAGCAGCTGCAGTTCCTTCTGGAGGCCGAGAATAAGCAGCATATAATAAGGGTGTGGTGGCAGCTGTGGGAGGTGAGGGGAAGGATGGAGGGATAGGCAGTTCTGATCAAAGAGAGGAAGGCTAGGGCAGTGAATAAAATGTTTAAAATATTAACTATTTTTTTCTTTCTGGAATTTTTTTCCCTCTTTTTTATGTTTCCTTCACCCAACACACAGCCCTATTGCATTTACTATATCAGAGAAGGAATGTTACCAAACAAGGCAGAGAAAAGGGCTTTGCATATCAAAAGCCTAGATGCAGATGGAACTCAGAATATAAACACAAAATTAGAAAAGAAAACCTATAGGGAAAGAATTAGGTGATTCCACTCCTGGGCTAGATAAAAGATTATTACAACGAGATAAGAATGTTGAGAGGAAACTGAGTAGGGAGAGATGGGTGGCAATAATGAAATTCCCAGGTGGATTTGGGACATCTGAGTGGAGAGAAGCTATGGCCCTTTCCAAGTAAAGCCCTGAACAGATGAGAAGACCATGGAGAAGAATTAACTGTGGGTTGTGTCTAAGCATAAAGGGGCTTAGACAGCTTCATGGAGCATCTTACAGTGCCAGGTGAAACACACCGGGATCAAAGAGAACTTGCCATTGGTAGCAAAGGATGCACAGCAGCAACTTTCTTGGGCTGGTTACTGAGACAAACAGAGGCAAAGGCATTCAACCTATGCCATAGGGATAGTTAATACCAAAGATCAGACCCTCCCCATGACTCCACATAAGGATGCCCTCCCCCCACACATACACCTAGAACTTAGATGCAACAGGGAGACAGGGGGGACACTGAATTAACCAAGATTAGGTTCTGCCACATGAAAAAGGAAAACTTAAAGAAGTAGAAATTAAGTTCAAAAAAGAAAGCAACCGAAAATTTTATTTCTTATATGCTTGAATTTCTAGGCTAAGATTCAGCCAGCCAGGCTGAGGTTACCTTAGCACAGGTAGAACACTGCCTTGGAACCTAGAGATCCAGGTTGGACATACCATTCAGTAGCTGATGTCAAGTGGTAGAGGACAGTAATGCAGCACCACAGAAAAAAAGAAACTGTGAGTAGAAGAATCCAAAGAGTGATAAATAAGAGAGGGAACATAGCTAAGGTTAAAGGTGAAGACGAAGCTAAAGACAATAGCAAGAAATAAGTAGGGAGGAAGTGGGGGAAAAAGGTGAGAAAAGTGTGCAAATCCGTAACTGGAGTAAGCCTTTTCAGGGTGGGATAGTAGGAGAGAACGGTCAGCAGCAGTAATAGAGTGAGAACTTCAAGTAAAAAGAAACACAGAAACGATGTCAGATGAAATGGCCTTGAAGATTAAGGCCACCAATACAAGCCCCAAGCTCAGAGGAAATATGCACTAGTAGAATTCATGACAGGCAGAGGAAATCATAAGGAGAAAAAAAAAATACAGACAAGAAAGTGAAGAGAGGAAGGATGTCTGTCAATCCATGTGAATTGTTCAGGGAGTTGAGAAATTCACATCTGGGATGGGAAAAGCAAAATGAGAATGCGTGTTAGGGAGTAAGCCCCAGGGGGTTCCAACATCCATAGGTATCTTTTGACTCCTCACTTTGGAAGAGGACAATACTAATAATTTTACCCTTCTCTTTAGCTTTCCTTCACTCTCCAACTTTTACCTCTACTGGTAATACTTACATTACATTCTGATATCATATTAGGTCTATTATAATCATAATTTCAT
This sequence comes from Eonycteris spelaea, assembly GCA_003508835.1. Classification (NCBI taxonomy): domain Eukaryota; kingdom Metazoa; phylum Chordata; class Mammalia; order Chiroptera; family Pteropodidae; genus Eonycteris; species Eonycteris spelaea. The sequence goes on along the minus strand of PUFA01000018.1, from coordinate 13,513,770 downwards.
TATCTGTATGCTGATTGTAAAAGTTGGAAATTTGGCTATGTAAGTATTCCTCTTTGGAAAGCTCAAATAGTAAACTATAATTACATTGGCTTGCACACATGTCTTCCTTTCTTGGAATTCCTCATTTTTCTAACAACTATTAGTCTCTATCATTTTTTTTTTTCATTTTTCTAAGTCTCCATCTCATTGGGTATTCTATCCATTTCCCTTTTACCCAGAAATCACCCGCTCCCGGACCCCTGTTTCATTTTTAAAGACTGTCTGCTCCCCTGGCATGCCACCTTGCCCTCATCCTAGGAACCCCCTTCGTGCTTTCCTGGGTTGGTTCTACTGTTCCTGTGTCCCATGATTGCTTGTTCTTTGTTACATCCTCCTTTTGCTGGAGCACATTTTCATGTATCTTTCTAATGAAGTGGGTGTGAGAGGTACCCCCATCACTCTGCTCTGTAGGATAAACACATCCACCTCTGCGGCAGGTGGCATCAACAATCCCAGTAACCCATCATATCACTATGCTCTCTCAGCATGCTCCAGTCACCTTCCAACTGTCAAGATCTGCATCAGGGCCTACAGATGATTTTTTTTCCTGAAATACTAAAAAATACAGAAAGCTATGTTGACCACAGTCAATAATCTGGAAATGCATGAAAATGCTGAGGAATCAACACTTGTTGGAAGGATACCTAAATTTTCAGGATTTGTTGTATAAATATGCCAGTTCTCTTGGTCCTTGGATGTCATAATTCTGAGATGTATGCTTTGTCTCATTTACCAGAGTGTCCCTGTGTGATTGATCTACAGTGACCCCTGTGATAGTTGGCCGAATAGTTCACTCTCCCTTATTAGCTATTTGTCTTTCTTCCATTACTTCCCCACCTCCCTACCAACATTCTCTATACTTCCCACATAAACTCTCAAATTTATGTCTCAGGTCCTGCTTTAGGGAAAACCCAAACTAAGTCAAAAACTAGCCGTTCCAAGTTCCCATCCTGTGATATTTACTGCATTATTTAGTCTCCACAATTGCCTCTGAGAAAAGTTATTGTGGAGATTAGAACAATGTAGTATATTATTTAATTATAGATATAGAAATGGAGGTCAGCAAGTGAACAGTGTGCAAAGCACAGATTCTCACTCCTTCCACCTGAAGCCAAGGCCCAGGTTCTGCCTACTGTGACACTGAGGCCCTGTTCATGGACTGAGAGAATGTGAGTCCTTCCTGGCACCCCCTTCTTATCTCTGACGAAGATTCAAAACCTCTAACTCCATAAACATTAAATTATTTTTCTTTTGCCGTTTCAAATCCCTTACATGTATTTCTTCTATACCTACTGCCTAATTTTCAATAAACCAGCCCTGATTTCTTTCAGGCCTTCGGCTTATAGGCCAGTGCTTATTTTCATGGCTGATTAATGGTTCTGATTAGTCCTCCAAGCAGGAAATCCAATATCCCTTAGGGGAACCCTGAAGATGCAGATGACCATGAATTCAAGGAGGCCTATTCACAACAAAAATCAATGGAGAAAGGAGGCAATGTTAACGTAGACAACAGTTCTACCAGTTTCTAAATACAAGTGCTCAGCCAGAGGGAGTGGAGGGAGGCAAGGGGATAACAGAGAATGTATTCAGAATACCAAATGGCAGTTTCATCACTTTAAAAGCCAGCTTTAACAACTCCTTTTCCAATGTAGAAATTTAAAGCTTCCTCTTTGTGAATTTTGACTGGTTTATAACCTTGAAAGAAAACTTCATCCTCTCAGAGATGACCTCTTGGATCGAATGTGTTTCTAGGGGCTGAGAGGACTTGATTTTACAGAGGCCACATCACAACCACAGCACAGCTGTTATTAGAATAATTTCAAAGCCATGGAACTTTTTTATAGACTGTAGAATGTGAAAAGGACACTAATTTCGGTAGCATGTAGCTTATCTGAATGCACGTATCATTTATAGCATGATCATAAAGTTTTCTAATATGTTTTTAATAGAATAGACTTTTTTAATCCAATAAATATACCTCTCTCTCTTAGCCCTATTTAATTATCCTTTTGGTTAATTCTTTATAGATCCTGGGACAATATTGCATTTCTTCCACTTCCTTCTGACTGTCCTAGAAAGATCGACATGAAGAAGTGGGAAGCATAGGTTTTTCAAGGTCAAGACCACAGAGGAGAGGGGCTTTGTCCATAACTGGCCATCTCTCTCCAGGCCTGAGTCAGCCATGAAGGACCATAACGCCACAGATCTTTCCTTTATCCTCCACAGGCTTCATTCAGGCTGATGATAGCAGCTCGAAGTCAGAAAGATTATACTTGGCTTATGAATCAGAAAATTTTATAGCTACATTTTGAAACATTGGTCAGCAATTATTCTATCTGGTGCCTGGCTTTGTGCTAAACAGCAGATGGAATACAAAATGACTATTTTCACTTATATTTAACTAGTACATTATGTATACAAAGCCTAAAAATAGTGTCACCCATTTTTCTGCAATTCCAAGAAGTTGATGGGAAGGGACAGGATATAGAAGTTGACAGCTGTCTAAGTCCACCTACATCAAATGTTGTTACTTAGCTTTATTTGTTTCTTTAGTCTAGTGGGTCATTAATTCACAATCATGTTGCTATAAAGCATTTTTTTCCATTGGAAAACACAATCAAAAATTAACTTAAGTAAGAGTGGGAGCTCCATATCCAGGTCACCCCAAGGAGTAGTAGCCTTTCCCACCTCACAACATACACACACATGCACACACACACACACACACACACACACACACACTAAGACTAGCCTACAGATGAGAGAGAATCGCCAAAAGAAAAACATTTCATGTGCTACATAAAGTAATGTATGTAAAGTACAAGCAGACTACCTGGGAGAAAGTAAAAACGTAACAGATGCTTGTGCTTGTGGGCGACATCTGTTATTTCTGCCAGCCAGCATCCATACTCCAATATGCCTTGGGAAACCACCCCAACTCTATTCTCAACCCGTTTATTTGAACAGGATTAACTCACCGCTAATTCCAAGGGTAAGTCCTGATCGGCCTAAATCAATTGGCACATCTCATTTCTTTCAGAATGATTGGAGACAGGCACATGACCCAATCAGAGAAAATGAGACTTTTGCTGAGACTCTTGGACAGATGCAAAAATTCTTCCCAGATGTACTCAAACCTTGAACCATGTAGGACAGAACTACTACTGCCATCTTTGCTCCACATAAAGTCTGAAAAAAAAAGAAGGTAATAGAAAGAAACCAGATTCTGATCACCTTCTCTGAGCCATGATTAAAAGCATTTTGTTACATGAACTAATATGAAACCAATATGAAAACTGAGCTTAGACTCAATTTTCTGTCACTTGCAATCTAGAGTCATAAGTAAAACAGTTTAAATGCCCTCTTTTCTTCTTTCATGAACCCAATGAACTTGTATCATCGATGTGATTGTAGCACAATATCCAAATTCCCAATATTATCTATCCTATTGGCACTTGGTATCTATACGTGCATAGTGGCAGGCTTAATTTTTCATATTGTATATACTTTTGACTCCACAGTCTCCTTCCTAAGACATATAAATAAATAAGTATCACCTCTGTGTCTAAGTACGTGGAATTATTTCAAAAATGGAGACAAGGACTAATGTCAGAAAACAAAGGTGAGTGCCATGCTGACCCTTCCAGTCTAAAACCTAGACTTTTAGGGAGACATGACATAGTTCACGAAAATTAACAAGCTTAGCATAAAAAATTATTCACATAAAATTCTAAGAACATGTGACTTCAGAGTTATGTGACAGATTTTAACAAGCTCATCAAAAGTTTTCTATCCATATAGACTCTGCCCCGTTTTAAGGTGCCGATACACTGCAAATCTGCTGCCACTGTCCCGAATATTGGGACTTCAAAAGCTGGCAGCACATTCATTTGAATATTTTAAACTGTGGGAAATCTTTATTCTTTGTTCTTAAGGAGAGAATAATTTTTGGAAATAAAATTTATTCAGTGTTGAATCTTCTGAATGAAAAGTTTGAATGAGCTGATTAGTACTATTTTGTTCAAAAATAGTATAGAATTAGACTCATCTTTGAGCATGACTTGAAAATGACTATTATGAAAGACCTCCAAACATATTTTGAGCAAACATAATTAAATAAACTAAAGATTTTTTTAGAAGAAAATAATGCTTGGATAAACATTTAAAATCTTAAATGCTTATTGAAAAATCCTAGTCTCATTATTTTTGGCCTGGTCCATTGAACTTAAAATTTTTTCCCTTCAAGATATCAAGTTACAAAACAACAAAATTATGCAGAATTTGGCCCATAATCAAATCTATTTATATCTTTAGTCCTCTGGTCCTGCATATTTTAAAAGTAATTTGAGACTGCACTTAATAATGCAGTTTCTCTAATAATTCCAATTTGTGATTATCCATAAATGAATGTACCGCTCCATATTTTCTTCCTAAATATTTGGATGATATGAAAACTAAGTCTAAAATATGAATTTAAAGTGATATTTCTAAAAATAGACTAATCGGGTTAAAACGCAAATTCACACATTAATGCTATACATCCTGATGCAAAAGAACATCTTAAAATTTACATCAGCCTGAAGACGTTTAATGAGCTGCTATTAACATAAATAAAGATTTTATTTTTAGTGAAAGGAAATATGTAACAGAGAAAAAAGCCAGATTTCTTTCAAATTGTTTTATGCTGCTTATTGATACACCTATCACAGTCAGCCCTCTGTAGAAAGTGACATTTCCATGACAAGATATAAGTTTCTAGGCCTGATTTAATGGATCAGAGAAGGTGAAGAAAGAAAAACATTTCTCTGCAATCATCCCTGAAAGCCATACGACTGGTCCTGCACAACTCCAGCTATGCTGAGAAGACATTCGAAAGACAGTGGCAGCAGCCACACTCCTGGAATAAGCTCAACTTCAACCCCTCAGGCCCAGCACATCCTGTAAGCACACACATTGTCCAGCCCCAAATCTGACCCTGCCCAAGGCCAAGCAAGGATATTGGGGAACACTCACACCACATAATAATGAAGAATTATCAAACTAATTTCTTGCTTTGTTGATGTATTGATTGATTTTTAAATCTAAAACTGGTACCTACTAAAATGCTGTTGGGCAGATTGGACTCTGTATGCTGAGAAGCCACTGTACGAATTGGCACATAAATTCCAATGGAATATTTAAAACAAGAAATTTTTCCGTTGAGATGAACCTATAATGAATAGCAAATAAATCTACAGTAAGTCTCACAACACTAAATAATGTGAGCTATTAGAAGAACTTATAAAAATATAAAAAATGAAGAGGGATAATGACCCTCCTGTATTTTAAAGGAATTCAGTATTTTTTAAAGTATTTTTGAACCCATTTTTATCTTTTCTGTTAAATTATATGGTGCCTCATATACCTGTTACTCAGCTTTAAAAGATATCAACACATGAACAAACTTGTTTCATCTATACCCTTTCCCACATACACACTGGATTTTTCTATCTTTTCATTATAAATACTTTAATATGTATGTCTAAAAGATAAGGCCTTGACCCTCTTTTATTACACATGACCTTGACATACCATCCCATCTAAAAAGTCATCATCTAATATCTAATTAGAGTTCAGATATCACTGATTATCTCACAAATGTGTTTTATTTAGTTTGAATCAGAATCTAAATGAACATAGATCCGTTGCATTTAATTGAATGATCCCTTGGGCCTCTTGTAATAGTAAAATCTCTCCTCATCCTATTTTTTCCTTTCCATTTGAGTTTAAAAATAGGGTCACTTGCCCTGTAGTTTCCCACATCCTCAATGCAGCTGATCACATCTTATGATGCTGTTAATATTGCGCTCTCTCCCCAGTATTTCCTGAAAACTGGCAGTTCGTGCTAGAGGCTTGATCAGGTTCAGGTTCCGTTTTTTGGCAGAATGCTTCTCAGGATGTGCTGTGTACATCCTATATATCTCATCAGGAGGCTCAAAATCAATGGTTTTCTCTTTTTGTGATTAAAGCTTGATAAGTGAGTTCAAGTGTTATCAGCCAACTCCATCGGTTACAGTTTCCTACTAGTCTTCCATCTAAAGTTTTCAATAGCCATCGATAATGATTGCCTAGACCCATTACTTCCAAAATCATTTTTAAATTGATAAATATATAACATTTGATATTTTAGAACATATTTCACACCCATAATCTCATTAAATGTCTCATTTAGTTACACTGGGTTTCTGTCCCAATAGCTTCAACATGGAAATTTTATTTTATTTACGTCTCTTTAAATTCCCTTTTAGCGTCACATATTTACATATTTATATTTTAATGTAATACTTTTAATTGAAATTTTAAACTTTGAATTGAAGTAAATCTCAAAACAGGAAGAGGCATAAATTCTAAACACACAACTCAATTATATTTCGCATGTAAATACATCTGTGTAACCACCATCCAGATAGAAATATAAAACTTTCCAGCATCCCAGAAAGCTCCCTACTAGCCCCTCCCAGGCAATAAAAAAAAAAAATCTCCCAAAGGTAAGCACTAACCTAATCTCTACAACCATAAATTAATTTTGCCTGGTTTTGACTCCATATAAATAGAATCATACAGTAGGTACTCTTTTGTTTCTGGCTTCTTTTGCTCAATGTTGTATATGTAAAAGTAGCCCATTCTTTTTCACTGATACAGAGTATTAGATTCTATGCGTGTACCATGATTTATCTAATCATGGAGTGACTTAATTTTCTTTTCAAAAGTTAAGCAAACTTTTATTAATAACATAATTCATGTCCTATTAGGCTCCAATTCTCTATTTTGTGTGCCCTTTTTATTATTTGAAAATAAGTTTATGTGGAAGAATGGTTTAAAACAAATGATATCAGAAGCAAAAAATAATTATCCTGTCTTATAAATGACTAAATGACTAGCCTACTATTTGATAAAACCTTACTTACATAGATATAAGATCCACAGAGTTTAATATCTTGACCATGAACTAAATGTGTAATCTTTGTTCCATCTCTTTACCCCAAAACAGTCTCATCTATAAAATTAGTGTAATTTGTGTTACTATCAAAATAAAATAATATTAGGTGGTAAATATAGAGATTAAATTAATGGTAAGAAAATTTAATTTATGTGACATTAGGATTAAGTATTTAAAGTATTACCTCATTTATTCACCAAATTGATAGTCATTGAGAACCTACTCCGCTATTTGCTAAAGGGAGTAGGGGGTAATACATAAATAATACTGAGCACTCAGCATACACTGTGCAAATTTTTGCACTCATCATCATTTAATCCTTACCTACGAAATCAATGCTACTTAAACCCGTTTACACGTGAGGCACAGAGAGATTAAGAAATTTGTTCCAGATCACATGCCTGGCTATGCCATTAGTAATAGGCTGTAAAAATGATTTGTAGATGAAATCAATGTTAATAATATAAAGCTAAAATTATAGTGTAAAATGTTGCTATGATCATTAAAGATGCACGCAAAATGTTTAAGGATGTGCACTGCAGTGTAATACCAAAAAAAAAAAAAAACCAAAAAACAAAAACAAAAACCTACCCAAGTATCTAACAATAGTTTTATTAAATAACGTATGGTAGATCCACACAATGGAAGAATTGAAGCCACCGACAACACATTATAAAAAATATCTAACAGCATGGGGAAATGGTTATGATGAGTCTTAAGTGAAAAAAATAAAACAGGCTATAAAAGAAAGAGTATGTACAGTATACCACTGACTCTGTTAAAGTGGCATCTGTGTGTGTGCGAGTGTGTATTTATGGGTGTGCAGAGGCATTTGCTACATTAGACTACCCAGTATTCATCCCCCACTCTTCTCGATAACAATTCTCCAACTTTCATCAGGTACCCGTGACTTTCCTATGCAGCCTACGTGCTCAGAGAGAGTTGCCCCCTCACTCAGCTCCTAGGTGAGCCTTGTCTAACCTGAGTAACTCCCTACTTCCATGTTTGGATCAGCAATGAGCATACAACCTAATTCCGGTCCATGAGTCAAAAGATTTTTCTGGGAGAAAAGGAAAAGAGCTGCCCAGTTCTTCAGAGAAAGCAATGAAAAGAGCCATCCTGCCTTCCTCTGGTTAGTGCAGTGTAAGAGTATTACATCTGGAACTGCTGCGGCCATTTCTGCTCTCACGAGAGAGCCGGCCTGAGGGCCAAAATCAGTGCAAAGAGGAGGCAAAGCTGAGAGGACCACAGGGCAGTGGAGTCCGAGTTCTGCTGGATTAAACCAACCACCTACATCCAGAGATCAACCCTTGGCCTGCTCAGGTTCAGGAACCAATACATTCTCTTTTCTATTTAAATCTGTTTCAGTGAGTTGCTACAACTTCAAAGAGTTTTAATCATACAGGCTGTGTGTACCAAGATTGGAAATGCCTAAAATTTTCCTTTTTATGTTTTTCTCTATTTTGCATATCTGTCACAATGCACATCTTATTTTATCATCAGGAAGAACAGTAAATGTTATTTTCAGGAGTCCATTCAAGTGTTCCACATTGAATATATTTCTTTATTATTTCTACCAGGTAGTACACTGAACTCACCATGAAACTAAAAAATCAGCCTTTTATACAGAAACCTTAATATTTAAAATAATGATAATGATTGCACACATTTGTATAAGACATGATTGTTTTGAAACACTTTCCCAAACATTTTCTGAGCAAATCTACAAATGAGAGAGTGGCAGAGACTCCTATGAGTTTGCAAAAGGACATTTCCTTTTCTTTCCTTGGCTCAGATACAAGGTATTTTCCAATCTCCCTGGCAGCCCCCTGGCAGTTGAGTGAGCTCACAACTGAGTTCAGTCTAACTGGCTGTGAGCAAAATGATGTTTGCCGTCTAAGTCAAACTCATGAAAACCTCCCACAAATAATCTTCCCTCTCTCTTTCGATGTCTGCCAATCAGGTGCCAGGGATTTTCACCTGAACTTCAAAAAAATGACTTGGAGGCCCTAGAATTAGTTAAAGTCACAAGATAGAAGGCACTTGAATCCTTAATTAACTAAGCAGAAGGCCATGCGTTAACCAGAAACATCTTTATTTGCATTTGCAAAAGCAAGAAATCAGATTTTACTTTGCTAAGCTGTATTAGAGAGAGTTCTTCAGAGAAAGAAATATTCCTACCCTAAAGATTTTGGACTTGCCAGACTCCACAATTGCATGAGCCAATTCCTTAAAAATCTCTCCCTCTCCCCCCATATATACTAGATATATAGATGACATAGATATAGATATATAGATAGAATAGATAGATGGATAGCTATGAGAGAGAGAGAGAGAGAGAGAGAGAGAGAGAGAGAGAGAGAGAGAGAGAGAGAGAGAGAGAGAGAGAGAGAGAGAGAGAGAGAGAGATTTCAATGCCCTGGAAAATGGCAAGGGCTGGCTTCTTATCTGTCTTATCTGTACTAGACATAAATGTTTTTTGTTTTAGAGGATTTTTCCTTGACTTTATCTAGGAAAACTTCTCTCAGTTCACTTTTCTCAGAGGTAGGATGTTAGGAAAACTTGTTGTTGTCTTTCTTTCTTTTCTTTTTAATTCTCCCAGTCACCTTCTTTCTTCTGCACTGCTTCTTGAAAACTGAGAGCAAAGTAAGGAGGAATACCTCTCTACACCAATATCTCCCATCTTTTTCTTTCACCAACACTTTTTGAAATTTAATAATAAAAAAGCATACCCTTTTCCTTACTTGACTGCTGTTCAGGAATTGGAGCCACTCTTTATACTGTTTTTAAGCTTTGGGAGGAGGAATACTCTGTGATCCTTCTATACTCCACCTCCTGATGCCTAGAATCCAACCGATTACTTTCAAAAGAAAACACTTCTACGAAAATATGTTCAATGAAAGGTCCTTCTAAATTACAAAGCAGACTCACAGTCCAATCTAAAATAAATGCTAGGGCAGAATAATTATATTTCAGCCAAGGGCATATACAAAGATTTTCTAAACCATAGCACAAATTCTGAAAACATTATCATATTGAATTGTACACTTGAAACCTATATAATTTTACTAACAAATGTCGTCATAATCAATTTTTTAAATAATAAAAAATAAATAAAAATTTTATATAACAATATATAATAATTATTTGCATTCTTATACAAGCAAAGAATCATTAAAATGTAATTTTTAAATATACCATTTATTATAGCAATAAAAACAAAGAAATAAATCTATGAATAAAAAAATATTTTTTTATTTCATTAGGTATCTTTGATGGCCACATGAAACCATTTCTTTGTACCACATGATGATGCAACTGCAATTCATAAAGCTAAATGCAATTCGATTAAAATTATTTACCAAACAGGATTTAGATAAGTTCCAAAAGAGCCATACATTTGCTAGAAGGTCATTCATTATGTTGAAACACAAATGAAAATGGTGTTATTTTTAGATAAATTAGTCACTGCCCTCACCTCACCTGCTTATGCCTGTCATTACATAGCGCCTTATGTTAACTGCTCCCTATAATAGCAGAAGCATGGGCCTGACAACCTCTCAAGGTCATCTCAAGCCTTTTGATTATATGGATTATGTGTTGAAAATTACATGCTAAAATATCTCCACAAAAGCTCTGTCATTTTCTTTCTATAATTGTCATTTTTAATGCTACCCCAGGTTTTATATTTAAGATGTATACACATGTTTACTTGTTTCTAAATTAGTTTTAAAATTGTTACAAGACATTCTCAACTTTTAATAGCAATGATAGCAAATTTCATACAAGGTTAAACAAAACTGACTATGAGTGTTGCATTTTGTATACATGGTTTTAGCTCTCAATTTCTTTTATTTTTTGCTTAACATAAGCCAGAGAGTCTAAGATATCCATATCACATTAATTTTTTTAATTTTTCATTTATATCTTCATTGTTGAAGAAACTAATGCCATAGTACCCCATAAAGTAAAAGACATCATAGTTTAATGTATTAAAGCAGATTTTATCATGTAAAATAGGTTGCTTTAATTAAGCTTTGGTGAGAGTCACTTTACCTGCATTACCACATACTAACTTTGGTAGTAAATATTTCACCAGCTTACACTTACTGAGTGATAACTTTGCTAATTTGTAGGGTTTGAAATTAGCAAAAAAAAAAAAATGATCAACATATTAGACATACCAATTTTAGGTATTCATTATTTTTAAGTACCTAGAATTGTGCCCCAAACTCTAGATTTATTAAACTCTAGACCTGCATGTTTTTTCTTTATCCTAGCTCATTCCTCACATGTAGATAAATCACAGTATTTGGGTTCCTGATTCAGCATAAGCCAGGGAAAACAATAACTTTGTAGTAGTCAGAATGTCATCCAACTGTATATTATTTACTTTATTACAAATACTGATAAATAGTGGTCAATAAGTGGCTTTATATTCCTTTAGAAAAAAACTCTAGATTTATGATGAAAAGCTCAACTAAACCTTTAAAAGATTCCCATTAACACCGAGACTTTCTATTATTTTATTGTTGAACAAACACTTAACATGCCTATCCTCTTAATAAATTTTTAAGTGTACAATATATTATTGTTGGCTATAGGTAAGTTTTACAGCAGATCTCTAGAGCTTATTCATCTTGCTTGACTGAAACTTTATGTTCATTGATCAGTAGCTCTTCATTTCCCTCTCCCCCAAGCTCCTAGCAACCACCATTCCACTCTTTAATTCTGAGTTTGAGTATTTTAGATACCTCATGTAAGTTAAATCGTGTTTGTTTTTCTGTGACTGACTTGACTCATTTAATATAGTATCCTCAAGATTTGCATATCTTTGCAGAGTGCAGAATTTTCTTCTTTTTTTAAGGTGAAATAATAAGTATTCCATTGTAATGAACTAGAATTCAGAAAAACAAAAGACAAGAAGTGTTGCTGAGGATGTGGAGAAACTGGAACCCTTGTATAGTGTTGGTGAGAATGTGCAACGGTGCCACCACCACAGAAGCAGTATGGGAAGTCCTCAAAAAATTGAAAATAGAACTACCCAATAATCCAGTAAGCCCACTTTTGAGTATTTATCCAACAAATTGAAGTTAGGATCTCAGAGGAATAATAGCACCCCTATGACCACTATAGCACTATTCCCAGTAGCCAAGATACAGAAACAACCTAAATGTCTATTGACAGAGACCTTCTTTTGATACAATTTCTTTTCTCTGTAACACCTAAGGTTACCCTTGAAAAAACACTGAATAGACACACTGTCTTTATTATCCAAAAAAAAAAGCCTCTCTCTCTCTCTCTCCTCTCTCTCTCTCTCTCTCTCTCTCTCTCTCTCTCTCTCTCTCTCTCTCTCTCTCTCTCTCTCACCCTGATTTCTATCTTTATTACTTCACTTGCTCCTTCTCTGAGAAAACAGATCCAGCTTTCAAACGCAACCTTCACCTACTCCTACAATCTCTACGGCAAAAACTTCTCCATCATCAGCTTTGTCTTGGTGTCTGGGAAAAATCCAAGTACCTTGTCACCTACAGCTTGTTCTATTCTGTTTTTACTTTTCCTTTTAGCAGCCTTTGGCCACTAATAATTTATTAGATCTCTTTCATCTTACTTTCTTTAACACATTATTTTTTATGTCTTTTGCCTCATTTCAACTATAATTCTCAAATTACTAGTTGGCTAATTCACTCAGTCATTGTCATGACTTTCAGAAAAATTTTATTGCTCTGTCTTATTTTTCTTCCATCAGGTTTTCACCTAGTCTAAACAATTTCTGCATTCTATTAAAATTGGCCGTTCCAAACTTCACTGGTTTCTGCTCTATCTTGTTTCACTTCCATTTTCATCCTGATCCCAACACAATGAGATTGGGATCACTATTTCCAAGATTCCTCTGAACCATTCTGCCTGCAATCAGATCCCTGTATCACACACAACACCCAGGCTGGTATTGTTTCTCCTCCTTAGAGCCCATGGCACATCTTGAGTGAGAAAGCAATCTTATATCAGAGCTACAAGCATCTGGCCTGCCTTATCTGGTCTACTTCATAAAACACAGTCTATTCATAAGTAATTCTGTTCTGCTGGCCACTACTGACCCCTTAGATGTTTGCGCCCTTTTGCTAAAATAATACAGCAATTTCTTAATTCAGGTGCTTTTTCTAACTGTGTGATTTATTAAGGGTTTCAGTAAAAAATTTTACTAAAACTTACCGGTAAAATTGTACACTTTCAGGGTCAAAGAAAAAAATTTCCTCTGTCAGATGTAATACTATATATTATTATTTTACATTATTCATCTTCTATAACTTGATAGTATTGAAGATGTTTTCAATCAATATCAAAAATGTAAGATATGAAATAGTTTTCCATTGAAGACAAGATTTTCGAGATCCCTAGGTTGCTGAAAAGAACCCTAAAATTAATTTAGGAGAAAAAGAAACAAAATTAATGTCCATCATCAGGGGATGGTTGAAAGGTATTAGCTATTCCAGCTCACGGAATATAATATTGTCATTAAAAGAATGAATTAGGTATATACCAACTGATTTAAGAAATATTCATGGCTTTGTTAAGTGAGAAAAACAAGATACAGCCAAAAATATATTTGATTTTACTGTTTATAAAACAATGACAAAACTTTTTATATGTACATGTATATATTTTATAAAGCAAACAATGATGATATATGTATTACATGTTATATATATTTTACGTTATTTTAAGCTTGAGGAAATCACAGAAAAATACAACAGATTATTAACATGGGTTCCTTTAAGTAAAGGAGAATGATTTGTAGTGGGAGATAAGCCTAAAAGGAGGATGGAAAAATAAGAACAAGTAAAAAATTATTTAAAGTCCTGTATTAAAAGATAGCATGTGATCTGATCCTATTTGTGTAAAATGATGTTAACTCTTATATGTACATATGAAGGGATAATTGAAAGGCACCAAAATATTAATATTACCACCTCAAGGAGGCAGGATTTAAGGTGATTTTTACTTTCTTGCATATAATTGTTTTATATATTGTTTGGATTTCTTTTTTCATGGAGGTTTATCAAGTAAATTATTAAGAAGTCAAAATAAAGCTATTTCCATTGTGGATAGAAAAGAAGAAATATACAGGAGTTTTCTGTAATCATGGGGATTCTTCTTTGGCTCTGAAACAATCTTGCTCCTCTGGGTTGAGATACTCTAGTGAAGACGTATCCAACCTAGAGAGGGAAAAACTGACATGGGAGATTTGACTCCACATGTTTTGTGGGGCCCTGACAGATGTTGGGTGGCAGAAGAGCTGCATTAACTGTTCCAAACTTAACTTTGGCAGAACTATCACTACTAACACATCCTCCTAAGTGAACATAGTAATGTACAGGGACCGAATTCTTCTTCTCCAGTGAAGGAGAGGAAGTCGTCTCTAACATGCTCAGCTGCTGACCATGAGGCTTGACCAAAAGGACTAGCATTGGGTGCAGGAGTCAGACTGCCAGGGTTCGGATCCTATTCTCACCGCTCAGAGTTTTTCTGTTTCTTCTTATATAAAGCAGGCATAATAATACTCCCAAGTATAAAGGGTAGTTGTGAGAATGTACAATTCTTAAAACCATTCTTGTCTCATTATAGGTGATCAGTGTGCTATCTACTATGTATATACTGGTCGTTCAAGAGAGAATAAATAAAAAAACTTAATTGGAAACAATACCTTCAATCATCATTATTTTTTAATTAATCATTCTTATTCAATTATTCACAGCTTACAAATCCGGGTTTGAGGAGACTGGGACTTTGAAATCAACTCAGATATTGAAATTTTTAGACCAAACCTCAAAATGTATCATTTATGCAACACATACTGAGTCCTACAATGTCCAGGTGCTACTACCCTCAGGAGCACACTGTAAGGACGTGATAATACTTGGCCTTTCTTCATATCTCCAGCAAGGGAGTCCTGATTCCCAATCTAGATTTAATAAAAGCACATCCATCAGTTTACTATGTGTAAGGCATGTTCTCTCCTTATCCCAACCCTCTTTTGATTATAAAGAATAAATACCAAATAAAAGGAGAAAATCAGTGTGAAAAATTTGTTCTCCAAGTTGGAGTAAGAGTAGATATTGATCACTATCCCCTCAGGTCTCTAGAGGTGGCCTTTTCCTCATAGGTAGCAGAGAAAAATAAGCAAAAAGTCACAATGCATTTGAGGGCGACTAAGGCATTTCTGCTCAGGAGATAAGCTGCAGAGTGGCAGCTGTTTTCATAGTCTGCCATTTTGTATGCGTGGTCCTTCTCAACCTGCCCTTCAGCCTGCACAGGTTTTCTGTACTCTAAGACAATTCCCTGTCTCGAGATCCAGTTTAATGTTCTTAGCTGATACCTAACCCCCACCCACAGAAATGTCAACGAACTTACTATCAATACATTTGAAGTTGAAATGGTTTTGCCCTACTTTCCACTGGCATCATTAGTCACAACATTGGAGCAGTGATCTTAATCAGGTGCCCCCCTGGTCATCTGAGGGCGTTACTAGTGAGGTGGGGCAGAGAGCACTTCTTTTGTGGTGAGAAATGCACGAAACTAACACCTTCTGGCTTCTCTCCTCATTCAGAATGAATCCCATTATTAATTTAAGATGGTGATTCTCAAACTTTTTGGTTTTGGATCCTTGTGCACTCTTAAAATTTGTAAATAACCACCAGGAGCTTTTAGGTTATGAGGTTATATTCACTGACGTTTACACGCCTTAGAAATTAAAACTGAGAACATTAAAGATTATTGTAAAAAAAAACCAGTAATAAATTCACTATATGTTAATAAATAACATTATATAAAAGAATATATTTGCCATACAAAATTGTAGTGAGAAGAATACCGTTGCTTTAGACTTTTGCAAACCCTTTAATGTCTAGCTTAAGAAAAGATAGATGAATTCTCATATCGATCTTTTGCAATATCACACATGTAGTCTCTGGAAAATTCCATTGTACACTCTTGTGAAAAAAGAGAGTAAAAATGCCTTCCTATTATTATTAAATTAGTTTTGACCTCAGGGAACCTGGGACCATTCTTTGAGAACCACCAGTTTAAGAAAAGGAACTGGCCATGTGCATCTTGGCCCCTTGCTAGGCTTCCTTTGGGATCTGCCCTCATCATGAGAACTATCCTTTCAGCTCTGCCTCTCTGTCCTGCCCGTGGTTCTCCTGTGCTGTCTGGGATGAAGAGGGTAACTCTGCCCCACTCTGGGCTTGGTTTTAGGAATTCCTTCACTGACTGCATACCTCAGCTAAACTCTCCAACATCTCCATCAGGAATAAAGCTGGAGTTTGAATCTTCTGCCTGACTCCTTTGCTTTTCTCTGTTACTTATGAATGTGATGGGGAACAGAGCCACTTATAATCCTCCTCAAACATCAGCAATACAGTAATACTTTCATACCCCCATCAGCCTCAGGGTGCTTAGCATTAGCTGAGACCCTGCCTGCCTCAGTGCGTTCCAGACTGTATGCTGACAACAGGAAGTTCAAACTGGGTGATAATCAATTAATCAGAAAATAGGAGGCATCTTTGGTAATTTTCAAGTCAATTGTAAGGAGCGGCTTTCTTGAAAACAATTTAAAATGTCACCATGTAAAAGACCCATGTGGTTTCTGCTCCGGCAAATAAGAAAATTAAACCAAGTTGGGAGAAAAGAGAAACTATAGAATATTGATGAACTTCTTAGGGTTTTCTGCCAAGGTCCAAACCCATTTTTTTTCTCCCACTCCTGCAGCACACACAGAGAAAGGTGCTAGTTTGGTTCTGATCAGCTCCATCACTGGTAAAGTAAAAATGGGGGAGAAGAAAGGGGTTCTGTTAAAGCTGCCAGTGCACAACTGCTTTGTCAGTGCACCTTATGAGTGGTGCCTGAGATGAGTCAAGGTGAGCCACCTTGAGCTGCAGGTAATAAAGCCAACTACATCTGCCTCCCAAAACATGTACCATCTCAAGGGGCAGGGTTTCTGATTTACCGTTCTTTATGTCTGTGTACACCAAGTGATCCAGGGGAAGCCTGCTTTCCCCTTTTTATGGCTTCATTTTTACACAGTAGACCAACCCCCTCCATTCGTTATTCACCTAGCATAGCACTTGTGAACTCCACCCACTGCCACCGAGGTTTTAAAATGGTGCTTCTATGTGATGCTTTACAGTTTTAAGACCCCATCTCAGAAGAAATATCAACTTTAATAAAAAGTAAAATGCTCCACATACTGTTGGGACACCATAAAACCTTGTCAATCTTTGCTCTGCCTGTGTCCCATAGTGCACCCAATACAGCTTTAGGACACCAGAGACTTTCTTTAAGCATTTCCACCTGTCTGGGAATAAAGGTGAAAGTTTAGATTACTTTCTCAAAGTGAAGAGATAAAAGTCTGCCCTAGTTCATCTTTATTTTGGTTGTTATTATGGCACTAAAATATTGCTGAATCAGAGATATTTTACACAGTTTGTCAAAATGTTACTCTTCTAATCCAAGCCTTTTCCCTCAGGCCGAAATAGATCTTGACATCAGAATATAGTGGTTCTGATCTGCTAGTGATTTATCTTCACCAAGCCTATGAATAGAGAATTAAACTTGGCTAGTTTATCAGAAGGAAATGGAGCTTGACTCATCGATATATCTTGCAGTGCTTCTAGAAACAGGGCTAAGGTGTACCCTTAATAA
Organism: Eonycteris spelaea; assembly: GCA_003508835.1. Lineage (NCBI taxonomy): Eukaryota > Metazoa > Chordata > Mammalia > Chiroptera > Pteropodidae > Eonycteris > Eonycteris spelaea. The sequence continues at coordinate 13,496,051 of PUFA01000018.1, read as the reverse complement.
TAAAATGGTAACTGTTCTAAACAGTATTGGCTTTCATTTCGGAGGTAGAGTGTGGCCTAACTTTGCTTTACATGTCTAAACCTGAACTAATGCTCTCACTCCCAGGCTGTGCTAATTATCTGATTATCTGATAGTCACACTTCTCAAATGTAGACCTGAGAACTTTTCACTCTCTTTGATTTTGAAAGGTATCTTCTTCAGGAAGCCTGTACCAGGTTTTGAGGACCTGTATCTTCGCAACCCCCACCTGGGGGAGCTCCAGGGACAAGGAGCTGAATCTAGTTAAATATGTGCTCTGGAGAAAGGTTGCATGCACGCAATGTTGAACAGCATAAAACAAAAATAATTTTCACCCATCTGCTTCGCTTCTGTCCTGAACATCAGTCCAGGTCTAAATGTAAAGAATGTCATGTCACCCCAAGTATGTATGTATTTATTTAATAAACATAAATAGTATTTACTATGTGCAGGCACTATTGAAAGCATTTTACTAATAATAGACCATTTAATCTTCATGATAACCTAGTCATGTAGGTGTGATTATGATTCTCATAGCAGATATGCTGTGTAACTGCCCAGCGGCCACACAGGGACTCAGATCTAGGTGTCTGGCTCTAGAGCCTGTGTGCTTGGGGATCTAGCCCTCCCGTGGACTATTTCACATAAATCTCCTGGATAAACAATTGCACTGATCTCTGCACCACTCTAAGCTTTCCTTCTGCAAACTAGACACTGCTCCCCTCTCAGCAACACGTGTAGTTCTAAATAGCTCCCCAGAATATCTGCTTCTTCCCCTTCCATAGATTCCCTTCACCTAAGATAAATGCAAAGGGCCAACAGCACTAGGTCCTGCCAAACCGCTAAAGCATTTGTGATTGTGACAACTAAGTCTTCTACAGATTTTCCCGTGGGTGGGCTTATTTAAATTGGGTGATACTCTAAAGGATATAGACAGACTGTGCGACTCCACATTTTCAATTTCAATGTCCTGTTGAAGTCCTTCATGTAATGGAACCATTGTTGACAAAAGTGGGGCTATTGTAATACTTCGAATTTTTCTTTTTGTGCATATTTAAAGTAGCCTTCCTCTGTTGGTCTGATTCTGACTCACCCTTCTAGAGCTGAGCACTGAGCTGGGGATCCTGGAAATCCTTTGGTCTGCCTTATCTGATAGGCCCTCAACCCAAGGAAACTTTGTAACCACATCAATGCTATTGAAAGAAACTTACACCCCCCTCCCCTATTTTAAACTGACACTAGCATCCATATCAGAAAACAATTCTGTTCTTTTGAGAGACCAAGCCAGTGGGGGTTGGCAATACGCAGAGTGGCTCACTCAGCCATTCTCCTCCACAGCTGGCTCACCGATTCATCCCTCCTTAGGTCTCCAAATACTACCACCACCCCACCGGATGTAAGTATGATTTAACAAAGACCCTCAAAAGCAACTGAGGTTCTTTTAGAAGAGCATCTTGTTTTTAGCACATCAATCCAGGCTGGTAAGGTGGTGGGGAGTGAATTTATTACATAAGATGAGGTAAAATACAGGTTTGAGTTAGTTCACCATTTGTGATTCATCAATAGCATAGTGTTTCTGTAAAATATGAAGACTGCATGTATTGGGGGCAAGAAGTATTAATAAGCTTCTGGACAGAGTTTTGATGAAATTTCTACTTATATAACTGATACGAATGCTTTATTTAAAAAAAATAACAAATTTAGCTGTCAAACATAAAACATTAATTTTGTAATTCATCTACGTAATGATCCCAACACAAAAACCATTTTAATTTTCTATGTTAATTTTGTCATTTACATTTTCTTCCTCCCTAGCTCCAGGCAGGATTTTGACAGCTGTCCAAGGTCTCCAACTAAACACCTAACTTGGTCCATATTATAGCCACTTTTAAGGCTTAGAAATCACTACCTGAAAAGCGCCCTCGCCGAACAGCTACTGAACACATTTTGATACTCCCCATCACCAGGCACAAAAACCTACTCGTACAGGTCACCAAGCTAAGAACCTTCTATTCTCGTAGATAGGGAAGATAAAAGTTATTTGGGGTACCCACATTATTTAATAAAAATACCTATATCTTTCACATAAGCATATTCTCTGAAGAGACTTTTCCCCCTTGGACCCCAGCGTGTGCATTCACAGGGCATAGGGGTGGTTCTGAGGCAAACATGCTCTCTCAACCTGCTCTCACCAGAAGGGAGCGCAAGCCTCTGGGCACATCTCTCAAACACACTCATGGAGCTCAGAGACTGGCCAGCTGAGATTCTGTTTTGGACTTACAGCATCTTTCATGTTTAATCAATTTGTGATTGCGCCTGACCAACCAGTCATGGCAGTTCCGGCTTTTACCTTCGGATAAACATTTTCCAGGATCATGAATTTCTTCTGCCTACTCTATACTATACATTTAAAAAAAAAAATCAAATAAATACTCTCTGGCAAACTTTAAAGAAATAATTAAAGACCATTCTACCCCAAAACAAAATGTTCTATAAGGAGCATAAAGTCTCACTACGTTTTCCTTGTTAATTCCTGTGATCAAAACTGATCCAGTCAAACCAACCTGATAAAAGCCCTTGACCCTTGTTGCAGACAAATCAAAACAACAACAACCAAACCCCCCCCACCACCACCATAAAAAAGCCAGTGATCAGGAGGTCAGACAAGGCAGACTACTTATTATAATCACAATTAGGACCATTCTTCAAAATCTCATCATTCCTTTCTGCAAAACAGGAGAAATATATTCCAATCTGTCCAGATAAAACTGCCTCCATATTCTCAAACAGTAATTTTGACTTAGGATGTCAGGCAGGTTTTGTTTGGTGAGTTTCCTGGGTTTTTATTTGTAGAAAGCTTTTTACGTTTTCTCTAAGACCCTCAGTTTTTTGAGTTGATGCTGGTTGGAAGGAATACTTTTCAGGAATGAGTCAGGGTTCTCAACATTCTAGGGGAGTTGAAGCAAGGATGTAAGAAGATACTGGTGAGTGAGATGGGCAGAGATGGTGAATGATTATGTCCTTTGGGTGACTTGATTAGATTCTGATGTGTTATTGATCTGGACTATACTTGTTAGATGAGTTGTGATGAACGGATTATGCAAACTACGTCTTTGATAGCCCTTTAACTTTAGAGACTAGTCCCAAATTTTAGCCAAAAACTTTGCTTTCTATAGCTTCCTTTCTCTCTCTCTCACTCTCTCTCTCTCCCTCTTCCCCTTATGCCCTTTAACTAAACGATATCCAGAAAGTACATGGATATTTATGAGCCCTTTCTTTAGACAATTTTGCATTTATTTAAAAATTTTTACATACAAGGGAAGATGTTGATTTATTTAAATTAGTGAAAGAAAATTCTGCAGAGTACCCACTTCAACTACAATTCCAATTACTTTTTTCCTTCTGTCATCACAATCATTTGAAAATTATAGAAGCCTCAGCACCAAAGTTTGCAAACTCAAGAGAATGTTTTCAAAAATGCATGCTTTAAAAATAGAAATAAACATTCTTTTAAGCCACCTAGTTCTAAAGGTAATACAGATAGTCCAAGTATATTATTCAGAATTATTATTTTATGATAATAACAAACATATATTGTGCAACAATGCTATCCCTGATGAGTTCCTTTCTGTTAATAACAAATTGCTTTATACATAGATATGTTTAGAACTGGTTCTGCTGAACCTTCCGATGGACACAAATTCTGTTCTTCCCTATTCAATATGGTAACCATATGTGCCTATTTCAATTTAATTTAAATTAAATTAAAAATTTAGTTCATCAGTCACACCAACCATATTTCAAGAGTACAAAAGCCACATGTGGTTAGTGGCTACTTTATTGGACAACACAGATTATAAAATATTTCCATTATTACAGGAAGTTCTACCAGACAACGCTACCTCAGCTTAGACTGAATTCTTTTACATCAAAGACTATGGCTATTCTTCAGACATAAAACAATTTTATAAGAATATAACATTTAAACCTGAAGCATTCAAAGTCTAAATTGCTCATTTCTTTTTGCAGTTACAAACTATCTTACATTTTGATTTAAAAGCTACTTACCATACTTCTGTCTCCCAACTAAGCTAGAAGTTTCTTAAGGATGCGGGACTACATACCAAAACCTTTATTCCTTTTCACTGCCTCCCAGGTTAAAACTAATTACAAGACATTTTCTTTAAAAAAAAAAATCACTTCTTGAATTAAATTAAAATGTAACATAACCTACCTACTTATTCTAATACTATGCCCACTGAGTACTCAATAAATTCTTGCTGATTGGCTAGCCAGAGAGAAAAGTCTCAAGTTAGGTAGAATCCTCATGATCCCTCCAGACTGTGCCCAAATCTACATCAGCAACCCTTATGGGAAGGGCAGTGAGTTCCTTGGTGAGGCAAAGGAATGACAATGGGTATAATGGTTATGCTGCCAGCAAGCTGATTCTCCTTTGCTCCTGCAGAGAGCAAAGTGCCAGGGAAAAATCTCAGGGACCCAGTCTCACTATTCAGAAGACTGAGTCCTTATTTGTGGACCCCATTTAGTTTACTCATAATTCTGCAGTCCAGTCCCCCCAAAATGATCAGCTTCATCTCAGGTCTAGTACTGACAATCATTTTTCTAACTCTGGCAAGTGTTCTAAAAATATATGTTCCACAAATGGGTATGAAACACCTCTTTAATACAAAGCATTGTAATTGACAGTAGAGACAAAACAGAGTAGAGAAGGCAGATAACAAACAAATAGCAAACCAATATATCATATAAACCTGTGACAGGCTACAGTGGAACAGAACAGAATGGTCTAATAAGGGATTATGGGACTGAGAAGAGATTCAATGAGCAGGAAAGACCTCTTCAGGAGGACACATATACATTGAGACCAAAGATGAAAAGAGTTAGCCAAGCAAAGAACCAGGTAGAAGAAACAACAAATGCAAAGGCACTGAGATGATAAGCAGGATGGTTTGACCATGAAACCTAGAAACTCTCTAAGAGAGTTCAACAGGGCTCACGAGAGCACAGAGGAAAGTGGCAGGAGATGGGGAGGAAGTGAAAATGTTATGCCATATTATGGCCATATTGTGCATGACCTTATCAGCCATGACGATCAATTGGGATCTTATTTTAAATGTTTTGAAAAGCTCGTGAAATGTTTAGATATAGATACTGGGTGATAATACTTTAGAGATTGGGTGAGTGCGTGAATGAATGATCCTACTTAATCCTCGGGAGCAAAAGGATTTAAAAGGGAAGGAATCACATATTGCTCTTAGGTGTTTGTTTTCCCTAAATAAATACTATATTTCCTCTCTAGTCATCTCCTCTTTCCTTTGAATTACAAGAGTGACATGTTTGACTGAGACTTTGGGACTGCCTCAAAGATCGCTCTGCATTCACTTTTTAAAGAGAGCAACAACATTAACTGGAAGCCTTCCCTGACCCCTTCAGGCAGAATCAGGTCTTCCCTCCTCTATGCTCCTGCACAGCTTAGCACATTCCTCTACATAACAGTTATCACTGTAAATTATAAGTAAGTACCTTTATAGACTCTGAGCACAATGAAAGCGTCTCTGTAAATGCACTTCTTAGCACACTGTACAACACGCAGTGGGCCCTCAATAAAATGCTTTCTAAATGAGAAAAAGAACAAGAAATAAAAGATGTAGGTCTTCTTAAGTAAATGCAGACTCAGAACAAAGTTTCTATGCTAATTCATACTAAAAGAAAATTAATTTACTGTCTGTATAATCAGCTCCTCTGACCTGATTATGTATTGGAGTCCTGAGGTTCTCTGCAAATATTACTATTTATGCAGCATGTAAATTAAGACAACTCTTAGGAAACTGAAAGGTTTGAATTCCCATTCTATAATACAGGTCTTCCCAATTAATTTTAAACACCCCTTTGTAAATAATAGCCTGAGAAGTGCCAGTGGTTCTGCTGAGCATCACACTCTGTGTCAGTGCTAATACAGTCCTGTATATATCCAGAGTGTGGTCTTCGATCCCCCCATCCATGGGAAGCGAGCAGGACAAGCATTTTTATCCCTGTCTCATAATTGAAAATATAACGTTACACAGCTTGTTATGTGGAGAAGCCAAAGGTACTGGAATCTGTTTCCTAAGACTCTTTCTCTTCTCTCACACCACAGTCTCTGGATCAAGGGCTCTCAGAGTGTGGTTCTCAACCAGCAGCAGCAGCTTCATCTGAGAATGTGTAATAAATGCAAATTCTCAGGCCCCACTCCAAACCTACTGAGTCAAAAATAGAGAGAGTTGAGGGGCAGGGTTGGAGGGAAGGGAGGGCCAGCAATGTTTTAGCAAGCCAAGCAATTCTAAAGTCTACTTAAGTTTGAGAAGCATGGCCCTAGATGAATTGTTAAAAAAAAAAAAGATTAAAAATAAAAATCAATTCAGCCTGTATACAATTTATTTTATATAGTTCAAAATTGTCTGCTTAAACTGAAGTTAAAATGCTACCTAAAAATTTGTAAGTATTTATACCAATTCATTATTCATTGTTATGTTACATTGTCATGTTAAATACTGTTTGTGCAAGGATGTAAAATTTTTGCTTTATATAATATAATTAAGCATTTTGTCACCACTTTCCAATTACGGATAAGCTCGAATAAAGTAATTGTGATAAATAAAAACTGCACTTACACTTAACTGATTCCATCACATTAATATCACCGCATACAGCTTGATTATCACACTTATAAGTACAAAAAGAGGTAGCAAAACACACTGTAGAGACCATTTCAGGAAATGATATTTGTTAAATAGTGAAATAATTTAAAAAGAGTAATGCAATTTTACATAAATGTGCCTAAAACAATATTTGCTTAAGAAATTCATCCAAAAAAGAAACTTGTCAGCTTTCACCTGGAGAAGTCTGCTCAGTCTTTTGCAGGTGACCAAGTCCCTGAATGATCCCTGAATTACAGCCTTCAAGTGAGTGAGAACGAATCAAAGGTCTATGAAAGCTTTTCAAAGATTCCACTTCCAGAGATAGAAGCAATATGTGTTACTAACATATAGAGCAGAATAAGCCACTGAAATTGTGTAGGAAGAGGGGCAAATATTTCTCCAGTGACTTTTAGATATCAAATATTAATTTATGGAAAAAATGTTTAAAGGTGGTATGTTAGTGACCCTGATTTTATGTTTCCAAGTGAGTTGCATCCAGTGTGGTTGCACAGTAGCTGTTTGTCGTCTCAGTTGAGAATTTTTGGCCTTCATTCAGAACCTTAACTGCTTTTTAAAAAGGTGTTCAGGTGAGCTACTCAAAGAGGAAAAGGGATCAGCATCAAACTGAGAGACAACTCACAATATTTCAGAGCTGATAATTCAAGCTTTTTACATTTCTGCCTCTGAACATTTAGCTACTAAATGGCCTCCTTTATCCCCTATCCCTTCTTCTCCTTTCCCGATTAAATATAAGGGATTTCAATGAGCCGTTAATACTCCTTGATTAACTTTCACAGATTCTACAGTCTCTAAATCATTTTCATGGAGGCACATTGCATTCTGGGACAGGTTATCAATTTTGTGTCCCAGTGACAGTTTTCTCCTTTTCTATTCACATTCTTTACTCTCTCTCAAGGGCAATTGATCCTAAACATAAAGAGGAAAGCTACACAGTGAAAGCGTCTCAAAGATTTCATCACTGATAAACACAAAAGTTTAGGCTAAAATAAAGATAAAAGATTACCTATAGCCTCAGCAATTGACACAATACTTAGGATGAGTAGATATCAATTAAAGTTTGAATGGATGAAAATATCAACGAGTGTGTCTTTTATTGGTGACATACTTCTGCGTGCCTGGTCCATTCCAAAGCAGTTAACAAACATTATCTCATTTAACCTTTACAACAACACTTCCTGGATAGGTGGCATCATTCCTAGTACATAGCTGGAAACTGAAACTCGATAGATCAACCGTATCAGGCCCTTGTGGGAGAAACTTCAAATTCAGGTCTTCCTCACCTCAGGGTGTGGGTCCCTCTTACTATACCACAATGAATGAGGGAGTCACTGCTTTTTCATTCTAGTTTCCAACCACAGTTGAGAGCACTGAGGCTCAAGGGCTCCTTTACCCACTGCAGAGTGATTTGGAGGGAGCTATTCATTCATCAAATGTCTCCTGCACAGCACTGAAGTCTCTCCATTGGGTCAAAGCCTTGTTTCCTAGCTGCTGCAATGCAGATCATTTACCTGATATAGGACCAGAAGAACCCAGTTCTATCTTGAACTGAGTGCAATAATCACTAAGCTTCCATAGGGAAGAAGGGATATGAAAGCAGGAGTTTTTGAGGAGGGTGTCTGGCATTAGGCCTGGAGCAAGTAGAGGCTATCATGAGAGCAGGGGATCCAAGAGGGAGAGGAAGGGATGGAGGTGGAGCCTCCAAATCCAGACTTCACCTACTTTGACATTTTTCTCCGATTAGCAGTACTGATGATCTTTGCAAGACCAGCTCAGAAATCCTCACAATATCTAACTGTTTTACCAAAAACTTTCCTGGTAATTAACAAGTTTTAAAGTATAAAAGAGCAGTGATGCATCAAGAGAATTATACAAGAGAAGAGAAGGAATTCTCTTTTTAATTTTTTCGTCTAGATATTTTATATTTTTCAAATAAAACTTAAGTAAAGCCTGATCTGAGTTCATTTTAATCAGGTTAATACTGTACTCATTTTGCTCACATCAGCAGACGTTCCCAGAGAAGAAAAACTGTTCATCCTACATAAGCAACAGATATTTTTTCACGTCAAAGAATTATTAAATCTCCCTTTAGAACACTATTGTCTTATGGGGGGAGGGGGAAACCTTTTATGGTGCTAAAACAACATAAGTCCAAGAAAAGAAAGTGCCACAATTAATTCATTCTTTTAACAAATGTTTATTGAACACACTTTGTGTGATAGGCACTGAGGGAAATAAAAAGATGAATCAAGCCATCCGCTCCAACAGTCTTTGAGGAGACACATACATAAAAAATTGCAAAACAATTCAACAGGGGCTGTAATAAAGATTTCTACAAGGCCCCACTGAAACATCAAGAAGGGAGTGGTACATTTAGCCTGACTGTCTGGAGAAAAATTTCAGAGGAGAACCATTGAGGTTGCTTCTTGTAAAGAACAACTTCATGAGCAAATTTCCAGAGGCAAGACAATGAAGGCCTGTTTGAGGAACAGTGTGCAACTGCATATGCACATGGAGAAAGAGCTTTTTTATTTATTTAATATTATTTAGCTAATTTTACTCTTGAAAGCACTTTACATGCATTAGTTCATTTAACCTTCAAAATACCTTTCAAAATCATCCAAAATTTATAGATGAGAAAACTGAGGCTTAGATAAGGTAAATCATGTGTACAAGGTCTCATTAAACACAGATAGCCAGACCCTAGCATAAGTTTTTTATTTTTAACTGAGATAGAATTGACATATAACATTGTATAAGTTTAAGGTATACTATTGTTGATTTGATACACTTATATTGCATATGATTACCTGTAGCATTACCTCTACCAGTTTCCTTTCTGGTTTCCAATATTACAGGTACAGTTCAAGGAGGTAATATCTCTACCAGATCACATAATTATTATTTTGTTTTTATGGTGATAACAATCAAAATCTAGTTTTTTAGAAACTTTGAAGTTTCTAACAAAGTATCATTGTCTATAATCACTATGCTGCAGCACAGGTTCTAACCATTACACAGCACTGCCCAGGAGGACGGAAAGATAAGTTATGAAGTGCTTTACATGTCCCATAGTAGAGTTTGAACTTGATAAAGTGTGACCACCAAAGGTTTCAAGGCAGAGAAATACACAATCAGATTTTGGTTATGGAAATATTGCTCTAGCCAGCATAAATGATGGGGTGGAGACCGAGGAAACTGGAGGCAAGAAGACCTGTTAAAAGTTTTTGCAAAAGCATAAGCAAGAGATGGTGAAGGTTTTAATTGTGATGGTGGGTCTGCATAGGAGAAATAAAATAAAAAGATATTTAGTAGTGACATTAACAGGAATTGGTGACACTAGGAACAGAAGGTAGAGAGGGAGGTGGAGATCAGAGCTCAGGGTGACAATTGCTTAGCCTGAGTCACAGGGAAGATGGTTAGTTCCTTGGTTAAGCATTAACTAAAAGTAGAAATGTGAGAAAAGGAAGTTTGGGTAAGGATGTTAGTAATTTTATTCTGGAACATATTGAGTTTGAAGTACTCCCAGAGATTCAGTTCAGGTGTGGAGGAGAGCTAAAGCCTGAAGATATAGATTCACTTGTCATTGTCATGGGCATAGATGAAGCCATGAAGTGAGTGAACTTAGTAGTGATGATAAATGTCATGCATAGGTGGAAAAAGAGATCACCTAGAATGTAACCCTTGGGCATAAGGGCTAAGATGAAGATGAGAAGTCACAAATATTCTTTGTGGAGAAAGGGAGGGAGGGAAGAGAAATAAAGGGAAAAAATTTTAGCAAAATCAGGAATCTGAACACCTTAAATTTCCAAAATATAATCTTATTCTTTATAGAGATTTAGCTTGTAATTTCCTCATATTTCATTTCCTCTCCCACTAATTTGAATAGTATTTAAAATATGATAATTTTAATAGCTGAGTAGTCACTATGTTATTTTCAGTAACCAATAAAGATTTTATAAGGAGCATATTCTCCACCAAAATCAACAATTTCATGATAGAATTTTTTTTAACATTCTTAAACATACAAAAGTTTGTAGCAGACAACAGGAAAACCCAAGAGCATTACCAAAACAACAAAAACTCTAAAAAACACTTTTATGTAAGAAGACTAGGCATTTTCTACCTTTGTTTTTCCATGAGAGCAAGTTCAGATCATTTAACAAATGGTATCAGTAAATCTTTTTCAATGAAGTAAAATTGCACCAGTTAAGCAGCCATTGACACTTAATTCTCAGTTGCTGACTTGTCTCCACTAATTAAAAGAGAGAATAATATTTACATTACTGATAAGTCATTGGTAATCATTAAAAGTCATATTTTTCCAGTACAAAAATGACTGGGTTTTATTAGAAATGCTTTTTCAAAGACATAAATATGAATTCATGATTATAAGAAAATTTTAGATACTGTAACACTATTTCAAGATAAAGCAGGACTTATACTTAACATCCAAGCCTGTGCTTCCTGAATGAGTGTGCCTGATTCTGAAACAATCAGAGCAGGTGACATCTACAAGTCTCACAGCTAGCACTGGCAAAGCTGATCCCAAATGCATTAAAGTGGTTTTAAAGACAGGTGGCCAAGACATGAAAACAAACAAAGTATCTTTCAACAGATACTGGATAAAGAAGATGTGGTACATATATACAATAGAATATTACTTGACCATAAGAAAAAATGAAATACTGCCATTTGCGACCACATAGATGGATTTTGAGATTGTCATGCTAAGCTAAATAAGTCAGACAGAAAAGTTGAGAACCATATGATTTCACTCACACGTCAGATGTAAAACTGAAAGCAACAAACAAACAAGACAAATAAACAAACAAACAAAAAAACCTCATAGACACAGACAACAGTGTAGTAGTTACCAGAGAAAAAGGGGTGAGGAGAGAGGTAGAAAAGAGTAAAGGAGGTCAAAATATTGTAATGGAAGGAGATTTGACTTTGGTTGGCAAACACACAATGCAATATTCATATGACATATTGTTGAATTGTACAATTGAAAGCTATATGATTTTGTTAACCAATGTCACCTCAATAAATGTAATAACAAATAAATAGGTGTGTGAGTGAGTGAATGAATGAATGAACAAATGAATAAATAAATAAATGCATACATACATACATACATACATGCATGCATGCATACATACATACGAGAACCATGGAACCATGACAGCTCCTTTGGCTTCCTTACTTCTCTCTTTGGTAATTCTTCCACTGGTTAGATTTCAATGGAAATCAAAATTACAGGCAATACAAATCCACAAGAGATATTATTTTGCACTTATTGTTTATTAGAATAATAAGGCTTAAGAAGCATATATCCATATGTGAGTATGAATGTTCCTCACATTATGTAATCAATATATTCTTTCAAAGTGTTGTGTCAATAAATTATGATAACAAGCTAATATTTTAAGTGCCTGCTGTTTAAAGGAATTCTGTTTCTTTAAAGTGTAAAATTCTCTAATAAAACAATTACCTCTTAGGTTTGCTTTACGGATTCCTATGCCAATCCCTACATGAGTGAATCAATCCTCAGTTTATGTTTTTAACTAACTGAAAGTTTTAAACATTTGACTTAAAGTGGAGCATGAGAGAAGCCACACTGCCAATTCCATCAAATCAAATGGTAGGTAGTTTCTGCAGCTACAGCAAGATGTACTCACTTCTGTTCCATGATCTGATTAAAGGACCATGGGCTGCTGTATGGAGAATGGAGTGCAGGCAAATCAAAGATACGTCCAGTTAGGAGGCCCTGACACTGTCTGGAAAAGATGGTGATGGCCTGGACTGGGATGAGGTAGTGAAAATGAAGAAAATCAGACAGATAAAGACTATTTTTTTTTTTGTAGTTAGCTGGGCATGTTAATGGAAAGGATGTAGGAAAACAAAGTACTGAGTAGAGAATAATTGGATAGAAGGCACATTTCTTCCTGAGATGGGGAAGACATCATATAAGCCGGTATGGGGCAAGACTTCTTGGCCAACTTAAAGTTTGAAATGCTTACTAGCTATCTGAGTGGGTATCAATTTTCTCCAACATTAAGTACTGATGGTAATGTGTATCTGAAGCGTTGTTGTGCAGAGTACAAATAATGTATTTAAATTATGTAGCAGACTTGCCATCGCACAACAGGTGCTTAATAGCAGTAGCTCTATTTATTATTATTGGAAATGCACAGAAAGTGGGTAACATTATTGGGACTTGAAGTTGAGATAAGTGAGAAATATAGATTCAGTTTTTGGAATCATCTGCATAGCTTAAATTCAAGGCAGTAGACTTCTTGGAGGACCTACATTACCCAGGTATTGTGCTAAGTACTAGGAATAGATATAAGAATGACAAAAACAGAGTCCCTCCTTTCACAAGCTCAGGGCGAATTATGGGAGAGAATAGAATGCTCAAAGGGCAGAACTTAGAGGAGAAAAAAAAGAGGCTTAAACTTCATGAATTTTTTGTCAGACATGAAAGAAAAAAAAGGAGCCAACACAAGAAGTTGAGAAGGCCACGGCTTAGAGAACCAGGATAGCATAACCTGGATAAGCTCAGAATCATTGCCACCAGAGGAGGGGTGTGCTTCAACAATAGAGAGATGATAGACAGCATTACCTAGAAAGAAAGTTAAAAGTAAATCAAAGCTAAGAAAATGTCAGATCACAGGTGACTTTTGACATTTGTATGCATATATAGAGAGAAGACCGGACAGAAACCAGACTGTCAAGGACCTTTTGAGAAAGCAATAGAAAGCAGTGTCATCTGGAATGAAGAATGTACCTCAGCAGAAGTTTGACAGTGTAAAGAAAGAAGGCAATAAGTGCTGTTCACATAGCAAGACCTAATATTTAAGACTCCGGTCATTAAGAACACAGATGTAAGATTTTCACCTAACTCTCCACAACAAGGAAACTGAAAGCTGAACAATGATCTGGCCCCAAAACAAGTAGAAGAACTAGCAACAATTGTCTAATGTCTTTTCCAATACTTCATTTTATTTACATAGGTTATATAGCATACACATGTATATATAAACATACACGTATGTATATACATACATACACACACTTATGAACCACTTTTCATCAATTTACTTCACTTTATGAGAAAATTAGACCAGTATGGCATAAATTCATGGTTATAGCTTCAAAAAGAATACCATATTTTATGTTCTCATACTTGAGTTTTTCTTTCCTAATATTACACTGAAATAATGTTTCATTGTGAATTCTAGACTGTTGGTTTTTTATTCCCGTTTTTAGTATTAACCAGTGCATGTCTCTGAACAAATAACTAAGCCTTCGCAAGTTTCTGTTTTCCTATAGAGATGGTTGGAACTCTTCCTATTGAAAAAGGGTGTAACTGTCTCTTCATCGGGTCAACCTGTGTAGATGGACTATTCCATGTTGCTAAAAATTAAAGAAAGCCCTATTTTGAAAATTCAGTAAGCCTGATAATGCCATGTTTTAGAGATAAATATAAAAGCAGACATATCAACTTGATAGTCAAATCCACTGTTAGTGATACTGGGTGAGGTCACTACAAGAGCAGACAGAAAAAAATATGAAGCAATACAGGTCAATGTGCAGGGGTACACAGCTGTGCTCTTTATATCACTAAAGGGAAATGTCTAGATTGATGTTTATATTATTTAAATGGGGAACATGTTCAACTAATTAATTCAATTAAACATGCACAACTTGTCCTTAAAGGTGTGTAAAGATACGATCATTTTCAGCTAAAGAGATAGCTGTGAAGATTACACACACACACACACACACACACACACACACACACACACACACACAAAAGTCCCATTATTTTTAAATAACCATATTAAATATTTTAACAAATAATGGTAGTCAGGTGCTTACTCTGAGCCAGGTATTGTTCTACACACTTTACATGTATTTATTTACATGTATTTATTTATACAATTCCCATTGTATAAATAAAAAAACTAGACATAGAGCAGTTAAGCAATTTATCTAAAGCTATACAGCAAGTTATTAACAATCTCAGAATTTGAATCCAGGCGGTTGGGTTCACGCTCATTGACCTTGCCATCACTCTATACTCTCTGCTACAAATATTTACAGATTACTATATTATAGTCATTTTACTATGCACTAGGGACACAATAGTGAGACGGCATAGTACAATGCAAAGTACATAGGACAATGCCTATAATATAGTAGGCAAATAGGGTCCTTATCCTCTAAGCTTTTATAAAATAGTGGAGGATATAGGTAAATACACAATTAAACTTCAGCATTTTAAGTACTATCATAAAGGCGATATAGTGGGCTCAGGGAGCACATAGTAGGAGCACAACTCGTGAGAAATCTCAGGAAGGATGTCTTGAAACAGTAAACAAAACTGGACAAATGGGTAGGGGTTCACCAGGAGAAATAAAGTTGGAGGTGAGAGGGTGAAGAGGAGGCGCAAAAGAGAGAGAATATCCAAAGGGAACAGAGTAGTACATGGAGCACCCGCAGAACTGAAAAAAGTGTCTCTGCAACTGGAGGACAGATAGGCAAAAGAGAGGGGTGGTGGAATCGGCGCTATGGACAAGGAGCCAGATCACGTAGGGACTTACCATATTTAAAAGTCTGCATCCTGCCCTTAACCAAAAAGAGCCACTAACTGATGTGAAAACTGAAGTTTCTTGATTGCGCTTGAAATGCATAAAGAACATTAAAGCTACTCTGTGGAAACTGGATAGTAGGAAGTCAAGAATGAAGGCAGTGAGACAGTTGGCAAGTTAGTGCCGCTATGGAAATAAAAGGCAATAGTGGCCTGTTAAGGGTATGGCAGTGAGCAAAATGAAAAGAGGACAGACTTGAGAGGTATTTAAGTAAGAAGCGCAGAACCAGGGGGTGGAGACAGAGAAGGAATGCCTAATGGTCTCTTTCTATCAGGGCCAGCAGTCTGAGGTAGGAATGGAGGAGGCAAAGATTTAGATTGAACCAGGGTTAGGGTTCCGCAGGCATGTGGAACAGTAGGGCAGGTAGGTAGAGGCTGTTGGCAAGAGAGTATGAAAATGATGGAGCACAAAATCTAAGTAGGAAAGAAAAGAGGAAGAAGTTAGAAGGTACAGACCTGGAGGTGTTTATCAGGCTGTAGAAGAACTACAATGAGTGAAAAAGGAAAAGATGGATTGTGGTCAGCAAATGGGATGTCGAAATACCAGAATGGAAGCAGTTCTGTAGAACACAAGATCGAAAGTAATGCTAAGGGAATAACTATGGCAACACCAAGGAACTAAACGGTAAATAGTAACTAATGTAGAATGAATGGAAATACCAAAGAGAGGTAAAGTGCTACCTCCGAGTCATCAGGCATTGGATCAGAAAGGGGAAACAGAGGAATGGAGATGAGAGTACTGAAAACAAAGGATGGGTACTCACCTCCCTCCCTGTCCCTCCCACTCCCTCCAGTAGAAAGCATTTACCATCCATAGGGATAACAGGAATATGAGGCTTGGTGATCCCTCACTTGCTGAGTCTGGTTACTAAAGCAGCCTGCCTGGTCTCTAAGAGAACCAGGAACGCAAAGGCCCAGTGATCATGGCCTGTACTCATGAAACCTGTAGGACTCTTACCCAGACTCCAGGCCTGTCTAATGCTGTGGTTTCTGTATAAAGCACACAGAGAGAAGGGGAGGCATGCTGCTTCCTCCCCAACTCACAAAAATCGCAGAGGATTTATCCAACCATACATTCAAAAAGTGTTTATTGAGCTCCAGCTACATGCCAGGCATACAGAACTTAGCAAGACAGATGTTGTCCCACGAGACAAGGAGCTTAGGTCTCGTCTCCAAGGATTTTTTAAACCACTATTCCAGCCTAAAAAGTGAAGAATCATGCCTGTGCTAGCCTGAAAAAGATATCACACTGGCAATGTAACTGGAGAAGTAATAAATAAAGCTAATGTGTGAGGAATTTTTAAGAAGTAAAAAATTGCACTAGTACCTGGAAGGAAAAAAAAATGTAAATTGGACAGCACAAATATGCAAAATAGTTGGTATGTAGGGGGGAATTTTTCTGCTTCACTAAAGATTCAAGACTCAATTTTGAGTCATAAAGACAAATATATTAATCACATGAGAAGAACCATATGCTATATTTGTAACCCAAATAAGTCACAATTTTAAGTAAATATGTAATCATTTACACAATATAAAACCCCTAATAATTTAAGGTCAAGTCCATGTTTATTTTAATCCCTTCCCCAAATAATGTCAAAGATGCCCAACCTGCATATTCACAAAAGAAACTATTTCTTTTTTCATTAAAAAAAAAATACTCTGTAGATTGTTTACTGGTAGAATGATTCAAATTTCTCTCCTCTACAACAAAAGCAAAAAGAAATTTGAAACAAGTTGGACCATCACATCAAACCCAAAACTTCTGCACAACAAATGAAATCATGAACAAAATGAAAACACAGCCTACAGAATAGGAGAAAAATTCTTCAAATCATATATCAAATAAAGGATTAATATTCAAAATATATAATGAACTTATACAACTTAACAACAACAACAAGACGATCTGATTTAAAATGGGCAGAAGAACTACATAGACAATTTTCCAAAGAGGACATCAAAATGGCCAGTAGGCACATGAGAAAATACTTAACATCACTTAATCAGCAGAGAAATGCAGATAAAGCCCACAATGAGATACACCTCACATCTGCTAGAATGGCTGACATCAAAAAGACAAGACAACAGGTGCTGGTGAGGATGTGGGGAAAAGGGAAGCTTTATACAGTGTTGGTGGGAATGTAAATTAGTTCAACCATTGTGGAAAACAATATGGAGGCTTTGCAAAAAAATAAAATAGCTGTACCATACAACCTAGCTATTCCATTTTTAGGTACACCCTCAGAGGAAATGAAAACGGAATTTGACAAGATATATAAACCCATGTTTATCACAGCATTATTCACAATAGCCAAGATATGGAAACAACCCATATGCCTATCAATGGATGAATGGATAAAAATGAGATGGTATATATACACAATGGAATAATATTCAATCATGAAGAATAAGGATACCTTGCCATTTGCAACAATAGGATAGACCTTGAGCACATTATGCTAAGTGAGATAAGTCAGACAGAGAAAGACAATTACTGTATTATGTCACTTATATATGGAATCTTAAAAAAGAAATCAAATCTGTAAAAAGAGAAAGAGAGAATAAAAGGGTCGTTACCAGAGGATGCAGAGTTTAGCAGGTAGGGAGGGAAATAAGATTGATTTCTGTTTAAGGGTACAAATTTAATGAGCATTAAATAAGCCATAGAGATCTAATGTACCATATATTGAATATAGAAATAATACTATAAGTATGTAATGTGATAAATATTGTTACAAGTACAACTATTTACATAGTACAGTATGGGAATGTATCAAAGTAACTCTCTGTATACCTTAAATTTACAGTTATTTGTCAAATTTTTTCAATAAAAACATTTCTCTATTGATAGTAGACTTTATGTTAATAAATTTATAAACATACAGCAAATTAAACTTTTTAGTCTCAGCAATGCCTACAGAACATCAAGAGAATTTTAAAGGCAAATAGATCACAAAAGAAAGTAGAATTTTTTTTTACTTATACTGGCACAGTTATAGCACTCAGCTTAAAGCTATAAGAAAAGATACAATGTTTTCTCTGCTGCATGCTTATCATCCTATTTATCAGAATCCAATTTGAGCATATTATTTCAGATCAAACTAATATTTTTTAGCAGGCTAAGACTTGGCCTACATGTTACTCAATAAAATATATGTATCCATGTTTTCCATAGAAATAATAGTGACAAAGAATCGTATATACATATGATTAGATATGATATCGATATATGATATATATGATAATCATTTATATTACACATCTAATATAACACAGACTTTCTTAAATGATAGTAATAATTCAATGATCCATCCATAGCATGGCTAAAATATTAAATCTCTAGGTAGTTTTAAGTGAATTTGAACTTGATTGTTTCTCAGTTCTGATTCAGAACCCCATGTTCATGTGCATGCAATTTCCACAGAAGCGGAAATGTGGATGTTGTGGGTCAGTGAGCATTCCCTTCCAGGGTGCTTCTGAGATGAAGCCTCACGATTAACACAGTGCCCTTAATGATGGGCGGGGGACTAAGCATTCCAAGATTGGCCTGGATTCCTGCCAAAAGGGAGAGAAAGAGGTCTTTGTATGTGGACATCTGAAGGGCGGGCATAAACATGTTAGTTGATACTTAACACCCAAAACCAGTGCCAAAACCGTTAGTTCCCTCTCAATAGCCTACTCTGGTTTCAACTGTCCATGACAATGGAGCAGCCACCTCAATCTACAAAACTTGCTCTTTAAACATCCTCAGAGGAGTTCCCAAAATAGCAGCTGTTAGAAGCAAACAGACTCCAATTCATTGACATATGCAGACCTTTTAATGTTTTTCTGGAGACAAGTTTCCATATTTTTGTACTCACGCAACCATCTATGCAGTTTTAATAATTACCTTCTAGATGACGTGATGCAATTCCTCCAGGCCCTTGAAGAAGGAGCCCCGGGACTCACATTCAGATGAAATTGTCAGTTTTTGCGGCAAGAGGCCCAGTTAATTTATGTGGTGAATTTTTTATATGTTTTCTCCCTGGTTTTTCTTCCCTGCTGTCATCGCCCTCTTTCTCCTTCAGTACGTCGTCAAGAGATTCAGAAGTGCCTGCAGCCACATCGGATGCAGTGGTGGCTGACTGCAGTGCAGCCAGCTCAGACTTGCAGGCCCTGCCTCATGTGCACCCTCAGCGGAGCTCACTTTCTCAAAATCCCCTCTGGCATCATCTCTGTGACCTTCTTCATTGGGGCTGGATTTAATCGCACACCTTCAATAACTTTTGTGGCCTCAGCTTACTTCCTGGCAGACAGTTATCTGTGTTACATAAATTCCACGTGGAACGTAAGAAACCTCCTATCTCTAGAGGACCATTGGCCAGCAGGTTGCTGCACCAGAGGCAGCTCCAGAAACTCCAGTTTCTAAATGGTCATGTGGGGCCAGATAAGAGAGTAGAATGGTATGCTTGAAGTTCAAAGTGCTTTGATTGCCTTCTCCCCATATTTAGTCTTGTCAGACAGTAACTCTACATTCAGAGGTGGTTGGGTGATTTTCACATAAGGCAATCCTGAACAGGGCAGATGATTAATACATTTTTAAAAGAACTAAGTTATAACTCTGACACGTCCATTTTTAACAAGCAGTTCAACAAACAAGTTTTACCACTATAGGACACAGGCATCAATGTGGATGTTTACCTAGGCAACATCCCTATGAGCATCTGCAGCTCTACATAGATAATTATCCCTAATGAGGAAACTACTTAATAAGGACAACTACAAAACATTATTAAATGCAAAACTACTTAATACATTTATAAAACTGTGTCTCTCTAGGAATACATGTAATAGTTTTTAAAATGATATGTAATGTGGCTATTAGTAAAATGTAAAACTTAATTTATTAATTTTAACTACCTTTCCTAATTTTTAAATCATCAAACCCTCATATATTTTACAGAGTGATGACATTTAGTTTTATTTAATAAACTCCTATTTATTTGGAGTAGAATTATAATGATACAGTGAGGAATGACACATTTGATATAACTAGAAATTCTAGTAAAGGTGAAAGCAGACATTACAAACTTAACAAGCCTTTTGTGTGACCTAATTGCATTAGAATATATTAGTAAGGTTGCATATTGTAGGTTTTATGTTTCATTAGAAAGGTCATCACCAATTTGGGCTGAATCGTTAAAGAAAGGAGACCACATTAGCAGAGCACTCTTCAAGAGGCTAAAGGATGAATGTACTTCGTTTCATTAGAATTATCTCACTGTAATTCGATATTCTGATTTTATAGTAGGAAGAGACGATAGGAAAGCTTAGAAGTCCTAGATTCTGTATTCCCTTGCAGGAAATGAATGGGTAATTGCAGCAGGAATTGTTTTTCCAAAACACAGACATAACATAAAGTAGTCTACCTATTTGTTCTGATTATAACCAAAGATATCAGCCCTGTGACATGCTGCTCCATGGAAGACTTTGCCTTCCAAATTCTAGTGTTCCTTAACATTTGAACTGCTGTGTTAAGAGATCGTATGCTATTTTAAAACACTGCAATTTTTAATCCCAGAGTTGTTACTGAAACAAATATATTACAAGGGTTCATGTATAATTCTTAGATGTATTTATGGATTTAACAAAATTATAATCCTCAATAACCTTCAACAGGTGTTCCTTATAATTATACCAGAAAGAAATTTTAGTGGCTGTGTTTCTTTCACTGATGACAAAAAGACATAAACATACATAATGATTCATCCTAGTAAGAATTTTGTTAGAATCCTTAATTCTGTAAAAGAATATTAAACGATCCTATCATTTAATCTCCAGATTACTTGGGTCAACACTTATGTTTGGCTCTCTTCAGATTACAAAGCAAAATTATGCAGATTAATTTGTACAACGAGTTTATAGTAAGGATGCCCAAGAGAGTAAGGAAGCATGAAAAGTTTCCCCAAGCAAGACCAATGAAGAAAGTTACATATCATTCATGATTCCATTGCCATGCCAAAAAACAACAAAAGCTCCAGGGGTCCGTCTTTTGTGTGCCTCAGTTTCCCCTCTCCTTCTCTCTCTACCTCATGGCTTTTGTTTGACTCCTTTCAAGGCATCTCTTCATTTCAAAGCCACTCTTTTGGTCTCTATCTCTTTTTGTTTATTTTAAAGTCAAGCTCCTTAAGAGCAAAGATGCCCTTTGAGTAATCAGTCCTTACTCATATTAGAGCAACTATAATGAAAGGAATTATCTGCCCAGGCCACTCAGATGCTGACCTGGAAGATGGTCCTGGCACTAATTCCAGGTCCATCTCTGCTTGCAGCCTGAGAAGCAAGATCAGATGACCAAGCAGGGAATGTTTAATCAAGGAACTCCTTGCTTGTAAAGGGACAATGGGCATGTGGGGAGCACTCATGACCTCCATGCACAACCCGGAATACCTCACCTCAAACCACTACCACCCATGAGAGAAGAATTTGAAAGGACTGGCGAGCTACCCATTTATCTAGAGGGAACAGGTAGATATCAAAAACTCTCATTAGTGCAACATTATCTTGACCCCTTATGGACCTGATTATTGGACTGTTCTTTCACAGTCTGCCCCTAGTTTTCATTCAGATTAATGGGAAGGGAGAAAGCTCGTTTTTGGAAACGCCTTATTGATTTGGCTTTAGGAACGTTGCTGAAAGCACCATTCAGGGCCTATGAGAGAAGTTTCCTTTAGGGCTGTGTGCTGAGGAAAGTTTCATATGCCCCAGAGAAAGCGTCTATTTACTCATCTAGAACAATTATCCAATTCTCCCTTTCACTTAGGCCCCCAGAAAGCTTAAGCCTTCATATAAAGCACAGCTATTTCAAATGTGTCCTATTTTGTTTCTGATTGACTCTTGTTCTAGTTCCTATTTTCTTTAATCCTTTTAATGCTTTGTATTTTGCCATTATTTTTGTAAATTAATTTAAATCCCTTGAAAAAATAAGAAGTATAATAATATTTTTAAATACATATATGACAATATAACCTAAGGTGCAATAAAAGAGCCTATTTTATCCAATCATGCTCAATTTCTGAGACAGTCAGAAAGGTCCCTTGATATCTGTCTTTTACATTGAACTAAAAATTTAATTCGAAACCACCACAGAGGAAGACCTTGCCAAAAAGGACTAAATTTAAGTAAATATCATAAGCATTTTTATATATGGAAAATATTACAAGTATTCAACCCCTAGATACTTTCAAACACCAATTTTAATTATCATAATGAGCAGCTAATCTTATTAAATTTATAGTTAACACCATTTCTAATGACATTTATGCCAAGGACAATATTACTCAGAAACAAGAACCCAAACTGAAACTGACCACATAGTGGTAATATAAATAGAAATATATAAATTATCCATATTTTGCCAATAAAAAGGGTGGAGGATAGCCAACATCATTGGTGAATTTCTTGTTAGAAAGAAGAAAGAGGAAAGAAAGAAAGAAAAGAAAGAAAGAAAGAAAGAAAGAAAGAAAGAAAGAAAGAAAGAAAGAAAGAAAGAAAGAAGAAAAAGAAAGAAAGAAAGAAAGAAAGAGGGGGGAGGGAGGGAGGGATGGGGAAGGAAGGAAGGAAGGAAGGAAGGAAGGAAGGAAGGAAGGAAGGAAGGAAGGAAGGAAGGAAAGAAAGAAAAAGCAAGCAAGCTAGCTTAAAGTGCTTCAAAATCTTAGGTCCAGTGTTAATTTACAGCTTGGTAAGATAGTGTGAATAATAATTCCTATTTTTAGTAAAAAGAGATATAGTGACAAATGACTATTATAGAATTTTCTTTTCCAGTATTCTTGAATAATGGTTTGTTCATTAGTTCATATGCTCTTCTATTTAACCCCAAACTATCATCATTCCACAAAGTGGGCCTTAGGTAACCACTTAATATGTCCAAAAATAGTCCAGTTTTCACAAAAATGGAAAGGATCCCAAATATGCAGGTCTAACACCAAAAACTTTCTCAGATTGATTGAGCAAAACAAATGTTTTTGTGTTATTTTTTCATATATGGTTCCTTTGTATCTTACATATACATACACCCTGTATTCTTCCACCAGACAAACTAAGATAATTTGCTACATCCATAGATCCAGGTGACATGTTGCCTCACAAAATCAAACAGGAATAATAAAATTACACAGAGATTTTTTTCAAGGTGGAAGAATTTTCAAAGTGTTAAAAGAGACTCATAAGTTTCATATCCCTCTCTAATGAAGATGAAAATCATGTTAAACACTAAATACACTTGTCTAATTACATCAGGAAATACCATTCTGTATTTGCTAATGAAATGTGATGCTGCTGTATTCACTGAGAGCCAAAACGAAGTGAAGATATAACATGCTAATTACAAAAAAACAATTGGTAAAATGGTTGTGTGCCTTGAACTGTAATAAAAATTAATAAAATTATGTAAATACAAACACAGTTACTGAAAATGTGACACTCTAATTTTAGAAAAGGCATCGACAGTAATGACTTAAACTTCAAACCATTTTTAACCTTATCCTCTTCACAGAAAGACTGAGAAAATGTTTGTCTAAAGGGCTAATATTTGTTTTTATATGTTTACTTCATTGCTCTAAGTATGGAAGGCACTTCATATCCTTTTGGCAGCAAGGATAAAATCCTAAACAAATAAATACATAAGCATGAATTTTCCATCCACGAGCATTTTGCAATCCCCCAGCTAAGCCACCACTGATGCGTTTATAAATGTCTTAATGGCCTTACTACATAGAATCCTGTTATAATGCAGGAGCCAGAAGACACAAACCCCCTTATTGTATGCTTTCCAAGTTATAAGAAAAAAAAGGTGTGCCACACATCACTGTGTACACAGAGAACATGATTTGACCTCCATGATCACATCCATGGATAACCAGGTGTCCTGTAATAGGTTATTATCATAGCTGGTACTCAGTGATTCTCCATCACAGGCTTTGTTCTGTACTAATTTTTCATCTTGAAATCTCTTCATAACATTCCTATTGACACAAGAAATTCAGCATCTTTAAAATTAACCTTAGAAATATATGTTCTTTAAAATTTCTAATAACTTAAACATGAAACTCATTATTAAAATTCATATAGCCTATACCTACATCTTCTTTAAAATCAATATTTTCATTGGCTATGATAGAGATTGGTGAAATGATAAGCTTTCTAACTTTCACCACTTAACAATATCTTGGTCAATAAGTGAATGTGGCTCTAAACCAAATAAGTATTTTAAAAACTCTTCAAATGTTGTGTCTCTGAACCATCCGAATAAATACCATATTCTTTACTAACGGTCTTCAATGATAAGTGTGTTTATTTGCAATACACTTACTCAAGGAGTTATAAAGGGACAAGAGATAATGTAAAAGGTCCCTACTTGCTTTAATATGCAGAGGGAAAAAAAATAATACTTCAAGTCTGGAAGTATATGATGAAGAGTATATCTTCCATTTGGTTCTGATTACTTTTTGTAATCTACTAGGAGTTAACATAAGAGCACATATCTTCTGTGTTTCTATAGGAGAAGTCTCCCCTAAGGTAGATATAAGAATTATACCAGCTACAGAGGATGTGAATTTACTCTGGTAAAATTGCTACAAATATACCATCAAAATTATGTATATATGAAAATTGAGACTGTTTTTATTTTCAGTGACTTTCAGAATGTGATTATGTCAACAACGAAGGATTTACTTAATCCATAAAAATATATCATTGACTATGCTTTTAACATGACTCTTTAAAAAAAACACTTCCAATATCGAAGACACTGTAACAAAATCAGAGTGGTATTTAAAACACCCAGATTAAACATCTAAATGATAAACACTGCATGGTACTGCACATCTGTTCTTTGTAGTGTTTTCCAGTAATGCAGCATAGTGCAGCATTTCAGCAAACCAATTCAAACATGAGACTCGCTACAGAGCAAAAGCTCTTGTCACTGTTTGTGATTGTCTAATGGTATATGGTTCAATCATAAAGGGCAGCTGACAGGCTGGTATAAGAAATGAATTTTCCTTTTCCTCCTGACACATCAGGGTAGGGCCCCCTGCTGTAATGCAGAAAATCTTTTATGCAAAAAAAAATACATCATCTTTCAGCACATGATTACTATTCAGAAGATTCTGATTAGGTTTTTTGGTACATTATTTAAAATATTGATACAAAATTGCACAAAGAGCAAACTGGGTCTAGGCTTATGCCTTATCTTCCCCACTTAGTCATTCTGTGACCTTGGGCATGTCACCTTTCTTTCTCAATGCCTACCTTTCCCCATCTTTGAAATGGGACTGGTAATAATAAAATATGATTCCTGTCCTAGAATAAAATGAGATTAATAAAATGAATATGAATATTTATTAAGAACTTCAGCTTATGTAAAAAATCCCACCCAGGCAGTATTGGGGAGACAATGTTATCTTTTCAAACAATGTTATCTTATCATTTCACATTTAAAATTTTTTAGATGCGTTGCATAAAATATGAACATTTGGGCTCTGCTTGGCATAGAGATATCAAACAGAAAACCTGTTGGTCTGTGATGAAAACTAATATTGTCTGTAGATTGTGTTAAGTAAGCACTGTGGTAAGTACTTTACCTTTATTTTCTCATTTACAACTTCTCTATGAAATAAGGATTATTATTACTATCATTTTACAAATGAGAAAACTAAAGATAGGAGAACTTTTTAAATCTTGCCCCTCAATTAAAATATTGAGAAGCAGGAGGTTGTTTTGAACTTTTTAAAAAGCCTGGTAGTCAAGCCAGAGTCAACCCCATCCACTCTTAACTACTCTGCTATGCTGTATTTATTCATTTGATGAGATAGTCAATATTATGACAAATGTGGAAGAGTGGGGAAAAAAAAGGAGGAAGGGAGGGAATATTTGAGCTGGAGAAGAGATAAGAGATGGGTGCTCACAGGGTACAGGCGATCTCAGTCCTCTCAAAGCCCAATAGAAGGGTGACTCCAGTGGGAGAGAGACACAGGTGAATGGCAGAGAACAGTGGGGAGAGCTCATCCGAGCAGGCAGGCAGGAGTCCTGGGCCTCAGCTAAATTAGTGTGAGTCGAAAAAGAGTGTGGAAAAAGATTGGGCAGGTGGGTTTTCCCTGGGAGAGTCAAGTATGATTATACCAATAATAGAAGCTAGGCAGAGGTTGGGAGGCAGGCTGGAGGCTTGCTAGCCACCTGGGAAAGGGACCTCTGGAGGGGAGAGGTACTAATGAATGTGATTTATGTGAGTTCATGTTCATAAGGCTGTATAAATGCAAGTTGTTATTGCTTGAGGAGTCTTATATTCACCAGAAAGAAAGTGTTACATAAGAGAGACGTAGGAATAAGATATTCTGTGCAAATTAACTGGGCTGCTATTCTGTGGCTAAGAACATCCTACCTCTGGCTGAGTATCCCATTATCTAGTCTGAGATGATCAGGGAATTATAGTGCTACTTTAAGAGGTGGGGAGAGAGATCAAAGCACACTCTGTCAGAAACTGAGGTGCTACTAGAGATTTTAAGTAATAAAAGGCACCTCCTTCTCTAGGAAGGAGTGGGGTAACCAGCAGAAAAACTTGAAGGGAAGCTAGGACTGGATAGGGAGCCCTTAGAAGCATAGAGAGAGACAGGTTTTGACGGGAGGAACATCCACTGGAGATTTTTGTGGCAGAGGCTTAAATGGGAAAGGACCTCACCTTGCAAGTTTGAGTACATTTAAGTTGACTGAAATGTCAGGTTTTATCCTTAAATACCAGTGTTTCATGATTTGAGGTAGGTGGGCCTATTGTGAGGAATCTAAAAGTTTTTAAATTCAAGAAACACTGTCAGACATTAAAATCTCTTTTGAGATTACTCAATTCTTTTAAAAGACTCTTAAGAAATTAAAAATTCTGAACAAAATTTACACACAAAAGTTTTTTGTTTTGTTTTGTTTTGTTTTGTTTTTATTTAGCTAGATGGGGCCCAGCCATGTAAGGAACTTTAAAGGTTAAGCACAGCATTTGGTCAGGTTGGTACAGAAAAGACAAAGCAGGCAGGGGAGATCTGACCTGATCCACTCCACTGATGGGGAGCCAATAAGAGAAACGGTAGAATGGAAGGCAGGCTTTGGTGCCTTTGGTGAATAGCAATAAGTAGAATTTAGGTTATCAGTATGGGAAGAATGCCATAATAGAGACGGCCTGGAGAAGACTATGGCATTAGGAACCAAAGATATTGTGTGATTGTCCCCAGGGATCTAGAAAAAAAAAAAAAATCAAAGAATTCTGCCACAGTTACATTCATGAAAAATAATCTGCCCCAAAAGGCAATGATGATATTTCAATACAATTCTTGCTACTTATTTGTAGTCACTATCTCTCAGTGTCAGTGATCGGAAGTCAATAAAGATAGCTTTAAATTAATGATCAAACATACTAATATTCACCAGTAGATTGTTAGTTACTTATGGGCATAATGCTTTCTCATAAATACATAATTGATTTATTATACCTGACATTCTCTAGTAGTTCAACTCAGAGAAATCAGGCAGAGATCATAGGGAAGCCCTGGGACAAATCTATGAAACACTAATGCCATATATTAGATCCTTAAATCTCATTTGGCACTTAGAGCCACATCATAACCAAGGTAAACTAAGTGATTCCAAGAAGAATGACTTAAGTCAATTAAATCAATCCATTGTGTTGAAAACTGTTAAGATTCTGACTCATTTCCAAGTAACTTCACTAACTGAAACTGGAATGATGTCCCTTAGGAAGAACCCATTGTTGAATTGAATGACTCGTATGTTATTTGAGGTTATTTATAAAACAAAAAAAATAAGTTATTGCAGAGGATTAGGAAGACCAAAGTTATAAAATGTAAATCAAACCCCAGAGGAGAGATTATAATATAAAGACACTAGGAACAAATTCAGGTTTCATGGGACCTTAAGCTTATACAAAATGGGGGCCTTTTTAAGAAAAAAATTTTTAATTATTAATAAAAAATATATACAAGAGTGAATATTTTCAAACAATGCTGCTAGATACCCAGGCAAATAAGGGGTCTTAGAGGTTAAGCATCATTAGCTTCAGAGTACATCCACCTCCTGGGAGAAATTAGGAATTATGATGTTCTTCATCTTCTCATTTATTTAACCTGACATTTATTTAATTTTTTTTTACAGTTTTTGGTATTTGCTTTTATTTTTTACTTTGATGCATTTTCAAATTGGCACATCTTTAAAGTATTTTTCTTTCTTGATTATTAAAAATGGGTGTGCATTTGTGTGTGTATATGTGTACATACACACACACATACATATATATATGTTTTTTAAATCATACGAACTTTACCAAGAGAAACCAAGCCATATAGTTTTTGAGCCAATTAAGAAACTTGCCATTTTTAAAGTGTAGCATTTTAAATTGGTAAACATAGATGAAATGACCTGGTATCTCTGGACTACTGAAAGAAAACCACCTTGAGGATTTTGTTGAAAGTTTTAGTGTTCAACAAGCAAGAGGGAAGAAAGTTGACTGGTGATAAATTTAAAAAATAAAAAATAAACCAAAAAATAGTAAAAAGAGAGTAGTTTCATCTTAAAGTAAAAATGTCTGGTTGTTCCAGAATGTGGAAGAAAATAGTAAAAGCTAAACTTGAGGGTATGTAGTAAATTGTAGAAGGTTGGGGGAAGTGGACCTTATCTGCCTTGGTTTATAATACCTGCAAATAATAGGTTTGAAAAGCAATGAGGTATGTTGAAAATTTGACGGTATCAGATTCATAACAGGGAAAAAAGACTGATGAGTCTTTTACTGTAAAGTGTTTCCGTTCACATGAGGCCGTAGTCTTTAAGGGGTGAGGAGGAAAAGCTCTGTGTCCTGGCAGATTATAGTGGTGATCAGTTCAGGTAAATGTTGACAATTACATGAACTATGTATTCCACCAGTGGAATGAAAAATGAAAAAGACTGTATATAGATCCATCCAAATGATTTCTCTGTATAAATGAATTATACAATTAAAAAAAAAAAGCACACACACACAAAGGACCTGAGATCCTTTCACTGAAATAAATTAAGGGTGATCTTCCTCATAATTAGAGATAGCAATAAAGAGAGGTTAGTTGGTGTTAAAATTAATGTATGAAAATGATTTCTAGAAGCAGCCAAGAACCAGGAATACTGTGATCAGGCAGGAATTAGGAATAATCATGGGTGATTCTGTAGTTTGAAATAAAATTGGATGAGCACGATTTATTAGAAAATAATGTGGCACAACTTGTAAAGTTAAACATTCATATACTCTAAACCTGACAATTCTGCTACTAAGTATGTGTGTGTGTGTGTGTGTGTTTAAGAACAATTTTGCAAATGTATGAAACATACATAAAAATGTTCAGAGCAGTGTTGTTTCATAGTAGCAAATAGAAGGAAAGGAGAAGAATAAAATAGTTCACTACCAGAGTAGAAATAACTGTGGTTTATTTATTTGATAGAATATTAGAGAGCATTAAAAATACACATATGGATCAATCATAGAAACCACAATGTTGAAGAGAAAATAAAGAAAAATCACAGATTATTTACAACATAATGCCATTTAATAAAGTTCAAAAACAAGAAATACAAAATAATATATCATTTAGAGATACATGTGTGGTAAAACCAATTTTTAAGGGAAAAATTATTACAAAATTCAAATTAGCAGTGATCTTTCAGAAAAGTAGATGGCAGGAAATATAGAGGCAGATACAACAAAATTGGTAATGTTCTACACTGAAGATAGTGGATTTATGACTATGTGTTTTATAATTGAGCTCAATATCTTAGTTTAGTATATGCATTGTTTGTATCTATCAAATACTATTTATACTTTTTTGTCCTTAGACGTATTTTAACAGTTTTATTGATGTATAACTGATGTAAAAAAAATCTGCATATATTAATAATTTGATGAGTTTGGACACATGAAACCATCACCACCATCAAGGCAATAGGCATACCAATCACCTCCCAAAAAAAGTACTTGTGTGCCTTTGGGTGTTCTGTTCTGTTTTGTTTGTAATAAAAGCACCTTACATGAATTCTACTCTTCTAATTTTTAAGTGTATAATACAGTATTGGTAACTATAGATACTATGTTGTACATCATATCTCTAGAACTAATTCATCTTACATGATTGAAACTTTATACCAATTGAAAAACAATTTCCCTTTCCCCGCCCCTTCAGCCCCTAGTAACTATCATTCTGTTCTCTGCTTCTATGAGTTTAAATATTTTAAGTGCCTCACATACGTGAAATTATGCAGCTTTGTCCTTCTGTGACTAACTGCCTCTATATTTCGTGCCATCTACTTTTCTGAGAGATCACTGCTAATTTGAATTTTATAATAATTTTTCCTTTAAAAATTGGTTTTACCACACATGTATCTCTAAATGATATATTATTTTGTATTTCTTGTTTTTGAACTTTCTTTTAGTTCATCCACATTGTTGCAAATGGCAGAATTTCCTTCTTTCTTAAGGCTGAATAGTATTCTATTGTAGGTATATACGGCAATTTTTTTGTTCATTCATCTGTCAATGGACATTTGGATTGTTTTCATAACTTAGCTATTGTGAATAATTCTACAATAAATATGAAGATGTAGCTATTTATTTATTTATTTATTTATGAAATAGCCCTCTCTGTTGGTGTGAAGTAAGGTTTCATTGCAGTTTTGATTTGCGTTTCCCTGATGATATTATGATATTGAGCATCTTTTAATATACCTGTTGGCTGTTGTATATAACTAATTGAATTAATAAAAAATTTAAATATAGAGTAGGTTAATTATGTCTCATCATATTTTTGGTCCCCTACCCTACTTAATCTATCAAACCCTGTTTGGGGCAAAAATTAAATAAAACTAAAAACCATGAGTTCTATTCAAATTGTAATGCTATGATTTTTAATTTATTTGACCAATCAGGAAAGTGTGATATTATTCATACATTATATATCCAGTATATATCAGCACCTTTCAATTATTTAAAATTGTCTTTAATACTAACTTGCAGCAAAAATTCTCCATAGTGCCACTAAAATAACTCTTGTAACACACAAAACAGATATCCACAGGCCTCAGCTTGAACCTGTGCCAAGGCTTTCCATCGCCATCCCCATCCTGTTTCACACAGTCATCTGTGAAAGGGTCCTTCCTAACTCTCCAATCACTTCTCTGTGATTCAGCTTGACCCAGACAGAGATCCCTGAGGCACTGACAACCTCCATGGAGTCATCGAATGAGATATGTATTTTTTATTTTTCAATGAACAAATTAAGAGTGTGTGTGTGTGTGTGTGTGTGTGTGTGTGTGTGTGTGTACTCCAGTCACTATGGCCTTCTGTTCTCTTCCAAGACTAGCTTCATGCTCACTAATTGTCCCGAGGCACTTCAAGGCCTGTTCCCTTTTGTCCTTCTGATATCAACCTAAACAGACCTTCTTAGACTAACTGGACTAAATTTTGTTGCCCTTGTTTATTCTCCATCAGAGCATCCCACTTATTGCCTTCATTGCATTCTGTAATCATTTTATTTACTTTGTGTATGTGATTATTTGTTTCAGCTACAGAAATAGAAGTTCCATGAGGGCAGAGACCTTCTTTATCAATGTATCTGTAGCACATAGCGCACTGCATGAAACATGGTAATTTCTTAATAAATATTGAATGAATAAATCCTGATTGTTTCTTGGAGCCATTCTGCATTGTTTGGAAAACTCCCATAACATCTGCCTTTTATTTCAAACCTTGGTGCTAGTTCTGCCTTCTGCCTAATGAATATCCAAGTCGGTATTATATTATTGCAATATAAACATTATTATTGTTTTGTTATCTTTCAAGACTCACTGACTTTCCCTAAGGTAGACCTGTCAATCTGTGTTCTCACTATAGACATACATGTCAATCAGCTGACCTATCTTTTAATAGTTTATTTATATTTCAGTTTTTATTTAAATGTTATACCAGCTATTTAGATTTTTCCCTTCACCCTTCTAAACACTTCTCTGTGATGGGGGCTGAAACTTGGCCAATTACATTTTCCAGATTCCTTTGTCATTGTCTTCCTATTAGATTTGTTAAAAAGAAAACCACAGGCCACAAAATGGTACCACTTGCCCTAAAGTCCAAGATACCAAACCTAGATTTAATACCTGACCTAACTGCTGTTTTAGCCTTTCCTAGAAATATAATCTTAATCAACTATTCTGGGATTTTCTGGTCAATACTAATGCCGTAATCTGTCACTTGGGTGAACCCCCTTTGAAAAAAGAGGCAATCTGCATGATAAAAAAAAAAAAATCTTGCATTTCCCTTCCCCCCAGAAGAAGCTGAGTCTAAAAATAATCCTTTCTTTTGTTTTGTTAATAGCTCCCTTGCCAGATCCTTCTTCCTATAAAAACCTTCCATTTTGTACAGCTTCTGAGAGTGCCCTTCCAGTTGCTAGATGAGATGCTGCCTAGTTTATAAATCTCTTCATAAAACCAATTAGATCTTCAAATTTACTAAGTTGAATTTTGTTTTTTAGCAGACTCTGCCAATAAGGGGAGTAGCAAGAGACAGGAAACCAGGAGGAAGAAGACACCACTTGTTCTTTCTACCTGCCTACTGTTCTTTTCCAGAGCAGCAGCTGGTTCCAGCTTCTGTTGGAGATTACAGAACAGCTTTTTCTCATAGCCTGCATAGGTATGAACAGAAGTTCTACAGAGTCCTTCATTGAGCTCCTGGAGCCCAGTAACCCTAACCACGTCCCTTTTGTTTCCCAGTCTTAGAGATGGTATCTGTTTTCTGCAGTCACTTTTTCTCCAGGATACCTCAGTCTCCCCTCTATGCTTTTTCATTCCTCTGAAACCTGTGCAACCAATTCCCTATATTAAATTCCTTATTGAAATACCCAGTGTAATATCTGATTTCCTGACTGGATCTTGACTGATATGATATCTCTTTCCCCTTCAAATGGTCAGAGTGCTCCTGAGGACAAAGTACATTTCCAATTCATTACTGCGTCTTCAGGACCTGGAGACAGGCCCTAGGCCAAAGTAAATTCTCTATCAGTGTTGAATAAGTGAAGTGGTTAATGACTGATCCAAGTAGCAGAGTATGAGGAACTCAACCAAAGCAGTGACAATGAAGATGTGAGGGAAATTATGACTATAAAGTTAATGAGAAGTCAATTTTCATTTCAAGTCCAAAGAACAAAGTGGCAGATTGGGTATACTCTGGTTTTAGTCCAAAGGAATGCTCCTTCTCTTTTTCAACTTACAGATAACACTGCAGTGAAAATCTCTGTGTAACAAAATACTTATTTCCAAATCTTGAACAATGACCAATTAAATCATATAATACAGCAAACAGTAAAATGGAAATTTCACTAAAAATGAAAAGAATTCAACTAGTGTCCCAAAATTTGTTAGTGTAAATTTTGAACTACAAAAATTGGAAGGGAAAAAAAAAACCCTCTAGGGAAAGAACCAATAGAAAACTGATAAATTTTGCAATGGCTATTACCCTGATGGAGGGAGAGACATGCAAAAAATACAAACTATTAAAGGGTTCAAAATCATTTTCATAATTCATTGAAGTACTAATCATTAGTTGATCATCAGAACTTACCTGAGAATGCTTGATATCCATCCCGCATCTTTAACTACTCTAACAATAGGGCTCCCTCATGAATTTCCATCAGTAGGACTCATGGCTTATTGCTCTCACTGTGTCTTGGGCCACAGATTGATTCTGTTTATTTGTGGATTAGCTGGTGGTGACTCACACATTCCACACCCCAATACCCATCACCCCATTCCTGTCCCTGTCCATTCTCTGAACTAACATGGCAGGTAAAACATAAAAACATCTCCTCCAGAAACAGTCACAATACCTAAGAAAATCACAGAAAATGAAAGACAGCATAAAAAAAAAACATACATTTACAAGTTTATAAAATATCTAATATATTTCCTGTCAATAAATGGTAGTTGATGTAGTTGTTCCTGCTATTATGGCTGCTGCTGTCACAGCCTAGGTCATCAGAAAGTAACACTATTGCAGTGGTGTTATGAAAGAAACCATTTCATGACCCCTGCCCTCAATGAGCTCAAAGGATGATATAACAGCCACCTCAAACAGGGAGATGCAATTTTAGCAAATAGCAAGGCAATGCAAATATAACTCTTGGCCACTTCAAACAGTGCCTTGTACAGACTGCTAGCCAAATGCATAGCAAATTCGAACTGCAAATATCAACCAGAGGAAGGAAAGTATTGAAGAAACCACCTCTCTTATTTAAACAAAATTCAAATCCTGGAAAGATTTGCCTCGAAAGGTGGTGGTCACCTCCTACCATGGTTCACTTTCTCCTCAGCTTCACTAGTCCCATCAATCTATTCTATGTCAATACTGAGTAGGGATTAGTGGTGATGGGTAGGGCAGATTTGCATATGTGTGTGTGTGTGTGTGTGTGTGTGTGTGTGTGTGTGTGTGTGTGTGTGTCTGTCTGTCTGTCTGTCTTACAGCCACACAGTAAGGTATATCAGCTTTGGCTCCTTATTTTCTTGTTCTCCATATGAAGGGTACCATCTTTAGACTTAGCACATAGAAATGTAGAAATGTTGAGGCCTTCTACTAAAGCCAGGAGTGATTCTTAAGAATCCACAAGCCCAGAAATTTTTTATTCTAAGAGGTACATCTCCTTCTCTCATGATTGACAATTGACAATAACTAAATGGGTGAGACTACCCCTTCAGGCCTGACAACCTAATAAGGTATTAATCGTTTGACTGAGTTATATAAGAATTACATGAGAGAAACACTTGGATCTTCCTACCACAGAAATCTAACAAAAATAAAACAATTGCAGATGTGGCCAAAATCTTTAGTCATCCTCTCATCTCTCAAAGGTGTCATCTTTATATGTTTGTCAACCAATAATATAAATTGAGATACACATAGCACTGTGGTAGACATTTTGGTGGAAAAGGTGAAATATGCTGTTATTTTTTGGTAAGGTCTTTCATTATTTTCTGCAAATGGCCATTAATAATTATTAAGGTTTTACTTTGCACTAGGTACATTGTTCTAATGTTCAATGTCTTAAAAATTATTTTTTAAAAATTATTTTATATTTTTTTCCACTTCCATAGTTGCTTGGGGTGAGAGGTAAACCTGGTCCTTCCAAATTAGCATCTTTAAGATACAGAATATATAGGCAAATTCCATCCAAAATGACCAACAGAATTATGTTTAATTGATGGCTAGTTAAGAAATGGCCTAGAAAAAGGAGAGAAATATAAATTAGGAATCATGTTGATTCTTCAGCTTAGAAAGGCTACTGCTCATCTCCTGTTTGGCTGATGAAGTATATGGTCTTTAATGGATGCTTGCCATTTTTGTTGAAAATCAAGTTGAACTCAAAGACAAAGAGGAGGAGAATGAGGGGGAGGGAGAGAAAGAAGAAGAAACTTGAAGGATAGGGATTTTTTTTTTTAATGCAGAATGCTAAGGCCAAAACCAAGTTCCTGTCACATATTTTCTATTATAAATTTTTCAACGAAACCATAAAATATTACATTTTTAGTACTCTGGGTAAATTTACTTCTTTCAAATCTAAAACCTAATTGGATCATCCAATTTCTAAATTTCAAAGGATATGACATAATATTTCTATATCATTTAGGGTGATGGAATTTAGGAAAAACTTTGATACAAAATTGACAGCAACTCTCAAATACTGATCAGTTAGAAGATTTAAGTAAACCAGCTAAATATACTGGTACCAGTTTGACATAATGGTTTCAAATATGATTGGGTGTTAATACTATTTATCTAATTAAATAAAGATTTTTCTTTAACTGGAGAGTTATGATGTTTCCCAATTTTAAAAAATTTATTTCTGGTAAAACAAAAAGTGATCTATACCCAGATTAAAGTAGAAATGAAAGGTAGTACTCATCATTGACATGAGAAGATAGCATCACATAATCATATTTCTTAATAAATAATAAAACAATACTTTATACACTTAGGTAGAGGGGAAAATCCTAGCTATTATACGTATTTTAAAGATGGCTGTTTTTCCAAGAAATATGAGCTTTTGTAACAGGGCTTTAATATGTGGTATAAAACATTCTGAATTAGAAATGCAAAACTAAACTTATTAAATAAACTTGGCAGTAAATAATAATGCTTCTAAGCAGAGATTCATCATATATCTCTGTTGTACAGAAACATTAACTTCATCTCAGTCCATCAATCAGCTTTGAAATTCAAATTCTAAGAGATAACAAAGAGATCACATCATCTGATCAATGTTATGAAATTTTCAATAAAGGTAGGAGTTTTCAATCTATAAAGATTCCTAAAGAACATCTCTTTAATTTATATACACATATCTATTAAACTCAAGAATAGGATAATGGAGAACACAATTTAATAGTATTAATAATTATTGTATTTCAAAATTCTTTTAGAAAATTTCAGGCTTTTTCCTTAAAATACTTTCTACACAGCAAAGATGTAAGGGGACATGAAGGATGTTCATTGATATAAAATTAAGCTAAAAGAAACTTTGGCCTCAATTATCTAGATATTTTGAGCAAATGCCAGATGGTTTCCTCATTTTTCACTTCCTTTGCAAGGAACAAATAGCCTATGTCTTCTTTACAGGAAAAACTTTGCTCCCATTATATCACTGACAAATTTCAAAAGTATAAAATGACTTAGAGATGAATCATCATCTCTAAGAGACCAGAGACTTGAACAGTTTCCCCTTTAAAGATAGGACTTCTTAGGGGTTTCATAAAAATCCTGGCACTTTAATCCCAGGACAGCAGTGTGTGATCCTTCCCAAGTAGAACTTGAGTGTCTAAGCAACTTTAACCCTATGACACTTCTCTGGGTTCCTGTGCACTCTATCTGCCTCCTTATCATCTAACATAAGACTTTGCTTCTTCCTTCTTCCATCTTTGATATATCCAAGCTCCCCCGGGCAGGCTGGTACTGGTTACTCTGACTGCATTTCTTTAGCCATTCCCATAGCAGAGATCTTCACTGATGGCAGGAAAAAGCCGGGGAAGGGGATAGGGGTGGGAGGGTGTGGTGAGCACATTTGAGACACAGGTTCCGGCTGCGTTTACTTGTCACTAACCTCACAAGCTGAAATTTGAAAAACTTAGTCATTGAACATTTGTTATAAAACATAAATCATTGAGTTTGACTATAATGTAATTGTGGTATTTGCTTATTTGGCTGAACTAAACACCAAATGGCTCTTAAGTGCCAAATGATCCTAGTAGCCAGTTACCTTCAGGAATAAAAAAACCAAAATTTTTTAAAATAAAAATTACAGTTCCATTCTGACAGCCTCCAATCTTTAAAAGATCAATAACAAATAATTTCATACATGAATCCAATTCATTCTATAGTGTGAGGGGTGTGTTCCGTACCCCTGGGAAGCACATCAGGATGCCACACTGGTAAATGAACACTGCAGCAACCTAACATTTTGATACAGCTCTGGATGTCTGGTGACATCCTCCCTGAAAAAAATTTAAAGCTACGATCATCTCTGCCATGCTCCTGGGGTATTCTTAACCAAACACTGTTTCGACTGCTTTCCAAGGAAAAGCCTGGCTTTGTCTGCAGTTCTGTCTTTGACTCTCCATGCGAAGGTGCAGAGGCCTCACTTAAGATTTGGAACACAAAATAGACTCCTTAACTTTCTCACTGTGTTGATACCACCATCTGGTTCCCAAACCAGATGTCCTTAACCCATAGGGAAGCATAACTGGCATACACTTAACTTGACAGAATCACTCCGATACGTTTGACACTGAGATCAAAACCCAATAGACAATGTAAATTTAAGAATATTCATCTGCCTGCTCCTCTGAAAGTCTAAGTTCTAGACTTATGGCATATTAAACATCAAAGGTCAAATACCTAGGCAACTTCCCTTCATGACATATGACATGGCCCTTTATCAAAGGACATTGCAAGAATGCTCCATATTGATCACACTTCTGTTTGATGACATAGTTGTTAAGACTGTTGGTCCATTCTGTTACACATGTTACATATACAACAGTTACAAGGGTTAGTTCTAGGAACATATTGTATCTGTCCTTTTGTAAGCAGACTTGATTTGCTTCCAGTAAAACTGGAAATACATTCCTATCCTCATTCCAAGCCTTGGGCCCTCTCTGCAACACATTCATATACACAGGTGTCCAGCTTCTGCTCCCATCTATGGCATACAAACATGTGCAATATTCTCCATCTGAAATACAACCCATACTTGACCCCACATGCCCTATGGCTAATGATCATTTCTCTGCTCCTCTTTTAACAGTAAAAATCCTTAAAAGAATAGTCTTAAGTCCTGTCTTCAATTCTTCTCCTCCCTCTTGAACTCTCCCTAGCTGTATTTTATCCTCCCAACGACACTGAGCCAGGTTTTGTCAGTGTCACCACTGACTCCTATTCCTGAATCCAATCAATCCTCTATCTTTATCCTACTCTGAGAATAGAATAGGTGAGTGAGACATACATTACAGGTACAGATTTTGAGACGGTGCCCAAAACTCAGTAACGAAGAAAAATAATATTTTCATGTAACATTTTAATGGAAATAAATGCAAAAAATTCATGATGAACAAAGCATCAAAATTTTAAATAAAATCAGGATCTGGCCAGGCCAGGACCACAGCGAGAGGAATAAGGGAAGTGGTACAAGCATAGGGTCAGATTCCAGTCTTTATTTAAATTGTGATATTTGGTTTACCATGTATTTTTAAAATAAGTTTTTATTATTTTAAATAGTACATTAAGGTATTATCTTGATTACTGAGTCTCTTGGCACTTCTTAAATGTTGCTCCCAAGGCAAGTGCTATGCTCTACTCATCCTATCCCAGTCCCGCTGCCATGCCCTTTCGCTTGAATTGCTGCCCTAATTTGACTTCTGAGGTATTATGCCTTCTTTCTCCTTCAACCTCACTGGTTACTCTTCTCCAGTCTCCTTTGCTGGTTTCTCCTCGTGTTCTCCAACCTCTAAATATTCATCACTCAAATCGAAGACTTCTTCATTTACACTCATTGGCTAAACGATCTCATCCAGGCCCATGGTTGTAAATAGCATATATGCCCTGACAACTCCCAAGTTTTATCTGCAGCCCAAACCACTCCCCTAAATTCCCTACTTGGCATATCCATTTCAAACTGAATATGACCATGCTCCTGATTTTAACCCTTAAGCTAGCTCCCCCTATAGTTTTCTGCATCTTGATAAAGTGTTATTATATCTTTCCAATTGCTCAGGCCAAAAATTTTGGACTTATTCTTAACCTTTCTAATGCTGTCATTTCAAAAATAAGTCATCAGCAATTCTTGTTGGCTCTATCTTCAAAATAGATGCAGAATCCAACCACTTCTCACCACCTCAACCACCGTTCTACTCCAAGCTACCATCATTTCTTGCTCAGACTATTAGAATAATCTCCAACTGATTTGCTTTTTCCCTTTGCTTTCGTATAGTTTATTTTTAACAAAACAGCCAGAATGTTCATTTTAAAATGGAAATCTGGTTATATCCTGTGTTTAAAACCTTCCAGTGGTTCCCCTATTTCATCCAGAATAAATCTAAAGTCCTTAGAATAGCCTACAACACTAGTTCTCAAACCTTAGCTTCGACAGATCAGAATCACTGGAGTCTTGTTAAAACACGCTTGCTGAGCCCCATCCCCAGAACTACTGATTCAGGAAGCCTAGGTGGTACCCCAAAACCTGCATTTCTAACAAGTTTCCAGGATATGCTGAGGCTGCTGGTCTGGAGACAACACTTTGAGAATCTCTGGCCTACAATACCCTGCATAATTCATTACTTCACTAAACTCATCTCTCTTTACTTCTTGCCTTCTTCTCTCTGGTCCAGCCATTCTTGCCTTCTTAACCTTCAAGCCAGTTCCTATTTCATAAACTTTATATCTTCTATTTCCACTGTGTGGTGCATTCCTCTCCTAGAAATCCTCATGGCCACTCCTTCCTTGAAATTTCTAATCAAAAACCCTATTAAGGTTTTTTTTTTTTTTGAACATAGCACCTTAAATACCAAACTTGCTCAACCTACCTTGCATTACTTTATTTTTCTCCATAGGACTCATCACCACCTGTTCTTTATATATTTATTTGATTGTTTAT
The DNA here is from genome assembly GCA_003508835.1 of Eonycteris spelaea. Taxonomy (NCBI): domain Eukaryota; kingdom Metazoa; phylum Chordata; class Mammalia; order Chiroptera; family Pteropodidae; genus Eonycteris; species Eonycteris spelaea. The sequence goes on along the minus strand of PUFA01000018.1, from coordinate 13,455,423 downwards.
TGTTTGTCATCCCTCTAGAATGTAAGCTCCATACAGACACAGACTTTCTGTACTTATTACAATATTAACTACAGAGCCTAAAATGGTACTTGGCATGTAGGTGTGCAATAACTATTTGTAAATGAATGAATAAATAAATGAATTATAAGGAGAATTAGACATTCACTCCAGACTATTCCTACATGTTTCCAGGTTGCAAGGATTGATAGAACAATCAGATTTATCATGTGAGCTTGAACAAGTCACTTGAACACTGTACCCTCATCTTGAAAGATTTTGTTGTAAAATCACCTTAATTGGTTTAATCATGAAAAAAACAAAATTGATATTATTCAGTACCAGTACAGGAAGTTTCCAATTCCCCATTCTGTTTTACCTACATTCCTGACCTGGTGTGAATAGAGACCCACTTAGGGTGACTAAATATAGAGTACTTCTACTCTGTTTCCACCTGCTTCCTATAGCTGTTACGTCCATCTGTTCCTATAAAGAATCATCCCCGAGCTTTATTTCCTTGAATTGTTTTTCTCCTCTCTCATTCTCCTCTACTACTTTCTTTTTGCTCCCCAAGGAGTCACTTATTTTTGCCCAACCTAGAGTTATTTTACTCTCTTCCTTACCAGGAGTGGCCTCGATTTAATTCAAATGTCTATCCTCACCATATAATCCAGGGTAAATCCTGATTAGGAATGATCCTGTACCTTTCATAGAAATGAGTTAAAGTATGTGCATATTATCCAGTTCCAGGTTGTGGACATAGTCTACTGAAGACTTCAGGAAAAGTTAATTTCCTCTCATAAAGAGACAGATTAAAATCAATGATCATTCTTCCACTATCAAGTATTGTAATATCTGCATCTTATGCCTGGAACTTTAGCAACCATTTTGTAACCCTGAGAGAAACAAGCAGGGGACAAAACTAGAGACAGCTGAGAACAAAAAGATGGAAAGAATCAGAGTTTTTAATCAATGAGCCAGTGAACTGACAACACTGGAGCTACCTAGTTTCAGGATGTCTTGATATGTAGGATAAGAGAGTTTTCTTACTGTTAAGAGGTTGGGAGTCATTACTTGCATCCTTCCTGATACAGAAGGCTGTGCTCAATAGTAACAACGTAACAGCCCAGTTACACAGACAATATGTATATAAGGCTAGTTCCATATCACATGTATAATTTTGCATTCTTGAATAGCCCTTTCCAACCTCCATAAACTGCTTCCTCAGAATCAAATGTCCATCGTGGGGTATCTTATGCTGAGCTACCCATGTTAAATTTCATGTAGGGCCCAGTATCTTTGAGATACCAAAAAAAGACAGACATCTGCTTCCTGGGTGTGGCCCAGAAAAAAGGTGGTTTACATATATAAGCCCATGAATGGAAATAACTAAAGTTTTTATTACACATAATGACTAAAAGCAGTAACCATTGCTTATTATTATCATAAGATGACATCAAGGGAGAAAATTTCTCTTGAACTTTGTAGGACCTTTCCTTACAATCAGCTCAATAGAACCTCAATAGAATCTCATAGATAAAAATAAAACAGCTATATGACATTTAAAAGAACCCATATATGCAGAATTTGAATCATTGCAATATTTTTAGGTTTCCAACATTCTGAAATCTCTGAATCAAAAGCATTCTAATATAACTATTAAACATCTCAATGACACTCAAACATTCTCTCAAAGTGTTTGCATCACTGGGTTTTTTCTTTTTAAAAATAGCTTGTAAAAGTTGACTCTCTACCTAGACTTCCTTATTCTCACTGGGTTGCTGCTGTGATCTAGTTTAAATAATAAAATTCTGCTTTATTTTATATCTTTTGTCAGCTCCAGCTCCAACTTTGTTTGGGCAAAGGCTAGGGGTTTCTTCTAAATTTTGGCTAATAATCCTTACTCAGGAAACCTCCAGATGGACATTGTAAAGATGCTGTTTTGGTTTTTTCTTTTCAATTTGGACGTGCCATGTACAACTTCACTGATGTATAAAACATCAGTACAAAATGTAGAAAATTTTTTGCTTTTTGCCTGCATACACCTTTTTTATGATGAGCTGAGATGTTTTTCCATAAGCAAAAGTTTTCCTTAAAAAAAACTATAAAAAATAAAAATTAAACTACAATAATTTAAACAGAAACTTTGCAACAGAATTTTTAGTTTCCTGTATAAAAAATAAGAGGACGCTGTGAATTCTCTGGGAAAGCAAAAATGTCTAACTAGAACGACACTTTTGAGAAGACCTAGGCAATGTCCAAATTACATGGTGTTGTATAACTTAAGATTTAATCATTATCGGTCAATTTATCAAAAATGCCTCCACCCTGATTCCAAAATTGTATTGTTATCATATTTTCATGACATTGATAAGCAAATCACTAGGTGGATTTTCCAAATGTGTTAGATAGATATTCTAAAAAACACAGGAATAATGATGTAAAAACATTGCCTTTGCAGGATTTCCTTATATTATGGATATCTATTTCAGTAAATATTTTGAGAACATGGACTCATGAAAGTATTTTTTCTTTTTTAAATTTCTGTTTCAGTTTGTCACTTGCTAATCTTTAGAAATTCACATGAGTACTTTATCAATATTAGAACAAATAAAAACACTGAATTCCTTTGTAAAATAATAAAAATAAATAGTCCTGATTATTATCCTTTCCTTCTATGGAGAGATACAGTTTCATTCTATCAAGAGTTAGTCTAATGATTTAGATCAGTCAACTTGATGGATCTAGATTTACATCCTGGCTCTATCATCTCTTCAATCTATGATGTTGGAAAAATCTGTTAACACGTGAGACTCTTAGATTCTTCATCTGTAAAATGAGAGGAAGAATGTGACCATAGCTCCCCATACTCACCCCTTCATAATGCTCTTCACACTGGATTATAATTGCCTGGTTACTTACCTGTTTCTGCCATGAAATTATAAGTTTCCTGAAAAAGGGGAAATATCTTTATCTCTTTAGAGCAAGGGTTCTCGAACTTGGCCATACAGAATAATCACCTGCGGAGTTTTTCAAGCTCCCAGTGCCCAAACTTAATAACTGAGGGTGGACCAAGACATCTTTCTTAAGATACCCAGGTGATTCTCCTAATGCGAACAAAGACCTGGAACCACTGCCTTTGAGGATTAGCACAGTACCTGGCACACAAGAGGGATGTTAAATAGACTGACTAGGTAAATTTAGTCAGTAAATGAATGAAAGATACTCCCAAACCACATTGCAATTACCTATCCATCTTCCCCCACCGAAGCTATGAGCTCATGGAAAGAATCACAGAGCCATATTCGATTTCTATATGCATCTCCTAACACAGAGTCTTATTCACCTATATATCCCTTGGCATATATGAATCCAATGTTTGCTTAAAGCAAAGTAACATGAAGTAAGGAGAAAAAAGTTTTCTTGGTCAGTTAAAGATTTTTTAAGTACAAGATAGTAAAAAAAGACTAGATTTTGCTCATGTGTTTCCAATGAAGCAATAAAACAAGTTCACTTCCACATGTACTGGGATAGCCCCATAAGTATAGAACCATATACTGAATACTCAGTATACAACAGACAATTAGGCCTTGACTTAGTACTCAGAGAAAATCATGAACCAAGTGGGAAATCCAACCCTGTTGGTTTTTATCTGAACTTCTTTGGGCTCTCCTGGAAGAGCTGAGCACCTCATCCAGGCAGGACAGTCTCACAGCTCACAAACACTGATGTAAACAATGTATTATTTACTAGATGGCCATTTCTTAGAAACTGTTTTGAGTAACCAATAATGCCTGTCTCTAGTTTCAGTGAACTCTTGTTTTTATATTCCTGCCACCCCTCACCCCGCCCCATAGTGTGAATTAGATGAGGTTTGATTGCTCCCCTGGCCTAAAGAAAGCCAGAGTGTTCCTGAACTCTGAAAGACAAAGCTAGAGACTCTTATTTTTGAGGGTGAAATGTTTAGTGAATTTATCCTGCCAAATTATTTCTTCAGCATAGAGATTAGCTTAAAAGTGTGTGTATTTATTTGTTTTCTTATTATTTATTTATACATGTTGATAAATTCATACTCATTAAATGTTTTGAGAGAAGTATCAAGACATTTAAAAGGAAATTTGCACAGGAAGTTTTGTATGTGAGTTAGTACCAATTGGTATGAAAGCAAAATAAAAAAGTATATAAAATAAAAGCAAAAACATAAAATTGACCAAGTATTTGAATGATGACAATTTCATGGGTAAGTCTATACAATAAATTGATTTATTTTCCTTAGAGAGCCACAGGTTTTCTCTAATGGAATTTTGACATTATATTATGCAATGTCATTGTACAAATGCTTAGGGTAGTAAGACTAATGGCCCAGCTGAACTTAACTTAGCAAAGTTACTTATAAACAGACCTTATGGAGTCAAGTACAAGGATAGATTCAAAGTTCTTCTGATAAGATGACTTGCGTAGAATCTACTCTTATATCACAAAACACACACTCGAGTCCAGTCAAGATAGCAGAGTAGGTAAATACTGTGTATGCCTCCTCTCACGACCACATTTAAATTACAACTAAATTATAGAACCTTCTAAAGACTAGTTAAACATAACTCCTATAACTAAGATATAAAAAGGGGTCACATCAAGACTGGTAATGGGCTGGCGCCACACCCAAGTGTGGCAGTTGAGCATTGGGAGGGATATCTCCACTGCAAAGTTTCCCCTGTAGGAACAAAGGTCCCAGCTCTACATGGGCTCCCCATCCTAAGGTTTCAGTACCAGGAAGAGGAGTTCCCACAAAATCTGGCTATAAATTCAGGGAAGATAGTGACCATGCAGATGAGACGCAAGGCAGCTGGAAATTCAGACATCACCTTAACCGAGTCACGCACATACTCACAGGCAATCACCCTGGTCTCCGGTGGAGGACAACAGCTTGGAAGGTGCCAGAGACATACAGGAAAAGACTGAGTTGTGGCTTCAGGGTAAGGGCCATAGGGAAAGCCATCATTATCCCTGAATTGAGCCCTTCTCCAGTGCTGCCTACAGGTGGGCGCCATCTTACCAGTGTTGAGCCTCCCTCAAATATGGCCAAATCTGAATCTTCATTGGCCAGGTGAAATCCACTCACTCCACCCTTGGTACTCCCTGGGACCCCGCCCCACCCACTCGCAAATTGTTGGAAGCAAATTTGTGGCTAGGCAACCAGCCACACCCTACCCTCTGGGCAGGAGGCTCTTTCAACAGCAAAATCAGGCCTCCTGTGGCAGGCAACCAGCCCCAGCTGAGCTGCAGTATTTCTCAAACAAAAATCGTGGACCCAGGCCTGGGGAGGACAGCAGCTAGCTTCAGTGTGATCTGAGACTTGAAAGTGGCCACAGGCTCAGCACTGGCATGAAATCTGAATTAGTACTAACCTGGGAAACATGACTCACCCCAACCTGGTGACTCACCCACTCACAGACCATTCAAGGATCTCTCTGCTGTTGAGCTTTATGGGCAACCAACAGGCAGCTTCAGACCTTGGGGTGCCCTGAGACTTTAAGCTGTCCCAGACCTAGTACTGGTGACAGCCAGTCTCAGTTTGCAAGGAGGCCTCCCTCAGACACAGAGCACCACCTGATTAGCACCACAAGCAGCACACCCAAAGGGTAGTCTCTACAGATACATGAGCCTGCTGGGACCAAACCCACTCCATAGGGTTAGCACATACCCTATAGGTGGGACCTATACTCACTACCCACCAGCCTGAGAGTCAACCCACCTACTAATGTGCCAACAGAAATCAAGGATTAACTGATACAGGAGAGCACACACAACCACACAAAGGACACTCCTGGATCACCTGGTACAGATAATCAGAGAAACTGCTGGGCCACACAGGGCACCTACTACATAAGGTCACCTAGCGGAGACTAGGAGACCCAGCAAATCTAATACATAGAAATGAATACAGAAAGGTAGCCAGAATGAGAAAACTAAGAAACATATCTCAGATGGAAGAACAGTAGAAAACCCCAGAAAAAAAGGAGTAAATGAAATGGAGGCAAGCAAACCAGACAGAGTTCAAAACACTGGTTATAAGGATGCTCAATGAACTTAGGGGAAAAATAGATGATCTCAGTGAGAATTTTGACAAACAGATAGTAAACATAAAAAGAACATAGAAATCATAAAAAGAACCAGTCAGAAATGGAGACTACAACAATTGAAATAAAGAATACACTAGAAGGAATCAATAGTAGATTAAATAAAGCAGAGGATCGAATCAGTGACAAGGTAGCAGAAAACACCCAATGGAACAGCAAAAAGAAAAAATAATCCAAAAAAAAGTGAGAATAGTTTAAGGGACCTCTGGGACAACACAAGCATACCAACATTCGAATCATAGGGATACCAGGAGAAGAGAGAAAGCATAGGATTGAGAGCCTATCTGGAAAATGATGATAGAAAACTTTTCTAATCTGGTGAATGAAATAGACATACAAGTTCAGGAAACACAAAGAATCCCAAACAAGATGAACCCAAAGCCAATATAAGGCATATCATTATTAAATGGCAAGGATTAAAGATAAAGAGGGGATCCTAAAAGCAGCAAGAGAAAGGCAGCTAGTTACTTACAATGGAGCTTCCATAAAGCTGTCAGCTGATTTCTCAATAGAAACTTTGCAGGCCAAAAGGGATTGGCCAGATATATTCAAAGTGATGCAAAGTAAGGACCTACAAGGAAGACTACTCTATCTAGCAAGGTTATCAATTAAAATTGAAAATGAGATAACGAGCTTCTCAGACAGAAAAAAACTTAAAAAATTTATCACTACCAAGCCAATATTACAAGAAATGTTAAAAGGACTTCTTTAAGAAGAAGAGGAGGCATAAATATGAATAATAAAATGGCAATAACTATGTACTTATCAATAATCACTTTAAATGTAAATGGATTACATGCTCCAATCAAAAGATATAGGATAGCTGAATGGATAAGGAAACTAGAGCCATACATATGCTACAAGAGACCTACCTCAAATCAAAAGACATACACAAACTGAAAGTAAAGAGATAAAGATATTTCATGCAAGTGGAAATTTTAAAAGCTGGGGTAGCAATACTTGTATGAGGAAAATAGACTTTAAAACAAAGGCTATAATAAGAGGCAAAGAGGACATTACATGATAAAGTGATCAATCCAACAAGGGGTTATAACTCTAATAAACATTTATGCACCCAACATAGGAGCATCTAAATACATAAAGCAAGTATTGATTGACATAAAAGAAGAGATTGAAAGTAATACAATCATAGTAGAGGACTTTAACACCCCATTGACACCAATGGACAGATCTTCCAGACAGAAAATGAAAAAGGAAACAGTGGCCTTAAAAGACACACTAGACCAGGTGTATTTAATTGATATTTTTAGAGCATTTCATCCCAAAGCAGCAAAATATACATTTTCTCAAGTGCACATGGAATATTTTCCAAGATAAACCACTTGTTAGGCCACAAAACAAGTCTCAATAAATTTAAGGAGATTTAAATCATGTCAAGTGTCTTCTTTGACCACAGTGATATGAAACTAGAAATCAATTACAAGAAAAAAACTGAAAAATACACAAATATATGGAGACTAAATAAGATGCTACTAAACGATAAATGGGTTAAGAATGAGATCAAAGAAGAAATCAAAAGACACCTTGAAACAAATGAAAATGAAAATACAGTGACTCAAAATCTATGAAGCACAGCAAAAGTAGTCCTAAGGGAAATTCATAGCAAGAGGCCTACCTTCAGAAAAATTGTAAATTAACGATCTAACCTCACACTTGAAGGAACTAGAAAAAGAAGAGCAAACAAAGCCCAAAGAGAACAGAATGAAGGAAAGAATAAAGATTGGAGCAGAAATAAACAAAATAGTGACTAAAAAAATATATAGAAGATCAATGAAACCAAGATCTGGTTCTTTGAAAAGGTAAACAATATTGATAAACCTTCAACCAGACTCATCAAGAAAAAAGAGAGGACCGAAATAAATAAAATCAGAAATGAAAGAGAAGCGGCAACTGACTTCACAAAAATACAAAGGAGTATAAAAAAATACTATGAACAATTGTATGCCAACCAATGGACAATCCGGAAGAAATGGATACATTCATTCCTAGAAACGTACAATCTCCCAAGACTGAGTCAAGAAGAAACAGAAAATTTGAACTGACTGATTACTACTAATTAAATCAAATCAGTATTGAAAAACTCTCAACAAACAAAAGTCCCAGACTGATGGCTTCATGGGTGAATTTTTCCAGTCAATGAAAAATTAACACCTACTCTTCTCAAACTATTCCAAAAAATTCTAAATGAGGAAAGGTTTCCAAGTTTTTTTACAGGCCAACATTACCCTGATTACAAAATGAGATAAAGACATTACAAAAAAAAATTTAGGCCAATATTTCTGATGAACATTGATGCAAAAATCCTCAGCAAAATATTAGCAAACTGAATTCAGCAATACATTTAAAATATCATACACCAAGACCCAAAACGTAAAACTTCCAGAAGTTTTTAAATAAATTGCTACTAGCAATTTATTTTTGGACATATCTCCGCAGGTAAGGGAAGCAAAAGAAAAATAAACAAATGGGACTACATCAAGCTAAAAAGTTTTGCCTAGCAAAGAAAAGCATCAACAAATGAAAAGACAACCAACTGAATGGGAGAAGAGATTCGCTTATGATACATCTGATAAAGGGTTGACGTCCAAAATATATGAAGAACGCATACAACTCAATGACAACAACAACAACAAAACAATTTAATTTAAAAATGGGCAGAAGACCTGAATAGATACTTCTCCAAAGAGGAAATACAGATAGCTAATAGACACATGAAAAGGTGCTCAATGTCACTAATTATCAGAGAAATGCAAATTAAAACCACAATGTGATATCATCTTACACCTGTCAGAATGGCTATCATCAATAAATTAATAATAAGTGTTAGCAAGTGGAGAAAAGGGAACCTTCATCCACAGTTGGTAGGACTGCAAATTGGTATAGGCACTACAGAAAACAGTTCGGAGGTTTCTCAAGAAACTAAAAACAGAATTACCTTATGACCCAGCAATTCCACTTGCAAATATTTATCCAAAGAAAACCAAAACACTAATTTGAAAAGATATATGCACTTTTATGTTCACTGCAGCACTATTTGCAATAGCCAAGATATGGAAGCAACCTATGTGCCTATCAACAGACAATTGGATAAAGAAGATGTGATACATATATACAATGGGATATTACTCAGCCATTAAAAAAAAATCTTACCATTTGCAACAACATAAGATGGATCTAGAAGGTATTATGCTAAGGAATAAGTAAGACAGAGAAAGACAAATACCATATGATTCACTTATATATGGAATAGAAGGAACAAAATACAGAAACAAAACAAAAACAGACTCATAGATACATAGAAAAATTAGTGATTGCTAGATGGTGCTGTGGAGTTAGGTGTAAAAGGTGAGGGTATTAAGAAATACAAATTGGTAGTTACAAAACAGTCATGGAGATGTGAAGTACAGCATAGGGAATATAGTCAATAACACTTTAATAACTATGTATGGTGCCAGGTGGGTACTAGACTAATCAGGGAGATCACTTTGTAAATTATATAAATGTATACCCACTAAGCTACACACTTGACACTAATATAAAATAATACTTAATGTAAAAAAATAAAAATAAATAAAAATAACATTTATAAATTTAAAACACACATATGCACACACATATATTCATGGGCAGTCCTCACTTTGAACAGAAGTATAGGAATGATGATTTAAACTGAAACCATGTTCTGACCTTAATAATTAATGAAAAAATTCATTGATTAATTCCACCAAATGTTTAAAGAATTATTACCAACCCTTCTCAAACTCTTCCAAAAAGATAAAAGAGGAGGGAATGCTTTCTAACTCATTCTGTGAAGCCAGTGTTACCCTGAAACCAAAGCCAGACAAAAACATCACAAGAAAACTACAGAACTATATCCCTTTAAAATATAAATATAAAAGTCATCAACAAAATACTAGCAAGCTGAATCCAGCAGCATATCAAGTGATCATACACCCTGACCAAGTCGGATTTGTTCCTGGAATGCAAAGTTGGTTAAACATAAAAAAACAATCCATACAGCATATTAATAGAATAAAGGTAGAAAAAACACACATAATTTCCTCAATAGACAGAGAAAAGCTCATTTAACAAAACTCATCATCCTTTTGTTATAAAAACACAGAACAAATGAGGAATAAAGAGAACTTTCTCAATCTGATAAAGCAAATCTATGAAAAACCCACAAGTAACATCATATTTAATGGTAAAAGACTGACAGTTTTCCTTCGATGTTTGAAATAAGACAAGGATATCCTCTCTCATTCAATATTGTACTGGAAGTGCTACCTAAGGCAATTGAGCAAGAAAAAGAAAAAAAAGCATTCATATTAAAAAAGGAAAAGGTAGAATTATTTCTGCTCATAGATGATATAATCTTACATGTAGAAAACATGAAGGAATTTACCCCTTCAAAAAATACTATTAGAGCTAACAAATAAGTTTTAAAAGTTGCAGGATACAAGATTAATATATAAAAATCATTTGCATTTCTGTACATCAGCAATAAGTAACTTGAAAATAAAATTTAGAAAATAATTTTATTTACAATAGCATTAAAAGAATAAAATACTTAGGAATACATTTAACCAAAGTACAAGACTTGTTCACTGAACACTATAATGCATTGATGACATAAATTAAAGACCCTAAATAAATAGGAAGATACCCATGTTCATGATTGGAAGATTTATTGTTAAAATGGTAACACTTTCCAAAGTGATCTACAGATTCAATGTAATTCGTATTTAAATTTCAACTGCCTTTTTTCAGAAATAGTCAAGCTGATCTTAAAATGTATTTGTAATTGCAAGAAACACAGAATATCTAAAACAATCTTGAAAAGGAACAATGATTTAGCAATCACACCTCTTAATTTCAAAACTTACCACAAAGCTACAGTAATCTAGACAGGGTAGTACTGGCAAAAGGATAGACATATAGACCAATGAAACAGAATCAAGAATCCAGTTGAGGCCATTAATGGCTGAGAACTAAAGTATTTGTGCCAAGAGCACCCCCAGCAGCTGGAGCAACAGGTCTCTCCTCAAAGAGGAATTGGAACAGCATATCCCTGTGTCCACCTTGCTGGTGCATGTGATTACATTAAAATTTTAAATTTCTTTTCAATGAAAAACACCTTAGATTATACCAATAGGCAGAAAGCAGAAAGGGTGAAGATGTCAATGATGTTTATAACTGATAATTACTAATATCTAGAACATTAAAGGACAATGATATATAAACAGCTCATTTACAGAAAAGGAAGCTCAAAAGCCTAACAAGTATAACAAATATGCTCACATATAATCAGAGAAAAAACAAATTAAAATAACAAATAAAATAATAAGAAGAAACACTTCATTCTTATAAGACTGGCAGAAATGGGAAAGCTGGATAACATCAAGTTGGCAAGCATGTGAGGACAGAGCAAGGTAGCCATATATCCCAATTTGTCTGAAGCAGTTTTGGTTTATTTTATTGTCCAGCATAATCATTAACACCTGCTTTTATTGTCAAAACTATCCTCATTTGTACAATAAATTACACAGTTTCCCTGGGATAGAGGAATCATAATACACTACTGGGGTAAAGGTAGACTAGCATAGCCATTTGAGAAAACAACGTGGCACAGTATTCAATCAAATAAAGTATTTGATGCAGAAACTTCTACCTGGGTATCTGGAGATGACAGATGATAGATAGGTAGATAGATGATACATACATACATACATACATAGTAAGTAGATACATACATACATACATACATACATACACACACACACACACACACACACACATACACACACACAGCAGGGTGGATGATAGAAACTCTCACATAAGCCCTTAAGGAAACATGTAATAAACTGTTCATTGTAGCATTATTTGTGGTGGCAGTTACAAGCTATCTGAGTATTTATAACTGAGAAATTTAGAAGAAATAGAAAAGATATAAACATAATAGCATAGATGTATAATAAAGACAGTGCTGAGTAAAAAAGCGTTTTTTTAAATAGCATGATAGTATAGTAATATGATCCTCACTTACACTATTACACTATTGTATAATTCTCTCCACTTAACTGTATTTGGGACTTGTGACTATGCTGGGATGTCTGTTCCATGATTATTTTATATGACAAAGATAAAGGGATTGCACTGATGCAGTTAAGGTCCCTCATCAGTTGACTTTGATTTAATCATAAAGAAATCAGTCTGAGTGGGTATGGTCTAGTTACCAGAAGGAGATATCTTTAACATTACAGCTCCAATCAGTGTTCCTAAAAGACAGTGGTGAAGAGAAATTCTCCTAATAGGAAAAAATTAGAGCAGTGTATTTGTCACCTTCATCAGGGCTAGATTTGGCCAAAGATATGGGTTTGATTCATAGGCAGTAGCTAATAGTTTGGTTTGATTGCTGAGGACAAGGTAAGACTATTGATGGCAAAAAATACTAAGGAAGAGGTTTGTAGATAGACCTACAGAATATAACGAGTGTGAAGACGTCTGCTCTTCAAGGGGCATCCACTGCAGATAAGGCTGTCAATTATTAGGTGGACATGATAACACGTGTGATAGACCCCAGGCAGCCTCTTCCTCAACTACTCCTCAACTACATGCTTGTTGAATGAAGGTACAAAGCGGTCATGACAGCAGAAGTAGAGACTACGCATGGGTTCAACAACATGCCTTATATGACACTGCCATTTCAGAGAGCCCAAACTGCCAACCACAGACACCGGTGCTAAGCACTCCAAATGGCCCCAGGCCCTGTGTGTACCAGCCGGCTGCTTTGTGTTATGTTGATTACATCAAATTCCTTCCCTCATGAATGTGGCAACAATTTGTCCTAACTGTAATGTGCATGCATTTTAGAAATGAATTTTCTTTGTCTTGACTCAACACTTCTGCCAGAACCCTCATTGTGGACTTATAGAAAGCTTTATTTACAATATTCAGTGCAAAACTGTTAACCCCATACAATATTACTTTTGACAAAAGAACCTAACATAACAAAAGAACTATAATAATGAGCTTATATCCATGGAATTCACTGGTCTTACTGCAATCTCCCATCGCTTAGATGCAACAGGCCTGAGAGGATGGTAGAATGATGTATGAAGAATCATTACTGCACCAATTAAGAACATCCTGAAAGTTTAGAGCTGTCTTATAAAATATCATATGCTTTGAATCAGTGACCAACACATGATGCTCTTTCCCTGTTGGCCAGAATACAGGGATCTAGAAATCAATGTCATTCTTCCACCTGGTGATCCACCAGCAAAAGTTTTTCTTTCCAGCCCCACAATTTTGTGCTCTGCTGGTTTAAAGGTCTTGGTTCCCATAGGAGGAGTGCTTATACCAGTAGACATAACAATTGTTCCATTGAACTGAAAATTGACACTGCCACTTGTTCATTCTGGGTTCCTCAGGCCATTGAGCTAACAGGAAAAGAAGGGGATTATTCTAATGACTAGGACAAGTGACCCTGACTAGCAAAAAGAAATTGGGCTGTTGCTACACAACGCAGGTAGTGAAAACAGGGGACCCATTGGAATGCCTCTTAGAACTTCCATTTCCAGGAATAAAAGTTAATGGAAAACTGAAATAATAAATTAAAAAGGTAGAACCACTAAGGATTAAAACCTTTCATAAATGGAAGTATGAGTCCTTTGGCTAGGTTAAAACTAGCCAAAGTGCTGTTTGAAAGCCAAGAACCATGGAATGGGTAGTGGAAAAAGAACATTACAAATATCAACAATAGCCTGGTGACTAGTTCTAGAAACACAGACAAATAGCAGCTATACATATTTTATTCCTCTCATATATATACATATATTTATTCATATACATATATATAATTTTATATAAGGAGTGTTGGTGTTAGTTAAATTTACAATTTAGTAACTGAAATACAGGAGTAATTAGTCACATGTACATAGAGACAATACCTGTTGGAAAATTGAGTCTCCTTTGAAGTAGAGGAGGTGGGGTAAGACAGTAAGAACATCTTGTAAAGGATAATTGCAACTTACTATCCTTCAGTAAAGTTGTTCTTGTACAAAAGTTCTGATATGTGTAGAAGCATATTATTACACTTTGTCTTTTAACTTCAAACTTTCCCTCTAGATCTTGCTTTGTAAAACTAAGGCTGCAATTCTTCAGACTACTTTGTCAGCTGGATTCTTATTAAATTATGTCAAAAAAAAAATGTTGGGGGGGGTGGTTCTAGAGAGAGACCAGAAGACAGGGAGAGGACAGAGGAACTTGATCCTTTTAATTTGCTTGTCAGTGTCGCACAAGCAAAGGTAATTTACCCTGGCAGCAGCATTGTGTTTCAACCTCCAACTTTTTATTCGGCCTCCTCAGTCTTGCCCCTCTCAGAAGCACTAGCAACAGCTGCCAATGCCTCCTTAGATTTGAGTCTCAACTCTTCAAGAGTATTCCCCTTACTCAAGGTATTAGTACTGAGTAGCACTCCCTCTTCGAAAGTATGAGTTCCAGGTCCCTAAGTCTCCTCCACCAAACTTTAAAGTTTTAATAACTCGAATCTTTTATATTTGTTCCCCCGACTCTAGAGTTTGCTGCAGTTATTACCTCTATTTTTCATTAGTCTTTCATTGTCCCCAGGGGGGGATCAGACTCCTGGAACCTGTTACTAGAAGAAGTGAATTTTCCAATACAACACCAATCCCATTAAAACATTTTCAACACCGATCAATTACTGATAAAGAATTCTACAATAGCACTGTTTTTCCAGGAAAAATTTTATATCTGGGTAGATCCCAGAGGTAGAGCTGGTCCTTAAAGAGAGGACACAGAAGGTGACTCATGACCACGTGGCTATATTTTAGGAGAGCTGCAAATTCCTCTTGCCTTAAATATCTTCCCATCTGCCAACCACAGCCTTAAATTCCAATTTGAGATTCATTGTTTTGGGCCTATAATATGGACCCTCTAAGCTGTGTTGGAAAAACATGTAAATGCCACTTAGCATTTATCAGCTTTTAACACCTTAGTATTGATTACCTTATCAGATTGATGATGACAGGGAAGGCAACAATCAGGAGTCCCTTAGAGGAAAGAGTCTAAATGGGTTAAAATGTCACAAAGGGCTGACCTGGAACCTGTGTGGCCAGGGTGATAGGGAAGAGTGAGGAGAAGGGTGGCAGGTGATAGGACACTTGAGACAAATCTGTCTGATTTATAATCTCTCTTGGTAGCAACACAACCCACAACACTACTTAATTATATCTCAGAAGGAGCATCTTATGAGAGGATGCTTGGGAATTTAGTCTTTTCCCCTAACAACTTCCATGTTGGAGACAGCATCTGTCCTAAGTTTGCAGAAAGAGGGGAGATTTTTAAATAGAAGATGATTACCAGGAAGAACATCTAAGAACTCTTTTGAAGTATTTCCAGCTTCTAATCATCTAAAAGTTAAAGAAAGATATCCCTAGGACCTTTGTTCTTTTCTAATGACATGAAAGTGCCAGTATCTAAAAGACATTTTTTTTTCTTCAGCTAATGCAGTAACAGAGATGGAACACTACCCCAAAGCTAGCTTCCCATACGATTTGGAGCAAGATATTGTTTTCTTTATAGTGTTTCAGTTTTGTTCCCTTTATTACTAAATTTCCTAACTTACTAGGCCTCATCTTCCTAAAAAAAAATATATATTACAGTGTATAACAACAAAAATCTTCCCAAATCTTTAGTAAATAGATGGAAAGGAAGAAAAGAAAGAAGGAAGGAAGAAAGGAAGGCAGGTAGGAAGGAAAAGATGAAGGGATGGAGAGAGAGGGAAGAACTCATTAAACTATTTGCAGTGATTTTCTATGGAAAGGAAAATAGGGTGAAGATGAAGTTAGTAAAAAAGAAAACATGTATTCTGTATTTTATTATTGCCTGACTTTTGTTTACAGTGATCAAGTATTCATGAGTCCTTTTTGTAATTAAGAATTTAGGAAAAATTTGTACTTAATTGATTCTACTAACTAGAAGACATTTGTTCTCACATTGGGATTAAACTTGAGGGAGACTGTGGCCTAGATAAATGCTGACCACATAGAGAAAAAGCGTATCCCACAAATGTCACTGCTGGCTGAATTAAGCTTTCAAATAATACTCAAATGATATAAAACCAAGCTAAATAAAAATGCAAACTACTCCAATTCTTTGTTACATTCTTTTTTTTTCAAAAAGAATGAACTACTGCTGTTCTTGAAAGTGTCATAAAGATACAGGTCGGTTATGCTGCTCCCCTGGATGAGTTTAAGTTGGTAATAAATGGTTTTCTGAGAGGTTTGAGTTAAAGCTCTTATGTAAATAGAGAGAGGCTTACATAATGCTCTTTAAACTAGAACTTTGAAGACAATCTGCAGTAGGCATATGAAATCTGTCTGTGCTGCAAATGGCATCTGAAAACGAACAGGAAACCATCCAAGACGTGATTTAAGAAAACAGGGAGAATAAACAGGCACGGTGCAAGCTTCTGATCAATCATTTAACCAAACCTCAACCATGACCACACAGAGCATACGTACGAGGTGTGCCTTGGGCTTATAGTAATGCTACTAACCAAAGCAACGCTCAAGAGTAACGTTCATTGTAAATTTCTATGTAAAATTCTCCGGGGACTGGAGCCTTGCTTTCGGCCGTTTCCTTCCCTGAGTGGTTCGTGCATCCTCTCACGCAAGAGGCTAAACTAGTATTGATTTTCCAATTTCTAAAAAGAGTAACCATTTCGAGCCAAGGCACGCCGGGGGCTGGGGAAGGTGGGGATGGAGGGGGGCGTGTCTGTGTAAAGCAGAAACTCTTCAAACAGAAAGCGCTGCGGCGAGAGGAAGGGCGAGCAAGCGTGAGCGGGCGGCAGCTTCTTGGCCCAGGTAGGCGGGCAGCGAAGCTCCTGCCTCAACAGCTGCGACGTTGTAATTTTGCGGACCTGCCAAGGGAGACGTTTCTTGACCAAGAGAGATTTCTGTGTTTTTCGGGAAGGCAGGACGGACCATCATCTACCCGTTTTCATTCGCATTCCCCACCCCCCATCCCTACGCCTCGGCTTCGGAGCGCGTCAGCCTGCAGCAGGGAGGGAGTGTGGCGGGCGGGAGGGAGCACACGCGCGGGTTTTTAAACGTCGCCAAACTTTCCAGAAGCCCCGGGCCTCGCCCGATTCGGGGCGAGCGCCCCTCCGGGACTCGGAGCCCAGCCCCGCCTCCGCGCAGAAGTGCGCGGAAATTCGCAAGTCCCAGAGGAGTGGTGGGCTAACTTTCAGGTCTAGTCCAAGCCAGGGATTGGACTCGGAGTTCTCTCAGTGACTACCAAGTCTGAACAAACGGTCGGCAGCGTTCAAGGGGCGAGAGGCAGAGGGGACTCGCCCGGCTCGGAGCTGCAGGGAGCGTCGTCCCAGCCGCTGCCTTTTGGGCGTGGCCCCGCTCCCCGCCCCTCTCAGCCAGCACCTTCCCTCCCAACGGTCCCAAGGGAAAGGGACCCCGCTGGCAGAGCTCCCTCCTCTGCCCGCACCTGCTAACTTTCCTAACATCCCCCTTCCTCCGCCACGGTACACACGATTTACGACCGTGTAGACGCACGCTCACGCTCTCCTGCCCTTTTCCCCAGAAGCCTGAAAGTGGCTGAATGGAAACACTGACACGTGAAAACTCTATTCTGAGTGACTTAGAATCCCCCGCCTTGAGGTTTTAATCTTTCTGGGCTCAATCCGCCGGGTACTCAGGGCAGCTGTCCGAAAGGTCCCGGTCATTCTCTATTATCCCTGGGGAAGGTGAGGCGAGAAGGAAGGGGCAGGAGGAAACGTGAGAGGTCTGAGACCACACGGAATAGCCCAGCGGAAACTCCGAACCATAATCCCAGGAATTGAAGTCCTTGTGCATTGTTTCCAAGCCAAATACACATAGCAGCTTTATTCGGAGCCATGGGACCCCCAAGTCGTGTCAGGAAAAGAAAGAAAGGACGCGCCACCACCTACCATCTGTCCTGGGACTTGGAGGGAACGGGGGCCTCTTCGCCCTAACCCTGCCCTTTCTCTGCCCCCCTTCATCAGCAACAAGTTTTCAAGTATGGGAGACCACCCCCGCTCCAGCCTACTCCCCACCCTGTGCCGACGCCCGCCAGGTGTTCACCCCAGACAGGGTCAGACAGAGGCTGAATTGGCTTTCTAGGTGTCTGGTGTCTGTGGCCAGTGTAGTGTGAGAATTCGAAATGTCAGGTCACTGCTGGGGGAGATGACAGACAAATCTCTTAAAAACCTCTTCACGAAGGAAACGAGTGTCCTTGCCTTGGCCTTTGGTTGTTCCTTCCCTAACAAAACCTTTTTCCTTTTCTAAACACAACACTGAGGATCGCTTGCATCCTTGCACTTCTAGCTTAGCCCTTTCTATTCTAAAAGGGTCGGAGGTGCATTTGAGCTGGACTTGCCTCCCTTCCCTGTCCCTGCAGGATTCTTACGCCTAGTTTTCCTGCGCAGAGACACTGTCTAGTGGCCTAGCCTTCTTGGGGCATCTGCAACGGGTCCCTGTGATGCTCCATGTCTACTTGGGGACAGCCCACCAAGCTCCCTGCTCTCCAACTACCACTGTCAGTAAGAGGTGAACAATGAGGATAATTCTTTATAATGTGACCTCCAACCTGAGGGCTCTTCCTGCTGAAGCCAACATGAAAAAAGGAAAGGAAAACAGTGGAAATGGGGGCTGGACAACCCTAAAATCTGACCTTGAAAAATGAAAACCCTCAACTAGTGCCTCTCCCCATCTTACATTGTATTCCTGAAACCTGGAAATGAAAATGGAAATTGTTTGATGTATGAGGAGACATTATCTAATTAAGGCGTAAGAAATTTAATCTTTCCAGCATGCAGGTCATATAATTAATGTTAATTTAACGCTCAAATTCTCAGTCATTAATTTTTATTCTCTTAAATGCAGTTTGGCAGGGGCCCCTGATCCATGGCAATGGATTTTACTGGATGTGAGAGCACACTTGGTCTTAGGAGTGACTCACTGCAGACCTTCCTATCCCAAGAACAAGATCACATCATGTATGCATTATTAAGCCACAAAACGGTCCATAGTTTGCATATCAGACTATTAAAATAATGTGTTTTGCTTTTCTCCGAACACGTATTGTTTAAGCCTCTGCGAATATGTGGCGATTCTGATAATTATCACTAAATTACTGCAAATGTTCTCTTCATTAACATGATTTCTTTCAAGCATTTTTAAAAATGTGAATGTTATTATGTATTAAGGAACTTCTTACAAAGTTGTGTGAACTTTTTTTAAGGGACTTGTTACTGGGAAGGAAAGGATTTATTTTAATGGAGGAAGAAGAGAAATACTTTTAAATATGCCTTTCAAATGGCTTTCTTCAGTCAAATAAAGGTTTCTGGTTTTTTGGGCAGTTTCTAGGCAAAAGGCAGAAACAGAGAGACAGACAGACAGACAAAATGAATGATTTTTTTAAAAAGTTCCTACTATCCTGTCCCCTTTGATGTAGATAACTTGTCCCCACAAATAAAATTTTTTTTGCCTGAACTAGAGTAATATTCTCCACTTTTAAAAGTACCAACTCAAAATTTTCTAAAGCTAACAGCTCACAATTAACTAAATATTGCTGTTTTCTCTCAGCTAATCTGAGTTATACTATTGGAGAAAATTCTAAGCTGTAAAGAGCCTGTATTGTAACCTTCCCTTCACACAGTTTTCAAAGTTGAATAGCAAGACATTAAAAAAAAAAACTACTGCAAAATAAGAGTCTCTTCTAAATGTGAGTAATTTGCATCTCTTCCTAGCAAAATTTTCTTTTGAGAGATTTAAAAAAAAAAACTAATAACAAACAGGTCATCCTGCCGCTGGTATCCTCTCGCCTTCCCTGTACAGAGTCGGCGCCGCGCGCAGGTTGCTGTCCTCCGACGGCACTTCCAATGCCTAAACGCTGCCATCTGTCCCGGTCAAGATGGGGTTTCACCTGCCGGGAAAGTCTCACGAATTCGAGAAAATTGTGAGATTTTTCCCCCCCTAAAAAAACGTACATCTGGAAAAGAGTGGGGCCGAAAGTGAGGGGGGGCGGTGCGCGTGGAGCGTAGAGAAGTGGCTGGTGCATTCTGCCAACTCCAGCAGTAACCTGCTTGGCCATTCCCTGCGTGGCTGGACACCCCCGCCCCTTGCTCGGTGCGAGGATCCTCCGCGACCCTTCCTGAAGCCCGCAGTCAGTTCTCCCGGGAAGGTGTGAGGGGTGCCAGGCCCCGGGAGGCACTTTTATTTTGGCTGAGAGGAGAGAAAGCTGCTCCCAGGCCCAAGGGAGGCGAACTGAGCCCTTCTGTTTGGATTTCCCTCCTCGCTATAGCAACCAGCAGCATCAGGACAAAAATGCGCCCTCCCTGGACAATGGCCCGGCCTCCCGCTTCTCACCCTCGTCTTCCTAACCCGGATCGCAGCCAGGACTTGCCTTGGAGCTCAGTGGCTCAGTGGCCGGGAATGGCCCCACCCCCACCCCGCTGCGTTCCCTTGCAGTCCCTTCGGAGGTCAGGCCAGGGCGCGGGGACGCCGCATCCGTTTCTCCCTACCAGGCTGATCCCCCATGCTCCCCATACAGGCTGATACCCCGACACAGAACCTCCCGGCGGAGCTCAGGGGCTCCCACAGCAGAGTTCTCTGCAGGATTGTGTGGGTGGTTGGATGGCCCTGAGTAACAATTTCCAGCTTTTTTCAGGGGGAAAAAAAATTAGTAGCACAATGCACAAAGCAGACTACTCCCTCTCCCTACCATCCTCCACTCCACACACACATTCTCATCCATAAGCATCCTAAACCACAGTCCTAGGCATGATCTCTGACTTTCTTTCATTCTCCCAAGGTTAATTAAGTTGCCTTCCACGAACTGTGCTCCCCGCCTATTCATTATTCTCTCCCTCTGACCTAGGGCGTGAATATGATCAGGCCTGTGACTCGGCGTGTCCTGTTTTCCTATTTTGCATTTAATGCTGGGACCCGGCTGCCCTAGATTACCATCGAAAACTCGCAGGAAAGACATGAGGAGTGAGCAGATCTCACTGCTCCATCCTGCCTAAGGCTTCATCTCTCCATGTCTTCTTCCGGACAATGCCAGTCCCTACATTCCAAGAACCCATGTGTGGAAACCTGTCTGAAAGAAAGAAAGAAAGAAAAAGAAAGAAAGAAAGAAAGAAAGAAGAAAGAAAGAAAGAAGAAAGAAGAAAGGAAGGAAGGAAGGAAGGAAGGAAGGAAGGAAGGAAGGAAGGGAAGGAAGGAGAGGGAGAGGGAGGAAGGGAGGAAGGAAGGAAGGAAGGAAGGAAGGAAGGAAGGAAGAAGGAAGGAAAGAAAGAAAGGGAAAAAAAGAAAAGTCAGCTCTGACTTTATTAAGTACAAAAATGCCTAGAATGACAGTTCTGAAACTCTAAGACTTAGGAAAAGGTTCTGGCCCACAGTTATTACCTCTGCGATTAACTGCTCTCTAGAAAACCCTTCCCCTGTGCACCGCTCCTCCCCCGCTGGTTACTACTGTCCCTGGGACGCTAACAACACAATTGTTAAGTGCACTCATACACTTTAGAAGGGATTTGCATTCGTGCTCTGTGCAGCCCGAATAAGAAATCCGAAGTTCAGCCTCATCCAAATGCAGCCTTGTTTCGCCCAGCGAGGGAAACCCAGCCCTCGCCCTCGGACACCGCACCAATCAAACAGCTGAGGTCGTTCTTCCCTCAGCCTGTGCGCAGGTGTGTGCGGGGGCTCTCACCTTCTGCTCCCTAGATTGCTTCCGAGAATAAGAGGAAAAGGGACTGCGGCAAGAGCTTCATCTCAGTACATCTCCAAATGCTTTAGAGCTAAGGTGGTTTCTGTTGAAATCACTTTAATTTATAAAAGAGTTGTCATTCCTTCCTGGTGACCAGCCATCCACCTGCTTTAAGGCAGGTAAAATTGGGGGCGAAGGAGGCACCTTCAAGTTCCATTTTTGGGAGGTCGTTTAACTGTTATTCCTTTGAAAACGAAATTTCAGAAAGGGAACTAGGAGCCATCAATCGTCTAGTGTTCTGTTCCTGATATTTTAATACAAACAAGCTGTATTAACTCCAGATAGAATTTACTGTGCACACTAATGGAATGTGTCCTTTATGCTTTCTCTTCAGTAAGGCCTCATATTCACCACTCAAAATTTAGCAGGCTTCCTTTGATAAATTTCTCAAAGTAATCCCTGAAACAGCTAGACTGCCTGGGTGATGTGGTTTTAGAAGTCTTCAAGCCTCGCCTGCCTATAAAATATTCACTTTTGGACTACAAAGGGAGGGGGGTCATTTTAAATGACAAGACTCAGAACTGGAAGAAAAAGGAAAGAGATTAATATCCATGAATTCAAATAATTTCATTTCAAATACTCAACTTGGAACATTACATCTCACTGCTTTACACAGAAGTGAAGATAAAATAGAATCGTCTGTGTGTGAGGCATGGACAACAAAATTGTCAAGCATATGAAGAAGGGGAGTTTCAACTTTCCGAAAACTTTTCCTTCTTCAAGACCACTTATGGCATGGAGACAGATGCACATTTAGAAACTTGTAAAATGTATGAATAGATAGTAAGCTATAAATCTATACGGGATTTTTTTAAATTCAGGAGACAATGTGCTGCTACATAGTTAAAGATGTTAATTTCTGTCCTTTTTTAAGGTAAATGTTTATTGTGTTTCTCACAAGAACTGGCAACTTGGAAATGCATTTTCCATGCTTCTTATAAATGCATCCCAAGCCTGCAGTTCTTGAAGCAGGAGGTTTTCATTAAAGCAGCCAGCTGCCTCTTTGTGTGGATTGGCTGTTTAAAGCTGCAGCTCTGAAGAGGGAGCCTCAGTTTTGACACCCTGTAGGCCCTTAGCAAAGAAGTTCCATTCAAAAATGGGGGAGACCTCCACCAAAAAAAAAAAAACACAGACAGCTAATGGGGGCTAGCAGGGGAAAAGAAAGCACAGGAACAAATGATTGGAACAAGGAGAATGAAGAGGAAGAGAAGGAGGGGGGAGGGATTAAACCAGTCCTCCTCCAAGGTGGATACATTAGAAAAGAAAACACAAGGAGGCAATTTTACCCAAGTTTAAACTGCCTAAGAAATTTTACCTAAGAAAATTTCATTTCCCGATTTCTATTATCATGGGACTACGTAGATAATAAATAATGGGGCTACATAGATAATAAATAAATATCAAATGAATACCATCTTACCTCTATTTTAATAACAATGTCCTTTCAGCTCAATGGAGAGGAGTGATTATGATGGTCTTCCTGTCAAGTTGTGGTATAGAGAAATATTTAAATAAATGATATTTTTACATATGGTGTGAGTGTGTTTGCTAGATGAAAAATTTAAAAGTCAGAGTTCAAGTTAAAGTGCGTGGATTGATCCCACTTCTATTACTCAGGTGAAAACTTTGGGGGCCTTGGGTCAAGGTGCTGAGGGCTAATGAGACAGGCTCACCTCACTCTTTGGAGGAGTATGATGTGGGGATAAATATGAGTCTTTTGGGTCTAGCTCTGGTTAGTTGAGTTGTTTCCTCCCCCTGAAGCACACCAGGAGGGAGTCCTCACCACTTCTTCAACCTGTCCAAGTCAGGATACCGACTGAGTAGAGCCCTTCCTTGGGACCTAAGGGAAGGAGATGGGCTGGCACTCTTGCCAGGATCTCTTCTCGTGGTTCCTGGAGCCTATTCTTGAGGAAGGGGCCCAGGGGACCCTGCAGTCCGCGCCTGAGGCAGCGAAGCCTGCACGAACCGCCTCCTCAGCCATTGTCCTAGAGAGTGATCTCGGTGATCTGTGCTGGAGTGAGGGAGACATTGAGACACCTTGTCAGTTCAAAGCATTTTAGGGTTGTTTGAAATCCACTCCACGTCAACGTAAGCAGCCTCTGTATTTGAACAGCTGCTTTGAACAGTGAAAGGGAATGAGCTGAATCAAAACCTGGAGGTGTCTTCCCGAGACACCTTCAACGTGCTTTTATGCGGGCGGAGAAAGGCAGGCAGACTGGCAGATTCTGCCCTGGTGAGGTCAGCTGCAAAGAAAGGTGCAGGCAACGGTGGGAGGAAGGAAAGGAGAAGAGAGAAGCCCCCTCCTGGAGTTAAAACCTCCGAAAGCCCAGGTTCCCGGAGCCCCAGAGAGGCGCCGCGCCGGGAGGCAGACAAGAAACCCAGGCTACTCAGGACCCGGCGTTCGCGCCAACCGGGCCACTGGCGACTGGCGGGGAGGCAGGAGTGGCTCTAGAGGGAGGTGGTACCCAGAGCCACGGTGTGCGCCCAGCCCAGCCTGCCCAGCGATTGGCCAGGCTCTGGTGGTGGGAGTGGGATGAGTAGGCTGAGGCCCAGGGGTAAGGCAGTGCTTTGTGTACTTCCGAGGATTTACTGGGTGTATGAATCTTGTAGAACTACCAGAGCTTACCCAGTTGGGATCGTTTCGGCTCTGTTGCCTGCCAGTGAAATGAGGCGGGGTGGAAGGTGGAGTGGAGACTGGGGACGTCAACATGGGATGGATCTCGGAGCAGTAATCGCCAGCGAAGTCCGCTTGCAAATAGGAAGTTTTGATGTACACGTGCAGCCTGTTCTTGCCCACCCCACACCAGCGCCCATTTGTCCGGGGTTGGGGAGGGAGGGAACAGAAGGAGCGAAGGGAGGGAAGGACTTTAAAACTGACTCCAAGCCTGGCTGCCTCAGTTCCCTCATATATACGTCTGGAAATCTTTTCCCTCGAGTGTATCACCCCACCGGCTGTAAAGGGCCTTGTCCCTTGAGAAATGTGAAATCAAATCCAGAGAATAATAGATATCTTCCCCGGAAAGGGGAGGGAGGAGAGCTGCTGAGAATCCGGACGCGGCCCTTTCCGGCGGCTGGATTATTTGTTCTGCAGGAGCTCTGAGTCTCCAAGCAGGGGGTGGGGAGGAGGAGAGACGGGGGCGGGTGTGGGGATAAGAGGGACGCAGGGGCCAGGACGGGACGAGGCTGGCTAGCGGCTCGTTAGCTCCTAAAGCCTCGGGGGAGTCGCGCGCCCAGCGCTGAGTACGAGGGCCGCCAACGGGAGGAGGCGGTACTGCTGGGCGCCTAGTCATTTCGTTCTCAGTCGAGGAGCTGCGGGGGGCCAGCTGTGGAGTCGCACGACCTTTTCTCGAGC
Source organism: Eonycteris spelaea (assembly GCA_003508835.1). Classification (NCBI taxonomy): domain Eukaryota; kingdom Metazoa; phylum Chordata; class Mammalia; order Chiroptera; family Pteropodidae; genus Eonycteris; species Eonycteris spelaea. The sequence continues at coordinate 13,430,088 of PUFA01000018.1, read as the reverse complement.
TGGGCAAAGTTACGGGATTCTTAGCATCCCCCAGGCGCACAGCCGGAGTGACTCCGCGCTTGCGCTGGGATCAGCGCCGCATGATGTGTGTCCTCGCCTTGCCGCGCGGGTGCGCGCGTGGGAGATGCAGGTCCGTCCCGCTGGCGGCCTGTGGGCTCGCCCCTCCCCTAACCGTTTCGCTCTCTCCCACACACACGCTCATAAACACAGGGCACGTGGAAATTCTCAGCCAAAGCGCCTTGCCCCGGCGGGTGCTCAGTGTGGTGATTTATAAACAGTTCAGCCACTCCCCAAAGAGCTCCGCTCCTCGTTAGTCATGATGAATTCTCTGGCCCACTCTACTTTGCAGTCTAGATTAAGATACTCAGAGGCCCCAAAGCGCCTCCCCCCCCCGCCCCCCGTGCGTTGATTTGGCTTCCTCACAAACCCAGGACCGCCAGCAGCGCTAGAGTAAGAGCTACAATGTGCAGGGCCAAGGGTGAGAGATGGGGAAGCGATCGAGTTTCTTGGGGTCTTTTACGCCCTTCCCGGCAGCAACTTTTGATTCGCCTGGCAGTATAGGCGCCGCCGTACGCTTGGCCCTGCGTGGTGGTCTGGATGCTTCAGCCTGGGTCCGAGCCCGGGCCTCTCCTAGCCAACTCTCAGGTTCAGAAAGGCTGTAGTCACCTGCTCCCGGCGCCTAAGGCACTGACAGCGCTACTCGCTCGCGCTGGATGGAGCGGCGCCGCCAGTGCACGGTCCCGCAGTCTTACTCTTGGTGTTCTTAGCTGAAGGCTAAGAAAGGAGCCTCACCAGCTATTGCCGGAGAGCTGACTTAGACCAATCCCACCCGCTGGCGTCTGCAGAAGTTACTGATTAGAAAGGTTCCCCTAGCATCAGTCCATCTTCCTTCACACACTCTTCCTCTTCTTCGAAGCAGCTAACGGAAAAGTTGTATCCGAGAGCCCCAGGAGAGGAAAGAAGCGCGCACGCAGCCGGGGTGACACGGCTTCTTGGAGCGGCTCTTGGGTGCCTCCAAGACATTGAGAGGCTAAGCACCACTTGCTAGAGCTCCCATAGCCTCACACAACGCAAAGGTCTGCGCGCAGGTTCCCAGTTTTCTAAACCAAAACTATGCGCACGCCCTAGTGTAGGAATCTCACAGACTTTTAGAGTTTTGTTTTGCTTTCAGTCCGGCCCACTGCGCTGTCAAAGCAGACAACTCCGTGCCTTAACAGGAATCTCTCACAAGCAGATGCGCGGGCTAGACTGCCTCTCATGGGGGCCTCTTGTGGAGGGGCTGGGATACAGTTGGGCCTGGAACCTAAAAAGAAGAGAGCCTGCGCTAGTGGCGGGGCGGAGGGTAAGAAGAGGACCTTCCTTATTAGGGGCAAAAGTGTCCGCACGCCCTGGAGCAAGAAGTACATGGGCCCTGAAATTCTAACTGTGGGCGGAGGAGGGGGAAGTAGACTTCAACAGGGGGACAAGTCTGGCTCCTGGCTCCAGGTTTAAGAGACGCTTATGTGAGTGTGTGTCACAAGGTGAATAAAAATCGGAAGCCCCCGGGCTAGGGGCAACTCGGCCTTTTTCTTACTTTCTCCTTCTTTCGCCCCAGATCTATCGGGAAAAGGTGAACCGATACCCCCAAGTCTTCCAAGTAGCTGTGACCTAGAGTGCGCCCGGGCCGGCCCTGCTCCCCCATCCCCCAACCCCCAACCCCCCGCCCGGCTAGTCTGCTGGGGAGACAGATGGGGGGCGGGGCCCATCCAAGAGGGGCGGAGGAGACCGCGGGTGGGGGAGAAAGGGAGGTGAGATCTAAGAGAATCTGAATAGGGTGGCGAGGGGGCACCGGAGGAGGCCTATGAGGACTCCGCGCCCGGGGAGAGGAGGAGGGGCAGCTGTGCGCCAATCAGTTGCGCCGGCCTGGGAGGTTGCTAGTGGTATCCACGTAAATCAAAGGGCGCGGAGCCAATGGGAGGGGGCGGAGGGGGCGGGGCCCAGGCGCGTGCCGCTGCGAGCCGGTTCTGCCAAGAGAGCGGGAGAGAGCTGGAGAGAGCAGCGAGAGGGGGGAGCGCGGAGCTAGTCTGAGAGTGAGCGAAGCAAGGAGGGAGAGGAGGAGAAAGAGAGCGAGGGCGGGCGGGAGGCGACGGCGGCGGCAGCAGCAGTAATAGCAAGAGCAGCAACAGAAGGCGTCGGAGCGGGCGTCGGAGCAGCCCACTGGGGGAGAGAGAGAGGAGAGAGAGCGAGCGAGCGAGGAGAGGAGCCCGAGGCGAAAAAGTAACTGTCAAATGCGCGGCTCCTTTAACCCGAGCGCTCAGTCCAGCTCCGAGAGTCATGGCGACCGCAGCGTCTAACCACTACAGCCTGCTCACCTCCAGCGCCTCCATCGTGCACGCCGAGCCGCCGGGCGGCATGCAGCAGGGCGCAGGGGGCTACCGCGAGGCGCAGAGCCTGGTGCAGGGCGACTACGGCGCGCTGCAGAGCAACGGGCACCCGCTCAGCCACGCTCACCAGTGGATCACCGCGCTGTCCCACGGCGGCGGCGGCGGGGGGGCGGCGGCGCGCGGCGGGGGCGGGGGCGGCGGCGGGGGCGGCGGCGACGGCTCCCCGTGGTCCACCAGCCCCCTGGGCCAGCCGGACATCAAGCCCTCGGTGGTGGTACAGCAAGGCGGCCGGGGCGACGAGCTGCACGGGCCAGGCGCCCTGCAGCAGCAGCACCAGCAACAGCAACAACAGCAGCAGCAGCAGCAGCAGCAACAGCAGCAGCAGCAGCAACAGCAGCGGCCGCCGCATCTGGTGCACCACGCCGCCAACCACCACCCGGGGCCCGGGGCATGGCGGAGTGCGGCTGCTGCAGCGCATCTCCCGCCCTCCATGGGAGCGTCCAACGGCGGCTTGCTCTACTCACAGCCCAGCTTCACCGTGAACGGTATGCTGGGCGCCGGAGGGCAGCCGGCTGGGCTGCACCACCACGGCCTGCGGGACGCGCACGATGAGCCACACCACGCCGACCACCATCCGCACCCGCACTCGCACCCGCACCAGCAGCCACCGCCGCCGCCGCCCCCGCAGGGCCCGCCAGGCCACCCCGGAGCGCACCACGACCCGCACTCGGACGAGGACACGCCACCTCGGATGACCTGGAGCAGTTCGCCAAGCAGTTCAAGCAGCGACGGATCAAACTGGGATTTACCCAAGCGGACGTGGGGCTGGCGCTGGGCACCCTGTACGGCAACGTGTTCTCGCAGACCACCATCTGCAGGTTTGAGGCCCTGCAGCTGAGCTTCAAGAACATGTGCAAGCTGAAGCCTTTGTTGAACAAGTGGTTGGAGGAGGCGGACTCGTCCTCGGGCAGCCCCACCAGCATAGACAAGATCGCAGCGCAGGGGCGCAAGAGGAAAAAGCGGACCTCCATCGAGGTGAGCGTCAAGGGGGCTCTGGAGAGCCATTTCCTCAAATGCCCCAAGCCCTCGGCCCAGGAGATCACCTCCCTCGCGGACAGCTTACAGCTGGAGAAGGAGGTGGTGAGAGTTTGGTTTTGTAACAGGAGACAGAAAGAGAAAAGGATGACCCCTCCCGGAGGGACTTTGCCGGGCGCGGAGGATGTGTACGGGGGAGTAGGGACACTCCACCACACCACGGGGTGCAGACGCCCGTCCAGTGAACTCGAGCGGGGGAGGGGCAGAGCATGGGGCTCCCCCTCCCCTTCGATCAACGAGCCTTTCCCGGGCCCCTTGTTCCCTCTCTAACTTCTGATTGTTCTTTTATTTTTAATTATTATTTCCTTGTCCCTTAAAAAGAACAAAAATAAGGAAAACAACTAAGGCACTGGACTATCCTTTAAACGGTAGCAGGTGTAAAGATGTGTTTTGACCTTTACAGGCTAGTACCCAGGCAATGGAGTGGAGTATCTCATAGAGAGAGTGAGGAGAGAGTGTGTGGAGAAACAGAGAGAGAGGCGACAGGGGGAGAGAGACACACACACAGAGAGACAGACAGAGACAGAGAGAAAGTGAATGAGTGAGTGAGTGAATGAGTGAATGAGTGAATGAGTGAGTGAGAGACACAGCGAGAGGGAGGGAGAGAGAGAGGTGAGATAAGTACCTGACAAAACTAAAGAAATTACCAAAAAAAAGAAAATTCAGCAAGCCGTTATAAATACAAAACACAGCTTCCTGATGCTAGGAGTTGGCACATGCTGCTGTGTTTATTTAATGCGGATCCCCATCAGGAAAGAGGAAAAAATACACACATTCTTTGATGTAGGCAAAATCTAACCACATAAATTTGCACTGCAAGAAAATTGAAGTTTACGTAAATTCATGAACATAATTTACTTTCTCCCACAGTTAATTTTGAAATTACTGGGGTTTGTGTTTTGTTTTGTTTTATTCAGCGGAGAGAGTTGAAGCCAGCTCTTGGCCATTCTCCATTTCGAACATTCTTGTGTAGCCACTTATTCTTACTGTTTGTGAACTTCGGTTACCTTCAAATCCCTTCTCCCTTACATTGGTGTAACTTTTATTTGCTCTTTTTTACCAAAGCAAAAACGATTGGCTTCATACAAAATAAATAATTATCTGCTTTCAGGAAATGTGCACAGTCTACCGCTTTATCCAAGGTGAGAATCCGGTTTGGAATCCAAAAATAAGAGTCGAGCGTTGGCTTTTGTTACCATTCGCAAAGTAAACTTCATTTTCAGGCAGTGTTTCTGGGGGTGGTTGCAGAGGAGAGAAAAAGAAAAATCGATAGTGAGTGACTGATTGCTTCATTTTATCAAGCGGGCCCATTGTGAAAGAGCTCCGTGGAACCATGGAGGTTAAATATATTTCCAGAGTTGTCCAACAGAAAGTGGCACTTTGAAGAAAACTAGGGAAATATATATCTTCAGACACCCCCTATATAGTTCTCTGCCTTCAATTTTAATAACTTCATTATGAGGAATTATTTGTGCTCACAGCAGCAGTTAAACTTTGTTCCTCTAATAGCTTTTTTAAAAAACATAAAATTATCTGAGAACTTAATGGTGTATGCCTATACTGTATTTCTTAGCACACAAATACCCACATGAATACAGAGAATATTTGCGCTCTAGACTGGTTTTGTCTTCACTAGCCCATTTGTTTATCAAGTCATATTTAAGGTCTCAGACCTTCTTCTCTTGTTCTCTTGTAATTTATTACAGAAAATACCAGTTTGACTTGGACAGCTTTCCCCCCTCTTTCACTAAGGAAGCCAAATGAAGTGGGGAAAAATGCTATTTTCAATCCTTTTTCTCCCTTTGTTAATAGTTTTAAGTGCATTTTGACCTATCTTGATGGAAAATGGTTAACCCCCATAACAAAAGACTCTACTGGGAAGTGTAGGTAAAAAAACAAAAAACAAAAAACAAAAACAAAAAAAACCCCTGTAACTGTATTAAAATAAATGCCATTAAACTGTGATCAGTTAAAATATTGAAAAATAATCAGCACAAAAGGGCGCAAAAAGGGAAACCACTTTATTCATCTTAAAAGATCGGGGCTTTTTTTCTGGTTAGGTATTAGGTAAATTTTTATTTTAAAAAATTAAATCTCAATACCATAAAATTATGGTTCAGCATCAGATTAGCATTGCACTCAGTAGTTAAGGTTTTAGGAAATATGCTTTATAGTGTCTTTTCAAATACCTGTGATTGTTTCATTTTCAGTGTTTTTGCAAGATAAATGACGACTTATAATGGGCATATTTATTTGCCTGTATTTCATTTCCACCAACGAATGTCACAGGAAGAATGGCACGGAGCTGCTTCGGGGTGCATCACAATGCTTGTTCCTGAGGTGTGGGGACTGGCCTTTAGTGAAGCAATCCAGAGCAGGCAAATAGCCAATGGTAAAGGGAGGAAATGAATTTTCAGATTCTTATTACCAAGTGGGTAAGGTTAGAAGCTGGAGTTCAGAGGATGTGTCTATAGCTCCTCTAATTCCCAGAGGTTTACTAAGATGAAAGTTACCACTGAACCTTACCACTATGTATATATGTTTAATATCTGTCTTTTGAAATGCAGAAATAGTTTAAATGTTTCTTTGTCTATTTTTCTTTTTTTTAATGCTACCCAGGGAAATATTTTCATATCATTTTTAAGTGGCCTGCCTCAATGTATATTTATTTCTTTTAAAGCAAAAACGTTCTGGAAACTGTTTTACTGTAGCTTTAAATGAGTAGGTGAGCAAAATCTATATGGGATGTAATTTTTTTGTTCAGTCTCTTTAAAAATACTTTGTTTTGGTACATTTGGTTGTGCTTGTGGGGAAAATAAAAACGCAGAGATCCTTATATATTTATGTTAAAGTAATATTTTATTATCTACATAAAACAGAAATGCACAATACCTTCATAGTTTGTTCTAATTATTGAAATATCTTTATTTTATTTTAAAAATAGTGCCAAGTTTTAAGGGGAAAAGACCCTAGACCTTATACTGACTGAGTTAAGTTGTATGTAAAATAGTTCCCTTCCTTAATACTTCATAAAGTTTTGGAATAAATTTTATGCATATACTGCCAGGTTTCATGTTTATAACTTTCAGAGGCTTTTTTTAATTAAGTGAGACTACTGTTCGGATTCACTTTTTTTTTTTTTCAAAAACAATCAATTCCAAACCTTTCAATTTAATACTATATACCTGTAGCATTAAATTGAAATGGTCATTGGGTTTCAGCTTCAATTTGTTTGCCCTTTCATGGTCTGACAAAGAGATGTTTGTCCCTCTTAAATATATTCAGATATCCCTGCATTTTCTTTCCATGTTAGCTTTACCTTATACAATTTCACTTTTTTGGAGAACATCAATGGAACTAGGTGGACTTTAATCTTTACTCAGATGTCCTCACATAATTTGGGTCTACAGCAAAGTAAGGCTTAGTTAAGGGGATTATTTTTTTTTAGTAGTTAACAAATATCTTTCAACAAAGAATAACTCTGACAATATGCAATATGTGTGTTTACCAAGTGATAGAGATAGGTCCTATATATTCCTATCAAGTTTAAAAACAAAGATGGATTTTGCAATGGTTTATACAGTAGTGTCTGTTTCTCATCAGGCAAGCAAACGGCCTCTAAAACAATTTAAAAAAATGTATGGGAGCATTCAAGACTGTGGTGCTAATAGAAGATTGTTTAAGATAGTCTTAGATGGAACATTACATTCACTAAAATCAGTTTTAAGGTTAGTGAGAAATCCAAGCAGTGTTGGGTTAGTTTACAAGTTTGCTGATGTATTTAAAGTCCTCCTTGGAACATTGGTTTTAGTATAAATGTCCATTTTGAAAGGTAGTTTCTGGGCTTATTACATCTGATCATCTTTTCTAACTCCTAGTCAATATTACACAGGTCCCAAACAGATTCAGCCAAATGATCTTATCAATAGTCTGAACGTGAAGTGACAGAAAGAAGAAGTGTTTTGTGACCGCAGACATGCTGATGGGTAAAATGTTTAAGCTGGGTATAGATTGAGTTCTGGGTCAATATCCTCTTCCATTGTAAGCAGAAAACAAGCAGCATCTGCCCTCTGCAGGGCATTTTAGTGGACCTTGAGAAGGCGTTTTTTGTTCTTAGCTACAGGGACTACTAACTAGAAACCATCACGTGTTAAATGGTTGAGCCATGGTTTTGACCCATGCTTGCCATTCAGATTCTAAAGCTACTCAGGCAATTTTGATACCATTTTAGGGAATGTGTTACATACTAAGATGAAAAACTCTATCACTGCGACTGGGAAAAATTTGCAGGGCAGTCACTCCTAAAATGTTGGCTAGACACAATGACAACCCCCCCTGTTTTTCTTTTTTATCTAAAGACAATAATGCAGAATACGGTCATCTTGAAAGAACTGTGTTTCCTCAAAATATTCATTTTTAAATTTTACGGTATAAGATGAAGGAGAAACAGTCATATGGAAGAGTTATGTGAAGGTCAAATAGAGGGAATAGCCACAAACAATATATGCTTGACACTTCTAAACATTCTCGGTTCCCACGAAGTTACCTCCTTTATATTTCAGATGCAGCAACAAAAGCACTCATCTCTTGCCCTCCTGCTCCTACCAGTGGAAACTACACACTGGTTGGCAAATTTTTCTGGTGAAATGGACTTAATAAACGCACTCATCTTTCTACTTATTTCTCCAAAAGCAACTACTAAAGAGATGCGTCAGCAACAATGGGGGGAAATGGCATGTGAGTGCCTGGCACCTTGCACATGTAGGTCTATGTGCTGCATTCATTTGCTTTTCATTTGCCTTACTGTGGAAGCAGCTTGGAGAGTGCTGGGCTGCTGGGTGAGAGAAATTACCTTTTTATCACTGGGCTCTGTGATTTGTCTTTGTTGATTTTTCAATCAGTTTATAGAACTCTGTTCTAGATTTTATTGAATTCCTAGACAAGTTAAAGAATGAGGTAAAGAACAGAGCTTGTATAGAAAAAGACAGAAGGATGTTGAAGTGAGGGTCAAAGGTAAAAGTGTTTCTTTAGATTTCCTTGTATATTTCAGTGAAGCAAAAAGTACGGTGTTTATTTTAAATGGAAGAACAAGATGCATCTTGAAGTACTAGGAATGAATCTTGACAATATGACTGAGACGTACAGCTAAATTTCATACAAACATTTTCCCTGTTCAGAAAAGTTTACTTTTTCAATGATACATAATCTCTTCACAGGCAGCAAATGGTATGGTAGGAGAGAACCAGGGCTCCTGGTTCCTATTCCCACCACTCGATTCAGGACAAGAAATATTTAAAAAGTGGTAGGGGCTTGCCACTCAGGTAGCAAAACATGGAATAAATTTGTCCACCTTTATACAACTTTGGGCCAGAGTTATTTCAATGCCATCTTATCGAAGTGTGGGTATGGGAGTGCCAGACAAAAAGAAAATGGCTTTTTAGTTTTCTTTAAGGCTTTGCTTAGTTTTTGGAGATAAAGAAACAATCAGAATATTTCCACATTGTTCTTGTATTTGGTGGGAAGCTAGGAGATTTGTTTCCTTTTTTTTTTTTTCAAGAAAAAAGCTAATTAACTTTATCATGTAGTACTTTATCTTAATAACAACTCTGCTTGGCTTAGCTGTTAGAGGCTGTAGAAACAATATCATACCCCTTCAAAACAACCCAGGCCTCTCTTATTGTTCCTAGAATTCTGGTTGTTGATAACATTAAGATGTGTTTCTTTTTTTAAAAAAAAAATGTCTGAAATGTTATTTAATACATCAGTAAAAGTGCATCTACATCTTAAAGTTTATTCCTTCCACGTCTTTCTGAGTTTTTATAGCTCTTTGTCTGGGATTGGGGAGGGGGGAGGAGGGGAACTTCCATATGCGGTTCTTGCGTGAAGAGCCTGGGCTCTGGAGTGGTCTGTAGCTGGTGGAAAACAGCTCTCTGCTCTCAGAATGGGGAGCTGTCATCTAGAAAAAAAGAAAGAAATAAATGCCCCACAAAGACTCACTTGTCACTGATTTTAGAAAGACAGGGGAGCATTAGGACCCCATCTGAGCAATATGGAGGGGATTTTGATTGTTATAAATTGTATACGATTAACTCTCGGTGTGCAGAACGACGGCCATAGAAACTGCGCTGTGGAGTAAATTTGAATCTGCATCCTTTCTGATTGGGGGGCATGTATTTTTCCTCCCATCAATGTTTCTTCCGGGTTTGATGCTTAAACAGAAAAAAAAATGCCATACACAAAAGAATATGACGAGTGTGGCAAGAGTTGGAAAATGAAAAAGTTTCTTGCGGGTTCGCAACATAAATTAGCCATTGAAAAACACTAGGCTTTAAGGTTTAGGCCAATCCTTGTAGAAAGTATTGAGAGCTTTTGCCCTCCTCCCATTAGGAAATCTTATTCCGTCAGGGGAATTTTTATGTTCCACAGCTCATGATTCTGGAGATAATGATTTGACATTAATAACTTTTTGTGTGTTTGTTCCCCTAACAAAATATTCCTTCAAAGTTGTTAGAGCACCTGGGTCAGGCGGGCAAGTGTGCTGGCTGCCGGCGTCTGCTGGCGACCCCGGCGCTCAGGAGGCGCCCCCACCTCGGGGACGCGCAGGCCCCGAAAGGAAGGCCCAGGCTGCCCGGCTGGCCAGCGCAGGGAGGAGAGAGGTGAGAGGAGCCGGGCATTCTCTGTACTCCAATCCTGGCATTAGCTCCGGGACGCTGAACAGCCCCTGAGTGTTGGCCAGCCACCGAGATTCTCTGCCGCTCCCGCGGCTCGGACGCCTGAACAATTTGGGGGAATTTCGACAGCCGGGACGTCGCGGGCCAGTCCGTCGCTTTCCCTCTCTAAGGAGACTCTGCGGGTTAGGCGTGGGGATTGCTGGGTTCTCCCACCCGAGGCTGGGGATAGAGTTGTGGTTAGGAGGAAGGAAGGCAGATGCTGTGGGTACCGCCGCCGCCGCCCCTGGGGAAGTTGGTTATAGTCGCCGTGAGTTGGCAGTGCCTCTCGGGGGACGCGCGTGGCTGGGACAGAGAGGCGATGGGGAGCAGAGATGACTGAGAATAGGGGGTCCAGGGGCGAGTGAATCTTCTAGCTTTCCCGGCGTGGCTTTTCCGCCTGACTCTGCAAAGTTGGGCCCAGAACATTGCTTTCTGCATGAGAGAAGCAATCTTGGGGCAAAAGTTCCTCAGGAGGAGAGGGTAGATAGAAGAAGCAACTGCAGAAAAACGGGGGAGGAAAAAGGTATCAGCTGCCTGCGAGGTAATTCTGGCCTTTTCCTGTCTGTTTGTTTGGGGGCGTGGGGGAGGGCCAAGGAACGGAGCAAGGGAACCAAGAGATGGCGAGCGAAGTTCTGAAGCGTGTTTTCTTCAGCTAACACCCATCAAACTTCTGTCTGCTCCTGACCTCAGCTCCCTGCCTCCAGGGGAGAGAGACCTACTCTCCAAGCGCTGAAACACGGAGGAAAACGAACCCCGAAATCCCGACCACTTTCTGCTGGGCCTAAAGTCGTTCTTATGTCTACACTGGAGAAAAGTCAGTTCCCTAGCGAAGGGCACCTGGGAGCCCCTCTGGGCACCCCATCATCCCAAGTCAGAGCTGAGCGCAGCGAGCAGGGAGGGGCCGCGCCCCACGACCCGAGGCCTGGGGTTGTCTCTGCCGCCTGGACACTCGTAACTCAACGGACACCACCCTTAGCCCTCCGAGGGCCCTGGGGGGAGTGGCTTGGTTGGAGGAAATTGTTTTTGAAACCCTCGTAGACCAGCGCTGGGAGTTCAAAAGTGGCCTTTCGCCTCCGGAAGAGGCGAGGCCCGGCAGGGGATTGGGGCTCTTGGGACCAGGGTGAACGGCGGGGCCACCGAAGCGGGAAGCTGGCTGAGGAGGGTGGGCAGGCGGCCAGGGGCAGAAGCGGGGACTCCGGCGGGACGCAGGTCTGTGCTGGCTCCCGGCCCGGCCTCCGCCCCGCGCGGCCGGGCCTCCTGCTCGCTCCCGCCGCGCCCGCCAGCGGCCACTCACCGGGCCCCGCGGCCAGCTCGGGCGGGGACGGACGCAAACAAGGATGCTTCTATTTACTCGCCTCTGCCTGTGGATTTCTAAGACATTCAGCAGGCACAATCATTAAACTAATTTGTATTTGATTGTTTGGGCGGACGGAGGGTAGTTTTATTGCGCTAAGCATTCAAGCAGGCACGCATCGCTGATTACCAGTATACATTAAATAAAGTTGTTTGTACACATTGTCTTACCACATATAGGCAGAGGCTTATTATTCTAATTACTCTAATTAGTGCATTGAAATGTTTTCTACTTGATTTGAGGAGACAGTGATTAGTTCTATTACTTCTTTTAACTCGTATTTTATGGAAAACTGTTGGTGCATGTTCAAATTACTTTATTTGCCCCTGGAATATAACGCTGACCCAAACGCAGTGAACTGCACGGCCCTTGTGGGGCCCCAACTTTGATGTGGGCCTCGGCTTGGAAGAGGCGCCTGTTATTTATTATTTCCCTCCCACCCGCGCGACCACGTCTCCCAGCGCGAGCCCGGCGCCCGCGCCCCAGCCTGAGCCCCAGATGCGCGCCCCGCACTGGCCGGGTCCGAGCGGACACAGATTCCAAACCTGCTGCAATGCCACATCGCTGGCCTGCTGCCTCACTGGCTCCCTGGGCGCGATTACTTTTAAAAGACGCCCTTAAGCATATTTTCTGTGAATCTGTTTCTTGAGCTTTAATGTTACTATTAATTGATAAGATCAGCTCATCAAACATACTATTTCGATAGGGAATTGTAATTAAAACCTTAATCCTGTTTGAGACTTTTTCCCTTTAAATTCCTTTTTCTTATGGAATGGGTGCAAAGTTCACTATAAAAAGTATTATAACAGGGAGATTAATTCGTTATCTAAATAACAATCTTTGCTATTGATCCAACGTACTTCCCGCCACCTTTTGTGTTGCTTGGGGAGGCCCTTAAAAAGGAGAATTTGACAAAGCAGAAGATTTGGACTATGTCCCACATGCTCCGATCGACTTGGCAACGCGAGGGGGTCCTTGGCCCACCCCCTTAACCACAAACGAAGGAAGCTCCAGAGGTGGCCCTTGGTCGGACGTTGATGCCACCGGGAAGCGCCGCGCCAGGGCCGCAGGCCTGGGAGCCGGGCCTCCTCTTCACTCCTCTCCCCTGGCAAAAGATCTGCTCAGTTTCTAGGTAAATATTCCACCGGTTCTGCTTTTACTGTTAATATTTAAACTCGGATTATCCTGTCTCCAAATGCGCGTTCCTAACCTTTGCTGGTGGCTGGGATGTAATAAACCCTGGCGGGGCCGGGGCGTTCATTCTCCCCTAGTTGCGGCCGCCGCCTCCCGCCTCCGGTCCCCCGCCTCCACCCCGCCCCGCCAGCCCCCGCCCTGCGCGCTTCACCGCCCACAGCCAGAGCCACGGCGGAATGAAATCAGCGCCTCGCTGCAGCTGACGGCTGAACATCCAGGGTGCTCGCAGTCTAGGGGAGGCCGCCCTTTATCCCGGCTAAGGAGTCCTCCGGGGCTGCAGATGGAATTGGGCAAACCCGCGGCGCCCAGGAGGAGAGAGCCCTGCGCCCCGGAGGCGGCAGCTCTCAAATGGGGGTGGGGGCGGGGAGGTTGGGCGGGGTAGCTGGTGTGCTTGTGGGGAGCAGATCCTCTCCAAATCTATCTCGCCTTCTCGCACGCCCTGCTTTAAAAGAGGTAATGGCCCCAGTTTGAGAAACCCAAGAATTTCTGAACCGAAGAGGAGGGTCTGTACTCCTTGGTCAACTCAGTGGTCCGAAATGTTCTTTTCTAAGAGCTCTCACCCCACTCATCCTCCTTTCCTTCTAACAAAGTCTTCTTCCTTCACTCACAGACTTGTTATGTAATGAAGTCTCCCAGGCGACTTGAACTGGAGAATAAAGAACACCCCAGCCTCAACCTTCCTTTCCTTTCCTTCCCTCTTTCCTCCTCCCTCTCTCCCCACAGTGCATCTGTTCCCCAGGACTTCTGTCCTCGCACCCAAGGCGTCCGCGGGCCTTAGCCGAGTAGAACTTTGGCGCCCCACAGTGGCGTCGACTCGGAATTACTCTTGATTTTACAGCCTAATCTTCAAATGTGTTGTTTCAGATCCAATTCTCCTTCCCCTTCATCTTCCTCTCCCTTCTCATTCTACAAGTTCCCCCTCAACTCCTTCTAGCCAAATACTTATAAAGGTGACCTATGCATATGGTTCATACGAAGGTTTCTAAACATCCAGTTCTGGGTAGTTCCTGAGTAGGAATTTAAAAAGTTTCCTTTGGAAAGACATGCATACATCTCTATCCAGAAAAGTTTCCAAACAAAGGTGAGAGGAAAGAATCGCTGCCCAATCCTTGGTTCCTACATGTTTCGACTGTGATAGGCATGTCTTCAGTCTCCCAAAATAAGCCCCAGCTTTTCAGGAGCATAAGACCAGAACCAGGTTAGAAACAATGCTTTCTAACTTCATCAGGAAAGGGGGAGCCCAGTGAGTACTATTTTAATTTAGCCCAGGCTCCACCTGTGACTTCTTCCTATAGAGAGTAGGTTTATTCATTTTTAGGGTTCAAAACTGGGTTTCCAGCTGTCACTTGACCAGAGACCCATCTATGGAAGAACTTTCCAGAATAAGAAAACCCCCTCCCCCCAACACCTACCAAAGGTATCAATTCAGCATAATTCAGCTGAACTTTTGATTTCTCCCTCAGAGCCCAGCAAGTTAGTCCTTCCACACTATACCATTGTCCATTGAATGAGGATTTCTCCTCTATCTTTATCCTCTTAGTTACATGACAAAGGAGAGGAGGAGAACAGGGACCACAGGCAACACCCAGCAGTCCTAATGGAACTGGAAATAGGCCTGCAGTCAAAACACCTACATTCGTGTACCAGCCCTGCGCTTATGTATGAGCACCCTGTGGGGGTCAGCTGACACCTCCAAATCTCAGTTTCTTCATGTGCAAAATGTCATTCATACCACTTCTTTCTTTCCAATATATTAAAGTAAGTCTCAAATAAAATAATATTCATGAAAGCACATAAAGGGCAAGTCGGAGGTGTGAAGTGCTATTGCCAACTCCAATGGAGCTTCTACTGTGACTCTCCAGCAAGAAATAGTTTTACCTTAAAAATAATAATGCATACCAGCATGGGGAAAGAGAAATGCATGGACAGCCATCTCAACTGCATTATCCTGGAAGGGCACCACATATTCTCATTAGCTTTAAACCAGGGCTGCCACTGCACGGGATATTTTGCATTTAGGATGTTCAGCTTGTAGCTAAAACCATCATTAGGACCTCCAGCGCCCTACACGAGTAATCGCAGCAATGGTAGCATCGCTGTGATGCGAGGGCTAGCCCAGTACTCCTGAGAACCACTCCATTTTTAAACAACTTACAACCTCTTAAGTTTATAGTGTCCTTCTCTGGGTGTCATTTATAGCAGCTTGCGTTAGTCGAGAAGGGAATACTGGGATCATACACTTAAAACTAATCACATACCTTAAAGCAAAAGCAACAACAGCAGCATTAACCACCGGAAGCTTATCGTGAATCGACCCTGGCCTCCCACCTGTAGAGTTCCAGGGGTCTAGGGCCACATCCAGTCTCTGGGTTTGGGGGTGGGGTGAGGGGAAGACAGTTTGGATCCAACAGGCGCTCCGCGACACCCCAGAGTCGCTGTGGTGGAAGCCAGCCCTTACTCTGGGGTGTCCTCCGCCGCTCAGAGGGATCCTAATCCCACTCAGAGCGTCCTTCGAACAGCCTAAGGTCCCCTCCTCGGGCCTGAGGGTCCCTCCGCACTCTGGCGGAGGAGCAGCCCAGCCAGTCCTCCCTTTGCTCGCGCCAGGAGGCCGGCCCCCTTGGGGCACCCAAGCGAGCGCAGGTCCAGGAAGAGGTTCTGGTCGCGCTGGAGCCGAAGGCCCCTGTGCTGTGCCGGTGCAGTTGAGGCCCTACACGAAGGCGCAGGCTGACCCCGGGCGCCCCAAGTGCAGGCGGAGGACGGATTCGCCCCGGGCCGCTGCAGGTCTGCTCTCTCTCTTCTCCTGGTTGGCAACGCGGGGCGACCGGGACTGTTCCAGGGCCAAGTTTTAGAAACACTTGTCCCCCCAGGGTTTCTCCTAGGACGGCGAGAGGAGGTCGGAGGCTGCTGGATGGAGCTGCCCCGCCCGATCGGAGCAGCGGAGCCCCAGCGTCGCTGCACCTCCGAACCCGCACCATCCAGGAGGTGCCTGGCCGTGAATGCGCTGCGGCCTACAGTTCGCGTCCCACGCGGCCGGAGCCGCGCTCCACCGCCTCTCGCCTGTTTCCTGCTGACCCTGGAAGCCCCCGAGGCGTCCTCTGTCCCACCATCTGGGCGTTGGGGAAGGGAGGGCAGCGCGCCTTGAGGGCGGGAAGGCAGTGGGATGGCACCAGGACCTTATTCGAGCATGCCTATCCCCAGGAGGCAAGGACTGCACACTAGATACACCTTCACCTGCTTACAGGAAAAGTCAAACCCCTAGTCCGAAGATAGCAGGACTTCCGCCAAATGCGTGGTCTCTAAACCAAGATACGTGGGCGCTGCTCCCCGCAGCAAGGCGTTGTAATGCAAGTACATGAACACACACGTATTTTCAAAAGGACAGACCCAAATCCAATCAATTTGGATTCTTAGTTGGAATAATCAAACTTGGAAGGGAAAAGTAGTTTAGTTTTTTTTTTTTTTTTTTGCTTTTTTTTTGTTGTTGTTTGGTTCGTTTTTTGTTTTTGTTGTTGTTTCCTTCAGGGAGAGAGAGTGCTTTGGCAGAAAGAAGAAAGTGGAATGGGCACTCCAGGTAGGAGGCAACTGGCACAAAGTGTCAGGGAAGCAGGAAAAGGCAGAGGGGCAGGAGGTTTGGTCCTCTGGGCCGGAGAACAGGAGCCGGCACCCTGCACGAGAAGGCTGCTAAGGGAGCTGCACAGAGTTAATTGGTAGAGGGTCTTGAAGAAGTTTTATTCGATTCAAAAGGCAATTAAGAGCATTGTAGAAGAGTGATCTGATAAAATGTCTCAGGAGGCAGTTGACACAGTGCATCGGTGTTTGGAGAAGATGAAAAGCTGGGAGTTAGGGTGCTGCGCAAATCGTCTGACCAAGAGGTCAGCAAAGGCAAAAGTCTGGAAAGGAGAGAGACAGATTATGGTGTCAGAAGGGCTGTAGAGGCTAAAATGGACACGTAAAGAAAGGTGAAACCATGATTACGTTCTTGAAGAATCAGATGGACAAGGATAGAGAGATGACAACGAAGAATTGTAGAAATTGTATTTAGTTTAATTTCAGATGTGCTAATTTTACTAGTCTTCTCTCTCTCTCTCTCTCTCTCTCTCTTGCCCCCCCCCACGAAGACAAGCACTCAAGCAGCATTATAAAGCCATCAGGATAGCAGATTTTTCAACAACATTTATCTATTTATTTAACCTGCCTCTAAGGTTGATCCTAGTAAAAATCAACTTAATTTCAATTCAGGAATTTGTTACTAAGTACTGGCAGTGTTCTAGGCCCTTTCCTCAATGGTGTCTCTGTAATAGAGCTGGAGAGAATAAGAGAAAAAGAATATAAATCAGAGGCCATATATTTTCATACTAAGTAGACACTACCACAGCCCAAGAAACCTTTAGGAAGGACAGCAGCCAGGCTTCCTGTAACTTCCCAGAAAGCATCCTGCTTGAATAAAATCACTTTTTTTCATGTATCTTCTACCACACATTTTGATCAAAATCTCTATTTGCTTCTAAGAGAGTTAAAGGAATTTAGACATCGTAGTTTCCTTACTTAACATGCCAACTAATACTATGAGAGGTTAGATTTGGGGATAATATATTTGTCTATATTAATACTATTTCCCAATTAAAGTGCAACTGCCCCTTTCAAATATTTTCTAGCCTTCAAAAGATTGGAATGGTATACTGGATTGTTTTTAGTTAGGAATAAAGGAAGGCAGCTTGAACAGAGGCCAGTAGAATACAAATATGTCAGTATTCTCTTGAATCAGTTTAAAGTAACTGAGACCACCTGGCTTATAAAAATACTAACAAGTATTTTCCCTTCTTTTTTTTCTATACCACAGATAGTCAACCTACATTGGTCTATTTACCACTTCCCATTTAAAATCAAGCTAATCAGAGAACTTGACTCAGTGTGTGTTGTGGTGTGTGTGTGTGTGTGTGTGTGTGTGTGTGTGTGCGTGCTTCCTAAACAGTATTCAGAAAAGAACGTTTCACCTAACAATGTTAGAAATCAATATTTGGGGAATACTGGGGAAAAAATAGAAACTATTTTCTGTAATATTTGTCAGAATAAGATTTAGCCCTAATTAGTTAAGGGAGTTAACGTTTTCTCAAGTCCTTTTGAGAGCATTTTTTTTCCCAGATGTAGACATATGACCCCCAGCCCACCCACCCCCTGCCATATTTTCCAAAAACATACCACGTAAAAATCCTTCCAGGTGCACCTGAATGGACTGGAGAGGCTGTTGGTTCTGAATTTGAAGGTGTCTGAGGATAGTGGAGGAGTTGCCTGATGCTACCTGTCTCAGTGCTTGTCATTATCGTATTAATTTGGAAAGGAGAAAAGAATATATTAAGAAATGGTCCTGCATGGGTGCCGAATTATCAGAATTATCTGTATAGTGATGCAACATTTTAGAAACTAATCAAAAAATTATTTCTGAAAATTTTGGGTACTATGGGTTTCAATAGTATCTTAATCAGACAATAAATATTAAGTATTTAATTCTCTTTATAATTTTGCAATCTTTCATGGAGAAATATTTAAAGAAAAATATAACAACCTGCATGCCATTTAAGAAAGAAAACACTGCCAGTATGTTATTCGCTCCTCGGTTATGGCTCCTTGATGGCCTCTCTTCTCCACCAGAGTAACCACCGTCCTGAATTTAGTAGTTGCCATCCACAAATTTCTTTATATTTTTTATATTTTTTATTCTTAAATTTTTCATGTTTTAAAACTGTATTTAAATTATATAAAACTGTTGAATAAACCACACTTCATAAAAAAAATATTAAATATCTCAAATGCAAAAGACAGGCATCTTGGATACACTGCTACACTTTTCAGAAATATAGAATGTAATATATATATTATATATCTGTATCTATCTATAGTATCTATATCTATATTTATACTTATATCTACATCTATCTATCTATCTATCTATCTATCTATCTATCTATCTATCTATCGAGAGAGAGACCGACCCACATGGCTGCTTTCAAACCAATTGTTTTTAAAAACTGCAGCTCTATAAAGGAGAGTAAAAGGCAGAATGGATAGTAATTATATATTTACATTTTGCTTTTTCAAAAAGAGCAAAACCTATATATTTTACAAATTATCAGCTTAGTAATGTATATAAGCCAAAGAAAATAGCCTAGCATGTGTGTACTTATAAATAACTGTGTTCTAATACCTGCCACTTCAGAAATATTTACTTCACAATAAATAGCTTTCTTCTTTTTTTTCATTTTGAGTAATTTTATATGTATTAAATGGCTTAGGGAGGATTCTACTGTATGCATCAAGAGGATTTGGAAATAAAAAGGCATACTAGTTATGTTCTCCAATTATAAATAAAAACAATAGTGAGGTAGATTGTTTCCAAAGATGGTCACAACAATAGCTCCCATTCTGCATGCTTTCTGCAGCGAGACTTTGTCTCTCCTCTCATTGCCTCCCCTCTCCCCCAATTCAATTGAGTTTGCCCTTGTTTTGATTAAGAAAGTGCAGCCATAGAAACGACTATGTGACTTGCCAGGCTAAGGTTTAAGAGACCATGCAACTCTTATTTTTGCACTGTTGGAATCACTGAGGAAAGAGGAGAGATGTGCCTCAACCAACAAACTACCTGAACCCAAGCTCAGCCAACCAGCCACCTGAATGAAGCTAGGAGTGAGCTTAGGCAAGAACAGAATTACCCAAATAATCCACAGAATCATGGGAAATAATAATCACTATTGTTTTAAGTCATACATTTTGAAGTGGCTACAATAAATAGCTGAAAGAATGAGAATGGGTTTATGCTATAGGTCTGGTATATTTGTACTGTAAAGTGAAATCATAAAAAATGTTCACAAAAGGAAGTCTTGCTAGTCCTGCATCATAGTAAAATTTAGTATTTGAAGGTTCTTGTGGTGCATGCCTGCTTAACTCGCAGTCCTCCAAGGTATGTCAAATGTCTATGAAACACTTTACACTAAATAAAAAATTTCAAACAACCAGTGCAAATGACACTGTACTTATTGCTAAGTGGGTGGGGAATCCTGAACTACTCTGATATTAGTATTATTTATAATTGTCACGGGAGTTTACAATCCAAGTACACAAATACATACCAATTTCCAGCACAACACAACCATGTGAATATTATGTGCAAGTTGACTCAATTAGAATTTTTAGTTGGAAGAGAATTCAAAGCTAGAAAGGGTAATATAAGAAAATAATTTGGCAGTGTTCAATAAAATGAGAAGATGTGATCTGGCAGGAAGAAGTAGAAAATAGTACTCTACGGTGAGGACACTGGAAAAGGCAAAGAGAACCTGCCCTTCATAGGAAATGGGTGGGAGAAGCAGGTGCCTATAAGAATATTTTCTTTAAAATTGCAGTATGTGACTAGCAGGACTCTCATTTGCAAGGACTGCAACTAAATCAAATGGGCTTAACAAACAAACAAACAAACAAACAAAGAATTCATTGGATCACGTAACATAAAACTTCTGAAATGACTTGACCCAGGTGGACAAATAACATCAAGAGGATTGAGTCAGTTTTTCTTTATCTCCTGACAGGTGAACTCATTCTGGTGACTAGAACTACTCGCTTGATGATATAAATTAGATTTGTGTTCTGTACTACAAAGAGCCCCAGTTTGAAGAATTCCATTTGAGGCCCAGAATTAGTTTTATCACTCATCTTTTAAAACAATCTTTGAGTGTGTGTGTGCGCACGTGTGTGTGTGATTGGTCAGTCTTGAGTTCACATGAAAACCTCTAAAACCAAAGAATCAGCTCCATCCAAACCATATGTCCTGAGAATCTTGGGAGGTGTGTTTCCCCAAAGAAAGTCAGGGTGGTGTGATTCAAGAAGGGCTTAAAGATGGCTGAGTAGGCAAAAAAAAAAAAAAAAAAAAAAAAAAAAAAAAAAAAAAATTAAAAAGAGATAAACAAGTGTCTACTATAATCAATGCACTTTTAGTGCAGCGATGCTTATATTTTAAACACTCCTAAGAACTAAAAACAAGGGTGCTTGGAGAGCTCTCTTTCTTTTTCTATCTTGACTTAGCAACTTAAAGAAATAGGTTATATCACTATTTGAGTTGCAAAAGCAAAGATTATTAGTCTCACCCAACAGTTCCTCTATACAGGTAAGAGGCCTGTATAGAAAACTACTCTTAGAAGATTAAAAGATTTCATCTAAAAAATGTACTTATTTGAAATTCCACAACATTCTTAATGAAAAAAATATTATCTGCATAATTACATTAAATGGCTTCTGGAATACATTACCACTAATGATGCTAATAGAGTTAGTCCAGATGCAAACTATAAAAACATCCATTATCTTTTGTCCTTGAAGGAACTTCAAAAATTGCTTTTTTTTTTAATCTTGTAGGAAGCCTACTAATGCTATACTCTAAATTCTTGTATGTTGTTTTGTAAACTGCTCTACAGAGCCTCAAAATCTCACAGAAGTTTCTGAAATGATTCTGAAAGTATATCTCATAATTTTGTACCTTTTTCTGTGGCCAAATTTCTATGTCATGACTTAATGAATATAATAGCCAAGATATTTAAATTTGATTTTTATTTTTCTTCCTAGCTTGTATTCAGCCTATAAATATTAGGTAGCACCATAAATAACAAAAATATTTTCTACTACTTAATAAGAAATAAATTAAGTTACCATTACTGGTAATACATAAAGTTGAAAATATGTTTCATTGTGCATTAATGTTAACTAACAAAATTTACAAAAATCATCTGCAGTGATAAATTATTTGATTGAATATCCTAAGTCTCAAGTTCATGAAAAAGCAAAAATCCTATAAAACTGATGTTTATTAAAAAACAAAGTAGATTTTTAAAAGGTAGGCAAGATCATGTGAGAGAAAAGTCTACACATTTAAAGCTCAATGAATGACTAGGTCTCTCCAATAACATATATGTAATGCAAACTTCTGCTAGCTTAAACTGTTTTGAATCCATTTAATAAGATGTCTTTATTTCCTTCATTATAATTCACAGGTCACAAACATTTTTAGCCTTGTTGGGAAGTATATTAGGGTTCTCCAGAAGAAAAAAAACAATTAGATGTGTATGTATGTATATATGTCTATATATGTATACAATATTACAAGGAATTGGCCTGTGGGATTATGGAGGTTGACAAGTACAAAATCTGCAGGGTAGGCCGACAGGCTAGAGACCCAGGAGAAGAAGTTTGAGTCCAAAGGCAGTCTACTGTAGAACCAGGAAGAGCCAATGTTGTAGATGAAATCCGAACACAATCTGCTAGACAATTCTCTTTTGCTTGAGGGAGGTCAAGCATTTTTTCTAGTCAGGCTTTCAACTGATTGGATAAGGCCCTCTTACGTTAGGAAGGGCATTATGCTTTACTTGAAGTCCACCGATTTAAATGTTAACCTCATCCAAACACAGAATACCCAGAATAATGTTTGACCAAATATCTGGACACGCTGTGGTGCCAAGTTGACACCTAAAATTCACCATAATAAGTGCACCTCTTGTCAGTTGGCATCCACACACAACTCCTGAAACCATACTTAATCTCCAAATAATCTCCATTATTAATCTCCAAATAAAGAAAATAAGAGGGTCATAATTCCACCTAACATGATACAACTATTCTGCATATAACCAAAAACACGCTACCCTTTCCTCAGAAGAAGATGCAAAAAGTTCTTAAATGACATTTATTCTTCTCGATATCCATAATTTAAATACTATGCTATAAAGTTAACAATACTTAAATACTATAATATAAAGTCAATACATCTGATAGTACATGATAAAGAGATAAAACAGGGAAAAGGTATTTGCTATGCAAACACACATGAAAATATATTCATAACAAAATAAGGAGGAAACACTCATGACAATCACAGTCCTTGTTTCCGTAACTGGTCACGTGGTCATAGGTATTCATGACTACTTTCTTCCATTACCCAGTCCATATTCCCTTTGCCTTTAGCAAACACTTCTGCTGGTCCTGGTTCTTCACCAGGTAAGGTGACCCAAACCTTCATTCCTGATAATATACTGGCACATAGGACATTTCTAGGCACCAGACTAGGCAGTAATGACAAGCAGGGGAGTCTAGGCCAGGGAAAAGAAAATGTCCAAATAAGTGGAGTATTTTAATGTAGTTTAATCTTACTTTACTAAAAATGTTGTAAACATCGCAAAAGAGCTGCTTTTTTCCCTTTAGATTGCAAAGTGTGTTGGGCCTATTTGTCTAAATCACCTCAGTTCTGTTCCAGTCAGATATATTTTTATGGCATAAAAACCCCTACCATTAGATATGTTGGTTTTAGAGGGCATGTATCGGAGGATGTTGAGGAATAAATTATCGTTTTACTTTGTTTTTTATCAAGAAGATTCTTAGTGTTCAGAGGAAATCCTGAATGCTATTACTTATTCATATACCTACCCCATATATATAGTACATGAAGGTAAGTGCTCCATTTTATGGGAATGTAAATCTGTTCCTTTCACAAACACTGAATTCATAGTTAGAGTTTCATATTTCAATTAAGTAATTAAAACTTGTTAAATTGCCATAATTCAAAACTAAGTATCACACATAATTAAAAAATAGAGTAGAAAAGATAGAAAAGAGTTTGCGAAAGGGATAATAAATCTGAAAGTACTAAATTAAAATGACTTTCAAAATAGATGAGAAAATAAAAAAAAATAAAATTGCCCTTAAAAACATTACTTATTTTAGAAAATTGTGGCTATAATAATCTTGCCTTATACTGGAAACAGGCCAAGCTGTGTATAATCTCCCAATAAATGTGTTCGACAAATATTTACTGAATACCTAGTTTGTGCCAGGTATTATTCTAAGCCCTGGAGACACAGCAGTGAATAAAACAAAGTCTTTGTGCTTATAAAACTAAAAATTATAGAGGGGTGGACATAAATCAATACATATGTCAACTAGTCAAGAGTGCTATAAACAAAAATATAGCAGAGTACAAAGGCTAGTGACTGATGGGTGGAAGGGAATATGCTGTTTTACCTTGGATGGTCAATAAGAACTTCTCTATCTAGGCAATATTCAAACAGAGACTTCAAGAAAGTGTGCGCTGGTGTGGTGAAGACATGAGAAGAGTATTTCACCGGCACAGAGGTACAGAGGGTGAGGGGGTTGTTAGGGAGATAAGATTCTACAGGTAGCCAGGATAAGAGCTTTGGTTTTTATTCTGGAGGGTTTCAAGCAGAGAAATGACATAATCCAAGCATATTTTAAAAGGCATACTAGGCTGTGGCGTTTAGCTTGTAAGGAAACACAGAAAGAAGCAGGGAGACTGGATGTAATAAGCCAACAGTAGTTCTAATTTTGTAGTATTTCATTATGAGATAAATCTACCCTGTATGCATTTGGATAATGCTAATATTTTTACTTCAAAGGAACGTTAAGATATTTTGGTTTCCACATTTCTAAAATTGATACATGAACATAATTCCATCACTTACAGAGGTCTAATACTCTATATGTGGTAACAAAAAACAAAAATTAAATTGATGAAGACAAAATACAAACATCAAATAAAGAATGTATACTTGAGAAACATGGTATTAACAACTAATTTTAAATGATCATACTAAGTATATAATATCCCAGTATGTGGTACTTTTTTTTTTTATTGTTATTACCAAAATAATTTATAGGGTTTGTGCTGCTTAGACTAGTTTAGATACCTGGGGTGCTTGTTAAAAATGTAGTTTTCTGAATTCTAGCGAGTGTCAAAATCTCCAGGGGTTTAGGGACTAAAAATTTACATTTTAAACAACCTCCCAGATGATTCTAACATATAATGATGTCTAAACCAGCAAATCTCAGAGTAATGAAAGAGTATTCATTTGAATATTAAGATTGAAAACAAGGATTGTATTCTTTTACTTTATCTCAAATCCATTTTTGAATCGGGTGGGATAGGAATAAAGGCACATTAAAATTAAAATTCCGTTGCTCTGCCATAATTCGAAGATAAACAATGAGTCAAACTATAATAAAAGATGCAGAAGAATATGCTTTGTTAATCAGGTGGCAATAAAAAAGCATTAGAATGAGAGCTTTAGTGTAAAAATGATCTTAGAAAGCTTGTTGAACAACTTTCTTATTTTCTAGATGAGGAAACTGAGAATCAGAAAAGCTAAGTAACAGCCAAAAGTAGCAGTCCAGATTGTGCACCCCTCGTAACTGCTGTCTCCTCTCTATTGTTTCCATTACTACACCATCTAACATTTCTGTTAGATTATCACATTTTTTATTTCCTACAGAATTAGGTGATAGTGATATTTGGGAAAAAAATTTTTTCTTACATTTATTGGGATGACATTGGTTAATAAAATAGGGAAAATCTTTCTATTTTCCAAAAAGTGAAATACAAATGAAAATCTTTCTAAAAGTTCTGAGCCAAACCTATTCTGTAGGATAATACTCTAAAACCTATTATTTATTATAAAACCTAGGTTTATATTTTTTGTTTTTCAAAAATTAAGTATTTTAGACTATTCTGACAAAGTTTAGCTACTCATAGTAAGCTCAAATATTTGTGGTATCTGAGATATTATTGTTCAGTATTATTTTTTCCCAATACCTTTGGCTGTGACTTATAATGGCTCCCTGTAGGAAGAGCAGTCTTGTTGCTCAGTGACTGGGCTTGGTCACATGATCTGCTTTGGCCAACAGAATGTAAACAGACCAGATGAGCACTATATCTACTTTAGACACTTTTAGATCCATTTCACATTGCTGCCAGTTCTCTTGCACCATTGTCCTCTGCCACTATAAGGGCATATCCCAGAAAGGGGCCTTCTCTTTCAGCCTGGGTCCTAGATGAGCAGACCTGAACCTGAACTACATCCTGTAGGACAGCCATAGCAACAAACCCGTAGTAGCCGACACGCCACGAGTGAGAAATATGTTATTCAAAACTGCTGAAATTTTTGAGGTTATTATTCAATGCAGTCTGATAAAAGCAAACACATAAATGTTTCCAAACCTGTGCCAAAATCTGGTACCTCAGCCAGAAGGATATCGAAAGTAAAATTCTAAGGTTCCTTAACTGAAAGAGATGACATTTGCCAACAATACCTGTGGTAAGGGGCTAATATCCAAAATACATATAGAACTCATACAACTCAACAACAACAAAAAACAAACAATCCAATTAAAAACTGGGCAGAAAACCTGAACAGACACTTCTCCCAAGAAGACATACAAATGGCCAACAGACATATGAGAAGATGCTCAACTTCTTCTATTAGGGAAATGCAAATCAAAATCACAATGAGATACTACACACACCTGTTAGAATGATTATCATCAACAAGATTAAGTAACAAGTGTTGGAGAGGTCGTGGGGAACACAGAACCCTCATACCCTGCAGGTGGGAATGTAAATTGGTACAATCACTATGGAAAACAGTATGGAGGCCCCTCAAAAAATTAAGAATAGAATTACTTTATGACCTAGCAATCCCTCTTCTGGGTGTCTACCCCCCAAATTTGCAAACATTTATCCGTAAAGATATATGCACCCCAATGTTCATTGTGGCATTGTTCATGGTGGCCAAGATATGAAAAAATCCAAGTGTTTTTCAGTAGATGAATGGATAAAGAATATGTGGTACATATATACTATGGGCTATTACTCCCATAAGATGAAATACTGCCACTTGCAAAGACATGAATGGACCTTGAGGTTATCATGCTAAGAAAAATAAGTCAGACAGAAAATGTTGAAAACCATATGATTTCACTCATATGTGGGATATAAAAGTGAAAGCAACAAACAAGACAAACAAAAGCTCATAGACACAGACAACGGTTTAGTTGTGTCTAGAAAGAAAGGAGGGAGGAGGTGGTAGATAAAGGTAAAGGGGGTCAAATATATGGTGATGGAAGATTTGACTTTGGTTGAATACACAATGCAAAATACATGATGTATTATTGAATTGTATACTCAAAACCTATATAATTTTATTAACCAATGTCACCCCAATAAATTTATTTTAAAAATTCTAAGGTTCTTAAGCCAAGAATCTGTTATAAAATATATAAATATCTTATCATGTGCCTGTATAAACATTAGTGATAGAATGTTTTTATGCTGTTTAGAGTTTGGTATATGACAGGTATGTATTTGAGTTATGGTCGTTTGTGTTTGGAAAATAGGTGTAATGAATCTACGTGACAATTTCATAATGTAAAATTGCACCAATGTGCAGAAAGGAAATGTCACAATTTATCTGGGGATGTAATTTCAAAGTCCATGGAAATATGAGAATGTTTTTTAAAATTATAATCCCACGAACACACAATGCTCTATCAATTTACATGTCAGGTTTACATAAGCAAAAATAATTTGCTTCTCCTTGTAAGTTTTTTGAAGTTTTCCTTCTTACTATTCTTAAATCTCCTGCTAATGATTGTTAGATGTTTGGTTAGGAAAATTACCTTTAATTTTATTCTTTCAGTGCATTCAGGCAAGAATTTCACATATTTTGAAGGACAACTTGTCAACAGATAACACCAACTCTGGGGGAAATCTAGCTATAGATTATTATGTCTATTTTTCAGAAGTTATAAGATCGATGTTTAGTAATTTCATCTGGCAATGGAGAGCTAGAGCTGGTTCATATCAACTCAAAAGAGCAAAGTATGTGCATCTCCTCCTAACTCGGTATTCAGTTACTTCACATTGATAGCTTGAAATCAATCACGGTGGGAGAATTTATATGACGAAAATTGGAAGGCACTAAAAATAAGGGCTTTTTTCTTCACCACAGAGGTGATAGTTAAACGTTTATCCATGTACACTAGGCTTAAAAATTCACCTTAACATTTGGTACTTTAATGTTCAAAACATTTTTAAATGGCCTAATTTGATCTATGAGGAAGGCTACAGAGTTAAAACTGAAGCTAGTGGCTCTTTATAAAGGTTTAGAAGGAGTGAAGGCACTGAGGAACGAAGCTTGATGATGCTCCAGGAACTCTATTCTGCTCAGACTCTAGGCACTAGTAAAACTGATGCACCTAGAATAGGAAATGAGACCCAGTATATAGATGGGAAATCAGAAGACATTCTGAAAGACAGAAGCACAACAGTCATAATAGTCAAACTGTTTTCTTTTCTTGGTATATATACACACAGTCAGACATACTGCCGACAAACTGTTAGAACAACATATGTTAGGTACACACATTTTAAGTCTTTCAATTTTCCAAATACTTCTGATTATAAGAACTTATGAATCATTTATTTTAGGTTTTGCTGGGCAGATTTATTCTTTAGGACTTTTAAACAAAGTAAACAGGGCCTCAACACTATCAATTTTTTATTTGGGATATCTATCAGCAAAAACATCTCAAGTAAGAAAAATGATGTGCCAGAATTTGTGTTAGTATTAACAGTTCTCTAAGTTTTGTTGTTGTAATCTTAGTAGCAACTTATTTTCTATAGACCGTGTTGAAGAACTATAACTTCACTAAAAAAAGATGAATAAACATGTATTTACTTGAGAGACTGAAATATGTGTGTGTGTATACATATGTATGTGTGTGTATATATACATATATATGTGAACACACACATAATAGGGTTCACATAAAAGTATCCATTTGGGAAGAAATGATTCTTGTCATAAATTACCACCTTTATTCACAGACTTGCAAAATAGATACAGTGCAAATTGTTACTATATCTATTTTTTAAATTATGTATTAAACATATTTAAGTCACTGATCAAAGTTAACTTAAAATTAAATTTAAAAAATCTACTTTTTTCTATTAGTATACAATTAGTAACTAGAATAGTTTATGAATTAGCACAATATATAAATATTAAATAAAGCAACTTGACAGTGGAATCTTATATAATATAAATATTAAAAATCATCGGATGGTACAGGAATTCCTTTAGGCATTCCCAATGACTAGATTATGATTCATGTTTCACAGAAAAGTAAACACAAAATTTTTAAATCTATATATAAATAAAAATTAAATTAGAAATTACAAGCCAAAATAAAAAGTAGCTATGCTCAGAAATATTTTTAAAAATCACATCACCAAATTGTTAGTCAACTTTTTAACCTTCTTAAATAAAAAATATTTTTTGTTAGAAACAAATTACCATGCATAATCTTTAGCATGTATGTTGTTACTGTAGTGAATACCTCCATAATATACCATATAATGCCACTTAACAGCATTTTCCAAACTGTGCTCTGAGAAACTAAAGTTTTCAAAAAATGTTGGCAGACATTCCACCAAAAAAATTAGGAACTACAAACCTTAACTCACCCCACCTTCACTGTGTCCAGTATATATTAAATGTTCCAAAGTTCAGCAGTAAGGAAACCTGCCTAACTCTGTTGAGTTTATTGAATCCCATGCTGATTTCACCACATAATTTTTATTTGGCAGATACGATTTTTGAAAATTGCTCTGTAGTTATTGATATGCATTCTGTAAGCCCTCCCCTGACCTCAATCTGTGCCTACCACACAGATGTCAATATTTGTTGTCAATATATATTGTTGACTAAATGGATGGATGAATATGTCTTATCTATTGTCATTTATTCTATTGTGGCTCACCAAAAGTAGTTTGGGCATGAATAAGAACTGTGATACAATTTAGGAGCTAATTAGTAATGAAGGGATTGGCTTCTACAAAAGGCAAATAATTACATAAGTAAAAGTAGAAAAATACTGCATCAAACTTTGGTTTGTTTTATGTAACAAACTGAACAAACTTTAAGTAAACAAATCTTATTTGGTGGAATTACTGAAAAAGTAAAAAGAAATAAATAACAGTGTGAACTTAGTTTAATTGCAGACTCACGTAATTTTAGAGTTTAAAATGCTTCTCAGCTGATGTCATTTCATAGCATGAGGATGGATTGTTAGTGTTCAGCACATAGATGATAGCTCATCTTCCAGGCTTATCCTTGTCTAATTTCATAGAGGCTGTAACAAACCTATTTACCCAAACCTTCCATTATCTACAGCAGTGTCCTGAAATGATCAATTTTGAAAGTGGCTAATGAGATACCCAAGCTTATCTTATTATTCTAGTATGGAATAATACAAACAGTAAAAATCATTAGACATTGAACAGCATTGTTATACAAATAAAATTTAAAACATCTCAGTTGTTTGTACAGATTCTCATTTGTAACAGAAAGAGCTATTTCATCTTTGCTGTAATCTACTCAATTTATCTGATCATATGACCGCTTTGCTTTTAAATTTTTCCTCAAAAATTTTATAGCTAAGACTGCACTGATTTACTTTACCAAATACATTGATAAAAATCCTCCCTCCTTTTAAAATGTCAATTTCGATATGTTTTCTTTCAAAATTAATCAAACCATTAATAGTATTCACAGGTACAAAATTTTAAGCCAAAAATTCAGATATATAGGCAAAATTTGAAATATTCTTTCTGCTGTGCCAAAGGAAAAATCCTGGCCTCTATCCATGTTTACAAAAAATATATAATAAATCATGATCTCTGATTAAAATGATTTATCTTTCCCCTTTGACTTACAGTTATTGCTGCCAATCATCACCTCATTTGTTTATTGACATTAATGTAATGCTAGAGAACTAGACTGCAAATATAAAATGGTAGCTGTTAGAACAGTGTTTTGGCAATTGCTAATATTCAGTTAAGGCTCACTGACAAAATTTTCAAAGTGGCTAAAAAAAATTCTTCTGAATTACCAATATTAAATGTGCTAAAAGTGGGTAAACTAGATGCAACATTGATAAATGCGTGATAAATGGCTTTGAAAATGAAAACTACTGTTAGTAACAAGCATCCTTTTAATATCTTAAAATAAAAAATGAAAAGCCATTCATTATTAATATACACAGCAACCAAATGTAATTTTTATTGACTCCTTGGTTAATGTTATTACACTTGCAAATATGAGTTTGTAGTCTTTAGACAATTCATGAGAAGCATCAAAAAATAAAAATACTTCTGCAAATAAATTTTATTTTATTTTTGCTAAAAATTGGCTCAAAACTAACCACTCCAAAGGAAAGGAAGAATATTAACCTAAATGCTTTACTACCTATTCTGTATTTTTAGGGTCATATTTCAGAGCAATTTAAATTGAGAGGACCCTGTAATTATGCACAGAGTCAGGGACATATCTTTATCTATTACTAGCCACTGGGAAGATAATTTATCTTTTCAAAATGTTAAGATAAGTAATTATTAAAAAATTTAAATCAGTTGACAATGCTAATAATGGGTCATTTGACTTCAAGTTTTAATGGATAGTCTGCATATTCTCTCTTAAGGGAACCTTTGTAGACTGTCGGTGGGAATTGTAAATTGGAACAGACATTATGGAAAACCATACGAAGGTTCTTTAAAAAATCAAACATGCTATATGATCCAGAAGTCCCACTTTGGGGTATATATCCAAAGGAAATAATATCTGGATCTCAAAGAGATATCCGCACTCCCACATTCATTTCAGTGTTATTCATAATAGCCATTGTAATGGAATAGTATTATTATTCAGTCTTAAAAAGAAGGAATTACTGACATTTCAACAGTAATGGATGAACCTAGAAGACTTGTGCTAAGTAAATAAACCAGACACAGAAAGACATACACTGTGTGATCTCACTACATGTGCAATTTAAAATACTCAAATTCATAGGAGCAGAAAGTATAATGGTAGTTACCAGAGAGTGGGGGAAGGGGAAACGAGAGATGTTGGTCAAAAGGTACAAAGCTTCAGTTATGCAAGATGAGTAATTTCTGGTGTACAATAACGTGGCTATATATTTAACATACTTTACTGTATACTTGAAATTTGCTAAGAAGGTAGCTCTTAAGTGTTGGTAACAAAAAAAAGTGGTAACTATCTGAAGAGATAGACATGTCAATTA
This sequence comes from Eonycteris spelaea, assembly GCA_003508835.1. Classification (NCBI taxonomy): domain Eukaryota; kingdom Metazoa; phylum Chordata; class Mammalia; order Chiroptera; family Pteropodidae; genus Eonycteris; species Eonycteris spelaea. The sequence continues at coordinate 13,398,409 of PUFA01000018.1, read as the reverse complement.
ACTTGAATGTGGTGATTATTTCATGTTGTAAATGTATTTCAAATCCTCAAATTTTATACCTTAATATAGGCAATTCTTAATATAAATGTATAGATATACACAATTGTCAAATACACCACAATAAAAGGAAAAAAATCAAAACTGTCTTTTGTTATGGTAACGAGTTTTGTTTTCTCTAATTCAATAAAATATTGTTCTTCATTTTAAAATTTAAATTGTTAAGTGAAAAAGATAAAGGCTAAAACGAGGTTAAACATGGTTTACAAAACTAGAAATGTGCAAACCTGGGTTTATTAACTGATTTGAAAGTATCCTAGAACAGGGGTTACAAATTCAGTCCACAAGACAAATCCAGGCTGCCACTTAAAAAAAATGATTTTTACATTTTCTAATGGCTAAAAAAAAAAAAAAAAATATTTTTGTGACCTATAAGAATTACATGAAACTCAACTTTCAGTGTCCATAAGTAGAGTTTTATTGGAACACGTTCATTTATGTATTGTCTGTGGTTGCTTCCACATGACAGTGGCAGAGCTGAGTAACTGCAACAGATCTACCTGATGCTCTATTTTGCACTGCTGCTTAGCACATTACTCACTGCAGTGACACGGTTATAACTACCAGCACTTTGAATGCCACACATAGTCATACCACAATATTTTAAAGTTTTTTTTATAACCAGTGCATACCCATAATGTCAGAACAAGGGGGGCGGGGAGAGGTGTTCTGTGTTTAAGGCAAAGTGGAGTATGAATTATTTTATCGAATTAGACCGCATGCAGTGATACTGTAGTTGTTCTGAAAGAATACTATACATTAAAATTACCCAGTGAAGCACTCATCACAGTATTTTCAATTCATAGAATGAAGTTGCCAGAGAAATAAGAAAATTTAAAAAAGGCATCTCATTACAACAGGGTTTCTTTACAAAAATAAAAAAATAAAAATAAAGCCGCAGCCAAAGAAAGTTTCTGACTGGCTCATTTGTTAGCCAAGCAAAGAAAGCCTTTTTACCAATGATGAGTTAATTAAATTGTTTTTGATTCATCAGCTGAATAAATATATGTCCAAAGTAAACTTGCTTAACACTATTAAATTAGCCTTTTGGCAAGAACAGTTGCTGGAAAGAATTGAGAACATTGGGAACGTCAATAGTCAATTTAAAAAAAAAAAAGGCAAATGATTCTGAGTGGTTTTCCTTGGCTCTTCATGAGTCAACAGATGTTACTGATACTGCCTAGTTATTGTTTATTTGATAAGTCAATGCCAAGGCTGAAGTGTCTGAAGAGTTAGTTTCTATGAATAGTCTGTGTGGAACAATTACAGGCAAGAATATTTTTGAAGTTAAGAAAACATATTCAGTACAACCTGAAGTAGAATCTGCTAAGATGTGTTGCTAGTGATGGTAAAAATGTTTGTGGAGCCGAAAAAAAAAAAAAAAAAAAAGCTTAGTTGGTCAAATTTACAAAGCTTGTAAAAATGTAGTGTTTAAAACCTTTGGTTATTAACTGTATGATTCATCAGCAGGTACTTTGTGGACTATATTTGACTCAGCCTAGTAGTGTCAATGGTGCACTTCACTTAACCACCAACAGTTGTTATCTTTTGTCAGATATAGAAGCTGAACATCCCGGTTTGTCCTACCACACAGCAGTTTGTTGGCTTAGCAGTTTTGTCAGTAGTTTTTGAGTTCAGAGCTGATACTGAAATTTTTCTGAATAAGAAATACCCTCAACTACTTTTATGAAATGCTGAAAACTTTAGAATTTAACTTTTGTTGCAGACTTGATAACACTTTATAATGAATTCAACCAAAAGTTAAAACAGTGCAAAACAGTGAGAACAGTTATTCCCACAGTATGCAGGATTCACCATGATTCAGGAAAAGGATTCAGATTCAAAGAGAGTTGAGAACAGCGCTTCTCACAGGGTGGCCCTCCAACCAGTAGCATCAACATCATCTGACTACTTATTGGAAATGCAAAATTCTACTGAATCAGAGGCTCTGGGGGTGGAGCAAAACAGTGTTTATCTATGAAACATAATTTTGATGACAACTGACATTGTTTGAATCACAAAGTAACATCAAGTACTTTACGTACTTCCTGTACTATTGAAAGGTAAGACAATAAGCAAGATCTCCATTTTCACACCAACTTGCAACAGATATATTTTCTGAGCTCTGAGCTAAAACTATAGATCTAAAAGCGTTTTTGGACCCTGGTACAAAGGATAAAGGAAATGTCCATTTTTCAAAGTCCATTCAGTTGTGCAATTGAGGAGCCTCCACCGAATCTTCAATTGGAAGTGATTAATCTGCAATGTAATAATGTGCTAAAAGGAAATTATCAAGAAAGAATCTAATATAATTCTATCAATGCCTTCCAAGTGATAAATACGCTCAATGAAAATCCTATTCTTCTCATGATTAACATATGTATTTGGCAATACCTATTTGTATGAAAAGATTTTCAGACAAAATATGTAAAATCTTACTAGAGATCAACATTAACAGATGAATATTTGCAATCAATTTTAATGATAGGAAATACTAACTTTGAATCCCAGTTAAGTGAAATATTATCCTCACCAAGAGTATTTCACTCTTCTCATTATAGAACCATACTGCAAAAAATTGTTCTCAAGTATTATTTTTTGAATTGTCAATAAAAAATTTTTGTGACTTTGTTTTCTCTTTATTCATATAAGTACTCGCTCAATAATTTCAACTTTGCCTCAGCTAAAAAGCCTCAACTATTCACTGTCTGGCCCTTTACAGACGTTTGCTGACCTCTGCTCTAGAACCAGAAGCCACTCCAGACACAGCATAGGTTGAATGCTTTGCCTCTAAAGCTAGATGCCTTGAGTCTGTTTGCTGGCTCTGCCACTAGCAGCTATGTGACTGTAAGTTCTTCAATCTTTCTTTGCCTCGGTTTCCTCATCTGTAAATGGGGGTAAATAATGCTATCTATTTCACAGGGCCGTTTCTGAGAATTAAGTAAGGTAGTAAGTACAAAGCACATGAAAAGGTGCCTGGCACAAAGTAAGCATTTATTCAATGTCAGCTGCTAATTTAAGATAAAAGTACTACTTCACCCTGTTGGTATAAATCTCAAAGTATAACTCTTATCCTCCTAAAAGGTCCACTGACTAAAACTTTTAAAATGTTTACATACATTTGTTAGTAAGAAGAAAATCTAATGCATGAAGATAACAATGGAGAATAACCAGGCGCTTTTCCAGCTGCCTCTTGCTTCTGCCATCATATAGAGATAAAGTGAGGCATACTGCCAGGACAGCGATTCTCATTTGGATGGCTTCTTATATAGAGTACACTGTGTTAATATTTTAATATTTTAAATGTCAAAATATTGCATTCTTTATATTCTATAAAAGAGTAAACACACTACTGTTAGTAATAATTTATAACATTTATATTTTAAAAAATTGACATTTAGCTTAAATCAATAACATGTTTTCATTCAATAAATGTTTACTAAGTGCCTATTATTTGCTATATATATATATAAATTTGTTAAATTAAAAACTTTTAGGGAACAACACTTTCACATACGTAGTCGTGAGAGAACCCTCACAAATTGCCTGAAGATATATATTAACCATGCCAATTTTTTAACCAAATGTGCTTTTCTTAAATGACTATAATCTCATTACAAGAAGTTCTAGAGTAACACTGTCCAATATAACCAATAGCCTCAAGTGACTGCTGAACACAGAATGTGGCTAGTACAACTGAGAAATAAAATTTTAAATTACATTTAAGTTAACTAAAATTAAATAAAAAGCCACACACGGCTAGTGGCTGCTGTACTGGACAGCAGAGTTCCACAGGATCATTCTAGGACACGCCGATGTTGGAATTGAACATTTATTTTCCTATGTGAAAAAATAAATTTGTTACAGTATACACTTAATATTAATTTGCTATTTGAAACAGCCCGCCTTTTCATGACATAAAATATTTTCTGTTTACCTTCTTAGCAGGGAAATAAATCAATTTGGTATTTAACAAAATAATTTGTTTGTTTCTTCCTCCACTATAGGTGATTTCTAGTTATTTAAGGTTCTGGGGCACAGAAAAAAATATATAAAAATAAAACCCACATATAATGCAGAAGTCTTAAACCTTTCCCTCTGGTAAATTTTTAAGGCATCTGCTTAACAGTTGGAAAGCTATTTTGTTTAGAGGTTTACCTCTTGCTCTTGGTCACGCCCACGTTTTTTAAACTGGTATTCTGTAGTAGTAAAACAGATCAATATATAAGAAGAAAAGTGGAAAACTAAAAATTTTCAAGCTGAAGAGTTACTATATCAGCTTAAAAAATAGTTTTAACCGATGAAAAAATAAGACTCTCCAACTAATTGACAATTTTTTACATACCAAACAAAATACTGTCCAGGTCATAAGGCTTATTAATAAAGCAACCTTACATGGAGGTATAAAAAACTAATTTTATTTTTTTCATAAATATCATGATAATTTATTGCTCAAAGTATTCCTTTAAAAATAAGTTAAAATGTTTCCACATTACTCTTTGATTCAACATGTAATTATTGACTAAAGAATAATATCACTGATTAACATAAGGTAAAAATAATATGAGCCACTCACATATTCTTGAAAAAAAGTGCTTGCAATATTTTGTGAAAACATTTGTTTACATCTTTACTTGATTGAGAGGACAATTTCATTGATCTTTAAAATCTACAAATGTCTTAATGAGACATTCTCACCATTATAAAAACTACACAAAACAAAAACAAAACCTACTCTAAAATAAAATCCTATAAAAGCACATTAATTTTATTATAGAACATACATAAAGTCACTGAGTAAAGCTCTTTTTTATGAACACTTTTGGAAAGCTCACATTGAGTTCTAGCACAGCTCTATTATCAATCTGTGAACAGAAGGACACATCGAGCAAGGAAAGATCTTTGCAAGCTTCCAGGAGTTTTCTCAAGGATGCCGGACTTACCATTCTTGTTCCTGTTTAAAAAAACAAAGCCACAGAAAATACTTTAAATATAACATTTATATAATGTTCTGATAAAGATTTTTTATTATTTGTTTAAAATAACAAATTGTATTTTAAAATTTAAAAAAAAAGACTTCTGATTGAAATAGTCCTGTAAAAAATTACAAACGAAATTTTCTCAATTTGGCATCTCTGTCAATACTTTACCCACTATCTTCATTCCCTCCCCCTTCCTCTTCTAATCAGCTTCTCCAAACTTTCCTGTGTCTGTCACCCCAGTTCGAAACTGTTTGCACAGCTCATTTTCTTTAACCCATGGGGTAAAATTAGGCAGCAATGTTCATAATGATTCAACCTCTAATTCCACCCAATTCAGCACTGAGCAACTACCCTGTAGAAACTTTTGTTTCAGGCACTGGAGATGCATAAGACATATCTGCCGTAAGCAGCTTGACTAGAGTTGAAAGCAAATAATTACAACACAATTTGATAAATTTTACAGTCAGCGGTTGGTATAAAATGATGTTACTGGAAGACAGATGATGGATGATGAGTACCATCTAGCCCGTGTTAAATCTGAACTGATTATGGGATATTTAGATGGAAGCTAAATTATCACTAGGCTCTAAGATGTCAACTGTTGTAAAACATACCTTACTTTACAACTTTTCTAAGGAGAAAAAAAATCAATTGTATTACATATACAATCTACTGGGATGGAGATTAAAGTTTCTGAAATGTTAACCTATACCTTTTTCTCTGAGAACTTTCTACTCCCGTCCCTGCCATGGGCTCCAGAAGTTCTAACTACACTGCTACTCTGGCTGTGACTGGCCCCATGCCTAATCAATACAAAGTCCCCTGAAAATTTAGAATTGGAATTCAGTAAAGTCTTTAGTGTCCATAGATCCTTTGAACTTGGAAAACTGGGGTGAGTCTGTTGTATTTACCTATGTGTACCAAGAGAGGCAGAGATGGCCAGCAGAGATGGCAAGAAAAGAACAAAGCAGAACCAGAAGGAGAAGCAGACACGATCTACCACATGATCCAACTATCCTTCTACTGGGTATTTACACCAAAGACTTAAAACTCATATCCAAAAAGATATTTGCACACCGATGTTCATAGCAGCATTATTCACGGTGGCCAGAACATGCAAGCAACCAAAGTGTCCTACAATAGATGATTAGCTAAAGAAGTTGTGGTACATATATACAATGGAATATTAGTCATAAGAAGAGATGAAATATTGCCATTTGCGACAACATGGATGGACCTTGAGATAATCATGCTAAGCGAAATAAGCCAAACAGAAAAAGTTGAAAACCACATGGTATCACTTATACGTGGAATATAAACCTAAAAGCAACAAACAAACAGGGCAAACAGAGATTCATGGACATGGACAATAGACTAGTGGTTACCAGAAGGTAGGGAGAACAGGGAGGTAGATGGAGTGAAAGGGGTCAAATACGTGGTGACAGAAAGAAATCTAACTATGGGTGGTGAACACATAATGCAATATATATATATATGCCTTACTATTGAATTGTATACCTGAAACTTACTGAATTTCGTTAAGCAATGTCACCATAAAAAATAAATTAATTTTAAAAATTAAAAAAATAAAACTAAAATATAGAGAAAAAGAAATAAAAAATAATATTCTAGAAACAAAAAAGTCTTTGTGAGCGTACGGCTGGAGAGAGCAGGGGTAGAGGACAGGTGCTTGAGCATGCAGGATAGAAAAAGGGAGGGAAAAGAGAAAAAACGGCTTCCTTGCTTTTTGATGGTCTTCCAATCCCTCTTGAAGTCTGACCATAGCTAGTTGCTACCTATGGGCTCTGATTATTTTCTATTTGCCAGTCTTGGTCATTAGAATCTGAGTTTCCTGATAAATTAAGAGTTCCTAAGAGAATGTTAGGAGAGGAAGTCAGAGATTGAAAATATAACTGGGCTAGGTTTCCCTGTCCTAGGCTTCCAGGGCACGCTGTGCCTTTGTTTGTTTTTGTTTGTTTGTTATTCACTTATGATACAACATGTATTCAGTCGGCTTGCTCCTTCAGGGCAGAGGCCATATCTATCTTGTTCACTGACGTATTTCCAGTTTAAAAACAGTGCCTGACATGGTATTTGCTCAAAAAAGTATATAATAAATGAAGCAATGAAGAGATGGTGGGTAATTTTCCAATACCATCACCCTGGTATAGACTCTCATTAGATGGATTATTGCAGCTAATCTCTGATTTTGATCTCTACCTTCCTCAATTCACCTACTACTTGTTTCCAGATTAATATTCCTAAAACACAGCCCTAAATGCACCACTCACACCCCTAATTAAAACCTGGTAACAGCTCTTCCTTGTTTAATTTTGTGCAGATTCCTCATCTTGCTATTCAAAATTCTCCATGAAAGCCTCCTTTATACTAACATTCTCAGTTAAATTAGGTTGCTTATTCTCTAAAGATATTCTGTATTTTAACTCCTCTGCTTTTACTTCATGCTATTCATTCTTCCTAAAATGCCCTCCTATCCCTATTTCCTATTCATTTTCCAAAGATAGATTTCAAGTACCTATTAACCTTTTAAATTAAGCTTTTCCTTATTTCTCTAATAAGGTATACTCTCTTTTCCTTGAGCTCCATTAAAATGGACTTGCTTTTGGCTTGCATTATAGATATACATATACTTCTTTTCTTGCTACATTATAAATTCTCTGAAGGTAAGAACTGTATCTTTCTAGCTTTGTACTGACCAGTATTTCCAGTATGAAGAAGGTATGCCACTTAACACTCAATATATGCTAATCACGAAATGACAAATAAAATGACTATCATCTTGGATTAACTAAGAATTATTTTAACATATTAGGATTCTAACTCTTAAGAAACAAACAAAAAAAGGAAACGAACAAAAAAAAACCCCAGTAAAAATAAAGGAAATATAAGATGATAGTTAGGCACATAGACTCTGGTTCAAATCCAGATTCCTTACCAGCCAGGAGACCCTGTGAAGATCAATCACTTAACCTGTTTCATCCTCATTTGTGGCTAATACTAATAACTATCTCATAAGGTTGTTGTAAGAATTAAATGAGTTAATATAAGTTCAGAACAGTATAAAATATATAGTAACATTGCTGTTAACATTATTATTATTATTATTTATTTTTTACTGTGCTCTTCATATTGAAATGAGATGTTCCAATAGAGTTGTTTGATGGCTATCTTCCATCTATAATTAGTTCTCATGTAATAGGTAATGATACTTCCTTGCTCTTATGCTCATAAAAGTTACAAATGTTTTCAAAAAGAAGCCATAATTCTTACCTAGTCTTCTTTTATGTCTTTGTCAAGTAATTAATACATTTATAAGCCAAAGTTAGGTTACCTGACACCCAAACCCACTATTTGTTACAATTGTGCTTGTATTTTAGGATCGGTGTTACTTTTTTTGTGCTTCTGTAGTATCTTTTAGATACTGGCTACTCATCATCTCTAGTGTATGAGTTTCTATGGTTTTGTTTTTTGTTTTGAGGGAGAAGTGATGCAATTAACAATTCATTTTAAAAGGCCCTGACCACCTTTCCTCATTCTTCCTATGACTTTTTCTTGAATGTCTCAAAATATTTCTCTTATAAAAGGTCTAGGCTAATTCAAGGGGGAAGGTGGGGAGGAAGGAAAAGAAGCAAGGCAAGCGGGTGTGGTGTTTAAAAAAAATGGTACTATGAGGTCCAAAACCTTGGATTTGAACCCTGGCTCTGCCACAGATTAACTGCCCTCACCTATGAAAAGACAATAATGTCCAACTCACTGAGCTATGAAATTTAAGGAAAACACAACAGATAAAAAATTCAACAGTATCTAGCCCAAAGTGTACATGTAATAGGCAAGAATTTCTCCCTAGGTTTTTAGGCAAGAACTTCTGCCTAAAAGTTGCTTGAATAAGTAAGAAGCAAGTATATAAACAACATCTACAAATGTATTACAAACTTGGACCGTGGAGAGATTTTAACTACAATCACAAACATAGGTGCTGAAAATCTTCAGGTTTTCCTTTTGCTGAATATTTAATAAACAGGAAGGGATATAATTAACACTTCACGAACTAATCTGTTACTACTAATAGATTAATAGATTAACAGAGAACACAGTGCAAGTGCTATGTAGATTTACAAAGTACCGATTGTGTGGGCAGTTATAACTGTGGCATTGCTTGCACTTCTGGCTAAAGTAAGAAGTGACAAAACCTCACAGTGTCCCTTGCTGGGAAGCTACAGTAAGGACACAAAGAATCCCAGAACTGGCAAGTTTTGTCTTGGGCTAGAACTAGTTCTAAAAACTAGAATGATCAGGGATGGAGATTTTACAACATTCCTTAATCAAGAATTCAACATCAAGAATCCATGAATATATATCTATATATTTTAATTAATTATACAAATGGATTTTTTTTACCTGTCCTTAATGAAAATGGAGAACACAGCTCATATAAATTCTCACTCTTCTTACTAAATCAAAAATTAATTGTTATTTAGAGCTTTCTGATGGGTTCAACTATAAAATTCTGTTATTGTACTGACTCTTTTACTTAAGTACAGATATACATGTCAATTAACCTATCTTGCCCTTCCTATCAAACCAAGCAGTGTTATCAGGACAAAATTTTTATTGTATCCAAAAAGGTTTTCTTTCCTTACAAAAAGTCTGAAATCAGCTTTTATGTCAAGGCTTTGAAACAAATTTATATATTATATCCTTACCTAATATGTCCAGTTGCCGTAATCTGGTACAATTACATGCCAGTTCTTCGATGTCTGTGTCACACACAGACCTATTAGCTGTAAGAAAGAGTTTTTGCAAGTTTGGGAGCTGGCGTGCCAGTTTGGCGAAGCACCCGGTGCTGCTCTGCAGAGTAGGACACCAGCCGAGGTCAAGTTCCTCCAGAAGCGGACACCCGGAAGCCAGTTCTGCTATCCCATTCTCAGTAATATTCTTACATCTCCACAGATCCAAAGTACGCAGTCCTTTACATTTGGCTCCTATCATGCTAGCTATCACATCATAGTCTTCAATCTGGAAATTACATAATTCCAATCTTTTATATATTATGCTCAGAAATACAAACTGTTTAGAGCAGTTAAAAAAATCTTAATAATCTATTTGCTTCCATGTAAATAGATATGCTCATTAATACAAACCTGCTCATTCATCTCACAGATATGCCACTGTTTCACAAAACAGCAAGAGTAATCACTTACTTAAAAATCCATTTAACACAATCCAGACAGAGGACATTAATGAATTAAATCCTGAAGCAGTATGAAAGTCTCTCACAAAGAATTTGAGGAGTACAAGTGGTTCCTACATGCTTCTCATTTTGATCGTGCTGCTACGACTCTGAGAGGGCCTAGCTTCTTCTATCTTCTATGTAGCTAATCAACTTTGGTAGGTATATAAGATCTCCCTGATAAAGATGTGAACTTTGCTAGGCTCTAAAGCAGTATGTGAATATTCTCAATGTACTAATAAAGATTCTAGTTTTGGGTTAGATGAGGCATTTGGGGACTGAATACTCAACATGAAAATACTTTAGATAATGATGAGTTAATCACTGTTATTCATAGGAGGTGTCCAGTGATTTACCTTAAGATCACAGGATAAGCCTCTACTATCCAAAGATTAAACATTTAAGTTCATGGGCTTTATATGCTTCAATAATGTTAATTTAAACAGGTTCTTTTAAAAGGTTCATTTGACTTTATTATAATCAGATATCAAAATTATTACCAGAGTCAAAAGGAAACAAAACAGCAAAAAAATTCCAATGATTACGTCCTTTTGTTCACTGTTATTCATATTTCCAACTACTATATACCAGCATCACTCGAGATGCTAGGAACAACAGTCTACCAAAAATACTAAGACTTTGGTCACATTTTTGGGAACGACATACAGACAAACAGATGAGCAAAATAAATTCAGCCAGTGATCAGTGGTATGAAAATAATAAATTGGGGTGATGTGAGAGTAATCAGAGTGTCAGGAGTTGAGGAAGGGAGTAGTAGCTGTTGGGATCTTCCAGAACGAGCCCAGAAGATTTAAGAACAGAAATAAGATCAGTATGGCCCTGGGTAGTGAGGGAGAAGGCAGGCTATGAGGGCAGAGAGTTATGCTGGGGCTAGGCCATTAAGCCATAAAGGAGTTTGGTTTTTTATTTTAAGTACAAAGGAAATCACTGGAGAGTTTGAAACATATGATTTACATTAAAACAAAAACAAAAACCCCTCTTGCTTCTTTCTGGAAGATGGTCTATGTTGGCTAAGAATGAAGGAGGAGGCCTACACTAGCTTTGGAGAGAGATAGGGGCTTGGATTAAGATAACAGCAATGGAATTGGAGAAATGGACAGATTTGGGCTACATTTTCAGTAGAACCAAAGGCTTATGGACTAGATATCATGTTGATGATTTCTAAGGTTCTGTTCTTCAGCAACTGTGTTTGGTAGAATTGTAGAGAAAAACATGAGAAACAGATTCGGGGGAATATAACTATTTACTAAAGTGAGTATACATGAATGAGACGAAACTGGAGCTTTGATAATTAGTGCAGCCAATTCACTTCTTTAGAAAGAAAGAATTTAGAAAATTTCCGAAACCCATGATTCTGACTGCTATTATTTTGATAGTCAAAAATAAAATAGCGAATGAATCATCCTCCCTTTTGTTCAACTGACAAAAAAAAAAAAAACTGAGATAAACATGGTATTAAAGTATCAATCAAGAGATGTCTATGTTACTGTCCTGGTAAATCCTGGACCTGCTGTGAAGTAAGAATGGTACTTCTATGACAAGCATGAAATATTTCACTCATGACAGTATTAGCAGTATCAGCAATTATAGCACTATATCTATAAAATCCTTAAGACTTCTTCATTTCCTGACAACCAATACCTCCAGTAATGATATTTTACTTAAACTACATACTTAAATTTAAAAATAGATTATTTATCTAAGGCAGTATTTCCCATAGTATATTACATATTAATAGATATAATATGGAAAAATGCATTCAATAGTCATGATTTCACTAATAGGTGGGATATAAAACTGAAGGCAACAAACCAGACAAATAGACAAACAAACACTCATAGACACAGACAACAGTTTAGTGGTTACCAGAGGGACAGAGGGTGGGGGAAGGTAGATAAGGGTAAAGAGGATCAAACATATGGTGATATGAGATTTGACTTTCGGTGGTGAACGCATAGCGCGATATACAGATGATGTTTTATTGAATTGTACATCTGAAACCTAGATAACTTTATTAACCAATGTCACCCCAACAAATTTAACTTTTAAAGAAGTTAGGTAAAGTTGGAAAACACTGGTTTAAGCAAAGGCAAACAACTGTTGTTAAAGAAACAGCCAGTCAAATGTCACTGGGCCCATCTAGAAGAACCATTAGAGGGACCCAACAAGCCCATGAAATGACTTACTAAGGTAAGAATCTGGCCCAAAACAAGGAAAACTAATGCTGAGTTAGTGGCTCCCAAGATTGTTTCCAGAGACCAGGATGGGCCTGTGCTCATATTTGGGGTTTAATCAGGCCTAACAACCAGGATTAAAAACTACAGGGACATGGAGATAAATATCATTACAACCGGCCTCTCCAGCCTACACTGCCACACCTCGTAGCATCACTGAAGCCACTGCTGAGCTCTAAAGATGTTCAAATGGGATCTATTTTAGATAACTGTGCCTGTTGATTCCAAGCCTAGGACACCAAGAGAACCTCTCTGGAATCTTACAATCATCCTGCTTATTTTGGTCTTCCTAATAAGTAGATGCAAAACTGAAATGGTTGGAGATCTCCTAAATCTGCCTTGGGTGGGTAAGAGAGTGAAGAGAAATAGATTGTTCATAGTCAATTTATTGGGAGCTGCATTTCCTGTGTGTGCGTACATGCGTGCGCGCGCGCGCACACACACACACACACATATGCACACAAACACCAAGAGTTCTATAGTCCCTTGAGTATCAGTATTATTTATAAGCCATGTAATTAAGATGAAAAAAATTTAACTCATCCCATGAGCTCTTTCAGTGGCACAGAAATTCATAATTTTGAATTGAAAGTACTTTAAAGACCATCTAGTCCAACAGTCCCTAGGCCTTTGGATTTTATGGACCAGTAAAATTCAAAAAAATTTGAGTTCCAACACAGAATATCCATCTTTTTATCTCACTCAGTAAGGCCCGTAAGACAAACAAAAACAAACAACATAAACCTATCTACTATCATCAATATTTCCAGGAAATAGTCTCAGAACTTAAAAACTAAAATTAGCTTTGTGAAAAACTTACTGAACTACTGGCATTTGGGTATAATTGCTAACTTATTTTATATATAAAAAATAACTTGTTTAAGATAACATCTGACTTGAGGCAGAACCAAACTCTTTTTATCACACTATACTTTTCTTCTTGCACTCATGGATAAATAATGTGACTGTTTCAAACACATACTCTCCAATTTAAGAAAAATGTTTGAAAGTGGGGTAGTTAACCATATCAGAAAAGCTGTGGGTGGGATGGGGTGGGGTGAGTCAGGATAAAATTCACCTGTGGGAAGAAAAAGAGAATAAGCAGTTGAGGATAAAGAATTTTCAAATACTTACCATTACACAACTACCCAAACTGAGGTGTTGAAGCTCTGAACAGAAGTTCAAAATGCTAAGCAGTGCTGTTTGCTGCCATCAGGGACCACATCAGAGGCAAATATGGAAAGTGAAAGAAAGTGAAACAAAGAGAAGAGGTCAATTAGACATTAAAGGCTGGCACTGCTTTTCCTGAAATAGAGCTCAAAGCCTAGGTGACAGACACCACAAATGCCATTTAATGAGTCCCCAGGTGCTCCCACCATTGATTGGCTTGGAGTCAAGATAATCATTACTAGTCTCCATGTAAGTCATTACTCTGTATATGGTTTTGCACACTCTAAAAAAAACCCTATGTTCCCTATGACTCCTCAGTTCATTTCCCAAAGGCAGGCAATCTGAAAGTCTGGTTAAGACTGAACAATGAGACAGGCTAAATGACCCCTCCCTTAAAAAAAAAAAACCACCGAGGGCTCGTGACACTGAGGAACAGCAGCAGCTCTGACATTCACTGATCACCTGCAGCCTGATGGAAATGCCAATAGAGTCACCCAAAATCAGGACTGAGTTGGTGACTTTAATGTCATAGGATTCCCTTTGCTGACAAGGATCCCAACAACCATTGAGTACCTGTCACTAGCAACATGCTGACTGAAACATACATAATGTCCACTTTCTAGTCATGTTCCTGCCATATCAGCCCATCTATCTTGTGCAACGAAAACGGTCTCACCACTAAAAAAATCCAAAGGTATGCTAGACTGTGACGTAATCATGGTACCTAAAATATCTCTATACATAATTTCATTTGATGACATGCCTGCCATGAAAACTATGAAAAATATTCCTAATTTTTACTTTATAAATTAAGAAAAACAACTCCAATTAAGTGGCAAAATTTCTTTCTAAACACTTGACATATCTAACAAAATTAAGATGATATTATACAACCTCTGTTTGATCTTTTTAAATGTTCAGAAACTGAAAAAATAATCAGTTGGAGAAAGAATGATGAATGTGTCAATGACAATACAAAACATTTTGTTGAGTCTCCCCTCAAACAGCCTGCATGTGCAGAGGGGGTTGCCAAATCTGAGTCTCCATCACTGGAGACTAGTTGGCATCACCAGCCAACACTGTTCCCCTGGTCCTGGTGACTTTCCAAGGCCCTGCCCCACCCAACTTGTGAGCTTATCCAAGTCACTTCCAGTGGCTTTTCCATATAAACAGCCTATCTTGGCTCATGCTGCATTCTTTCCTAAAACCTCTCAAAGGTTCACAAACCTGAAGCAAGCAGCATCTGGCCTCAGAATGCCCGTACCTCTTGCTAAGCAGCCCCAAGCCCAGCACTAGCAGCAGCTGGCCTCAGTTCACAGCTTAGTCCCTCCCAGGCACCTCCAAGCTCAGCACAAGTGGCAACCACCTGCAGATCACTTTGGAGCTCATACCAAGTAGCCTGCAGCAGGACACAATGAGTGACTGAACTTGGCCTGCACTAAAGCGTCTCCCAAGAGGCCCCAGAACAAACACATCCAGTGGCCATATTCAGACCGCACCAGAGCACCACCCGACTACCTCCACACAGGACACACTGAAAGGGCAGAGTTGGCAGACACCAAAGCCCGCTAAAGCAAATCCTGCTGTGTAAGGTCGGCCCCTACGTAACTGGTCGATTATATCGTTTCAGGCCAGTCCTCACAGCCAATCAGCTGAGCGTTAATCCCTCCCAATGAGGTGCCAACAGCAATCAAGGCTCAACTACAACAGCAGGGTACACACAACCCATAAAAGGAACATACCTGGCTCAGGAGACCAGGGAGACTGCGCCACTGGGCCCCAAACCACACCTACTACATAAGGCCACTCTACTAAGACCGGGAGGCATGGCAGCTCTATCTAATCCATAGAAACAAACACAGGGAGACAGCCAAAATGCGGAGACAAACATGTCTCAAATGAAAGAACAGAACAAAGCTCTAGAAAAAGA
Source organism: Eonycteris spelaea (assembly GCA_003508835.1). Taxonomy (NCBI): domain Eukaryota; kingdom Metazoa; phylum Chordata; class Mammalia; order Chiroptera; family Pteropodidae; genus Eonycteris; species Eonycteris spelaea. The sequence goes on along the minus strand of PUFA01000018.1, from coordinate 13,382,764 downwards.
ACTAAACAAAATGGAGACAAGCAATCTACCACATACAAAGTTCAAAACGCTCCTTATAAGGATATTCACTGTCTCAATGAGAACTTCAACAAAGAGATAGGAAATGTAAAAATTAAGATAGAAGATATAAAAAAGAACCAGTCAGAAGAATACAATAACTGAAATGAAGAATGCATTAGAGGGAATCAACAGTAAATGAGATGAAGCAGAGAGTCAAATCAGTGATGATTTAGAAGACAAAGCAGAAAACACACAATCAGAACAGCAAAAAAAAAAAAAAAAAAAAAAAAGAATCCCCCCAAAATGAGGATGGCTTAAGGGGCCTCTGGGTTAATATCAAGTATAATATTTGCATCATAGGGGTACCAGAAAGGGGAGAAGGGAATTGAAAATCTACTTGAAGAAATAATGGTTGAAATTTTCCCTAACCGGGCAAAATAAATAAATAAATAATAGATTTACAAGCCAGGGAAGCACAGAGAGTCCCAAACAAGATGAACTGTAAGACACCCATGCCAAGGCACGTCACAATTAAATGTTAAAGGTTAAGGACAAAGGGATAATCTTACAAGCAGCAAGAGAAAAGCAGTTGCCTACAAAGGAGCCTCCATAAGACTGTCAGCTTTCTCAAAAGGAACTTTGCAGGCCAGTAAAGACTGGTATGAAATATTCAGTGAAGAAAAGCAAGGTCCTACAACCAAGATTACTCTACTCAGCGAAACTATCATTTAGAGCTGAAAGACAGATAAAGAGCTTCGCAGACAAGAAAAAGCTAAAGTAGTTCATTTCCACCAAACCAAGACTGCAAGAAAAGTTAAAGGGACTCTTTTAACAAAAAGAAAAAAAAATGTGAATAATAAAGTGGCAATAACTACACAGCTATCAATAATTACTTTAAATAGATCAAATGCTCCAATCAAAAGACACAGGGTGGCTGAATGGATAAGGAAATAAGACCCTTACATATGGTGCCTATAAGAGACTCACTTCAGATAGAAAGATACACACAGAATGAAAGTAAAGAAATGAAAAAAGATATTTCATGAAAATGGAAATAGAAAAAAAAAAAGCTAGGGTAGCAATAAGTACACCAGACAAAATAGACTTTAAAACAAAGGCCAAAACAAGAAACAAAGAAGGACCCAGTAATCCCACTTCTAGATATTTATCTGAAGAAACCCAAGACACTACTTCAAAGGGACATATGCATCCATATGTTCACTGCAACATAATTTACAAAAGCCAAGATATAAAAGCAATCTGAGTGTCTATCATTAGATGAACAGATAAAGAAGTGGTACATAGGTACAATGGAACATTAGCCATAAAAAGAATGAAATCTTGCCATCTGCAACAACATGGACGGACATAGAGGGGATTATGCTAAGTGAAGTAAATCAGACAGAGAAAACCAAATACCATAGGGTTTGACTTAAATGTAGACTCTAAAGAACAAAACAAACAAACAAAACAGAAAGAAACTCAAAGATACAGAGAACATTTTGATAATAGCCAGAGGAGAGGGGGAAAAAGAAGGAAGGGATTAAGGAATACAAATTGGTAGCTAGAAAATAGTCATGGGATGTAAAGTGTAGCATAGTCAATAATATTGTAATAACTATGTATGGTGTCAAATGGGTACTAGACTTATCGGGATGATCACTTTGTAAGTTACATAAATGTCTAATCACTATGTTGTACCTGAAACATAACATGGTATGTCAACTGTAATTGAAAAATAAAAAAATATTAAAAAAATGAAAATAGCCACTTATCAAAGTCAGAACTTCTCAAAGAAAATTGTTCAAACACCAGATAAGATTCTCATTAAGAAAATAAAGTATTTTAGAAAAAATAAACTTATTCGAACATAAAATAATAATAGGTATAAGAGGCCATACAGCAATATTAGATAAGACTATGCGCTTCACTATTGGGCATTTCTTTAAATGTAAGCAAAAAAAATGTTTATGTTGACTTCATGCTTATGTTTCAACACGACTACATATATAAAGATAAGTTAATTTTCAGATTCTCCATAATACTTAACTATTTTAACTTACTAACAAATAGGGAAATGATATATAAGGTTAATAACAAGGTGGTTTTACAAGATTTTTCCATGAGCAACATCCAGAACATATTAGAGAATTTTTGGAGAGCATCCTACATATTCTTGTGGCTAAGAAATTTGAAACTCTCACATACAACACACACACACACACACACACACACACACACACACAATTTCATTCATGGAACTTGTTTGGTAATTTATTTTTAAATTATTTACAACAAAGAATCAAATATACAGACAAGTATAGTATCCAGTATAATGAACACCCATATAAGCCACAATTTAAGTAAAGCAAACCTTACTATTTTGCCTTCTTTGCTTACATTTCTCTATTTGTGTACCTCTCCATCATTTACATACTTCCTCAGAGGTAACCTTTATCATGATTCAGTGTTTAAACGTATACTTGAAAAAAATTTTAAAAATAAAAATAAAAGCATGCTTGAAGATTATATAATTTTACTACACATTATGAATCCATAAATAACATATAATATTGTTCTATGTGGTTCTTATATAAACGGTATTATAATGTGCATATACTTCTGCATCTTCCTCAACAGTGTTTGTGAGGGACTCATCCATAATTCACGACTTTAGTTCACTGACTTTTTAATTGTTGTATACTATTCCATTGTGCAAATATACTATAGCATACTCTCTCGTTTGTTTTAGCATAACAAAGAATGTTAGAATAAAACATTCTTATAAGTGCTTCCTTGTGCATTTATAGAAGAGTATTTCTCTAGAACACATACAAGAGGAAGAATTTCTAGGTGTTTATGCTGACTTTATTAGATTTTGTAAAACAGTTTTCCTGAGTAATTGTATCAACTGATGCTCCTACCAGCAGTATAAGTCTGTGCGGTCCTCACATCTTTGTCAACGTACCATCTTTTCTCCTTTTTAATGTCTGCCTTTCTGATGACTATGGACTAGTATAATTTGCATTAGTATAATCCTAGTGAGATTGAAGATCTTTTCATGGTTTATGGACCACTCATATTTCCTACTCTGTAAATTGCTTAATCATATCCTTTACTGATTTTTCTATTAGGTTATTTCTTCCTTCTTGTACAAATCTTTTTTATGCTGAATACCAATCTTTGTTATATCCATTACAAACAGCCTCTAAATATGGGACTTATCTTTTTGCTTTGTTTATAGAATCTTCTGAGACATGAAATTTTAAATTTTAATATAGTCACAATAATCTTTATGTGTGTATTCTGTTGTCTTTTCTAAAAAGTCCCTTTTTACTCAAGGAAGAATAGTCCTCTAATATTTTTTTTAGGGATAGCTTTAAAGTTTTTTGTTTGTTTGTTTGTTTTTGCACTTAAGTTTTAACTCAACTGGAATTGATTTTATACATGATAGGATATCAAATTTCATTTTCCTCCTTTAGGAATAACCACTTGTTCCAGTTCGATTTAGAAGATTCTACTTTATCTACTGATTTGTGATGTTTTCTGTCATATGTCAAGTTCCCTTATATGTGTGAGTTTATTTCTGGGTCATTTTGTTTCACCCGTCTATTTGCCTTTCCCTGTACCAATACTTTGGTCTTAATTATTATAGTTTGTAATAAGTCTATAAATCTAGTAAGGAAAATACCCTTTCCTTATTCTTCAAAACTCTTAGCTGTTTTTGGTCTTTTACTCTCTGATATAAAAAAATACAAAAAAATAGTTTTTCTTTCTTTGTTCCTCTATGATCATTATTTACTGGCACTTTATCAATTTCTATCATAAATATTTATTATATCTGACACCTTCTTTCTGAATTTTTTCTTTTTGAAAAATATTTTTAACAGTTATTTTAGTAAGCATCCACGAGTGGTAAAATCTTAACAACAAACATTTATTGAGTAGTAATTAACATGTCAGGCACTCCTGTAAATTCTTTATATATTAATCCTCAAAACAATCCTATTATTCATATGCTTAGTCCTTACAACACCCTATTCACTCATTTACCCATTTAATAAATATTTATTGAATGCCTACTGTGTATTAGGCACTGTTTAGACACTGGGATATGTCAGTAAACAGAGCAGATAATAACCTATAAGAAAATAACTCATTATTCCCGTTTATAGATAAGGAATCTGAGTCATAGAAAGTTAAAGAACACATTTAGTCTTTATATGTCTCTTCAATCTTGAATGAAAATTTATCCAAGCTTAAAATTTTTAAATGACAGTTATCTTTTTTCATCATTTTGAAAGTATTACTCCATTACCTATCAGCCCCTATTATTTTGATTAAAAGTCTACTGTCAGTCTATCTTCCTCTATAAGTAATATCTCTTTTCTCTCTGATAGCTCCTGTCCCTTTAACTTTTATATTCTGCAATTTCATCACAATACAGCTAAAGATTTATTTTCATTTATTCTGTTTGATATCCTGAGTGAATATTTGATTTGAAGACTTACATCTTTTTTTCATGAAAGATTAAGATTCTTAACAAGTCTCTCTTCAAATATTGGTTCTCCATCATTTCTTCCATTTTTTTTTCTTTTGGCACTCCTATTAAATGAACATTGGAGTCTCTCAAATACCAGTGTCTACAGTAGTTAAAAAAATATGTCCACAAATTATTCTATAGTCTTCTTCCCAGAGGTGGAACTTAATTCCTCTCATTTTGAATGTGGGCTGGACTTAATGACTTACTTCTAACAAAGAGAACATAGCAAAGTGATGGTATGCAAGGTTATTGTGATGGCTAATACTATATATCGACCTAATAGACCACAGGGTACCCAGATATTTGGTCTAACATAGAACAAAAGAAATTCATGTTAAATGACATCACACATCTTTGCTAAATTAGACATATGAGATCAAATACTTAAACCAAGATATGAGGGGATAGAGGGGATGGCTAAAGAAAAAAACAAGGATGACCTTGGAAGAGATGCTGTGAGGTATGTCAAATAGAGATAAATCAAAGGGGTGAGAGGTAGCACTGACATGAGCAAGCACAAGTTAATAGTTTCATGACTTTCTATGGCAAAGTTCATGATAAACCAGAGACTATGGAAGTATCTGGATTTAAAAAAACACATCATAGATCAGTCTGCAATTTCTCTAAATCCATTTAGAGAAGAAACCTGTTTCCTTCTAGAATATCTTTAGAGTATTCTTTCTCTATGCTGTTAGTATTCAGAATTAAAGTACTGCTATTGATGCTAAAGCAAAGAGAAACTAATTCTTCATTTCCAGATGTAAAAGGGCCAGATTTTGGAGACTCAATGGTTTACAGCAGGAGTTGGCAAACAATTGCCATGCGCCAAATCCAGCCAGTACCACTTTATTGGAATACAGGCACACGCATTCACTTATTTATTGCATATGGCTGTTTTCACACTCCACCGCAGGGCTGAGTACTTGTGAGAGACCATACTGCCTAAAAGAACTATTTACTATTTAGCCCTTCACAGAAAAAGTTTGTCGACCTTACTTAGAGAACAATTCTACTATAATGAGTACTTGCAGCACTTCTACATGTCTAGAACATTCAAATGGATGAATTAAAACTACATAAATATACTATGAAAAGGCATTTGGAAATAAAAAGTGAAAAATTTTATAAACCTCTTATTTAAGAATTAAGGTATCTTTTAAGTCCCTAAGTCCACATCTTCTGTGGTTTGTTCTCTAATTCATTCAATAGAAGCAGAGTGGCTCTATAAAATAAAATTAAAATACCATTTAAAGAGTTAGTAGCTTTTATAATGCAAGGCAGCAGATTCATTTCCAAATGAGTTTGTAATTTTTAAAGAAAGGCCAGCCTTATTTAAATGACTGTGGAAAGAAATTCACTAAGGAATGACTGATGATGATAATTTCTTCTACAGGATTATCAAAGTGTACCCTGGGTGTATACTGGTGTCTGGCAGCAGGATATATGTTCATAAAAAAAGAATCCTTTGGCATTCTACCTAAAATCTACCTACTAACCCTATTCAGCAGCTTCAAAATCCAATGGACAACAATAAATTATAGAGAAATATTACTAATGCCTCTACTTGTTACAAGGAAATTTATTAAGAAGCAAAAGGAGGCAGAAACTCAAATTTTCATTGATAGCCTTTTAAGAGATGCTATCCATAAACTTCATAACCTCTCTTCCTCCAGACTTCTAAGTACTAAGCAAAAATAGTTAATTACTGATGTTTCTTGTATTCATATATAACTTTTACATAGTCCAGATTTATGGCTTAGTAGAGTTTTATTTATGCATACCATGTACATTTTATAATACAGTGAGACCATGTAAAATCAATGTATGCAGTACTATGTTAACTATTTTTAATATAGGCTTATAATTGTTATGACTAGTTTATAATATTTTTTGCTCAGTTAAAAATTGTTGCTTATCTTAAATAAAGCATCCAACCCTTAATTATAACACTCTTGATATAAGAGGGAAAAATTCCAAATCAGTATTCTCCACTCTAATATATGATTCCTAGGAAGCATATTAAAGGAACATATAACAAGTTTTATGTACTACATATGTACAGTAGCTAAAATGTAGACTAGTGATATCACCTGATCACAAATGTACTTTCACTGATCATGATACATTTCAAACAAAACAGAGCAATATCTACAAGTAATGAGATGGGAGTTTATAAAAGTATATTCACGGAATGAAAATTCATGAATTTGCATAACACCACCAAGAAAATCCTAATAACATAAGCACTCAATTATTGGAATTTACAATACACATGTATGTGTGGATCTAATTTTTTACCTCCATGTTCCAATTTCAATAAGTCTGAGAAGAAAAGTACAGAATAAACTTTGAAGTTTTTTATGAGCTAAAGTACTTGAAACTAACTATACATAAAAATAAACATCATTCCAGAATATTTAAATTCAATTACTTTATGTAGATTTGCTATGAATCATCTATAAATTATTTTTTATACAATTTAGATATATCATATGGTATAGGATTGATACATGATCGCAACTTGAAAATAATATTGTCATTTACAGGTTAAACTTTAAGATAAACATTGTGTGGAAAAATTAGACTTCTGATTGTTCTCTAAAATGAAAAGGTTTAAGACCTTAAATGACATAAATTACTAAAGCTCTTACACATGCCTTTGAGGAAAAAAAGGAAAGTTCTTTAAACTTAGTTTAAAAACTTAGAAAGTTCTTTTAAACTGTAGATGGTTAAAGCCACACTAGACCACAGACTCAGAAATTTGGCTACAGTATGAGTTTTAGTATAAGGTTCAAATTATTTGTTAATTCCAAAAAAAAATGCATGTGTATGATAGAGCAATATCTAAGACTAAATCATGCACATCTGCCTTGCTCTGTAGTTTTATTTCAGAACCTATTTTTACCATTGTAGTGGATCTCTTCCATAATAATCTTTGCTCACAGATAACTAAGCTGATCAATTTCCATCTTTACCCATAATGGATGATAGCAGAGATATGCAGTCAAACAGTAATGGCAGTTTGCACAGCAGCTGGACTTGACGGTAACCTTATTTAAATATAAAGAATGTTTCAATCAAAGGGTAAAGGTTGGACTGTGAAGGAGATCTGAGGTGCTCAACCTTTTTGGCACCAATGACCAGTGCTCCTGTGAGAATCGAATGCCTGATGATCTGAGGTGGAGCTGAGGTGGTGATGCTAGCACAGAGGAGTGGCTGCAAATACAGATGAAGCTTCACTTGCTTACCAGCCACTCACCTCTTGCTGTGCAGCCTGGTTCCTAACAGGAAGGACTGGTCTGAGACATAGGGGTTGGGGACCCCGATGTAAGAGGTGCCTAAGGCATATGTTTGTTAACACTATTCATCTAAATGGTGCCCGCTAAGAGACTACACTGGTCCAAAGAACTTTATCTTATTCCAAAAGCACATCTTCCTTCCTGTTAAGATGAAGGTATCAATCTGTTCTGTGCTGATGTCTTCAAGCATTTAAGTCACCTAAGTCTCAGAGTTCTCATTCTAAATTCACCACATCTGGCTATCAGAAAGCAAATTCATGGCACTAAATCAAATAAGTCTTATAAGTATAATTTGGTTTCCCTTGTGACATGCCAACAGTGAGAGAATGTGGTAATCAACTATCTCTAATAAATGGTGTCCTCTCCGGTAGATTTTTTATACCTGGTTTACTGGTGACTGTCATGAATGTAGTTCTAATGAATCTGACCCTAAGAGATGAACCTCGCCTTCACTATACTGACAAGTCAGGCTTTTTGACCCTGACTGAACCATACACCATTTGCTCAGGTCACACACATCCACCCTACCAAAAGTCTCATATTCCCACTGGAACTTCTGCAAGGATAGAAATAAGTATAGATCTATTATTGCCTGGAGACACATATCAAAGACTTTTAAAAAGTTTATGAGTTTTAGTATATGATAATTAATAAGTTAAACATAGTTATTAAAATCTTAATTCTTGATTCTGTTTAAAAAAAAATTAAACATCTTTTGTTTTATATGTTATCTAGCTGAATTAATCTGTTTGCAATAGACTACATTTTAGGTGACAGCTAATGACAGTCTGTGTTAGTCAATTTACGTGACAAATAGGTTCTTCCTTTTTCAGTTTTCCTCTTGGTCTTTGTTAGTTATGAGCATGGTTGTCAAGTGAAGGACCACCTCTTCATTTGCTACACAGTATGATCTTATAGTCTGAGCTTGTTAGCTGTAGTGGTCTGTTAAAGAAAGGTCATCCCTGCTTCTACTTATCTATGTATAATAATGTGTGCTTTAAATAAATAGAATGCAGTTAAGAAGACTACCATATCTATGCATCAGAAAGCAAATTCATGGCACTAAACAAATCACACCTTTTTTTTCAGAAGACGGTTTTATGTATATTTTGTAGGAAACTCCAGGTACCTTTCATCAAGAGAAGGGTAGTATGCAATATTTATTATATATCTCTGCCAAAAAGAAATTAGGAGGAGAGTGCTGATATCCAACATGAGTAAAGATCAACTACTTTTGTTGTCTTCTAGTTCATGAAAATGAAGGCAGTGGGTTCCTTGAAACGGTCGACCCAGCCTAGTAGGCAGTAAACAGTTGCTGAGCCATACTTATGGATTACTGTCATATACTAGTCCCCTACAATACCTATAATCAGTTTTTTCACTTCTTCAGATTCTTTCAATTTATGCTCTATCATTCTTGAAGTGAGGCAATCAAAACTGGATGCAGGTGTTCCATTTATACTTCAACTTTTAAAAAACACTCTTGGTTTTCTTGTCTGCTGCTAAGCAACAGAATGACATTCTTACTGAGCTACCTGTCATGCCACATCTCGCTGCCACTCCCGATTATTTTTTTTTTTCCAAACAAAGAAAAGGTAAACAGGCTCAAACTTCTAACACTAATCCAGACTGTTTTAGTAAATGCACAGGACTTTTCTTAAAGACACTTTTTATGCAATATGTTAAAAAGTTATTCTTATGCCATCCTTTATAAGTTGTATTAGTTTGCTAGGGCTGCCATAACAAAGTACCGCAAGCTAAGGAGCTTAAAAAAATTTTTTTTTTCACCCACAATACTAGAAGCTAGAAGTCTGAGATTAAGGTGTCAACAGGATTACTTTCCTCTAACCCTTGCTTCTTGGCTTGAAACTGGTCAGCTTCTTCTGATGTCTTAATGGTGTCGTGTGTGTGTGTGTGTGTGTGTGTGTGTGGTGTGTGTGTGTGTCCCAATCTCTTCTTATAAAGACACCAGTCATATTGGAGTAGGGCCCACCCTAATGACCTCATTTACCCTGACTTATCCCTTTAAAGATCCTACCTCAAAACAACAATCAACTCATGAGGCACTGAGGGTTAAAACTTCAACATATAAAACCTGAGGAGACATAATTCAGCCATAACACAAGCATTTAAGAGTACATTACAGATTTATACTCCTTTAGGAGTAAAGGAGAATTATATCTTCTACCTATTTTCAAATGGTTCAGGAAAAAAATTATGCACATAGTAGGAGAATCTACTTTTTATGCAACTTTTGCATAAAACATTTTTATTTAATCTAAAATTATTTCAAATAAAAGGTTTTCCTTTTAAGTATTAAAAAGTCTATTTCATGAGTCAAGTTTTTATAGCTCACATCTCATGAAAATGCAGCAACATATATGGCTAAATTGGTGTTTAAAATCAATGTTTATCAAACGTAGTAAGAATCTTGTGAACAGAGAAGAAAAGGACCAAAGGGACTGAAACAAAATCCTTCCAATCATTACATATCTAAATCTACTATAATTATTTCCTTGCCACGGATAACAGAAGAAACTAAGTACAACTAAAGTTTCTTTCCTGTCCTAAGTTCCCATCTTTTCCCTAATGCGTTGTCTATGCAACCCTAAAAGATCCTCTAATTCAGTAAAAAGGAAATTATCCTATTTACCATCCCATTTCATTAGTTATTTTAAGGTCACATAGTAAACAGGAACTAAGTCTCAGTTCAAAAGGCATTTCTCCTAAAAAGGTTTCTCAACAATGACCATTCTCCAACCAAGGACAAACTTGTGACATCGTTAGCATGCCTTGGGCCTCTTGTACATCAGTCTACTCTGTATCTCTTTAATGTGGCAGTATATTGTTTTTTACTAGGCATATATTTTCTGCTCTGTATCTACCGAAATTCTGTAAATGTATACTACTAACTCTGCAAATAGTTTAATGATTTTTTTTGTTTGTTCTGGTTGATGTTACAAGAAGACATTTGTTATTTCTCTGATAAAGCAATTTTTCATTTGAATTCTAAACACATATAAAAGAAGAAAAAGACCTCATGAAGTAAATTACCAAAACAAACTGAATTATATTTCACTCTCTTTTAGGACTAAAAATAATGAACAAATACAGTTCAAATATTTTCTTACAAGTTTTTCAACTTGCAGATCCACCCATCCATCTGCTTAGTAGATGTGGTTATTCTGTAGATAGACAAACTTATCTTATGCTAACTAACTTATCTAATAATAAAAAACTGAATTGATAATAGCTATTGCCCATTTACTCAGCATAAATTACTAAATATCTAATGTACATATATATATATATATATGTGTGTGTGTGTGTATATATGCACATACACATACACACATATTTTTTTTTCACTTAGTGAATACCAGACATTGTTCCATATACTAATAGTAAATAAGGAAACATTCACAAAATTTGGTTTTCTCAATAGCCTATGTGATAGGGTAAGTTTTTTTTTTAATAAATAAACTTTTAACTTAGTATAACTGACATAAGCACATATATCTTTCAAGTAAGAAAACCAAGATAAGGCCTGAGTTTTATGACTTGGGTCTATGATACAGAGTAACAAATATCTTCCCAGTTTTTAAATTATCAAATAATGTGAAATTCAGATACCCAAACCTCCTCCCCTTTATACCATTTTAATCATAGCTAAAGTCTCAACAAGGTCCTTTTGAGTGCTAGTCATGGTAATAGACAAAGAAGTAGAGCTGCAGAAAAAAATCTTATTGAGCTAGGCCACACCATAAAATGCTGGACTCAAAATTTGGTGACAGTGATACCTGAGACTAGTTTTAAGGTTGCTCTCATTTTAGTTTACTACCAAAGCAGCAATCAAGCAATACAAAGGATATGCACTGGGATACAATCCCAGTTCCTGACAAGATTAGACATGAGGCTAAGTGGTCAACGTAGCAGCATTATTGGTGAAATCTATCAGGCAGAGAGAAGCCCAGTGCCCTGGGCTCACTGCCTATTTCACCACTGGCTCATAAAGGGGCTACATAAGCATGCCATGACCTACATACTAATGTATAAGGCAATCTGACCCTACCAGATTTTCATTCTCCTGGGTTAATTCTTACTGAGTAATCAGACCTACAACATGGCTTGGCTATGCCTAACCACTTAAGAATATACCAACTAGACATCAACAATACATCATTTTACATGACACAATTATTTCGAAGATTGTTTCAATGTTTTACTTTACTATAGTATCAAATTGAGAGTTGCCCTATATAACCATTTGCTTGAAGTAGTTCATTATATATTGATTCTACAAACTATTACGTTTCTAAATGTAATCTGAATAACTACTTACAATTTATAAATTCAGAATTAAGACTTCAAACTATTTGTTCATAATAAAAGACAAAAATTCCATTTCCCTATAGTAGATATTTCAGACTAGAAAATATTTATAGAATATAACTTAATAGTTTGTATTTTGTACTTGATCATTATGCTGTATATCTTAATTGTACTATTTAGTTACAATGTTATATTTCCTTACCAAGTTGCAAGTCAGAAAAGGAATAATGGTAAAGAAAAAAAATCTCTATTTTAGACAAAGGCAGCCAAGCTATTAGAATAGAGCCAGTGCCACCAAACTGGTTATGAGAAATAATAGAATGAGAAGATAACAGAAATGAGTAAAGTATAGGCAGAGAGCATTGAATACTGAGTCAGGAAGCAGTAAAAGTGGCTCTGTGCCACTGGGAAACATTAATCTTTTGGGACCTTCATTTCATCATCTGCTAGGTGAGAGTAACACCTATCCTCATTGAACTAGTGCAAAGAATTAAATAATATGCAAAATATCTAGGACAGCAAACAGAATATACTTAGTACATTTTCTCAAACTTTGGGATGGAAACCCAGGTCTCTGATACCCTATAAAGTTTTATTCACTATACCCACAGACTTGCTTAAGTCATATAAAATGGCATAAATGTATTATGTTCATTAATGCAAATTACATTTAGGCACACAAAATACATAAATCACAACAAAAATCTGACCTCTCTGCAGTTAATATGCTGTAACAGTCAATATTTTGCTATTAATTTTTGCTTATTTTAGAATTTTGTAGAGCTTAGAAAAATGGGTTAAAGTGGCACTAAATAATCTGCATTCCTTAAAAGAAACAAACTCTCAGGAAGTTCAAATTGTATCTTCTTTTTCTTCTCATATATTTCCTTAGAGCAAATAGGCATTTGAAATCAATTGCTATTCCTTCTTTCCAAAATAGTTTATAACACCTGAACGTACTGCTAGAGATTATGAGGAAGGTATAGAGAGAAGCCAGTCCCCTAAATCACGTCCTCTCATTCTCTTTATGTCTCATCCACCAATGTCATCGATTGAAGGACTGAAAGGGTATATATGTATGGAAGACAAAAGGGGATGACACAATGCTTTGCTTAAGTGACAGGAAAGGTGATTACAGATTGATAGGAATACCAGCTGTGGCTTCTACTTGTTTTAAAAGACACTAGCTGATTGTGTTGCCTTCTCTCTTTACTCTTCGAAGTTACTCAGTACCCATGTAAGTCTTATATAAATCCCAAGAATGAGAAGATAACAAAAGTGAGTAAAGTATAGACAGAGAGTATTGAACACAGAGTTGGGAAGGAGTAAAAAAACAATGCCTGGGCAATAAGTTTTGCTCAATTTTGAATTTTGCCATTTATATCATTAAAATGACGTTATTTTTTACGCTATTGTAAACCACAGATCAATGAAAATCAGTTTTATAATTATTTCTACATACTCAATGTCAGCAAAAGTGTATAGGATACATTATAAATTTACATTATTTTAGCATATGGGCTAATAAAAACAAACTTTAATAGGCAGTAACAGAGAGCAAACCCAAATTTTATTTAATGCATTCATACACTGATTTTACATCTGTATTTAAGTACCTGAGGGAAGCTGTAGCTGATGCTATCTAGGCTTAGATACATAAGTTTAGATCTCCACTCTTGACATGAAATCTTCTCAATTCTTACAAATCACACTTTTAACCCTTTTTCCATTTAGAAAAAAAGTGCAGCTTATGTAGCAATGCCACTTTCCCTAGGATTTGACATTTTCAGTGATCAAACTACTAAAACAGAATGCTATAAATAGAATGATACCATATTTCCAAAGACTATCAATATACTAGAGCAGTGTGAAAATAATAATAAAAGCAAGATATTTTATGGCAAATTTTGGGGTAAGGTTAGCACTGTAATTCATGAGTTATCTCAGGGCAAATGTGAAAAATGTTTAAAAAATATAGTTATGTTCTAGCAGTTTCTTGAGACAAACTGATGAAAACGTGTGGACTATTTAATGATTCCCTGATACTCAGATTAATATATAACATTTCAAAAATATCCCACAGGATATATTTTTACAAATCATCACAGATGTAGTATGCCTAACAAGTTAATATAAGTTCTTACAATCAATGTTTGTCATTTCTTAGTTTTTTACCGTTTTCTTCCTAAAGTTTCATTTAATAATTAACCATACTATATTTCTTCTTAAAGTTAAATTCAATCAGAACATTTTTAAATAAGGCATTATGTTGTGGGAAGATCTCAGATTTTACAGTACAAAGGCCAACAAAATAGTAAATATACCAGTAAAAAGCAGGTATGACATAATATGAGGCCTACCCAAGAAGAGATAGTTGCCTATTTTATGCCCACACAAATGGTGAGTCATTTCACCACAAACTAATGAAAACAAGGGCTAACATTATCTTTAAACTGGCATTCAGAGACAACAGTCCTCTCATTTTGCAAGCAAAGAATCTAGGAATTTGAGAGACGATGTGACTTAACCTAGGTCACTAACCTTGTGGTTACTGGTAGGGCCAGAACTAGGATCAAAGTCTTATTCCCACCATACCAGATCATCAGTTAAACTCTAGCTAAACATTTTGCCCCAAATTGGGAACACTGCATTAAACAGAAGCTCTTATACTCACAAACTTTCAGGCTTCCATAGATTAGGAAAAAAGCTATGTCTAGAAAAAATTTAAAAAGCTATACACCCAGATGGTCTTATAGGTAAATTCTATTTAACAGATAATTCCCATTTATTCAAGTTATTTCAGGTCAAAGAAAAAGATGGGCATTTCCAAAATCATTTTCTATGCTGTCATAATCCTAGCCCCACACTTAATAAAATAGCATGAACATGAAAACCACAGCTCAACTTCACTTAAGAAAGCAGATTAGTTCTGATCAAGATGGCAGAGTAGGTAAATGCTATGCTTGCCTCCCCTCACAACCACATCAAAATTACAACTAAACTATAGAAGCTAGCCATCATCGGGAGTTGCCTGAGTCCAGCTGAACAAAAGTCCTACAACTGAAGATATACAGAAGAGACCACCTTGAGACAAGTAGGAGATGCGGGAACAGGCTGGTTCCACACCTGTGTATAGTGGCTGAGAATCAGGAGAGAGATCTCGGCTGTGGAGGTCACCCTGGAGAAGTGAGGGTTCCCAGTCCCACACCAGGCTCCCCAGCCCTGGGTTCCAGTGCTGGGAAGAGAACTCTCCATAACTTCTGGATGTGAAAACCAAGAGGATATTGTGGCTGAGTGAGAGAGAGGGCCTCTGGAGTCACAGACATTTCTTTTAAAGGGCCAGTGCAGGACTTACTTGGTGATGGACTCACTCACTTTGAGCTCGAGTGTGGAGGCAGCAGCTTGAAAGGCACCAGGGATATACAAGGAGGAACTGATTGTCTGGCTTCAGGCAAGGCAGCAGCCTTCTCCCAAACAAAAGTGCTGGTAGAGGACACTGTTTCTTTGTTGAGCCCTCCCCTGCACAACATGTAAATGCAGGCAGCTGCTGTATCTGAGTCTCCATTAACCTGGCTAACACTGGTTACCCTGCCCTGGCGATTTTCTGAGATGCTGCCCAACCCAACTTGCTGGCCCATTCAAGCCACTTCCAGTGGATTTTTCCATAAAAATGGCCTGCCCTAGCTCATGCTACAGACTTCCTAAAATCTCTCAGAGGTTCACAAAACTTAAACAAGTAGCATCTGGCCTCACAGTGCCCTCTATCTCTTGATGAGCAGCATCAAGCCCAGAACTATCAGCAGCTGGCCTTGATTTGAGGTTTGGCGCCTCAAGGCACATCCAAACCAAGGATTGATAGTAGCTATCTGTGGATTGTTTGGTGGCTCAGGCCAGGTGGCCGTGGGCAGGGCACAGGCTGTGGGTAAACTTGGTCTGCGATGAGGCTTCTCCCAGGATGTTCCAGCCTGCATGCCTGGTGGCTGGCTTCCATTTGAGCCAGACCACCACCCAGGGTCACATCCAAAAATGACACACCCAAAGGGTAGAACAGATGGGCACCAGAGCCCTGCTAAAGTGGATCCTGCTCGGTAGGATCATCCCTGTGCAACAGCTCCTCCACTGTAGTCACCAGCAGTCCTCACAACCAATCAGCCAGAGAGTCAATTCTTCCCACTGATGTGCAAACAGCAACCAAGGCTCAATTTCAACAAGTGGGCACACACAACCCATATTGGGGATACACCTGGAACACCTGGTTCAGGTGACTAGGAAGACTGCACCACTGGGCCCCACAGTACACCTATTACACAAGACCACTTTCCTAAGCCCTACCTAATACATGGAAACAAACCACAGGGAGGCAGCCAAAATGAGGATACAAAGAAACATGTCCCGAATGAAAGAACAGAACAAAGTTCCAGAAAAATAACTAAACAAAATGGAAACAAGCAATCTACCAGATGCAAAGTTCAAAACATTGTTTATAAGGATGCTCAATGAATTTAGAGGAAGAGTTAAAGAGCTGAGTGAGAACTTTAACAAAGAGATAGATAACATAAAAATGGAGATAGAAAACATAAAAACCAGTCAGAAATAAAGAATACAATAACTGAAGTGAAGAATATCTTGGGAAGACTCAATAGTAGGTTAGATGAAGCAGAGGATCAAATCAGAGATTTAGAAGATAAGAGAGCAGAAAACACCCAATCAGAACAGCAACAAGAAAAAAGAATCCCAAAAAATGAGGATAGTTTAAGGGGCTTCTGAGACAACAAAAGGTGTTCAACATTCACATCGTAGGGGTCCCAGAAGAAGAGAGAGAGAGCAAGGAATTGAATATATATTTCGAGAAATAATGACTGAGAACTTCCCTAACCTGACAAAGGAAATAGACATACAAGCCCAGGAAGCACAAAGAGTTCCATTCAAGATGAACCCAAAGAGGCCCATACCAAGACACATCATTAAATGCCAAAGGTTAAAGACAAAGAGAGAATCTTAAGAGCAGCAAGAAAAAAGCAGTTAATTACCTATAAGGGTGCTCCCATAAGACTGTCAGCTAATTCTTAGAAACTTTGCAGGCTAGCAGGGATTGGTAGAAAGTATTCAAAGTGATGAAAAGCATGGACCTACAAAAAATACTCAGCAAAGCTATCATTTAGAATTAAAATACTGAAAAAGAGCTTCCCAGACAAGAAATAGTTAAAGGAGTTCATCACCACCAAGCTAGTATTACAGGAAATGTTGGTGGGACTTCTTTAAGAGGATAAAGAAAAAAGAAAAAAGAGATCAAAAATATAAATATAAAATGGCAGTAATTTCACATCTATCACCAATTATTTTAACTGTAAATGGAGTAAATGCTTCAATCAAAAGATACAGGGTGGCTGAATGAATAAGAAAACAAGACCCTTACATATGCTGCCTACAAAAGACTCACTTCAAATTGAAAGATACACACAGACTGACAATAAAGTGATGGAAAAAGATTTTTCATGAAAATTAAACAAATAAAAGCTGGGGTAGCAATATTTATATCAGACAAAATACACTTTAAAACAAAGGCTATAACAAGAGACAAAAATGGACCCAGTAATCCCACTTCTAGGTATTTATCTGAAGAAACGCAAAACACTACTTCAAAGGGATATGAGAATCCATATGTTCACTGCAGCATTATTCATAATAGCTAAGATATTGATGCTACATGGGTGTCTATCAATGGATGAATGGATAAAGAAAAGGTAGTACATATATACAATCGAATATTATTCAGCCATAAAAAAAGAATGAAAACTACGATTTGTAAAAAACATGGATGGACTTAGAGGGTATTATGCTAAGTGGAATAAGTCACACAGAGAAAGATAAATGCCATATGATTTCACTTAACATGTGTAATCTAAAGAACAAAATAAACAAAACAGAAAGAAACTCATAGATAGAACATTTTGATGACTGCCAGATGGGAGGGGGTTTAAGGAGTGGGTGAAAAGGGGAAAGGGATTAAGAAGTACAAATTGGTAGTTACGAAATAGTTATGGGGCTGTAAAGTAGAGTATAAGGAATATAGTCAATAATATTGTAATAACCATGTATGGTGTCAGATAGGTACTAGATTTACTAGGGTGATCACTTTGTAAATTATATAAATGTTTAACCACTATATTGTACACCTGTAACTAATATAATATCATACATATGCCAACTAATTTAAAAAATTTAAGTATTTAAAAAAGAAAGCAAATATAAAAAGTATTTATAAGTGTAAACAAATATTCATTATGAACCAGGCACTGTTGTAGATACTTTATATATATTAAATGATTTAATCCTCATGACAACTTTTTAAGATGTATACTATTATTATCTTTAGAGAAAGAAAAGCTGAAGTACAGGGGGTCAAGAAACTGCCATAAAGTAACACAATTAGGAGGTGATAAAACTAAAATCCAAACCCAAGCAATTTGACCACAAAATATTAGGAAATTAGCCTAGCTATATATTAAACTAAAAACATGCAGGGATTACTCCAGGAATGCAGGGACTGTTCACTAGAAGTCAATGTGTTGTAATGATTTCAGAATAGATAGGTGGCATTATAAATTTAATCTATTTAAAAACCAGAAATCATATTATTATGAGCAATTACAGGCAACTAAATATTCAGTTGGCTATTACACTAGCAAAGATGTAAATGCTGAGTTAGTCTTACCTCTATTTTTGTTCGATAAAGAACAAGTCGTTTAAGGACACATAATTTGGCAATGTGGTTGAAAGCTTGCGGTGGTAGTTTATCACAAGAAGAGAGATTTAAGTCCTGTAGATTTGGACACAGCTCAGAAATAATCTCCAAGCAAGTTTCATTAAGGAAGTGGCTGCAAGATAATTCAAGACGCACTAATTCAGATCCACAAACCTTCAGAAACCTGTAAAAATAAAAGTTCCCTGTCAATTTCATAAATCTAAGAGATATTTTTGCAAATATTTAGAATTATATTAACTCTAAGCAAACACCTTCAGAAGAATGGATTTATATTAGGGAAAATGTAAAACCTGTTTCACTTAAATCCTCATTTACTACATACTGAAATAGGCATGGTTAGGCTAAAATAAATCAACCTGAGAAGATAAAATGGATTCATGTCATGTAAAAAAGTCAGCTAATGCTATGTAGAAAATTTAAAAAGCAGAGGGTGTGTTTCTCCTACGTACATGTAATTCACATCTAAGTTAGTAGAGCCAAAAAATAAAATTTAACAAAACTCTATACTGTTGGAAGCTATTTTCCTCTAAACAGTACCCATTCGATACTATATAAATTATTTTAAATACGGCAAAGTGACAGCTTTTATTAAATGACCTCAAAAGAAATCAGATTAGCCTCCACTCAACTCAGAAAATTTCTAGGTTGGTTTCACTGTACTGTTGTGATATGTTCCTTGTACCGTTAATATTTAGCAGTTAGACTAATGCTGAAATTATAACAAGATATTCAATTGCAGCTTTACATAAGAAATAATTCAATGTGAAGGACATAAAATTCCTTATTAAAGTAGGAATAACAATATTTATTTTAATTACATTACAGATGAAGGAAAAACTATCCTATCCATAATCATCACCTGAAAATAATCTAAAAGTAAATATGAGTCTAGGAGTATCTGAATCCATGAAACAATCAACTAAGCAAACTAAACCCTTAAACAGTACACCAATCATCCCTGTCTGGGTCTCTTGACATTTTCTTTCCTGTCTCAGTGTCATATCAGTAATATACTGTTGTTAGTTTATTTATGCCACATATTTTTCCTAAATGATTTAATTAGCTTATAAATACACACAAAATAAAACTGACAAAATCAATCACTTAAGTAAATAAAGGAAGTAACACTGGACTCCAAAGTCAAAAGATGAATTTTTTTCCATGTTCCACTACTTCCTAGCATGTGACCTTGGAAAAGCCATTTACCCAAGACTCAGCTGTAAAAGGCAGACGAGAATTATATAAAAACACCACATTGTCTAGTGGTTTTGAACATCAAATAATACGTGAAAGCAGTTTATAAAGGTCAAAGCACCTCACAAACATTAAAATAAAAGTTCAATCTTGGCCAACTCGCATTCAAACAATAAAAAAATTCAGTTGCTATAAATTTAAAATATTGCAAATAACTCTGTAGCCCACACTTCTCATTTATACCTGAATATCCATTTAGTCAATCCAGTGCAATATGTAGGTTTCCCTAAATTCACCCTTTTCTTTTAAATGGCAAATTCAATGACCTTTCTTCTTTTCAGTCCTTGTAATACTTATTGTGGCATTTCATACAACTGTCCATCCCTTCCTTAAAATTCTCTGATACTCCTCAACCTACTCTCTTTCCTGGATTTCCTACTACCCCCTCTGACTACTGTTACCTTTGCTAGTTGTATTAACTAAATTGCAGTTTGCATCAAGCACATTCATTCAACAAATATTTATTGAGCTCCTACTATGACCCGGACATTACTCTAGGCACTTGGGACTTAGGAGTGAACAAAACAGTCTCTGCTCTCATGGAATTTACTTACGTTTTGGTTAAGAGAGGTAGGCTATAAACAAAAAATTAGTAAAATACATAGTATAGTAGTGAGTAAAAAGTGCCAAGGAGAAAAATAAAAGCAAAGAAGGACAACAGAAAATATTAAGGGTGGACAAGGTGGTCAGAGAAGCCTCATTGAGAAGGTGAGTCAAGACCCAAAGGAAGGGAGGGAGTGAGTAAATCAGATATCTGGATAAACCATGCCAGACAAAAGGGAAAAGCAAGCACAAAGGCTCGGGGACAGGATGATACTTAGAATGAGGAAATGTAAGGAGGCTAATGCAGGAGGCACGAAGTGAGAGGGTGATCAGACAGGTAAGGTGCAATTCATATAGTGTGTCCTATAAAGACTGGCTTTTATTTTGAGAGAGAAGGGATTCTCAATCATCAGAGGGTTTTGAGCAGAGGAGTGACACAGTCTGCTTGCATTTTAACATGATCACTCTGGCTTCTGTGGGCAGAAAAGACTGTAGGAAAGAGAGATAAAACAGGGGACCATCAGGACACCGCTATAATATTCGTAGAAGAGAGAATGGTGCACTGGATCCAGGTAGTAGCACTGAATATAGTGCCCAGTATTCAGATTCTAGATCTATCTCAAAGGTAGGCATTGTATACTAAATGAGGACATACTTTCTATATATTGAATTGAACTCATAGCTCATCTATTTCTCAACCCCTATTTATTTTTCTCTTAATTACAATTTCCTTACTGACTAATTTGCTTATATTGAGTTTTATAAGCTGCCTCAAATCCTTTAGCAATTGAAATAGATTCTTGGTATACCAGTACTTAGCACAATGTCAGGCAGGTAAAAAAATATATTTGATGAGAGTTTGTTGAATGAATCTTGCAATTAGGAAAATTCACTCGAATTTGTTTCCTTTATTCTGTACCGGACAAAGTTCTATGCACTCATGGTATTATCCCTTCATTGGGTCAAACTATTCCAAAGAAATATGACAAAATCAACATGTTCACCTTACTTTGAGAATACATGGTAATTATGGGTAGTTTTTCATTATTTATAAGCTAGCAATCTAGAAGTGGATATAAAGTTTCTGAGAACTAGTGAATATCCTTTTTTGATTGATACTTCTAAAATTATTTGCAAATCACAGAACTTAAATAAATATATTAACTCTCAAAATTAAAATGTTTAGGCATCTCATCTCTTGAAGGTCTTCAATATTTGGCAAAGCACATTATTCTACAATTCTTTTTCATATTGGGATACTTCGACATTCCATTTCTCTCACTAGCATTATTGAACTTACATCCTCAAAGCATTTAGAGAGTGATATCGAGCCACCAGAAAACTGTTAACAGACTAGAAAACTTCCCAAACGGATTTAAAGATGGATAGAATTTGAAAGCATAGTAAAGATAATGATTACACCTATACTACCTTTCTGTATATTTTTACTGTGAGCAGATTATTTGCTCAATATCCCCATATTCCCTCTTCTTAAACTTACAAGATCTATACTACCTAATTTTTCAAAATATCTCCATTCCAAGAAAACAGAAGTAGCAATAAACTCAATTAGTTAGCTAAACACAACTCTTGTTTCTTTCATTAACGCTCCTCATGTAAGTTTTATTTTAATGAATAATTACATATGTTTTCGTCTTGATCATCTATTCCTCTCCATTGTGATACCAGCCACCTGAAAGGAGAACTACAGCTTATTTCCTACCGCCTATTCATTCCGTGTTATGAATTCTCGTAAAATATTTCTTGATATTGAGGGTATTACGAGAAGACCTAAGTTCAGATAAACAATCCCAAGCTAGGTTTCCTGCTATGAGAAAAGGAGTCTCTGGAGAGAGAAATAAATTGCTTATCCTTATGAGGTGAATTAATTCGTCCAGAGTAATGTAAACACATAAGAAGTAATTTACAAAATGGTAACTTGCACCCTAAAATCATTAACATCACATGAATGAATGATTTAATCTGAATTTACTCATCACAAAATAAAGGGACTAATCCTCAAAACCCACCTGATATATAAAGCTAAGTGGAGAATTAGATAGAAATCTATTGCTTCTGATTCCTAATCTTATGTTTTGTTAGCTGGCCCTCACTGAGTTTTATAAAATAGCATATTTAAGGTAATTTTTAATCCAAAATAACTTGGAACACTATTTATTACATCTTATTCAAAATAAAGCCACTAAAAACAATTGTAAGGATAAGGTTTTTAGGCAACAGAAATAAACTAAATCAAACTTCCCAAAGATTGCTCAAAAAGTAGCTCATTATCATTGGTCTCTAGTTTAAAAATTGTACTTTTTTCTTTAAAGTATTATAAATAAGTCTTCACATTAATGAGTACAAATAGACCATACTTATTCAAAGATTATTCATTAATAATCAAGTGATGAATATTTATTGTTTATTCTGGGAATGCTGCCTACAAGCCAGAATGACTATCAATTCAGCAGTCAAGTCATTGGGGGCCAACAGCAATCAGAAGGCAAAATTCCAATGTCTCCCACCCCCAAAAAGATTCTCTTCCTGTTATTTAATTTTTTTTTCTTAACAGGAAAAATGATATGCTTAATAGAATGCTATTAAGATTTATGGTTTTACTGGCTGAAAACTACAGTCAAATAGGAGAAACTTAAGTTTATGTATGTACTTTTATGATTATTCAAACAGCCCCACAGCAACTGATGTGTTTGAACTGAAAATAAAAGAGAAATTGCTGATGAGAAAGTAGAGTGGAGCTTTAACCTTGCAAAAAAAGATCTCTATTCCTTATGAGTCTTAAACTTAAAAAATAGTATTGCTAAGTTTTCTTCTCACAACTTAATGTTTCTGCTCATGCACCAGAATGAGCTACATAAACCGAGTTTTAAAAAAATTTGATTTACTATTACTTGTACATTTTACTCATTACATCATTTTTATAGGCAACATTTTGCCAGAGAAGATGGATTTTGGTCACTCACTACAATGTTTGTTTTAATGTCTATACTCGTTAGTTGCCACTCTGTTATTTTACTTCTAAAAATATTGAAAGGATATATTTATGTGTTTATCTTTATAATTTTACTGTAGCTTGAAGGCGAGGACTGTATTATCCATCTCTTTACATGGTCAACACAACTATAATGCCTTTCAGAAAAAGGGTTGAAAACAAACAGATTTTTAATAGTGGGAAATGTTAAGGAAAGAGCTACGATGGCTACTTAAAATACAGGAAAGGTCCTTATAAGGTAAAATAATGCTTACTGACGGTAACTGTTCTATCTGCTCTCAGTTGTCTTGGTTTATACTCCACAGTGTATGCTCCAAATACTCAGTTATCATTAGCTTTAGTTCTTCTTGATCTTATTAGCAGAGAGAAAAATTTGGTAATCAAGTGTGTGTGTTTGGGCAAGAGGAAGTTGGAAGAACTGAACTGTGTTCCCCCTAGACAGCTGTCAAATGTCCAGCAATTTTTAAAATGTAAATTCTCTGAACATTCACTGAAATCACACTGCTAAAAAGAAATGCCTTCTTTTTCTACTACAGATATCCCCTCTTAAGCAAGTTTACATAATGAAAAATAATGCTGTGTTATAATAATGCTGTGTTATAAAATAACATGGCATGTTATAAAATCTTCAGACTCTCTGACCCACAACACCATGCTTTATCCAAGAATCTCTTCTCCTGGTTCTAGTTCCAGCAGAAAGACACTCAGAGCATCCACAGTTGCAACATGTGCCATAAGCCATACGTGCTTGTGGATATTTTTACTTCGATGCAATAACTATCAATGTTATCATTTTAAAACAGTTTTACTATTTCAAACATTATTTCATCTGACTCTAATGGTATCAAATATTTTCTAGAACTGCATTTTTATTTTTATAATGTAAGTCAAGGGGAAACAAGGCTCAATATACAAATTTCTAATTCATAAACTGTTAAGAATATATGCACTGGGGATGTATGGAGGGAGAGCTCAAAGTTCATTTTTAACGTCTAAAAACAGGTTAGAAGATTATTAATTAATCAAAAATAATACGTAATTTCTCCCAAAGTTTCTACTCCTTCATTATTTAACCTAATGAAATAATGGGATTATACTATAATGTACAATGAGAATAGCTACCATCAAGGTTAAAAGAAAAATACCTATTGTATCATAAGAAAAATTACTATGGCATTACTAAATGAATATGCACTTGTGCAAGCTTTCAAATGTTTAACAGGTGACATTTAATAGTAAGGAAACTAAATGCTTAAATAGAATGAAGCAGAAACACCTGGGCAGGTCTGCAAGTGTGGTCGCCTATTTAGCATGCAATTGCATTTTCAACATAATTAGTTTAAATGAGCTTCTAAATTTGGGTGATGTATTGCACATGTAATTAAGATTTAATTAAAAATGTTCTATAATAAATTGTTTTCCATTTCTGACAAATCACATTAGAGAGGTAGATTTTGATTTGGAAATAGTTTTTTAAATGTGTTAATCATCAGTGCTGAAAATAAGAGAAAGAAAAAAAAAAGAGCTCTGTTAAAAGTTACTTGGATTTAAAAAATAGGAGGGAAGGAGCATAGCTTCCCTTCATATTATTACGAAAATTAGCTGAAGAGGATGGTGAAAACTCATTTACTTTTATAAGCAGAAGCATTCTGAACATGATGATGCACAAAATGTACTTCTTTTTTATTTCTGCAAAGTACATGGTATATAACTTCAAACTTTATTATGGAAACTACTACACAGTAAGTACAGCCTCTGTAAAATAGACTCAACAAGGCTTGGCACTAACCTGCTAAATCCTGCAACAGAGATGAAGCCCTACTGCCAGTCCAGGATAAATTAAGCCACTGGACGAGGTGCAGCGGGCCTGGAGAAACTCCAAAGACGTGTCGTTTAGCTTTGCCCAGTACGGTTGCAGATTGAGGTGAATGTACTGAAGAGGATCACAGCAATGCTGGTTCAGCAGTTTGCAAGTCTGTGCTAATCTACATAGGTCTGGTAGTGTAAGATGATTCAGAATCAGTTGAATGAGCTACACAAAACAGAGAAACCAAGATCAAGAATAAAGAAAAAGTATTACTTTATTAAGCACATCTGGTCTAATAAAGAACATTAGTATCATATATTTATAACAATA
This sequence comes from Eonycteris spelaea, assembly GCA_003508835.1. Classification (NCBI taxonomy): domain Eukaryota; kingdom Metazoa; phylum Chordata; class Mammalia; order Chiroptera; family Pteropodidae; genus Eonycteris; species Eonycteris spelaea. The sequence goes on along the minus strand of PUFA01000018.1, from coordinate 13,356,877 downwards.
GTTTTGCTATACTAAGAAAAAATCAATATCCAACCGGATTATCTAAAGCAGAAGAAACCAACATACATACTATATTACATTTCAAAATTGTTCTAAGTGTACTCAGTTCAAATTGACTACTTATATTTTTTTATAGTGCAAAGATATATTTTGGTAATCTATTCAATAATACAATTTTTCCTAGATCCAATATTTACTAAACATCTACCACACACCAAACGGTGACAGAAAAGAGTTTCTTCCCCTTTCAGTTTTCAGAGTCCAGTGGGGACTGGTGTAAGAACGACAGGTTTTTTAGTAGCTTTGACAGAGAGAAGCACAGACAGCTAGCTATTAGAGACTAACACAAGACACAGGCATAACTGCAATGTGAAAGTGAACTTGTAACAGGAAGGCTCAACTTTAAAGGGTGAAAGTAAGAGAGAGAGGGAAGGACCAGAGTACAAAAAGCTTCACAGAGGAGCTTGGATTTATCCTAAAAGCAATGAGGAGTTCTGAAGGGATTTAAGCTGCAGAGCAATATGGTCAGATTTATGTTTTCGAAAGATTATTGCAGGAGGTACTACTGGAGGCAGGGAGGGAAAGCAGCCAGTGGGTTATTGCAGAACTCTAGGAAAGAGAAAACAGAGGTCAGCTTCAGGCAGTTGGAAGTGATGATGGAGTGGCAAACAGATACTAAGAAGTATTCAAGAGGAAGAATCAAAAAGATTTTTATCTCTAATTAAAATAATTTCCATGAACTAGTTCAAGATTTATTATTTTTTGTTAATGGTGAACATTTGGGGGCTTCTAAACTAATGCTCAAAGAACTGCTAAATAGTCTATTCTGAGCCAAGAAACGAAGGAAATAAAGATCAAATATTTGCTTAATGGTAAAAATCTTTAGATGAGAGAGGTTGAATTTACTTTATGCAACGTGTTTATCTAGCTACTACACTTTCTATTTTGCAAATATGCCCTTTAATGTAAATGTTCTTCTTCAATTTATTTGACTATGTGGGCCCAGTATTAATTTCAGGTCAGAATTTCACTGTTTTAGGCCAAAATATTACAAAATAAATAGTGACAACAACATGATACTTAAAATAAGTTTAAAGAGTATACATAAAGCATGAGCATTGCGGACTAATACATTTACTGAGCATGGTAAGGCTTGGGGTGTTTTTGCGATTTACTTTTAATATTTGAACTGGGCTTTCAAAAATAACATTAAGGGTGTGTGCCATAGTATTACATCAGCTTCATTAAAAAGTTGACAACTTCCTTTTTTTCTTTATGCTATGACAGAGCTGAGATAATATAGAATTTATCTGTTCCTTAAATTTTGAAAGGACCTATGAGCTATCTGGGCTCAGCAATGTAGGACCTTAAATATTTGTAAAATGAATTAAAAATTTGTCGTTTTAACTATAATATTAAAAGTTATTTCAGTAGAATTTTTAAGCAGTTAGTACAAAGAGGCATTAAAAGTTAAATATATCCCTGTATCACAGGATAAATAATTTACTTTTTCCAGATGATTTGCAATTTAAATAACTCCCAGCAATTTCTGGCATCATTCCAAACAAAAGTCACAAATATTAAAAGATGTACATTGTGTGAAACATTCTATGGTAATTAATATTACATTTTAAGCAAATATCAGAAAAGAAAAAGAATAATGAAAAGTCACTGAGACCATGACAGTGATATGCGAAAAAATACTTCGGATTTTGATTAAATAAAAGATAACAGGTGTCAGGCCTACAAGACAACATTCATTAATCATTACTCAGCTAGTCCTAATGTCTGTCAAAATGTGCTTTTATATTCAGGTATGCTAGCATAAATACTATTCGATACCACAGTGAATACAGGACGTGATGTGATGGGAAGGACCCTCAAAACAGTTTATCCACCCTCAAAGCCAGAATTCTATTCCTGGAGCTTTATTCACACTGCACAGAGTTTCATTGGTCAATTTCATCTACCATGGTACCCCTCCCCTCATGCAAATGTAAACTCAGACCTTTCTCCTGAGTTTTAAACTCAAATAGTGACCGCCTATTGTCCTTAACCAAACAAGTGTGCTTTGATGAATCACAGGCACCTCAAAGTCAATAGGCCCTTTCCACCTTCACCCACTATTTTGTGATTGATGGCATGTCCATCCACTGAGTCATTTCACCCAGAAACCTAAAAGTCCTATGATGTTCTGCTTCATCTCCACATTCACTAGTTACCTTTGATTTCTACCTTCTGCATCTCTGAAATATTTCTCCACTCATCTCTTTTATGAACCTTCCAATATCCAGGACACCATCATTTCTTGCCCAAGTTACAGTTAGGAAGCAACAGCTCCCTAACTGGTGTCTCTGCCTCCCACCCTCACCTCCTTTTGATCTGTTCTTCATTTCCCAACAGAGTAATCTAAGACAGAAATCTCAATTTTGTCACTCCCCTCTAAAGATAAAATAAAACCTTCAATGTTTCCCTACTGACTACAAAAAAAGGTTCACAATCTTTTTTAAACCATGACACATGTGAAAGACAAAGTTTCCATGATCCTAAACACATGGGCAATTATTCTAATTGTGGGTCAAAGCATGTGCAAAAATGCCTGCATATTATGTATAATTCCTGAATGTTAGCTATTACGCCACACTTTCTCTCCCACTTAAAAAAAAAAAAAAAGAAACACATGAAGGATACAAGAGAACACGAGAAAGTGAATGTGAAGTTATTATAGGTATAAGCTTAGATCTGCTCTAATTTTTTTACCAAAAGTAAATGATCTATAAAGTATAAAGTATATATGACTCCCCCAACTAATGTTGCTGTGTACTGGAGAAACATAGGGCCACTGGATGAAGGAATAAAATGCAAGTCTCAGTAAAACTCACAGAGCCCCCTGTGATGCAGTTGAGCAGGCTATGCTCTGCCAATGCTGGGATGGCATCCATGCAAATGGTATCCAGGGAGTCCTGCACTGAGGCAGCACTAAGCCTCTATCTAATTTCATCTCTTGCAACTTCTGCCATCAATCCTGTTCCAGCCATATTGAATGACTGAGTTCCCACACAGTTTCACTTTTCACTTTTGTACATTCTCTTCCCTCTGCCTGAAGTTCCCCTCAGTTATTCATTTGAATGTTACATGTCAAGTATTTTATCAGGTCTGGATAAAATCAATAAAACTGTTTAAAATATATTTGCTGAATTTAAATTTCTATTTTGTAGTTTTAGGTAAGACTCAAAGAAGTGACTTAGTTTCCTCCAGATGAACTGCTCCCACTGCTGCTAGACAGATCCTCCTGGGAGCCCTGGGGAACAACACTGTCACTATTACATGTTCTTCTCTTTCCCCAACTCAACTCTTCCTTCTTCTTTCCTGCCTCCTTCCACTAAGGGCCAGATGGTCTTGTCCAATCTGTGAAGCCTCCATTCTATAACACAACTACCTACAAGGCCTGGTTTGGATCACGGTCCCAGATTCCTGACTGAATCACCTTGGATCCTTAAATTCATCTTTATGTGGCAACGTTAGCTACTTCACAGGGTGTACCAAACCTAGCATTTTAATTGCAAAATTGTGCAGGCATTATAGTTACTGATAGGCATGCAAGAGGCTATCTTATTGTTCCAAGCAAGTTCAACTACTTGTGTCATTATAATGAAACCGGAAAGACCCATCAATTTGGAAGGGGACAGTCCGAATTGGTTAAAATTTAAGGTTATCAAATTTTCTTTAAAATTTTTTATTATATTCTCAGCAATGGATAGAAATGCCTGGCCCTACCCCCACCCCTAGTAGGTGTGCTCCTGGCACTTGATGCCTAGGGGCCAGGGATGCTAAACATACTGTAGAAACACCCCTATAGAGACACACTGAAAACAAGACTTTAGGTAAAGGTACTCTATACCTGCTTAGATTAAAAATTATAGCTAGTTAGAATATAAAATAGAGTTGGTATAAAAGAATAAAGGACATTTAAAGAAACTGTGGATTAATAAATAGAATAAGCATCCCTCTCACAATCTTATTAATCACCTTATTTTTAATAGTAAAACATCTTTAACTTAACCTAAATAAAGTTAAGCACATATTGCCCAAATTTACATTGTATAATTATGACTTAAAGTGGAATATAATTTATTATTGGCTTATGTATTTTGGTTATTGTTAATCAGTGATATAACATATATTTAATAGTTTATCAAAAAATCACTAGTCATCCAAAATAAAAGTGGTGAAATTCATTAACATAATTTTGTCTAGTTTTTCCAAATTCAAAATATACAGTATATTGGATTAGTTACACCTACCAATGCTTCTATTTCTCTGATATCTAGCAAAACAAATATTAATACTTAACTTAAAAAAATTATACCTTTATAGCCAATATTGCTACTGAATAGTTTTGGCTTACCTCATAAGGTAGTCTATCAAAATATCCATTATTTGGCCCTTCCCTGAGGGCAGTGCTGCTAAGCTTTTTGTTAAGATTGTCCATTCCACAGCCATCCTTTTCTTCATAGTCATCTTCTTCTAGATCATTCATGTCAATAAGTGAAGTCTTGAGAGAAAGCGCTGGCTTGTCCTTCACACCATATAATACAACTGCATCTAATTCAGTGTAATAATCCAGAAGAGAACTATTTACTTCCAGCCGTATAAGATTTGTGGGAAAATTTATCTGCTTAATACAAGGTTTAAACTGGCGAGCCTGGGAAGCATTCACCTTCGTAGGCCTCTCTGACCACAGAATCTCCCATCTGCCAAAGAAAGAAACTTCCCTATAATACAGTTTAGAATGAGATTTACTGTTAACTTAAGGTTATGGCCCCATGCTCAATACATGACAGTGTGAAGCAAAGGCATTAAATAAGGTGAACAGAAAGAAACACAAGTATTATTTCCAAGAAAAAAAAATTAAAAAACTAAATGCCATAGACTTTATTTCTTAACATATTTTTATTACATAAATTATTTTTACAACTCCCTAGAAAGTCCCTTTTGGTAGATTTCACAAAAAAACTGGAATACGTAGCGAGAGGTACATGAAGAACAACATTCACTTTTATAGAAAAAGTAAACCCAAAGTAAGAATAAAGCACACAGGATAAAGCTCCCCTGGGCATGTCCTAAACCAAGACAGAAACTAAACTGATCATCTTGCCTCACAAAGGGTCTCTTTTTCTAGCTTTTCCATTTGTTACTGATGTCACAAAAAATAAAAACTTTCATTACCTTTGCTATTCTTCTAACTAGTCATTAACTTTTGTTAAAATTTTCATGAAATTGTCTCTTCTAAATTTTCACTGTTGCTATCTTTCAGTCATCCTTGTATCCTCAGGGCCTGGAGCAAGTATCTAACATGTAACAGGTGAATTACAGTTTCTGCTGTTCCTCCAAAACGAACACTTCCTTTCCAGTCAAATTAATCACCACTTTTCAGATAATAAACTTAATTTCCACCTTTGTCTTTGCTTATATTGTCTCCCTCCAATGAAATATCCAACCTATAACTATCTATTTTTCAAGGTCCAACTTATATTGCATCTCTTGCATGTCTTCTTATAAAAATATTTTCCAAAATTATTTAAAGATCCTTTATAACACAGCATCCTTCATAACGTCCTTCATAACATTCTCAAATATGTCATAAGTAACCATTTCTCTAATATTGTTCCCTAAAATATCAGAGGAATTTAGAAACATAAACCAAAAATACTTCAATAAATATCTTTCCTCTATTCCTAATTATTTACTTTTGCTAGAACTTTTTTTAATAAAGGTTTTATGTCAAAGACTAAGAATATTTTTAAGTCTCTCGCTATATACAAACTGCTTTCAAAGCTTATGTCAATAGTATATGAGAATGGCCACTGGAAGCATTACTTATTTTTAAAAATAATCTCTAATTTCATAGTGAGCCATTTCTCTGTATAGCATAATTTATAATTTGCAGATTACTAATAACACTTAAAATGTTTTATACATTTACTAATCATGTGAGGTTTTCCCTCTGAGATATATTGTCAGTTCATATCCTTGGCCCACAGACCTATTGAGATCTAAGTAGAAATTGATTATGGCCAGGTGTTTAGGAAATTGAAATAGATAAAAGAGTGTAAAACTCTGGAGAGAAATCTAAACCAAAACTATAAAAGTCGTCCACATACAGGTATCCTAATGGTCTTTAGGCCAAGATGGGAGCAAGAACAGGTAGCACCAATCTTGGGAGAATGGAGAAGGGAAGTAAGGTCATTTCAACCTTCGGGAATAAAAGCATAAGGCAGGGGCTCAATGGGGATTCTAACCAACATATCACTAATTATAACAGTAGGAACTTTTGCATTTTCTAGAACTTTTATAATCACCCCATATTTGCTTGTTTAGTTGATTCTCTCACAAAAATTAGGAATAAAATCCACCAAACATAAAGAGCCTATGAGTATTTGTATTCAGAGACAACATGAAAGTAAGACTACAGAGATTGGTCTCACTCTATAACCAATCTTGGGAGGCAGGGGAAGAATTCTACGGCATAGAGCAGCTTGTGGCAGGTACAAGAGGAAAGGAAAGCAGGCCGAGCACCTGCTTCCTGTGACAATGCAGAAAAGCAAACTTGGACTGCCAGCCTAGACCTAAGAAGTGCTCTGAGAGCTTAACAATGGGATTGAATGGAGCACTCTAACAGAAATCTATGCTTATAGAGCTAGCCATATATGCAGAAGGGAACAGGAGTTTTAAACATTTAAAACAATGTTGGAGGGAAAACATAGGCCAAATTTTGGACAGTATAGTTCCAAGAATCATGGAGTAAATGGTGAAATGCATGAGAAAGTTCAAACTTTGGTTTTACTTATCCTTTTGTTGCCATTGCCAAATGACATCAGAAGATGCTGGAAGAACATCTCATGTCCAAGAAATAAGGACCACTTAGGACCCTGTGATAACCGCCTGTACTGGTTCACAGTCCATGTGAACTAAACCAATCTACTTTTTTTAGTTTTAGTGAGTTTTTATGAGGCTTAACATAAACACTGAAAATGTAATATAGAAATCACCTCTGCCAGGTCCTTTGCAATAAATAAATACACAAACAAAACATGTTCTTCATGTTTATCTTGATTGATGGTATAATGTAAATTAAATTATAAGCTTAAAGGAAAACACTTATTGAAACAGAAATGTGCTACTTTAATAAAGTATTAATCTATTAATGCCCTCCCTATCTTACAGAATAGACAAGGTTAAGATGATGTTTTAATTGACTTTCTTAACATTTCTAGTATGTTTAAACATATGGCATAAAAGCTATTTTAGCACCATTCTCGCTTCTGACTTCTATATAGCTTGGACATTATATATTTAGCTATATACATATCATAAACTGTAAATATAACACACTTAACGTAGAATAATATAAATATCTTATCAGTTTTTTAGAAATATTTAAAACTATATCCAAATATAAATATTTTCAAGTATCATTGGTTTATTTATAGCTTATTTTGGTTTTTCTTGATAATCTAAAAAATAACAAAGAAAAATGATAAAAAGATGGAAAAATTATTTTATAGGTCTAAGGCCATTTAAGTTAACATTGACCATGCGACCAAAACAAACTGATTTAGGGATATCTGCATTAAAGTGTTCATGCTAGTGGGAATACAAATAGGAGAACCTCTTTACAGGAAATTTGGCACCATGTATTAAAATTACAAATGCACAGACCCTTGGCTCAGCAATTCTTCTGGGAATTTATCCCACAGATATACCTGCACACATGTGAAGTGACTCATGATAAGGTTATTCACTGCATTAATGTTTACAATAGCAGAACTATGGGAACAACTGAGTACCCACTGATAGAGGAGTGGTTAATAAGTTGGGGTACACAGACACTGTGCATTACTTGCAAGTGTAGAAAAGAATGAGAAATATCCAATATACACCACTGAATGAAATAAGTAACAGAACAATAAGAATAGTGTGTTTATTTGGGGGCAGAAAGAAAATAAAAATATATTTGTATTTGCTAATTTCTACATAAAGAAACTGGAAAAATACAAAGAAAGTGGATAAAATGGTTTCTTTGAGGGGAGTGGGTCTAGGCATGTGGAGAACAGGGTACCTGCAAGACTGGGTACATTATGCACTTTTTAAATTATTGAAACATGTAATATACTACTAGTCAAAAATTATATTTTAAAAAATCAGGAGGATGCACTACAAAAGCAAAAGAGAGGCATTGCTATGCAAATTGATGATGTAAATAAATAGGCTTTTAGAGAGAATACATGAATTACTTAAAGTGACATTTATTTTTAAATAAATATGCTTGTTACAAAAACATTCACCTATCATTAAAGCTAATCCCCTAAGGACCACCTCCAAGTATTTAAAAGCAGTAACATGATGCCTGTTTGAAAATACATTAGAAGTCATATTTCCTACTAACTTCTCAGATTGGCCCAAGTCCCACTTAGTTCAAATGATGCTTTTTGTTTATACTAAATTCTGTGACAAATTCCACAGTCTATAAATATTATGGTGTGAGGTGTTAAGGTATGAAGAATGCATTAAATCTTCACATGCGTAATTTTTCTTTTCCTATCAGAAAACTAAGGAAAATTTTAAAAATCAATTTGTTTAAATTACTTAAGAGAATGCCTTCAAAAAACAAAAAAAAAAGCCCTCTGATATTAAAACAACCAGACCTTGCAGCCGTACAACTTGACCAATAAAAAATGGGTCTTACCTTACTTCAGCTGGTGGACTTGGGGAATAGGGATTTGCAGAACAAGCTAGAATTCTAATGACGGCTCCATGATAAGTTTCCAAAACATGAACAGCTGTAGGATACACCTGTTGTTCAAAAGTAAGTTCTACATAGTCTTGGCTCTGAAAATTAGGTGGGGTTCTCTTGAATGGCAAAGAAGCACTAGGACACTGATCCCACCATGTTCCATAAGTTCGAAACACAGCTGTCTGAGTGAAGTCACCAGAACTTGGAATACATTTGGTATACCTGTTAAGTTCCACATGGTATAGGACATACTGTTCTCACTTCCATAATGGGAACTGAAATCCACTACTTCTTTGGCATACTGGACCACCTCTGCATTCAGAGGGGAAGTTTGGCTGTTTGGTTCTACAGTTCTATGGCTGTTCATCATTTCTCCTCTTGCAGCTGTCCTGGCTCGGCGCCGAAGGCATATATAATAAAACATAGTCAGAATGTTAACATGGGGAAGACTGGCGAATCTAGATGTGAATTATGAAGCTTCAAAAGGTCAGATGTCCTCAGTAAGACGCATGAACTCTTTGAAGGATGTTCTAAAAAATGAATGGCTTGGTGAAAGAAAATAATTTAAATAAGCAGAAAAAAAATGCATGAATAAAGTAATAAACATGCTTTTTATCCAATGTCATTTCCCAGAAGGAAACTAAAAAAACAAAATTCACTGTAAATGTGAATCTCTGATATAACCTATCTAATGCATTTTTAAGAACCCTAAATATTAAAACTGTATACAATATGAAAAGTAAAACTAATATTATAAGGCACAGGAGATGTGACACAAAAGCCCTATTTATTACAAAATTATAACTATCCTTCAAGAAATACTAAGTCCTTGAGCTTATAAAATTAAAATTATTTAAAATATGTGGTGAACCACTAAAATACTGCTATAAATTCAAAAGAATCTTAGGCATTTTATAATTCGCTTTTTAACAAATGATTCCCTATTGTTAATTTTACTCATGTCCAAACATGCTAAGTACGGATTTCACATTATGGGAATATAGTACGGATTTCACATTATGGGAATATAGTTTTCTGGAGATGACAGTTAATCCAGACCAACTAAATTAACTGCCTTACACATCACAGATCACCAGATAGTGTTTAATTTATAACTTTGAGCATTATTTGTTAGGGCAATCCATGGCTGGCTGGCATCTGGTTTGTTGCCAGCCACTCTTAAAAATCACTCACCCCAGACAGAATGGTCACAGGATACACATAGGAAATGCAAAAGTTGGCACTCATCCATGTGGCCTGAAAATTGCATGCTGATTTCAGTTATAAATTTTGAAATGTGACATTCTTCTACCTGTAAGACAAGCGTTTTAGAAAATATTTTTATTTCCAATTTAGAAAGTCGAATATCCCCAAAAGATTTATCGTAGATAAAGAGCTACTTATTAGACAGAGAACTCTCAAATTGGACAGGCCACATTTTTTTCTGAATTTGTGGACAATTATAAATAATAAATTTTGTAAATTTATGACAATGTTTAAAAATATAATAATAACCCTTTCTATATAGAGGTTATAAACGCATAGCTTACGAGTCAAACTATGCCAGCAGACACATTTTACTAGAACTAAATAATCTTTTTTAAAATTTGGACTAGTTTGCAACTTTTAACAATCAAGAGAACCCCAGTTAAGAGGCCTGAGCTCTCTTGGTAGCTCACATTGTTTCCAGCCAGTTCTATCAGTTTACAACCCAGTCCTGACCCCTGCCTACATCAGGTAGGTAACTTATTGTCTACACAAAGAAATTAAACATACTTATTTTTGTGCCTGTAAAGTCTTGAGTTTAACTTCTCCTAAGACAGGGCATTTACCAACTTTTCTTTAGTAATGTTCTAGCCTCTCAAAACTTTAGCACTAAGATTATAAAACCTTTTATTTATAAAACATATAAAAAGGCTTATTCGCTGGTACCTGCTGGTACCACCCCTTTAACAGATATATACCCTAGCTCCACAAGGGTATACATTAAGACTAAATTTCTTGAAGGAAGAATCTAGCCAAAGATCATCATTTCTCAAAGTACTCAGCACACAGTAGGCACAAAATGTTTGACATATTGACAGAAGGTGATGGGCAAACAAAAAAATTCATAAAAGTCTAAAATTTAAAATTACCTCACAGCATCCCTTTGTCTCCCAGCCAGATTCAAATATACTGAAATGCCTGACATAATAAAACAAGTAAAACAGTAAATAAATGGCTGAGCTTGAAACAAGTGGAAGGAATCCATGGCTGTGGGACACAAAGAGGAAAATCAAAGAGCAGAGAGCAGGAGCTGAAGCTATTATAACTCATGGAACCACTTATAGGCCTTAATGGTTTTAAAGGAGACTTCCTAACACCCATGCAGAAAGGTTATTTCAAACCACAGGTCACATCTGGAAGTATCTTCTAAAGCCAAAGCTCGGAAGATAACCTCATCCATGAAACCAATATGAAAACTTAGCTCACTGGTCAGGAAACCCAAGGGACATGTCATCAACTCAGGCAATGGGGAAAGTCACCATAGTAAAATCAGAACCCTATTAGGCATGAACCATGCACAGACTGTGGGCCTGAATTCATACTACCTTCATGGTTTAGAATTCATACTCCAACCTCAAGCCAAAAAATTTAAAAAAAAGAAAAGTAGTCCTGCACTGGCAAAACTTTGGGACCTGTTAGGGGCAGATGGCAAACCTCTTTGCAGGTATACTCCCACAATGCAGGACAGATTAAACCTTTTCTCAAGGGTGCGTCACAGTTAAAAATTCACAGACCACAAGAGAAAATGAGCCACAAAGAGGGACAGTCAGCAGGGAGACTCACCAAATGGAAGAATTTGCATTCCAAGAATAAATAATAGAATAATCTGAACAACACTTTTTCCAGAGAAGAATAACAAAGCATGCATTAAAATAAATAAGGTGTTTCTGCAGCACATGTTCCTAGTCCTGATGCAACGTGAATCAACAAATCAAATTCATCTCAGGACATTAACACCAAGGGCTGAAGTACAGGTTATGTCATAATGTGGGAAAAAGTAATTATCTAGTATATCACTTGCTTATTCAAACATTTCACCTACCACAAGTATAAATCTATCAGGTTAAAAATTTTTTTTTTACAACTGCATACATCTCAAATCTTTAACACCAAAATTTGAAATGATACAGCTCTTTCTTTTACCATATATACTTTATTTCAAAATAGGCCCCCAAGTAAATTAAAAGGGATAATTTTCCAAAGAAGTTGCTTATTCGCTCTCTTAAAAGAATGAAAATAAATTTAAACTATAAAAATGAGATTCAGGAAATAAAGAACAACGACAAGTATATAATTTAATTGACAGATCAGATAATTTGGAAGACTGTGGATGTTTTATCCCTGGAAATCTTTAAGATAAGGACAGAATACCATCTGCTAAGGTGAATGGATGAATTTGACTATATAATCTTTGGATATCATTTCTCACACCACAGTCTATATATTGCTTCAGCTAAGCTTCCTTCACTTTCCTTATAAAACTGCATTTATCAGAAAGTAAAAGTTTTATAAAACCAAAGAAACATCTCCAAAATAAGATATCATCATTCATGTGAATGTTAACCATCATTCTTGGCAAAAAGATTAAGATGAATTGTGAAAGTCAAATTCTGTTTGACATACCAAACCACAAACTTTATGACTGTTTCCCAGCTAGCTTTTACAACTGTAGATTATGGGATAATATCAAAAGAAGCAAGATTGTCATATGAGCAATATTATTTTTAGGCTGTGTTAAAGTTAAATAAAATTCTGCATTGAAGTAACATATATAGAGTTATAAACTGTAAACACATAAATATCATATGTTCAAAGTTCTTCGGTGTATAAGAAAAATGTAAATGGATGTTTTATTTTTCCAATTATAAAAAATAATAATCTTTAGTTAATTTTTTGTGATAAAGCTAAAAATGACAAAAAAAATCTGAAAGAAAAAGCAGTGTATAGTACACTGAAAAAGCAAATGTTTATTCTTTTAACAGCAATACTATTCAGAAAAATGGAATGAAGTTAAAATCTGTTTTTGAAAATAAAAAAGGCATAGAAATAAAAAAGAGAAATGTGCAAACCCATTGTTAACATCCTTCATTGATTCTAAACTCCTTTCCAATAAACTAAGATGACACATAAAAGTGTTTTGGGGATGGGAAGAACATACGAAAAAGAAAGAATTGCTAACTCTACTTTTCCCTGGGAAATGAAGCTGAAAAAGTGAATAGAACCATAGTTTCAGGACTCATATAGACAGAAACAACAAATACAAAGTCCAAACTGTCCGTGTATACCTGGATTTTTGCCAAGGCAAGGAGGTGATTTGTGATAACCAATGAATATCCCAATGGTCAATACAACAAATGCAAAAGATACAATAACTCTATTTTGTGAGGAGAATGGGATTCAAAAACAAAATGATTTTACCCACTTAATGCAAATATAAATATTAATCTGGTACACTAAATCTGTCCAAAAGGGTAATAAAATATGCCTTTTGGGAGACGTTTTCTTTTCTAGTTCATTTAAAATGGTATATTAATTTTAAAGACAACATATAAAAATATTATTTTTCACTTAACAAAAAATCAGAATTAGAAATACGGCGATCTTCATTTTATTTGTTGTTAATTCAGTCACATATCAATAATGATTACAAGGTGAGAAGTTCTCTGCAACACACTGAACTTTTATACTAGCATAATCAAGGAATATAAAACAATGGCCATTTTTACTTATGAGACTTTCACATTCCTTGGGAAAAAAGTTGTTTTATAGGGCATGATTTTATTATAATACAACTTTCTTTTCAACTACCTTTCCTATTATAAAATGTTTAACAAAGTTAAATAATATAATTACAGAGAAAGCAATAATAGTAGAAAAGAGAAATTAAGAGGTGTAGACAAGGGAGAACAGATGTTTACTACTGAGATTTGAAGTGATATGGGGAGTCGATGAGGCGGAGAGAAGCAGGATGGCAGGAACTGCAGAGACGAAGGCTTGTGCTTCAGTAGAGAAAATGTGGGAAGGAAAAGGACTTTTCATGAAATAAACAGAAAGAATGAACTTGAGCTAGCGCCACGCAAAGGCCAGGTTCATAGCGTGAAGAAAGAACCTGGAAAACAAGTGAAAAACTCAAAAGAGGATTCTCAACTTAAAGTGAAAAGAGACAGAAAAAGATAAAAAGGACAGGCAATAAGGCACAGTCATATATTGAAGGCAAGTCATAACACGATGCTTTCTGGCAAAATATCCCATGGAGACATGTCAATGAAGTGAGATTTAAAAAAAGAGCATTCGGGCAGCTCTGCAGCATAGTACCAAAATGTAACAGAGTGTATCATGTAGTAACAAATCAAGATAAAAACACCGAACCTTAAATGTTATTCCTGTATCCTGCTTAAACTGATCAAGAGACAATATTCTTGAGGAAAGGACTTTACTGCTAAAGTCTAGAAATCAAGATATAGAGGAATGGAGGAAATTATTAATCAATAAGAGTGGAGCTTTATTTGAATTTTGTGCACAGCTAACACTCAAAACCAGCCCTTTCTAGGTTTCTATGGTACCACCTGCTTTTATATCTCTATCGCTCTCAGATAACTGCTTCTCAGTCTTCTCCTTGGGTAGTCTTCGTCCTCATTCTCAAATGTATAGAGGTACCATTAAAGGAAGGCTGTCTTTCTGATAAAATGATACACAAGAACATTCCATGTACCTTGGCATCAGTGTCTTCCCTCTCTCTCCTACTTCCACATGCCCACCACACGTGCTATACACCTACCAGAACTGTGCCTGTGCTTTCACACCTAAGTATTTTCAAGTCTTCCCTCGCAGCCGAGTTGCTCTGGAATGCCCTTGCTTCTCCTCTGCTTCGCACCCTCTTTATTCATCCTGTAAGGACAGGTTCAGCCCTTATTCACCACCTTTTTCTTTGCTCTTACCTGTTGTGTGTCATTTTCCTATATGCTAATTTTCTACACCATGAATTCTTCAAGTTTAGAGAATGTGTCTTAACTACAACTATACCTATAGGGACTAGCACATGCCAATATATGCTCAATAAACATTTAGGAGAGAGAATTAAAATAAGCACAGAAATGAAACCAGTGAATCTTCAAGATAAGGCACAAGTAGACCAAAAAAAAATGAAACAAAAAAAGTTCACATCTTGATACAAAGAAAAAGAAGGAAAAATGGATAATAGGTAAGGATCAAATGTATGATTTTCTCTGAAGCCATCCAATAAGGCAGAGTATACACATTGAAATTTTACTGTTCAAAGAGAATGTAAAAAAGTAGTAACTTCCGTTAGTACAAAACCAGCTCCTGAATACATAAAAGCTTGACCGTGGCCGCAAAGAAACTAACTGAAATTAAAGAAAGATTAATGAAAGAAACAATTGAGAGGTAAAAGAAAACTATTTTCTCAAATACAATGATTTTGTTTTTAACATTCCAAATCTGTGTTAAGACTATACAGTGATTATGGGTAACTGGAAAAACTATGGATGGAAAATAAAAAGGTGATAACCTAAGAGCAAGAGGGAATAGACAGTTCAAGAAAGGCAATAACATAAGAGCAATTGTTCTTGTATTAGATATGCTGGGGAGGAGCAAAATTTAAGTATTAGCAAAAGCATCCTTTTTCATCATAATTATTTACATTCTAATGTACTATATTGAAAAAAATGTAACTAAGTAAAGAGACTTCTGGGATGGAATAACAGGACTTCATGTGCCTCTCTTTTCCTCTAAGTGAATTCTCTTCCAGTTGAAACATTTTTACTATGATTATAGTTTTTAATCAAAAAGTCCCCAATATAAATTAGGTAGAGTTCTCAATGAGGGAGAACACAGCCCCCTATCCAGCTTCAAAGCTTCCTGGAAATCTATGGGAACAAACCAGAAGGCAGGGGCACCAACAAGAAAGAAAAAGTTAGAGGCCTAGGGAAAATCTTGAAAGGCAAAGAAGCAAACAATACCTCTTTCTCTCCAGGAATCAAGGTAGGCCTCAAAAACACAAAAAGTACTGGGACACAGTGGGTTCTTCAAAACTTCTGCTGAGTTAATGAACAAATGGCAAGAACTTACCAAAAAGTGCTAAGAAGTCAAACTAGGAATGAGCTTGTAAGAAAACAAGGGACAAGATTTAGACTTAAACTAGAAATTGATAATGATTAGCTCTGCAGAACTTTATAATAGTTCACTCTTCTCTTTCTTTCCTAGACTTAACAAGCATACCTAAACTTATGAAATATTCCAGGGGAATTTTTAGAGCTGGCAGGGGTGTTAGTAATCTTTAGTAGCAAGAAAAAGGAATTAAGAAGTCAATTTTGGGTTTGTTTGTTTGTTTAAAGCAAAGCTACATAAGTGAATTGTGATTTTCTGATACAATGGATGTAGAAACTCTCTTCCTGTCCAAGGTACTATGTCACCAAGTAAGAAGGAAGGCCATGTTTCTAATTACACTGATATAATATAAAATACCTTAGATACAAATGTCATTATGTTGTACTATGTATATTTTACCTTTTTTTCTCTGTTGTTTTTCGATGGGTAAGGATAAACCATCTGAATGGAAAGAACTGTAAAATTAGAAATATTTTGCAGATACACAATGTATATTTAACTAAAACCTTGAATATTAAAAATTAAGGTTATCTAATTGAGGATAATTTTAATGGACTCACTAAAAAATCTCTCTCTCTAGCTATTAAAACTATAAAGTAAATGTGAATTTACTTTAGTCAAATACTAGCTATACATTTTTGTACATTAAACAGCATTTTTTTCTAGTAAAAATATAATGAATTTAGTTAGCCCTCAAAAAATCAAGTACAGGTATATCATAGGTATATCACTGCTAGCCAATCAAACTAAAAGAGTAATTAACTAAAATGGTATAATACTGTTAAATTAACTTTGGGATATAATTTACATTCCAAAAAATATACTCCATTTTAAGGGTACAGTTCAATGACTTTTGAGAAAGACATATATCAATGTAACCACCACCAGAACCAAGATATAGAGTATTTCCATCAAGCCAAAATGTTCCCTGGTGTCCTCTCCTAATCACCCATCTATTCTCTGCGCCAAGTAAAACCTGATCTGCTTCCTGTCATTCTAAAGCAGACCATCCTTTATTCTAAAGTTAGATATTCATGAAATATATATATATATTCTTTTGTGTCTAGTTTATTTTGCTCAGCATATCTTTGAGATTTATCCCTGTTATATGTATCAGTCATTTGTTCCTTTTTATCGCTGAATCATATCATTGCATTGTATGGACGTATCCATTCACCCATTGATAAACGTTTTGGTAGTTTCTAGTGCAAAAAGGTTCCAAAATGGCTGTAATATTTCACATTTCTACAGCGATATAAATATATGAGAGTTCTAGTTGTTCCACATCTACACCAATAGTTAATATTGTCAGTCTTCAGCCTTTCCAGTGGGTAGGTGATACCTTGTGATTTTAATTTGCATCTCAATTGACTAGTAATGATGTGGAACATCTTTTCATGTCCTTATTTACCATTTGTATATGCTTTAGTGAAATTTCTATTTGCTCATTTTTAAAATCAGGTTCTTTTTGTTTTCTTCTTATTGACTTGTAAGAGAGTTCTTTAAACATTCTAAATATAATTTCTATCAGATAAACATTTTGCAAATATTTCTCTCAGTCTGTGTTTGCCTTTTCATTTGGTAATATATTTTTAAAGTTTTCCATTTTTACTATTTATCATTTTTTTTTTCTTTTATGGCATATTTTTGTGTTCTACAAACATTCTACTTAGGAGTAGTATCAAGTATAGTTTCAAAAGGACAAACATTGGGACAGATAGTATTTAATATCTTACATCAGGGAACAGTTAATTGCAGATTAATCAAATTTTAAGATGATATCAAATTAGATGCTGCAAACACTTCCAGTGGGAATGCAAAATGATAAAGCCACTTTGGAAAAGTTTCTTATAATGTTCAACATACCCTTACCAAACCATCCAGCAATCCTACTCCTAAATATTCACTCAAGTGTTCTGAAAACATATATTCAAATAAAAACCTGAACACAAATGTTAAAAGCAGATTTATTCATAATCACTCCTATCTGGGAACATCCAAGATGCCCTTCAACAAAGAAATAGATAAACAGTGGTATGTCCATACAATGAACTACCATTCAGTAATAATAAGAAATGAACAGTGATTCAGGCAATAGAATAGATGAATCTTAAAATGTACTCTGTAAGCGAAAGAAGCAACACCCAAAGACTACATACTGTTTAATTGCATTTATATGATACTCTGGAAAAAGCCAAGCTATAGAGAAGTCAAACAGATCAGTGGTTGCCAGGAAGTTAGGGGAGAAGACAGGGTTTACTACAATAACTAAAAAAGAGCCACAAAAAGGAATTCTTAGGGTGATGAAACTGTTCCTGTATGCTTTTGTTTTCACTGTTTGTTTTGGACCAAAACAAGGCAAATTGGAGATCTGATACTTCAATATTGACTTATTTATGGGTGTCCTATTAGTCTATTCTTGACCAACACACCCTGAAACACATCTGCTAGTTGCCATGTCCTGACTATTCATTATGCCCAGGGCAAAAGCCTGATCCCAGAGCCCCAACTACTCATCTGGCCTCAGGGTACTACCTGTCAGAAAAAGAGAATAGTGACTTTCATGACTGTGGAATAATTCCCAACCAGAAACATATCAGTCAAAAATATATACATATATATATATAGAATTAGCCATATTAAAGACTGGGAAATAAGATGGGCAATTAGAGCAAATGGTCTCCAATAAAAGTTAATGAAAAAAAATTGGAAAATAGTTTTAAAATAATAAGATTTATCTTTAGTGTGAATTCATAAGGTATACGATCCATAAAATATGAACAAGCTAATTAAAAAAAACACTTTAAAAGTTTTTAGAAATTAAAAACATGATGGCCAAAATAAACTGAAAATTAAAATGAAAAAAAAAAGATAAGTGACCTAGAACACAGAAGCAAGAAAACTAATATCTATATAAAATAAATACAAGAAAAGATTGAAGCTGACAAAAATTCAAAGAAATGCTAGATCATATATTTTTAGAAATTCTAACAGAAAAAAAATGACTCAAACTCTTATTCACATAGAAAACAAACAAAAAAATGGAAAATATTTCTGGGCATGTATGTACACTTCCCAAAACTCTCCTAAAAACATGACTCAAGAAAGTTTCCAATCAAAAAACGAGCAAATTAAAATAAATAATTATTAAAAGGGGCCGATATAATATTCAAGTAACTAGTGACCTTATAGTTAAATTTAAATCATTACAGATACAGTACTGGTAAAGTTAAAAGGGATAGTTAGAGATAAAAGAAACAGAAGATATGTCATGTAAAAAGGAAATAAAGTCAACTGAACCAAGAATGGGGGAAGGCAAGGAGTCAAGGTCTCATCTTATTAAATGGAGGTTTGAAAATAACAGAAAGTCAATTATAGATGGCTCTAGAAATTCCAAACTTGCAGGGGAAAAAAAAAAGTAAATATGAGTGAGTTAAATTTTCCTATTAAGAAACAAACCTTTTGGCACACGGAATCCTAGTGATACAACGGTTCTATATTTTGGCTATGTGGTAGTCACAAAATTGCAGAGAACTAACATACACAGGTGCATGTAAAACATGAAATTTGAGTATGGTCTGTAGACTGTATCAATGTCAATTTCCTGGGTGTAATACAGTGCTACAGTTATGCAAGATGTTACCATAGCAGGAAACTGGATAGAGTATACACAGGAAGTCTCTGTAATATTTCTTATAACTGCATTTGAATCTATAATTACCTTTTTTAAAAAATAGTTTATTAACAATGCATAAATAAATAAAGACAAATGGGAAGGAGTGAAGACTGAAAGAATAAAAGTCCAGCTGTATGCTGATGTTTATGAGAGGCAAATAAAGCAAAATGATGTCAAAAGACTGAAAATAAGCATATGGGCAATAAATATCTGTCTGTATACACAAAACTGACCGAGATGGTAATAGTAATATCAGACGATGTAGACTCTCAGGCAAAAATCATTAAACAAAGCAAAAAAGATATTTTATATTTTGTAAGATTAAAATCCACTAAGAACAAACAACTACACATATTGATATATAAGGATGAATTCAACAAAATTCATACTCACGGTAGAAAACTAACATAATTAATTACCTGCTGGTCAGTTTTGAGAAAATAATATGTAAAGATATAGTATGTTACAATAGATGTGCCTAATCAAAACAGGGAAAGGACAGCTTAGCAAAAATGTTTTGAAAAATTGTCCAGACATTTAGAAAAGTAACTTAGAATATTTCATAGCAACCACTTTAAAAACTCTAGATATGTAATACAAATGTCCAATACGAGAATATGTACAGAGTATTTTATAACCTTGGGGCAGGAACTCAGAAACACAGAGGAAGTGAATAGCAGAACTAACAACATATATGTTAAAGATTCATAGAGCAAAACTCCCAGAAACAGCATTAAAAGAACAGACTATGAAAAAATACTAGCAAATGATGTACCAAGTCATTATTAGCCACTACATATAAAGAGCTACTACAGGTCAATAAGAAAAAAAGGAACACATAGAAAACTAAGCAAAGAATATAAACAAGAATACAAATGGCTAACAAACATTTTC
Source organism: Eonycteris spelaea (assembly GCA_003508835.1). Taxonomy (NCBI): domain Eukaryota; kingdom Metazoa; phylum Chordata; class Mammalia; order Chiroptera; family Pteropodidae; genus Eonycteris; species Eonycteris spelaea. Next base: position 13,336,337 of record PUFA01000018.1, on the reverse strand, counting down.
AGATATGTAACTTCATTAACAAGCAAAGAAATGCAAAATTAAAACAGTAATAAAATAGCATTTTTCACTCATAAAATTACTAAAATGTAAAAAGTGATTATATCTGAGCAGTGATTGTTTTGAGACAATTTTTCACAGGTCTCTTACATTTCTGCAGGTCTTATAAGCAGGTGCATTGGTAGTTTTATGTTCCAGACTATCTTTTCAACGGTGTTTATCTTGCAGATAAAAAAGAGGTCTCCCTCTGGAGTAGGGGGCAGGTTTGTTTACTATCCAGCATAATAAAGTTAATGTCTCTCTCTATGGCAAGGTTTACTTGCAACCTATTATGAAAGATTCTGGTTCCCTAAGCTCAGGATTCCTCTCCAGGAATGCAATCTACTCTGTGTGCTAGAATCATCTGGCCCTCATCACATCACCTTGTGGAAAGTACAGGACAAAGAAGCAACACAAGAAAATGATGACCCTCTGGTTACTGTTAGTGCTGTGCTTTGTCTCTGATCCACGTCTTCTGCCAGCATCCATGTTTTCTGCCAGCATCCATGCATGAGACTGTTAGCTTATAAGCAGGATAAAGTCTCAGCCTTGATAATTCCTGGCAATGATATGGCAGCAAGAGCATCCTTATAAATTGTACAAATACTCTAACAACCACCTTTTGAAGAGCAATATGGAACAATCTATCACAATTTAAAACATACAGGGCCTTTGACTCAGCAATTCCACATCTAAGCATTTATGCTAAGAACATAAATGTACAAATATACACATACCAAACTCATTCCTGCCAGATTGGCTAAATATCAGCATGGGATTGGTTAAATATTAAAAATTTGGGGTTATCCCTACAGTGAAATACCAAAAAGGCTTTAAAAAGATAATGTTATACACACTGACATGGAATGATTTTCATCAATTATTACTAACTGGAAGTTTTAGAAAAATATATATAGTAAACTGAAATTTATAAAACAAATGTAGACTTATACATATGTACTTTTAATATCTGGAAGGAGAGAAAACAAACAATGATATCTGGCGAATTGGATCACTAGGTAGGTGGCACACGACACTTGTACTTTCTCCTTCTTTGGCTACTCTGTATGTCTTAAGTTTTTTTTTTTAACAAATGTATACATTTATTTTATGATCTAATAAAGTTTCTAAGTATCTATTATATAGCAATACTTGAAAATTCATTATATTTAAGATGTCCAGTTGGAATGACAAACTACAGACACCAGGCTGTCTAAGGGATCATTTTTATACATCTCTCTCCTTTAGGGCTGCTGAAACCAGGTACATAACATCCTGAGTCAGAGCTGATCAGGAGATCTGCTACACTTGTCAATACACAATGCAAATCAAAAGACATGCAGATTTGGAATTGAGCAGCTTCTCCATATACAACTCTGAAGAGCAATTCTACATGAATTGCTTAATTAGCAAGAGAAAGAATTTAGTAATGGTTAATGACAGAAATGACCATGAGAAGAGCAAGCTAAAAACATCAAGAATAGGTAAGAAACTTTAACTTCAACTTACCCACTAAAAGTGTACATTCCAAAAATATTTAGTGATGTCTACAATATGAGAGGCATTGTTTGAATCCCTAGACATTAAAACACATTATAAACATAGAGTAATAAGAGCAGCATAGTTATCACCAAGCCAGAGATCACTGAACAACAGTTCAGAACAAGTCCCAAGAATATATAAGAATTAGGGCCTAGGCTAAATACAGTATTTACCAGTAGTGAAAAACAGAATTCAACAAATGATGGGGTCACTGGCTAGCAATTTAGGGGGAGGGGAGTTAAAGCCTTATGTCCTTTCTTACACTAAAATATAGTTTGAAGTAGGTTAAAGATATAAATATTAAGAAAAGACCATTAAAAGTACGAGTTAAAAAGAGAGGTGGATATTTATAAATAATTCATGTGGCAAAAGCTCTAAGAGAATACGAGAGTTAGAACCATGAAGTTAAAATGAATTATGTTGGTCACATGAAAATTATGAGGCAATGTGATTAACACAGTAAAGAAAGAAGGGGCAGTTTTTGTTAACTGACTATTTCAAAGTAAAAGATAAGCAGTTAGCATTGTACAGAGGACTAGAATTGCATCACTGATCACAGTATTAGTAAAAAGAAATTAACCCTCTTATATTGAGCTGATCCCTCCAATTTTCAAGTCGTAAAAAAAGGGAAGAGTGTGAAAATACAGGGTTCAGAAAGCCAAAATTTGGGGCAGTAATTTTTTTAAAAAAGGTGGTACTCAGAAAAGAAGTGTGGAAAGAATACAATTCAATGAATTAAAAAGTGCCTCCTATAGGGTGATGAACATTGCCACTGTAAATACAAGTACACTGTTCTCACCCCGCCCCGACCCCCAAGAATTTAACACCAAATAAAGGACTACAGGAGCGCTGACGGATAAGGAAAATCTCCCTCTACTCAATCTCCCTACAATATGTAATATAAGACAACAGATAAACGGAGTGAGATTTTAGGGGAAAAAATGTGCCAATATTCTGAACTTAAACCGAGGAGTGCACGAGAGGAAACAGTAAAAAGCAGCTTGTGTCTTCGCACAGACCAGAACAAGCAAGATCCGGCACCTTACGTTAGCCCTCCAGAGTATAAAGCCAGCCAATGTAACCTGCCAATGCAGGTACCTGACCACGGGTTTATATCATTTTGACTTTCTAATTATTTGTATATTTCAATCAGTGATTGCAGCCCAAGACTTTGTGGCAATGAGCACTTGAGAAACCATCAAGGAAACCCAAACCCACTCCCCTTGCTAACATGTTGACAGGGATGCAAAGTGATGTTCATGACCACGTTACACTCTAAGAATACCCCTAAATACAGAAAAGAGGCTAGCGCCAGTATTTCGTGGCAGTCCTGATTAAAGGCATGGGCCTTAGGCAAAACCATCGGATGCCAGAGGGAAATCAAGGCAGCACACACAGGAGCAACAAGTACATAGAAGAGCAGGTGGCCAATACGGGGCTGCACGGTCACCGAGGAGCTGCAGGGTCACCACGGCCCGCAGATACCGGTGTAAACAATCCTGAGCCGTTTGCATGCAGGGGCGACGCCTCCCGTCCTGCGGAAAGACTGGTGCAGAGAAGCAGCCGAGGGACAAAAGCTGTTTTCTGGGTCCCCAGCAAACCCCGCAAGCGCGGCGTGAGCGGCAGGGGACGGGAGACCCGCGGGGACATCTGCCGCGCGCTCTGGCTTCCCAAAGCGCAGCGCGCCGCCCTGGCCCGGCCCAGCCCCAGCGCCGAAGGAACACGGACACCCGCAGTAGGGAAGAGGAAAAGGAGGGCCGTACCCTGTATGGGTCCGGGAGAGCGCGCGCCGTGGGCTTCACCAGCGACCAGGCGGTGCCAGGAGGCCAGGGCGCGGGGGCGGCACCCAAACTCCCGCGCTGCGGCGCGACCGCGGCGAACCCGGCCCAGCGCGACCCGGAAGGAGATGCAGAGGCCCGAGGAGGGGCGGGGCCGGGGCCGGACTGGGGGCGGGAACAGGGCGGGGCCTGGGACGGGGGCGGGGCCAGATGGGAGGCCAAGCGCTGTCCCCGCTGGAGGCCCTGGGCGGCGCCGAGACGGCCCTCTCCACGGCGAGGGGAGGAACTTCCCACTCACTAGCCAGCCCCAGGCGGACTCTATAAATTACCGAGTTACTGCCCGGTGCTTGGAAGCACCCGCAGCTGGAGTGATTCCAGTTTTGAGCCTGCCCGTCAACTGTAGTGTCGTCCTGCTAGGGCTTCTTCAGGCCTGCTAGGTGATGCTTAGGGATTACGGGTGGTAAATTCCACAGGCGAAAAGTGGAACAAAGTTATAAACTTTCTAAAGGAGTTATTCACCAAATTTGCAAACCTTTTCTGCCCCAGATAAAAACCCTTCCTGCAGGCTCACTTCCCTCCCAACATACAGAAGCCTGTGATCGTTCTCTCTGATGACGCTCCCACGGTCTCTCTTACTCAGGCATTTTTTATTTTCAGTTTATACAATATCACCCTTCTTTTAGTTTGCATTGTATTATCTTGTTACAAGGTTTCCATTAAGATATAAAAATGTTTAATAATGAAGCATGTTGAACTACACTTTATCTGATTACTCCTAAGGAGGCAAAATAATAGGATATTTATTTATAAATTATATATATGAACTGAGCTGTTGTATGATGTGCAGTGTAAATTGTATACGAAATGGGAAATTTAAAAAGGAACTGAAACTTAATGCCCAACCTCCCTTGAGTGTGGGTAGCACTTAGTGACTTGCTTTAAAGAATACGGAAAGGAGGGAAAAGTAGCTTAATTGTGGAGAAACCTGTAAGTAAACACTACCTTGGCTGGATGAAAGTTGAACAAAGCTGATAGCATGCACCCAATATGGTGTGATGAGAAGGGCACTTCATTGCTGTGATACGCTTCCTCAAAATGCATAACCCCAGTCTCCCCTTGAGACATCAGAAAATGCAAGTATCTTACAAAATACCTGAACAAATTGTCAAGTTAATGAAGGGAAAAACTGAGAAATTGTCACAAACCAGGGGAGGACTTAGAAGACAGGACCAGTAAATGTCATATGGTGTTTTGAATGGGATCCTGTAACACGGAAAGAACATTAGTGGGAAAACTAATGAAATTGGAATAAAAAGTGGGATTTAGTTAAAAGTAATGATGTGCCAATGTTGATTTCTTAGCTGTAACAAATGTATTATTGTAATGTAAATTGTTAGCAGTAAGGGGGAAACGGATGAGTGGTGTACTGGAAACCTCTGTATTCTCATTGCAACTTTTCTGTAAATCTCAACCTATTCTAAAATCAAAAGTGGATTAAAAATAATAATTTATTAATAAGTAAATAAAATTTACCCTTTTATGGTTGCAGGTGAGACAATTGAGTTGATGCCTTCAGGGCATTCAGATCCAATCTAATTAAGGCAGTTTCTCATTTCCAATTTCTAAATAAAATTTTCATTTAAGTATAAAATATATTTAGAAAAAGACAAACATGAATGTAGAGTTTGATGAAAAGTGAACATGCCCATGTATTCACCACTCAAATAAAAAAATAGGTAATTATCAGTTCTCAGAAGCCCCCTACCTGCTGTCCTATGTGGCTACCCTTTACTAATACCCAAAGGCACCATTGTCCTGACTTTTAATACCAGAGATTAATTTTGCTAAGTTTTCACCTTTATGTTGGATTCATACATTATACACTCATTTTGAGTCTGGCTTCTTTTTCTCAACATTAGGTTTGTGAGAGTTATTCACATTGTTGCATGTAGTGGTGGGTTCTTGAGTTTCTATTGACTAAATTACCATAATTTATTTATCTATTCTACTCCTGATGGACATTGAGCTGTTTTTAGTTTTGATTATTACAAACAGTGCTGCTATAAACATTCTTATGCATATCTTTTGTTGTATATCTTTTGCATGGCCCTCCAAACATTTTCATCTCCTTGGTGTTTAAGAGGTGTAGTAGTTAATGCTATTATTTTATTTAGTGTTTTTGTTTAGTTCTGTTTTTAAAGGCACTTAAGTGCTGCTTGGAAAGTATGCAAGTTTATATATAAGGAAAGTAAAAGACTAGAGCAAAGCTCCATTGTTGTGACTAGATGGAATTTTGGTCATCATTGCTCAATCTACCCTCCCTTCAATCTTCTCTCCAGGGCCATGCCATTGCCGTGCTTTCTTTTCTGGGCAGAAGAGCCAAGTGAGGCCAAGGAAAAGGGTGATACTTATCAGTTAGTGATGGTGCTGATTTAATGGGTGAACTAATGCCTAGTATTAAATGGAATGTAGTTTAAAGTTGAAAAGCATCCCACGCCATAACAGCACTATTACAAATAAAGAAAGTCCCAACAAAGCTTAATTGTGCATAAAGAAACCAGCTCAGCAAGCTGGTTATGATCCATTCTATGTTAACTTCAAAAGTAACAATGTTCTACTCAGACAGGGAGGCGGGCAAGACAGAGCAGGTTCAAAACTCTTCTTTGTCTATAACTATTGAAACACTCACCATCATACTGTCTGCTATTTTCAAGTGATTTCTCTTTATTTTAAAACAGATTATCTACCAATTATAAACTTACAGAGTAAGGAGTAGGCATGACAATAAGATACTACATCAGAGAAGCAGAGATATCATTTAGCACACTGCAGAGAGGGCCAAAAATGTCTTCACAATGAGCTCCCCCAGGTTTTCTGTCATTGGTTCCCAAGTAAGGTCTTCTGTCAAGACCTCTCAGAAAAATGCAGCTCCATGCATTTCCCACATAACTCAGTCAGAATAACTTACCTCTCGTGAAATCTTAATTGTTTGGAAAGTGGCATTGGTCAGTAATATTAGCCCAAGGTTTTTAATATATCAGTGGCAAAAGAGCATAAAAACAACTAGTAGAAGAGATCTCTTAGTGTGCTCTTATAAAACCTCTTACAGTCAATAAAAATTTCATTTAATATTAATCTAGAAATAGTCATAGCCATAAAGAATAAAAACTTTACAAGAAATAATTTCAAAAGTTATGTAGTCCAAACCTCTTTTTTTTTTTTTTTTACAGATAAGGAAAATTAGGCTCAAAGAAGTTAAGTGACTTCCCCAAATCAGTGTCAGAACTGTCAATGAAACCTAGTTCTCTGGCTTTAAACACAGTCATTTTTTTTTAATGATACCACATTACTTTATGATTTAACAAAAGCTTAACTAATCATGCTCTTATATTACCATAACCTTGAAGTAGCTGAATACAGTAGAAAGAAAATTGAACTTGGGAGTAGGAAGACCTGTCTATCTAGCTCTGTCATGTACATAAGTCTGTGACCTTGGATCAGATACAACTTCTCTAAGCTTCTTCACACTTCTGTGAGATGTGCCCAACTCACAAGCACTGGAGATATTTAAAGGAGCTCATATAAGTGAAAGCACTTTGTGAACTATAAAGTAGTATGCAAATGTATGAATATTATTAATATTTATTAAAACATGTTGAAGATCAGAAATTGAGATGTCCCAGCACAAAATGTCAAAATAGAACTTTGGAGTTCATTCTAGTCTAATTCTTTCAACTGTTACCAGAGGGGAGCAAAGGCTAGAAAGACTAGATAATTTACCCAAAGGCTAACGGCAACTTAGTGGCAAAGTTAAGACTTGAATGCAGGTCTCCTAACTTGCAGCTTCCAATGAACAACTTCTAATATCTTTGACAAATGAATACTAACCACAAACCAGTAAGACGGTTTAAAATAATCTGATACTAAAACTTTAGATTGAATCTACACAGGCCTAGAAAAAATATCTTGAAATATTTTTTAAATGTTTAAAAAATATATTTAAAAAATAAAACTTAACTTATACTCTTTGTACTGTTTTGACTTGTTCCATTCCTTCTTCTGTATCTTGGATCATTTACTTTAAGACAGCACTAATGACAGATTGTTAATGGTCAAGACAAATGTAGGAGAGATACCACCTGGAGACAGTGGACAGAATAGATTTCTTCCTAAGGTAACTTCATGCTTGTGGTTCTAATTGATGGAACACACAGCCCTGAAGATGAAGCTTGTGGCCAGTGCCCCAGGTAAGCCCAGTGAGGTTATGCTCCCTCTCCTTCCTACTTCTTCCCTTTTTAAGTGGATAAGCTTTTGTTAAAAGTTCCTGTGGATCTGAATTAGGCAGAGCTCTTGGTCCAGTCACAATGACATGGTAATCAATAGAAAAAAAGCAAAGATTTTCTGTCCATACAAGTAAAGCAAAATGATATGATTACCTGGGAGTTGCAATGCTAATGTTTCGTATAACTAAAAGTCCTCCATTTCTCACAATTATTTTGTTCTGGTGAAAGATTTGAGGGGACAAGATTATCCAGATAAATATTCAGTATTCACCTACTTATTTGTGCCCTTGCACAACTGTGACTGTCTCTTCCCCATTGTAACATAATCTGTGTATTTAAAACAAAACAAAAAATTGAAAATATGATTTTCTGCATTACCCATGTCCTTTGTAATGTAAAGTATATCTTATTTTGTTATTGAGCCATATTTTTCCTATGTAGTTAATACGGGTAATAAAACATATGTAGTAAATACAAATGACTCAAGAATAATTATTTAAGCATTATTTAGAATGAAATCTTTACGGTGATTGATGAACCTTTATTATAACACTTCGCCCAAACCCTGTACCCTTTGATAATGCATTTTTTTTTTTATCCAGCAGTTCTGTATCTCTCATGAATAGTATGTGAAAGGACAAAGGTCATGTGGCAGAAGCTCCCTGAAATTGCATTTTTAAATATCATCCTTTGTAATACTATAATTGTTTGGGGTTTCTTGGTTAAATTCCTCAGACCTTATTGAGAAAAATTCTCTATTTCAAAATTATTTTAAAAGAAATATAGAAAACTAATTTAAAAACAAGCTTGTTTTTTTTTTCTTGTTATAAATTGGTAGGTTTCCAGAATTTTGAGGAAAAATTGACTTTCCTCTTTAATGAGTTTCTCAAAATGTTACCGAAGATAAAGCTCCCTATTATGTACTATTCTCTTACTATTTTTTTCTTGCTTATCATTTCTTCCTTTAATAGTGAGAGATTAGATTGATTTAGAGCAGGGGTCTTTTTTTCCAAATCAAATGACTCACGGAGAGAAGAGGGAGAGAAGCTAGGATGGGTGTCTGGCAGCCTTCCCTCTTCCGCCCGCCTCCTGGCCTCCTGCCCCCTGAGAATGCCTGTGGCTGCCAGGACAGCACAAACAACTTGGAGAGGGGCCAGACAAGATTTAACAGTGGTCAGTTGAGACCAATCCATTATGGAACTGGGCACTTTATTTACTATTTACTAAATAGTTTGCTATTCATATGGTGTTGGACTTTTTTTATAGAATGAGAAGTCTTGAACCAATTTCATATTTGTATGTCCAATTTCCCTAATAATGAATATTTTTCCATAGCCTTTAGTGCAGCTAGGAAGCAAGCTAATGCAATCACTCAAAAGTATCTCTTTAGGAATCAACGCAAGTATTTAAAATTCAGAAGAGTGGGTGTTTGAGCTACTTTCTTTGAAGGTCAGATTTTGAGGATGGGAGGGGCCTTTTTTTGAAAGTACAATATCAGTATTTTATTCTCCCACTAATAAGAATTTATGTTCATTTTGACCAAGAGTTGGACCTCACATACATGTGTTTGGTGGTTTTTTTCTATTCTAATTTTGTCTTTGCCTCCAACTACAGATGGGAATCTAAGCAGGCATTCTTTTACGTGGAATGACTGACATTATTTACAGAAACAGCAGAAGTCTTATAGGCCAATATTTCTCAAACTGTAATGTGCAGTAGAATATTATTCAGCCATGAGAAAGGAAGATATCTTCCCATTGGTGACAACATGGATGGACCTTGAGCACAATATGCTAAGCAAGATCAAGTCAGATAAGAAAGACAGAATGTATGTTGTATTATCTATAAAGTGATCTATAGTTAATCCGTGAAAAACAGAGTAAAATGGTAATTACCAGAAGATAGGAGAGAAGGGGTAAAGAGTGATGGTGTTTGAGTACAAACTTGTAATGAGTAGTAAATAAGCCATAGCGATCTAATGCATGGCCTAACGAATATAGACAATAATATTGTATTATGATCATGTGATGCAATAAATATCACATTGGCAATCATATTACAATATGTGACACACTGTATAACTTAAACTTATGCAATATTACATGGAAATTTATTGAATTTAAAAAAACAACTTTAATGTGTACATGAAATCCTGGGAATTCTGTTAAATTAAAAATGCTGATTCTGGGTTGGAGCCTGAGTTCCAAACTATAGCAGGGTCCCAGATGATCTGGATGCTACTGAACCTTGATCCATACTTTGAGTAGAAAGCTTTAGGCCAATTCACTTACATAATATTATATCTGAACTATGCAGACTTACCATGAACAGAAATTAATATTACAAAGCAATATCTCAACTTTAACTAGAGACTTGAACAAAGTAAATGGATAGAATCTTGTTCAACATTTGTGTTGACTCCTTTAAATAGTTTTCAATTTCCTTGGGAATAGGGGGAGGTAATCCATATTCTATTTTTGTTTTAGTAAAAAATCAGGTGCAAGAAAAAAATCTATAAGGTGATGGAATAAGTGGTCATCCCTTTATTCTCAGAAGACTATGGCTGGCCTAACTTTCAAGAGAATATTACAATATTACAATATTCTGTAGAATATTACAGAAAATATTAGAAGAGTTTTGGAGATAGAATTTTAGCATGCACCAAGACTACATGAGCATGACCCATTTAACTTTCTGTATGTCAACATTCTCAACCAATGTGTCATGTCTCCAGCTGCTGTGCTGCTCCAACCTGCATTTGTTTGCACAAATGCCGTGAAGAAATGAGGGCATAGGACAAGCATCAGATTTGTTATCCACACCAACAGCTCTAAGCCCAGATGGCTCCAAAGTAAAAACAAGCAAGGTCTTACTGTAAATTTGTGACCAAAGACTTAATGTTCTCCTACCATTAATGGGCTCTGGCACTTGATCAAATCTGTGATGTTGACTAACTACCAATAATTGCTGATTTATGGGCAAAATTTTCTTGGCCTTATTTTCTTCAACTCTAATATACCTTCATCTTCTGGAAATGTGTCAAATCAGTCTGTTCACATTATCTGTGAGCTTTGGTGTTGATGTATCTAAATAGAGGGACTTATTTTTAACCTGTTGATTAAGATCACCATGTAGTAGTTTACTTGCCTTAAGTTATCTTTTTTAAAAAAATAACTGTACTTCTCTGTAATCAGAGAGGGCAATTAACAGAATATAGCAAGTGGGACATAAATTTTATTGTTCTATAATTTTCAAAAACTCTTTGCTTAAGCAAGATAAGATAATGGTATAACTAGGATTTCTAAAGAGCATCTAATCCAGGATGACAAATAAGTTTCACTTCCAGTGCAAAGGAAAGCAGAATAAGGGTATAGATGCCTTTTATTTTCAAATGCAGGTCTAGTATCAACCCTAACTTCTAGTCCATGTTTCTTTTCTTCTTTCTTTTCTTTTTTTTTCCTTTTTTCATTATCTGGCACCATCTACATATTCAAGTACCAGCCAGGCCTCAAAATTACATCTGAGGAAGGACTAGGGTCATATCAAGAGCCTAGAATAACTCTATCAATTTTGCCTTGCCTTCAAACTTCCTCTACCCCATTCCATCATTTACCAGCACCTGGGATTCCCCAGAAACAGATCCATTCCTAACTTTGCCCTCTAGCATTTCCAGAGAGGCCCATATTATAACTGAGTGCTTTGCGCCTGATTCCATGGTTACCAAAGATCATGTTACAGCAATCCTTGAAACCATACTATAGAATATTTATGACCAAGCCACAGCTCATAATACTTGGGCACATAGCTGTGTCTCTGGTTTCCATTTCTATCCTTTTCCAGAATCAGAGTGTCAAAACTCCTGTTAGTTACCTCCTCCACCTCTTCTATACTTCCTTTCACTGCATACAGCATTGGGAGGGAGACAGAAGTTGGTCATGGCAAAATCTGAGACCTTATAATATCTTGGAAGTGTCCAAGTATAGAAATATATTTTGTTCTGTTTATTTCTGGATTCAGGAGAGTGCTAATTGCAGCCAAAACATCTAGAGCTGATTTAGATTTCTCCTTGGCAGTGTGACCTTTGGGGAGCTACTTCACCTTTGGATATTTTGTCAAGTGTAAATAATGACATCTGCTCTTAAATGGGATTAATCAAAGAAGATATGCAAAAGAACTTTGCTTTCCCCACAGGAAAGGTTCTAGTCTATATAAACTCAAGGGATTATTAAGAAACTGATATTTTCAGGCTGAGTTAAGTGTGATTGAATTTTACACCATTAAATGTGCATGTTCAGTGATTTTGTTATTGGTGGGCTGATTCTTGGTATGTTAATGAAGACCTATGTATAGTTTTCTTGATTAACTCATGGCTTAGGAGTTGTTACTTCAAGCACCAAACAAGATTCAGTTTTTCTGAGGCATCGCATCCAATATCTCAATTATTCATCTTAGGAATTAGTGTAAAATTACATATCCCTGTTCATATGGAAATAGATGGGTATGTTAATTGAAATGCTGTAGATGGAAAAAATCTTGCATAATGAAAGGATTGATATTAATATCTTTATATAGAAGATGTATATAATATTGTTAATAAGGAATAATTCATTTATGTGTATTTGTTCTAAAGAATTATTTTATATAGCTTATCTCACCTCCCAAAGTAGAAGTTATTCACTATACATAGCAAATACTTTGAAACAGAATATGCTAACACACTTTTAACTTAAAGTAAAAGTTATTTTAAAACATTGAAATTTATTTCTTGTTCCTTATCATACTTTTAAAATTCATTTTCCATATTCAAATTTTTACACTCGGTTGCTATAAGTGTATTAATTTTTAATCAGAACTGAAGAATTAGGGTATACTTCCACTATCTACCCAGATTAAACATTAGGTATATGTGAGAACTTGCCATCACTAAAATTCCTTAGTTCTCTCAGGGAGGGCTCTTAGAGCCTTTTCTGAGTTTATACACAAAGCCTAAATAGAAGCAACAATCATTTATTGAAATACTGAAGGAAATGGGATACCGCATAACTCATAAATATGTATGTATACTTATGCATGTATGTGCGCGCACGTGCACACACACACACACACACACACACACACACCCCGAACTCAAGTTGAGGCCTCTAACCAGTTTTAAATTTTTGAAGCTTACAATATAACATATATTACATAAATTTATTATACTATTATAACCTTATTATAATATTTCACTATTTCTTTTCAATTACAAATGTAAATCAAACTTTTATTGAGGATTTATTATGGGAGAGACATTCTGCTAAACGTTGTGAAGGAAATAAAGACTAACAAGGACCTCACTATCTATTTGTACAGATATTCATGTGTACAGGATATCTTAACACAAGAAGAGGGTTTCAAAATCATTACAAACAAAATTCTGTGTGAGCATAAAGCTGGACAAGATTGCCACTGAGTATAGCTACTTTAAGGAGCCAGCCTGTTTAACTGAGCTAGAAAGATAGGTACAATTCCAGGTGTTTTCAGGCAAAGGAAATGACATGCAGAAAAGACTGCAAAGGGAAATAAAGGGAGGGAAATGTTTGGGGATTGGTGATGAGAGAGCTGCAACGAGTAGCAAATTATCCCCTACCCTTTTCCACCACGGCACTTTGTTATAATTTTACCTCCTTTCATCAATGCTGTGAAAATATTGTTTTTGAATATAGCTTGAAATTCTAAAGCAGAAAGGGATTTCCTAAGGAGAGCACACACAATAATTTTACTGCTTTGAATTGCCCAAGACAACTGAGGATGGCATTAACTCACATTGTAAACAATCAGGGGCCTAAAAAGTACCCTAAAGAAAAAAAAGAATTATCCGGTAATACAATATTGGCAACCAATCTCACAAGCCCAGTGCACAGAGAAGATGGCTGACGAGGCGTGGAGACCACTGGGGTAAGGCTGAGACTGCACGTATCACTTCAAACTCCAGTTGAAGCCCCATAGAGAAGGGTAATGGGAGTTTGGAATAAAAAAAAAAAAATGAGCAAGAAATCCTAAAGTGGAGGAGCTCTTCAACCATTTCTAACTCAAAGTTCTGGGAAGAGAACACCTAAACATAAAATTTATCTACTTTTCTGTCCCAAATACCCTAAGGGCCTGTTTCATTTACTATGACTACAAAACAAATTACTTCAAAATTTAGCAGAGAAAAAAATTTTTTTATTATGCTCACAGATTCTATGAATCAGGTTTTCGACACCGCGTAGTGTGGTCAGCTTGCCTCTGCTCTGTACTGTCTGGGCTTCAGCTGAAAGACTTAGAGTTCTTTTAATATCCTCTCTGTTCTGAGGGTTTTGAGTCATCTGAAGTTTCACCTACTCACTCATATGTCTTGCAGTAGACATGGGCTTGGTCAGCTGGGGTCCTGAGTTCCTCTCTGCTTGGGCTTTTCCATGTGGTCTCTCTGCAAAAAAGCTTGTTTAACTTCATTACAATATGATGGCAAAGTTCAAGGGGTAAGCATCCTAAGGGAGAAAGTCAAACATAGACTAGGAATATCCTTCCTATGCCCTAGATTTGGAATTCATAGAGCATTACTTCTGTCATATTTTACTTGTGGAAGTGGTTATAAGCTCCTGCCCAAATTCAAGGTGAAAAAACGGACACCCCACCTCTTGGAAGGAGGAATGGCAGGTTCTAAAGAGCATGACAAACCAGAAATACTGCCATAAATTTTTTTTTATCAAAAATGCATTTTTATTTAAAAATAACAAATTTTTGGACAAATCATTTTAGTATGTGAATTTGATTTTGTTTTTATATAGACTATAAGGATTTTCCTCACTGATCTCCCATGTGAAGGCTATTACAAGCTTGGATATACTTTCTGCATGCGAGTGTATATCTTACATGTAGGGTGCTGGAAAAAATGGTGTGCGCTCCTACATATAAATTAGGTCAAGTGATACCACATATGAAAAAGGAAATAAGAGGAATATTCTAGTTAATCAGATTCAGGAAACAATTGACAGAAAAACTATGCGGAGAAGAGCAAGTCAGTAACTTTAGCTAAAATACTGCAGATGATCCTGGAGTAACAGGTTTGTGAGGCTATCTTGTGTACCACACTAAAATAGCAAGAACGTGTTATTTCTATAGAAAGGCTGGAATGGGGGATTTGGAAAATACAATCTGCCACAGGGCCTAGAGAGCTCATAATACAAATACTGTGCAGCCCTCCTCCTTCCTTTTCCTATGTCTTTTGTAGCTACCGTAGTTTCTTGAATAAAGAGAGAGGAAGAGAACTTAACAAGAAGCCTGGACTCTGCTTAGAGGAATTATTAATAAGGTTTATTATGTTTTTTTCAAAATTCAAACTCAATATAAATTAATATATTCCTGGAACGTGGGAAAGATAAATGTATTTGGAGAGGTGGTTTGGGATAAATTCTTGATCTTAAATGCCATACTGAGAATTTAGGTTTTACGCTGGACTCAGGATTTTGTTCTGTGACAATGAAGAAATGGCTGCATGTTTTTGATTAGGTGAGTGGCATAATCATTTAAGAAATTAACTCACTTTGAAAGCCCTGGGCAAGAGATTGGAAACTGGAGAAAAACAGAAATTTTCTTAATCGGCCTCCTCATAACTGAAGTGCCTCATTAATTTTGTTCTCAATACTATGTCTAAAACCCATGGACTGATTCGCAGGTCACTCTGGAGGCAGAGATCAGAGTATACATTCCAAAACTCCCTTATATTCCTACTCCTTCCAGATGAGTTGCTTGTTTATCAAGAGTCAGGATGTTTGTTCCCAAATCTGCTTATGGACTTTAGTTGCAATTATATCATTTAATTAAATATTTTAAAACAAAATTCATTATGAATGCAAAATGAAAGAGGGTGGTTGTTTCTGTGAAAACCGAACTGCACACTTTGGGAAAGATTTAATAAGAGTTTTATAATTGCTGCAGGAATAAGGGTGAGACAGGGTAAAACACTGGGAAAAAATGAAAAGCTAGAGGGATTCTATAGTCTGGTTACTTTGTAAGAGTCTTGTACTTTCAGAGTAGACGATAGGATGTATTAAGGGCCTTTAGAGGTAAACTTAATGAATCCAGTTTCAATTCAACCACTTGCTATCTGTGTGACTTTGGGTAATTTGCTTACCTTTTATGTGCCTCAGTTTCCTTACCTATAACATAGTTACTAATAGTACCTACTTCATAGTTTACAGGAGAATTAACAGAGTTAAAATTTTTCAAGTACATAAGAGTATCTGCTACATGGAAAGTTTTGAAAAAAGGCTAAGTATTATTATTATTGTTATTATTATTATTATTATTCACTGAATATGGCTTTTAAAAAGAAGGACAGTGCAGACACCAATAAATGGATCAATAGTCAGGAAAATGCTATGGCCATATCAAAAGATGAGCGAGTGAATGTACACTTTTACAATTTCATAAGGTTTATGTGTGTTACAATTTTTATAACTCCCTGCTTGAAAATTTAAAAATAATATTGACAAGCTATTGATCTCAATGTTCTTAGATAAGAGAGTCTTCTGTGTCTGGAGGAAGCTTACCTGATGCATGATGTTAAGTAAGGGTCTAGGGCAGAGGCAGGGAGAATGGAGAATGAGAGGCAGAGATGAGAGACTTGGTGAAGAAACTCAACAGAACCTAAAAATTGTGCACAAAAGGAGAGCAAAGAATAGGACCCTAAGGCTTGAGGCTGAGTACTTGAAAAGATATTCATCAGAGGAGAGGACCCAGTTTGGGAAGGAAATGATGAAAACACTTTATTTAAATATAATTGTTTTTAAGCTTCAATATTTCCCAGGATTTGATCCTGAGCTCTCTTAATTTCTTCCCCCAAAACATTCCCTCCAGCCAATTTCATCTCATGACTTTGACTAGCATATTCTAATCATGCCAAATTTCATAACCCAGCTTGAACCTCTCTGCTGAACTTTAGACTAGTATATACAGCTGGCTCCCAAACACAGCTCTCTGATTGTTCCATAGAACATGCATTGAACCTTCAATATGCGCAAAACAATTTATCATCTTCCTGCTAACACTTGTCCTTCTCCAAATTACCTTAGCTAATGATGCCATCATTTACCCAATTGTTCAGGCCATAGGTGATCTGAAAATCAATCTAAATGTCTCCCTTTACCTTATGCCTCACACTTAATTGCTCTTTAAGACTTGCCATTTCACCTTTTAAACATTATTTGAATCTGTCCCTTCTGTCTCCTAACTTATTTCCCTGCCTTCGTAACCAGTATCTCTGCCTTCATGCATTCTCCCTTCTAATCCATGCCTCACATTGCTACCAGAGTTATATTTATAAAATGCAATGTGATCATACTACATAAATGGTTAAAAAAACATCAATCATTCCCCATTGTCTAAAGGATCTAGCCCAAAATTCTACAAGTGATACGTAACATACATGACATTTTGTGATCTACATTTTCCATTTCTCTCCAAATTCATCTCTACTTCTTGTATCCTATAATGAGCTATATGAAATTATCATGAAAATAACCCAACCTCCCAGAATTTACCATTCAAAACTCTGCACAATAGAATTTTCAAGGTGATCTTAACTAGATCAACAAAGGGCATCTCTTTTGCTTCAAGAAATCATTTAAGAAATAGAAAAAAAGCAAGCTCTATCCAAACTTTCTAGATTCATTTTAAGAAAGCTTACCTAGTAAAATTCCACAAAGAAAAACCCTCAAAAAGGGATGTTATAAAATCTATATTTTATTCTAAATGTTTTATGAATTTATAAATATTTGCTCCTTGTTAACAACTGTATTTTGTATTCCTTGAATTTACTTCTATGATTAACATATACTATTTTATAGTATGAAGAGGATCAGAACCCTGATTTGTAATGCTGCATCTATAGGACAAAAAGAATTTGTCTAATAACGACTTAACTTCTAACAATCATACAAGAAACAATTATGCTGTCAGAAGTACCTTATACACAAAGTTAGAAATGAAAAAGAGAATAGAGAGGATATTAAAAGAACTCCAAGAAAATACTTTTGCAGAGCTCTGTAATAATAAAATCTACAAGAAATGAACAGTAGTCTAAGACAATACAAATTACCAAAATTGGCCCTCGAAGAGGTAGAAAATCTAAATAAGTCAATTTTTATGGAAAAAAATAAAGTTGTTATAGAACTACTCCTCAAAAATGTGTAGGACCCAGATGGTTTTACAGATGAATTATTTCAAACTTTCCAGGAACAAATTGTTTCTATGTTATATAAACTAGTCCAGAACATATATAAAGAAACTGTCTCTCTTTTCCTTATATGACGTTAGCATCATTCTAACAAGGAGAGTACAAACTTCAGACCAATCACCCTTAAAAGCACTGACACAAACTCCTAAGTTAAAGATAAGCCTATTTACTTTAAATATTTTAAATGTTTAAAAGAATGACTTAGCAAAGTTAATTTTTAAAAAATGCAAAAATAGCTTAATACAAAATAGTATTAGTAGGTCACAAGAGGAAAATCATTATTATCACTTATATTGCAAAAGAGGCGGGTCAATTATTTTGATAAATTTTTACTAAAAAAAATTTTTACTAAAAAAAAAATTTTTGCTAAATGTTTGGCATGATTGTCACTTACTCTTACAATGGGTATGAAATGGTCAAACAATAAAACCCTGAGATGCCACAAGGTATCGTAAACCTGTACATTCTGTGCAGTGGAGGAGGCTGTTTCAGTCGAATTCTATCTACTCTCTCTTCTCAGAAATGGAAAGTGAGATGGGAAGTGCTTCCCACACCACCTCCCGGGAGCAGGGTGGGTATAGATAAAGCACAGGGAGACAAAGCAGGGGCAGAGAGCACTGAACAGGCATAAATGCCTCACTCCTAGGAAAGCAGACCGCCATGGCAGGCATTTGATCGAGCATGTTGTCAGGGAGAAATAAAACTGATGGAGTGAATGTTGACGCAAAGGCTACTCATGCTCTGGAATTGACATTAGCATCTCCGGTGAGAAGAGGTGATCTTTTGATATAGATGACAGAGGCCCTTAACAGTGGGGGACACAGAAAAACGTCATTGATCCGATTAATATAAAAAGAGCATCCAAACTGGGGCAGGATAGAAACTGTTACCTTAGCCGCGCCTGGAACCACACTGGGTATGCACTATAGTTGTGGATATTTCTTTATAGTTAAGTTCACCATACAACCTAGAGGGTAAAGAAAGGGAGATATACTGGTCGTGTTACACGTGCCCATGAAGACCAAAGGGCCTGCAGGGTATACTGGCCTTTCGAAGGAAAGCCTCCTGAACAGCTTTGTTTCTTCTCCCTTCAAAAGCTAGGCTGAGGTGTGCCTCCAGCTTCAAGTGAAAACACCGTTAGCCACTGCGGATTGGGGAAGAGACTGGCATATGAAAAAAAGTGGAGCCCAAAGGTATTCAACCAAGAGTGGATGATGAGACTCTTTTATAATGCAATTAATTTAGATATAAGTGAAACGATGATTGAAATCTAAGTATGTGATTATCTTTTAAAAATATACCTTGGTGGTT
The DNA here is from genome assembly GCA_003508835.1 of Eonycteris spelaea. Taxonomy (NCBI): domain Eukaryota; kingdom Metazoa; phylum Chordata; class Mammalia; order Chiroptera; family Pteropodidae; genus Eonycteris; species Eonycteris spelaea. The sequence goes on along the minus strand of PUFA01000018.1, from coordinate 13,317,129 downwards.
TGTGCGAATAGACAGCTAAGTCAAGAGTCCCAAGATCATATTCTCTGAAAGGACTCATAGGACTCAAGTACATTGTTGTACTCATGATTTTGGTTTATCACAGTGAGAGGATACAGGTGAGGATCAGCAAAGGATAAAGATATGTAGGCTGAAGTCCAGGAAACACCAGGCACAACCTTCCAGGTGTCCCCTTCCGATGGAATTGCACAGGGACATACCTAAGTCTCCCAGCAATGATGTTTGACAACATATACAAAGAGTTGCCAAACAAGCAACTCAACTGATACCTGGCGTCCAGGATTTTTGCTGGAGGTCAGTCATGTAAGCTGGCAGGGCTGCATGAATATAGCTACTCACACACATGCCCAGAGCAAAAACAGGCATTTTCCATGAATCACACTTTGTTTTACAAAATAGATCTTGTTTTTTAGATCACTCTTAGGTTTACAGCAACATTCAAAGAAGGTACAGAGATTTCCCACATACCTCCTGGCCCCACATATGCATGGCCTCCCCCATTATCAATATCTCCCACCATAGTGGTCCATTGGTTATAATCAATGAACTTACATCGACAAATTAATATTCTTGGTGTTGTGCATTCTATGAGTTTTAAGAAATTTGCAATATAATATCATACAGTGTTTCACTGCCCTAAATAATAACCATGTCCAGCCTATTTGTGCCTCCCTCCCCCATTAACCCCTGAAACCACTGATCTTTATACTGTCTCCGTAGTTTTGCCTTTTCTAGAATGTCATGTCGGAATCATTCAGTATGTAGCCTTTTAAGATTGGCTTTTCTCACTTAGTATTATGCATTTCAGTTTTCACCATGTCTTTTCATAGGTTAATAGTTTACTTCTGTTTAGAGATTAATAATATTCTATTGTCTGGATACAGCACAGTAGATTTACCTATTTACCTACTGAAGGACCTCTTGGTTGCTTCCAAGTTTTGGCAATTATAAATAAAACAGTTTATAAACATTCACGTGCAGGTTTTTGTGTGGACATAAATTTTCAATTCCTTTGGGTATGTATATATACCAAAGAGCATGATCGATGGATCATATGGTAAGAGTATGTTTAGTTTTGTAAGAAACTGCCAAACTGTCCTCCAAAGTGGCTGTACCATTTTGCATTCCCATCAGCAATGAATGAGAGTTCTTGTTGCTCCACACGTAAATTACATTTTTAAGGTAAATTAATCTGGCAAACATGTGTATCATGTCCCAAGGCCTCAGGTACTAAAACCACTCTTATCAGACAGAATATTCTAAAGATTCAGGGTTATCTCCCAGGAGTTAACCAAGGGGCAGCCCTAAGAATAGGCAACAAATTTGAACCACAAAGACCTGCTGAGTCAACCCTTTCTCTGCCCCCACAGCTCAGTCTGAGAGCCTAGCTGCTCTCAGTAAGAAGCTAATCTATAGCTAATTAGAATCATAAGAGGGGGTGCACTTTTACTTTCTCCAAGCAACTCGAACAAGAAACACCCACTGGTGAAATGCTGATCCTTCTCTGCTCAGACAGAGTGTTTTAATTATTTCTGGGGTGATATAATTCCAATTCCTGGTCTCACTTTATTCCTAGTTAGCTCTGTACCCTGCTTAGAGAGATGAAAAATGAAACCCTCTCTTTCCTCTGGACTAGAAATGCAACCTCTCTTTTTCCACGATGGTCCAAGGGAGACTAGAAGGAAACATTAAAGCTTGCCTGGGTTTGATTTCAAATTGGTGAGTCAGAGTTCTTGTGAAAGGAAATTGTTCTCACTTCCTTCTTTGCAATTAAGCAAAACAGTAATATTCAACTAGACTACTTTAGAGACAATCTTTGCAAGGCTGGGATGTGACCCCATAGAATGAAACACGTGCTCTGGATTGGCAATGCTCCATCTCTCTCACAGCTAGAATGTTTGGTTCTGGACACAGAGCGTGGATGTGAGAACGATGCCTCTTGTAAAGACACCTAAGCACTCACTGTCAATATTTCAGGTTAGACAAGGCCAGACACAAAAAGTAGTGCATTCCATGTTTAGAAAGTTGGATTTGTCCTGGAGGTAACTGGAAGGTACTGAAATAATTTATCTGGGCCAGCAGACCAAGATTTACATTTAAAAAATATTGCTCTGAACACAATACAGATTGAGGAAACAAAAATGGATGCCAATTTAGGAGATTACTGCATTAACTGAGACAAAAACTGACTGAATGAAGACCATATCCTTGGAATGGAGAGGAATTTGAATAAGGGATATTCAGAGAGTAAAACTGACATGCCAGAAAAAAAAAATTGAACATGATGCCTATGTTCTAGGTTAGAAGAGAGAAGGACAAGAATCTGTTCATCCAGGGCCTCCAGTAGGGAATACAGAGGAAGGAGTACCACCTAGCATGGTACCTCACAGAGGAGGGGTTAATACATCTTTATTAAGCTGAATGTTGAAAGAGAAATTTGAGGAAGATTATTCTGCAAGTAATAAGTCACAGGCCCTAGATAAGGAAAAAACAAAAGCCAGAGAGACCTCAATTCAGGTGTGACAGTAAGAATTGAAAAAGCATAAGCATTAGTGAGTTTTCAAAAGAAAAATTCATAAGCTCTGATGATTGATTAATAGAATACAATGTATGAAGGAGAAAAAAATGAGTTAAAGATAAATTCTGTCTTCTAACTTTTAATTCCTGGCTGAAGTACCAAGTCATATGACTGGACTCCAATGGATAAATAATATTATTAATTCCAATAAAACACACCAATTTGAATATTTATTATATGGCTAAATTATTTTTCTCCATTTGGCACATAGTCTCATTATACTTACAACCATTATCCTCATTGGGAAAAGATGTTTTCTTGCCCAGAATAAAGCTGATTGCCAAATTACCATTTGTGCTGACAATGTTGAAGTGCCATAGCTTTGGTTTCTACCTTATTCTTGCCCTCTGATGAATGGTGATTTCGTTTTTGTAACTAATGCTCCAAGTTTTGAAGACGATTTTAACTTTGAGTTCAAGATGTTTGACCTTTTATCCACATTTAAATATCTGAAAAACATTTGGAAACCTCAGTTAGAAGATCAAACAAATTCTGTCACAAAAGTTCCTGACCTTTCTATATTTCTGAGAAGAGGAATTAAGACTTCAGGCTTTCTTAATACACAGTTGAAACCAAGTTCTTTGATTGAGAGCTCTCTGTATTGCATTTGTCTCCTAAGCTTTACCTAACGCAGTGTGGGATCTGTGGTACTCCATCCATTACTTTCTCTTATTTTCATCTAAACTCTGGAATATTCAAGTGACTTTCAGTTTAGTGAATAGAAGTCCAGATGCTGTTTAGGTTTGAGTATGTATTACCAAAGCGGTCAGAGTTTTACACTTGGAAGCTAAAACAATAATCCTAATACCTGATGGCAGAGCATTTACTTAAATTTGGAAACTCAGTCTTGTTTTCATTTTATTAAAATTGAATATTTTCTACTTCTTCATCTACTCATTCAATGACCCTTATTGGGGCATGCCATGTGCCAGGTACTTGGAGCACAGCAGTGAATTAAGACCTTTAATTCATAAAGCTTATACTTGAGTGGTGATATAAAACAACAAGCATAAATAAGTAAATCTATGATATACGAGACAGTAAAATGCTCTGAGAAAAAAAGGAAATGTAAAGCAGGTTAGAAGTGGAGGAGTTCCCATATTAAATATGAAGATTAAGGTAGACCTTATGGAAGAGATGATATGACACGTAAACCTATAGGCAGGAGGGTGCCTAGAATGTTCCAGAAACAGCAAGGAGGTGAGGCTTACGGGGCTTAACAGAGGATGTAAGCTGTTGCAAGCATAGGCATATGTAGGTACTCAGAAATACCTATTGAAAAATTCAAGGCCCCATTTTATCTGGTCATAACTGTGTAATCTGTCTTTCATCTCCCACTGCCCAATAAATTTTCTGCTTGTTAAGTTTATATTCCCATTATCCCTCCAAACCATTCATGTCTATTTTTACCTCTGTGCCTTTGTACATTCCTCTTGCACCACATTTTGCACCTTATTCCTGGTGGCAAAATCCTCTCCTTTGCTAAGGTTTACCTCATGGGTCACCCATCCTTGGAGATGTTTTTCCTAAATTTATTTGCACATTTTTTTTTTCATTTTCTCAGTGCCACACATTTCACCCCTTAAGTATTTTCTGTCTTGTGTCGTTCCTTTGTTACATTATATATGTTACTCTTTTGTTATAGAGTATGTGCTTCTGGAAGTCTAAGACCACATGTGATACTTCATCTATATTTAGCTTTTACAATGTTTATGTCCTATCAGGCACTGGTTATACAGAGCTGAGTATGACTCCATTCCTATCCTGGAGGCGTTCAATCTGAAGAGAAAATGACTAGCGAATCAATAACAATGATACTATAGGATCAATGTATATGATTCTGAGGGTGGCAGTATTCTGAACATAGAGGGAAAAAAGGAACCAGTATGTATTTCCTGCCACATGTTATTTCATTTAATTCCTATAATAGTCTGGCAGATAGAGGTTATAAACCTCATTTTAGAAGATGAGGAAATTGAGGTTTAAAGAGGTGAAGTTTCTTAACCATGGTTACCCAGGTAGATATGATCAGTCCTGGGACAGGAACTAGGCTTTTGATTTTCATTCAACCTCACAGTTCTTTCACTTGCTTATTATCATTTACCAGCCCAAAGAACACAGCAGCTAAGAAAAATGTTTTATACCAGTCAAATAAAATAGCAATTTCTTTTATTTGTCCTTATGGTTGCCTTTCAAATATCAGAGGATACCCAGGATAAACATATATATTTTTTAATTTTATAAACTTCAATCTTGTCTTTCCTCAGACTTTTACTTTAAAAAAAAAATGAAATCTAGTTCTAGCTATATTTTTCGCTTACAATTCCTATTTTGTTTGTTTAAAGATCAGTTGTGAAATGAAAATGTCATGTTAGAATTCTAACTCTGCCTTTCATTTATTATAGGTTACTCAATTTAGCGGATTTAGGTCACTCCATTTGTGAAATGGAGATACCAATATGAGAACCTTGGTAGAATTAATTAATATTTTAAATACATCTGATACTATGCAACTGAAAAATACTAATTAAATTAACAAAATTACAGTTTTCTTTGTATGTATGGAAAAGACTATAGGATACAAGCATTAGACAATTTGGTGACTCTCAAGTAACTGTTATGGAAAAAAGCAAATGAGAATAAACAGAGGCTATTTGTTCAAAGCTTGCTCTAACAAGAAAGTTGGCCACAACCACTTGCACTTTGGCACAGACTTGAAGGCAGGCAAAGCAGTGGGAAAGCTTTAAAAAAGGAAAAAAGGAAAACTTCAGGTATGTCCTGATTAGAGGCTATTGGCATGGGGAAGCTGTAGAGAGGCTAACTAGAAGAGGAGTATACTAAGTGACTGGTTACGAGTGCATATTTGGCCTTCTCTGGTTGATCCTTAGTTGGGAACAGAGACAAACATCAGGGAAGCTGTCTAGTATAATCAAGTTTTGTCCATTTTGTTACAGAGGATATCGTCTGGATTCCTGGGTCAGTTGCTTGAGACGGTGGTCTGACTTGCATCAGGTTGCCTTCCTGGTTGGTTATTATAGATAATGGATTGATTTACTGTTCTGGTTGCTGCACATTGTGGGTCAAGGTTCTGTTTTCATAATTGGCCTGATCATTGTCTGTTTGTATATTTAGTCTCTCATTGTAGATCTATCAACAGTTGACTTAGCAGATCTCTAAATTTAAAGGACTCTATCTGTGATTTAATGAATTACCATTTTTTTAAAATCTAGTTCCAGAATCATCTAGAGTAGATGTACCAATTTTTCTAAGCATTAACCTCATCAAATTTGCTATATTAATAGCTTGAGTGTTTCCTTCCCTTTTCGAAACTTTTAGCTGAATATTCCAAATGTAACCTAAAATTTCTACCAAGATTTATTAAACAATATGCATAGAGTAGAAAGCCATTGTTATATTCTAAAGTATTTATTACCATTGTTAACTACCACTGTTACCATTGTCAATTAGGCCTCCAAAAAAGCTAAACTGGTTATATATCATACATACTCTTCAAAGCTTACAGGAAATAAAAAAAAAAAATTATAACTTAGACTCAAGGGTCTATACACTACACAATATAAAATTTCTAGAAAATGAAATCATTTTTAAAACTCCCCATGACAAAAATCATAGTAGCCAGCACAGAAAATATAATTAATGTATATATAGAGAATGCCATAAGACTACTATCAACATTGTGGCTTTAGTAACTATTGTCTCAGTCACTTTATATAAAGTTGGCCTGAAAGACAGAGCAGACATTTGTTTTTTGCCTGCTTGGATATTTTTGATTAGTGACACACATCTCCTCCCTCTCTGCTCCCATTGTCGGGGGTGAGATGAGACTCCACTCCTGGACGGTAGACACAGGCCTACGCCAACCAATGAGTCAAATCTCATGACTGCTGTCATTGGTTAAAAGATGGGCCCATGATGCAAACTGATGGGCATGAGTCAGGAAGATTATACCCCAGGGGCAGTTAACAGCCATTGTGCAACCCCGGGAAGAGTGCAAGTGTGAGAATAAGGTCAACAGAGATAAAGCACAGTGCAGCAGGGTAACAAATAACAAAAAAGGAAATTCAGCATTCCATCTGCCTATGCAGGGGAAACCCAGTTCTTCCCTACTACGAGTTTCTTACCTGTGAGTCTCCTTTACTACTCACATGGAACACTTCTGACACTTCTGGTCACCAAATGTATGATTTTTCTCCACAACAACAAGCAGTTATCTCACACCGCTGGGTGTCCTACAATTTAACTCAATTCTAATACTCTCTACCTGGAGATAGTGTCAGATCTCACAGGTTAAAGTTTCCATTCCATAAGACTGTCTCCTCCCTGCTCCTTACATACACACACACACACACACACTTCAGACACCAATCATGAGCCCGGGTTGTCACTGGTGCTTCTGACCAACTGGCTATAGATCCAGTGTTCCAACAACCCCCTCCTTGGGTTCAGTTAATTTTCTAGAGCAGCTCACAGCACTCAGGGAAATACTGATGTTTACTAATTTATTAAAGGATATGATAAAAATACAGATGAACAGTCTGATAAAGAGATACATAAGAGACGTCTGGGAGGATCCTGAGCATAGACGCTTCTGTCCCCATGGAGCTGAGGTATGTCACCCTTCTAATGTGAATGTGTTTGTCAGCCTGGAAGCTCTCCAAACTCTACTGGGATTTTTATGGCTCTTCTTCATATAGGCACAATCAATTATTAACTCCATTTTTAGCCCCTCTCCCCTCTCTGGAGAATAGGGGTGAAGCAGGAAATTCCAAGCTTCTAATCATGGCTTGATCTTTCAGGTGGCCAATCCTCATCCAGGAGTCATCCAAGAGCCCACCCAGAGTCACCTCAATAGAATGGAAGATGCTTCTAGTACTCTTATCACTTAGGAAATTGCAAGGACTTTGGAAACCCTGTGTCAGGAACCAGAAGCAGAGAATAATATATAGTTTTATATTACTTCACAAGCAGCAAAACAAAAGAAACCAGAGAGCAACTGATATCATCTGAATCTGAGCTTTTTCCTAATTATAACTTCATAGTCTTTTCCTCTTATTTTAAAAAAAGTATGGCAAAGCATAAGAACAACATAAACAAGGCTAAAGAAATAAATAATCTCACTGACCATAATCCTATCATCTAGAGATGCTAACACTTCAGAGGGCAGAAATTCAACAGGCAGAGTCAACTCAATGAAGACAAGCTTGCAGCCAGAAAATGAAGACTATAGTTGGTGAGCAAATCAGAACAGCAATGCATAAAACTTATCATCAATAGCAGTAGATTGCAATTATCATGCAAGATGGAACAACTTCTTTAGCAAAAGCTCTGTGGCAAGCTCTGTGATGGTTATTTCTTGTAAGAAGCAATTATGGCCATAAACCAAAAGGCAGAGTTTGAGTATAGACAGCATAAGAAACAGGGCTGGTGTAGACTACGTTTGATTAGAGACAGCCACACATATAATCTCAGTGTCAAAGAAAAACTGCAAAGTCACTAGCTTGAAACCAAAGCAAAAGTCATTGCTCTGAAGAGGAAAACCTGTTTAGATGTCCCTAAGGCATCCCTGCTCTCGGGAAGCTTTCCATCAAGAAATGTGGCCTGGCCGGATGGGAAGCGACATAGGCAGCCATGTATGTAGTGCGATTTAAGGACAAGTCTTCATTTAATAAGAAAAGCACTTACACTTTGGGCTTTTGACTGCCGTTCTACTTAAGGCAAAAGTTCCCACACCCAGAGACATGTTTCTGTGCATTAAGAGAACAAAGCCTCAGAGGGTGGAGAGAGAGAGGAGAAAGAGAGGAAAGAGAGGGAGGAAGGGGAGGGAGGGAGGGAGGGGAGGGAGAGAGAGAGAGAACAATGCCTAGGGCATCTGTACTAAAGAGATATTTTTTACCTCCAAAAGAAACAAAATTTGACTGAGCTAGAGTTATATAAATGAGCCAGAGATAGCTGCTATATGTTAGCCTAAAATGGCCCCTAAAATAGTGAAATGCTATTTACTTCTTCATAGCAGGTAATGCTATTAGCCTTAAGCCCGTTGGGGCCAAAACCAAATTCTCACACATCCAATTCTTTAGACAAAGTCCAAATAAACATATTTTAGCCACTTGGAGCCTACCTACTTTACATACCTCATAAACTGCACCCAACACCTGCCAATCATAGATAAGACAAATCCTGTAGCTATAAACAATACCAAATGCTGTTGCTCTTCAGACGTCTCTGATCCAGAAACTCCCACCTTGCTCCTGAGCAACAACATCACCTAGACACAAAGCCTCCCACTCAGATTTCCACTTCTGCCCTGGGAGTTCCCTGCCTTATTTCCCTTTTGGGTGGTGGCTTTACATTGCTGTCTCTGGAAGGTCTCTTGCTAGGCAGGGCTTCTCCTGCCATGCCACCCTGTCCAAGCGCTCCCCAATAAAGCCTGTTATGTGTTATTGCCTTTCGAGACCCTGTTTTTCTTTGTTCAACCTTGACATCTCTGAACTTACCAGAGCTATCTGAGTCTAGGCTTTTTTAAAAATGCATTTGTGCCATTTTGTTCAGAAGAAATGTATTCCCAAAATCTTATCAATGGTGCAAATTTCATTGTATATTAATATTGATATATTTCTCCTGCTCGACCAAGTTCTGAACCAGCTGAGAGACAAAGGAGTCGAGGGGAAGGCAGCCAGGCAGATGCACCATGCAGAGAAAGGGGCTCAGACTTTTCCCAAGTGCACCAGTCAGAGAAGACACTGAGTGATGGGGAAGATCCAGGCCAAGAGTTTCCTAAATGGATGGTTCTCCTCATAGAAGAAAGCAGCAGCATTGGGAGAGTATTCTCCCCTAATAACCATATTCTCTTTTATGGTTGCAACTTATAAAAGCAAAAACATTTCTGTGCAGAAGGTTTACTTAGATCCAAGATGATACTATTTTAATTGAGCACTTCCATTTATACAATTACATATTTAAAGGAGAAATGCTATTATCTCTTTTGATCAAATGCTCAAATTATATCAATGGAAATGACTAAATTTATTCTTATGTTTAGGGTAATAACATACATGCTTAAAAATATATATCAGTTTAACTGAATGAAACACAATGGACTAACCTTTAGTTTAGTCAATGAAAATTTCATACTGTATTCTATGCTAGGAAAACATGCCATGGTTATGGGTTTGTTGAGAACGTCTAGTGATTGTAGTTACTTTCTGGCTTTTCAAAATGAACAGTTCCATCTTGATTCTAAGAAAGAAGAGACACTAAACTCCAGCAGTGATGACAGCCTAAAATATAACAACAAAGAAAGGAAAGCACATGTGGGAAGACATCACTGTTAGTGTCTCCAAAGCAGGTTGTCATATGACGTTTATCAAGTCACAACCTTGATTACAAGTTCTGTAAGCTCACATATCTGCCTGGCACACTTCTGTATTTTCAAGAATATTGTAAATATCAATTGAGTGGAAATGAAGTCTATAAAACTTAAATCATGAAACAAGAGGGGAAAAGTTTTGAGCACATGAAAAGAGAGGTTATATAAGGGTACTGTGGCTTTAACTGTAAGCCCTGAAACCCTGAGCATGTTGTGACACTGTTGTGACATTTAAGAAGAGTTACACCAGACAATTTAGATTTCACTGTGACATACGCTGTATAAATTCTTTAATGTTTAGCTTATCTTGCACTAAACAGCAGAAGAATACTTAGTAAGTGCAAGTAGGTCAACATCACTTTAATTTGCATTATCAGTTCAGAAGAACATTTTACACTATATGTGTTGTGATAAAACACTGTGTCATTTCTGTCACCCAATGCAGAGTATTTTTAGGTCTTTGCACATTGTGTGTAGAGATATTTGGTATTGCCTTTAATGTAACTTGCCATCTGTGTTCTAGTTTCTAAGCATTGGCAGAAGTGAGCTAAGAGCACTGGCCAAACTTCAAGGGGTTAAAGTTTTTGCTAACAAATATGGACTATTTGATCTGAAAACCATCATTGTTTGATATGTCAAATAAAACATTTGTCAATCAAAAGTCTTTAAGCACTGGGCTATGTGACATTTACTCTTTTATAAACCAACAAAGTCCCTGGTGGCATGCCTTTTTTCCTCTCATTTAAATAGTGGTAGGAGAACAAATCATACTTCAGAGCAAGTTGATAACTGCCAGTCACGATTCCTGCCTTGTTTACTATAATGAGGAGGGTAATAAATGCATCTGACCATTTCGGCTGGCATTTGCATAGATGAATGATTTGTCCAGTCAGTCGTCCTCCAGTGATTTGGGTCTTTTTGTCAGCACAAAGAGCATTCAGTCTCTCTGGAATTTACAGCAGCCAAGCTCTCATTAGCAAACATCCTTTACCATGAATGATTCAAATAATTACCACTGAAATAATAAACTGTTTCACAAAAACATTTTATTTGATGGCTCCAAACATCAACTTTTCTGAATTGTTGACATTCAAATAAGCCAGAGAGCTGCATTGTTAAGGAACAATGGCCCTCTTGTTACAGGGTGGGCATTGTTTTACCTCCAATAGACCTTTAAACTTGGCCAGCTATCAAATGCGTCCCTCAAACTGCCAGCCAACATTCTGGGTAATCAGAGGGCATGTACCAGATGGAGCTGTTAAAACTTTACATATTCAAACTCTAGGAAATATTCTTTAGATTGTCTTTTGAGGTTGCAAACCTAGAACTCCCGATTAATTAGCAGCGGCTACTTTGTATCTTTTTTGCACCTATCGGAGCCAAATAATATAAATGTCCTCACTTGCACTGAGCTATTCCAGTGCGAGTTCTTCACTGTATGCAACGTGTATAATTACGTGTTATTTGATATAGTTTGAGAGTTCAAACAAATGAGCAGGCAACAATCATACCTCACTACGATCTTCTCTAGTGCATAGCCATGGGCTGCTCTCAGTGCATTACCAAATTCATGGCACTAGGCAGGCAGCAGTTCCTGTTATCAACCTTTTCACCCTCTGCGCCATGCATAATTTAGAGAGTTTTATTAATTTTGAGCTGGTTTAATGTATGCGCATGTTCTACAGATCTAGGTAGATTGTATGACTAACTTTAGCTCTCATAGAGCGATTGTTTATGCATGTAAATGTCTAAAAAATATTTTCCCTCAAGCTTAAAAAGCTATGGTTTCATTTAAATAGATTAACTTGCACATTGCACCTCTTCCTTACCTGCAAGGGAAAATTTAGGAAGGGAACAAATGGAATATATTTCTGTGCTTTGCAAATTTCCTCATTACTTTGCTTTCACTTTCAAATTTAGACATGTTATATATAGCAAGAATGGAAAACCATCAACAACACTGAAATACCTTGATGTTCATACAAAATTACAACACGATATAGGAAAATCGTGATCATTGGTAAGCAAAATTTTTACATGTCACCTTTGCGGAATAGCTTAAAGGATATTAATAATACCAAGCAGATTTTATAGACCCTATAGTCACGCTCTCATTGAAGTATCCGTCAAGATTGCCTGATATAGGTGGCCACTTAAAATGGTATGCGATTCCTTAAGCTTCCGTTTCTAGCCCACAAGGATAGATGCAAATTAGAAACATAATTTGTTATACTTAAAATAATTTACTTTATTGGGACATTGCGTTCACATTCTTGTTTCTTTTTTGCCACTAGCTCAGAACCTTTCACTTCGAACGGTGTGGCTTTTTTGTTTCCCTTCCCTGTGCAGCCTGCCCTGGTTGGTAATCGTGGTCAAGACTACAAAACCCATTTTTCATTTTGTTATTTGGCTTGTCAAAGCAAAGGTCAAGAGACGATGAGGAAACCCCAAAATAGCCTAGAACTGGCAGATTTTTCCCCAAGTTTTCTAACGGAATTTGGTGCTTATGAAAGTGAAGGAATAAAGAACTGGCTATAGCCATAAATCATGCGGGCAAGAGCTTTCCAAGTTTTACGTGGTTTCACGGCCTAGTGCCCAGAGGCCCAGAAAAGAAAAGCCAGCATCCTACCATTAATAGTGCCATCCTCACGATCTCAAGGCCTGGGGCATGTGAGGACAGCTTTCTGACATCGGTCATCATTTATGATTGGTAATGTGGACAAAGAATAAGTGCAGCTTTAACTCTTTAGCTGTGATCCCTTTCAGACATGACTTGATATATGAGGACTGTAGAATCACAGAATGTTAGTGCCAGGAGTGACATCACGATCACAGTAAGCAGCAGAACTTGTACTTGAATCCAGGTCTCTTGACAGTATAGGCAGAGGTCATTCTCTTAGAGCTGGACCACAGTCATATGCCTGCCCCTCAGGCTTAATCTTTCTCATTACAGTTTACACAGGCATACACAGGCATATGCCCTAAACGTGAATGAATTTTCTTTTATTTTAATAAAAAAGATTTCATACAGTGCTACCCTTGGTCATCAGGTCTTTTAGTGATGATGTCATACTATGTGCTAGGACAAGAATCATTTATAGTAGTGTAGTCAGTTTTTCCCCAGTGACCCAAAAGAGAACTGCTTGGTATTGTGCTAATAGAAAAAGGGAAATATGTTTGTTTGTTTGTTTGTTTGTTTTTAAGGCAAAGATTTTGTTTGTTTGTTTATGGAACAAAATATTCTAGGGAATGTTACTACCAAGTTGCTGAGATATTTTTAGGCCCAGATCTTCAGCTCATGTGGGCAAAGTATTGTTTTCAATTCCATTTAGAGGGGAGAAAAGAAAGCCCTATAGTTCCTTTTGAAATGATGCAATCTCTTGAATTGTCCCAAAATACTAAAGTGCTTGACATCATGATTTGGTTGTAGAATTTACACAAGTATTTTCCCTTTAATCAATGCTCTGATAACATTAAATTTTGCTTGAAGCTCTATTATTTATAGGCTGAACTGTGCAAACTCCCTCTCCCCCCACCTCCCGGGTTATATGCTGAAGCTCTAACAAACCAGTATTTGGAAACAGAGCCTTTAAAGAGGCGATTAAGTTAAAAAGAGCTTGCTAGGGTGGCCCTAATCCAATCTGACCTGTGTCCTTATAAGAAGGGGAAATTTGGACACAAAAAGAGACATCAGGGATGCACGTGTACAGAAAGAAAGACCAGTCGAAGAGGCAGCACGAGGGCAGCCATCTAAGCCAAGGAAAGACCTCAGGAGAAACTAGCCCTGCCAGCAACTTGATCTGGGAATTTCGGCCTCCAGAGCTGTGAGAAAATAAACTTATGCTGTTTAAGCTACCCAGACTGTGGTATTTTTTTTTTTTATCACAGCCCTAGAAAACTCATATAAATTCCTTGAATGTATAACCTTCTTTAACCTCTAAAATAGCCTTTCCTGAGCCCCTCTACCTGAAATGTGTTTCCTCACCATCTTTTGCCTGGTTAGCTCCTACTCATCCTTCGGCTCTCAGTTTAGACAGTACCTCCTCCAGGAAGACTTCCTTCACTGTGCAGTCCTGCTCTTGTACCCCTCTTTGGGTTCAATAACATGCCACAACATTTATCACATGGCACTAAGCAGTAAACCTTAGTGCTAATAGGTTTAATGTTTGATCCTGCCTTGCCCAATTTTAGTGCAAAAATACATTATGTAACAGACCTTAGTGACATAGTTGGCTTGCTCGTCTGTAAGAAAAACAAGAAAATTGAGTACATGTGCCCTGTACTAGCTTTTGTGACACATTTTCTTAGTTAAGTTTCATTAAAGAAAAAGTTAAAGTTAAGGCAGGCAAAAAAAAGTTGTAACTAAAGAGGTTTTGTAAGGCAAGATATGTGCTAACCCATAAGCGAGAACAATATAAGTTTGAGAGAAATTTGAGGAAGTTCTGTTGTTATAACACATATGCAATGGAAAATCACCAACTTGAGAAATAGAATAAATAGCAGTGTAAAAGAAGATTGTTAAGGCCTTCAGACTTACAAAATCCTGTGCTATGCTAACTGTTAGAGATACACATGTACATACATGCATGTCCATGTGCATGCACACATGCTCACGCTTACATACGTGTATACACGTATGCATATACATGCACACATGTATCACAAACATTTGAAGGAGAGGCAAACTGGACAATCCCAGGAGGGAGCTGTCATTCAATACTTTGCCTGATAATGTATGTTTTCCTGCTCATAACTTTATTAACTGCTTTGAGACAACTTTGCATAGCCAATCTGATGTGGAAAGACTTCTGATTAGGCAGCACTTAACTATAAGGAAAAAATTTATATAATACAACTAACTTCTTCCCTATCCTGAAGTTCTCTGGGAGCAGGCACTGCTTCCACTGCATCCTTAGTGCCCATGGGCACAGGACCTGGAACTCAGAAGTTCCCCGAGAAAAACTGTTCTTGAAGTAGAGTGAACTGAGTGAGAGAAAAAGCGTGAAGTCAAGTGAGGAAGAGAAGAGCAACCTTTCTTATTCTTGTTCATTTCTCAACAACTTGCCTCAAACCTGGCAGCCTCCGGTATTTGCATGTATTCTTTTTTGTACTTGAATCTCTCTTAAATGACAATGTTTATGTTTCTTTTTCATTTTGAAAATGATGAATTTGAATCCAAGGTGTCTGAGAATAAAAATTCTATCTTTCCTAGCTTACTAGATAAACATACAACCACAACTCTTCTGATACCTTCTCCTGTTTGACTCCAAATAGTCATCATGAAATAATTATACATGCTTCCTCCTGTTATGTGGAATAATTGCCTCTCCCAACCCCTCCCCTGAACTTATTCGCTAAGCTTTAATCATCACAAAAAATTTATTTATGCAAGGAAATAGCAAGTTATTCACTCAGCTCATTTTATTCACCATTGTCTTCTGATTTCTTCACACTACTTAATTTAGCACGTCAAGGTGAAACGATTAGTTTATCTCACCTTGACACAACTATAGTCCACTGACAAAACATGTTTGTGACATTCTTGTTGGATTTCCTCTCTGAATTCATCTCTTGAATTACTTATTGTTGGTTGTTATTTCCAAGTCAGAATACTGTATGACCAGCAGGGAAATCTGTTCAATAGTAAATCAGAAATAAGGGCATCAAAGAAAATGCCATCTCTTAGAATCACTACACACGATAAGTGGTTGTTTCAGCTCAACATCTGCTTTTACTCCTCTTGATGGTTAAGAAAAGCCCAATTAACACCCGCAGTTTAAAAAGATGCAACTTTTTATTTATCTAAGACTCCACTGCTAAAAACCTTGACAGATTTACAATTGTAAAGACAACAGCTTTTCGTAAATGTGTTTTATTTGCAGTTATAATATCTATAGTTAAATCAGTTCATTAAAAATAGAGTTGTAAACTATCTCCCAAACTGCCATATTTGAGTGTTTAAAACAAAAATGATTAAATCATATTCTTACACTGCATTTGGTTAGAACTGTGAAGTCGTCTAGTATACAAAATGTCTTTACATAGGAAATCCTTTTTTAATTAAGATGGAGGTTAGAACCATGTAAATTTATATTATACATCTAGTCACTCAAGTCAGGATTATATAAGCCTTGTCTCTAAGCACTTTACCATGGCAGTATCTGCTACACTTAACTTCTGAAAGCTGTTACCTGTCTAGGTCTCAGGGCAAATGAACAACAACATATAATCAACAGAAAAGGTGACACCTTCTTAAGCCCAGAAACAAGCACATAATATACTCTAGCTGCAAAGCCTTCAGTCTTTGCGAAATAGGTTGTATTTTGCCTTTTGAATTATACTTTTTCTGACAGCCCTACTTAGCTTCATTCTTTTCACAAGAAAGCTAAGGGACGTTTTCTTTTAATAAGAACTAAAAAGATCCTAGAGTTTCCACAAGGCTCTGCTATGAGTGAGGGGGCAGGGAGCAGGAGAGGAGCTCTGGACCCAGAGCCAGAGACCTGGGTTCCAAGTACAGCCCTGCTCGGCTAATTGTGTGATTGCGTTTGTCTCTAAATCGCTATCTACCTTTATGTCTTCATTGTTAAAATAGGAATACTAATAGCTGCCCTGCCTGCATAGTTGTTATGAGGATCAAATGAATTAATGAATGTGAGAGTGCTTTCAAAAAGTTAAAAGTGCCACTCAAACATTCATTATTCTTATTTGACTTTCATATTCTCCGGACATCCCATTTATAATAAGGCTCTCTTGGAGAAGTAGCTGTTTCTAGAAATTCCATGAAAGCTTTGTGTTTTGTATTATCTCTTATGGGTTCTTTTGGAAGTTCGGCACGTTTCTCTGTTCCCTACTGTGCTGTGCATACATTGCCCAAAGCGATTCCAGGACTGGCCTTGCGATGGATGGTTTGCTTTGCACATGGTCAACTCCTTGGGAACTGGTATTATGGCAATGGGATTAGAAATACATATGCTCTTTAGAGTGCTTTTCTGATTACAAAAGTAATACATTTTTAATTGAACATTTTGAAATGACAGGAATTCACAAAGAAAAAAACCTAAACTACCCACAATCTTGCTACATAAACATAAGTATTGTTAATATTTTTATATATATCATATATATCCTTCAGGCTTCTTTCCGTATATATAACAAATGTTGTACATCTGGAACATGTTGTACATATGGACTGGTTGTTTATTTCCCCCTAAACAATTCATGTGTTGAGGCCTTAACTCTCAATGTGTCTGTATTTGGAAATAGGACCTTTAGGAGGTAATAAAGATTAAATGATGTCATAAGGGGGGGGGCCTGACCCCATAGAATTAATATCTTTATAAAAAGAGGTACCAGAGAGTCTCCTCTCTCTTACTCTCTGCCCATTCCCTTTCCTCTCTCTCCCCCTCCCTCTCCCCCATCCCCTCTTCCTCTGCTCCCACCATGTGAGGACACTGTGATAAGGCAATGGCCTTCTGTAAGCCAGGAAGAGAGCTCTCACCAGTAACTGAATTGGCTGACACCTTGACCTTAGACTTCCAGATTCCAGAACTGTGAGAAGTAAATTTCTGTTTTTTAACCCATCCAGTTTATGGTATTGATATGGTAGCCTGAGCAGAAGAACACATGTATACTATACACTACTATAGTATTTTCTCAACAGTACATATGAATATTTCTCCATGCATTAACTACTCTATAATGTGATTCTTAACAGCTTTAAAACATGAGAAGATATAGGTGCAACCTACATCTTTAACAATCCCCCTATGGTTGGGCATTTTGATGATTCTTAATTTGGGGTTATCATACATAAAGCTGTAATGAATGTCCTTGGGTTTATCCTTTTGTGTAGCTCTCATTGCTTAAAGTAGAATTGATAGATCTAACGAATGAATATTTATTTTTCATATATATATTAAAAGGTCTTCTAGAAAGATTATGTCAATTTATACTTATTGATGGTTATTCGAAGTTGCAAATTTTCAAAAACTCTCACCAACGATAGACACTATCATTACAAACATGTCTTCAAATGTTTATTTGAAGACAAACATTATCTCATTGTATTTTAATTTGTATTCTTAATTACTAAACTAATTCATTCTGTTTATTTTGAATTAATCTTTAGGGATGGAGAGGAAAGATGTCCCTCTTAATATATCATTACTATTAACATTTTTGTTATTAAAATCTTTCCTTTTCAATATGTTAAATACCTTGTTTTATGATACACTTTTTACCACGTGTAGAATGAACTTAATGTTGCAGCAATCCTGCAGTTTCAATATCATTTGCACAACTTCACTGCTTCCCCTTTTGTGATACTTAGAAAACCCCAGAAACATGGAATTTTTATAGGTTTTATAAAAGCTGAATTTAAGTCTTAATTAGCTTTAAGAAAACTAGGACTCCTTAATAGAGAGGATTATGGAATGCTTCCAGGTAAATGATATGCTTGTAATATATAGGAGTTTTGAAATAATTAAGTAGAATTTTTTTACCTGGGTAGTTTTTTCTATGAGCCTTAATTATCCACTCTTACACTTCGTTAATGGCACATAGTAGATGCAAAATAAATATCTGTTAGATGTTTGAATGGATTAATGGAGGAATCGTCTACTGTTTTCTTGTTTCAAATAGAAGCAAATAAAATCAATTCTATTCTAAATCATTTTAAATGAATGGCTATAATCCTATCTATTCCTATCCCCAATGTAATCCTCCTTTACATTCTCCTCTGTTATGATAAATTTCACTTATTTTCTTTCAAGATCTCCTGAAAGACCATCTTTCTAGAAATTATTGAGTAGCTAAACATTTAAGGAATTGTTCTTCTTAAGTTTTAGCTAGTCTTTAGCTGAGTATAAAAGCAGCAAGGAATAAAATTAAGGAAAATATTGTTCACAGTTTCTCAAAGTCAGATGGAGAACAAATGGCATATTACTTCTCTATTTATTCTTTTGTTTAATCAACAATTGCCATAGAATATTTGACCCAAATTGGCCTTGGAAAAGCCATTGGTTTTTTTTTTTTTCCAGTTCATTGCCCCAAGAGGGTTTTTGATCTTTGTTTTCTTTGACTGAGACTAACCTTGATCTACCCTCCCCTTTTGTCTACTCCCAGTGAAAATATCTTTTTTAAAAAAATTAGTGTCTATTTTATGGTCGTTTGTGAAGAGGCAATTGCTGAGAGATCTGTCATAACATTTTGATACAGTTAAAAAAGAGTTAAAAGAAATTCTTCTCAAAAAGACCAGTACAAAAGTACTCCTACATGTACTAGGCATTCAGATGCCTAAATATTTTCATGAATGAAAGCCTTTTTGGTTATTTTCATTATAGGAGAAATTCTTTTATGGAAAATTCAAACCAACAAAGGAAGCTTAGATTGCAGTTCTAACATTTTTCAGCAGAGTTGACCAAACATGAGTCCTAAATTGACGTATTATGAACACAATAAATAAGGTTTTAAAGGCTGGTTAACACTGTGAAGCTGTTTGAAACAGACCTCTCCTTTATGTATGCATCTTTCTGGGAGTTCATGGATCATGAGAGGACATGGAATTTGAAGGCCTCTGGTTATTCTTACAATAGGCACAGCTAACAGACAACTGGACAGTGAGGGTCAGTCACTCCTATAGAATTATCTGTGATGAATTGTCCCTGTTGCCAGCTTGGAAGTGAGGGAGCCCTTATGTTGCTTGACCAGGCAGAGTTATTGAAAGACTGCACTGGTATTGTGAAAGGTTAATTGCTAATGGATAAACAATTCAACTCAAACGACTTCTGTTAAATTCTTACATTATACAAGATACAAAGATGGTAGTGTTGGTAGCTTTGGCCTTGGCTGTAGTGGTGGTGATAGAGATGGAGGTGGTAGGGATATGTGTGTCTGTGAGGGGGAGAGAATTATAAAGAGGAATGACATAGTACCTGCCCTCAAGTGTGTAAAATGTTATAATAAATTCACAGTTAAGGGCTATGGGAGCAGCCTAGTGGTTCTAGTCTCAAGCTACAAGAGATCAAAATTAAACTCTGTAGAGTAGTTGGTCTAGGGGCAGAGGACAGTTTTAGAAAGATGGGTCTTGTAAATGGCCAAAGGAACATAGCTTGGACTAAGAATTAATCAGTGAGGGATGGAAGGGGGGAGAAAGAGAGAGAGGGAGTCTCATTGTAAAAGAAATGGAATCTGGCACAGCCCAATGCATTCAGTGAGACCCAACTCCTTTCAGGTTCTTATCTGTAAAAATCTGCCTACATATAGAATGTTTGCTACTTTGTCTGTTTTGTTCATTGTCCCAAAAGAACACTTAGCACTAGGAAGCACAAAAAATATCAGCAGAAAGTATATATGAACATATGTGATGGGTAGCTTATAGAACCACAAGGGAGGCCTGTGCTCCAGAAGCTGGAGTGGATGAAACGTTCCCCCTACTCCCACTTAATATCAAATGGTAGCACAAACTGTGAATAGTAAACTGCAAGAAATGTGTAGGATATAACAACATATTGATTAGAAATTGTTTTTATTTCCATGGAATTGGCATGTAAGACCCAAGACTGACAATTGAGGAACAAATTACCCCATATTATGAAGAGAGCAGAAAACAATGTGAAACAAACCCATCTTCAGAGATTACTAAGAGTTGGCCACATTGGTTGCACTATTACAGGGAGAGGGCGTCAAAGGGATCGCTGGATTCAGAGGTCTTCAGCCAAGTAAATAGTGTTGTCTGGTTTTTTTCTCTTTCTTCCTTTCTCTCAGCCCTCAACTCCTCTGCCAAGTTAGGAGGAGGACTTTAAGAGAATTGCTTATGGAAATTGAGGTTGTCTGTAAGAAGAGACTGGCCTCTCATCTTCTAACTGAACATGTACTATGCAGCACACTACTCTGGGTGCCTTTTTGAGTAGAAAGAGAGGCAGAATGAAGAGAGAGAACCAAAGACAAGTAGCTTGACTGCCACCATTTGGTGTGATAAGACGGCTGGATCCCTATGGATCAAATAGGCAACAGAAGGTAGCTGAGCTGAAGTCTAGAGTAAAAGGACACCAAAAGCAAAAGGTAGTAGAGCTTATTCCTGGAGATGAAGATGGAGAGGTTGAAAGAGATTGAGTTGAGTGGACTCCCAAGTCAGGACACTGTGCAGCAGGGAGGTATGACAGCTTTCGGGCTCCCTGAGAAGCTAGAATCCCATGTAGAAGGCACAAGACACCTTCATTCGATGAGAGAGACAACATGTAGGCATCTGCCACTCAGAGAACCTCATGGCTAGTCACTCTTGGCTAGGAAGCAGAGACAGCCATGAGAGAATCAGGGCCATGGTCAGGTAAATAAGAGATTCTTTTTCCTTTCCACTGTCCTCCTCCCTGTGCCAACACATGGGAAGAGAAATGAGACCCAGTGGGAGAAGAAGCAAGCCTCTCGAACTAAGCCAGGACATTTCTGATGATGGAAAAATGAATGGATGAACACTAAATTGTATGTGAAAAGTCAATTAGAATGGACTTTTTCTTTTTAATTGAAAGAGATGGTTGAAGATGTTATGAAATAATAAAAAAAAAGGAGGACTTGGCAGAATATAGTTAAAAGTTGTGATTTGGGGGGAAGAAAGATTATGTTTTACTCTGTCAACACCAAACTGTTCAACAATTGGCTATAGGTATAATCATGGTCTTTTGTCACTGAGAAATCAGTGAGAATTTCAGCTAGGAGGGGCAGTTTCATGTTGCTATTCTAATTCTGACCAGAAGCCTTAAGTTCCATTATCCTGATTCCGCATAGTCTGTTTAAGATGTCAATGACTCATTTAATAACCATTTACTAAACCTATGACACTGTGCACTAAGCCCCGTGCTGGGCACTAGATATACAAAGAAACAAAACAGCCACAGTCTCTGCTTTGAGTCACAGATCCACAGTAGAACATGCTGGGCTGGTTGTTTCTTTGGATAGAAGATTAGACACTAATTGCATTGAGTTTGCCCTCTCAATGTCTGCAGAGGTTCAAAGTCCAGGTTTTAAAATACAGAGACTTTTTGCCTTATATAATATAAACATTACAAAATTTATATTGTTTTTTCAAATTTCTTTTTCAATTACATAGTTTCTGCTAATGATGATAAGCTAGAGTAGAACTTGGGCAAACTTTTCCTGTAAAGCAAGGATCACCAACCCCCAGGTGGTAGACCAGTACCAATCTGTGGCCTGTCAGAAACCAGGAGGTGGTGAGCGCCTGGGGATCAAGTGAAGCTTCATCTGTATTTGCAGCCACTCTCTGCCTCAGCTCTACCTCAGATCATCAGGCATTAGATTCTCATAGGAGCATCAATCCCTGGTGCCAAAAAGGTTGGGGACCACTGCTATAAAGGACTAGAGAGTAAATAGTTTAAGTCTTGTGGGCTATACTGTCCTTGTCACAACTATTCAATTATGCCTTGTAGCATGAAAGCAATCAGAGACAATACATAAATAAATGGGTATGGCTATGTTCCACTAAAATTTTACTTATGGACACTGAAGTGTAAATTTTGGTTGATTTTCAGATGTCATGAAATACTGTTCCCCTTTGGACTTAATTTCAACCATTAAAAAATGTGCAAACCATTCTTAGTTTGTGGGCTGTAAAAGGACAGGTAGACGGTTGGATTTGGCTCACAAACAATAATCTGGTAATCCCTAGGCCAAGGCAAATTCATTGCAAATGCCTCCTACAAAATGCCAGCTGCTTGTAAGAGTTTCTGTGTGTCTCTTGTCCATGAATGTCTGGAGTACCCATAAAAGGAGATTTTAACTCTCTGAGCTTGAGGTTTTACATAGTTTCTGAGTTGAACATGATGTGCAACAGTTTTGTCACCTTATTCAGTTCTTCCTCTTGGACTACCTCCCAATATCATTTGGTTGTTACCTGAGTAAAAAATATCCTGCTCTCATGCCTTGATATAACATTCACTAGATAAGCCATGTTCCTTCTCACCTCAGGGCCTTTGCTCATGCCATTTTTTTTTTCTGGCCTGGAATACTCTCCCAGTAACTGCCATCTTTCCCTCACCAGGCTAACTCTGTTTGGTTCTTCAATCAGTTCAAATGTCAATTCCTCAGAGAAGCACAAGACCATAATTATTTTTGTAATGCTTTTTTGATTAATGACTGTCTTCCAAAGGCAAGAAGCCCTGCCTCTTCAGCTCGATGTCATTTCCCAGTGCTTGCCATAGAATTGTAACCTGGTAGTTAAGAGAGCCAGCTCTTGGGTTAGACTTCTTGTTAGAACTCTGGTGTCAGCATTTTCTATCTGTGTCACCTCTCTAAGCCTCAGTTTCCTAATCTGTAATAAAAATAAAAAGCTCATTGATTCTATAGGGTTATTGTGAAGATTAAATGAAATAATACATGTAAAATCTGTGACTTAGTACTGAACACAACGTTATTATTCACAAAATGGTTAGCTATTATTGTTATGATTGGTATTCAGTAAATATCTGCTGAATTTAATTAATAACAAAAGCCAATAGTATTGGGTGCTCGCTATTTGTCAAGTACCATTGAAACTGCTTTACATTTATTTCATTTCATTCTTCAATCCCCCTAAAAATAAGATACTATTATCAACCTTATTTTACTGATAAGGGAGCTGAACTACAAAGAAGCTAAGTAACTTGCTCAGAGTCACACTGTGATTAAAGTGGTAGAAAAAAATATAAGGAGCTTCCTAGATCATAATATATATTATTGGTTTCCATCCAGTTTTTGTAAATGCTTTCTTATCTTTAACATCCTCTTTTATGACCTAAACAAGAATTGTTAGCTAACTACACTATCTAATACGAAAACATTTATTTTATATAGATAGGTACTGAAAATAGATAATTTTTAAAAGCATAATCAAATAATTAAAAGAACCTCTTCTGTGTTGACATATATTATTTCCCATAATTTAATAAAGTCTGTCATTCACATCAAGGTCATTTTGTTATTTGCTTTTATTGCACACATGCAAATTTAGAAGATTCCTTAAAATCTGCCAACCCTGAAGTACATAAATATCACCACACTGATGTAAATATAAATCACTTAAAATATACGAAAGTAGGAATTCTAGGAAATGTTTGAGGAAAAAATCATAGATGTCTGTATTTGGCTGTGTCCAAATATACCTATGTAAATAAGTAACTCTCTACTCATATTCATAAAAATTTAATTTAGCAATATTTTAAATTTGGATTCTTACCTTGGAATGGAGCTTACATATCGTGCACTAATTTAACTTAAAAATCTTTAGGATGAGTTCCGGTCAAGATGGCAGAGTAGATAAATGCTATGCTAGCTTTCTCCCACAACCACATCAAAATTACAAGCAAACTACAGAACAACCAGTATTGAAAATTGCCTGAAGTCTAGCCAAACAGAAGTCTTATAACTAAGGATAATCAGAAGAAGCCAGCCTGAGACTAGTAGAAGGGGCAAAGACACAGAATGGGCTGGTCCCAACTATGTGTGGCGGTTAAAAATCAGGAGGGATATCACGGCTTCAGAGGTCCCTCATGAGAGGAGTAAGGTCGTCCCAGCCCCATACCAGGCTCTCCAGTCCAGGGTGCCAAACTTCTGGCTGTGAAAACCAGTGGCTATTGTGGCTAAGTGAGACAGAGGGCAGCTGGAGTCCCAGGCATTTTTCTTAAAGGGCCAGCTCATGGACTTACTCACTGATGACTCACTTGCTCCAGTGCTGGGTCAGCAGCTTGAAAGACACGAAGAACATACGGGAGAAACTGAATTATCTAGCTTCAGGGCAAGGACTGTAGGGGTAGCTTTCTCCCAGTCAGAAGAGCTAGCAGAAGCCACTGTTCTTCTGTTGAGTCTCCTCCCACCCAGCCTGCACTCACGGGTGGGCACCATATCCGAGTCTCCATCAACCTGGCTGATACTCTTTTCCTCACCCCTGTGATTCCTTGAGATCCCACCTCACTCAACTCGTGGGCTTACCCAAACTGCTTTCAGTGGCTTTTCCATACAAATGGCCTATCTCCGCTCATTGCTGTATTCTTTACTAAAAATCTCTGAAAGTTTCACAAAACCAAACATGCAGCACCTGGCCTTGGTGATGTGCCCTGTACCTCTTGCTAAGCATCCCCAAGCCTGGCACAAATGGCAACCAAATTCAGAAGAGTAGAGCCTCTCCCAGGAACTTTCAAGCCCAGCACAAGTAGCAACAATTTTCAGATCACTTTTGTAGCTCATACCAAGTGGCCCTGGCTAGTCACAAGCAATGGTTGGCCTTGGCCTGCATCAGAGCCCCTCCCAAAGGTCCTAGAACCAACAGACACAGTGGTCAGCTTCAGATCACACCAGAGCACCACCCAACCACCTCCACAAATGACACACCCAAAGGGCAGACGTGGCCGGCACCAGAGCTCCACTAAAGCAAATCCTGCTCTGTAGGGTCAGCCCCTGCACAACAGCTCCTCACTATAGTTACAGCCAGTCCTCACAACCAATCAGCTTGAGGGTCAATCCTTCCCATTGACATGACAACAACAATCAAGAATCAACAACAACAGAAGAGCACACACAACCCACACAAGAGACACATCTTGAGTATAAAGCTCAGGTGGCCAGGGAGATGGTGCCACTGGGCCCCACAGTACACTTACTACCAAGACTGAGAGACATAGCAGCTCTATCTAATACATAGGAACAAAAACAGGGAAGCGGACAAATATGAAGCTAGCCATGTCCCAAATGAAAGAACAGAACAAAGCTCCAGAAAAAGAACTAAACAAAACAGAGACAAGAAATCCAACAGATGCAAAGTTCAAAACACTAGTTATAAGGATGCTCAATGATCTCAGCGAGAACTTCAACAAAAAGATAGTAAATATAAAGATAAAGATAGAAAAATAAAAAAATAACCAATCAGAAATAAAGAATACAATTATTGAAATGAAAAATACATTAGAGGGAATCAACAGTAGATTAGATGAAGCAGAGGACTGAATCAGTGATTTGGAAGACAAAGTAGCAGAAAATATCCCATTGAAACAGCAAAAAGAAAAAAGAATAAAAAATAAAATAACAAAAATAGTTTAAGGGACATCTGGGACAACATCAAGTGTAACAATATTTGCATCATAGGGGTACCAGAAGGAGAAGGAGAAAGCAAGGTATTAAAAATCTATTTGAAAAAATGATGACTGAAAACTTCCCTAACATGGTGAAGGAAATAGACAAACAAGCCTGGAAGCGCAGAGAGTCCTAAACAAGATGAACTTAAACAGAACCACACTAAGAGACATAACAATTAAAGAGCAAAGGTTAAAGACAAAGGGAGAATCTTAAAAAACAGCAAGAGAAAAGCAGTTAGTTATCTACACGGGAGCTCCCATAAGATTGTCAGCTGATTTTTAAACAGAAACTTTGCAGTCCAGAGGGGATTGGCACAATATATTCAAAGTGATAAAAAGCAAGGACCTACAACCAAGGTTACTCTACCCAGAAAGATTATCAGTTAGAATCGAAAGACAGATAAAGACCCACAGATGAGAAAAAGCTAAGTAATACAAGCCAGTAATACAAGAAATGTCAAAGGGACAAAGATGAAAAAGAAGAAGGAGAAAAAAGAAGAGGAAGAGGAGGAGGAGTCAGAGAGGCAGAAGGAGGAGAAAATATTAAAAATACAAATAATAAAAAAGCAATAACTATATATGTATCAACAATTACTCTAAAGGTAAAGGGATTAAATACTCTAATCATGTGACTGAATGGATAAGAAAACAAGACCCTTATATATGCTGCCTACCAGAGACTCGCTTCAGATCAGAAAACACATACAGACTGAAAGTAAAAGGATAGAAAAAGATATTTCATGAAAATGGAAACAAACAAAAAAAGCTAGGGTAGCAATAGTTATACCAGACCTCCCCCCGCAAAAAAAGACTTTATAATAAAGCTGTAACAAGAGACAAAGAAGGATCCAGTAATCCCACTTGTAGGTGTTCATCTGAAGAAAGCCAGGACACTACTTCAAAGGGACATATACATCCATATGTTTATTGCAGCATTATTTACAACAGTCAAGATATGAAAGCAACCTAAGTGTCCACCAATAGATAAATGGATAAAGAGAAGTAATGCATATATACAATGGAATATTACTCAGCCATAAAAAAGAATAGAATTTTGCCATCTGCAACAACATGAATGGACTTAGAGTGTATTCTGCTGAGTGAAATAAGTCAGACAGAGAAAGACAAATTCCATATGACTTCACTAATATATAGAATCTAAAAAACAAAATAAAAACAGAAACAACCTCATAGATAACAGAGAACATTTTGATGGTTGTCAGATGAAAAAAAGAAGAGAGGGGATAGAAAAAAAGAAGAGACTCAGAAGCACAAATTGGTAGTTACAAAATAGATATGAGGATGTAAAATATAGCATAGGGAATATAATATAGTCAAAAACAATGCAACAACTATGTATGGTGTCAGATAGGTATTAGATTTATTGAGGTAACACTTCATAAGTTATATCCATGTCTAATCAATATGTTGTACACCTCAAACTAATATAATGTTTGTCAACTGCAATAAAAAATAAAAATTATTTTAAAAATAACTCCTGCCCAAAATATATATATAAATCTTCAGGCAAGTAATTCACATAAAATATTTACCCAAAAAGCCAATATTTTTTCCAGTTGTTTAAACAATGTATCGCATAGCATTGGATAGTATTTCCTTCTAAGCTTCATCTTTATTAAATGTACAGAGAGATTTAGCAGGCTGAGCGGTTAGGAGCTCAGGCTCTTGAGTAACTATATTTACCTGGGTTGAAATCCTGACATTACTTAGTCAAGATATTTAACCTGCCTGACCCTCAGTATCTCTATCTGAAAAGTGAGACAGTAACAGTATTTACCTCCTAGGGCTCTTGTAATCATTAAATAAGATAATGGTTTTGAAGCTTTCAACAGGTTAGTAACTATAACTGTTAATCTACATTAAGAAAAATAATTTTCACTCGTTTATTAGTGGCTTCCAAATAATACTTAGCAGATGTTTAAATTATCATTGTTAAATGGAATCAAAATTCAGAAAGGAAACGTTAGAGTCAAATGACACAGTTTTAGTATGAGTTGCTATTTAGTCCTTCCCCAACACATTCAAAGATTGGCTGCATAAGACTCATGCTGAAAGCTTTTGAAAATTTAAGATTCTGATACTCTGAAAATTCTGAGTCGGACAGAAGGTCTGGCATTAGGCAAAGAATGCATGGTTTTAAAAGCCTTCACAGGGATCCTAATAGACAGCCAATTTGAGAACATGGCCTGAGAAACACTTTCAATTCAGTAAGAATTTCCCTGGTAATTCTATTGGCCAAATGAGCCTCCAGGAGATGGACTCTAGATTCCATGAGTTCCCTGGTTAAAGAATGTCCATATTACAGAATCTGCAGCCTCATTCCAGAAATGACCTTTTTCAGCTCTCGAAAGGTTTGGCCAATGCAAGGAGGTCCCAGAATAGCATGAGAGAAACCATATGGAAGAGCACTGGATTCTGAGAATTTTCTAAGCAATCAGTGCTCCAACCCAGGGATCAGTAGCTTCTCCCAATCAGAGTGCTGGAATAAGTGGCATGGAGTTAAAAGTAAACAAAATTCTCACATCTTCACTGGATTTCTGTTCTTTTATATCTCCCTGTGCCATCTAATACAAAGCTAATCAATAAATACTCATTAAGTGATTATTGTAAGCTTAGAAACAGTCAGCCTCCCTCCCATCATATCCATCTTTACACATATCATTTACAGAATATGAATTTAGCCAGTGAAGTTGATTTAATTAATATGCATGTTCATTAAATCCTATGACAAACTGCATACATTTGATTTTCTCCCACCTTCATTTCTCCTCTGTTTCCAGCCATGTGTTTTAATCCCTTCTCACGTGTCCTCCTACTTTTCTTTCCTATTCTCCGGCACCTTCAGGCATGCCGTGGAGTCACATGCTATGAGATATAAATAACTGAAAAACATTAAGCTCTGTGGGAGCAGAGAAGCTGCTGCCACTTTTTTCCCCTGGAAACCTGCCTTTGGTGTGACAGTATACTGCAGCAGTTTGAAACATTTTCACAAAACATTTCTGAGTGAAGCAGGGAAAAGGTAGGGAGAAGTTAAGATACTGCCGTGGCCTTCACACATCAGTTTACAACTTGCCTAAATATTTATTTGTCATCATGTCAACAGAGCTTAAACATGAACCAATAATCATTTCAATCCAGATCTGTATTCTCTGAAGTGCTCTTCTTGAGAAAAAGTTGCTCTGTGCTTCTAAACTTTTATTCCTTTATCACTGGGAAAATATCTATTATTTACTTATTTGGGGTTTTCTTTGGGAAACTAACAAGAGTAGGCAGTGTGTCTGTTTTTGCCCACCATTAGTTACCACAATGATTGGCAAGAATAGGTGCTTAAAAATGTATTTTTAAAAGTCAGTGAAGGCACACTTTGAAAAAAGGGTTGGAGAATTCAGGATGACAGAGAGGGCTTTGGAAGACTATTTTTTAGGGATAGAGAATCCCAGTTATCCAGATGGAAAATTCTTTTCTACTGGTGCACACACAGAGAGAAACAGAGACAGAGACAGAAGTATAATGAGATAAAAAGGTCAATATGATATTTGTCAAGAAAATGAATTATGTCCCTCTTCTCTTCCTTGCTCATGATACGAGGAGAGAATATAAAACACATATGTACTTCAAATAGAAGTTCCTGGATTTGGCTCCCCATTGCCCTAAGAATGAAGTCTTAACATAGCATGGTTTATAAGTCTCCGTGTGACCTAGCCCCTGCCACCTGTTTGGCTTCAGAGTCATAGCCACCACTCCTTCACAAGTGTCCTGTATTTCAGCCATAGTGAGTTTCCTTCACATTCTTTTGCATACAGACCTTGGCATAGGCTGTACCACCTGCAGGAATGTGTCTCATCTCTTCACTGGCCAATTCCCTTTCATCTTTTAGGTGTCTGTTGTGCCAGTTCCTCCAGATAGTCTCCCTAGGCCTTTGGGTTAGGTTCCCTTTTGTGCTTACCATTATGGTATCTCTTATATTGCATTGTAATTGCTTGGGCAGTTGCTTTTGCCAAGACTACAAGCTCGGCAAAAGCAACCAAGCCTATATGGTTCATTGCTGTTTCTTCAGCATTGAGCACAGCCCAACACATACATAGTCAATAATGAAGGAAGGAAGGAAAGAGGGAAAAGAAAGAAACCTATAGCCCGAGAAAACAGAAAAAGACCAGCGGCAATATGGTGAATACATTGAGTCAGTGTTGTCTTGGTTTTCCTGGCTCTTATAAGATTCACTCAGTGGAGTCCCACAAGATGTGGGAAAGTGAACATTGAAGCAACTGAGCCCAAAATTATGTTTGGGGGGGGGGAGAAAAAAAGGAGTAAATGGTTGCTGTTGAGGTAATGGGTTTTGAAAAGCAAAGACTATTTGTAGTTAATGCACTCATTACTATAGATGTTATGAAGTCAGTCTTATTATTTAGTTTTATCCAACTTACAAGGAATAAGAAATCTGCAAATCAACATAATTTTAAGCAACTATTTCCTAGGAAATTTATAAAACAAATAACTTATTTTAGGTGTATAGAAACCATCAAAAAAGAGTTTCTAATTAATATTAAGACTCATATTCTGAACATAAAGTTTATTTTAGCTAAGAACTGTTAATTTCGATCCCTGTCAGTTATAAATGCTCAGGATGATGTTCCAACAAAAACCATTTGTTATTCTGGTTAAAAAAGAGGAGGAAGAAATCAAGTCATAATTATGAAGGTGACCCAAATCACCATGTACTTCCTCACAGGCTGAATTCTCTCACGGCAGTAGAATGTGCTGTTGAGGTGTGGCTCTCTCGCAAACAAGCTTTCAGTTCCACTGTGGGAATGCAACAGGCTGTGAGCCATAAAAGTGGCAGTGAGAGATCTGACAGGAATCTGGGATGCTCCAAGCATTGGCGGGTCCTGTCTGACTTGGATACTCCCCTACTATCAGACAGGAATTACTTCTTTGAATGTTTGTCCCATCATTTTCCCATCTATAGTGCAAATTCTTCTTGTAATTAATTTTATGCTCTCAAATATAAATGTTTTACAACTATTCATCTTATTTAAAACTCTTATGTAATATGACTTTGATATAACCATTTTGTATTTTCCCACCATACAATTGGTCAAGGGTTTTGCAAATAAAACTGATTAGAGATTCAAGAAAAAGAGAAACCTGGCAAGAAATATTAACTTAATGAGGAAATCTATTTTCAACAATCATCATTTTATATCCTCAACTGCTTCATTAGAGGGAAAAAATACATACAATATTTTTAATACCACCAAGGCACTTAGCACATAGATATCCACTAATAGTCACTGATATGTTATTCTAGGTATACTAGGCACTAATCAAATATCTTTTATCAGCTTGTGATAATTTTTATCTGTCTGATAAGAGGTTGGCCTCACTTATAAGGTTTAATTGATATAGAAATCACAAAGTTAAACCTCAAAAAAAAATATGGAGCTTCAAGAAACTGAAGGATGAAATAAAAGCGTTACATTAAAAGGATACTAGTAATGCATTAAATGTCATATCTTTGAAATTACCTTGTTTCTTAATTAGAATTCCTCAAGCATATCAATTGAACTTGTCCTCACTGAGAACCACACCCTAGGCAAATTCAAAGCATGGAAAGGAATTATTTTCTAGTTAATGGAGCATGTAAGTTTATTTTAATATTCAAGGTTATGATGGGTGAAATGTAAACTGAAAAGTTTTCCTTTTTATCATGGGTCATGGTATAATAGCAGTACTTACTTCATGAAATAAATGTCCAATTACCATAAAACAAATGGAAGGTCATTATATCTTACTTAGCTTTCGTATGCAGTCTGTGAAATGTGTTTCCTTACAAATTGGCATGCTGTAATACTTGGTATTATTAGTTAATCCAGGGAACCCAGTCTTATCTCTTCCTCATTACAAAGTGCATGGGCTCCATTCTAGCAGTGATGACTTAGTCTTTCTCATCTCTGAACCTTTGCGTAAACCATTCTCTCTACTTAAAATGACCTCCTTTTCTCCACCAATCCACAAACTTTTCTTCTTCAAGACATTTCAGAAACTCATCCCTCCAACACATTTCTTCCTTATCACTTCTTTTAATCATTTATAATTATACATATGTGAGGGTTGGGTCAATTATCATAATTGGCTAGATAACTCAAGTAACAAATGAGTCACTTATCTTGGCCTAAGAAAACATTGCTAGCTTCAGCGGTCTACTGTATGTTTATTTATTGGGAGAGGCGTGGTAGGGATGGAAGGACTAGTTACAAGTGTTCCAGGGTATGTGGTTTGCCCTGGGAACAGAGATTGCATTATGTGCCAATATTACCTTTTTATTTTAGTTGTTCTTTGTAATTACATGCTTATTTCATTTGTATTTACCTGTCTCCACCATTAAATTCTATTTATTTCTTCTATTTATGCTGAGTCTTTTGAAACCAGCAACGTTAGAATTACTATGAGTTTCTTTGAGGCGAGGTGAAAACAAATTGGTTGATGATGCCATGGTCACAAACTCCATTTCCTTCAAAGCCCTTATTGGTATATTCAATAAGCTTATATACATGTGCAAAGAGACACAGTTAGGCAGGGAGCAGAGGCTATGGCAACTGGAGGGTACCTGCCCAGACTAGGCACATCCAAATGCAAAAAATTCATAACACCCCTGCCAGTCCAATTTGGACTTCCAGTCACTACTTTGCAACCTGATGGCCTTATTTCTTGCTCTGAGCCCGTGAGGTATGTTGATGGTGATAGGGTGATTAGCTATATTTTACTGGTGAAGGAACTGAAACACCGAATGGTAACTTTGAACAAAAGTCACAAAGAAAAATCAGCTTCCTGCATGTCTTGTTCAAAGAGAAAAGACTGCCAAAAGGTAAAATAAAAAGCATGACCTAAAACCAGGAAGTAAATGAGCAAGACTAATTTCCTTAAAATATATTTTTTCTAATATTTTGAAGCAGTTTTTTGGTATATTCAATAAGTTTTAAATGCATAATTAAATCAGTCCCTTTAGGGTGATCTGTACACACACGCACACACACACAAATGCACACACACATTTTTATGATTAAGTTATCATTTCCTTGGGAAACCTGGTACCTCATGTTTCTTAAGAAATTTTAACTAATATGTAAACTACATTGATTTATAGAAAACCTCATTTTAAGGGGAGAATTATTCCTTTCCTGTATATCCTAGAGTTTCGTGAGTGCCCCCCCACCACCCCAGATTATGCTTTATTTACTGTTATTACTCTTAGCTTTGAGGGGATAAGGCGGTTGAGTAGTAGATCCTAGAATTCACTATTCCATGTGAATGTTTTGAAATTTTGATTCACTTCTACTACAAGCTGAGGAGTAGGCAAAGCACATTCTGCAGATCAAGCCCGTTAAAATTCCACTGCAAAGCGTGGACTTGACTGACTGACTGCAAGCGGGGCTGTCAGCCTGTACAGGCGTCACTGTCAAAGGGCCGTGTCATCTGTCAATGTTGGTTCCAGCTCACTGTTCCACACAGAGGGAAGGCGCTGCTGCCTCCCCATTGATAACACGCTGCCAGAAGCATGTTACTTTCTCATCCGTCTTCTTGTAGCTGTCAAAAATGGAATCCATTAATTAGTTTGTTCTGGCGAATTTTCGTTGTTCTAAAGACATGTAAATTTCAGAGTAAGACAAATAAAAACCCCAGCCCAAACTCTGATGCCAATAAGGGCTCAAAATTCCAAAGTGGCAGCTGTTACTGACAGTGGTGAGAACTGACCAGCTAAACTCTGCCTTAAGTGAATGTAATGATGTGGCTAGTTTTCTATCCTTTTTAATGAGAGCAAGCTTCCCAAGGCGGCAAACGGACTGGAGAGAGTTAGAGAAAAGACGGGAGATGCCATGAACATCGCTCTAACTAGTCAGGCAGTTTGACACAATTTAGGGAGCCTGGTTGCTGCTGCTACTGCATGATTACCTTTTTGTATTTTATTCCTCTCCAGTGGCTTTCAAAAAAAGTTTGATGGGCTTTATTTGCCTCATTTTAGGGGTCCCACAAAGCCTAGGCAATTCTGTAAACTCTATAAACTTGAGACAGGGTGCCTCCTGTGTAATTTAATTCAGAACTCCAAAATATAGTATATCTATGAATCGAAGGAATATTCTATAAGAAACTTGAAACAAATATTGAACAATATTTATATCTGATATAGCATATTACAAAAATGAGTATGGTTCATCTTAACCCAATTTTTTCTTTATCTTTTCAAATCAGTGCTAAAGGATTGTACTGATGCTAAATTATTTTATTCAATTCAATAAGCATTTATTAAGTGAATACTCTGTATAACTCATTGTGCCAGTTACTCTGGGAAATACAAAAATGATTAAATAAAGCCATAGACTTCTAGAAGTTTATGCTTTAAGGAAGAGGCAGATGCATACACAAAGTGTCCTAATTCACAATAGACTGTAGGAAGTAATGAATAATGAGCCGTAGGAGAGAAGAGAGATGAGCTCCATCTCAAAAGCTCCGAGAAGGATTCCTGGAGTGGGAGATGTTTGAGCAAGCCTTTGAAGGAAGGCTGGTCTTCACGTGGCTGTCACATCCTTAATTTTAAAGGATATAGTATACTTGGAGGAAAACATCTGCACCGAAGGAATGAGGCTGAAAATTACCAGAAAGATTGAAC
The DNA here is from genome assembly GCA_003508835.1 of Eonycteris spelaea. Lineage (NCBI taxonomy): Eukaryota > Metazoa > Chordata > Mammalia > Chiroptera > Pteropodidae > Eonycteris > Eonycteris spelaea. The sequence goes on along the minus strand of PUFA01000018.1, from coordinate 13,282,345 downwards.
TCGCACAAGTGGCAAGTTGCAGGGAAGAGCTTTCCACACAGTGGTAGCAGCCCAAGGGCTGCACCAGTACAGTGCACAGAGGCTTCTGGACACAGACACCCTTTGAGGGTGCATTTTACCAAAGCCAACAAATACGGTGCACCTGTTTTGAAAAACGTATCCAGAAGTTGTTTATTAGAGTGATATCGAATGAATTGAAGCATAAGTGAATATAACCACAAGTATTTTTTCTGAGATTTTGTTTTCTTCTTTTCAGGTTTGCTCATCTCCAACCAGGATAGAATATACAACAGAAAAGTACGATCGCTAGAATGAATGAAAAATAAGATAAAAAAAAACAACTTAGAATCTTTTTTAAGATCCTCAAAATGTTTAGGGGATTCAGGATTCTTTTCTTGTAAACGGCACAGTAACATAGGATTATTTTCAGGCCCAGGAGGGAAGAGACTTTGTTTTGTTCATTGCCGAATCCCTAGAACTCAAAAGAGTACACGGCTTCTAATAGGAACTCTATTAGAATTTGTTGAATGCACTTTTTGCAAAACCTATCAACTGGAGCTCAGCCGGATCTCAGCAGTGGAACACACACCACTCTGCTCAGCCTCATGCTGTCCCTATGCAGGAGGGATAAATTTAGTTTGAGATGAAATGTTACTTAGAAGGACAAGGGCTTTTTACTAAGGGTTTAAAATATGAACATTGGAAAGATAATAAAAAATAAAATAAAATATGAACATTGGTCAATTGATTTGGTTACAGTTATTTCTTACAATTTGAGTAGAACCGATTTAAAAGTGAATAAAACAAACTCATGGCTTAGAAAACTGAACTGTTGACAAAGGAATTTTGCTCATGCTAAGAAAGTTTTAAATGCTTGTATTTCTTACTATAAATTCTAACAAAAAATAAAGTTATTCCTAGAACAAAGTGAAACTGTCAACTATCTGATTAATTTAGTCCCTCTATAACCAGCCAATTTACATAATTCAGTCAGCAAAGTGTACTTCACATGAAGAAAACTAGTTTGACAACTTTGCATCTAAACAAACCAGGTAATAGTAACCTCTAAGCCTACGTATCATTTGGGATATGTAGGCCCGGTCTTGGTATATATAAGCCAAAGATATTAACCAGCAGCTTCATGAATAGCTGCAGGAAATTGACTAATGTGCTTCCCAGTGAACAGAAGTCAGTGAGGTGACCTCTCTAAACTGAAACAATGAGACAAACATTATAAGCATTACAAACTGCTAACAGCACAGCACAGATGTAGCCAGGAGCAATATTCAAATTACTCCACACCAACCCCTAAGAATGGACACTGGTTGCTGCTGGTTCAGAGTCCTGCAGGTCTCCTTCTGGCCCAGGCCTTCAGTTGCTGGATAGTGAGGAAGAGGCCAGGGCAGCAAAGGTGGGGAGCATTGTGTATGGGGCAGGGGGTTGCTTGTGGCAGCAGCCATATACCACTGGTAAAAAAAGCATTTTGATCTCCTAATAGTCCAAACCAGTGCACATCAATTGAAAATTATTCCTGAATATAGGCATAAAATCTGGTTTGTCCCCATGAGAAGCTTCTAATAAGTGTTCAATCCCATTCACAAAAGCAGCCCAGCTGGACTGAACGCTGGACTAACTGCCCAGAAAGTTGACTGCGAATAGATGTCTGCTAATAGGCCAGGTGTAAGATCTCAGATCCTGCCTAAAAGCTAACACCTGCCTGGCTTAGATAGAACAAGTGGTACCTGCTGGGGCCTGTTGACACATATCATAGAGAGGGATCGAAGGCTCCCTTTAAACAGTCAGGGTGTCACACTTCTGTAAGGTCCTTCACATACCCCTGACACAATATTACTCTTCACATCAAAATCCAGCTCTTCAAATCCAGTTCTAGAACTTAACCCAAGTTCTACACATATACAACAGAACTCAAACTGACACGGTTATTTGGCCATTCTAATCTCAGACAGTCAGCGACAATATCTTGCTGCCCTTCCACCAACTTTCCTCCCTCCCTCTTTTCCTTCAACTCTCCCCAACCCAACCTTCTCTCCATAAACGTTTATTAAAACTTGGTATGGCTAGGTACAGTAAATAACTTTAAACAGGGTCATTTTAACACTTAACCGCATGCTAGTAATTCACCTATGTCTATCCCGAGAATCTCCCACTCACACCAAACCACTTTCATTTTATGTGTGATGGATTGACAGGCACAACAGAGAATGAATGCTGTGGGGGCAGGTTACTGCAGGAAGAGCCAATCTCAGAGAAACGGTTTTTTCAACAAGGAAACGTCACCCTTCATCCAGTAGGTGAAAAGCTTTGCAAGTGACACTGAAACCTTCTCTTCACACACATGTTTCAGTGACCCTGGTAATATCGGGCCTCTGGTGTTGTCTTATTCATGCAAGTGCCATCTGACAAGTTGATCGCAGGTACCTCCACGAGTCAGATGGTCAAATCATTAATTTGACTTTGAGCCCATCAAAGTTCAGTCAAAAGTAGGCTGAATTTACCCACCAAGAATCCTTTTTTCAAATGACACCTTTGTGGATGTTGGAAGCCCACCTATGCCCTTTCCATTAGAAATACCTGATTGCTCATTTAACTTTCTTTTTCATAATGAACATACTTATCTTGGACTATGAACTCATGCCATAAAATAAGACAGCAATTTGGTTAGTTGTCTATAAATAATATAGCAAGATCTATTAACCTAATTTCTATATATAAATTTTCCCCTTCTAATTGAATGAATGCTTTTCTCTTTCATTAAAGTCAGCTTCCCGTGACCTTTAAATTCAGTTTAAAAAGTTAATCCTCTGGTTAATCTGGACCAATTGGTTTCTGAAACACCACTCAGTGACAAACCATTATTTCTACCTCAGTTTTTAATTGGTTAGAATGCTATTGCTGGAGATCCAGTAGCTGTCAGATTTGCCTGCTAGCCAGTCTGAGCTTTCTGGACATATTCCAAGTCATTAAAGCAACATCTCCTGTTCAAGCAGGGGCTATTTATCCTGAACCCAAGCCCAATGCTCTTCCCTGCTCTTATTTAATTAAAGCCTAAGGAATGTTGGAAGGCATACAGATTGGGAAAAAGTACACTTTGGGGGGAAAAAAAGTCTGAGGTTTTGTTTTTTTATGTTAAATGCTATTTTTGAATTATTAGGTGACATTTCCATACAAACCGCAACTTTGCACTGGTACTAAATACATGTTTTCTCAGACATTTTATGGTTTTTGCCCCAGCTTTAAGTTTTCCCTTGTACTAAAGAGCCCAAAAGAACCCAATTACGTCACAGAGCTAGGGTAACACTAATATAATGTTAAACATACAGATAATGTATTACCATAATTTCACTCATAAATTATACAAGGTCTTGTGTGCTCTTTTAGTCCTATTAGTATCTGAGAGGTCATAACTAATAACAGATGATCATTTTGGTCATCGTTTTTTTTTTTTAAATAATCACAGAATCAAGAGATCATCTACAAATAGTTTTCCAGTTAAGTACCCAGAGAGAGTGCTGCCTATGGGCCTTCATCTGAATCCTGGATTTAGGCCTAAGCTTTCTTCTGACTAGTTGAGGAATCTTGTCTAAATTACTCAAGTTCTCTGGATTCTGGTGGCCTCCTTTCTATGATGGCAGTAAAATACTATTTATCTTATAATTTTCGAAATGGTATTAATCAAAAAATATGTAGGAAACTCTTAGAAAACACTGAGAGTCATGCAGCCAAATTTTTATTAACACAAATGGATTACATTGAAGTGGCTCTTGGAGTGCTAGAGTTAGGTTTATTCACCTAAACAAGAGAATCTTAATCCTCTTGAGACCTTTCGTTTCTTCATTCAGTACGCTCCAAAATTGTCCTTTCCTGGTTTCTTCTAGTGACCCAGACTTCCTGCTCCAGCTTTTTGTCTTCTCACAGTCTGTGCCCCCAAGTTGCCTGATTTCATAAAGGGGTGAGTGGCAGGGAGAATGCTTCTTTTTTGCTTCTTATGTTTCCCTCCATGTGGAAATGTCCCCACAAGTAAAACCCTCCTGGTCTCATTCCTCTTCTGACTTAACAGACTCTTTGGTAGGTCAAGTCAGTTATTAAATTGGTAAGTTTGGAAAGAAGAAATTGGTATGTGTGGCTCTATATGTCCTTCATTGTCTCAGCACCATGTGTCGCTGTTCATGAGTACTTGATAAGCTGCATGGTAAAGGCCCTGAACGAGCAGATGTGGTCCCTGGTAATTTACCTTCACTGGGTGAGTAATGCTGTCTAATTCTGGTGTTCAGTGTTACAAAATCTACTTGTCTGCATATATCCTCCACTGTGAGTTTAATCAGTTTGGTCTTCTTTCTCCTTTTCTCTTTTGTTTTATTTCTTGTTTGATTAAGAACTCAGGTGAAGAAGATGGGTATTAGTCATTGGACCCCCTCAAACCCTCCAATCTTATAAAGTTTATTTATTAATTTTATTTATTTATTATATTTACTATATTTTATTTATCTTTATTTATTTTTTGTTTTTATTATGGTGACATTGGTTAATGAAATCTAGTAAGTTTCAAGTGTACAATTTAACAGTAAGGTGCATAGATATATTGCATTGCGTGTTCAGTGCCCATGGTTAGATTTCTTTCTGTCACCACATATTTGACCCCTTTTACCCCTTCTACCTCCCCCCTGCAACAAAACTATATTTTAATCCTTTACTCCCCACCAAACCCCAGATCCATATACCAATTGCATTTTAAATAATCCTATCTACATGTTTCATTAGTATATAAAATACACGCAAGATATTCTAAACTAAACTATTAAATTAAACTAATCTCTCTATCTTTCACCTATCACATAAGATTGCACGCATGCATTTGCATGTCTCAAAAATGAGTACCCTGAGCGCAGGGATCGGGCATAACTTCAATACTTACATAATAAATGGAGCATGATGAGGGTTCAAGAAGGGTTACTGTGTTAACGAATGAGTGAGATGGGACATGGAGCAATAGTTCAGCCCTCTTTTGTGTCTTGGTCCCCTCAGCATCCCCAGCTCAATACTGACCCAAAGATCATGATCAGGACAACCAGTAGAGCTATGCAAAGACTCCTGAACATACAGAAGATAAGATGTCTACCCCACGGGCACCTCAGCTGTGAATTCAGTATTGGCCCAAAACCACCATTCTGCAAACATGGATGAGTACATCACTGTGCCAGTGTATAGGAGGGCACACCATCCTCATCCCCTCAACCTCCGTGCATCCCCTAATTAGACTCTACCCCTCACCTCTTCTGGATTCTTAAACCCTCCCACACTCCATTCCTCCCAGCATTCCTTCCATTTTCTTATTCTTACTAAAACCTGGCTATACTCTGAAGGCACTGCCTCCTCTGGAAGCTCGAGAGGTATTTTTCTTATACTCTACCTATAAACAGACCTAGAGCTAAGGTAGCTTCCTTAATCCTCATTTCATTTCAGATCACTGACCCCCTCTCCTGCCTTTAGGCCCTCAGCTCCTAGTCTTACCAACCAAAATTTCTCCTTGTTACAGTTATCTGCCAACCCCCAAACATTCCATTCATTCCTCAAAGATGTTAGTACCAGGCTCACTGGCACCTCGTAACATACTTCAGTCTTAATTTTTGGTAATTTTTATATCGATGGGAATAATACTTCTGATATTCTGACCTCCATCTCCGAGGACCTTGTCCTCTACCTCAGTTATACACTCTCATGATCATATATACTCTAGAACTTGTCACTGCCAATATCTGCAACTCCTCCATAATCTCAATTACAAGTCTCTTATTCTTCTATATTTTCTGCTTACTTCCTCTAGTACCCTGATTTCAATAAGATTTTAGTTGAGAACCCTGATACATTGACTTTACCATCCTTTTACTGTCAACCGTTCTCTTCATGTCTTCTTCATTTTTTTCTTAATCCAATGTCGTTTTGCCAAATATATAACAGAAATGTGAAAGTAAAAACAGCAGGAAAAGAAAGAGAAATAGGGAAATACATGTTTAAATCCAAAATAATAATGCTAACACGTACACTGAAAAATCCCAAACATTTCCTCAGAATTTGGGAATTTATTTCCCTTTTACTGTTAAACCAGGAAGTCAACCTTTAGGACTGTGTTTAGAGTTCTAGGGCTATTCTTTCATTAGTCTTCGTATCAAGCAGATAATTTAGAAGCCCTCCCATAGCAACAAAAATTGCCAAGGCCTCAAAATAAAAGCTGTGTTGATAATATAGATTAATTCGACAAAAATTTCTTATTCTAAGGGTCACTGTGATATAATGATTCTATGAAAAGTTATACTCAAATGCACTTCTGGAACCATTCTACTTCTGAGCAAACAAATTCACACTTAATTTTATGTTTCTTCTGAAGCATCTAATGAAATGACTGATAACTTCATTAGAATAGGTAGATGTAGCTGTTACGTATCAACAATCACTTCTGAAGGAAGAAAGATGTACCCAACAGTGCTGAGATGAAAGAGGCACTAATTTAGGATTGTTCTGTGTAAAAACAAGTCATTTGACAGTAATATGCATTCTAATAGTTTGGAACTTCATTTAAAATAATTCATTCACATTCAACTACAGATAGAAAATAAGGTAAGTAAAAGGTTGCCTAAAAAATTTACCTTAAAAATCATTTCCTATATCGGTTACTTCTTGGGTGTGGGGGAAGATGTCATCAAATACAGAGGGAAAAAAATTAAAGTGGAAATACCAATTAGATAGCAAGTCTACATAGAATAGATTAAAATGAGAAAAATAGGTATCTTTGGAGATTAAGGTACATAAATATATAAAGAAATAACATTGTGTTTTTTCTGTATCTTTTAAATTTTACCACTGAATTGAATTGCATTGGAATAGAGACAGAAAGGATGGATCCTTATTAACTCTTTGCCTAGAGAGGAAGAATTTCTGAGCATGACCTGTCTGCCAGTTAAAATCAATTAAGTACCAAGAGAGTCATAAACTGGCCCAGGGCTGTAATCTATTGTAAATCTTCCTGGAAAATTAGAACAAAGAAAAGATGCTAATTTTTCACAGTAGAACGAAAACATTCTTTTAATCGGATCAGATCATTTTTTCTCCTGGATTTTAAAGACTGACAAATAACAATAAGTACCTCCAATAAATTTTAACCCAATCAATGTGACTCAAAGATAAAGAACTCTGCCATTCTTTCACTTGACAGGTAGCAAAGATCAGTGAACTAACAGAGGGCTGGTATAAGCAGTACTGAATAACGTTCATGAACATTTCCTCCTGGGAAACCTCACAAAGATGACAGAACTTCTCTGGGCCTCCCCTTTTTCTGATTTGGAATTAATACCCTATAAGGAGTAAGAATCGCATGATGACTTTAACACATCTACAACACACACATAAATATACGCACAAATGTATACGCTGTATGTGTATTTTACTTCTCACCTTGGGTTCTAATTTCATTAGAAGGTTGATAACAAATGACACAAAAGTGTAAGTTTATTCCGTGAAATGTCTCCTTCCTTTTTTCCAAGATAAATTGGCTAGCAAAGCTGATTGCCTGTCTTTACAATGTACCACTGAAGAGACAAAGGCTGAGTTTTATCATAACATGATCCCTTGGTTTATTTTTGTATCATTTAAAGAAAGATTTCATTATTTACTGATTATGAAAATAATATATGCCCACTGTAGAAAAATTGAAAAGAAAAAGAAAGTATCTATAATTGTACCACACAAAGGTATATGATTATCATTTTGGCAGATGTTTTTTCACAATATTTTTTTCACATTTTTTTTTACCTAATTGAGATTTTACTGTAAAAGTGATTTATACCGACCCTCTAAAAATTAACTTTATAAGATTTTCCTCATTAAAAATTTTTGTAAACATGAACAGATTATGAGTAGGCTTGGGGGACTTGGGGGGGGTTGGGGAGGGTCAAAATAATTAGATTTTCTTTTCTGTAAGATTGTCCCAAGGAGACTGCATTGGTGGCAGTGAAGTAGGAGACAGGAAAACAAATAAGGAGGCTATTGCAATAGGGAGGGAGGGAGATGATGATGTTGGTATTAAGGAGGAGGAAGGGACTGAGTAGATACATATTAAAGAGATAGAATCTATTGCTTCAATTTCTCTGGTCAATTTCAAACCAGTTGGTGGTATTACTGCACCTATTTTCCATGACACATGGTTCTGCTTTACCTTTCTCCCTTCTGCTTTCCTTTCTACTTCTCACTTGCCTTATTCTCTATTATTTTCCTCAACGTCACTTCTGTTACTCATGCCTAGGTCTACCAGTGACACCTGAGATATGGCTTAACTCTTTGGTCATCTTTGAGAATTCAGGCCCCTGAAGACTCATTAGGAATAATACACTGTGACAGATGAGGGGTCTAATGTAGATGCCACAGCCACTGATTAAATAAAAAATAATAATAAACTATAGAACAATCTCAGGCACTAACACTAAAAATCCTTAACAGGGAAAATTCTCATATTCACTCCTCTACCATTAAAGACCATTCAAGATGAACAAGTAATACATAGAAACAGAAATCAAAGGGGTGCTTACCAGAGGGTAAGGGGTGGGAGGATGGGTGAAAAGGGGAAGCGAATATAGTCAATAACATTGTGATAAGTTTGCATGGTGACAAATGATTACTACAATCAGTGGAATGATCATATTATAAGACATAAATATCTCAAATCACTATATTGTACACCTGAAGCTAATATAACTAATATAGTATTATATACCAATTATATATAATTAAAAATGTAATTTAAAAAAAGATAAACAAGTAGTAGATATAACTGAGTGAAGGAAGAGAATAAACAGTGATTGCAATAGTTACAATTTCTGATGTGAATTGATACATTTCACTAAATAAAGTAAATTGTATGGCAAAAAAAAAATGATACAGTAGGAAAAGCTTTCAGTCATCTGAGTAGGATTAGTAGGAGTTGTGATAAGCACCTAAGGCCAGAAATATTGGATTTTAAAACCCTCCAATCCCTGTGTCCATCACATGCAGATGTTCTGTTTGCCAGAGGAATGGGTGATAGTACTGTTTACTACCATGGAAAAGTTTCTTTTACTGGAGGGCAGTGGAAAACGGTGATTAGAACAGATTGTGGTCAGCGCAATTCCAGTTCCTTCACACTCTCCCCTGCATCACAGGGGAGACTTCTGGAAACTATATTTTCCAGAATCTTTGCTTGCAGAGTTAAGCAAAAGCCTGCATGGTTCCAGATTAAGCTCCATCAGTAAAAGCTACTCCCATAAATGAAAGAAAAGAAATTATTCTTTGCACTGGCTACTGCACCTTCATGAACAGGCAGAACACGTGTTCTGTGGGCAGCTTCCATTCACCCTTCTAAGAATCAATGGTTTTGTGCTTCTGGAAGCTGAAATCACCAGCAGTGACCCTCCTGCAATTCCAGCCCATCTAGATTTTCTGAAAATCAGGAGTGGCCTTCCTGACCTTTGCTCTCCGAGTCCATCTGATAATTGCATAAGCCTCTAGTTCCCTGTGGTAAATTCCTTCTTGCTTTGCTGAAAGGACTGAGGCTGATAGACGGAGTATAAGTCTTGGGTACAGAAAGTATGGGTTGAATTGGATCCACCACATACTACCTGAGGAAGCTTGTAGTTTCTTCACTACATTAAAAATCATTTTTCTTGTTTATAAAAATAGAGATAATAAAATGACATCTGCCGTTCTTACAGTGTTTCATCAAAATCCTCATGAAAGATTAAAATGAGTTCAAACAAGTAATAAAAGCACTTAGCACAGTGCCTAGGGGAAATAAGCTTCAAAAAAAAAGTTAGTTGTTCATTTTTGATATAATCAGCTATAATAATACTAGCAGTAGTGTGCTCAACAAATAGCAGTTTCTCTCCCGTCCTTGTGGCTGGCGCATGCTCTCCTTAGAATAGGGCACACAGAAGCCACAACTCAGAATGTGTCACCAGGCAGGAATAATAAAGGTAGGATTTATACAACCCCAATTTGAAAGAAATGATCAAGAACTCTGGACAAGGCCAATGATCACGTTAGATTTTATTGCAACTCTATCTGCCACAACAAAAGTCCTCTGGCTGGAAGATGAAACGGAGGCTCGAGCAACTACTGGGCAGACTAAAAGTTGGAAAACCCCATTCCTCCAATTACTGCTCCATGTCCAGGAATCTACTTCTTAGGGATTTCCTGCATCGTTGTTTTCTGTGGAGGTGGGCCGTAAATATTCCAGAGAAGAATGGAAGCTGGGAGACCCATTGCATTTGAAGATGATTAATACAAAAAAAAATAAATAAATAAATAAAACGCACCGGATTAATCCAACTTTATCCTTAAAGAAGAAAAGACCTTAATTGTGAACTCAATAGAAGCTTCTTTGTCACATTAATTTAAAGGAGCTACAAAACTGAAGAGGAGATAATTGTTTTGACTTTATAATGGCAACCTTAAATACTTAAAGAGCATTGTGTATGACAGGGAAGCTTGGTGAGTGGTCTGTTAGAAAACACACAGTGACTTATTTGACTTCGCACTGGGGGCCCAGAGGTGAGGCGGTGAAGATGCTGTAGTCATAGTTCTGCCCAGGGGGAGGTTTGCTGTTACTTAAGGATGACTGGCTCCTGCTTATCCAGAATTTGAGCTAATTTATACTTTGTAATTCTTCACTGCAAGCAACATCTCCGAGTCACTAGCTCCATAAGGAAGGGCAGCGATGTGAATTACTCCCCAGAGTACAGCTTGCCACGGTTCAGGAAAGGTGACAGGATGGCCCTCTGGGAGTGTGTGGGGATGACACGCCATCCTTCAGTTCTCATGGGAGTTTCCTTGCAGAGTACAAATGCTTTCCTGTAGCCATATCATCCAGGATTCCCGAAGATCCGCTTCTTTCTTTTTTCTTCTTTTCATGGGAACTTCAAGTTATTTTCACTTTCCATTTTCTTTTCCAGTGAAGTTAAAAACTGATTTTAAATAGCCAACTTTGAGACGGCAGCTATCTCTTATCTCTCCTTTTATTCACATTAGTTGATTGTAAAATGTAAGTGAGATTCTCCCACTCTTCAAAATGAGGCTCCAAGGATAATATTTAGCTAACTAGTTGAACTCCCCAATCCAGTGTCCTGCTCGCCAGGTGTTAACAGGGACGAAGACACACCAGGCATTTCTGGCCGACTGTCTTCACATAGAAGGCCCTGGCACAGGAGAAGCACCTCAGTGTGTGTAAAAGATGTGCAGACTATTTACATAGGAGATTCACAGGCTTAGCACCCTGTACTGGGTGAAAGGGAGAGATTTTTAGTCTTCACCTCCAGAAATCCTAGCCCTGCATGGAACTAGAGACTAAAATCCCATGACACCCTGGGGCTGGCCCTTGCTATAAAACCCTCTAAGTAGAGGCTATATTTGTTGTTGTTGTTTTTTTCTAAATGACACATGGCGTCCCTCTCCTGGAAAGGCCTGTGCTCTGGCCTCCTCTCTGATCAGCCTACAGAAACCCTCAGGAGGCCTGGTGGGAGAGATGGCATGGCCCAGCTAAAATTCTCAGAAAATAAAGTCTACAGTCTCCAAAATGGGACTTCACAACTAAGATCAATGAAAGGAAAAACAGAAGAAAACATAGTTATCATTACATGATCAAGTGTCAGCATAGTAAAAAGCCACACTGAGTTAACTTCACAGATTTTTTAAAAGTAGTCTTCTTGTTTATCTTTTTTTTTTTTCTGTTTAAGGAGAGATTTAAAATTTTAACAAATTTTTTTAAACACTAAATATTTAAATACAAGAAAGAGTAATACTCAGGGTTTTAAAATATATAGTATTCATATCTATTGTTATATGTGGAGAAAGAAACTACCTGAATGTGCTTGATAGGGGTGTTGACAGTTCACTTGCTACATGCCAGTTACTGGTCTAAGCCCTTTACGTGAATTACTTCAGTTAATCTTCACAAAGAAAACTTAAGGACTATTGTCCCCATTTTACAGATGAGGAAACTAAATCTTAGAGGTATTTACTAACTTGCACAAGGTTATACCACTAAAAATAGGATCAGGATAAGGATCTAAGCAATTTCATTCTAGAACCTGCACTCTTAACCACTATTCACACTGCCTCCAAGAATAAAGAATGTTTTCTATGGAACCAGCTTCCAGGCTCCTATAAAAACAATGGCCAAGCCTTTTAGTTGTGAGGTAGTAGTTCCTCTTCCCCATGCAAATGAGACTTTACTGTTGGCCAGAACACCCTCCAATCTCCCACCATCCAGCACTTGTTTTGTCTCATGGGCACAGGTCCTGCTCCTTCTTCACCACCCAGCCTTGACCACAGTAGACATCCAGGTCTCACCAGTAGCTTTTGAAGTAGAGCACGTAGGACCATATCATAACACCTATCAGGGGAGGAGTTGCAAGCCTTACAGAGAAGTATGTCTCCCCAAATGTCTTTGAACTATATACATCACTTTGTAAATTATCATGCCATCAGACTCAGAGATTATAATAATAAACTGTTTACAATAATTGAGTTTGTCTTCAACCTAATAATGAGAACCATATCACCATTGTCCCTCCACCAGAGCAATGTGCTGTCAGTTTACAGTTGGAAAGTTTTGTGAGATTTCAAGGTTATAAGTATTTTCATATCTATTTATAATTTAATTTTCACAAAGATGTGAGCTTATCTCCACTTTCTTAATTTACAGATGAGTACATTGCAGTTCAGAGAGATGAAGTGCCTTGGTTCAAGGTCACATAGATATAGCAGATTTGATAACTAAAACCTAAGTTTTCCATCTTAAAATCTACTGTTCATTGCTATTATGATGTTACTTAAGGTAGAATTTCACTTCCATTTATTTTCATTCCTGGAGGTAAATGTTCATAATGATGTATATCCTACACACTCTTTCACATCCTGTCTGGCTTTTAAGTAGGTAATAACCACCTAATCAACCTTGATGACTTGAGACATACGTAATCTCTTCTGTCTACAGGAGTCCTCTGTCATCACCTAATAACTTTGAGATTATTTTTGACATTTGTAATCAGGATTTAACAAATTTGAAGTAATAGACAACTTTTAAGAAACTGAAACAGCCAGTTTAGTGTTATTGTAGACACAGTACTAGATTAAGAGGGTGGAAAATGAATCCCTGAGAGTGTGACAGGTAGGTTTCTTTCTCCACATATCTGGGCAAGTCACTGCCCTTCCCTGAGCTCAATTTTCATATTTGAAATCCAAGGGCATTGAATTAACATTAGATCATCTCTAAATTCCCACATTCTATGAGTGTGTTCATTCAAGCTGACATCTAAAGGAAAGCTGTGAATGCGGAGGCAACAGGAGGCCAGCAAGAATAAAGCTGGTTCCTGCAATTCCTCTGAACCACCATCCCTAGGTTCCAGGTCACAAAAGGGTAAAAGCTGGGAAGGACTTGGAGACCTCTTGGAGCTACTGTCAGAGGCATCCCTGCAGAGTCTCACCTCAGTCCTGCAGGCAGAGCACCCCCTCCATAGACTTCCAGAGGTAGGGCGGCAACATTATTCTCAGAAATGGCTATTACCAGTGAGTTCTTTCTTGTATGTCTCCTCAACCACCCACATCATTTATGCTTTTTTTTTTTCTCCCAGTTTCTGTGGCTGAAAAATGTTTTTTGACAGCCCGTGGTATGATAGCCAAACACAGAGAAGCTATGTGGCCAAAAATAGGACTCAAACTCTAAAGATGGTCCAGGGAACCTTTCCTTAAGAAAGTGGAGGAAATTGTGGTTGGGTCCCAGCATCCACCCCTCCTTCGCAGCTGTGTAACAGCACTTTTGTCTAGGGCTTAACTTTAGCAACAAGGGCAGGTTCTAAGAAACATAAACCAAAGGAGAGATTGTAGCATTTTTCTGATTTCTCTTGCCAGTAACTGGTTTAAAAATCCAGGCTTGGGCCAATCACCACAAGGTCTTAGTCTGATGGCAAGAGATAACTTGTCCGGGACTGACTCTACCCGTCATCTCTGGGAGCTCTTATCTACTACATCAGCCTTGATCATTCACGTCCAGCCTCGCTGACCTCCTTGCTGTCTCTTAAAGCTGCCCGGAGGCTCTTTGTCTGAGCCAGTTCCCTGTACCTGGAGTGACTAGAATGCTAACTCCCTCATCTTATCTCTTTCAAGACTTTGCTCAAATGTTACCCTCTCAGTGAGACCTGTTGTACCATTCTATTTGAAATTGTGACCAACTCTTTCATCACTCTAGGTCTGTTTTCCTATTTTCCTTTCCCTACCCCTACTCCATAATACTTTTAAAACATTCTAAATAATGTAGTTATTTATTTATTATATTTATCATTGCATTTTTCCTCCATTCACATGTAGACACCTAAGAATCTTTGCTATATTCACTGACTCACCGTTAAGTGCTTACCACCATGCCTGTCTGGCCCATGATCAGCACTCAGTACTTTGTTGCACATTTTTTTTAAGACTACAGCACCCAGTATTCCCAGGCGATATTAACTCCTTGCCACTTCTGGTGGGCAGCTAAAACGAACAGTACTATAGAAAATTCATGAAGGTGACAGTCAGAGACAGCTAGTTTGACTTTTTAATAGTCATTTTATGGCAATCCCATCAACAGCACCAATATCACAAACCCACGGGAGTTATTACTGAGTGCATGTTTCTGTGCGAAGTGCTTTATGTGCATTATCTTATTTAATCACAGAGCAATCTCGTAGGTAGGTATTACTATCAACTCCATTCCACAGATGGGAAAACCGATGTTAAGAAAGGTTAGTTGATGTGTCCATCATCATACAGGTAGTGTGGCAAAGCTTGAATTCAGGCCTAGTTCTGCCTGACCCCAAAGCCCACTGTGCTCTAAACCACTACTCTACAATGCCACCCTTAAACAACTAAACTAGAATGGAATCTTCACGTCGCAGAGCAATTTTTCCAAAGTATAAATTGCACAGGTGTGCTGAAAAAGATGCTACCATGATCAATACTTGAAAATGCAAATGCAATCATTATATTATGTTCGCCTCAGAACACAAAAGCTTGATTGCATAAAAATGCTACTTTTATTAGTAAACAGGAGAAGGTTGAAACAGTCTTGCAATTTCTGTATTGCTTTATCACTACTGGTTTAGAATATAAAAATTTGATCAAAGCATCTTCTTAAGAATTCAGTTTCATTTGTATTTTCTATCCCCAAATATAAATATGACAATGGTTCATATCAGAGACATTAAGGACACTTGTATAAAAATGGTATTGAATGTTGTATTGTAATCCTCTTTTTTTATCCAGCAAAATTTGAGGAAAAAAAATATTCTTAAGTGACTCTGAAAGCCTTAGCTCAGCAAGATGCCATAAAGCAAAATATCCCAACCTGATAACCGATATCAAGTATTCAGAAATTACATTTTCAATAAAAGCATCTCTCTTGGGTTTATAGCACCAAAACAAGAAGAGGTACAAGATTATAATTTTATGATATGTTCCACGTAGAGAAAAAAGAAAAACTTTTTTCTTCACTTACTTTAATGTTGTTAAATAATCGCCCTCCTTGGTCTTCTCCCTCTCGTGAAATAGGATATTTGATAGGAAAAGATGCATCTGCAACTAAGGAGGTCCTCCAGATTTTACTGGCAATTAGAAGAATCTAATCTCCTCATTGTTCTCTGGGTAGAGAGTTTCCTAAACTTCTCTTTCAAAGAATCTAGTAATTACTCCAGGAATGGTTCAAAACAAGAGTGGTTCAGAAACGAGACTTCTGGGCTGTGCCGGGCCTGAGAGCTGCCCTCCTAAGGTGGGCCTCTGATCTCAGCACTCGTTCTCAATTCAGGCCGCCAACACCAAGAGTCAAGCAGATAATCTGCAACTTTAGCTTTGGCGGCATTTGGAAGGATTTTTCTGAGAGCTGCGGTAATCAAGGACCGCAGAAATCAGGTGCGGACACATTAGTCAGAAAAACAGCTTTGAAAACTCTTGTGCATTTGGTGGTTTCTAATTTAGAAGCAGACTTTGCCTGTTGACTGCCTGTGTGTTCACCTGAGCTGTGGCAGTACTCACTCTAACCTGGCCCAGGGGGAAATTACTATCACCTTGGCTCAGAATCAGTCAAAACCAGGGAAATCACCATATGGTGTGAATCTGGGTTTGTCAGGAGGTGTGGAGAGAGCACACTTCCCAAGCTGTACTCACTGATGGAGCAGGTTCTTATTGAATCACAGCTGGTGAGAGAAGCATGCTGCTAACTGATAGGATGTGAACTACATTTTTGAAAAGCTTTGTGTCTCTTAATTTTTTAAGGAACCTAAATTCTTTTGAAAACCGAAGAACAGTTATATTCTAATATACTTCTGTTTGTGCTCCCTAGGAAAAAAAATAATTGATCTTATATCTTAAGATTACGAGTTGCTTAAAAATTATGGGTAAAGAAAGGATTCAGTTAACTCACAGTGTCAACCAAAGATTGTCACCTTTGTGAATTTTCTATAGTGCTGTTTCGTTAGCTGCCCACCTGAAGTGGCAAGGAGTTAATAAAAAAATTCTCTAGTATAATCTTATTTTTTTTGCATGATAGAATGAATGCTTTTACCATATTTCATCAATTCTTAGATTTACTTGAATAACTTTTTTTAATTTATTATTATTTAAGCCTACAACACCTTGTCTTCCTAGGTGGTCTCCCATTCAAGTACTAACCAGGCCTGACCTTGCTTAGCTTCCAAATCAGACAACAGGCTTGTTCAGAGTGACATGGCCACAGACCATGGACCTGGCTCCACTGGGGTGTGAACTTAGGACCTTCTGCGTGTAAAGCAGACCTGCTAACCATTTCGCTGGAACCACGTCCTTACCTGCACAATTTAACATCTCTAAAACATGTCTCAAAATTTATGAGATATCTTAGTTTAGCCAATAACATTTCTTCTTGATTTCAAGGAAATATGGTATTTCCATGGTAATCTGCTTAATTTAAACCCCCATGTATCGTCAAACTTCTTTTCTTATAAATATGCCCAGAGCTATTTTAAGATATCCCAAAAACACAAGCAGAAACTTCCCTCACAGCTGTGTCTGAAGCTGGCTGGCCTCCCTTTTCCCCAGCACACAGGACCTTCTCTGTACCATCTGTACTCTGCTCCTAAACTGGGGTTCTAGACAGTGGCAGCCCCCTGCTCCAGCCCAACCTTGTCTCACTTGAGGCTCAAGATGAGTAGTTCTTATCATGTCATCTACCACTGATAACAAACCCACCCAGGCTACCTCCTTCTCAGTATTTGATATGAATCTTTCCAGAGGCATTCGATGACTGGAGATATAGCCAATAATGTAAAGACTACAAAGAATTGACAGAGAGTCTGTGTTTGAGAAGAGCTGGTGAATACGTCCTTAAATAAGGAATATGACCTAAAATATCTGGCCTTAGGAACTCATGTCTCAATGGTAATTTCTGGAATCTCTCTTGGCATTAGAGAGACTTCGCAGAGGATGATAATATGCCCAAAGATTAGATGACAGTTGACCTAATAACTATAAAATAAAATAAATAAAATAAAAGTAAACTAAAGGTAAATAAAGCAAAAATTCCTCCCTTAACTCTCTAAATCAGAAGATGCAAATTGGAAGCCCTAGGCTTATATAGCTGCTTCTATGTTTATTTAGCTATTTTATCTGCTCACATGATATTTTAAAAGGCAAACAAGGCATTTTTAACTCCAATTGTATCACAAGCTCTTAAGCAGTACCACTAGTAAAAACACCAAAGTAAGGTATAGAGAAGGTAACCGGGGAAAAGAATGCTGAGAAAATGCTACTATGTAGATAAAATAATAGGACATTTAACATGGGAAGTCGGAAGTTAAATTAAGGTGAGAAACCAATA
Organism: Eonycteris spelaea; assembly: GCA_003508835.1. Lineage (NCBI taxonomy): Eukaryota > Metazoa > Chordata > Mammalia > Chiroptera > Pteropodidae > Eonycteris > Eonycteris spelaea. The sequence goes on along the minus strand of PUFA01000018.1, from coordinate 13,264,419 downwards.
TCAGAAGGTATCTGGCAGGTTGTTGGCACTGGAGAGGGTGGCAGGAGTTTAGGCGTCTGGAAACCCCGATCAGAGAGGCACTCCCTAGTGTGTTGTTAAAGCCACAGGAGACAATGCGACTGAAGAGGCAGATCGTGTAGAGAGAAAAGAGGATCAAATATAGATCCTCTGGGTAGACAGCCATATTTAGGAGAACTGAAGTGTAAAAGAAATTAGTGAGAGTTACTCAGGTATAACTGAGGGACAGGAATAGGAGGATATCACATCACAAAACCTAGGGCAAGAGATATTAAAAAAAAAAAAAGGAGCGTTAAACATTATCGAGTGCTGCTGAGAGGTCAAGCATAACAAGAAGAAAGATGTGGCATATGACAGCTGTGAGGTCACTCGAGAGAAAACTGTGACTAGAATGGTGGGGCAGAGGCCAGAGTTTAAAGGGTTAGGGATCGAACGGCTACTGAAGAAGAGAAAGCACAGACTTCTCTTTGAGGAAGTCAGATGTTCTAGAAAAACTTCAGAGAACACAAACCATGTTTGTACTGTACTCGATAAGTAGGAATCCCAATCGCTGTATATTTTCCAAAATAATAGGTCACTTGTGTTGTTTCAAGACACCTTAGGAACTTCCTAGCTATATATTTTTAAATCACTCTTTCCGCTACCACATTAATCAATTCGCTGTTTGTTCAACAATTAATCTTTGTGGTCAGGATCAGGGCTTGGAAATAGATGCTTTTCTAAGGTCAATGGCAGCACTGCAATTCTGGCTTCCTCCTAGCCACTCAGCAGCTGCCCTTCCAGAATTTACTGAAAACACTTCCCCTGCCAGGAAAATTTGCCAGTGCTATTTGTTGGTTTCAGAAAGCTGTGACAAACAACCATGATACTGTGAGAAGTAAATTGTCAGAATTTAGTGTATCACCTAAAGCTCTCAATCGACTTAGGTCAACACTGTGAAATCAACAAAAAAAAATGGTGGTTTTTAGGGCACACCCATTCTGCCTTTTAGTTAATTATTTGGAGGCTCATCGAAGTTCAAGCTTAGTCTCACATTAATTGTTTTCTATATAAATAACCAATTTTATGCATGTGCTCTGTGTAATGCCATTGCAATAAGTTTGGAGACCATGCAGTTGATATTACATCCCCTTGAAAGCCAGAAATGCACTCTGTTAAAAGAGCTGTTACACATCCGACTAGCACCCCCATCCTCTACTATGTATGTTATGTGTTATCTGCTATGTGTTTGCCCTTTTAGAAGTAGTAATCTACAGTTAAATCGCAGAAAAGATGAAACGAAGTTGTCAGCAGGACCACGATAGCCACCCTGGGCTAAACAATCGTTTCCTTCCATAGGTCTTTCCATCCTGAGTCCTGTGCCTCAGAACTTTAGTTTGCTCCATCCACTACACGTTGATGGGGCTTAGACATTGAGCTCATGTTGACTAAGCTAGGGAAGATAATAAAAGAAATGCCAGTTTATTAATTTGCCATGAGAAGCCTAACATTGCGGTGGATCAAATTCAGCACAGCTCTTCAGCACCTTCTCCCGGACGAAAATCTTCCTGCTGGAGATGAGTAGAAGACACAGCTTCAGGCGGACCCGGCCTTTACATCTTATCTCCACTCGCTGGCTGCCTGATCCTGGTCAATTAAACTCTCTGTGCTAAAGTGTCCAAATAGGTGCAGTTAGCACAGTAATAGAGATTTTCATGAGGCTATAGTGAGAATTAAATGAAGAAACTCATGTAAAATGTTTAGCACTGTGATAAGTAAATGCTGAATGAGTATTTACTACTCTTGCTCATGTGGAAAGATGAATGATGAGATTATTTGGTTACCAGGGAATCAGAGAAACACTGGTTTGATGGAGAATCTCACTCCATCAGCATTTGCCTCTGGGCTACTTGTCATGCATAGAAAGAATCTCCTCTACCCAGGACTGTAAAAATTATTCTTTTATATTTTATATCTAGTATTTTATAGTTTTATTTTTCACATGGAAGTTTTTTCTCCCTCCAAAATAAATTTTACTTAAGGAGTCAGCTTTATTTTTTTCCTTAAATGGTTATTCAATCATCCCATTTCATTATATTTTTTCTATTTTCTCTCTTGAAGAAAAATTTCTGGGTGTGGGGGCATACTTTCATACCATAGTTGCTCTTTGCTGATATGAAATTCTTAGGAATTTTATCTTTGTAACTGTCAAGTGATATACATATGGTTACGGGTTGGGGTCACTTTGCGGATCACTACAACGAAATTTCCTCAAAAAGGCAAACAGCATCACATTAGGATAATCCTTCTAGTTAGAGACCATTAGTTCAACACCAACCCTTACATTTTGCCCTCCTCCCCCGACAAAGGGCTTATTTCAACAAGTGGCTGCTTGGTCCCATGAAATGAATGAAAGTCCAGAAGCCAAATACCTGAGTTCTGACTCTGGAAAAATCACTTAATCTTTGAGCTTTAGAATTCTCGTTTGTGGAACGAGTAAAATAATACTTGTCATTTTTCTCTGAAGATCATATAAGGAAAGAATTATATCATAAAAGTGCCCAAGAAAGTCATAGTATTCTCCAACATATGGGGTATTGTGGGTGGTGTGAAGCTTAAGGAATCCTTGACCCAGCAAAGGGATCTTTATTGTTCTGAAGGGAACTTAGGAGCTGTGGAAAAGGGAATCTACCTGGGTTATCAAGAATCGCATCTGGAAAACTGGGAACAATAATCATATAATTAAGGATTGTATGAGAAGTATGGATGAACTTAGCAATATCCCCAGATTAGAAATGACTATGGCTGTTCTTGGTGTCGGGGGGTGCTATGTAATAATTGCAGATAACATAAATTACTTGTAAGCTAATGGAACCAGAGCAGCTCTAAACTGTGTCTTCTCGTCTCTTTCTTACAATCAACTCTGCCATCTCCAATTCTCTCATACACACACCTCGTTCACTATCACTGCGGAAAGCATAAGATTGTGCTTTGTGCTGCTAGATCTCCTTCAGGAGAGAAACTACCCTAAGGAGTGCACGCAGCCTCTGGCTGCGATGACACCTCAGACCCACTTTTGATACCTTTGGATCCACTGCAGCATTCATGCCAAGGTTACATTCTCCCCAGTGCGCTCCCAGGTGACGATGGAGCACAGCAGGGTAATTAAGCCCAGAAACGTACAAGTTATGGACTCCCCCAACAGGAAACCTTTGCCCCATCAGCCAAGACTGCTCAACTGCACTGCAGTCTGAGGCTCTTCTCTCCCAATCCTCTTTCCTGCTTTTTCTTTTCACAGGTGTCAGACCTTACAGGTGTTTCCCTACTAAATCTCTTGCACATCTAAGTTTGTCTTAGTATCTGCTTTTCTGAACACCCAAACCGACACACTGACTCACTGCTCCACTCCTAGGTTATGAGTATTTCTTCTCACAAATTTTAGGAGGAAGATTATTGTAATGTACAACTCAAGGGGGTTTATTCAACATCACTGTCGGTATGAATGGTACATTCTGAAGTTGTGCAGTACATATTGTCACAGCTTTCCACAGCAGCCCTGTCTGGCAGCGGAAGGGTATATTTAAGAAAATAGCTTTAATAAGGTATGAGCATCTCCCTAGGGAAGTCTGCAACATTTTATTCACAAAACAGTATGCTCCTTGACAGTCTCTGGAGCGCCCCAACTGGGGCTGTACCTACAGTACTGAAGCAAACTAGACGATTCCCCAAATGGTCAGTCTAATTGGCTGCAATTGTTTCCAAGCCTTTCCAGTGTGGCAAATAATGTTCTGGGACACAGCTCTGCAAGCTTTTTTGATTTAAAAAAAAAAAAGCGCATGGTAAATATTTTTGGCTTTGCAGGCCACATGAAGTCTCTGTCACAACTATTCAGCTCTTTCATTGTAGTGTGAAAGTCGTCAGAGATCAAATGTAATATGACTGGACATGGCTGTGTTCAAAAAAACTATGACTACGAAAATTTGAATTTTATATAATGTTTACATCACAAAAAAAATTTTAATTCTTTTTTCAACCATTTAAGAATGTGAAAACCATTCTTAGCTGGATGGTAGGCCAAATTTAAAAGCAGGTGGTTGGCAGGACTTGGCTGCGGGAAAGATTTTGCTGACCCTGCTTTAGGCGGCTCACTAGAGGGTCAATCCAGAGAGATCAGTGAGGAGGGCTGCTGGTCCTGGATTGTAAAACTCTGGCCTCGTTTGGCCCTTGTGGGGACACTGGATCAATCTCGATCTGAAAATCACCAGTTTGGGAGGAAGGGGAGGAGCTCATTACCAAGGTCTCTTTGTATTTCTTTGAGAGTCAGGATTACTACCAGGTTCTTTACCTTACTGTTGTCAGTGCCACTGACATTAAAAAGCTGGCAAATGTCACCTGCTGGTTTCTTGCAATGCTCTGAAAGATTGTAAGGCCATCTCACTTGGATTATTGTATTCAGAATGAATGTCATACTCTAAACCATGAGTATGGTGCCTTCTTTCTGGGCGGGCTCCCATATATATAACATGTTGCAGATTAGAAAACATTTTCTCATTGCATACATTAGACCTAGGGATTCCTTGTTTTGTTTGTTTGCTTGGTTTTGAGGGTTTCTTGTTGTATTTTTTAGGAGCTACTGAAAAAAGAAGATGGAAAAAAAAACCTTGACTTTCTGCCACATGCTACTGAATTAAGCACTGGTATGAAAATGCGGTATTCTGTATATTTTATTTGATCACACTGTTCTCTGATGCCATATCTAATTTTTCCAGCCTGACCTTTCCTAAGATTCTGCTGGCTCTTTCATGGGGATTTAAATGAAAGGGCAAAGCATTTTGCATGAATATAGAAACAGAGCAGAAATTGTATAAATCCAGTGAAGCAAAAAAAAAAAAACCAAAAAACAAAAAACTCAAGGCAATTAATGGCATTAGTTGAATCCAGTTGCTCTCAGGGAACTTACTATCCTACACCACACAGTAAACCTCTGGGGAATGCACTGTTTATCATTTGCAGAAGAAAAGAATCAAAGAAAATAAGAATGGTCATATACTGAAATCAAACATTGATCAGACTACTGCCTTCCTTTGACTTTTCTATTTCAAAAGTAGAGACTTGGATTGTTAGTAATGCTGTGTGTGAATGTGATCCAGCCTCCTCCTCCAAAAAATATCCTTCTCCATCCAAAACTACTCCCCCCACACACATGAACAAGAGTCTCATATTTTTAACCTCTAAAATAATATAAAACATGTCTAGGAATTTTTACAGTTATTTAAGTCTAGATTAGAGTCAGCTCCAAAAACCAGCAGGACCAATTGTCAAACCCAGACAAGTGCTCAATGCCCTATCTTTTCTTTTTAGTTGCCAGTACTTTGTCTTCTTTCTTTCCTTCTATTTGTTTCCTTTTATTTTTAAAAGTTAGTTTATTTTGATAAAATTTTAAATTATAAAAAAGTTTAAAAACTATAACATCACATTCCACCATCCAAAATAACACATATCCATTTCCTTCTGTTATAAAAAATTAAATATTGTAGCTATAAGTCCCCTTTCTACCTCCCAGAAGCAACCACTAAGATGTGTCTGTTGTATATCCTTCCATTCCATTTTTCATTCCTTCCATGCATAAATGAAGCCACAAAATTCTATAGTGTTATTCTACAGATTTATATTTGAATAAATGGAATGATTATGTACCGTTCTGCATCTTGCTTTTTTTCAATCAATACTGTGGGGTTTTTTCAATCAATACTGTTTTTTAATCATTTCATATATATCTTCTTTCTTCTTTAAAACTGCTCATTACCCACACTATCCTTTGGGATTATTCTCTCTACAGAACTAGCTGAGGAACAGAACCCTAGTTTCCTGATGCCTCCACATGACAATACACAAGCTCTCTTAATTTTAGAAATTTTACTACCAATCACCATGGGAAAACAGGAAATACAAAAAAATATGGAAAATTATGGAATTTCAGAAATCTTAGTAGGTTTAGAAAATATAGCCTCACACTTTAATTTCTAATATCCAGGCCAAACTGAGATGGCAGCTGGACACCCCACTGGTGTCCTGTTCTGCTTTTGTTTTTGAAAGTGGAACTCAATAACCCTCATCCCTCCTCCTGACCCAAAGGAAAGGTCCTGCTGACCCCACTTCCTATAATGAGGCTCAGCCTAGACTCCTGAATTGGCGCAAAGGACACAAACTAAATGCCCCTTTGTTTCAAGCAGGTGAGTTGCTCTTTGAGGGATTCCAAACCAGACAGAACCTATTTCACAGAAAGTAGTAGCTTTTAGGAAGATAGAGTGGTTAAGAGCCTAGGTTCTAAGATCTGTATAGAGCATAAAGAAGTGAGGACTCTTTAGACTTTACAAAAAGGATTCCATAGGAACCATGACAATAATGTTGACTGGCTAATAATGGGAATGCCCTTATGGTATGACCAGAATGCCCCAAACCACAGAAATGTCAGCCATGACTGCAGGAGCTGATAAGCATAAGGATCCTACCCTGTAAGGACCGTATAAGTTAAACACCTCAGACGGACGATGCTCAAGCCTGACCTGAGAGCATCACAGATTGTTATCCTAGGAGCCGAAGGCTCTGACCTTCTGCCTGTCATAGCCACTGGCTTGGGACCAGCACAAACTATCCACACACCAGTCAACAGAGCTCGCTTTGGAGATGCTAAGGACTTTCATCCCTTCACTCTGTGGTGTAAGCTCCATACCTTCCCCACTGTGTATTGTGTGTTAACCTGCATGGGTACCTGGTCAGTTTATTTGAGAAGGTTCCACTCAATAAACCTGGTATTGTGGAAAGACACAAATGCATTCAAGGGTGTTATTTCAGTAGCCACTTCCCTTGCTCTCGACATTGGGTTTATATGCCAGGTCTGCCCCTGACTAGTTCCTTGGACTTGACCAAGTTTCTTTATCTCCAGAAGTAATTTTTGCTCATCTCTAAAATGAGAATAATGATGTCTGTTTGATGATTGGGCTAATTATAATGAGTCCTTGATAAATGTTAGTAGCTACTATTATTGTTATTGTTATTCAAGGTCCTGCATACTCATGGTCCCCACATCGATTCATAGTCCATGAAGAGAAATGAGCCTTATCCCCCTTTCTGAAAACTTGTCATTTAGATGCAGTCAATACTCTGGGTTATCTAGTGATATTCAGTTTTACGGGCAAGCTGAGCTAAAAATCCATACATGAATATAGGTTCAAAAGTTGATATTTCACTTATGTGCAACCCCATGAATTTTCAGGATTAAAAAACCATCATCATTACTTTCAAGAAGTTTTGTGGATTCACAACAGAATACCAACTAGGGAGTCAATATTTTAGTAATAATGAAGCCTGAAAAAGTGGCCCCTGAGTACCCTGAGGGCTAGGTGAGGCAGTTATCTGTACCAGTTATTTATTGACCATGAAGACAATGGGCAACAAAGACGTTTATTAGAAGCTGTGATTATTTTACCAAACCAAGCCCACTTGTGTGGAATCATGGATCTACCCACAAAAGTAAGATGATTAAAATAATCAAGGGACAATTTTACATAATATGGAAAAGGATTTTTTTATCATTTTCCTTTAGAGAGTTCCTAGGGTAAAATCATAATGAATAGTTGCTATTAATTTTTTTGGAGTTTGGGCTTCTTGTGGAGTTTTCAGTTGGAGAATCCTCTATCCAATAAAGAACAACTTTGTCAATAACAATTTTGCATAACTGCAAAACTTCAAAAAATCCTGTAAACAAAATCAAAGCCAATGTGTAGCAGAAAACAAAGGATAGGAGTTCTAAAACACTCCTAAAGAGGGAATTTCATTTTTATTCATTCATTTATTTATTTATCTATCTATCTATCTATTTTATTTATTTATTTTTATTTATTTTTATTATAGTGGCATTGGTTAACAAAATCCAGTAAGTGCATTTGTCCATGTACAGTTGAATTTAAAGACCACTTTAAAATTGTGATTTGATGAGATACATGGTCTATCAATTACAGGAAATTTTGAAACTGCTCAAATTAGGATCTAGTTTCTTTTAAGCCTTTTTAAAGGTGTTTTCATGATTTGGGATTATTATTTCTTTTTTATTAAATTTATTGGGATAACAATGGCTAATAAATTATATAGGTTTCAAGTGTACAATTCAGTAATACATCATATGTATTGCATTGTGTGTTCACCACCCAAAGTTAAATTTCCTTCCATCACCATATAATTGACCCCCTTTTGCCCTATCTACCTTCTTCCCTCCCCCACCTCTTCCCTCTGGTAACCACTAAACTGTTGTTTGTGTTCAGGAGTCTGTGTTTGTCTTATTAATTTATTGCTTTCAGTTTTATACCCCACATTTAAGTGAAATCATGATTCTCAACTTTTGCTATCTAACTTAATTCACTCAGCATGATAATCTCAAGATCCATTCATGTTGCTGCAAAGGGCATTATTTCATTGTTTCTTATGACTGAGTAATATTCCATTGTATATGTATGTACCACATCTTCTTTATCCAATCATCTATTGAAGGACACTGGTTGTTTCCAGATGTAGGCCACTGTAAATAATGTTGCTATGAACATCAGGGTGCATATAACTTCACAGATAAATGTTTTCAGATTTGGGGTTAAACATCCAGAAGTAGGATTGCTGAGTCACATGGTAATTCTATTCTTAATCTTTTGAGGAATTTCCATATTGTTTTCCATGGGATTATTATTTCAGTATTGGCCAGTGTCATGTATTTTAGTGCATCAAAGCTATAACTAGGAGATTAAGTTTTTTCTAGCCAAAGACTCATCTTTTCCCCTTAGCTACTAAAACATTCCATTTTGACATGACTTAGAAAATAAGTAGCAGCTTATAATAAAAGCTTTTGCCAAAATGTGTAGTAAAATACATACATACTCACAAAATTCATAATAAAAAATAAATCCTGCATATGAAGGAATGGGTAAATTTGAGCCATAAGACAAAAAAAAGAAAAAGAAAAAGAAAAAGCTGATCACACATTTGCTAAATATTAATTCTCTAGTGAGCCATGAAATGGAACAAAGTTCTAAAGATAAATATTAATGGGGAGTTTCTGCCAATAATATCCAAAAGAATACATTATAATAGTAAACATATCAAGTGAGAATTTCTTTTTCCTGGAATTAAAATAAGCTAAAATTTCCTTTTAAGACGAAACCCTTTACTAGTTTGAATGAACATAACCTCTGTACATTGATTATTGATGGTTAAACATTGATTATTTGGGACTTAGAAAATCTTCCTACCCTTTTGGTCTTTTCAGAGAGCTCTATGCACCGTCCCTGTCAAATGCCTGCATTTCCACTTAGTTTTGATGAACATCTTGGTGGCCTTAATAGCAAATGTTGTCTCCCAGCTTTTTCTGTGCCACTTCATGACACCATTTTAGATAAGTTCTTAAAAAGAACAATGAAAAGGATGCCATTCTCTTTCTTGATTTATCCACATAAAAAATTAACTCATACTTCTAGAGGTAATTACTAAATTTATATATTCATAGAAAACCAGTGTACAAGTAGATGATATCACGATTTGATATTTATGAAATGCCAGTTTTCCATAAATACAGAAAATCAGCAATTATAACTGGAGTTGTTTATTAACATTTGGAAGAAAATAACAAACGTGCTCACTATTCATTAAAATTCCTCGATAATATAACAACTGTCCCCATCTCAAAATAGTCCTATATAATATCCATGTTTTGACTTCGGAGCTGCTTACTCTAGTAAAGCTTACATTTAAAACAATCCTTGCTAATATACTCTCATTAGCCTTTTCCTGTATTTCCTTAGATGTTAGCCAATTTTAATGTATGCGTGCTAATGTGTGTGTGGTTATTCAAAGCACAAGCTCACTTGCTATCAAGAATCTGTTCTATTAGCCAAAGTTGGTGGTAAAGTACTGAGGTGGAATTAGTTGTGAAGCTTTTCCGTAACTATGTATGTCCATCCGTCTGTCTATGTAGTCCAGCTAGTCGTTTTGCTCATGCAACAAGCAGAACTAGGTCAGAGAGCATGGGTGAATTGTCTGCAGAAACCCACCAGCACTTCTGGGAAAGAACCTCAGGGTACACGAGAATGGGTACATTTACTCGTTCACAATTGTAAGAAGAAAATAAGTCGTGTATTCTTGGTCATCACAAACTACTAAATTTTCTAAAGAGAGTATTACATTTTCCAAAATCATCCCCCTTTTTATGCACCCTCTAGAAGTTTTTCAGGTTTTTGGTTTATTTGTGTCATCATTTTGCCCCCTCTCACAGTAGCAGGGTTTTAGATAGCCATCTCTTTTGCCAAGGCTCGCTTCAGCTGTGGCCAAGGGAGCTATTTTAAGATACCAGTTTCTAGCCATTATGTTTTTAAATCCAAGGTTGTAGCTTTTGGAAGGGAGGAAATAATGCATGAATAAAACAGTTTAAGTAGACGGTTTCCTTAGAAAACTATAGCTGTTTGTTGTCTAACTGTGTTGAAGAATTTAGGGTAAAGTGCCCATCAACAGATGGTTGGATAAAGAAGATGCAGTACATATATACAACAGAATATTTATTCAGCCATAAAAAAAAGTGAAATCTTGCCATCTACAACAACATGGAAGGACTTTGAGGGTATTATGCTAAATGAAATAAGCCAAACAGAGAAAGACAAATAACATACAATGTCACTTATATGTAGAATCTAAAGAACAAAATAAACAAACAAAACAGAAACAGACTCATAGATAGAGAACAAACAGGTGATTTCCAGATGGGAGGAGGGATTAGGGGGCTGGGAAAAGAAGGTGAAGGGATTAAGAAGTATTAATTGGTAGTTAGAAACAGTCATGGGGATGTAAATTACAGCATAGGGAATATAGTCATTGTTATTGTAATTACTATGTATAGTGCCAGGTGGGTACTAGACTAATTGAGGGGGATCACTTTGTAAGTTATATAAATGTCCAACCATTATGCTGTACACCTGAAACTAATATAAATATTGAATATCAATTTTAACTGAAAAATAAAAATTAAAAAAAAAAGAATTAGGGTGAAAATAAAGAAGAATGTGGAAAGATGCACCACCAAGATCATGGGAGTAACAGGCTCAGAGTCAGGTACTGAGCCCTACTGAGCTCCACCAGCAATATTGATAGGATCTCTCCTTGATTATCTGTGGGTGTGTGGATTACTGATTCCGGTGATCATCTGGTTATGCATCTGAGTCATAAACATGGATTTTGGCATTATCTAATCTTACTGCTGTAAGAAACAGTAAAGGTCAAATAGCCTAACTTTCTACCCAATCTCTTCTGCCTTATCTCTGACAAATGATTACTCAGCTTTTTTTCCTCCTTAAAAACACTCTCCTTAAATAAATAGCTATTGCTATCCATATCCATTGACAACGATTCAGACAATCCTTTTTCATACATAACATGTTCTTAAAGAAGAAGAAAATGTCCCCGCAATCTCACCATCTAGATTAATCTTTGGTGCACAGATATCTATTTGTAGACTCATATAAAATCATACTCTATAAGATTTGTTCAGTAAATTTAATTTACCATATATCATGAACCTCTTTCTTTGTGAATAATAAGTATTTATGTTAGTCACTTTAAAATCTACATAGTGTGTGGATCTACCATAACTCAATCAATCCTTTGTTGTTTGTTGGATAAATGTTATTTCATATTTCCTGATATTTTAAATGTTGGAATTATGTATAGTACTGATCCAAATAAAAGTTCTTATGATTCTCATACTCTAATTCCCCTTTTAGGTTAAAGTTTTTTATGTTCTCGATAGAAGCTAAAAATTACCAATACTTAAAAAATATGCATTTTACATTCCTCACTTCCTGTTAATACTTCTCTGGGCGTTCCCTGGCAGTCCATTTTGTCTTTAGACATTTCAAAGTGGAAGGTAGAGTTGTATAATGTTGCACTATTTTCACATATCAAGTGTTGCATAATTTCAACTGGTAACCAAAACAATCCAAAGGACCATCTTATATTTTTAGGTTTGGATATATGGCAGAGATTGCTCTCCCTCCTAATAATAAAAGGCAGCATTATGACCAGATAGAAAACTATATTTCTCAACCTTCTTTGCAGCTAGTTGTAGGAAATATCTACTTGCTGGCTAATGGGAAGTAATTGGAAGTGTTCTATGGAACTTCCGGTTTAATGAGGGATAACTCAGATGGTATGAGCCTCCCTTTTACTCTTTCCCTTTCTTATTTCAAGTACATGTTGGCTGGGGCCTCAATAGTCCTCTGGGACTATGAAGTAATCTTACAGGTGGCAGTAATGCCCTAGGATACAAAACAGAGAGGTAAGAGAAACTGTGTGTCTAATAACTACAGAATTCCACACCAGGGCTTAATGGCCTAACTTCCAGACTTATTTTAGGTGTGAGAGAAATAAGTTTCTGTTTTATTTAAGCTACTGGTATTTGTGATTTATTTTAATAGTGTGCTCTTTTACCAGTTACTATTGCTTAATGCAATTCCTAACATATAAAGAGGTCTTACCCACCAGTGCTGTTAGAGAATAATTATTAAATATTCCTGCCATACCAGGATCTTGCCTCAACATATGACAAACTCATGGTAGACAAAAAGAATGGCTCTGTCAATAAAAAAAAAAGTTATATAAAGTACAATATTCAAAGTGTATATAATAAATTGTTTTGGAGAGAAATGTCTCAATTTTGTGTGTATCATAACTTTGTATTCAACTAATACTTCAGCCTGGTATATATTAAACAATCACAGACTTTATCATACACTTGATAGTCTACTTGAAAAACTAGAACCTGTGTCTACATTTTTAGTAACTCAAGTTCCTTCTAACGCTCTCTAGAATTGTCAGAAGCGGAGTGCTTTGGTTGCAACAAAGAAAGGTTGGTGTGAATGGCAAAGAGGATAATCTGAAAGGAAGGAACCAATGCTCATAATCTCATTGGTCTAGAGTAAATGTGTGACTATTTCTTAGAAGCCAACGAGTATGAAAAGTAAAAGGGAAAAAAAGATTTGGATGACGAAAATATGGAGGAGAAAACAAAAGATATAGAGAGACTCTTGCCAGTTATCCCCCGACTCCAAGTACAAGGCAGCCACAAAACCTTTGTTGCTCCTCTTTGTCTCTTCCTCGGCCCACAGTGAGATGTAGACAGTAGAAAAATAGATAAGGCAATGACTGAGAGCATTGTTAACAATCAGAAGAGGACTAGAGATGAAAGGGAAAGGAAGAAGAGCCCTAATCTTCTCATGGTCATAAGGAACTTACGGAGTTTGCTGTTTGCAGCAACTGTCATTAATATATATCCCTGGGTTTGATTTCCATTTTAAATCCTTTTTTCTATTATGCAGACTGAATGATATTAACATAAATAGTCAATTTAAATGTAAGATAACAATGATGAATATAATTTAAACAGCAATGTCATAAAGTCATTTTAAATTAACTTTTTAAAAATAGGTTTAAATTTCATCCAATGTACACTTCAATAGAGTTTCAAATTCTTTCAGAAAACAAGCATGGAAGTTTTGAATTGGAGGCTACCTAAATTATTGCTAAAGATAGGCCAAGAAAGCAATAATAAATGAATTTTAGTGACATTAATGATCGTTATTTCCAGCTGGGAAACTTATGGGAAGAAAGACATTTGCCTTTTTCTCCGAAAGTCAAGAAGAAATTAAGGGGTTCTGATAGTCATGGGAGGTGGAGTTGGGGTGAAATTCTGTCTTAGGTATAACAATTTCTCTTTTTCACTTCGATTATATAGAAAAATAAAGGAAGAAAAATAAAAGGGGAAGGGGAAGTACTTGAGGGGTTTGTGTCCTTGGAAAGCTGTCAGAAGACATTCAGCACACACAGAACCAATGATGGCTTTAGACACCTAATGTAGTGAGAGAGGTCTTCATATGCCTCAAGAAGGATTTCAACTGTTATCTAGAAATCAGTTTGCCAGTAAGAATTATTTCCTTAACTATTAAATATGACCTTAAGTGTCAATGTGCTTGGCTTTTGAAAGGTCAGAGAAAAATCAGGAAGGATTCTCATGCCTCAAGACTTCAAAAGGAAAGTTTGTTCAGAACTGAGAATCTCAAAGTATATATAAATCAATGGATACTGTCGCAAATTAGCAATACAAAGGCAAGGAAGGAAAGACTGAACTTGGCTGCAGAGGGCTGTTCTTAGAAGTTTGAATTTATAAGATGAATCTAGGGCATAGGACCAAGGATAAAATTTTAAGGATAATGTTCCCACAATGAAGACTAAAGACTAGAAGAGGCTGAGACTTACAAAAATGGTTAAGGACAACTATTGTTTCATAATTAATCTAGAGCATTTGAAGGGCAAAGCATTAACACACCAGGGAGCCATGTGCTCTCAAATTTGCTCTACCTCTAACCCCCTGTGGGGCCTCCAGTGGTCCCCTATCTGAGGAGAGCCTCACCTCTAGATGAGGACTTGGAGTCATTTATCCCTCAGAGCATCTTGTTCTTGATTCTCAGTGTTACTTTAGATTATGCTCAAACCCATTATGCTTTTTTTCTTTATTGGGCTTTTGTGGAAACCAACACCAAAGTCATTGGATGCTCATCAAGAATGGAAGCTGCCCTTTGGAACCTCGTCTATGATCATATATGAAAACGAAGATTTAGGTCGAAGATACACTTATGGTGTATCTTCTCATTCTATATACCTCAGGAGATCATTTCTTTCACAGCTGATTCTTTTCTCTCCACCCCTCACCTCCAAGGAAGGAAGATGGATTAAAGTTACATTACAGAAAAGGATACTTTCCAACAGTTCAAAAAGTTGAAAATCCATAAAACTAGAACTTTTGGAAAATGGTAAAAAGCCTGTATTTCTATTCCTGAAATTAGAAACATTGTTAGAGCAGCTTCAATTCTTACATTTGAGATTTCATAATGCAGACGATAGCCCAACTGTTTATTTCATTAATTTTGTGGAAATGCTATTATTACGTTCATGAAAAAATAAAATAAAAATGTAAAGAATGGGACCTAGTACTTCTGCTGTTCGGTCATATGCTGTGACACAGTCAATACATAACTTCAACATATGTTTTTTCAAACACTCTAAATGGTCTTTGACTCATTTTCTACTCAAGCATGAAGCCTGCAAATAATTGTATATAAAAATTGGCAAACCATCTTCCACAATGATGTGAATGAAGCACTTATAGGCCCCAATATAATATAATTTTATTGCCATGCTAAGTAATGAATGAAATTGTATAAACAAATATGTGCTTAAATATTTTAGTGGGGTTTTCAAAACAGAAACTCAGAGTATTAAAATTGTAAGAAAAGAGTGAGAATTAACTGAGCAGGGTTTGCAAAGGGTGGCCAGCAGTCACATGCTGGCCACAGATAACTTTAATTTGGATATTATCTGTTTTGATGAATAGTGGTTTTTAAAAGACAGTGAAACTAATGTTACAGTTAGATTGGTACAGTTTAGCACCTATTGTCCTATGCCCAACCTTATTCAATATTTAACTACTTGACCAGACCCTTCAAGCAACTGAGTTTACGACTCTCCTCCCTAGTTGAAATTTTCAAAGCTAGAAGGAACACTAGAAATAATCTGATTCAATAGATTCACAGATGTTAGTGGGCCAACAAAGGGTTGTGAATTTTTCATTGATAAGCCAAGACAATTTTTTTCTTCAAAAGTAGTTACTATCTATATCACCATAATACCATAAAAGTTATTTTTACAATAAAAAGAGACTAGCCATTTCCAAGAAAAGTCACTTGCAATCTTCCAGTAACAAATATATAATGATGTAGATGTAACATTATCTTTTTTTTTTTTAATTTGCCACTGACCAATGAAAACCTCCTCATAGCCTGACACTGGCTCTTAGGCTGGTGTCTGGAAGCCAGCGACCTGGTTCAACATTTCATTTTAGAAGCAAGATATGGTTTCATATTGTTCCCAAAGTTGCATGACTGGTAAAAGCCAAAGCCAGATCTATCAGCCAGCTAGCCTTCCAGTGCCAAGACCAATGTTTTTAACTTTGTCAGCTGCTGGAAGGCATTATGTCGTAAGACTTTTCTGGAGTCAGATAGAACCCAGTACAATCCTGCTGGCTGTATAATCTTGGACAAGTTAATAAACTTCCCCCAATCTTTCAGCCCAGTGCCTTCCACACTGGAGAACTTCATTTATTTGAGCTATTTGCCTCTGTCTTCCCATTCTTCCAGCATACAAGTTGCTGATTTGAGACACAATTTCCCACTTAGGTCTATGGGAAGAATAATAGGGAAGGTGGTCAAGGGTGAGCTGATAACACATATTTCCCTTTGTAGCTCTCACAAAGCCAGGCCTGCTTGCTGTCTCCCACAGCCAGCCTCAGAAAAGTCTGTGGGTTTTGCAGTGAAGATTGTAGTAAAGAAAACAAACTGGCAGCCAAAAAATTAACTGAAAATCAGATTAAGCCTTTACTGTCATCTCTTGGAAAAGCCAAAAAAAGGGGGGTGGGGGAGTTCAGAAACCACAACAAATCTTTTTGAAATCCTCTTTCCCTATCCACGCCTCTGCCCCTACCTCCCCATGCACAACTACTTGGTGCCAGAGCCAATCCTAATGCTCTTTCCTTACTCTTAGGTCTCCAAAATCTACTCTCCAATTCAGCTAGAACAATCTCTAGTTCATATATTTTTTTTCCACTCTTTTTCTGACCTTTTTTCTCTCTTCAATGAATAATACTCTTCATCCTCTGTAATATAGATCCCATTAACCTCCTTTCCTCTTCCATTTCCTTCTTACTCTGATCTATGTGATCAGGGCAAGATTTGGGCTCCATAGAAGCTGGTGGGGACAGGACTGTAGATAATCATGCTGTAATAATAGTTGTGTAGCTGCCACATATTTATTTACCATATATTTATGCTGCAAAAATACTTTATATTCTCAGACATCTTTAAATTCTTCACATTGGCACATATATAGGAAATCCTATTATTTGTATTTTACAGAGTAAGGAACCAAATAAAGGAGGGATATAATTGATGGCCTGAGGTCACATAAGGCATTGAACAAGACACATATAAATAGTTCCTTTACTTTTGTCCTAGTCCTTGAAAACAGTTTGTGGGAGTAAATATTATCAGCATTTACTAAGTACTTACTACATTCCAGGCACAATTCTAGATGTTAGGAAAATAGTGATAATTATGAAAGACAAGATCCATACACTCATGGAGATTTTTATTATAGGTGGTAGATGGGAATATATCCTAGTAGAGGTGTGGGGAATAAACAGATAAGTGGATAAGTTTTCAGATAATAAGAAATGCTATAAAGAAAATGAAACAAAGTGGCATGGCCAGTTAAGAGGGGTGGGTGGACCAGTGGTCAATTAAGTCTGTATGGATAGGGATACCTTCCTAAAGTATACCATCTGATGTTTTTAAAACAATAAAAATAAAAACTCTTCTGACTGCTATATTGAGAAAGGATTTTAAGGAGGCTGCTTAGGAGGGTATTGTTCTGATTCAAACAGGATATACAGATTGTTTGGCCAAGGGTAGTAGCCCTGGAGATTGGAAGAGGGAAACAGATTTGGTACATGATTTTAGGTAGAGGAGGTAAAACTTGTTGAGGAACTGGATGTGGGATAAAAAGGATAATGATTCCTAGGTGTTTGCATTTAACTGGTTGATGAATAGTTGGGCCATTTCCTGAGATAGGAAAGAATAATTCAAAATAGAGAGAGAGGTGGGCAGAATAAAGTTTCTGGTTTACCTTTGTTAAACTTGAGATTCTTAGTAGACAGTCATGTTGAGATATAAAAGGGCATGTTGGAGTCTGTTGTAGTTAAGTATGCTGTTTTCCTTGCCCAGGATACCTTCCTCTCCTTCTTCAGCAATTTCCTACTCACTCTTCAAATGTCAGTTCAGATGCATCTCTCTAGAAAGCTCATGTCTCTCTCCTCTAGGGTTTATTTCAGCACAGATCATGGGGAGAAGTGGATGGTTTCAAGAGCAATTTAAGGATGTAAAGGTCAGCAGGATGTAGCAACTGTCTGATACAAAGATAAACAGATGTCAGGAGTGATTCCCTGGGTTCTGGTTTGTCCCACAGTGTGAATGCTGGTGCCATTCACTGAGCTACTGAAGAGTAGAGGGCAATGAGGTTTAGAAGGATGAAGAAAGAACCATTTTTTATAATGTTGAATTTGAGGTGTATATGAAACATATATATGATATGGAGATGAGGAGTAGGCAGCTGAATACTGGGGTCGTCTACCTGGAAGAAAGGTTGCTGCTGAAGGTATAATATTCAGAGTTATTAATTACATGGCTAGTAATTGTGGCAAGGGCAGGGATGAAATCTTAAGAGTAAAGAGAACTTAGTGAAAGAATAGAGTCTAGGACCAACTATTGAGAGCTCCAACATGTTTAGTTAAAAGAAGAGGGGTCTTAAAAGGGTATTGGAGATAGAGCATTCAGGGAGACAGGAGATGGAATGGCAAAATGCTGTACCACAGAAACCAAGGGAAGACAGCTTTTTTGGGAAAGAGGCATTAGTTGACAGTGTTAAGTGCTGCAGAGAAGTAGCTCCTAATCATTCAAACTTGTGACTCTACCAGCATGTGTTGTGTGCTGGACACAGGGCACCCCGTTCACCAGAGCCCATTGTGAGCTTCTCCTCCCATGTCCATGTTCAGTGATGTCATGTTTATAACTGGAATTGGCCATGGAAATTAGTAAGTGCTACAAATCAGGGCTTCTTCCTCCCTACCCCTCCACTTCAGAGAGCTGGCTTTTAAACATTTACCAGCACACCCACCAATGACTAAGACTATACATTAGAATCACTGGGAAACTTTTAAATACGCCAGTGCTTGGGCCCCCTTCCTAGATATTCTAATTTACTTATTTTACTCTGGGGTGTGTCCTGAGCAATCATATTTTTAAAATACTTCCCAAGTGTTCAATTTTGAAGCCAGGATCAAGAACCATGAATCTTTAAAGAATAAAACAACATCATAGAACATCATATTAATGTCTAGAAAGCAAAAAAATAAGTTAGTCAATAACCAATAATCTAAGATTCTGGCTAAGCAGGACTGGAAGGTACCACAAGTTTGAACAGTCATAGTGTTAAGTCGCATTGCTAGGGGTCAAGGTAAGTCAAGGAAGAACAAGGTACAGCTACTATAGGCCCAGGCAGGTGTGGTTCTGAATCTTTTCCCCAGCCTCCTTGCCACAGACTAGGGCCTGAAAAAGAGGACAACTCACAGAGGAGAGTAGAGCCCTGGTGAGAGAGAAACTTCCACCTGTATACACTGTACCTAAAAGCCAGCTCTACCCCTGGGCTTTACAGGGGCCAATAAATACTCCTCACACTTTGGGATTTTTGTGTTACTTATATCCAAAAGAAACCCTTTTCAGTCAGATGGGTATGAGCTGTGATCTCTATCTTTATCCTGACTTCTTATTGAGAAAGGGATCTTATTATGAACAAAAATGATGCCTACCTATGGCATAAGTGATTAATAATAATTATAATTCCTGGATCTGTAATGTCAGTGAAAGACCCAAAATATTCTATATTCTCATTTCTTCTGTTATTGAGTCATGCTTGTTTTTTTTTCTTAAGCTGGCAACACTTCCTATTGATTTATAAATAAATATCTGTGACATTTATGTTGCCTAACACAGGTGAGTACACACAGGACTCAAACTTTACCCTATGGTGAAAACTTTAAAGAAAAGTTAGTCAGATATTCTTATTTTGGATACATGGGGTGAGCCAATGAACCGAGAAACCTACCCACTATCAGAGTTCCTACTGTGTTTCCTACAAAAGCCAAAATATCCCATATTCCAGTTTTCTTTTAGATAAATGTTTATAGTTTATTTCAAGAGGTATGAACAAGGCAACTTGAAAGATCATTTATACTGCTTTCAGAACTCAAGGTAATTTTTTAAAAGGTGAGTGATAAAGAGACTCTTAACCAGTTAGCCAAGAGTCCACACTATACTTTAAAATTAAAATTACCCTCACATGAGTGAGGATCCAAGTAGAGTCTCACTTTATACCAATGAAGAGGTTCTGCAGCTATTGAAATGAGTAAGATAGTAATAGTTTTAATGGTACAATAATCAAATGATTAAGATTATGTGAAAGTAAGTAGGACCAATGTACCTTCAAGTGGTGGAGATTTTAAATAAAGGAGGATAGAAAATGGCTTTCATTATGTGGTTTATTGTCCAACTCAAATGATTCTTATGAGTAGTAGTACTATAATGTATAGAAGAGAGTTTTCCAACTGTATGACTTTTCTTTTGTCTTCTTCCACAGGTAGGATGTTTGGTTTGGTTTTACAGAACTTATTAGCTTAAAGCAAAACAACACATTAACAGAACCTCCAAACTTTTGTGAATGATTTTTTCAGAATTCAGAAAAGAATGACATAAAAAAATAATGGTAACACAGGGATAAATTAAGCCTATTTTATAAAGCTTTACCAGTATTGGAAGTAAGAATATTATTTTCCAAACAACAAAAAGCTATAAAACAGTTATATAATTGGCCTATTGTATTTATAGCCAAATTTTATTTCTTGTCTTATCAGCTTGCTGATCTTTTAATATTTTAGGTTCAAAAGAGAGAAGTGGAGATCAATGTTTGAGTAGCATCTATGCAAGACGACTCCTTGATTAAGTGGACATAAGACAATTCTAAATTCTCTTTCCCTGACAAGATAAGAATGTAGATTACTTCTTGCTGCTTTAAGGATGGACTAGATTCACAGAATTTAATATTCACTATTATGGATATTGTGATAGAATCTTAGGAACTTTAAGGGAACAAATTGTTTTTGCTTTTCTCTGCGTTTTGGTTTTGGTTTTCTTTTTCAGAAATATTTGAGGAAAAGTGTATATGCTTCAGTCAGGTCATGCTGGATGTTATTCAACCTTTTTTTCTCTACATTTCCTCTAAGGAGAAATATTATTTTAATCATTAAATTTAAACTAAATCATTTAAATTAACTAATTAATTAAAATGTAGATTCAATTAAAAGTTCCCTTAATGAGAGGAATTAAATATTAAGGAATAAAATTTTGTTGAGTAGAGTTGAGCTTTAGAGAACCACAAACTATTATAATATCTAAGATTCTTTTTGCTCCCTTTTCAAGGACAAACTTATACTCCTTTGGGAAGATTAAGGCTCGGATACCTGCACAACTAAAGCAAAATGAGGAAAGTGGGCTCATCATAAAAATCTTACAGAATCTTCCACAGCCCAGTTACAGTAAGTACAGCCAGGCTTCAAAAGAACTGCAAAGTAGTTCAGACAACAGCTAGATTCATTATCTCTTATCTGAGCTTTCTCTGAGCATCTCTTTCTTTCTGCTTCGCTTACTTTGAACGAGCAGCCTCCCAAATGCTACGTATTCACAAATGCTCTGGCATCAGTAGTGTACATACATCTCATTGTCCATCTCTTATTTGTCTGCTGGCAAGGAGAACACTGTTAACAGAAGGGTCATCTCAAACCTGGCTGACCAAGAAATCACGTAGGGGACTTGCAAAAATACAGATTCCTGTGGATTTTATTTAACAATGCAAGCTGCTCACTGCATTTCTGTTTCTTAATTTCTCTTTCACTGAATTCTTTTTAGTACTGTTTCTTTGCAGAGATGGTACAAATAATTAATTAAAGGTGTCCTGTCCTGTTGTTCTAGACTGACAAAAGGGCTTTCCTCTATCTTGCTTTTAAACGGAAAGTGCAGAGATTACCCTGAAGGAAATACACAGTTAAAAAAACATGAAACTTAAAATTCTTTAGATTCTAAGCTTAAGGGAGCACTCTCTCGAGTACAACACCCAGGCTGTCATGGTAGTGTGAGAGAGCTGGAGAGGAGCAGAAGAAAATGTGGAACCCAATTTGAGGAGCAAAGTAAGAACGAGGGGCGTTGTCTCTTCTTCAAAGGAGCCTTGAAGTTGGGGAAGAGGTGATGGGTGAAGGGGAAAGTACCCAGGAGAATTTCTCTAGAAATTCTGAATTGGGGATAAAAGAAAATAAATTCTGCATTTCATTTGGTGTTTGCTTCTGGCAGACTTGCACACATCTCCTGTTGACAGAGTAGGAGAAAGACAACAGGGACATGTTGGCCTACTTTGGAAGGCCTCAGCAATGATTACTCCTGAATTCCCCCAGACGTGTGCTAGAGTATGGCACAGCACCAGAAAAATATCTAGTGAGGAAGTAAAGACCCTAACAGCAGAGGTTATGGTGGGGGAAGCAGAAAGAAGCAGCTTTCCTGAGATTACCTGCACTAGGAAGCTGGGCAGGGTGCTTTGAAGGACATCTTGTGTGCCACCCAGTAAGCCAACATCAGCCCCAGACCTGATCACAATAGCCTACGCAGGCAGAAGCAACTGCACAGAACCAGGCCAGGATGGGAAAGCAGACCATCTTGTCACACCTCCTTTAGCTCCACACCCGCTGGACCCAGACCCATTGGACCTCTGAGGGAGGTGGAACTCAAAAGTTCAGCTCTGAACTTGACAGGGGCTAAAATAATACTGTACCAACACTTGTACCAGAATGGAAAGACTTTCTAGACCAGACTGACTATCCAAAAGATAGCAAATTTGAATACACAAATGTCCAGCTATAACAGGGTTCAGCTTTCTGAAACTAAGCGGGAAAGGACATCAATAATAGTTTAGGTTCTGCTGGCAAAACAAATAGAATTTTACTTTTATACAACCTTATTTGCAACTGCCCAAATCATATCTATTATACTCTCTTATCACTCCCAGAAGTGACCTTCATAGAACATGCTAAGGCACTGGATTGATTTATAATATAAATCCTTAAAACGCAGATTTTCTACAGATAATTTCAATAAATCTCAATTCTATTAGCTTAAGTTTCTCGGAGGAACAGATATTATAAAAACAGTGCTTCTTTCTGCATAGTTTGGATTAGAAAGAGAATGAATTAAAAAGAAAAAAAAATGCATCAGGAAAAAAATCTTCTTACAAATGTTTTGAGGCCTCTGTCTGTGCCCAGACTTTAGAGAAATAAGCAGGCTAAGGTGCGGAGTAAAGCATGATCCTGGCTTGGCACAGTGCTGGGCTCTGAATGTCAGTGCGTACAGGACAAGCTCTAAAACCCACCGCTCCAGTGTTTCTCCACCTCCTTTCCAAACATCACACAGTTTTCTTTCTGAGGCTTTCAAAGAACTGCATTTTAATTTTCTTTTTTACGACTACATCCTATGTCTTACTAGTTGTCTATCATCATTTCTTTTACCCATCTCTCTCTTTTAACACTTGGGTTGCCACCCCTTTCTTTATAAATAACATGGCTATGAATGTCCTCCAAATGAAGTTTCATGCACACCCACAAGCATTTCTCTGCCACAGATACTTTAAAAGTCTCTGAATTTTAAGTTTGGATAAATACCAAGTTATCCCTTCTTAAAGGTTTTCCGTTTTATACTCTCAGCAACAATGTCTAAGACTGCCTATTTTTTCATTCTCAAATTTTTAAATGCCCATCAGAAGAACAAACATTCATAATGAATTGTTTTAATTTGCTTTTTGCCATTGAGAGTAAGGTTGAATACTTCTTAAGTTTATTTACCAATATTTATATCTAATAATTACTTTTCTTATCTTAGCCACCAATCTAATGTGAATAGTAATGGCGAGCATGTTTTTCTGACCATTAATACAGCCATTAGCTTTTTAACTGTTAAAGCAGTACGTTTCACTACCAACTGTCTTAATGTTGAAATATCCTTGCTCAGGTATTTCATTTGGTTATGATTAATGGTTCTTTTTCTGTTTAATTTCCTTACCATTCAATAGACTCTTTTCAATTTGAAATGTGCCTTATATTGGGGAAATTTTTTTCTATGATTTCTATTATTTCTTCACTTCTCTCAAACATCTACCAAAAACAAAAACAAACAAACAAGCAAAAAGTTTGAGGGATGTTGGATCTTAAGTACTGACCCTCCATGTGCCTAGACTCAGTTCTTACTTACAATATTTTTCTCTCTTTATCCCTTTATGTTCTAAGACGTTTCCCCAACTTGATTTTCCAGATTAATTTTTTCTATGTCCTTTCTATTATTCAACCTTCTGTTAAATTTTAAAATCCGACATCGAAATTTTAATTTCCAAGAATTCTTCATTTTCTAATTGCTCTTTCCTTATAGGTATGTTCTATTTTGTGGACCATTAGTCTTTTTAGTGTCATTGAGGGTACTAATTAGGACTTATTTAATGTGTTCTTCAATTCCCTGAAGTATCTCTGTTGCCAACCATTCGCTAGTTCATTTGGTTCTTCTCTCGTGTACTGTTAGTTTTTGTCCAATGGCTGATGATGCTTGGTTACACATTCATTTTATAAATAATGTGTAAGGTTGATTAATGTATAGAACTGGAGTAGGTTTCTTCTGTTTCTCCATCATGCCTCTTCCTTGCCTGGAAAGGGGATAGGACTCTTCATCGGCCTGCCTGTTTTATTCCCACATACTCCAAACCCCTCCTCTCCACTGGCAAATAAGAAGTGTATTACTCACTCGAGGACAATATTGTCTTTGTCTCTCCACCCAAATTTCTCATGCGGAGCTAACGTTCTCTTTAGTCCTACAGTCAACTTATAGCACTCCTTGGGCAGCATCTTCACTTTCCTTTGAGTGCAGTTCTTAACTTCGAGCTTGGTGAGAGACTGAGGAGGGAGAAGGCTAAGCAAAATGTTCTAAAGTTTAAAAAAAAAAAACTTTAAAAAAGAAGAAGGAGGAGGAGGAGGAGGAGCAGGATGAAGAAGAAGAGGAGGAGAAGAAAAAGAAATCCTGATAACTTCCCAGGACTTCTTTCTTCTCTTCCTGTTAGTGTACTGGCTGGTCATAGCAGATTCAGAAAAATGTCATTCCAGAGTGGTTCCTTCCTTTGTGTCAGGCTGTGACGCCCTCTGCTTGGCCAGTCCTAGTCCTTATATCTTTAGTTCAGAAATTTCCTAATTTCTGGTAGAAATGATATATTTTACTGTTTACCAGCGCTGTGACATGTTTATATATTTTCTGTCATTTTAATGGGTTTTCAGCAGAAGAGGAAAAATATGTCCTCATTCCATCACCCTGATCTGGCCCCCTAGGATTCTTAGCCCCTCTCCTCAGCTCTTTCCTTGACTAAATGTTGGCTTTAAAAAAATCTTCTAAACCCATCAACCAGTGTGTACACCATCCTGAAATTTCTCTTTTTAAACATGGTAATTGTAGAGTAAGATATTCCCTTAGCATTTCTCCCCAAACTCTCTCACCTATATTAACACAAACAAGGACCCTGCAGTGAGGCTCCAAAGTCCAAAATGCAAAGTCCAACCAACAGTGAGATGTTCACATTTGGGAGGGTGCCTTGTGGGATTACACGATTGCTTCCTTCATCTCAGTCATTGCAGAAAATAGGTTAATTAACAGGCCAACTTCAGCCTTACTAAATTTATTATGAATTATATGTTGGTAAAAGGCCAACACTGGCATCCCTTTAACTAGTAATTATTGTGTTTTATTGTTGTGGACCTATAACGCATTAACAAGCCAGGACTCAGCTTTATTAGAATGCACGTGGCTCCTCAGTTCCATGCATATTTATTATGCGAGAGAATGGGATTCTTCTTCTCTAGCCTTCACTAATTTAAAAGAAGATATCCTCAATGAAATGTATTCAAATATTTTGACATTTTGCTTCACCTCACTTACAGAGCAGAAATTGTTTCTGACAGTTATTATACAGTGCTGGAATCCTGCTGCTTCCGCTGTTGAAGAACAGGTTGAAAAGACACAGCGCTTGCGTTTTGTTCAAAGAGTGATTTGGTGGCTTAGAAATAGCAGCACTGTCAGCTGTGATTCACCGAGAGTTTAGATAATATCCAGTCTGTAGTCACTGCTAGCATGGGCTTCCGGGCTTGGAGCGGAAGGAAATGAATGGAGGCTGGTGCCCTGAGGTTACCCAGGAGGATGAGTGTAAAATATGAAGCTGGCACTTGGCCACCTAAAATTTGGTAGACATCTCCCCCCAACCACATTATAACAGGCTTAAATTTCAAATGCATCCATTTACACAAGGCACACAACAGTAAATGTTAAATTGAAACACTGGGGCATTTCAGAAGCTTGAACTGTATAAAGCAATTAGAAGCAACATTTGATGCGTGTTTTCTTTGATCTTACTGCACTGAAAGCCAAAAATCACTCTCAGATCATCCAGAAGTGGGGCATGGGATGATAGACCACAGAACAACTAACAAACCTAATGAGCAACCTGATGTGATTTCTTTTGGGTACCTCTGGTTTATTCAGTAGACTTCTGCTCTGAATGCAAAAGTATTCTTCCAGAGTAATAGGATAAAATACTTTGTTGCAAAGGGCCTGACAGTAGCAGTGGCAGAGTTTGGCACCAAGAGATCTTCATAGAGCTACTGAGACCATCAGAATCGAAGATAAAACCACTCATCAGCCCTGCTGCCATTATTTATTCACATCCCATTTCACCAACAACAAGGCTATGTCTGAAAGCAGAACAGCAGCCCTGGGTCAAATCTGACCAGCTATGTGTTCAGAGGGGCCAACGGGTCTCAGTCGATCACTCAGAGATATAATTGACTCCTCTGGGCATAGGTTAAAGTGAACAGAGAGCCCATGTGGGGATTGAACCTGTTCTTACAGGTTAATAAACAAATACATGACAGACTGAGAATGCATGTTAAAAGGATGTTAAAAAAAGAGACTCATGGGGTAATGGCTCTGCCTTCAGTAGACCAGAACATCAAGAAATCTGGCTGGTGCAAGCATGCAATGGTGAGACTGAGGATATTTTGGGTTTGAAATCCACATTGATTGGGGCTGAGGCAGCCCAGCTAAGGAGTCAGCAAAGAGCCCAAGGGACTCTGTGGGAAAAAAGGATTCTGCAGTAGGTCAGGGGATTTATTTGCTGGCAACATCCTGAGGGACCTGTGAGTAAATCTGAAGGGCACTGAGGGGTGATGAAGCCCATTATTCATCAGAATGAGACATGGCCAATTCAACCCTCATTGGGGTCTCTTCCAGGCAGTAAAAGGTCATACCGCAGGAGCAACCTGGGAAATAGATGAGAAAAAGCTTTGCCACTTTGGGAAGATGAAAAGAAATGCATCTAGATTTTTTTTTCAAAAAGGTAAAGTTAGCCCTAAAGGAACTACAGAAAAAAAATGTCTACATTAGAGCAAGTAAATTGTAATAAAGTGAATAAAGCTGGTTAGGCAGGAAGGGAGGAAGTATGATCCCAAAGCATTAATCACACTGAATTGCAAATTATCTGTTCCTGTCTTATTCATTTTGATATTTCTAGTTAGTACCTTACAAAATGCTTGACACACAGTAAGTGCTAAATAAATATTGGTGAATGAATGTTAGACTTCTTCATCTCCAATGTAATCATAACAGGGAACCAGTGGGAAATTATATATTATAGTATTTTTGAGGCTAGCGTTAACCATGGCTGCCCAGATAACTTCTTAGGAGACATAATTTGTAGTGTTTAAAAATGTTCCATTGCCTAAAATATCTCCAAATTTCTGTATTTCTGGATCTTTGCAATTCATACATTTTCCACTGGTCATGATAATATAGCTATATGTGTTATCTCAACTGTTGGTGATATTACTACCCTATTTTATAGTTGGGGACCTGAGACCAAGTAACTTACTCAAGTTTACAGCTCTGGCAAATATCTAAATTAACTCCAGAGCTTGGGCTTTTCAGCATCCTCCTATCCTACCTCCTACACTATGACTAAAGGCGTTCAACAATATAAATATCATTTAAGAAAGAAAAAAAATGAACTGTCAATCATTAGCATATTTGAATTGGTTCCTCAGATTAATTAGCCAGTCACTGGGCTAGACTCTGAAAAGTGAGAATTTAAAAGTTTGTGAGAGGGATGTTTTTGAAAATTCTAATCCTAGAGCTCTGGCTTACTTTCATGCTTATTGTGTGCCAAGCATTCGTAAAGTACAACTAGGGACATATGAATCTATCTCTGTCTCTATAAGACCAGTTTCATTTTATGCCAGAAAAATTCCTTTTTTCACACGTGTATGCTACAAAAGATGCATTACTTATTTAAATTTTTAAATAAAATCTCAATTACCCATAGAATTGGGTAACCTTTTTTCTTAGCACTACTGTAGCACTAAGAGTTGGAGATCAAATTGAATAAGAAGATTCTCCAAGGGCACATCCAAAGAATAGCTTAATAAAATGTGCTATTGTCTTATTAACTGGGGAGTGTGGCCATATTACAGTTAAAAACTTCATTGCAGGAGAATCTCTATAGCAAAAGCACTATTCAAATGGTCATCTATTAAGGAATAATGGCAGGCTTTAGAAAGTGCCTTCAGTAAACATTTCATAGAAAAATGAAGCAGTTACCTACGTAATTCTTATGTACACTTGAGACCACCTCTTTTTTTCTCTTGAACTATCTAGAGATTTTTGTGAGGGTAAACACTTTGATATGAGCTAAATTTGCTTAGTTTTCTTTTCTCAACATAAAGAAGCTTTAACCAATGTGAATAGTTACAAAGAAAGGCAACATTTGTACATTCTTGAGTTTCCTAGGAAAATTGAGTGTTCCTTAGTAGAGATTTCTAGGAATTTACAGTAAATAGTATAAGAAACTATTTGAATAAATCTTTCTTCAGATTGGGCATGCAAAGCTTGGAAAGTAAGAGGCTGTCAGGTGTGAATATCCTTTGACTTCATATTTTTGCTGTCAGTTAAAGGCATCTGGATATAAATTAATCTACTATATAAAATATATTATATATCAACTATTAGATATGGTATATGATTTAATATGTTAATACATAACATATTAATACATTATATATAATTAATATGTATGAATCATAATCTTAAAATATTGATTAATATATTGAGGTATATATGTATTTATGTTGTGTAGAAGTATATTTAATGGTCTACTATGTGCCAGGTATTTATAATAACAATGACCTAACACTTACTAAATGCCAGGCATTGTGCTTTAAAAATCTCATCCTAGGACTTGATCAGGGAAGGTTTTATTGGTTACTCTTATCACAGTGTTTTATGGTAAAGATTTAAGTTAGAGGTTAAATAACTTACCCCAAGCCACTCAACAAGTAGCAGAACAGGGATTTGAAGCCAGGCCGTGTGACATCAGAGCCCATACTCTTAGCTACTTTATGGTACATGTGGTCTTGTCTAATTAATATTCTATAGCATTGATGATGAAGCTCCATTCCTGACTTATTTGTGTCTCTCTTTACAAATGAAGACCTGACATAGAGTTTGTGCCTCTTGCCCATCTTACTCAAATGAAGACTATTTTATGACAGAAAAAAAGCCTTCATACAAGATTAATAAATATATCCTTGTGCCTGGCTAAACACTTTCAAGTTGAGGGTCATCTCAAGCTAACACTGACCTGACCTCCTTTGTCGTATTCATTAATCTTCTTTCACTTTTGAAACTAATTCTGAAATACTAGCTCTGATTGTTTAATAGCACGTAAGATAAGTTGCACCTTGTTAGTTTGATAATGGTTTATTAAAACACAGAAAAGCTTGAAGCAATTCCTATTTTCTATCCAATTAAGTGGACTATTGTTCTTTACTAAAGTATTAAATAGTCTAACTATAGCTCATCCAGAACTTTCCAAAGCTTTTCGTGGCTTTCCAAATTAATGCAAAGCTTCACTATACATAGCATTATCATTAAAATTTAAAAAGTGCCTTATAATTTTACCTTTATTTTCACACTTAAATAACAAATCATTAAACCTGAAAACATTCCGTTAAAAGTTAAATGTTTTAATATTACCAACATTTACTCAAAGTGCATTTCAAGTAGTTAATATGCCTCAGATCATGATCTTTTATTTAGACAATCCATCAAAATAATTTTCAAGTTTTTTTTTTTTGAAACATACATTTACTTATTTGGGCAGTTTGGTGTCAGAAAACTTAATTTTCTCTGAGTGTTGAATTTAACATGAGATAGGTTAAATTCCACTTCTGATATTAGTAAAGCTATAGTAGCTTTCTTTTGGTTTAACTTTGCATGATATAGCCTTTTTATTCTTTTTTTCTTATTTTTTTTCAGCTTTTACTGTGATACAATTGATAAATGACATTATGTAAGTTGAAGGTATACAACATGATCATTTGACACACGTATATATTGTGAAATAATTACCACAATAAGGTTAGTTAACAGATTCATCACCTCACATAATTATATCTTTTTGTGTGTGGTGAGAACATTAAAGACCTACTCTCTTAACAACTTTTAAGTATAAAATATACTTATAATATGGAGAAGTAGCCCCAGGTGAGACTATATATAGATTTCCGGGTAGTGACTAGTGGTCTAGATGCCCAGTAAGGATGCTGAAAGGAAACGACTGAAAATTTAAAGACATAGAGGTCTGGAGTAGAGGCATATGGATAGATATAGGTGTATGGGCCTGAAATGTGAGAAGTTTTATATCACACATTAATGGCTACCAGGAAGTACATACCACACAAGAGGCGCTGAACAACCAAGCAGACAAAATGACCCTAGTCAGCCTTCATCATTAGCCAAAACTGTTTTGATGGGCGTACAAATGAAATGGTAAGATGGAGACTACATAGCCACTAGGACTCACCAAGATGATAGTCTAAGGTAAAGTAACAGAATGGATAGTGTAGAAGGGTTAGGGTAGTACAAATTATATCCCAAAACAAAGTGTAGCAACAAGGTCTATATTTTATCCCACTAGTTCCTATCAATAATTTTCCCCTCAGGAAAAGGAGGGGAAAGAAGTTTGTTCCCTGAACCTACACAGAGGAGTAGAGGTGCATAGCACAAAGGCCAGAATGCAGTGGCAGTGAAAATACATCAGCCATATCTCCTTTTGTGAGGCTCATAATTGACTGATCACCTCCAACTGCAGCCCCTGTGGATCTACCAATGAAGGAGCACGGGGCGGGGGTGGGGGGGGGAGCGGGGGAGGGCACTAGAGCAGGCTTATTCCAGCAAAACACAGGACTCTTTTAAAGAGCAACTTTGACTTACGGACCCCCCACGCCCAACAGCCTAGCTGGATCTTTCTTAGAACCGTTCTGAATTCTGAGACTTTATCTGTATCAATCCTCTTCTTTCCTTTCATAGGAATCAGACCTGCTTTGTGAATCGAAACCTCTCTCCACCTTCTCCTGCTCCCTCCTCCGTCCTGCACAAGTGTTTCTCCCAATACATCTCTTGTACATCTATAACTGTTTTGGTGTCTCTTTCAGGAGGACCTGAACTAACACAGAGTTCCATTTGATTTTTTTAAATGTGTTCTAGTTTTTTTGAAATTCTCTATCTATACATTCTTGAACATATTAACCACAGCTATTTTTAAGGTCCTGCCTGATAATCCTAATATCTGGATCAACTATAGGTCCCTTTTTATTGCTTTTTCTTCATTTTTGAATATTTTGTCTAGTTCCTTGGCATGCCTAGTAACTTTTTATTGAATCCTGGACAACATGTTTTTTTAAATCAAAGAAGTTCTATTTGATATCTTTTTTTTTCCCCCCAGAAAAGTTTTACTTCTGGCTGGCAAAGTATGAACAGATCACCTTGATCCAGTCAAAGTGGAGTTTGAGGGTTTTTTTAGAACAGATATGTTTCTGGTTTAGTTTTGCTCTTAGAGTATATTTACTCTTATGGTATAGCCTCCTACGCTCTTAACTGAAAATTTAAGATTCTTTACCGTTGCCCCTCCATATTGGTGGGCTCTGAACCACACCCTCTGCTTTTGTAGACCCTATATCTCTGCTCAGCTCTTTATATTCCCAGGTGCCACTTTTGTCTAGTGTCTTGGCACCTCTCCTTATATCTTCACAACTTACAATTCTCAAGGAGAATCTGCATGGAGAATTTCTGGGTCACTTCTCTGTACTTGCCTTCTCTCCTAGCTCCTCAAGTCTTGACTACCTTGGCAACTCTAAACTCCAACTTTTATCCTTTCAGTCCAGGGAAACTGCAGAAAGCTTCGGGCCACCACTTTTTGCCTAGCTCCTTTTCCCCATTTCTTGGATCAACAAATGACTGAAGATAAAAATAGATGCAAGAGTGAGGCTTTTAGTAGTTGATAGATGGTCACAGGGATGGGGAGCACAGCATAGGGAATGCAGTCAGCATTAACATAATGGCTAGCTGGAGAGCCAAAGGAGAGAGGGAGCAATCAGGGGTATCATTTCATAAACTGTATAAATGTCTAACCGATATACTGTATACTTTAAACTAATAATAAAAAAAATTTTTTAAGAGTGAGGCTCATCTAAGTATGCTTTCTTTCTCTTCTATATCTTGGTATTGCAAATCCTGGCTTCCCTGATGGCTTTTCCATACATTCAAACAATTTTTCTCTTTCTAAATTTATTTCTACAGGTTTTGAATGTGCCACACTTCTTCCTAACCCCAGGTCTTCGCACATGCTCTTTGCCTCTCTTACAATACCCTCCCCACCTTCTCTACCTATTTAGTAACTACTCTTCTTTCAGATATTACCTCAACCATCTCTTTTTTACATCCTTGGCTAGATCAGACACTCTTATAGGCTTTCAAGGCATCACACCTACCTCTATTTTCTAGCTTGTATCATTGGTATAACTTTACATTTACTAATGTAATTACTGGATTAAATAATCTCCTGCTGTACTATAAGATTAGTGTGGGCATTTATCATGTCTGACCAACATTTTATCTCCAGTGGCTAACAAGTACCTGATATGTAAGGAATGTTCAATAAATATCTATGAATGAATATGGTGTTATAATCACCTTTTGAAATCATTCATCCACTATATCGAATATGAATATATGAATTAACACTCTGTCAGTGAGTGAATGAAGCCAATAGCTAACAGCTGAATAGTGCCCTTCTCACTAATAATTATACTGTCTGTGTGTTGGTGTGTGTGCATAATTGGAATCGAGTTACACATGGTAAAAATGTAAAGTACTCAGTAGTGGGAAAGAGATGTCTTGGACAAGTACTTGAATATTCATTGAAACCAGAAAACTGTAAAGATCTCCAGGGATGTAATTTCAGATTCTGATAAGAGCATTTATGCAGTAATTCATTGAGCAACTCTACCAAAATGAAACGCTGACAAAAAAAGAAGGAAGATCAAAGAATGCTTTCAAGGACAGAATAGGCATCGGGCATTGCAAAAGGGTAGTATGACGTGTATGGCAGAAAGATTTAGTGAAAGGGAGAAACAGCAGAAAGAATTAGCTTCTGCGGAGAGCAGAAAGTTCAAAGTGTCATGTTACCTGTCTTCAATACAGATCAAAAAATACCCCAATATTCCCACCTGCCTGACTTTACAAAACAAAATAGAGGTGAGCTGTGAGAGATTAATTCCAAATAGCCTAATCATTCTGTTGAAATATCCCAGGAGGCCCAAAGCATTCTTCACATGGCAAGGACTTCCACTACTTTGCTAAAAAAACAAAAACAAAAACAAAAAAACCCTGAAAGTCAGAAGTTTAAATGTTGGACAGAATATTAGGTGGTACACGGAAGTAGTTAAGGTTTACTACAGTTATCTGAAGCCAAAATGGTCATTTAATCAACTCACCCATATAATCAATCGTATCACCCCAATTAGCAGTTTCACAAACTAGTCAATTTAGTCACATGTGGACTGAACAGCTCCACAGCAAGATCTCCAAAGCTAAGGTCTGTTCATCTTATCTGAAGCCAGACCTTACTACACAGACTGCATGTTTAGTTTAACTCTAACATTCCCAAAAAAGGTGCAGCAGAAGGGTTTCTAGTCCAGTTTTGGGGGGGGGTTAGATACATCCAACTGATGGCATTAAATCTGGAAATAAAAATACACTGAATAGCACCATGTGCCAGACACTGCTAGGGGCTGGGGCTGCCATGGTAGTTTGAACCATAGACTCTATTCCTGGCCTCATAAAGTTTACAGTCCATTGAGGAATAAAAGAAGCATTAAGCAAATAAACAAACAAATGTAAAATTATAACTGTGGATAGCTACCAAGGAGAGGTATATGGTGCCGTGGGACCCTGAAGTCAGGGGGACTGGTCTGGATAGGGGAAGCTCCCTTGAGAAAGTGACATTGAACTGAGAGCTGGAGGGTCAGGGAAACTCATTCCAGGCAGAGAGAACAGAAGTGTGTGTGCATATTCTCTTGTAGTATCTTGTTAAATTTTTAGAATTTTTTTTTTTCCTACAATACCCCAAACTCCTCCCTCTCCCCTGTATGTGTTGTACTTGTTTTGGAATACAGCAGACAGCCATACCACTTCTCTCACAATACAAGCTTCCTCAGTTCCATCGACCCTAGTGGCCCTGAGGGGAAAAGAAAACAGCAGAAGGGAAGAGAGGGAGAAAGCTCTACATACATCAGGGACCATAAAAAGAGTATGGCTGCCATGTCCTGGAGAGACCAACTTTATGACCACATGTCGGCATCTTCACAGGTATTGGGACAACTGCCAGCCCTCTACTCTGGCTGAAATGGCAGGGGTAATGGTGAAGAGAGCAACTGGTCTCCACATTAGAGCCCTCCACATTAGTTCTCACAAACTCTTTCCAGATGAGTCGGAAGCCTGTGATGGCTCTTTACCTCCTAGGTCTCAGGTCTTTCAGGAAAAGTATGAAAGACACGGGAGACAAAGCCAGGGTGGAGGGATTTGCATTCCAAGAAAATAACCACAGGAATCAGTAATTTTGGAGATATTACTGTAATTATAACAAAAATAAGAAGTGAAATCACCGATCACTGTAAATGACTTTGTAATGAGTCTAAAGCATGGCATTTTCTTTTTCTTGGTGTCATTTGGCCCATAAGGCAAAAAGCAAACAAGGCAGGCAGCTTTGAATGGGCTTTTAATAACTTTGTCTATGACTTTACTACACCAAGTGTACTGTTAAAATACCAACAATAAAAACACTCAACAGCCCACATGCCAGATGTCTTCCACTGGTCTGATGGTCTTCAGTGGTTGCTTAGGCCTGTGTTGGTGCTAACATATTTTACAAGACTAATGAAGAAACTATAATTCTCCACAAACAATTATCTTTGTTTCCATGAACAGGTAAGTGCCTTTGTTGATGATGGTTAACAAATGATACAGACAATATGGAGGTTGCTGGATGCGGGCAGAGCACACAATAAAGAGCATGGAGTCCCAAAGTAGGACAAGGGGGTTTATATACAGAACATGGGATTGGTGCAATGAGCCAAGATGGCTTAGGGATGATGAAAAGAATTAGCTGGGGTAGCAAGAGTCAGGTAAGCTTACTGAGTATTACAGAAAAGCTGAAATCTGCACAATATGGAAAGCAAAGCAGAACTCATAGAAGCATTAAGGGAGATTGCAGAGCTTACACTGGGCAAGGAAAAGGATAGACAGTAGGTAGAACAAAGTTTCCCTAGATACCAGAAACAAGGAAATCCCAAACTGTGGAGTCGGGGCATTGCCACTGTTGAGCCATGAGCCACTGACAAGCCTTCTTCTTCCCCAGGTGCCAAGAACCAGGCTGGACTGCTATGGCAATGCAGTGACCTGAAACTTAAGGGTTAAGTCTGTACTTGAGATGGCAAGAACCTGCCCAGAGAAATATGACAGTGGCTACTGGACTGGAAAGCAAATGGAGACTAAAATGACCTCAGGATTTATTTATTTAAGACAAAACAGATGGGATAAACTAGGTAATAGGCTAAGTTATGTCAAATTGAATGTAACAGGGGTGACCCCACTGGGTCAGAGTTACAGAAGGAGGGGTCTTCAGAATCCAACAGTCATGCTGCTGTAGGGGCCCCCTTCCAAAGGCAGGAGGCTATCAAATCAAGCATTCTTGACACCTCAGCTTATAATGAAGCTCCATACACAAGCTCCATAGGAATAATCATTGAACCTTCCCCTCAGTTCTAGGAATATGACTACGGCTTGTGGTGGCTTCTATGAAAGTGGACACAGACAATGCATGGAAGTGAGTGTTCAA
The DNA here is from genome assembly GCA_003508835.1 of Eonycteris spelaea. NCBI lineage: Eukaryota > Metazoa > Chordata > Mammalia > Chiroptera > Pteropodidae > Eonycteris > Eonycteris spelaea. The sequence continues at coordinate 13,228,263 of PUFA01000018.1, read as the reverse complement.
ACCATTCTAGCCACACCACCTGGCCATGCCCAGAGTTATCGGCGCTAGGGGCTATATGAAAAGCAGAGTTGTTCTCATTGGTGGCTCTTAAACCATTAAGTTGCCACATCAGCCCCACTCACCAGCTTGGTCTGGGGGTTTTATGCATTCAATGGGGGGGGGGGCACTTCTTCACATCAGAAATAGAGCAGACAATCCTAGATTTAACATTTTATCATCATCAGTTCTCATCATAAGTCTCTCATTCTTCATGTTTACCCTGCTCTGGACTGACAGATGCAACAGAACACATATATATGTTCTTTAGCTGAGATGATCCTCATTCTCTGCGGATGGAAGGGGAGTAAATTCATGTAACAAATATTCAGCCTTTGTGCAAAGCTCTACAGAGGGTGTGTGTGGCAGACCAAGTACATGACCAGGAGGTACATATTTAGGGACAGAAGACATTAGTACTCAGAATTTGGGCTCAAAAGCAGACAGCACCTCTTTAGGTCAAAGGGTGATAGTGGTGGAATAAAGAGTCCCAGTAATTCAAAATGAGAGATGTGAGGGCCTGGGATGCAGAGATCTAGCTCCTTCCCCTCCTCCCAAACTTGTTTTCATCGCAACAACCACACAAATGTCTCTCATATTAAACTATAGCTGAGAACAAGAGATTTGACAGAATTTTCACTTTTCATCTGGATGATTCAACATCATGTAGAAACAGCTCCTGTGGACCTCCTAAGGAGGGAAGGGTGGGAAACAACTTATCTCGAAAGACTTATTTTTAAAAAAAAAAAAGTTTAGAAGCCACTAGGTGTTTGGTACTTATTTTCAAGGCTATAAATCCCACAGCAGGTGTGCCTAGACAATCAGGATAGGCAAGAACTCTGATAAATTCAATGGTAATACTTAGGGCCATAGAAACCCTGGGAGGCTATAAATAGTCATTAGGAGTGAGATGTTGCTGAACACCAAGGGAGAAATCCACCAATGGAGCAGAAATGTAAATCAGGAACCACTATGCTGAAATTATGTTTTCATATTAAGTATAAAGGAAGAAAAAGGAGAAAAAGCAAGAACTAGATTTCCTTCCAATGCTTAGTCAGAATTTGAGCCATTTCAGAAAATATGCAAAGAGAGAGGGAGAGAGGTAAGCAAGGAGGGGACCCCCGCCCCTGCTCCCTGCCCAGTTTCATGCAAATATATATCTAAAATTGGCAGGTTCAGTCTGGATGTTCTAGCTGTGTCCACAGTCACAGTAATTTCTATCATCTTTTGGTTGTCAAGGTTGGGTTTCTTTTTATGAGAACAAAACTTATTGGTAAACACTATTTACTTCTCACATATTCTCCAAGGCCATTTGATAAGTCATTCTTGAAGTGTGTAAAGGTCCTTATGGCAAAGGCACCATGCATATGTAGTTATAATCATTTTCACTTCTTCCCTGTTTTCACCCCAAAAACTGTATATTTTAATCATCAAAGTGCTTTCGTTTATTGGATTACATCTCACAAACTTCAGGGAACAATAGAAATGTATTTCATCATATTTAACAATGTCGTTTTTAGGTTGTTTCTGTTTGTAGTTGTCCTTTTGATCATCTTTTCCATGAATGATATTTCAATTATTTGGGTAGGTCACCTTGAAATGTATGTTTGCACTACATATACAGAACTCTATGGAAGTCACATTTTTTGAGGTTCTCTCTCTCTCCTTTTTTAAATCAAATTTCACATATGGATTTATAAAGCGATTATTGTTGCAAATATCTAGCGATACAGAATCAGAGTGGTGAAAGAGTCAGTAATGATATTGTTATACCACTTAATATGTTCTTGGCTGACCCACACAGACCCTATTTCAGAAAATGCTCCCAGAGACCCAGAATATAATTGATTTATTTCCTCAGTCAGGGAAGGATGGTCATTTATTAGTGATTGAAAAATGAGGTTCGGCATCAAATACTGTTTTATTAAGCCCTCCATGTGTGATCAGACTAAAAGAAAGAAGGCTGTGAGTCCTGAAAATGAATAAAGGGGATAAAGAGTAATAGTGAAGAGCATCAGCTTTAAAGGTGAACTGACTGGATTCAAGTCCTTGTTCTACTACTTACTAACTGTGTAACCTTGGCCATTAACTTCTGTGTCTCAGTAACTTCTTCTGTAAAATGGCAATATTGAGAGTACCTGCCTCCAAGGTTATCATGAGAATAAATGTATCTATATAAAGCCCTCAGCACATAGTACACTCTGTACAAATACTTAATTGGAAGAATAAGCATGTGTGTGCATATATACATATACACATGTGTGGGTATCTGTGGTGTGTGTGTGTGTGTGTGTGTGTGTGTGTGTGTGTGTAAGATGAGGCTTAATGCTGGATCCCTTCTCTACCACTGTCTTTCCCATATATTAAGGTAGGTGGCCATCAGGTCCTATGAGTTCTCAATGTCTCTCACATCTGCATCTTCTTCTCCAACCTGTTGCCAGGTCTTACTCCAGACTCCCTTTACCTTTCTCTTGATAGCTGAACCACTGCAATCGTTTCCTGACCCCAGCCCTGGTACCCTTAGAACCCACCCCACCCTGCACACTGACTCCAGTTCTGCTTTCCTATAATCATGTCTTCCTATGTTTAAAAAATGTTGATGTCTCCCAACAACCAGCAAGATGAAGATTAAATGTTTTACCCTGGCCTTCAAGGTCTTTCATATCCTGGCCACAGCCTATTCTCACAGCATCATTTCCCACTATTCACCAGCATTGATACTTTGCCAAATCAAGTTAGTCTATCTGGAGCAATAGCATGTTGCCATGTTCCTAATCTTAAGCCAGTACTTGGAGTCTAAGAAACTGTTTAAAAGTTTTTAACCATAAAAGATTGCCAGATGGGAGAGTGTTGAGGAGGATGGCTGAACAAGAGGAAGGGATTAAGAAGCACAAATTGGTAGTTACAAAATAATAATGGGGATGTAAAGTGTAGTCTAAGGAATATAGTCAATAACACTGTAACGGTGTACGGTGTCAGATGGGTACTAGACTAGTCAGGGGAATCACTTCATAAATTATATAAATGTCTAATCACTGTGTTGTACACCTGAAACTAATATAATATTATATGCCAACTGTAATTGAAAACTAAAAAATATTTTTAAAAATCTTTTTTAACCATCAGAATCAAGGGAAAATCAGATGAAGAATATATAGAATCTTCTCTATGCCAACATCTTTCCTCCTTTCATACTATTACCCTGAAAGAGAAAGCAAAATTACACATCACCACTGTGAACAGCTTTGAGAACACAAAGGACTGGTTGCATTCATCTACATTACAGATGCCATTCAGACTATTCCGGATCAGGATCTCAGCAAGTGTGGGGACTCTGGTTAAGGTCAGGATGGTCTCCTGAGTAAGAGGCTGTGTGATAAAGACAAGGGAGCCTGCCGCGCCCAGCATTAGTGAGGGAAGGAGCAAGAAGACTAATGAAGGTAATTTAGTGACACAGTTATTATTGCTGCACAGCAAATTACTCCAAAACAGTAGCTTAAAATAAGCATTATATTTTGCTTATGATATCACAGGTCAGAAAATGAGGAAGGATTCAGTTAGGCACATCTTCCTAGGGCTAGAAATACAGATATGGGAGTCATGGATATAAAGTTTGTAGTTGAAATCATGGTGGAATATGAGGTTTTTGGGGAGAGAATGTGCAGAGAAAAGGAGAGGGCCAAGGGCAGCACCTTGGGTACACCAGCCTTTACAGGGTCAGCCAAAAAAGGACTATCTTATTCATTTTTAACCTGCACACCCTCCTTACATACAAATGATTCCTTGGAAAAGAATGTCTGCAGCCACTAAGAAAATAGGTGACCAAAAACTGCTTTCCTTGTTGGTTCTTCCTTGGAGTCTCTCTTATAGTGTCAGCCAGCTATAGGCTGAGGCTGCAGTCGTCTAAAGACTCGACTGGACTGAAATGAATACACGTTTTTGAGGTGAATTAGATAAAAAGAAACATCAGCATTATCAGTCAGAATAAACTAGGTTTTCCTGCAATAACAAATAACCACACAATCTCAATATCCTAAACAACAGAGGTTTATTTCTTGCTCATATTACATGCCTATTCCAGACTGATCGAAGGCTCAGTTCCACATCATCATCATTCATTATCCAGGCTATATTGTCTAGGCTGATAGAACAATCGCAGTCTGGAATACTAGTCACCATGAAGAGAGAAAGGAGAAGATGGCAAAGCCCATAGTGATTCTTAAAGCTTCCACGTGGAAGTGACACATAGCACTTCCATTCAGATTGTGTTGGCTCAAAATGTGCCATGACCATGCCTGAGCTCAGGGCCAGGAAGGAACAATCTTACAACATGCCCCAAATGAGAGAGAGAACCAAATCAGGGACAGCACTGATGATTAACAGAATGCTTATTCACAACAAAAAAGTTGGCTTTTGGTTGGGAGATCAGAGGAAATTTACTGGAGGTAACCAGGACATGTAGCATTTGGGTTCTACATAAAAGGTGGGAAAGATTTGAGTAAATGAGATGGAGAGAGAAGAGGGAAGAGAGGAAAAAAACATGGCAATAAAGCACAAGGCAGAGGAAGAGTCTCATTTAACTGGAACACAAGGTACTAGTTCATTCTAAAAAGACTTTATGCTGAAGAAAAAGATAAATTTGCTCTACAGCAAACATGTAAGATTGATAAGCTCAGGAGTAAAATGATATGCTAAGTTACAGAGTGAATAATAGGGTTGCACGATAGACCAGAAAACCAGGTTCACAAAGTAAATGAAAGATAAGCCTTGAGGATGAGATTTAAGAAATAACTTTTGGCTTAAATCACAGAGACAAGAAGTATCCTGCTGAAATTAGGAGATCATAATAATAAGAGAATGCCTGGCAAGTGGGGACATGCACAGTCTCAGGTAAATTGTCAGTCTTCTCTCATGAATAAAAGAATAAACTACATGGCTTTTGGTTTTAGATGCCATTGCGCTACTAACATTCCCTGAGTTCTCTGGGTAAGAGCAATTATTAACATTAGAAATATCGTCTTTTGTCATGTTCATCACATAGTAGAAAACTGGTAGTCTCTTTGTTTCTCTGAAAACCAATTTTGGTTTAAAGTAATAGATGCTTAACTATCAAATAGCAGTTAATATTCTCCTTAATGTAAGCTCCCGGAAGGCAGGCCTTGCATCCTATTTAAATTTATGTCTGTCTCCGCTGCAAGCGTAGAGAAGATATTCAGTAAAATGTGTTCAATTGTCTACAATAAAGAAAAAAAAGTATCGGGAATTACTTCATTTGGGTTGTTCATACTTTGCTTTCAAGGCAAATATTTTGCTTAAGTAAGATTTTTGCCTGCATTAAGCTTTCATGAGCAGAAAATATGTGGTTTGAATACTAATGTGGTGAATTTCGATTTTCTTATAATTTTATTCTATGGTAGGCTCCCTTCTCTCTCTGTGTTTTTGCAGTACCTGTCAACTTCTCACCCTGGTGAGCTGAGGGGAACAACTCAGTAAAAAACACCAACAGCCTTCTAAAAACCCTTGGCTGGGAGCGTTTCTGAAAGAGTCAGCTTCCAGCTTCTTCTCTCAAACACAACACATTCCCTGAGTCCTACCTTCCAATGTACTGCTCCAAAACTAAGGAGAAAAAAAGGTGGAAAGTACAAAGGGGAATATTCTTAGGCGTTGGCTACTAATGTAGCCCCTCCAGTTTTCCGAGATTTAATATAGTATATAACAGGAAAAAATATTTATTGCCTTTTAAAAGAAAAAGCCATTTAGAAGGCACCTCCATCTTCTGAGGGACTGGGTATCCTTGCCTTAAACCAGCCAGGGATGGGTGAGGAATGTCCTTGTGCCAGCCAGACCCAAGTGAATAGGGAGCATGGAGCTCCGCATCTTAGAGGCCAAGTGGGTAGATGTTTGGGTGAAAGTACATCAGTGAGGATGGACAAGCACCACCAAGCTAGCTGGGTGTGAGCTGTACTGTAGCTGGCATAGAGCCGTCTTTGGCAAAGGATTTTTACCAAATTGATCATATTAAGCAGGTAAAAATCATTAGACATTTTATTAAATTTTGTTTAATAGAAAGTCTCCTGATTATTCTGTTTCATTTGTGTGGCATAGTGTAAAAACAGGCCTCGATTTCGACTGTGGCACTAATGCAACAGGCACTAATGTGAGCATGGAAGAGCTTCCATATACAGAGACGTAAAAGGGCCAGGTTGGAAAGAAGCGAGAGGGGACTTTGTGATGAGATTTGTCTGGAGGGAGCTATTATCTGTTACCTACGATTAGTGTGAGGATCCTCAGTGGGAGTGCGACTCCACCTCAAGCCTAGTGAGGACTCTCCCTGCGATGGAGCCACTGAGAGCCGTGTCCAACACACCTGAGAACCACAGTGGCAGGGCGAGCAGCTCTCTGGGTCAGTCTGGTCTGCACCTACGATGTCAGTGTTTCCCCTGCGCCAGAAGGAAGCCACAAGGGAGGGAGATTTTCTTGGGTCCTAGACTCCAACAGGGATCTCCACCACTCCCCAGGAGCCCAGGAAGAGGTCTCATGGGACCCCACCAACATTAAGGGAACTGCAGGTCAGAGGTCCCAGTGATGAGACTCTCTGAAGAACCAGGAAAGCGCTACAACAGAAGAACCCATGCCCTACACCCCCCTCCCCCAGTTCTGGCTCTGGTGGAAATAAAAAGCAGCTGGCAAACAGAAAATGAAATAAGTCAATCTCAGGTCTTAGCGTGGGGGTGGATATTCAGGGCAGAAGTCTTATTATCAAAAAAATCGTTTTAGCAATAGTTTAACATTTGGGCCAGAAAAACCTCATTTTTAAATTCTGATGTTGTTTTTAGCTTAAAGGGATCATATTTTACCTAAGAGTAAGCATAAAAGTCAGGAGATCTTCCATCCAAGGTCAGAGAGTCTCCTCATTGCCTAAATTTTAAGTAAGCGGCAGAAGCAGACACCAAGTAGTGTTTTAGCATTTATAGGAAGCCATGCATTCAATGTAGCAGTTACTCTGACGATTACCTTCTGAGTCCTGACTGTGATGTCACGACGTCTAGTGACATATGTATGAAAACTGCCACCATCTTTCATGTGATGTGAAAATATACAGTTTTCAAAGAGAAAAGATTCAATCTACCCATCTTGATCCCTTGAAACTTCTGTAAGTAATAAGGAAGGCATTTTTTTTTTTTCAGAGATCTTGTTTTCTCGTCAGTGACCTCAGTACAGGCAACTCTTTTTCACATGTTACAGGTCATTAAGGCTTAGGATTTTAAACTAAGATAGGAAAATAAAACTACAGTTTTCTGATCCATCCATGAAATTGTCCTGCAACTTTATTCTACTGTAGCTATTTGCTGCCATCTCTTTAGATGCGGAGCTACTAAAAGTTTCTAGTTAACAGGGTTCTTGGTCCTCTGCTAACAGGAACCTTTCGAATCTTAAAGGGGTGAATGTGGGCTATTATTCTGGCAGAGTTAACAACGAGAGGGGGATGGTGCCCTTGACTGCAGTGTGGTTACACGTGGGCTGCACCACGCTAAAGGGCAAGGGTATTTCTGATTGTCAAAGTGAGCATTCAAAATGACTTTTTTATTTAAAAAAATGATAAAGATTATTCTTTATCTTCAAAGTGGTCCTTTTGAAAAATTATGATATTTCTACAAAAGATGACAATCTGCCAACACAGAATAACTTGTGAATGCAAATATTGCTCACTTCATTGTTCCAGATTTCTTTCAGAAGCTACATAATCTTACTTTCTAAAAAATGTAGGCTGCAAAGTTAATAGAATTCAAAAGGACTACCTTTCAATCTGAAAAGTTATAAAGATGTGAGTTCTCCAAGTCTTTAAGGAAATCCAATTATAGGTCTTTTTATTATTATTATTCAAGCAAAGACCAAAAGAGGAGCTTTTTTTCCTGGTGCCATTTGCTCAGCAGGAACTCACCTTGATATTGGAGCTGATTTCCCTACATTTCTCATTAAGGAGTTACTACCAGATACCCAATCTCAGACACTATGTTTAAGCATTCCAGGTTGCTCTGCACACCTCAGATGTATACTTTCACACTAGTTCATCTGTGGCATTCAGTGATGAGACTAGGATAAGGCAAGCGAAGTACCTAGGACACAAAATGTAAGGAGAAACTCACTCTTGGGGTCATGAACGTTCAGGGTGAGAATATTGCCTCCTTAAATGCTACATCAAGGCACCTCGTTCCCTCACCTGGTCCTGGCCCAGAGGAACTTGTTACTTCTAAGTAATTCCCAATCATTAAAAAAGAAAATAAAAACAAAGTTTTAGTAGTTTAGTAAAATGTGTACTAAGTTGCTTTGGAGACTTTCAAAGAACAATGATTTAATATTTGATCTTCACACAAACAGGGAGTTGAGTGAAATAGGCATTGACTTCTAAAGCCTTTTTGTGAACTACACACAAAAAAGTCATCCCAGAGAGAGAGCAGGACTCTGTGAGGTATTCAAAACACAAGGTATCTGGAGACATTCATCTTTGCTCTAAGAGAGATGGTCTTATTAGTTTTGCCCAAATAAGCTAGTATATTTAATATATTGACATGTCTATAACAATCCTAACTGTAATTGCCCTTTTTCCTTCACCTGTCATCATACTAATTAAACTATTTCATGTGACATTTATTTATAGTAGTCAATTTTCCCTTGCCCAGGTTTTGGTTATGGTTAGTTTCTATCAGTTTTTACAATGGTGCTATTTCTATAACATCACAAGCATACAGACTTCTGCCTTTAAGACTATGTGAGACTCCTGAAAGGGAGAAGATGCTTGTCTATGATACATCTGATAAGGGGTTAATATCCAAAATCTATAAAGAACTCATACAGCTCAACAACAACCAAAAAAAAAAATCCAATTAAAAAATGGGCAGAACATCTGAATAGGTATTTCTCCAAAGAGGAAATACAGATGGCTAATAGACATATGAAAAGATGCTCAAGGTCATCAATCATCAGAGAAAGCCAAATAAAAACTACAATGAGATATCACTTCACACCTGTCAGAATGGCTATCATCAATAAATCAACAAACAAGTGTTGGCAAGGATATGGAGAAAAAGGAAACTTCATGCACTTTTGGTGGGATTGCAAATTGGTACAGCCACTGTGGAAAACAATCTGGAGTTTCCTCAAAAAAAATTAAAAGTAGAACTACTTTTTGACCCAGGAATCATACTTCTGGGTATTTATCCAAAGAAAACCAAAACACTAATTTGTAAATATTTGTGCACCCCTATGTTTACCACAGCACTATTCACAATAACCAAGATGTGGAAGCAACCTAAGTGCCCATCAATAGACAATTGGAAAATTGGAAATTACGGTGCATATACACAATGGAATATTATCATCCATAAAAAATGAAATCTTACCATTTGCAACAACATGGTTACCTAGAGGGTATTATACCGAGTGAAATAAGTCAGATAAAGAGAAATACCATGTGATTTCACTCATATGCGGAATCTAAGGAACAAAAGAAATGAACAAATTAAATGAAAACAGACTCACAGATAAAGAGCAAACTGGTGATTGCCAGAGAGAAGAGTGGTTGGGAGGCTGGGTGAAAAAGGTGAAGGGATGAAGAAATACGAATTAGTATAGAAAACAGGTAATATTAGTAGAGTACAGAATAAGGATGTAGTCAATAATATTGCAATAACTATGTATAGTGCCAGGTGGGTACTAGACTAATCAGAGGGAATAACTTCATAAATTATATAAATGTTTAAGCACTGTACTGTATAACTGAAACTAATGTAAAAAATCATGTGACTGTTTATTTAACTCTTGGGTTTACTTTCAGCTCAATACTTAAAGAGTATACTGACCACAAGCAGCTACAAAGAACTGTGAGTACCAATTAACATAGGGAGAGATTGGGTCTTAACAGGAAATTCCTTTGACCAACAGATATATTTATGGCACATGTTATTCGGTCCATTGTGGTTTTTAATGCTAACAATCACAGAAAATAATATAATGTGGCTATTGACTGTGGAAGATTCTATGGTTCACTTTCTAAGCTCACGGATTAAGCATTAAAAAAAATGGCACTTTCTGCTATAATCTTAACCACTTTTTTTTGCATACTTCATACCAATCACATAATCCCTTTCACCATGTATAGCTGAAAAAAAAGTCAGCAATTTGTTTCTCTCTGAAATTAAGTTGGCAATTATCAAGAAGCAATTTTTTGATGCTTCTGAATAACTGAAGTAAAATGTCCCACCTTGATTTAGACAAGAAGAAAGCTGGCACATCCTAGTTGTTTACAAAAGCTTAATGACGCAAGAAAGAATTATTGATTTCTCTTTCCTCACAGATTTAGACCACAGGACATATCAGGATTCTTAATAGGCTCCATCACCCGTAAATCAGAGTGTGTGTGTTGCTCTCTAATGAATTAATTTACCATCCTTTATAAGACCAAGGGATCTAGTGTCTATATCAATCAGAGAATTGCTATAAAAATAAACCATGAAGGTTTCATAGATGTTTACTTCTTATTCACTTAACAGCACAATGCAGGGTTTCTGGGCAGATTTCTTTATGTGGTGCATCAGGTATCTGGGCTTCCTCCATCCTAGGGTTCTGCCATCCCCTAGAACTGTGAAGTCTTTTACATCCAACCAAAAGGGCAAACACATCCAACCAAAAGGGCAAACATAGAATGAAGGCACCTTCTATTCTTATCATCCTGGGCCAAGAAATACAGTACTTCCACTAATAGTCCACTGATAAGAAGAGCCATATAATCCTACCAAGAGGCAAGGGGCTTGGCAAAGATATCCACGATTGGGCAACCACTTTCCAGTGTCAACTCTTGCGACTGGAGAGCACATATTTTAGTGGACATCTCTCTCTTCCAAAATTTTCAACTGAACATAGAAATTTTCAGGAACCCATAAGATGCACTAATCTCATTTTTCATTTTGAAGCAGATTCTCTCAATACCAAAGCTACATGTGACTGACTATAAGTTACTGAAGTTTCCTATAATTCCCTACTCTTTTAGGCTTTGGGGATACTCTTTAGGAAAAAAAAAATGGTGTACTAAATGTTATTTAATGCCCCAAAGATTTGATGAACTTTTCAAATATCTCATCCCCAGAGAAAACAGCATGTGTGCTGAAGCATCAGTATCATAGTGTGACACTTCTTCTGTGTTGTTATTTTCGCCTGCATTTTGTTATATTTTCATTTTTATCTTGAAAAATTCCCTGGATTTAAACACTGTTTTCAGAACCTTCTATCCCTGAGAAGAAAAGCATAAGTTTTAATAAATAAGCCTGTCAGTTCTCCCTGTTACCTGTCTGTTCATTATTGGATCCTTGGGTCCATGATGTGTCAAAGTTGGCAAGAACCTTGGACTTCATCCAGCCCAAACTCCTCATTTTACAGATGAGCAAACATGCTACCTAACATTATTGATTCTCTCCCTTCGAATGAATTTTCCCGTTGCTTTCCAACCCTTCATCATTTCTTTTTACCATTGCAGATGCCAGGCCATTACCTGAACTAGCCTCCCTGTGACTCATATACCCTTGTCTGTGTTTACTTATGAAGTAGAAAGACTTTTGTTATCCAAGCTATTTCCTAAGTAATATGGAAGGAACTGTGTGTCCCATCTCAATGTTATTAATAAAAGCGGTCCACTGATACTTCTATCTAACTCTTGGCATTGTTCATTCTTAACAGAAATTAGTCAATATAAAATAAAGCTCACTCATTCTCTCTCTTCAGGAACAAGAATATGAGAGAAATGCTGCACACAACACCCTGGCCTTCTTTGGTTAATTTCTGCTGCCAGAAGCTTAAAGCAAAAAATTGTAGTTTAGTTAGTGATGAAAAACTCATTTTTTCCTCCATCAAGCTGTTCTCCAAATTCTCAATGACCTTGCGGTAGGATGGTCACAGAACCAAATTGCTTTTAAAAGTTAAAGATGTCAAGTATATCTTAATAAACCCGGGAGAAAAAAAGAGATAGAGGAGAGAGAGGGAGGGAGGGAGGAAAAGGTAGGAAAATTAAAGAGACTCACACTAAGAAAGTTCAGCCTATATATGTTTGTTGTTTTATATTTTGCAAGGCTGAATGTTGAAAGTCAATTTTTTTATCCCCTTGTACCAGAGTATATTCACTAACTGTTTAGTTGGTCTAAATACACTTTTTTTTTTCTCAACACAGGATTCACCTATTCACGGAAGTGTAACACATCCCTCTCCAAATATTAGATGCCACCATCTCAAGAAAACTTCCTGAGCTCCTTTATCTCCACATGCACACACACGCACAACATGGGTAAAGCTCTCTTCTTTCCAAAGCAGCTGCTACTTCTATTGGTCTTAATGCTTATCAAGGTGCATTGTTCTAGTCTACTTTGTTCTCTTTTGGATCTTGAAGATAGAAACTAAACCATAGCACCTAGTGAAATATGGAAGCTCTTCAACAAATATTAAATAAATATTAAATGAATGTATAAGAAATATTTAACATGATTTAGGTTAGCCCAGTCATGCAAGTTAACATAGACTCTTAAACCTTAGACCAGAAAAAGAACAAAAGAGACAACAGAAAGATTTCTTTTTAATTGAAAGGACAACGAAATTATAATCAGATCAGTGGAGCAAATGGTGAAATTTTTAAGGCTACTGGTTGATGATCACTGAGCTCACAGACATAAATATAAGGTTAAATATTTGTTAATTTAATAAACAAATATTTATCGAGTACCTACTCCTTACTGGGGAGGTAAGCAGGTAAATAGGAGGAAGACTATGAACAAGTTTGCTAGTGGATAAAAACCACAAAGACTTTTAAGTTTTTCATTAATTGGCCTTTAAAAGATCCCTTTTCAATGGTTTTTCTGAGGGGTTATATCTTGAGTAACTCCCTATTCTCAATACTTCTTTATACTAACATGTTAACATTAATCAGAGCCTTACTGAGCACTTTACATAGATTATCATTTTCAGTCCTCATAACAGCCCATTTTAAAGATGAGGAGCTGGAGACAGAGGTGAAATCATTTTCCCCAAAGCCACACAACTACAGAACTGATCTACAAGCCCAGCCAAGTAACCATGCCACCGGACCCCTATGTGTGGTTTCCAAATAGTCTTCCTTCATCTCCCTTTTATATAAAAGTTATTCACTCTCCATGTCATGTCTTTGACAAAATCTTTCTGAGGCTCAAGAGTTAGCCCAGTGTCTTCCTGCCGGCACCTCACTTATTATTCTTTATGCTCAGACATTCTGTCTCTCACAGCTCCACCTTCAGATGTCCCAAGATGCTTTGCACAGTGCTAATCTCCTGCTCTATATTTGAGAAGAGACAGAAACAATAATTTAGCATCCTCATAAAGAAGAAGACAGTTCTGAGGAGCATGCCATGGTGAGGATGAAAGGGTGGGCAAACTGGGCCAACATGAAGCCATGAGATTGCAGTGCCCTTCTAGGCCTTTGGGGAATAAGTAAGCCCTCTTGTTCTAAAGTAACTAAACCCCCAATGGTAGGGTGGATGCTCTATTGACTTGGATGTCTCCCTTTTGACCACAGACCATTGACTATGGCAGGCTTCAGATAAAACTCTCTCCAGCCTGCCTCTTCAAAGGGAAGCCTTCTAGTGTGCAGAGAGGCTTTGAGGTTTGAAGAGAAAGAGTATAAAGTGAGGAACTGAGAGGGTCTCAAAGGACATCTCTCCCAACAAAAAGCAAAAGAACATGAGTAAAAAAGATCCATGTTTCTCTAACACTTCGTAAAAATACGGGTTGCTAGTTTGTCATATCATAAATGTTTTCCCCACTGACTCTGAAGCCATAGTGAGCTGAATCAAATCTGAATTAAAAGAGGCATCAAAGGAAGCTTAACAGTTGGTCACAAGGGGTAAATATCCCTGTACTGCAAAAGGGAAGGCTCCCTGGAGGGTACTGAGTGGTAGGGTCCCCTCAGCAACTTAATAAAAGGAAAAAGTTATCATTCTTCACAGGCCAGAGCTGGATGCCATGGCCACCTTCACTAGTTTGCTCAAAGTCACAGTAAAACAGAAATGCAAACCCACAGCTGACATCTCTGATGATGGATTTACTGACTTCAGATGGCCACTTCTCTTTTTAATACTTTGCTCTCCCATCCAGGATATGAATGACACAGACACATGCTACTGAAGTTCAGAAAACTCTTCCCACAACTGCTGTGCTTTTTGAATAGAGTCACCTTCTCAGAGAGAGGGACACCTCAGAACAAGTGCACATTTGCAGACAAAGCAAGAGGAAAACGATCAGGCTCCCCCCAGGGTTTGCTGGTATCCAAGGCATACCGCTCAGGAGCCTTTCAGGAGGATGAGCTATAGCCCCAAAAGGAAAGAGGAAAGCCCACATCAGGGACGTATTTAACAAACATTTCAATAATACTATGTCCCAGGCACTATTCTAAATACCTTCCAATTATTAATCCACTTGATCATAACAACAATTTCATTACAGCAACAAGGAAATAGGAACATAAGTTTGGTAACTTGCCCCAAATCATACAGATGGTAAGTGGCAGAGCCAGGTACCCCAACTACGTTCTGTCTGCAGAGTCCAAGCTCTTCACCACCATGCCTTGCTATCTGGCCATTAATTCTTTTTCTCCTATGCAAAAATTGAAATCCCTACCTCCATCCCCACCCCCACCCCCGCCGCACACACACCTATTTCATAATATCTCCCTCTAGATTTGATATTCCCAGCAGGGTTCGTAAGTTATCAGTTGCAGTCCCATAAGCTAGGCCATGATGACTAGGAGAAAGGGAGAAGGACAGAGGAGGCAAAAGGCCATTGCAATTATGCTCCCGAGGCAGTTAACTGAGGGGCTTTGTTTTGCCTTTGCTGTTTTTTCCAGTCGCTATCAGGAAACCAGGGAGCTTCCGATTCTTCTGCAGCTTGAGGTGATACATGTTACATCCTCTGTTCGCAGGCTCCTGTGGCTCTTTTATATCCCCACTGGTTGTTACTTGGTTTCTCTACTTCTGAAATGTCTCTGGACGCTGTTTCATTATGTAGAGTCGGGCAAAAGACAGACGGATGTGTGTGAAGTGGCAATGAAGCTGGCACCAGGTCTGTGGTGTCTGAGGTAGTTTATTACTGCTGCCAGCAAAAGAGAAATCTGATCCTGGCAGATGCAGCCTGCTGTGAATCAATATTTTACAGGTAGTATACTTTGAAGAGATGACATCAAGACAGAATCAAAAGAGGAGGGAGAGAGAAAAAAAGAAAAGGCACAAGTAGGAGCAGAGAATTCATCTTGACATCCTTTGACAGCCCTTCCCACAAGGAGTGAGAGGAACAAGCCCTGGCAAAGGGAGCCGACACTGACGTGGGGGGCGGGGGTGGTGGGGACGGACTCTTTGACAAAAGCTATTACTCCCCACTTGCCTTCACCATACACACGCTATCACAAAAGGGGAAACGCAGCTGTGGTACCCTTTGGACCAAAGGAAGCCTGTTCTTAGGCACAGGCTGAGAAACACCCAAATACATGACAGGAAACAGACCTTCTCTTCTCTGGTTGACCTACTGGAAAACTGAGAAAGCAATAAATGGAGAGATGAGTCTGCTCTTCACATGCCTGTCTTAGTCAGTGCATTCCAGATGTCCCTGGGGATCTCTGGAAAGCATTCTGGAGCCTCAATTTGGGGCTAAATATATAGGGTGGGCGAGAGGAGTTAGCCAGGGTTTAAGGATCCACATGGACTGGGCACAAGGCGAGCTCACCCCTCTGGCATGCCTGCAGGCGTAAGTGCTGACAGACACCCAGACAAAGTTGGGAGACACAAAGGAGCAGTGTTTGTACATGGCCTAGAACAGTGGGAAGGTGGCTTCTCAAGGGGTGAGAATTAATTAAACAGCAATCTAGTTCTTGCTCTGTATCAGAGAGTAGGAGTGTGAGAGAGATGGAGAAACTGATAACCCCAACCCTTGCCTTCAAAGGGAATTAAGACATGACACATTCTAATAAAAAGTCGATTGAGGAGTGCCCAAGAGATATATCAATGAGGCACTATAGGAGTTCAGAAAAGACAGAGGTCTCTAATACCCTAGAATTGTAACCAGGATCTTAAGATTTGAAAGGAGCCTTGGCTTAAGGGATGAAGAAAGCTGAATTTAGAGCTGACAGTGGGATCTTGGAGAGACTCCAGACATGTGTGCCAGGACTGCAAAGAAGGGTTAGATCTGGGTCTGGCAAGATGAGCTGGATTGCAACAGGGCAAGGAGGCATCCTAGGCAGAGGAAATTATTTAAGTCATCATTTCTCAAATTGTGAAAAACACAGGGCATGCAAGAGAGATGTTACATGAAATTAGCTTCTTTGACAAATAAGTTTTAGAATTTCCAATTTACTCGAAGATAATTAACATACAGTTAAAAATGTTAGAGAAAGGTGGTGGGGGGGGGCAGGGGCGAAAGAAGTGACCAATAGTTAAAATCTACAGCACTTAGAGTGAACTCTTAAAAAGGTAAATCTGATCATTTGACATCCCTGATTTAAAACCTTTCATGGTTTCCCACTGCCCTGAGACTTAAGTCCCACATTTTTTAAATAGCTGCCGTGTGCCTCTCTCTGGGATCATTTTGACTTTGTCCTTTCCCTCTGTAGATTCAACCACACGCTTTTCTTCTAGACCCTTGAAAAAATCACATTCTTTCTAATGCTTAGGCCTGAGCATGTCAGGTTTCCTCTTGCTGGTTAATTCCTAAAAAATCTTTAAAGCATCACTTAATTACAACCCTAGTCAGGTTAAAGCCCCCTACCATGTGCTCCCAATGAACCCCACTTTTCCCTCCATGACCTCTCATGCTGTTAGGACCATATCTTCAGGATCTATCACAGGGCCTGGCATGCATAGATCTTGATAACGTAGGGTAAAGATGAGCCTTAAAGCATCTGCGAGCCAGGTAGGAGGGCCTTGAACTCCTTAGGGGAGGAGACTAGATGTCATTAATAGGTGATGAGTGAATACTGGAGATTTGAGGGCAGGAAGACAGGCGTGAAGTTGTTTCTGAAGATGAGTTGGCAGTGATGTGCAAGATGGTTTTAAGCACAAAGAGGCTAGTATTAAGAAGATGCATTAGGAGAATACTGCAAGAGTCTGGCTAGAGGTAATGAACCTGGTCTAGCTGGTTGCTAAGGAATATGAATGGAAATGAGGGGTGGAGAGAGAGAGAGTCTGTAGAAAGAGATCTTACAGGACTCCACAAGAAATGGGACATAAGAGGAAAAGGGAAGCAAAAAGGACTCCAGGTGTTAAGTCTACATGATTGAAAGAATAGTGATGTTGTTTCACAGAATGGCAGTCAGCAGAAGGAACTGGGGTAGGAGGAAGGGACTGGAAGAGGAGGAGAAAAGGGGTCCATTTTGGATACTTTGACTTTAACTTTCCGGTGCTAGGGAGACATCTAGGTAAATCTGTCCCTCCCCAGAATGCTGCTACTTAAGTCTCAGAATCAGCCTCACCTGCTCCCTCTCCCTCACATCCTTCATCCTGGCATTGTCTTTCTCCTAATGGTCTCTCAACTTGGTCCTGTCCTCTCCTTTCCACCACCTGACTACTGCCTATATACAAATGCTATCACCTCTCATCTGAATTCCATATTCAATTCCTTAGAATTTGTCTGTCTCCTTCCAGGTAGATAGATAGATATATAGACAGACAGGCAGACACAGATATATATCCTATTGCTTCTATTTGTCTGGAGAATCCTGACTAACACGCAAATTCTTCCTCTCCCTGGTGACCCATCTCCCAGCTTCTCACTTTCAGCATACTATGCTCAATGTACAAATAACCCTTCCTAAACTAGCTCACTTCCAACCATGCTATTTCCTAGTTAACTTAGATCTAGAAGTGGCAGGATGATAAAAAAAAAAAAATCAGTGAAGAGAACCAATAAGCTTAAGGAGAGAAAGTTTCAAGAAAAAAAGTGGTCAACGGTTAAATAGTGTAACAGATATGAGAACCAGAAGGAAACCACGGTTCCATGATGAGCCATGCTAGTGCCTTTTGAGGGACCCATTTCTACAGATCGCCTGGCTAGCCCGAGGTTGAGAAGTGTGGGGCAGGGAGGGTGGAAGGTCTACAGCAGGGCTTCTCAAGCTATCTGTGAGGAATACTCAGGTCACTCTCCCACTCCCACCCCCAACCAAATGCAAACTACTATTCCATAAAATACATTAAGAACAAATTATATTTCAGACGAGCACATGTTTGAATGCCATGGCAATGTCAAATTGCTATCAAAGTTTTAAACGCTTCCTTTCAGTTTCTGAACTTACCTCATTCTGGACCTGTACCAAACAGCTCACAGAGTAACAGATGTCCATAGACCACATTTTGAAGAGCAATAGTCTACACCTGTACTGTACAGTCCAATAAAGTAGCCACTAGCAACAAAGAGTGACTGTCACTCACTGTTATGTAGAAAAACCTAAAAAAATAAGAACAGTGTGTGGTATCCAAATACTGAAAACCTGGGGCGATCACCCACCCCAGTCTATGTCTGTTTTCATGGTATAATTATTAATAGAGTCCCTTCATTCTCAAAAGTACCCCTATCTGGACAATAAAGTAAATGGCCACCCTACATAACCTGCAAAATAAGATGAGCAAAACAAGTGGGCATGACACTCACTCAGTCCCATTGCCTCATTTCTATCAATCACACTCCTAAAAGCTGTGCATGCTAACCAAATGCTGCATAACCATAATTATGATTTCCATCTAGAAGTGACCGTTGATTAGGAAATGGAGTTCTCTTTATTGGAGAAGTGTAGGGGTAGCCAGAGGTTAATGGGGACAGAAACAGGCCTAGAATCCTTGATAGATTAATACTAATTTGCATGGTGAAGGTTAAGTGCTGTGTGGGCTGCCAAAGGAAATGCGAGTGTCTCAGAATGATTTGGATAAACAAGAAGGTCAGAGCAGGAACAGGAGCAACCTGTGCTCTGCTCCAGCTCATATCCCCAGGGACTGAAATGGTTACCTCTCTGGGGACTGAGCTCCTCAGTTCTTGACAGCTCACCTGATGTTGATAGCCTGGGAGGATTAACAGGAAACAATGAAACACATGCTTTTATGGTACAATCGTCCTTGCTGTGGCCTATGACGGGGGTGGAAGTCTAAGTATCTAACACAAGGCATAGATCAGTCAAATAGACACTCACTAGAAACAGCCAGTTTGATTCTGCTGTTTTGTTCCAGTTGAGAATTACTGCTGCTGACAAAGCTGCCAGGTCTGACCCTACGCACAGTGCTTACCACACCCCTTCACTCACTAGGCTCCAGCAACACTGGCGCTTTTCAGCCCCTCGAATAAGTCAAACTTGTCCCCACCTCTGAGCATTTTCCTGTTCCTGCTGCCTGGTATGGTTTTTTCCTAGGTTCTGGATTGGCTTAACCTTTCTCTTCTGTTAGTTGTCAGTGCAGAAGACAACTCCTTAAAGTGGTCTTCCGGACAATTCTATTTACAGAACCATCCTGTTAGAATATTCTCTGTCAAGTCCCCCATTTATTTCCCTCATTACATGTTTCCTTGGTCATTGTTTGTCTCCCCCTCTAGAACAAGCTCCATGAACACAGTAGCTCTTATTCTTGTTGGCCATTATATCATTGTGGCTGTGTCTGGCACATAAGAATGATTGAATGAGGAAATGAATGAATGAATGAATGAATGGTATCTACAAAGAAAAGTGCACAATGATCCCCGACTGGGGGATAGTTACCTAATGGTTCCTTATCAACCTCATCCTCATGGACTCAAAAAGCCCTGAGCAAATAAGAAACAGCATGGGTATAGAAGGACTCCCTTGCTGGATATAGGATTAAGTCCTGTGCTGAGAAGTAAGAGTGTCCAATTTCTTCCCAAGATGTTCTGACTGTGGGTGGCGAACATCACAGAAGTCCAGCAAAACTCCACCATCCCCAGCTCCCTAAGGCTCTATCCACACAAGTAAAGTAAAATCTTAAGGAGTCACTTAGCAGGCAATTCACGGACAAAGACTTACTGAGAAAGAGAGCGAGGGAATAGAGACTTCAGGAAGCTGTGAGGGATGAAAACAGCAATGTCTGGAAGAAATCAGTTTTGTGTCTATTCTGAACACACTGGCTGCTCCACCCATCTTCCATTCCACTGCATGGACACACACTGTCTAAATCTGAAAAAGTTACTTAATCTGTTCAAATTTTCGTTTTCTCATCTGGAAAATGGCGATAGGGAGTTACTTCCCTAGGTACCATGAAAGAGTGAGCACTTTGTAGGTAAAGACAGCTTGGAACCTTAACTAACAAGTAGGATAGTTTGGTGGCCTCCAGGAGTACAAGCGATGATGCAGAAATACCCTCCAAAAGATAATTGTCCATCAAACTATATCAAGACCGCCTCCCAGTTTGGAGTGTAGAAAATGCGACAGTAATGAGAGAAGGGGCCATCCAACCTGTTCCCTGGAGATGAAAAAGCATTTAGGTTTTAAAATGTGAGATCTTCCTGAGGAGAAACAATTTAATCACACTTTAAAAGTATTCTATCCTTTGTCATGGTTTTACAAAGAAAAATACTAAAGTTATGATATTTTGGCAAGGCTGGGTAATAGAACTGGGATTACTGTTGTCTGAACGGATATAAGCTAGGCACCTCACCTAGCTTGTATCTGCAGTATGGATGATCACAGAGCTCTGAGATTAAATGTAAAGAAAGGCGGGGTTTTTTAAAAACTGATTTCTACATACTTGCTTTTGAAGGATACTATCTGAAATACACACTCAAACTCTTATCTTTAATTTCATCATCATCATTATCATCATTATATCATCAACATAATTTCCATGCCACAGTGACAAATTCTCCAAGGTTCAGAATGACATGGTGACAATAGTTATTACAAACAGCGCATGAACTCTACAATGTAGTTTTGCTTGGGCTCAAAATAGATTATTTGATTTGATCACGGGGCTGAAGTATTTCTAATATAGAAAATATTGTTAGTGAACCTGTGGATTCTCCAACACATTTAAAATTTAGTTCTTAAATTTGAATAATGAGAAATGGAAAAATATGTTTTCCAAAAAATTTTTACATATTTTTTATTAACTTATGTATACCTAGAAGAATTCCTGATGTGGGTATATTTTTAAGTCTGTGCTTTCAGATGTGCTCATTCATGAATTAACATGTAATAGAGTAAATTTTCAAAAATCTCAACCTGAAACTTTAATTGTTTGGGGACTGAGGCCTAGATATGTAACAAAGTCACTATAGTACTGTATTATAAACTTGTCACAGTTTGAAAGGTACTCTGGGATAGACATAAACCATTAACAATTTGGCTGATGTCTGCAAGTTCTGATGTGGAGGTTTGATGCGTGAATTCAGCATTGTCCGCATAAGCATGACTCCCTGGGTAAGCACCCCCAAGTTATGTCAGTGGGTGCCTGCAAGCTTGCTCCTGCAGGTTCACACAGTTTGCTTTTGACCTTGACCAGAAACACCAGCACTTTTCCTTTTAGGATTTTCCTCATCATGCTACATTTATGCTCATAACAGCAAGGCTTTGCATTGAGTCTTTTGCTGTAGGGTTGCCTATAAGTACTTTAACACTTTACTAACCAACCCCCTGTCTGTTGCACTGGATTGTTTACACTCCTGAGCCCTGTATCTGATGGCTGAGCCTACAAATGCTATAATCCTCATGCTTGCCTGAGTGTATAGCAAATGATTTCCTTGAGTTTGTTTGACAATGAATTTTTCCCCTTCCATTTCCAAAAACATTTCATTTGAATTCCTTCTATAGAATACAGAGTACCTGTTGTTAAAAGACAGTTCCCTGAAAACTGGAAATAAGACAGCTGAGTTCTAATTCTGACTCTCTGATATTGGGCACTATTCTTGGTAGCAGACAACAGAAGGCACTCTGACTAGTTTAAAGCACAAAGTCATAAACCACACAGCAGGATAAACACAATAACTAAGGCTCTAGGGCTCCATCACAGACCCCTAAAAAACTAGATGTCTCCACTACTGTGCTGGCCAGTGGATTCCCTCACCTCACCACCACCTCATGTTACTTATTTTTATGTTCAAGTCTTACTTACTCTTGTGCATCTGAATGAGAGTCTAAATCACATATCTATCTGTTCCCTGGCTATTTGGATTCTGTCTTGAGAAAACAACACTCATAATATGGAAAACCATTAAAATTTAGAAATGGTGCACTGTATCTCCCATTCTAAGTTTTTTTCCGTTATAAAATTGATGATTCCATTGTTGTACCAAACTGCTCAGTACCGTAATTTATAGGTGATGTAAACGTTTAACTCATAACATAAGGAAAAATATTTTACTTTAACATAATTGATTTTTTTAAGCTTTCCAAGATTCCAACTTAACGTGTGAGAAGCTGTCAAAATACATAATAAATGTATGGTCGAAAACCTGATTTTATCACTTATTTTCACTAGTGATTCATTACTTTATTTTCATCCCACCTCTAAAAGTAGCTTCCCCATACACTAAGGAATGGAGGAAATCAGGGGAAAAATAACTACCCTTAATGACAACGCACGTTGCAACAAGAGCCTTCCTAGTCATACTTTTACTACATACAGAAAAACAGCTGATGGCATTTTGCTCTCTTTGCAATTTTTAAATCTTTCTTTTCCTTAATTTCTTTTTCTTTTCTTTCTTTCTTTTTTTTTTTTTAAGTAAAGCAGGCCAGAGGCCCTGGCACCACATGCATCCCTTTTGCAGTCCTGGCGAGTGTCCTTTACACCTTGACAGCTTTATCACCGACAGTCAGCCTTTTCCATAAGCCAGGCAGGCATATTTTTGGAAGCTGGTGTGTCGGCTCCTTGCGGGCTTTTATTGCTGTTCTCATCTTTGTCTACAAAGGAGGAAGCTTTTTTATGGTTGTGGGGATAATCGATTCACTAGACTTTCCTCGGGTCTTTCAAAAATCTTCTCACTTTATAACTTATGATTGTAAGCTCCCCCCACAAGTCAAGCAGTAGGGTAATTTTCTAGACTTGGTAAAAGTCTCCCTTGTCTCACTTTTTAATGTGGACTTCTCTTACTATTCCCTGCACTGAGGACTCTCCATTCCTGCCATCAGTCATTACAACTTTTGTGATTAAAATCCATCATATTGGCCTTCTTCCAGTCTCATCAAGTATCTTCTAGTGCACATTTCATCTAATTCAGAAATCAGCTGCTGTCATTTTTTAAAGAGAAAAACATATTTAAAAAAAAAACACATTTGCTCTTCACAATCAACTTTTATTACCCATGGAGAAATCACTCCACTTATTTAAAGACATACAAGTTTATTCCAAATCATATCTGTCTTGTTCATTACTGTATCCCCAGCAACAAGCTGCTAGGCCTGGCACATAGGGGTCCTCATTAAATACTTGTTGAATTGATAAATAATTGAAGTAATAAATCCTAAATGTGTCCCAGATTGTTCTTCTGAGCCTCAATATTCTATGGTACAAATACCCATGATATCCAATATTAGATAAAATATCAGTCATAGCAATGAAAATGGAAATTACCATCAATACCACCCTTAAAGCAAGAGGAACAGATAATTATTCACCAAAAGATTAATTATTTGGTTAGAACATTATAGTTGATAGTAGACCCACTGAATGTACCATATCTATTTCCTTTACTATAAGTGATTAAAACAAAGAGTGTCAGGAGCTCTTTGGCCTGTCCCCACCACCCTACAGTCTATTAAGCCAAAGGTAGCCAGAACTCTTGGATAATAAATCACTCTCTGGGCATAGTTTTTTGAGCCATTGGATATAAGATACGGATTGTTCATTTTACATTTTTCAAATCGATATCTTATTTCAATATTGTTGTTTTAATACAATAATGCCTGGGTTATTAATGAAAAATAATTAATGAAAGATGGGTTTCAGAGGGTTAATATACAAATGTTGTTGATATGTGTGATCTACACCAACAGGGAAAGAATCATTACTTTATTCAGCTTCTCAAATGAGTTAATGACCAAAAAATGTTCTAGTCTAAATGTATTAAAATCTAGCAATGCCTGGGTTTTCTGTTTGATGTGACCTAGCCAAAGGTAGTTTAAAAGAACTAGGGGCGGAGAGCATTTCTAGCTGTCCTGAGAATTCTCGAACTTAGTAGTCTATGACCATCACATACTCAAGGCATTGACTGAAACTATTCACCAAAATCTGTGCTCTGGAAGGTCAGGTGTAAGAAATTATGAATCTAAGTCAGTCAAATAAAAAATGACCTTCCTAAGGTGAGATTTAATCTATACATGAGAATTCTCCCAAAAAAAAATGCTTAACTCTGCAATATGGTCAATAAACTATCCAAAATGTGGGATCGTAAAAGTAGAAAATCACATCAAGAAAGTCAACAGCTAAAGGCGTAGTGTGGTGTGTATGAAGCCTGAATTTCAGTCCATGCCGATGGTACAGAATGGAGTTGTCATGGGATCTGCTGGAAATCAAATGATTTTCCAAAGACAGGGTAATAAGGACATGTTAATGTAAAATTCGAGTAATATAGGACAACTATATCTTCAGATAATAAAAGCCTATAATGGATCCATACTTAAAAATCATAGTCTTTTTTGAGTAAATATAGATAAGTTCTTATATTATAGGCACACTAAATGAACTCTTTCTTGTTTCCAAATGGTTTGTGTTTGTCTCTGTGACCCATGTGTATTGTAGAAATTAACCTCATCTTATTCTTTTCAGCTTGGATCACTATGCTCTCTCACTCAAAGCAAAGGAATGTGTACAATGCTTCTACCCCATGCTTTACCAACATACGGCTTCCAAGGAAGGCATTTGCTTTGACTGGAATTGAAATGTATCTTTTTCATGTACATGTTCCAAGCAAAGATGTATTTCTTAAGAAATACATTATCTATAAAGAAGGGGGAGGCTCAGAACCAGCCTTCTAAACTTCTTTTTGTAATCTAATAGAGAGAAAAATAGCCGTGCTTTATTCTGCCTATCAGGAGATACATATATATATAACATGGTTTCTTCAAATAGAGTGTACTTTAAAAAATGAAAGCTCAGAGAGACTTTTCCTAAACAAACACAGGAAGCTGAGTACAAAGCCTAGCATCTAAGTGTCACATTGGGAGGTAGAGAGCAAGGCCTGAGAGAATGAGACATACAATAGGTACTTTCTGATTAGTAAGATGGAAGGCAGGTAGAAAGAAAAATTTGGGTATGTGGAGTTCAAATAGTCTTAACTGGAAAAGTGAAAATTGAAGTAACTAGTATTTTTGGATAATTAGCCCAAAGTATTTTCTGAGTAGGATGAGGTTTTACACTTTCAATTACCCAGAAAATTGCTTCAAATTCTGATTTTATGCTACAAGTACAGATACAAGCAAAGCTATTTACTGATGGTCGGAGTGGGGTGGAGGAGGAACAAATGAATCAAGAATGAGTTGAGAATGGGAAAGTTTCTAACAGCTTTAAACAATCATTCTGCATAACTTAACATTGGGAATATGATTTTATAAGTGGAATATTTCTATAGCATTCATAAAATTCAGGAAAAAATAATAAAGGTGAGTATTAAAAAATAAACCTAACCAGGTATCATTTCATTTTACATAAAATAGAAATTGCATTCCCAGCTGGTCTGAAGTTAAGACAGCTATTTCCATTTACTATGCCCCTTAAAGCAGTTTTAAAAGTATCAGCCTCTCTGCTCAATTGTAAAATGCCTGCTAGTTTCTGAAGGAGTGCTTTGGAAGGTGAGAAAGATTCAACTCTAAAATGACTAAAAGACAGTTTTATGAATCTCACTGTGTCTACAAGATGAAGTATTCAGGCCATTATCATGTGCTTATATTTCCAGGATGTGAACAGACAGCTCCTGACTCTGTATTGATGACTGCTTACTATGCTGGCACCTTTTGTGCTGCACAATAGGTAACACATCTGCAAAACCATGCTCAGAAGCAGCAAAGACAGCTGTTAAAATTACACTCTTCCTGCATTAAAACCACCCCCCAGTTGTGAGCCTTGCAAGTTCTGTTAAGAAGTCATCTACCTAATCCCTGTTGATGAGTTTTATATACAAACGCAGTCCTCTGAAAATTCCAAGGTGTGTTTCCAGTCTTCTATTATTAGCGAGAATTCTACCTCTTGTGAAGCAACAGAAGCCAAACTATTACAGTTCATAGACTCCCTAATTCTCACCTATTCGACAACCAGTCTCCCATCGGGTTGGAAAAGGCTGAAATTTGCATGCATATCGAATTTAATCAGAAATATTCATTTCAGTAGAAGAGGACATTGCATGATCATAAAAGTCAAGTTTTCCATTCCAATTCCATTTGCTCTTCTTGTACATAGCTCTTTGGTCTCCTTAGCCCTCTCACTACCCAGCAGCCCAGCAGAATCATAGGAGTCGGTCCTGACTATGCTTAACATTACCCTAGAAGAAATCGGCACCTCACATTTCACTAGAGGAAAAACTTTCAGAGCAGGTTTTCTGTAATGAAACCAGGGTCCTTGGTTAAAAGCAAGGATCCAACAGAAACCTGCATGGAAATCTCTACCTGTTTCCTAGAAGGCTAGATGCCCAGACAGTTTCCTGGGGCTGCTGTAGCAAACTGCACAAATCGGATGGCTTAAAACAAAACAAATTCATCCTCACACAGTTCCTAAGGCTAGAAGTCAGAAATCAAGGCTCTAGAGGAGAATGTGTTCTTTGCCTCTTCCAACTTCTGTGACTATCAGCATTCCTTGATTTGTGGCCATATCTTTCCATGAGCACACCACCTCATCTGTCTATCCTACCCCACTTTGCCTTTCTCTTTTAGGGACATTTGTGGTGGCAGTATAGGACTCACTCCAGTAATCCAGAACAATCTCTTCATCTGCAAAGACCCTTTTTCCAGATAAGGCAAAATTTACAAATTCTAGGGATTTGGATTTGATAATAATATCCAAAATCATAATCCTGAGTAACCACAGGCTTTGAGAATTGATGCAATTGCTGATCAATATGAGGCCCTTGGTTTGTTTAACATTTTCCTCTAACTGAGCCAAAAAGTTTGGGCTTTCTTGGCACATTAGTGCTGAAAGACTTGAATAAGGTTGGCCTTGCCTTGTCTTTCCCTTCATTCTGCTGCTTACTTTCACCTTCTCTCCCATCACCTTCCCTTTGCCCAATACACTGATGCCACTGTTTCCTAAGAAGAAAGGAAGCTTGTAAAATGCTTTATCCTTTTATTTTACTTGTCTCCTCTCAAAGTGAGTAAGCAAGAAAATGTAGTTCATAGAATCCTTATGATACAATGATGTGGTTCCACTCTCAATATGGCTGCCTTCAGGACCAAAAACTTTTCCTGTGTGTCATAGTTTGTTTCATGTTTGTCTCCTTTCTTCTTTATTCTCAGATGAAGCAGGCTAAGAGAACGTGGCTGCCCTGTTGTTTGAGCGTATTGCTCTGCCAACTCCTGGCCAGGGAGAAGATTGGTAGATATTGGGAAAGGGGTACAATTTAAGGCCATGATCTCCTCACCCCCCAAAAAATTCCTAGCAAGAAATAAACATAAAAGTATATTGTCCAAATTTGGTAGTCTTCCCAAAACTATGACCACATGTAATTTGAATTTAGAATCTAGCCTTGCTTTCCAACACTTGCACTACAACAGCATTGCTTCATAAACACATGTAACTTAGGTGAATTCAACTTAGGCTTAAAGAAAAGACATTTAAACCATGGAGATGTTTCCACCTGCCATTCCCCAGTGGGCATATGCCCCAGTTAGCATGAGAGAAGAGAAACTAATTCTATTTCTACAGTTAGTTTGGTCTTTTTCCTGTTAGCTTCCAAAATATGAGTATCTTGCTACACTGTTCATAATTCAAGAATTGAAGGGCATGCAACATGGTCCTTTAAGATAATCTAACTACTTCATTATAAATGCATATATAACACTCATAGGATTATATATATACTATTGTATTTGTTGCTATTTGTGGATGTTTTTCATTATTTTCAAGGTAATTTTGACAATTCATGATTTTTCACTGACTTTATAACCTCTGATAATTACAACTCAACTGTGACAAAAGAAGTAAAGAAATTAAATAGCTAAAAGCAAAAGATACCATAAATAGTATCACACATTTAAGCGCTTTTTAAAAACATATTTATAACACCTAGCTATAGAAGTGGTTTTGATGTCATTTCATCCAGAATATAGTCTGCATTAGTCAGAAGTGGCTATTCATTTGCAGTAATATACCACCCCAAATCCCAATGGTTTAAAAAAAAAAATCAAGGGTTTTTCTCTGTTCATGCTACATGTGTACAGTTAGCTGTGGTTCTGTTCTGCACCATGTTCATTCATGGCTCAAGCTGACCACACATTGCCAGCTGCTGTGGCAAAGAGAAAAATGACATAGAAAACCATGTCCTTTCTCTTACAATTTCTGCCTGGAAGTGGCAGGTGTATCTTCCACTCACGTGTCATTGGCCAGAGCAAGTCATGCAATCGCTCTTGAGTTCAACAGGTCAGAGACACATAATTCTCTTACAGAGAGAGAATAGAATATTTACTAACTTTCAAAGATTCCCTTCAATATTTCCCCAAAATGGCCATCCGATCAATGCTTAGGACCTCAACATCTCTCAAGGAAACCCATTCTCTCCAATCTATCTCCTTGGATAGATCTCTTATTGGTTCTCATTTTGTGCTTTTTTTAAAACAAAAATTATTTTCCAATTACAATTGACATATAATATTCTATTACTTTCAGGTATACAACATAGTGATTAGACATTTATATACCTTATGAAGTGATCCCCCTGATAAGTCCAGTACCCAACAGACACCGTACATAGTTATTACAATATTATTGACTATATTCCCTATGCTGTATTTTTATCCCCATAAGTATTTTTATAACTTTTATAACTGGTGATCTGTACTTCTTAATCATTTTTACCTTTTTTCACCCATCTCTGAAACCCCCTCCTATCTGGAAACTATTAAAACATTCTCTGTATCTATGAGTTTGTTTCTGTTTTGTTTGTTCATTTGTTTTTCAGATTTCACATTAGGGAAATCATATGGTATTTGTCTTTCTCTGACTTTCACTTAGCATAATACCCTCTAGGTCCATCAATGTTATCACAAATGGCAATATTTCATTCTTTTTATGGCTGAGTAATATTCCATTGTATATGTGTACCACATCTTCTTTATCCATTTGTCTATCAATAGACACTTAAGTTGCTTCCATATCTCAGTTATTGTAAATAATGCTGCAGTGAACATAAGGATGCATATATCTTTTCAAATTAGTGTTTCAAATTTCTTGGGATAAATACCCAGAAGTGGAATTGCTGGGTCATATGGTAGTTCTATGTGAAACTTTTTGAGGAACTACCATATTGTTTTCCATAGTGGCTGCACCAATTTACAATCCCAGTGATAGTACACAAGGGTTCCTTTTTTATATATACTCGCTAACACTTGTTGTTTGTTGATTTATTGATGATAGCCATTCTGGCAGGTACGAGGTGATACCTCATTGTGGTTTTAATTTGCATTTCCCTGATGATTAGTGATGTGGAGCATCAGGACAAATTTAGTTATTTTCCATGGGACAGTTTCTCAAAGATCAGAAACACCCCTTCAACTATTTCTCATGTAACATGGCATTTGATCTTTTCACAACAATTTTATTTTTCCAACTCTTTATTCCAGTAATAAATTCCTTTAGCAATCTCTGTCTAGTAGAACTTTTTACACATTTGGCTTCTAGCGATGTGTTTTTACCATCAAATTCACTTCACTCAGTTCAAACGCCTGTCACAATGCCTGCAGTCTCCCTCCCGATATCCAATGAACAAGATGCGGCAGGAAGATACACGGTTATGGCACCCTAGGTATCCGTGTTCCATGGCACTGTTTGTACCTCATTAGTAAACATTTTCTTTAAATTATCTTGGATACTCATTAAATATTATCAGCTACTTAGAACCAAAGGATAATTATGAGTTTAATGAAGCGTGCACCAGCTTGCTCAAGTCTAACGTTTGTTTCTCTGCTGGGACCCCATTTTACTTTGCACTTATCCTTCAGCAAAGCTACTCTACAAAGTCACTTTGGCAATAAGAAGTATTTAATTAGATTAATGAATTTTTATCGCCTCTCCTAGGGATTAGGCTTGTTAAATCCTGGCGACCAAAGAACAACAGATTTTTTATGACTGAATGTTTAGAGACGCACCGGTTGTGCTGCGGTGGCGGTCCTCATAAGTCAGGCTGCCCTGGGCAGGTCTACCTGGCATCCCTTGGTAGGCCAGGGATATTTGGCTTAAACAACCCGCGCCTTCAGTTAAATCACAGATATCAAAATGCAAATTAAATCATGTGCACCCCAGACAGGGCTTTCAGCAGCTGTCTTTCTGTCAGAGGCTGCTGACTTATTGCACCCTGACAACATGTGCCCCTCTTCTGTCTGCAGGTGTTTGGGAGAAAGGGGAAGCAGTGTGCCTGGCTCTTCAGGAGGGCATGAGCACCCACTGAGGTTTTCCCAAGTCACCGGTGTGGTGATTAATAATAAGGCAGGAGGGGCGATTCTTTTTCAGAACAGCTATGTTCTAAAGATGTTAAGAAATATACAGATGTAAAACAATTTAGTATCTTTCTTACCTAATGCTTTGAATGATGGCAACATCTTTCATTTAAACTTCAAAGCATTTTTAAAAAGCACACACACACATTTCTCCCCATCACATCTTTAGGAGGCAGTTCTCAAGCATAAACATCCTCACTTAAAAACAAAAACCAAACAAACAAACGAAACAAAAAACCTGAGACACAAAAGCATAGAACTGGCCAAAGTGGTGAAACAAATCTATGTCACAACAGTATAGTTTTGTGATGATGAGACTGATGTTCTTTCAGGAGTATGTAAATACAAATAGAATCACAGAATCCTCTCTCAAAGTTTGCAGTAATGCCCCAGAAAAAGAGAAAGGAATAGAGATGGGGCCTAAACGGAGACTAGAGACTTCCTGGGCTGCTAAAGTTTTGATCAGAGCGAAGAAGGGAAAACAAAGAACTGAAGATGATGAAAGTAAGCTTCATGGCATTTCAGAGGGAAATTCAAACTAAAATGTAAGCAAAGAGGGCATCCCAAATTTAGTCAATTTGTAAACATTTAGGATTTATCACACAACATGTATGGTGACCACATAATTTATCACCCAAATTGGGACATTTTTTAAGATAGAAAAAGGCACCATTAATACTTACACTAACTGTACCTCTCTCCTTGCTTTGCAGTTAGCCTAGAGATCAAAGTTTTATAATCTTTAAATAAGTATTCTCATCTAAATGCTCTCCCAGTGTTACAAAACACCCACATTTTGATGAAGAAACTGGGGAAAAAGTAAAAAAGATGAACAGAAATAAAGGTTTTCAGTAACTACAAAAATGTGAACCAGGTTTACAACCTTCCTCTTTCCTAAGATCAGTCTTCTTTTCTAACACTTCAGGTGCAAGAAATGCTGCCCTTGAATAGACTGCACAAGGCTTACTTATAGTCTAATTTCTCTCTTCTTTCTAATTACTTTTTATAACCAAAAAACAAAAAAAAAAAAAAAAAACAGTTCTCTGTTGCCCACATTTAGCAGACCTGGCTAAAGCAGTCACAAAGAAAGAAGGCAGCATTAAGGGACAGTATATACCTGTAGACACAGACATTTTATCATCACGCTATCAATAGTTTACGTCCTTATATAGAGAGTTGGACTGGATCACCCCAGAAATAAGGAGTCCCCTTCCACCACTTACCTTGGTTAGGGAATTAATAAAAATAGTAGCATGGAGAGGCAATCTTTTGGAGAGTTTGTTTAAGAACCCAGAATGAGAACCCACACTCTGCCTCTAGACCAGTTCTATTCAAAGGCACTTTCTGAAATGAAGGAAATATTTCCATATTTTGATACAGTAGACACTCACCACATGTTGTCGTTGAGCACTGAAATGTGTTTAGTGTAACTGAGGAACTGAGTGTTTAATTTTATTAAATTTTAATGAATTTAAAAGGCACATGTGGCTAGTGGCTGCAAATTTAGACACTCAAGGTTATATGCAGACCACATTGTTTTCTAGAAATCAGTACATGCTGTGCTGGTTCAAATTTCAGTTTTGCGCATTGGAAACCATCTTGACTTTATGACATTAAGGAGTGATCAAATCTGGAGTTCAGCCTGCTAAGAAGGGAACAGGAATGGAGAAACTTTCCATTGCTATGGTGATATCTAATAAGACCAATGATTTAGCAGTAGAGGCTCTGGGGCCAGCATCACAACCATACAGAACAGACTCCAAAGAGGAGAAATAAAGCAGCACACACATACCAAGAGAATAGAAACATGTGGATCTGCCAAAGCATGAGATGCTCATGCAAGAGACTAAATACTGTCTCTCGTTTCATTTATCTATCTGTAGTTAAGACACAGTTTAGAATAGCTGAGTGGTTGCCTTTGTGCAAATATCATCGAACATTATGTTTGAGTGGCAGGTCTTACTCATCAGGTAGCAAGATCTATCCTGGTTTGGATGGCTCTTCCTTCTGTGAAGACAGCTAGTGACTACAGATTGAGAGCGCTCTCACGCCTTTTATAAACAATTCTGGTGTCAGACTACCCCCTGCTGGACAGAAAAGGAAGAAAAACTTAGGTACCTTAAAAAAGGACCACCAACCACCCTCCTATTTCCTACCAGAATGTCCTATTTTACTCACAGTTCAAGAGACAATCACTATGAGCAGTTTGGATAAAATTACAAGGCACTTGCCTTAGTCATATCCTTTCATTTCTTCTAGATCTTGATGCTGTATGACACTGCAGAGGTGACCCCACCAAGGGTAAACTTGGACTCATTTCTGCATTTTTTTGTAGTAGGCTTACTACTATACTCAGTACAGGGTCTGCTTATTACAGGGTCCAATGGCTTTATAAGTAAATAGCACATGTTTTATGAAAAATCAAAGCTAGATAAATTGTAGAGGAGTTTAAATTAATGCAGCTCACACACCCCCACACACAAAAATCAATTTAAAACATGCACATCAGTTGACTAACTGCCTAACATAACATTTTTCAGTTACCAAACCGTGCTAAGAATGCAGTTATTGGGACTTTTTGGCACTAACCCATATTTGCAACATCAATACAAATGCTTTGCTCTTAAGGCATAACAAAAAGACAAATTTCCCTTGCTATGAAGGTGTTTCCTAAAGTTGAACATAAATTTTTAAAAATTGAATTTCAGCACATCTTTGACATACAAAGTCATGATGTACACTAAATGCATTACAAATTTAGAAATAAGCACTAAATTTAACTTTTTTAACTATTTAACCCTCATTTAACTATTGTACTTTTTTTACAATTATGGCATTTTTGTATCTATATTCCCCACTTTCAAAATGGAGCAAAATATGGAATTAAATATAAACTCACTTAAATTAGAAATAATTTATCTTATTGTATCCTGACTACATAAAAACCACAGCCAGGACTTCATCAAAATAATAGGATAGCATGTAAGCAGCATCAATCTGCCAGATGCTATTCAGCTTTATTTAAATGGACCCTGCCCAGGGCCTTGAAGATTTAAACCAGACTTTAGAGGCAGGGCCAAACTACACGAAAAGAGAGAGAGAGAGAGAGCAGAGGTCTAGATCCTAGTTGAGGGAACATATCACTAATTAATAAAAATTGAATGAATTCCCCATTTTATTTATTTTCCTTGACTTCAGGACAATTACGCTTTGAACAAGATTTTGGACCACAACTACTAAAACCTTAGCCTCATTTAAACCAAATTTAGTTTCTGAAAAAATGATACATTACTAAAGCAATCACATGTTCAGTCATTAAATCTGCTGCAGGCTCTGAACTGGATGGACTAGAAATGAAGCAATGCTGCCAC
This sequence comes from Eonycteris spelaea, assembly GCA_003508835.1. NCBI lineage: Eukaryota > Metazoa > Chordata > Mammalia > Chiroptera > Pteropodidae > Eonycteris > Eonycteris spelaea. Next base: position 13,194,177 of record PUFA01000018.1, on the reverse strand, counting down.
GTGTAAAGCTGTCCGTCTGCTAATGGGCACCCGTCAATGATACCTAAACTCGACCTCCACAGCGGCGGAGTCATGGGCTACTCAGGCAGATTCAATTTACCTCAGCTCAGGACTCAGTGCTCTTAGAAGCGGGGGTTGGAGGGGTCAAGATTATAACAATAAGTCAAATGGAAGAGGCCAATGCTCACCTTATAGTCATCACCTCTTTAAAGATAAAAGAGAAGTCGCCACAGCAACCATCATGCTATAACACTATTAAACTTCAGGAAATTCAGAACTTCACCAAGGATAACTGTCTCCAACTTGTGATGGTCCCTCCTGACTCTTCTCTTGTTTGGTCCTTCACAGATGGACTGTGTTCTCTAACCTCAGGGCTGCCTGAACACACGTGGCATGTGCACACACCTGTGTGTGTCTCGAATGCTTTAGTGATCCTGTTCATCTAACAGAATCACACAGGAAATTTGAAACTGCTAGTTACAAGACTCTATAAAGCATGTAAAGCTATTTTTTAGATGTGGTCATTTTGTCGCTTGGTTCTGAATTCACAAACAGGTGATAAACCCATTAAGAAAGACTTAGGCGACCAAGTGGGGGAACACAGAAATCAGCCTCTCCTGTATTCAAAAACTGCCTCCTCTGCCAATGCTAGCATAGGTAGATTTGGTGGGGATGAGGTGAATCTTTTCCTTTCTTTTACCTTTTTTCTCCTTCTGTATGAAGAACAGAAATGCCTACTTTCCTGAAAAGAGAGTTTGCTAATGCTTGAAAAACGCCTTGACTGAGCGAAGCGATATGTGTTGCTAGCGTGACAGGGTATCGCAGGAACCGACAAGCCAGGGCACTGCTACTCCAGCTGATGGCGCCCTCGGGTGTTATGTTTGGACGCGAGCACCAGACCCACTCACACGCCCTCTCCTTCCACACAGATATGCTATCACTAAAATGAGGAAAAGGCACACATGACTGTGTGTGTGCCAGTGAGCAAGTGCTAACAGCCAGTAGGAACAGGGCCACCACAGTGAATGGTCAGCTTCCCCTGCAGGCCTCCAAAGGCCTGGTACGATAAAAGGCTTAAACAATAGCAAGCTGAAACTTATTTCGCACCAAAAACTTTTCATTAATAAAGGCTTTATGTCTTTCCAAACAATGAATCAAGGATTTCATGTGTTAAAAATAAATCCACAGGGGGAAGCATCTGAATGAGAGAAAATACTGCACCCGTCTCTTTCAAATCGGGAGATGACAACAGGAAGATAAAAATTTTTAAGATATTTCAATAGAAATTCTTGAGTTAGATTCAAATTCATGAAATGAATAGATCACAGGCTAACCAATTTTTATCTTGGCCACTTTGATGATTGATTAGATCAACCTGGTTTTGGCTAGAGCACTTAATTGGGTTTTTTTTTCAAGACCATGGTTTCAGATCAGAATCATAAGAACCACAGTTTAATTCATTCACTTGTTACTAAACTGCTTCTTTAGTAACAACAACTAACATTTATTGCGCACTGAGTATGTGACACACACCAGGCTAACACTTACGTGCATTACCGCATCCAATCCTCAGGGCAGCCTTGCAAGTTAGGGTTCAGGAATACCCCTGGTTTACAGATAAGGAAATGAGGAACTTGGCCAAGGTTGCCTAGAAAATAGGGACAGAGTCGGACTGGAACTCAGTGGATTCATACATGGGTCAAGTTATAGATAATAGACAAATGTGTGGGTGTGCAGATATTCAGAACTATGGTACGTGAGAAATGTAGGTGACTATTTCTAAACCTTCAGAAGGAATAGACAGTCAGTCTATGCAAGCCGACAGTCCTAATAGCCAATGCAAATCTGCTCCATTTGGTTTTACATACCTATATCTGGGATAATGAAAATTTAACAAGCTGAATACCTCTGCAAACCCTTTGGTGTATTTGCCTGCACGCCGAGTGATACTATCTATGCATGTTAACAAAGAAGTCCTAGCACCTCATGCCAGTCGTGGACAAACTCCGTCCTTGAAGTATGACTTAGTATTGTTGGTTTCTGATTTAATGCCAAAAATAATTCCACACAATAAATCTGTTTAGAGAGAAAGACTGAGAAAGAGACAGACTATGAGTGTGCCTTCACGCTCTAATATTACAGATATAAGTTTAATCAGACATAAAGCTTTCACTCCATTTGCTGAAATGTGCCCAGTGTCAATGGGCTCATCTCTTTCTCTGTGACAAGGATGATGTTAATTTCTCCAGAAGCACGTGTAAAGTGACCAGGAGAAGAAATATAATCAATCCATCCAGAAATTAGATGTACAAAGGTACCTGGTAATGGAATGGAAATACCTCAGGCTAAGGTTTGGACAACATCTATTCTGCTTGGCACTGAGAAGAATTTTTTTAAAAGAGAGGAAAGGGGAGAAGGATAAAGTGGAAATCTAATTTTGAGAAATAAGGATTAAAGGTTTCATTATTCATGCTGTTTTCGCTGTATATATTGAGTTAACAACGTGTGATTTTACTGGATGAAAATGTGGGCCACATGCAAGGAGAGTGTGGTGCAGATCAATCCCCACAGCAACAGTAATGAGTGAGGGTTAGCGTCTTGTCGGCATGAGGCTGTAAACAGTCCTGGGTTTTGAGCTAGTATAATAAGCGGAGATTGTTCTTGGACTTACTGGGAGCACAGATAGTTTCTGCCACAAGAAAAGCAACACCCCTGAGGCAGAGAGGCACAGTACAGCTATCTTCCTGCTTATCTCGTTGTAATGTGTGAATTGTGGGCCCCAAAGTGCAAACTCTTGGCAGGAGGCAGGGCTGCAAGCTCCTCTGAGTTGGCTGCCTGCCTTCTTTTATTTATTTATTTATTCTTTCTACACACTGTTTTGTCAATACTTGAGAGGTGGGTGTTTCTCCTCCTCAGAGCTCCCCCCCACCACAATCCCTTCTTTTCCCAAGGGTTAGGGGTTCTAGGGAAGAAAAACCAGTTAAGTAAAGGAAACCCTGAGAAGACCAAGTGTGGATCAATCTATTGCGATGGGACAAGAAGACAATATAGGTAATAAACGCACTTCTCAGCACTATGATGAGTCACAATCTACACCACCCTCACGGAGCCCAAGATCAGGCAGGTAAAGATAGGTCGAGTACAGGAAAGAGTGGTAGCATCTTCGTCTAAATTCCATAATGATGCTAACTGGCCAGGAAAATGGGGACTTAACCTCAATACTATTCGGTGTCCTGGATTCAAAAGCAAAGGGAAAGGGACTTTACATTTCAAAGCTGCCACTGGCTGTTAGCTACACACATTCTAAAACTAATGACCTTTTAACCACCTAAGTCTACCAATTAAAAGTCTGCAAATCACCATTAGAGTGAAGATCCCATCAGGCTAGAATCATTAATGGATGCTAAACCAGGGGAATTTTCCATGAGGGGCAAAATATTTGCATGGCCTTAAAGTACCTACCCACAGACTGCTTATTAGTAACAGGGGAACTATAACAAATTAACTCACCAATGAAGGGAGAGGCCTCCAGAGGCGCCAGTGCATATAGCCTGACTCCAAGCATAAGGAAAGCTAACAAAATGGGGAGTTCTATTTTTAAAGATGGAGGCCTGTATTCTTTAAAATTTTCAATGTCAAAAAATACAAGGAAAGGCTGTGGAAATGTTCTAGGTTAAAGGAGGCTAAAGAGATATGACGATTAATTACAATACCTGGCCCTAGACTAGATCCTGTATTGAGGGCAGAATGCTATAAAGGCCACTATTGTGCCATGAACAAAATTAAAATGTGGACATCAGCTTAGACAAAAAGTATTATATCACTGTTAAATTTCCTGAAGCTGATAGTTGTACTGTGGTTATGAAAGAAAATATCCCTGTGTTAAGAACACACTCAGAAGTATTTAGGGGTAAAGGACTATAATACATATAAATTACTCTTAAATGGTTCAGAAAAAAAATAGTCTGAGTATATATACATTTAGATGTATCACAGCATAGAGTATAAATATATGTACATGTAAAGAGAGAGAGCACAAATAATAGCAAGTATTATGGGAGAAGAGGTTAACAATAGAAAATATGGCTAAAGACTTTACATGGTTCTTTGTACTATTCTAATTCTTTCAAGATTTCTAAGTTTAAAATTATTTTCAAATAAAAATTATTTTTTAATGTTTAAGCCTTCAAGTCAGTATTGCATCTTCCTCACTTATTCCATTTAAACAGCTGCTCAGACCAGAGGAAATTACATAGCGAGGCACAGGCACGTTTTCCCAGTTGATACCTTACTCTGAGTTTTTCAGTTCTACCAAAACCACACATCCTGCACTCAAAATCTTCCCCAATCTCCAATGAATAGAGGGTTTATTGATGTTATGTCTGGCCCCATGTATCTTGTGTACTTTTTATGTGCATAAAAGAAAATCAATAAACCAAAACTGCATGCTACCTTAAGCTATAAATTCGTCAACACTGGGATTCTATAGCAATTTTGAATTATGACCATATATGACCAAATTTCCAATTATGGTCACATATGCCTTGCTCTAGTATCCCAACACAGAAATAAAGTATCCAATAGATGGCAATCTGAAAATATTCAGTCTAAGACCTGTAACACAGTTTGAAGAAACATACTATTGTAAGTTATGTTACCACTGCCCTTTTATTTAACTAACAATGTTTTCAGTATCTTTTACTGCAGCCCACAAATAGCCAAGTGGTGGACAACTTAATCTAGACTTTCACTTAGTTATAAAATCTGGATAAAAATCTTGTATTTCAACTTGTTTGACCACTTTCTGATCCCATGATTTGATGAAGAGGTGGTAATTCACCAAAGGATAAGGCCAGTTAGACTAAGAGGAGGGGAGAACTATCCCTGGATACCCTCCACTCACCAGCATGGCAACTTTTTTTCAGTTCTGTATCTGTTGTTTAGAATGGTGGGATTTGGTTAACCTGTTACTAACATCTATTCATTAGCAATTTGAATGGTGAAAGGGAGAACATCAAGTAGAAACATTAGCTTTAGGGACCCAGCTGAAGTCCTGGGATGCTTACCAGTATGTCTCCTCCTGGTAGGTCCTGCACATCAACTATCCACCCACATCTGTGAGACACAGCTGAGCATTCTTCTCAGCCTCTCAGTCTCCTAGCTGTCACTTTTCAGTGAAACAAATCTCCGTTTTACAGAAGAAGAAAGTAACTTGCCCAAAGTCACACAATGAATAAAAGGCAAAGCTAGGATATGAACCAAGAAGTCAACTGTGGCTTTGATGGAGCTTTACACACTGCAAAGCACTTTTAAGGATGGCGCTGCCTGGCTGGTGGCTTGGAGCCAAAGAAGCTGAGATGTGTCCAATTCTCACCTAGTAAAGGTGGAGTACTAAAATTTGGATCCCCGTCAGCTGGTGGCCCTCCCTGTGTGCTGGTGGTTGACCCCAGCTTCCGCTTGCTGCAGTCTCCCGGCCCATGGCCATCGCCTCTCTCTTCCGCCTTCCAAACTCCTTTCATACGTCAGATTCTGGACTGGTGCTTCGCACTCTTTATATCATTTAATGGTCACAGCCTCTCTGTAAAATTGGTTTTATTATCCCTATTTAATGATTGAGGAAATGGGGGCCCAAACAGTTCAATAGCTTGTTTTTGTCTGCCACCAGAGCCTATAATCTTTTCACTGAATTGTGCTGATTCCTCTCTTGATCTGAAAGACGAATGCTGTAGGTTAGATTTCACTAGGAAGCATTTGTGAGGTGCTCTAAAATCAGTATCTCAAAAACTGAGAGGCTGAGTCTTTGACCAGCGATAGATAGATCTCATGAGAAAACCCTCATCAAAATGAGCTTTTCTTTTGTAAATTAAAACATTCTGAAAAATAACAAATCCTGCCAGACCTACAAATAGAGTAGTTTAACCTAATATTCACCTAAAGATTTATTTCTATTTCAACAATGATTGAAAACCAAAGATTAGTATAAGGTGTGCTGCATCATATGGCTAAAAGAATACAAAATTTTAGGAGTGTAGGATCTAAATCCTCCCCGGAGACAAGGCATGAATCTTCTCTCTCTCTCTCTCTCTCTCTCTCTCTCTCTCTCTCTCTCTCTCTCTCTCTCTCTCTCTCTCTCTAAGTTTCCAGAGTGGTCCCCAAGAAAAAGGGTGGTTTATATGAAGTGTGAGGGGTCCCTCAGATTGGTTATAGCTGGCAGATGTCAGGATTCCCCTCTCAAGAGGTTGAGAGGAGCCTAAACAAGGTAAAGAACTGGAATTAAACTCTTCTCATGCCGGTTAGAATTAGTGATATCTGGGATATTCCTGGACAAGGAAATTTAAAATCTTCTTTGTTCCATGGTTTAGTGACAAGAATACTACTTTTGAATCAAGGACTGGCTTAACCTCTTACCAGCTGTGTGACCTTGAACAGTTTGCTTAACCTCTTTCTATGTTTTCAAACCTTCAATGGAATTACTCTCACTTGATACCATGAAGATGCATGTTAAAGAGACAGAGAATCATGCCTGAAATGTAAAGGTCACTAGATAAATGTTGGACTGCACCTTCCCTTTCTCGTGCTATCCTCTCAAGATAGGGACCTTGGGGTCTCTAAGTGGTACTTACCAAACTTTAGTGTGCAAAGGACCATCCAGGACGCTTTTTAAAATGTCCTGATTTGATGCAGTAGGTCAGGTAAGACTGAGGTAACTGACATCTCACTATCAGCCAGATTTCTCAAACCCCACTTTGAGGAACATTGCCTAAGTTCTTTCTAACATTGCCCCTATTAGGGCCAAAACCATACTTGAATTAAACCAAAGTGCCCTTCACTAGATGATTGGATAAAGAAGTGGTACATTTATAAATGAAATATTACTCAGCCATAAGAAAAAATGAAATACTGCCATTTGTGACAACATGGATGGATCTTGAAATTATCATGCTAAGAGAAGTAAATCAGACAGAAAAAGTTAGAAGCACATGATTTCATTCATTTGTAGGCTATGAAAGTAAAAGCGACAAATGAATAAGACAAACAAACAAAAAGTCATAAACATGGACAACAGTTTGGTGGTTACCAGAGGGAAAGTAGGGAGGAGGGAGATAGATAAGGGTAAAGGGGGTCAGATACATAGTGACAGAAGGGCATTTGACTTTGGGTGGTGAATACATAATGTAACACACAGATGACATATTGTAGAATTGTATACCTGAAACCTATGTAATTTTATTAACCAATGTCACCCCAAGAAATTTAATTAAAAAATTAAACAAATAAACACATGAACCAACATTTTTTTCCTTTCCTATTATATCTATCTGCATTGATCAGGGTGCCCAGCAATCCCTGCTTGCCTCATTCCAAAGTGTTTCCTGTGACTTTTGGGCACACAGGCCAACAGAATGTACTGCCAGTTCCAAAACACCCTCCCTGTCTGGCCAGATTTATGCCACTATCAGCTGCTTCCAAAAGCCTAAATCATGCCTTAGACAGTCTGTGTAAAAGGGACCTTGAGGCAGATAAAGTTAAGCAGGAAGTAGAATCACTTCATGGAATTAAAGTTCTTTGAATTTGACTTTGACTTCTAAGTATTTTAAAGAGATGTTACCATATACTCCAATGCCGGTGAAGTTTTGCTAATATGCTATTTAGGAAATATAGATATTGATGTTAGTGAAAGCCTAGGATTATCTGAATCATCAAATTCTGTAAACAAAATCCGTATTTTATTTTGGCCCCAAATTTTTGTTGTTGTTGTCAATTTGCCTAACAAAAACAGCTGGTAAATTAACATAGTCACCCTCCCCGTTTATTTACTCTTGCTTCCCTTTCTTCCTTCCTCACTGGTAAAAATGAAAATAAACAGTAGCGAGTCCACTACATGCACTAGAAGATGGGGAGGAAGAAGAAGGGGGAAGAAAATGTCAGAGTCTAGACTCCTCCTTATTACAAAGGCAACATGCAGGGTGTCTCTGTGCATGCGGCTATAGAACAGTTACATATCCTACTTAGATCTCTAGATTTTCATCTTAACTGGGGATTAAGTCAATACATCGAAGCTGGCAGCACAAACCAAAAGAGACCATGTAAAATCTTGGCTGTGGATGCAATCACTCCAACCACTCACTGTCAGTTGTCGAGCAATGCACTAACATCGTTCATTGTTCTTAACTCCATTGGGTCTATTGGTCAGCTGGTCAGCTGCTATGTGGTCATTAATGCAGGACTATCATCAGGAAATGCAGTGGTCCAGCCCTTCTAAGACTTGCTTAAATGTAGCAAATGTAGCTCAAATGTCTCATAATACGAATTTATCTTCCCTTCTTTTTCTCTCTTCCTCTACCTCCCTCTCCCTCCTCTTTCCCTCTCTCCTGATCATACATACTTTCCCAACAAAAATTCCTCATTCCAAAACACCAAAATTAACACCACTACTTCTCTTTTGTTCAGCCCCAGTGCCTTCTCATATCCATTCCTGAAATAATATCCTAAAGCAATAACTTGCTGCTGCACGACAAAAGCATAGCATGAAAAAGAATATCAAATGAGGTCTGCGAAATTCTCTGAAAATTTCAAATGCCTGCTAACTAAGCCATCTATGTATCTTAGTCAAGTACAGAGCTCCCCCTAATGACCAGCCTATGAAGGAGAAGGGGAATAAAAGAAAAGCCAGAGTTTTATATTGTCCTATATTTCCACAGATAGAAAATAAAACAAGCCACTTCTCAGATGCTAATCTTATTCACGATAATCTCGCCCTTGTGGAACCTCTCACCGGCCATCCACGAATTTCCCTACCATTGCCAGCAGGCTCTGCTAGAATCCCACTTGTTAAGTACCACCTGTTGGGGGACCTGTAACCCCCACTAAGGCCCATGCCTGTGGCACAGTGAAGATCTTTTCCCCTGAACCTGGCTTAGATGATGTCTTCTTGTCATAACTGCCAAACTGTCACAATGGACCCTTGAGAGCTGTTTGAAAAATTATATTTTTGGTCCCGAATTAAAGAATTGCATTTCTTGAAGGCCAGCTGTTGGCTGCCTCCAATGCCAAGAAGACACTCTTCAAAGTGTCCTCCAGTGTTTCTTTAAATCATTGCTAATCCTCCAGCTGAGAAGCAGCCAGCAGGTCTCACTAGGGGTTTGTCTGCTCACTGATAGGGCAGGGCCCTGGTATCTGCTCTGCTCAGGAGCACCCTGAGAACCAAAGAACACACAAAGCTCTCTGAACGGTGAACAACGGCAACTTTCACATCAAAGGAAAACGAGTGTCATTTACTGAAGCTGACAGAAGCCTCCAAGTCAATCAGGGTCTCATCCCAGACAGAATAAACGAGCATGTGGCCCCCACCCAACCTGCCTCTGCCCCTCATCCTCTTTCAGACCTGACCCCAATCAGGTCTGTGGGACCCAAGTATCCCCTGCCCCAGGTATTGGGTGTTGTCTGCAGACATTTTCCAATCCCAGCCCTCTATCAAAACATTCCAGACAGTCACCTGCTCACCTGCCATTAAGATACAACGTGATTAATGCATTAATCCAGAGGTGGAAAATTGGTGACTGATAGCCTAGCCAAATCAGCATGGCCAGAGAGATTTTTTAAGACCATGCAGTGTTTTCAAAAATTCTGAGTTAATCATCAACATTTAAAAATCAGAGTATTTCAATATTAATCTTTTTAAAAGTAAGGCAAACCAGCTGCTTAGACCCTGATTCAACACTCTCACGGGGGCTGAGCTGTAACTGCCAGAAAAGGACCTCAGGACCTACCACTCCTGTCCAGCCTCCCCAGTCCCCAGTAAGCCGCCCTCCTGCAAAGCTCCTGGCCTGGCCACAGAGGCACTGTTTGCAGCCATGAATTAACCGGATGTATAACGCATTAACACAGATTAGTTTATTTGGCACCTCTCCCAGGTAACATCTTAACCCAGTTAAAATGCCTGTCTACAGAAGATTCCTAAGAAGTGATTCTAATGAAATCTGATAATGGGAAGGTCAATGAGAAAAAATATCCTAGCTTCAGAAAGTGCTTCAGCACCCTCCTAATTTCTCAGTGACAGTTGGGTACTTGCCATGTTTTCAACATAGGACCCACTTTGTATTATCTGGTTGATTTGTTCAAATTAGTTCCACTTGAGAACTAAAAATAGAGAACATAGAGTAACTGTAAGTCCCTTTTGGAACAAAGCAGACTATGCATAAACAAATGCAAAATGTTTAGGTAGGCCTAAAAATAAAGTCAGGCCCAAAGCCTAAAAGATATCAGGATAATTTGTTTGTATCTCTTCTGTGTTTTCTTTTCCTTTCGATTGGGTTTTAAAGGAACCCATCCATACTTATAACCCAAAGATGTCTTCAGGCAAATGCTATGTCATTTTCATCTAAGAAATCCAGGCAGGCCAGAAGTTATCAGAATGTCTAACACTGGGTTCAAGTGCAGACAGCCAATATCAAATTTTCAGAGAAAGTGGAACTTTGAAAATTATTTTGGAAAAAAAGTTGCAAGGCTGTTTTATATTTTGCTTTTTAATATGAGTTTGGGTAGGTTTATTTATTCAGTTGATAGAGATAGTGGACAAAAATAGGTTTTATGCCGTATAGGAAATATAAGTCCTACATCAGAACATATGCACTCTGAGGACAGAAGCTACCAAATTTTTATTGTCTCCCTTCAAGTCTCCAGCCCAGAACTCAACACCCCAGAAGTACGCGTAAGTACTTGACGCCTGACTGTGTCCATGAAGCCATGCTTCTCAGGCTATTATACTACAGCTTGTCCTATTTTACCTGAAGGACTTTTCCAATTAGAATGTTGTAATCAGAAGTTAATCAGGCAGAACATTCATAATACTGTCTATAATTTTACCAGGAAAAAATATATTTATTCTAGATATTAGATTCCTTTTTAGTCTCTCTACCTTTTACAGCTTGAGTTTATAGCATTGGGTTTTTTAAATAAAGATATAATTTAAAAACATAATTATAAAAATGCTATAAAACATTTTTCATAAAAAAATACTAGAAAGGCATTCTTGATTTTTAAAAAAAACTTTTTTGAATCCTTAAGTAGGGTAAAATCTTCATTGACCCAAACACAATTATCAGATATTTTTATAATTTTTCAAAAATAAGCAACAATAAAAATTATTTACTGGAAACATGATTTTTCAAAAAGACAAAAATTCAACTCCTGCATGTTTCAAGATAGCTACGGGACTATATAATGAGCATTCATGATCATAACAGAGACCTTAGAACATTGAAAGATAATAAAATCATAGACTATAACAGAGACTAGAGATGATCTGTTTCAGCACCTTCATTTCATAGATGAGAAAGCTGAGGGAGAGAGTGCAGAAGTGAATTGTCTAAAAAGTTACACCTCTCCTTAGAATCAAAACCGGGTCTGGTATGCTCCCCATTATTCCAGGCATCACTTCTTAAACTGGCAAGTGAAGATTCAACTATGCTGAATATTCTGCATTAAATTAAGGAGAGTTAGCAAAGCAAGAATCCATACCCTCCCAATAAATTCCAGTCCTTTTAAGTCTTTCTGATAACAAGAACACATTGATTGCACCCAACAGCCTTTATGAGCTCTTTATTCAACTGGCATTTATGGCCACACTTACCAGCATGCATAGGGCCCCCAATGAGGATCTGAAAGAATGATCTAAGAAATGAAAAATTCTTCCCTGCCTTCTAGAAGCTTAAAGTCATGAGGACACGTGAAGTAAATGTGTGGAATAGCTAACATACAATGCAAAAGAATCACACTAAATCACTGGAAGAGCAAAGTGTCACAAGATCAGCCAGAGAACAAGACCAAATGTGAACAGGAGGCATCAGGAGAAGACTTTCAGGGAAGCTGATGCTTGAAATAGGTAAAAGGAGGGGGAAAGGGGAGGGGAAAGAAGGGGAGGAGAAAGGAGAGGAAGGGAAAGGGAGGGAAGGGGGAGGGAAACAGGCCTTCAAAAGACAGCTCCATTGCAGTAAAATATTTGACTAATCTGCTTTTTCCTTTAAATTCATTGCTGTAAACAATTGCAGGTTCTCAAAAGTACTCAAATCCACCTCCTATCCTAGCAGTTGCTGGCACTCATGGTTCTCTTCCCTGGTTCTCTTGCCCAAGAAAGCGCAGCTTTTGTTTGCACCATTATACTCTGTTATACATTAGTGGGGCACAAAACTATGTGAAGACTAATAGTTTGTTTCCCGTAAGATGTACATAGTCTCCAGATCCCAAATCATGTCCCTGGTTATAGAAAATTGTCCCATTACACTTAGGGAGTGGAGGAGAGGGCTAATTTGCAAAGAATTGCCTACTCTGAAAAGCCACATTGGTCCCTCTGTGCTGGCACTGGATCTGGACCTCCACTCTGGTGTCAGGACAACTTTGAGCCACCTCCACAGCCCTTAGCAAAGGAAAATAGCCACTACTTGATGATACCTGACCATGTGACAGGCACTGAACATATACAAGCTCACTTAATCTTCAAAGAAATACTACAGGGTCGATATATCACCTGTAGAAACAAAGCTCTAAGGACTGAATAACATGCCCAGGTTCCCACTGGAAATTATCATTAAGGCTGCAATGTGAAGTCAGGTGGGCCTGATCACCACAGTCAGAGTTTTGCACAAGCATCACTGCCTCCCTGGGGAGTCACTCAAGGTAAAAAGAAAGTTAGAGCAGGACATATTTTTTTTTGCTGGAATGCCACCTCTTCACTAAACCTAAGGAAGTTTAGTGTCAATGAGCAGCTGAGTAATTCGGGAATAAATTCCTGCTGATTACCAGGTGATACCTGGATGCAGGAGAAGCCTGACAGATTGTGAATTCCTGAAGGTGAGGACCAAGTATAGTTCTATCTCCTGTGGCATTCAGGACAGTACCTTTCTTGTCCATCCACTATCCTTGTTAGTTATTTAAAATAACAATCATCTCCATAAATTTGCTTTGTGGTATACTTAGTTCATACTATTCTTTCTCAGCTTGACTTAAAAAATTTTTTTTTTTACTGAAATGAGGCAAGATAGTGGAAACTTGCTAAAATCTGACTTCAAGACCATTGTCAGAAAGGATCATATCTGGCACTTGTGTGTGCCGTAAACAAGTAGTACCCAGCAATTCTGGTATAGTAAAGCCCTAGTAGAAGGGGCACATCAGTCATTTGCAGAGTCTGCCCTGAACAAAATGTTCTTTCTTTCCTTGGAATAGAACTTTGAATTCAATATGGCTTCGGGGTCAAGCTTTCGTGGCCTTGCCCCATAATCACCAACAAGGTCAATGGACATTGGAGTGTCTCCTGATATTAGATCAACCTCCTAGAAAAGGGGTACTGCCAACACAACAACAGAATTTTGCTTATTCTACATATATTCAGATCATATTATTCCTTTCCCCCAAATTTATCGTATCACAAAGGAAGTGAAAATCTAAGTGTCATGAGAGAACCATATTCTACCAGATTAAAAAATAAGTTTTTAAAAATAATGACAAATCATTTAGAGATTAGCTTTCCACACAGATATACATGTAAAACAAGCCATAATGCTAAAGTTTGGCCCTAAACTGTGCTCCTTTTAATGTTTCTAATAATGTTTCTAATATTTGCTCATAAAATCCCTGAAAACTGAGAACCCCATGTAGGTTACAGTTACTGCTATTTCAGATAAAATCCTATAATAAAGCTAATCAGGCACACATTTAACAACATACATGTGGTAATTGTTATGACACTGCATAGTAATTGGACATTAAGACTAAATGGTTCACATAAATTATAGAAAAAGGGAAAAGTCACATTATACCTTTCTCCATACTGCTGGTTCCCAAATGCCTATGTGCAGACCACCTGTATTCAAATCATCTGAAGAATTATTTTTTTAATTATAAATTCCTTACTCCCCTCCCCCTGGAGAGTCAGATTCAGTACATGTGATATACAAGGAAGCTTTGCACCACACCAAGGGCCTCAAGTTCAAATGCTTCACAAGCAAGGCAAATAATTTGTGTATGGGACAATGTCTTTTAACAGAAATAAATGTATATATAAAAAAATAAATATTCCATCCAAAGGCGTTGACATTGAGAGTATGTTTAAGACTGCCATTCCTTCCCCTACCTCGCACTCATGAAAATCATATCTGTGTACTGAATTGAGGCTGACAGTTTGCAATCTCTGTGTACTATACCATACTGGCCCTACCTTAAGGGTTTACTTTGTTGATACATGAAGCAAAAATGGTACACGAAAGCATTTTCTGCTCTGTATGGTCATGCCCTTCACTAATTATAGCTAATCCTAAATCATTGCTAACTATACACTCCACTCATTTCTTCATTGTAAATTTTTGCTGGCTACCTAATATGTTTCAAACACTTGCCTCATCACTGGAAACACAAAATTGAATAAGACAAGTAGATCACAGTTTGAAAGGCTCTGTTTCAAAATAATTCTGATGGTCAGAATGGCATGAAAATGTTCCTTTAAATCCAAGGGTAAAAACTGATTTCTCACTGTCCAAATGCTAAAGAAATAGATCTCTAGGAGAAATTTATTTTGAAGCACTCTCCCCCCACCCCCACATCCCAATATCAACACAAAGGACAGGGTGACATCTGAAGCCCTTCGATGCTCTGAGGCAGACATTACCTCATGCTACATGGCTTTCTTGTTCACGGTGGGTCCAAGAGAAATGGGGGCTTCCAGGACATTCCATCCTGCCAGCAGTTTGGTGATACATTTGAAATGGCCCATTTTTAGGGGTCTCTAATAAGTGACATTTAAAAGGTGCCCTTTTCTTCCTAGAATCCAGAGACACTGAGGTTTCTTTTATCTCAAACCTTCCTGGCCCGTGTTTAGTGTTTATACGGCCAAAATCTTGAGCAAGTCACTCAATTCCATTTCTGCACTCACGATTTCGCTTCTGAAATGCAAACTCCCCTGGGTAATTTCAGGCAGTTTCTTTACCCAGAGATCATCTCTGGCCACAGAGCAGCTCAGCTGCAACCCGCGTTGTGTGCGCTGCATAATACTGTAACATTTTCAGAGTCAGGGAAGATTTATTCAGTGATCAACTGCTTCAGCATCCTGAATCACTCCAGAGACAGTCTGTTAAAGAGGGGACCTTGAGGGAGCTGAAAATGTAAGCAAGAGGTAAAATAATCCTCTCTTTCCCTTTTAACCCTTTATGCCCCAATAAGGAAATAATATTAGTTTTTCATATGCATACAGGAAAATGTCTAGAAGTAAATCCCTCAAAATATTAAGAGTAGCTTATCTGTAGAAGGTGAGGTTAAAAGTGATTTTTATTGCCTTTTTTTTTTTTGGTTCATCTATATTTTCTACAATAAACTTCAATTCTGTAGAAAGAAAAAATATTTTTAAATGCATATTTATATACTGTTCTTCAAAAAGATCTTTCAAAGGGGAAAAAAATAGTCATCATTAGCTATCTCAGGAACTAGGTCAGAATTTGGAAGACTAGCACACTATTCCCAAAAGAGGAAATGTTAAGTATAATCAGAAAGTAAAGGCTTATAGAGTTTTTTAATAACTGAAAGCAATACAGGCCAGAAATTGCTAATAATTTTCATTTAACATTACCCACTAGACCAAAGCTGTTCAACTTATCACAATTTATTTAGAAATCCAGAACTAAATATGTCCTGGGAGTGTGAAAAAAACTAGAGTGTCATATACACAACTTTCCAAGACCCATCAAAGCAAATATCTAACCTTTCCTGTGAACTCTGCAGTAGAAATAGGCAAAAGTGGCCTTGTTGCTAATTGAATGAAAACCAAAAGGGCAGATGATGGTATTTTCTACCTAACTCAGTCTGTCCTCTTTTGGAACACAGATAATTTCATGGTGGAAAGACAGAGCAAGCCCACTTGAATGATCATTAAACTCAAGATCAAGGTGAGATATATCCCTTAGAAGTACAGACACATCTTCCCCTTGATATCCTACAGTAAGGCTGTACCTTCATGCACAACTACTCTGATAGAACTCAGCTTGTTAAAGAAAACAAATTGGCTCTGTAAGCCAGCTGGGGTATTTGCTTACTTGATGGGAGAATTTTTAACTTGTTTTGTCATTTGACCTCACGTGTACGCACAAGACCAAAATGCCTGAGAAAATATAGCTTAGAATGAACACCAGGAGAACAGCTACTAAAAGACCAGGTGGGCAGACAACAAGCAGAGAACATTCTAAACGAAGACCACCTATTTAACTAAAGGGAAGGGGGTAGGTTTCAGACAGTGATAAACCCTATAAATAAGTAGATACCATCAAACAACCACTAGATAATAATATCCACGTCAAAAACAATCATTCACAAATTACGGATTTTGTTTAAACTTTTAACATGAAGGGTGATCATTTGTCACTTTAAGGAAAAAAAAAAGTCTCACTCTAAGAAAACACCAATTCAGCTTGGGTCCCTATTGTGAACTACGATAGGAATTAAATTTAAGCTTACTTATGAAAATTCAAATTAATTATTTTCACTGGAATAATGAAAGCAGAAATAACTAACTAGTTTTGATTATACAGAATAAAAAGCATTCTGTTTTATTAACTTGCCAATAGTTTTTTACTAGGTGGACATTAGCCAGTGTTTGATCTTTAATTATAATGTGAGCAATCAACTCACCCAGAAAGTTAAAAACATTGAAGTCAAGCTAATTTTTGGTTGTAATTGTGATAAACAAAAATAAAAGAAAGAGTTGAAAGCTTAAAAAAAAGTCAAGGCGAGACAAAGGGAGAGATCCTCATTTCCATTGAATTATTTTACTTTGCCAGAATATACACATTTCTCAGTGCAGTTTGCTCCTTAGCCATCCCGTGAACCTCCCTTTCTATGATGACTGAACTGTGTGGTATCTCCTGATCTCAACAGCTGCACCAAGGACGACACTCAAAAATCAATGTACCCTCTGAAATAGGATGAAATGAAGATGTTAGAGCCAGATACTTACATTTATGTGGTTTACATTTTTTAATCCTTTAAAGGTATGTTTATCAGATTTCATCAATGTTATCAGATTTGACATTATTTTCTGTTTTTCTATCACGTCCCAAAATAAATTTTAGCACCCATTCAAGATTAATTTTTTTTTTTAAATAAAGGAAAGAAAAAAAAAACAGAAAGAGGGAAAGGAAGTGTTGCTTAAGAAAAATAAACACACACACCAGGCTCTCTACCATTCCAACTTCTATCAAGTAGTAGCATTGAATTATCTGCAAGAATAATCCACATACTTCTGAACCATAGAAGACCATCAGTGTGATACTGGTTTCTTTCTGTCTCTTTTTGTGTCTCTGTCTTTGTCTATCTGTCTGCCTCTCTCTCTCTCTCTCTCTCTCTCTCTCTCTCTCTCTCTCTCTCTCTCACACACACACACACACACACTTACACATACACACACGCAAAAACAACTGAGATGTCACCATGAACGATCCCAATGGTTATGCATTTATTCATTTCTAAATGCTATATAATTTCATTTTAAGGACAATTAAATGTGTATTTGCATTAATGAATATATGCTCTCGTGTGATGGGTACAAGTCAGAGAAACTCTGCTGAGGTTTGCTGCCAAATATACTTCAGATTCTTTCACATCAGATCAAATCTTTCTGCTGAAAGACACTCTTGATTTTCTACATTTTCCTTATAAATTTCCTACTTAATCAGGATGTTAATTGGGTATTTTTAAAATTTATTTCTTAATTCATGTCCAAAAGAAGCTATTTTTGGACACACTTATTTCTTAACATTTACTAAGTTGTGACTCTAACTTCTGTATAAGAATGTCAGTAAATACAACATCATCTTGTCAGCTTCAGCAACTATGGATATGTTACAATATTTCCTCATCTTTCCATTAGTCCATCTGGTAACCATTTCATCCAGCAGCAGCAGCAACACACAGCCCAGTGAAACTAAGCATGGTCCTTAACTTAGACGCACTGCAGCATTTCACTGTGAGGGCGGCAGCATTGGGTGACCTGTGGCATAGCCCTCAGTGAAGTGAAAACCATTTCACTAGCTGTCTTTTCAACTGTGACAGGCCTTAGTCAAAAAACCAGAGAGTGTGACCTGCCAATCACAGGAGTGAGAGGCCCGAGGGCCATATGTCACACGATTCTGCAGCCCCTTCTGACTTTTGGAGTGAGTAATTCCCAGTCAGCAGGCTCCTCTCACCCATGAGCTGTAGAAACAACAGTTTTTCCATCTATACTTGTAACTTGTTTGGTCATGGGTGTGGGTGACTTAAATGTGAAAACTATTTCCCTTGTGGCATCTGTCATTGGTTGAGATATGTGATTATTGGTCTGCTAGATCCACAATTCCCCAGAAAAAGATTGCTGATCCAAATCTGAGAGCGTTACAGAGTCCACGTGTAGCACTGGAGGAGTTTTGCCCATCACCACACTCCAGAGAAAGTGGCCTGGGGCAGGGACCACATTTCTCCTCAAATGGGAATTAATCTATTAAGTCGCTAGGCCTCTCATGAATACCATTCTAGCTGCCAGATCCAAGTCTCAAAAGAGAAAATAAGGTAAAAATACTAAAATGTAAAAATCACTACACATATATTCTTATTGCTTTTATTACTAACAATATCAGTCTCCTCTTTTTGCAAACTGGCCCATAGGATGAAGGTGCTTGAGTTTAAAGAGAACCTTGGACTTGATTGCCAAAGGGATTTTGGGACAGCTACTCCACACACTTACCATTCCACTCCTCATATGTACCCCTCAAACTGACTCTCTAAAGCAGTCTATCAGAATCACCTGGAAAGCTTGTCAAAACACAGATTGCTGGGCTTTACCCAAGAAGTTTCCGATTCAGCAGATCTAGCATCAGGCTCGAGAGCTCCTAAGTGCTGTTGGTATTGTTGGTTTGGAGAGCACTCTTTATGAATCATGGCTCTGAAGAAAGAGCACTGCTTTTAGAATATAACAAGAGGTATGGAAGAAGTAAAAATAAATAAGTTATATGGAGAAAATGTGGGTGGTGGGGGAAAAAAGGGATTTCAAATGTTTATACTAAAGAATTACCAGCCTATCATACATACAGATCATCTAGTTTTCATCTCATTTGGGGGTGAGCTCACTGAGGCTTTAAGTGACTAGGTCATTTGCCCAGTGTCACAGGGCTGGTCCAGCAATAAGAAAAGTAGAACTAAAATTCAATTCTCCTCTATTCTAGTTCTATGCTTTCCAGTACAAAACATTGCCAGCAGTTACAATTTTCACTATTTTTATCTCTTTAAGGAAAAGCAGTGCTCAGATAACCCATTCTAATTAATCACTCAAATTAAAATGAAAAGACAGAAGAGGAAGCATCATGAGATAAATACAATCAAGTGATACACGCATAGGTTTTCAAGAGATGGCAAATTTACTAACCATGTTTGGTGACTTAACAGTTGATTTTTAAAGCCTCTATTCAGTGTTCTGACTTCCCCATCCAGGAGATTCTCAAGTAGCCCAATTCCTGTTAGATTTTTAACAGCTTCTGCTTTCAGCATGCATTCCAGTTTTACTTGTGCCTGGCAGAGACTAAGCCTATACTTGCCCTGGAAGCATGGGCTAGCTTGCAGGACAGGATGGAAAATCTCCACCCCCTTTTTAGAAGCATTCGAAATGTCTGGTAAACTGAGCAGCTGCCACGCACTGCTATTTAATCTTCTCTATTCTGGCCTAAGTGTACAGAATCCTTCCTCTCTCATTCATTGTGAAGATGCTGAAGAGGGAGGAAAGGAAATCAGGGTAACAGAGCTTGTGAATGGATAGACAACACGCTCAGCTTTTGTTGTGAAGGAAATAAATGTATATAAATTTGTTTTGAATTTGAAAAAAATTAGAGGACATGAGGCTATTCCTAATATTGTTAATTTACTTGTGCTCTTATTGTCCAGTGCTTTAGACATAATAGGCCCTTGATAAATATATTTTGAATTGGCTGACTTTGAATGACATATTCAGTTTAGATATTACTCTTTGTAAGAGCTAACATAACCCAGCGCCTTCATTTTCTCATCTGAAAGAGAGAGTAAGAACCCACAGACATTGTATAGAGACGTGGTGAATTTATTCAGTAGTCTGAATAAATTCCTTTCTGGTAGCATACATAGACAGATTTCAAGTACTGCGAAATACCATTTATATTAGTAGTGAGACAGCTCTAGAAAAGATCTAAAAATAAGTATTTCTATGCCCATCCAATTTAGTCACAGCTACTAGTACCAGTAATAAAAACGACAATGCCCTCAGTTTGGTTAGCAAAGGTTTGCCATAAAGTTGCTTGTCATTGTCTCACTGGGCATTCCCCTGCAGAAGTACTGAGCTCTAATCTGTCTTTTAGTTCACCTATTGGTCTTAGGAAAGACAGGGAGATAAGGATAGAGGCAGTCATGTGCTGGTAAATGCTGAACAACCAGCTCCCTGGGAAGGGGTAACTTGACTTGTAACATTTGACAGTTTCTGTGGTGTAAATACTCCACCATGGCCAATTTAAAAGCTGCCAGCAATTTAACACCTGACACACAAAATTCCTGACAAAACTGCCTCTCACGAGCTGCTCCGGGCTGACACAGCACACCACTAAATAGAAAGCACTTGTAGCAAAATCATCCCATATTAACTGACATGATTTCCCCACCCTTTGAGGAAAAGAAAAAATGTTGAAGTGCTTGAGGGGGAAAACAACCATTCTAGGAGTCAGGTAACATGAATTATAGTTATCTGCCAGTAGTCAAAGAGGTAAATAAATCAATAACCTCCATAACCCACTAAAATGACACGAACTCAGAGTAACTGGAGACATAGTAAGACTTGGCAATTAATTCAGAAAGACTAAAGGAAAGTCTCCGTTGTCTGCCATAATAGTGTAATATTGGCATGTTCTGGTCTAATGGTAGGGGTTTCAGATTTTTAATCCCAGGATTCCATAAATCCCACGAGTACACTACTTTAAATTACCAAGCACAGTATGGTTCAGTGACCTATGCTACCAAGAGCTGAAGGGACAGCGTGGTATGACAAAAAGCACTGACCTAGGATTGGAAGGCCCCGAATATAATGCTCATTGCTATATGGAATATTTTTTGTTAAAATCATGTAACTTTTCAAAGTGTCAGTTCGCCTCATCTACAAAGTAAATAAATCCCCAAAGTCTCTTATAGCTCTCAAATGTTAGGCTTCTAAGTGAATTTTGTTTAATCACTTCAGTCATTTAGACTTTAAAACTATATTCATTGCAAATAAAAACTGCAAATGGTGGAACTAAAAACCTGCCTGAATTATAATACCGGTGTCATTCGGACTTTAGCACTAGAGCTGAGCATACCACTCTGGCAGAATTGCTGGTGAGAACCAAAGTCAGAGGTGGTGAGGAAGAGCAACCCATAGCAGCTCCCTGCTTTTTAATAATTTCAGTAATAGAGGACTGGAATCTACCTCTAAATTTCATCACACCCAACCCACTACAGCACCCGTTAATGCCTAACTACAAACCACACAAATGCCTCCCCTCCCCAGAGTCCACGTAACATGTCTAGGATGGCCTTTCTATTTGAGGTCCACATGGGTTCCTTATTAATGCAGACAGGTGTCCTCCTTAGCGTGAAGTGCTAATTTTACAAGATGAGCTGGAACAAACGTTTTCTTACTCCAACTAGAAATTAAAATGATTAAAGATTCTGTTCTGTGGCTATTGCAAATAATACTGTTCTACTCTCATTATGTGATCCACTCTTAAACCTGCTGTGCGAAGTCTTAAGACTTCTGACTAGTGAATTCTGTGTGTGTGTGTGTGAGAGAGAGAGAGAGACAGAGACAGAGACAGAGACAGAGACAGAGAAGAGACAGAGAGACAGAGAGAGAAGAGAAAGAGAGAAGGTAGAAATAGGGTAGGGAGAGCTTGTATACGAGCCTGAGAGCCTGTGTGTGTATATCGATATAGTTCACAGAAAAGTGATCAACAAATGATTTTAAAAGAGAATTGGGTCAGAATTCTATATTATTATGAACATTCAAAACAACAGCTTTAATCTAGAGTTCCTCCGATATTACTAATTTGTGATTAAAACTATAATTATTGAAGATTGATGCAATAACATCTTGGCCTCCTTGATTCAACATCAGATAATCAACTCTCAAATTCGTACTTCTAAAACAATGAAAATAAATACCACATCAAGCATAATCATCAAGATTATGCCCTAACAGGCTCTATAAAACCACAGAATGAGGCAGTATACAAGAACTCATGAGTGAGAGGAGGTGGGGGTGGGGGGCAAGATGCGGCTTCCAAACAAAAGTAAAGATTGCAAACGGAAAAGTCAGCTTTGGGAACTACTTGTAATGTTTGACTTTCCTGGAGCAAAAATAAATAAATAAAAATTCGCTTTGAGTCTCTGTGACTATTAATTTTTTTTTTAAGAAAAAAAGAACTTTAGTTAAATCAGGCTTTTAGCAGGTTGGCTGAGCAAACGAAAGCCTCACTCAGCCTGCAGATGTCTGTCTAAGCTGCCACATGGCAAGAACTGGCCCTGGGGGTCTCATAGGACCCCAAACTTCTGATTTTGGTGCTGATTCCAAAACTCCCCATCCCTTTCCAGTTCATTACAAACGCCTATTGTTTGCCATATTTATCTGCCATCACTGCTGTTTGTTAGCAAATGGAAAGAGAACTGCCAGGACTAAATTTCAGCCTGCCCTCAGAATAGTGCAAAGGCGCTACAGGAATTGCACGACAGATGGTCTTTGAATGATATACAGAACCTCTGCCCTTGGGCCCGCTTTGGAGGAGCTGTTTTGGATTGTTGCTCATAAGAGTGGGAGGTTGTTGTGTGATATGTGATTATTCCATAATAATTTTAATTATTTTGCCTGTTTTCAAACAATAGTCTCAGCCTTTTTTAATTTTTACACTCACTGAGTTGTGACACAAGCATTCTTTTCTCTATGTTAGCAGGGATTAAAATCAAGCCCTGTATCCCTTCCCATTTTTCAAATAATCCATGTTTAAATAAATTACCTCAGTCTGGAAAACTAAGTTACGTGGCATCTGCCTGGCACACACGCAGGCAAGGAAAAAACAAAAAAAAATACTTATTGTGGTGTCTGGTTTGAGACTGTCGCAGTAACAAGTTTCAAGAAAAGCCTGCTCTTTGCCTCTTTAGATCAAGGCTCCAGCTAAGGGAGCTTCATTTACATGCATGTGGGGATCCCATCGGATCTGCTCAAAGGTGCAGTCCGAGGCAGTCAGACGACATCCGATGTGCATGTAAATGAAGCTCCCCGAGAGGGGTGTAGGCTTCCGGAGATGCGGAGAATATGCCATCCCTGTCTCATCCAAATCCAGCAGAAACTTCCGAATATTTTTCTAAAGCAGCAGGAGCCAACGAGGAGCAGATGCTAAACTTTCAAGGCATCTGAATACATTTCTCTTTACCGAATAGATTTGTTGGCTGAGCACTGGCAGGAAAGGTTTGGGGTTAGAAGCCAGGCTTTTGGTTTCTTGGGCCAGCGGCCCGTGGGTGCCAACCGGCACATCCCAGTGGTGCTGGCCACTCAGGGACATGCCAAGGCCACCAGGGTCAGTATAAAAGGATAAAATCTACAGTGGTTCTAAACCATAGGAGAGAGTTACTGCTCATAAGATGGCCTTTTTACCAAACATAAGAATGTCTGATTTTACCAGGAGTTTGTTGCTCATGAAATTCTTCCCTACAGCTAAATTCTGCATCCTCAAATAGATTCCAGTTCTGCGGCCGAGAGCCAAATCAAGTTTTGAATAATATCCAAGCTGACTAGTCTGGTAATAAGAAAAAAAATCTGTTTCTCCTTGGTCTCCAGCTAAGTGATAAAGTTACCTAGAAAACAGGAGTCTTTGGGTGAGCAGGTTACTAGAAAAGAGAAAACACAAAACTCTGACCCTGCTCTTTGATGGAGAAATCCCCCATGGAGTCTTAAGTGCTTCCCAACAACTGTGGTTTTAATCCAATAACAGCAGCTCCTCTAACAGAGAGAAACCCAACTCACACAGCAGTTAATACCCAAATGAAATTCAGATAACTCCCACTGTGTTGACAGAAAGGATTGGCGAAACACCCTCTGCTCCTTCCCAAGCAAGGCGTGCCTTTGGTAGCACGCAGCCAGCCCGCCTCCCAGAGAACAGCCCCACAGCTTTCTCCGGTCAAGCTGATGTACACGGATTTCTGGATATACAAAGCACAAGTTTGTAGGGAAAACGTATAAATTAATGTGTGGCCCCTCGAGGAACCACAGCTGCTTGTCCTTCGAGATATGGAAGATCACCTACGGAGGGCTTCCCGGCCTTGCTCCGATGTGGCTGCTTTTGTAACAACACTGTTGCTGAGATTTTTCATTAAGTTGTATGATTGAAACAATGGCTCTGATGATTGCAGCTTGCATAAACAATGTAGAGCTTGTGTTCTCAACCTATTCGAAATGGTGAAACCCCACTTCAAGCGTATTTATGTATTATAATCAGTTAACTTTCCACACAGGTCAGGCCCTATATAAGGTACTTTATATACATTATCTCTAAACCTTACAACAACAAGGAAGGTGTTTATTGTTCTCATTATATAAGTCAGAAAAGGAAAAAGTGCCTCATGTGGATTAAGTGACTTAACAAAAGTAACTCATAATAAATAGCTAAGTCAGGATTTGAATCTCCATTTGTTTAATTCCAAGGGTCATATTCTTTTTACTAATGTATTTATGGGGAATGGGTTACATTCACATGTGGCATATAACCTTGTGAAAATAAATGCAAATTTCAGCACATTTTGGATTCCTGAAAGGGAGAGAGTATGTATAACCTCAGTACTTGACATATTGTGAATACTCAACAAATACTCTTCACTGGCATCTTCCTTTATAGATTAGAATTGACAAGTAAGTATTAATCTTAATCTTATAGGCATTATCTGCTACTTTCTCTGTCATTTTACCTGATGTTATCCTGTCTGAACCTAAATTCTGGAAAGTTTGTCTGTTGGGGCCAAAAAGATTTAGCCAACCCAAGTTCAAATGGACCAATTCTAAGTGAGAGCAACTATCAGTACCCATTCCTGAAATGAATTCAAGTATCTTATAACACCCACAACCAACTCAACTCTCCTACCAAAGAAATATGGCGAAAATAAATAAAATAAAAATTACCTCTCTTATGTATGGAGAGTTCTGATAATTTGGCTAACAAAAGAATATTTATTGACTATACAAGAGGATAGGAGCAAATGATTCTACATTGAAACCTCCAACTGCATCTTGTGTTTTGTAAATAATTTTTCCTGTACCTCTGTATCTAATTCACAAGATTTAGAAAATAATGCTGTTTTAATGCAAACACATATAAGAAACATGATTATTTTCTTCAAGACAACTGAAAGATTTCATTCAAGATCAAAAAATAAATAGCCTAAGTCAATAGCAAGAAGACTCTCATTGAAATACATATATTTTTAAAAGAACAGCAGCATTCAAATGTTAGTCATTTTGCCACAGTTCCTGAGAACTTTTTTTACATTAGGAGTCAAAAGAGTGGTATTCTGTTGGGACCCCCCAAAGACCTCTATGGATGGCAAACTTAACAGTTAAAAGATTGTACAAAATGCTTTTATTCTGATTCACATGTGAATTAGGCTGAGGTTAAAGGAAAAATAAATGGGAATTAGAAGGCAACTCACAGAGGCATTCTAGTTGGGAAGCAAATACCACCATTAAGTCCCAAATGCAATTTATGAAAACAGCATTTAAATTTTCTAATTGTTTCTATTTAAAAAAAAAAATGAGACAAATGGAATTACGTTGGAACCAGCCATTTAATCATGTACGATTTTGCTGACCATTGTCTCTGTACATCCAGTCCTGAGCTCCTGCTCTCACATCTGTAACCTTGCCAAACTTTGAGTCCAATAAGAAGAATCTTTTTCCTTTTGGGTTTTTTTTTTTTCCTCTCTGGGTAGGAATAGAAGAGGCTGGAGAGTCCAAGTTTCATGGTCAAATAGGATCAATTCGATACAGCTGCTAGGGACATACGAAGCAGAAAGGGGGCCCTGGAGATTATCTGTGCCGGTAGTTTTCAAATCAACTAGAACCACTTTGAAACTACTCTCCACATTGTCCACTCTGCTCACCTCCAGTGGCCTAATACGCACTCTGTAGGAGATAAAAGAAAAGGAAGGCTCCATTAGATAAGCTGCCAGACAAGTGATGTTGTGTATCTCTGATATAAATGATTATTTCCTACCAGGAACCCATAAATACACACTTTAGTGTGACAATTTTTAAATTTTGCAATAGATAAGCTGATAGACCTCCCAAAGGCTTTATTTTTTTAACCTAATACCAAATACCTACGCCCAATCCATTTCCAAAGTTCAACATGTACACTGCCTTCTAAGAAGTGAAAAGAAATGTTCCATATAGTGAAAAGAGTGAGTCATCTATTCATTCATTCATTCATTCCAGTATTTGTTAAATTTCAGGTATGCCAAGCAGTGGGAATTCAGTGTCAATCCTCAGAAAGCATACTGTCAAATGAAGAGAGAAACCTGACAACAATTACCATTCAAAATGAGTATGTAATAAAATTTCCCCCGTTCGACTCTCTACATGCTTCATCACAGAGGCTACCCAGGTTGAGACCTCCATTAAGTTCTTTCATGGAGGCCCCAGGCCATCCCTCTCCTGTAAGGCACAGCTGCTGCCACCACTCCTCTCCTGGGAAACAGAGTCTCCCCTGGGGTGCTGCCTGGGCTGCTTCTGGGGCACACCACCACCCCACACTCTATTACCCTCACCCCTTTTTCCTCATCCGGAACCTTCTTGGAACCAAGGCCAGCCTACCATCTGCAGCAGAGTATTAAGAGAACAGAGCTTGAGGGGTCCCCCCCCCACAGGAGGTTTCTTAACTTCAATGCCAACACATTTCTCTGGGGTCTCTCCTAACAGATCACAAATACGTTTTGACACATGTAACTCCAGCACAAGTGGAAATGTGTAGAAAGTACAGCTGGAGTCCAGAAAAAAATCAATCGAGTCTGTAAAACATCACCGAGGAGATAAGATCTAGAAGATGAGCTGCACTTCATTAGTCAAACCATCATTGTGCATGTTACAGGATGGAGTGGCAGGAAAGTAGAGGAACAGCCAATTCAAAGGCTTAGGGAAATGTTTTTAAAAGTCCTCTATGTTCAGGGAAATCCATATTTGCTTTCTAAAGCACTATATTTGGTGTTGTGAGGGGAGAAGCAAGAGACGAGACTGGAAAGTAATAAGGATTAGATAGATCATAAAGAGTCTTATATGCCACATAAAATAATGTTTTTTCATTTTTTTCTTTTTCTTTTTTTTTTCTTGGCAAACTTTTGAAGAATTGAGCTGGATAATTGTTTGATTATATTTATCCCTTGAGAAGATCACTGTGCTAATAGTGTAGAGAATAAATTTGAGGCTAGATAGACTAGAACAGGAAGAGGCAGGAAGATCTACATGGAAAGGGCTACAAAAGTCAGGAAAGAAGTCATGAGGTATTGTGGCAGGCAGAATAGTGAGATGGCCCCAAGATCTCCGCTCCCTAGTGCATATGTGTGGTGCAACACCCTCCCCTTTAATGTGCGTGGGGCCTGTAAATATATGGCTTTCACTTTTGTGTGATGACAAAGGCAAAGGAAATTTGCAGATGTGATTGAGGTCCCTAATCAGTTGATTGTGAGTGAATCAAAAGGGAGATTATCCTAGATAGAACAAACTTCATCAGGAAAGCCCCGAAGAGAGTATTTAGAGGTCAGAGACTAGAACGAGTATGGAGATTCTCCTGGCGGTCATGGAGAGACAAGTTACTCTGTTATGAGAAGGCCTATGAGAGAGTTACGTGGCAAGGACTTACAGGGACCTCTAGCAGCTAGGAGTCATCAAACCATGCCTAGAATCCTGACCCATATAAACTGTGAGATAATAAATGTGTATTGTTTTAAGCTCCTAAATTTGGGGTAATTTGTTATGCAGCAATATTTTTTTAAAAAACTGATAGCTGGCAGAGACAAATAAGTAGCATATTCAGAAGAGAAAATTGACAGGGAGTAGAGTTTGAGTTGGGGGTGAAAAGATGATTCTGAAGTTACTGTCTAGGAATGATAGATAAAGTTTTATTTTGGACATGTTGAACTTGCTATATCCATATGAAATTCAGGTGGTCATGTCTAGAACACAGTAGAATATAAGGGTAAAAGGAAAGCCAAGGGTCAAGCCTAAGTAAACAGGACAAACTCCAGTGTCCAAATCTGAGGGGCCAGACACAAAGTGAATGCCAAATCTGGAGCCAAAGTAGGCAGAGTAACCATGGGGGCCAATGAACATGGCGGATGGAAGCAGACCTAAGGAAGTTGTCTTCAGGTCTCACAGGAACTTCACTTGATTGTGTAACTGCTCCAGTGGGTTTTGTTCTGTGTTGTTATTGTTGCTGTTTTTAAGAAGCAAATTAATTCAGGCAGGCCCATGGTTAGGATGTGATCACAAGGGAAAATGTAAAGGAGAAAGGAAAAAAGAAGGCTAAAGACGAAGTTCTAGGATGCCAAGAAGGGGGAGAGGAGTTTGCCTTGAGACTAAGAAGAGGCCTGAGAAGTAGGAGAAAAATCAGGAGAGGGCAGGTTGTTCCTATAAAACCTAAGAAAGAGTAGTTTCCATTAGACCTGTCTTGGCATACAAGAGAAAGGCTGAGAATGCCCATGAGATAAGGTGATTATGAATGAAAATTAATGTTAGCAAAAGTTAAAAGTTAAGTCGCAGTGGCCACTTTATAGCAAATATTTTACTTTCTCATTTGTAAAACGAGAGTAATAAATGAGGGTGAAATACCTGCCTTGCTTTCCTCATAGAGTTAAAAGTTTCCCCCTCCTTCTCACTCTTCTCCGTAAAGGCTTGAACAGATAGGGGCCAACCCTTTCCACCTCCCTGACCTGAGCGAGAGTGGACCCCAACCTTAGTTAGGACCCCAAAGGACCCCTGAACTGCTTTGTCAGGTTCTCCTTTACTTCAAGCTGATTCCTCTCTGAGAGGAGGGGCATGGAGACAAAAATACTTGTCAACCACCTCTAACTGCCAAGAAGTACAAGAAATTGGAATGCAGAAGAAGGGAGCCTCACTCCTCTATAAAGACACGGTGTCACTTTGTTTACTTGGCACTTGCTTTATGGAAAACAACTGAGAACCATGAGACACACAAGAGACCTCTGAGCAGCCAAGATCTCTACGCCACAGCGCTGGCCCTCATTAATGAACTTTACTGCAAAAGATTTTGTGAATTCTTTACCGAGGGCCTAGTCTTCCACTTTAGAAATTTTAACAGGCTTGGTGATACGGTTTCCAAATGAATAGCCCAATAAGAGCAGCAAATTAAAAGAAGAGGACTAGAAGAGGCACATCAATAACAGTAACAAGTGACAGCTGATGGCTTAACAGCAAGGAAGGAAATGGGAAAAATAACTATAGTAAGCAAACAAAAGAAGTAAAAATCACAGCAGCTGAGGATCATTTAGTGCAGACTAAAAACATTCTACACACTATAAGAGACCCCTGAGGGCACTAGAGCTCAACGTAATGGCATAAGCCATCATTTAAAAAAAGAAAAGTTAAATTACATTTGGGATAGTCTAAAAAGGCAGACACTCACAATACATAATAACAATAAGAGGAGACGATGGCTTGATGCATTTGTTCTTTAAAAAGTACTTCTTGAGGAGCAGCTCTGTGCCAGGCAGTGTGCCAGGCGCAAAGACACAAAGGAACAAGAACGAGATGGTGTCAGTCTTGAGGAACCCTCAGTTACGTGGAAAACTCCGCTATTCAGATCCGCTCCCTGAAAGATGCCCTTTAAAGAGCCCTTAGAGAGAACATTCATTAAAATATCAAGGTTCTTGGAAAACCCATTCACGCTTCTTCAGTTGACAAAATCATGTCTATTTTTATCTAGAGTGGATTGGCTACATTTGTTGAAATAACCCAAGTAGAAAATTTAAATATAATCCCCTCAGTATAATGGCTACCTACCCTTTGGTTCTATATAAAAACCGCTTTCAGGAACTGTGATGATTTTTAACAATATCCAGACTAAGGTGCTTTTGTGCACTTAGAGTGCATGATATTTGTTTTAAGTCATTAATATTATCCTCCCAAGTGTAGAAGTTAAAAGCAAGAGGTAGCTTAGATGCAGGAGAAAAAAAAAAAAACTGGTTCTTTCTGACCAATCTCTTATACCATCTTTTTGGAATGAAAGAGCAGTTATGTCAGAATCCCAGATTTCTGGGCCAAGCCACAAGTCTACTTGGATAGAATCTCTAGGGTGGTATCCATAGTTTTAGAAACCTCTCCAGGTGATGCTGACAGGCAATAAGAACCACTTATAGCTAAAACTCCACTGTTTTCCAGGCATCACAAATAAGTAAAAAATAATTTCCTTGTAAACACCATAGTCCAAATTCAATGAAAAGGAAGCCCCAGATTTTCTTCTTTTTTTTTTTTTTTTTTTAACACCTACAGCTCTTGGTCTTCCTAGGTGGACTCCCATACAAGTACTAACCAGGCCTGACCCTGCTTAGCTTAAGATCAGATCAGACAGGATCAGGCACATTCTGGGTGGCATGGCCATAGTCACCCCAGACTTTCAACATTAAAATTTAATCTTATAACCAAAGAAGAAAATTATTAACAAGAGAAATCCAATTCATGGATTGTTTTGTTTTGTTTTGTTTTGTTTGTAACTTTGAGGTCTACAGATGGGAAAAGTAAGGAACTAAGCTAAAAATATTTCAGACACAATTATATTTTGGCTACATCAACTTTTTGTCATCATGCATGAATCCTCAGGGTATTAATAATAAAGTCACAGGGAACCTGAAACTTTTGTTGTAAAAACAGTATATTAAATAAAGCTTGTCATCTTTAGGAATAATGCCAAGTCTCCCCCCACCCCCAAACATGCTGTTTAAGTTTTCTGCTTTTGCAGACCCAAATATAATGTGAAGATGAAAGAAGAAAGATGTTGAAGCCATAAATAGCATCATTTAATAGGGTTTAGGAACACTGTGGAATGTAGGGGTTGACAGAGTGACATTATATGATTAAGATGTCTAGAGTTTATTTCAGCCCCCAGGGGACAGATGCAAAATATATAGCTATTAATAACAATGGTTAAATAACAATAATCCAGCCTCACCTTGGATCTCAGTGTTTTTTTATACTAAATGTCTGCTGCTTGGAAAACTCCAAAAATGAGTTAAGTGAAGGAAAGGTTACTTGGCTTAGGAACAAATGTTAACTTCCAAGCTGGATGGTCAGGTGATTTCACACATGGTTTTGCCTCTCTCAGGAAAAGTCTCTCCTACTCTCCTTTCTCATCAGGAAAAAATTCAAAGACCTACAGACTTAGCAAGCTAGAGTGACTGGAGAGTACATACTGGTTTTCGGGCAGGCCAGAGAATCTAGTCTGTCCTTGCTTGGTATAAGATCTCTGGACATTTGGTGTGAGAAACAAACTGATGAACCAACATGTACCCTCTGTCCTTATAAAGAGCACTGTGTTAGGAGTTATAGCAGATGGGTATTTTAATACTACAAGAACAATATTTTTGTCCTCAAGGAAACTAAAATATAGATGGAGAAAATAAATCCAAAAACATCAATTAGGGAATTATATGCCATAATTCATGAATAAATAATAATATTATAGCTGTTCAGAGAAGGAAAATTAAAATGAGGACAACTGGGAAAGACTTCATAGAATTCATGTACTTGGGCTTTGAAGGATGCTACCAGAACTAGTCTCAAGTGGATATGTACGGGGAAGAATTAACACTGAGCATAAAATTACATGTTTGTAAAATGACCTTTATGGCTTTCTTTTCTTCCTTCTTTATTTTTCTTTATTAATATAAAAGGAATATCTTTGTCCATAGCCATGACTTAGAAAAGTGTAAACATGAGGTTGACAATTTAACAAATTTGGTGGGTTCTTATTTTCTAGACAATTTTCAATCCTTCCTAGATTTGGGGGAAGAGCACCTTTGACATAGCAAGAGAAAGGTGGGGAGGCTGTTGTAATTAGACAAGCTCATAACAGAGAGTGGTAACTACTAATAACGATGGATGAAGCCGAACACTGAAGGCTCAGCAAGCTGGGACCATTTAATGCTGGGAAAATGCAACCATGTTCTTTCCATCCGGGCACCCTTAGCAACCTCAGAATATATTATAGCTCCCAGGAATGTATTTTCTCTACTTATTCCAATTTTGTTAGAGAGAGAGAGAGAGAAAGAGAGAGCGAGAGAGAGAGAGAGAGAGAGAGAGAGAGAGAGAGGGAGGGAGGGAGGAGGGAGGAGGGAGGGAGGGAGGAAGAGAGGAAAATAAAAATACAAAAGCCATTTTATTCATTTACTTGAAAAATTTTTATTGTGCACCTACTACTGCTGTTAAGTGCTAGAGACACAGCTATGAACAAAAGATACAAATTTCCTATAATTTTAGAGCTTTTTTGCCAAAGGGAAAAAAATCTCGATCTTATGATTCTTGAAAAGAATGAGGTAAACAAGGCTTTGGAGATACTGTAGCTCTATACACCACAAGTGAGCAAAAGTCAACTTAGATTTTTTTTTTTTTTTAATCTATCCCACAAGGAAAATTCACCTTTCTGACACTAAGTCTAGACATGTAGACTTTCTGCTGGTTCCTTTTCAGGAACTACTCTATCTTTCTAGTTAGAAATCTAATTCTTTTCTGTTTACACAGTTGGCCTTCCTTGGCTCTTTCTCCATCTCTCTTACCTGAGCTAGAGGGTCTCTTTTCCTTTCATTGTCTCCATTTTGTTTGTTTTCCTCAAATTCCAAAGGTCACACACCCAGGCAATCATGAAACCCAAAAGAAGGTTATGTGACTCATTTTTCCAGACCAAGGCTCTGAGGAGCTTGTTTGCCCCTTTGTCCGGGCCCCGTCCTGGACAGAAGCCACAGAGGACACTGCTGACTCATGGGCTGGGAATCCTTCAGGAGCTGAAAACATGTGTTCTGGTTTTTGAGCTTTTTCTTTTCAAAGGGAAATCTAAAACCCTTTCCTTTGCTTTAATGAATTATTCTAGTTTTGCTCTGAGACCACAGCTCCTGTTTTATTTTCAGTTGTCTTTTTCCATAACTCTTTTAGAAATAAAAATGGGAAACATTATCCAGCCTCTAGGAAGAAATATGTACATACATTCAAAAAGCAGTTTCATGCAACCTTAATAACCTGAATTCTATTTCCCTTTCTGTACATGATGGATGAAATTACTTTGATTATGCTGGCTTTCAATTACTCATTCATGCCAAGAAAGCTAGCCCTTGAAACCTAGTCACCTTGTTTATTTCTTCCCCACCTTGCCCTTCACAATCAGAAAATCAAAGAGCACTGGAGCTAGAAGGAGCTTCTGTGATCCCCAAAGGAAGGATTAAACTTAAAAGTCATACATATTGATTGACCTGAGTCTTCTAAAATTAAATCTAAGTAACTATTTCAATATCAATTTTTAAGCTGTAAAAACTGATTTGGAGTTACAGTTTCAAGTCATATGAAAGGCTTGGTAAATATATAACCTGGTTGCCAAAGGGCTTCTACTTAATATATCAGGAAAAGATTTATTTTTATGTGTTCACTTCATTCCTTAATCCAAATCAGTGGTATTCAAATTGTGTTTCTTGGAGTCTGAGGGTTTAACACCCACAGAAGCGAAAGGGGGCCTGTTTCATAGGCTCCACACTCTCTGCTCCTGCTTTGACCAGAGACCCTCCACTTAGGGTTGGGCCCCAAGTACAAGTTCATATAAAAGCTACCACCAAAAAAAGAAAGTTTGAACAAGAAATGAACTTACACAAGTAAAATGATATACAAATAAAATACAAAAAGGTAACCATAACCATCATTTTCTCACAGACACAGAGAGTGGGGCTAACAATTGGTCCTGGAATTAGCAATGGATTGACCTCCTAGTATACAATTCTTCTGGACTGGATCGTTAGCACCAAGCACCAGCCTCACCACTAACTGCCCCTGGAGCCAGCTTAAAAGCTAGTAACACTTCTGGCTACTTAGATACAATTCTGCTGATCTACTTGTAGTTTATAGTTGCTAGTTTACTTATTCATTCAACAAACACTTAATGAAGGGCTCAAATATTAAGACAAGAGTCCTGAAGGCAACAAATTTTTAGTCTAGTGGGGAGACAGACAAGCAAACAAATTATATTATAGTATGTAAAAACAGGATGACCATTATTTCAATGAGGGATGAACAAGGTGTAGTGGCAGCCCAGAAGAGCCGCACCCCAGAAGCATCAAGACAGAGCTCACAAAGAAGCCTCAGCAGCATTTCAGGTCAAAGCATAAAATGTGAAGGTGGGGGGAGGAGAGGTCTGGCTGGACAGATGAGCAAGTGCCACTTTATGAAGGGTCATATCACATGAAGGAAAAGGTAACCAATAAGCCATTCACCTAGCATTACTGAACAATGGATGATTTCCTCATTTGCTCAGAACTTTTTTTTCCTTGAGCCCATTCATGTATTCAACAAGTATGTCTTGAATACCAACTCTGGGCCGATAACAGCTCCAGCCATAAAGAAACTTTGAAGTCATCTAAATCCTCTGAGGCTCCAGATCTGTTGCCACTGCCCCACGCCCCACCCCAGCTTTTCAGGGTGAGGCACCCTTGGATATTTGCTCCAACTGCCCAATCATTCCGTGATCAAATAGTCTTACCCATGATTGCACCTAGCATCTGACACACGGATTTTCCACCAAGAATCAGCAATGAAATTTCTTTAAACTGCAGAAATAGATAACACAAGTAAGAAAAAGAGTTAAAAAGGAGGCTCTTGAAAACATTTAAAATAGCTGCTCAGCATTGAAAATCAGCTTAAGGGATGGCAAATGCAAATGTGAGCTCAGACAGGCCCAGCTCAGTTTTGCAAATCCTTTGGTAATGAAAATAGATCCGCACTTTAATTTTTCAAACCATAAACTTCCCTGAAGCAAGTAAGAAAAGAGAAGAAACAGAAGGGAAATGTTCTACAAAGAGGGTGGATTTTGTATTTGATGTTTTGATGGAACTCAGTCAGAACAGGACTCCCAAAGACTGTGAAGTAGGCTGGGTCATGGCTGGTACCCCTGGGTCCTGTTCTCCACTGCCTGTCAGGTTGGGAGAATCCCTTTCCAAAGTCCTTAGCTGCCCTGCATCACCTCATCTCCCTCCCATTCCCAACCATCACATCAAACCCTGCTGTCTGGAAAGGAGACAGTACGTTCATGCACACTCAGGTATAAATGATTGATAACAGCTTTAAAATGCCATTTCTTCTGTAGGGTATTTGCATTTTAACAGAGTACAGAACCTCAAGCCAAAGGGAAACTCCCACGGATATGAATCTACAAAAACAGTCTGCATTGGTGTTTTTGCTCTTTCTCCAGTTACCTGGCAGAAAGTAGCTGCTTGATGATTTAACAAGGGAGAAACTGAGATTGGTGAAACATCGAGCTCATACCTAGAGTACTTTCTTGGTGGAAAAATAAAATGAGGGGCAGTGCACATGGCTTTCCAGTGCT
This sequence comes from Eonycteris spelaea, assembly GCA_003508835.1. Classification (NCBI taxonomy): domain Eukaryota; kingdom Metazoa; phylum Chordata; class Mammalia; order Chiroptera; family Pteropodidae; genus Eonycteris; species Eonycteris spelaea. The sequence continues at coordinate 13,158,493 of PUFA01000018.1, read as the reverse complement.
TGGCACCTACAGATTCCCCCAGCAGCCCCTTCAAGGGGCTTCACAGTGAGTTTTGAGGTACTGAACCTTTCTGTGGACCCTTTCCTCTGTATTCCAAAAGAATTTCCAACACACTCCCATGGTAAAGCATGTCAGCAACTGCTCGGCCATCCACTGAGCCCCAACATTATGAACTCAGCCGTGGAGCAAAGGGGTGAAGTGTTGGGGCCTCTCCCTCAGGCACTCTGTCTCAGCCCTAGAACAGGGGTGACAGCTGCTCCTTACATCGGCGATGCCTGGATTCTTTAGGTTCTCTTTATACCTTATTAGCTAATCCTTCATTATTCCTACACCCTACTAAATTAATAATTCTTTTTTTATTAGTTTCAAGTATACAGTACATTAATTAGACATTTATATAGTTTATAAAACTATATAAAACTCTTCCTCTCCTCTAGCTCTATACCTATAAACTAATAATTCTTTATATTAAGCTTTTCTTGTCCAAATTAAGTATATAAAATAAAGCAAAGTGCTTTTGTCTTTTGCCTTGACCTTAAGTTACCAAATTCTGCCCCCTCCCCAAGCTCCCCTTCCTTATTCTAGCCGCCTAAGATGTTATCGTTTTTGCCAAATGATTCAAAGCCAGAACATCTTCTTTTAAGGCTTTTGTACAGTTTTCTGACATAGGAAGTCACCAAAAGGCAGAGACTACCTCACAGCGACTATTTCTGAGTGTATTACCTTCTTCATGGCTTACATACTGAAATGGATTCAAATATCCTAAATTTCCAGGGGTAAGGGTGGGGTGGGGGGGGGGAGTAAACTTACTAGGTCAGTTCCTGGCCATCTCTATGTTGTAGACAATCTAGGGACATATCCAATAGGTAGAAAAACAAAATAAGACAAAAAGCATAAGTTTATATCTTTAGTACATACTGAAGAACTCAGGAAATGAAGAAGACAGAAAAACAAAGTGTTCAGAGTGTTTGGAGAAAGTCACGATAAAGAGAGATTTAGAAATTTTCAAGAAGATTTTAATAAGTTATACTATATCTCTTTAATCCTTCAACTGATACAAGCAAGACTAAAATTACATTTTTTAGGGTTGGTGACTGTTTCTTAAAATACAAGGCAAACCACTGGACTCCTGTCATATTCAACAGTCTAGCCAAGGTTGTTCTAACACTTCGAAAGACTTATTCTTTCAACTAACCCTATAAAAGTGCCCCAAAATTCTACTTCTGAATCTAGGAGATTAAGTTTCCTAATGATGACCATACTTAACCCTTATAAACTAAGCCCAATACCCATAATCCCTCCAAAGGAGGAGTCTGCTTTAACCAATGCATCCATTCACACCAGGTAGGGATTGATGTTCACCATTCTTATACATCGGCCTGTAAGCCTCTCTCTAGAGTTTTGATGGGGTTTCTTCACCATAACAATGCTTTCTCAACTAATCAGTAAAGATTATCACTGTATAACAAAGATCACCCTATGTGCAGACACTAGTGAACCATCCCCACACATCAGACCTTGCCATGACCCAGGTTTATTCTGAACTAGTTCAGTAAGCATGTAGTGAACCAGTATAAAGCCAACTCTACCAAGAAAATAATGGGATTTATCCCAATTACTTTGTTTCTAAAGGTAGATGGAGAGTGAACCACACACCCTCTGGTGCCTTCTGCTTTTTGTCTTCTTATATTTACTTCCTGGCCTTGCACCCAAGCAGGTGTTCCGCCCATAACCTCTGAAAGGGTGGCAGGGGCTGCTCCTCTCCTTCTTTACTTCCACCAACCCTCAATATCCACACAGTCCCAGTTTCCACCCAACATCAGAACTCTTTCAACCTGGTCCCCCAATACTGAGTTCTCTAGTCAATATCACATCTTTCTTGATCATCTATGACCTTTTGTTTTATTTTAACTACCTCTGCTATATCATATTTGGATTAGCCTTAAAAGTACATCATCCCTCTTCCTGCCAAGGAGTAGCAGTTTGTTTTTACTTACAACCCCATTAATCCACGGACTTCCCTGCCCCTAGCACAGAGCCAAGCTATTATTGTCAATTCCTTGATGTTTTTAAACCAGAAACTCTCATTTTATGCCATCATTATGATTCATCCCTTTCCCTAAAGCTCCTTCACCAAAATAAATGTATAGTGCATCCTGAGTCTGTTGCTGCAGAGCTGCTGCTGCCTTCCTCCAAATCAGAGGAAACCATGGTAGCAAGTAAGGATGGAAGGCAGGAAAAGCTTTGAGAGCAAGCCACTTCATTTTGTGGCCCTAACTCAGAGATCCCTGTGGCCTGCGGCAACCTGTGCTGATCGTCTAATGCAACATCCATACCCAGTTTCTTGCTCCTTTGATCCTTTCTACTACAGAACATGGAATGAATAAATATGTACTTTTCTTGGCTCCTCTAAAAGTAGAAATAACCCTACGACATAGATTTGTCCAACAAGATGCAGCAGAAGTCTACTGAGGCGAGGATAGCCTGGGAAAGCTTTTGGTTTCCCATAAAGAACCAAATATAGCTGGCCTCGTCTCATCCCTCCCTCCATTCTATCTTTCTGCTTTGAAGGTGAGTGCAACATCTGATTCTGGAGCAGCCATTTTGTGACTACGAGGCAACAAACATGATCGAAAACTTGCCTGGACGTTGTCAAGCTGCCGGGCAGCTCCAGTAGCTGCCTGCCTCCCTGGCCCTTGGTCCATAAACCATGATACACTGGGTTTTTGTGTCACATGCAGACAAAAGCATTCCTACCTAACATACTAGAGCCACCAAATGTCTCTCCAGAGCTACCTTAGAAGTTTCTTCATTCTTTTCTCATTTTGAAAAAGAGACTTTATTTAATATTCTTTATTTTTCTGTTGAGTATATTTATTTTTTCCATTTTAGCATGGTGCCAGAAAAGAATAAATTTTTAGATTTTGTGCATTTATAAATTTAATAATAATATTATGACCTGACAGTTATGTAATTACTATAATTATATTTATTATCCATATATTTAAAAATTACTGTCAAGATAATAATTTTAGTATCTGTCATAAGTATATTTTAGTCAATAAATAATATCATATTATATATGTTACTTATATTTCATTAATAATATTTCATTGTATTATATTATAAAATACATTGCCTATTTATTGTTTTTCCTAATAAATGAAGACAGTGCCTAGTACAGTGCCTGGCACCAATAGTCATTCCATAAAAATCTGTTGAATAAATAAATGAATATTACCTCCAAAAAAAATGCTTATTTAAAATTAGCCTGTTTTAAGCAAAAAGAAAAAAGAAAAATGAGTGTGTTATTAAGGGGTCAGTTTAAGTGAGGGGTTCATCATGACATCCTACAGAGACAGTCTTTAAATGCTGTAATTTGTTTTAAAAATAAATTACGTTATTTTGTTATTTAAATTCCCCATAGGCAATTAGACTTGTTTTTCAAATGAGTGTCTGGGAAAATAAGTCACTTTAGAAGACTCTTGTCCTGACCATGGTCCTTCTTAAACACCATGTCTGGGGCACAGAGTCAAAACACAAGGAGTCTTCTTCAGCCTGAGGGATCAGGAGCAAGATTCTGACCTACGGTTTTTCTAGTTAGTTTCCAAATCTCATTCAGAGCTCCTTTTATGACTAGCATCATCTCAAAATATATACTGTCAGTTTTTCTCTATGCTGCATAAGTTAAACGAACAAAATCTTTGTGAAAGAAATTTAAATCCTTTCCACTGAAAAACAAAAGAACTAAAAAGTATCTGGTATCATATGGTCTTTCTCATATCAATAAATTAATGTTAAAAATAACCCATGTTTCTCTTGAGGGTCCTTCCACCTCTGGAAAATGAACAGATCTTCTGACATGAATTCTGGACCACCCAGAGGTCATGCACAGAGGGAAATCATGGCTCCTGCACCAGAAAAAAATTCTTCATGGCTGCTAGATCAGTGATGGGTTTTGCCTGCAAGAACAGGATTCATATGTCAGCTATCACTCTTTTCCCAGGGCACTGCTAACCATTTTCCAGAAGCCTTAAGACTTCACCCAGTACACATAGGAAAAGCAGGGTATAGCATGACAAGTTCTGAGCTACTCACCTGTCACGCAGAAGGATAAGCCCCCACTAAAGTTTTCACTGTGGAACCTTCAGTGGACTGGAAAGCTAGGCTCCAGCCAGCTCGCCCCTAAGGCAGGAAGGTGCTCCCCAGAGCTAAGTAGATAAAGGCCCTAAATCTGCTGCAGAACAAATTACTACAAACTTAGCAGCTTAAAATACCACATTCATTATCTTATGGTTTTGGTGGATCAGAAATTTGGGCATAGATTCGCTGGGTCCTTTCCTTCAATGTCTCTCAAGAAACTGCAATCAGGTTGTCAGCAAGAACTAGAGTCTTATCTGAAGGCTTCTCTGGAGAAGGATCTGCTTCCAAGCTCACATAATTGTTGGCAAGATTTAGTATATGTTGGGTTGTTGAACTGAGGGCTTCAGTTCCTCACTGGCTGTCAGCCAGAGCTACCTTCAGTTCCTTACTATGTGAGCCTTTCCATAGGGCGGGTCATGATATGGTAGTCTGCTTCATCACAGGCAACAACGAGAGTTCCTTAAACCAGACACCTCCTTTTCTTCACTTTAGTCACTACGTCTTACTAGTCCTGTCAATAAAATGTCTCTCAAATCTGTCTCCTCTCCACTCCAAGATTTAAGCACTCTGTAGAACTACTTCAATAGCTTTCTAGGGTTCTCTCTTGACCAGTAGTGTGCTAGTAAATGTTTAACCACCAATTTTCCAGGGGATGCATAAGCCCTGATTTGTAGAGTCTGCTGATTTGCATGTATAAACACTCCCACACTGAATCATTTCAAGCTACTAAAGTGAAATCACTAATGACAGTGTCAGAAAGAGATACTCACTAGCTTACAATTATGTATTGTTTCCACATACAGACATGATAGATATAAATAACTTCAAGAGCACAGATGATAGTAAAATGTAATAAAATAATTAGAAAGTGATAGGCTTTAAGTTTTTACTCTTTGTTTTTTTAATATAGTTTAATTATAACTTCATATACTTTACCATGTGATAACATCTGCGCTCAATAATCTACTCGGAAAATTCCTGAGAACCTAACAACTGGATCTCATGAGCTGATGTGTACTGGCTTCAGCACACCATGGCCCTGTTCTGCATGCAGCTGCATTCAAGTTGTTCTTCAAAACACAGCAGACAGCATTTCACCACAAATTTGATCATGTCAATGTTCCTGCTCTTTTTGGTGGATTCTCATGATCTGACCACTCCTATGGCTCTAACCATAGGTTATCCTCTATTCATACCTGACTATCCTTTGAGCATACCTATGGCTCTAGCTATATTTTAGGTCAAAATTAATCATGAACTATAATAACAGTAATAGAACATAACAGTATTGACTCTTAATCTGTGCTAAGTACTTAGCATACATGCACTCTATCATTTATGCATGCAAGTATCATAATAGTTAGCTACTCTTAGTGTTCCCATTTTACAGATGAGGGAAGTGAAGAATGTTTCAGTGACTTGTAAAAGTTGTAATGGAGCTGGTCCAACAATAAAACCCAGATTCTTAAGATAAGATAGTCTCATCAACAATTTAACACTGCCCACATGAGCTATGTTCTTTCCATCTTTTTCCTATTGTGCATTGTCTTTTCTCCTTTATCTAGAATGCCACATCACCACTGACCCCAGCACCACACCATTCTGCCCTTACCCTCATAAGGAGCTACTACTCTAAGTACCTTGTTCAATGGCACTTTAAACTGGGATGTAAACAAAACTTGGAGACTCGAGTATATAGCAACACTGAGATTAAATAACACTAGGATCAGTGCTCATTTGGTATAATAAGGCTTAACCAGGAAAAAAAAAAAAAAAAAAACTCATTTATCCAAGTGCTAAGGCATAAAGGAAATAGCTAAGATGTCCTAGAGTTAAAAAAAAGTTTAAAAAGTATTCAGTTAAAATGTAGTCTGGCTAATTGTCCCTTCTTAAGCTACCATTAAATTAGCTAGAAGAAAAAAGGCAAAGGAGAGAGTGTGTGTGTGCTCATAATTATCATCTAAAACTAAGAACTTAAATTATAGATAGCTTATTGTCAGGATCCCTGCGACATATAAAAGTCTAGAGAAGTCTGAAGTACTCCTCAAACCTGTTCCTCCCAAATCTTTCTTAATCCATTCTGAGATAGCAAATTCCAGAAAACAAGGCAGGAATTGCAGGAGTGGTGATTCTACTGGTCCTGCAAAGCATCCTGGGAAGTTTATCCCATATATGTAAATGAAGTGGTTTGGGCCAGAGATGAGACGATTCCTGAGTGAGGTGACTTTAAAGATTTTAGATCTTTTGATAACTTCCCCTCTTCAGTTCATAAAGGAACACAGAATTGAACAGTAAAAATGGTCCCACTCTAGTCATTTCGAGTTGTCCAAGATAAAAATTTGGAGAAAGTGGGAATTTGGCTAGGAAAAGAGCATATCAATCCTCCCCATAGCTATGACCTTAAAAGGAATGTTAACAAAGCACAATAAACAACAAAATCCATGTGTCTGTCTATTAATAAACACTGAGTCTGAATTAACCTCTCCTCATCAAAACAAGAGTAAGGAGAAAAAACAAGTAGTCAACAATTAGATTCACTCTACGAATTATTATAATTCTCATTATAAGACTAGAACAATTCAATCAGAAGCAATAAACAAAAACACAATTAAAAAATTTTTGAGCTGAAAAAAACCTGAATGTACAAATCAAAAAGGATCAAAATATATTTTTCAAAATAAATAAGAAGACCATATCTCAACATGACCTGGTAATTTTTTTAAGTATGGGAGTTAAGGAAAATAAAAAGGTAGATACAGAATATGTCTAGTATGATATCATTTGTACAAATAAGAAACCACATACGCTCTAAAACACGATATATGTTATTCATGGATGTATAAATATGTATATACAATTATTTTTAAATGGCCCAAAAGTTAGATGTCAAATTCTTTATAGTGGTTGTCCTTGAGTGGCTGTGGAGGAGGCTAGTGAGTGGCATGGGAAGTGGGGGTTGGTTAAAGAATACTTCGGCTATATCTGTAATATCGTTAGGAAGGGAAGGAGGTCAAGGAAGGAAAGCGGGGAAGAATGAAAAGACTTGAAGCAAGGGAGACAGAATATAAATTGCTGTTCATCCTGGGTATTAAGAGTATTAATGTCTGTCTTATTTTATGTACTTTTTGGTACTTTTTAAACTTTTCTAAACAGAAGAGGCAGGAGGAGACAAGCAACCACGTAGGGAAGGGAAAATTCATATAAAGGGAAAATAAAACCAGTCTGAGCTCAGATGTCTCCTCATATACTAAACCCAAAAAGATAATTTTGACAAAAACAAAAACAAAAAATCCTAAAATTACATATGATGTTGTCATTCAAGTGTTAATGGAAAAACATCTTCAGGCATACAGGGACCTAGAAAACATACCAAACGCTTCCCTTTCTTGAAAAAATAACTGAAAACCTACTCTAGTCAAATGAGTGATAAATCAGAATAAAGAGCTGGAAGCTGTGGTATAAAAAGATTAGCAGTAAATATTGTAAACAGTCAAGGGCAAAAATAGGCATATGTGGATACAAAATCAAAAACATCAATCTAGAAATTTTCTTTAAAGAGAAAATGTGAAAAGTAAAAGGATAATAGTTTAACAACAGTAATCTGGACCCCCAAAGTCAGTAGGAAGAACCAAGAGGATAGAAGGCAGCAAAGACTAGCAGAGAATAGAGAACGCAGTAAAATAATGCTTAAAGAACTCATTTTACATGGTAGAGGAGCAGGGCGAAGAGAACTTTAAATTCTTGATCCTGAATGAAATGTAAGCTCAAGAAAGTTTTTGAAAATCGAAGTGCTAAGTGGCATGAAATTTTAAGCAGGATGTGAGCCATACAGATCACTGAAGGAAACAAACAAAACATATCTCATACAGCAAAATCCTAAAAACAAAGTAATAGTAACAAAAACTTAAAAGCTGAAAGCACGAAGCAAGATGATACAAGCAAGGACAAACATTATTGATCAGGGAAATAAAAAATTGAAAATTAAATATAATAAAAATTAAAGTAATATCATTTTTAATGATCAGATTAGCAAAATTTTAAGAGATTAACATCCAATATAGACAAGTGTATGAGGAAATGGGCTCTCAACACTCAACAGTTGGAATAGCCTCAATGGAGGCTAAATTGTCAGTGTATATCAAATTTTGAAATGAGCATATATACTACAGGAATGATGCATAATGACAATAATACATATTCCAAACATAGTGACAATGATATATATGCATTTTTTATGGCAGCATTGTTTATGATAGCAAAAAACGGAAATAAACTAAACACACATCAGTAGCATCATTGGAAATAAACTGTGCTATAATCATTTAATCAATTGTTACATAAGAATTAACAGAATGAAACAGACCTATATGATAGAACTGGAAAAATCTCTAAGACAGTATCGATAACTTGGGAGGAGAATGTACAGAACAACATGTATAATAGGCACCTTTTCATTTTAGTCCTAACTCTGTATTAGTATATTGGCATGTTTATGTAAATATATAGAAAAATATCTGGAAGAATACATATTAAACTTTTAATAGATACCCCTGGAGGGAATGGTTTTTCTCTTCTTGTTCAATACACTCTGTAACAGTTTGCATTTCATACAGCAACTGTATCTCTCCAGTAATTGTTTTTATTTTGTTTTGTTCTCTTACTAGGCCTTACTCAAATGTCAACTCTGTAATCTCTCCTGGTTTCTTTGCCTTTATCTCGATGATTCAAATGCATGCTATACTTATCTTCACATTCACATGTGTACTGTTATTTAGTAAATAATTGTAAACATGTTTCCTGCAATATAGATGGTGAGCTCTGTTTCACTTATCTCTGAATTTTCCACACTCAGCACAACGTCTGGCACACAGTGGGTTCTCATTGTTTAATCAAATGAGTTAATCAACAATCAAATGAGTTAATCAACCAATCAAGCAATACAGAAGAAAACACTGTTAAGCTTTCCAAATTCTGTAGCTAGACTATCTACACCCTATCTGATTCCACAGCCTATAGTTTATCAAAATAAGCTCAGGAGCTTTTCTTGAAAAAGCATTATAATGGTTAAGAGCAAGGGTTCAAATTTTAGCTTCACCATTTACCTACCAGCTGGTGACCCCAGGCAGGTCACTTACCTCTGTAATTCAGCTTCCTTTTCTGTGAGATTGGGCTATAACAGTTCATACTCACAGAGCTGTTGTAAAAATAAATGAGTTAATGCATGTTTTGGCTATTACTATTACTGCTAATGAAGACATTTCTAAATAACAGCAAGGAAGAGAATAAAAATTTTTAACAAAATCTTCAAGGCATTGTCATTAAAGGACACTATCTCGTGGGGTACAGAAGAGAAACACACATTAGCATTTCCAAATACTAAGCCAAGGGGGCAGCCACCCCAAAATGCAGAAGATATCCCTGACCTGCTTGGCTTGCCCACCCCCCACCTTTTCTCCCCTGCCCCACTCTCCTCAATCCCTACCTCTCGAAACTCTGGAACTTCAGGTGTATATTCAACCCTTCCCAAACCCGGAGTTGATTCTATGCCAAATCACAGGGAAATTCAATAAGCCCTTGGTTATTTCTGTGTGAAAATTAATAAACAAAAACTCCACTTAAAGTGGAGTCAGGACGCTAGCGGAAAGGACTTCCGCACAGTCACTCAATGCAGACTATTGACCCTAACAGGAAGAGCTATACCTTGCATCTCCAGGAAGTGATACTACTTTACCACCTCAGCTGCAGGAAGAAAAGAGTCCTCTTACCCACAATCAGCTCAACCCACGGGAGTCAATCATAGCTCAGCCAATGAAAAGTCACCATACTTCACATTTTCAGTTTCCTCCAATGGATTCTTCCTTTACAACAGCCCCTCCCCAAGTCATCAAAGAGTTTCTCTCCTTTGTTCCTAAGGCCTTGCAAATGGTTTGCTGGTCCACTGCACAGCCTACCATTGCAATTCTTTTTTGTTCCCAAATAAACCTATTTTGCTGGAGAAATATCTGGCTATTTGATTAAGATCAACATCTGCAATCCTGAATTTTGTAAATCTTGGGGGGAAGTATAGGCTCTTCTCTGTTATAAAAGATCCTTTTTCCAGAAAAGGCACCAATGTGTAAAGGAAACATTTGGTCAATCACTACCTTGTAGCAATTGAAATTTTCTTGAAGGCCTATCCTAGAAAACAGGTGGAGGGGATTCAGGGAGTGAAGGATGTAGAGTCATTTTTCACAAGTGACTATAGTAGGGACAGAATAATTGTGGCAGCATCATGGCATGTCCACCTGATCCCATCCATGCCCAGTCCCTGAACAGCTTCTGTTCTGTCTGTGCCATACAACTCTTCTTGCCCTCTGCAGCCTAAGGAAATTAATTAAATCTAAATGTGGTTCTAAGGCTAAAACCTACTTTCCATGCTGGAACCTCACAGAGGTTCAAAAGCTAAATAACTTGGCCAAGGCAGCCTAGCACCTTCAAAGGCCAGCGCAGAGAGGACAAGCTGAGGGAGGACAGAGCGGAGGGTGGAGAAGGCTGAGCCCTGCTCCTGGACAAGGGAGCAAAGGGCCCCTCCCCTCAGGGACCGTAGAAGCCTGCCTGCTCTGAGGGATCTTAGGTTGTCCCATCAGAAAAGTCTTCCCTGAGTCAAAAGAAAACTTTTCAATATTTGGGCAGGGGGCAGAGGGCCAATTCTTTAAACTGAGGAAAGCCCCCATTTCTGTGCTCAGGTCTCAGGCCAGGGACACAGCTGTGGGTGGAATTCAGTTTCCTGATGTCCCTGCCACATTCTCCAGGCTGGGAAAAAATTGTTTTTTTTTGAAAAGCCCATTTCCTTATTTTTCAGAGATGCTCCTCACAAGTCTGAACTAATGGAAGTCTCTTTTCAACCTGCCACAAGCCACATTTCTAAGAGGGGAAATAACTTATCCTTTTTTTAATCATTTCTGGTAAGATTTTGATCACGCACTGGGGACAATCCAAGGCCACAGTGCAGGTGCCACCAAACACTCTTCTGGGTGACTTGGACCAAGCAGCCAGCCTCTGGGATTGCTGCTAGGGGCTTTGGGTCTAGGTCATGATTTCTGGTACATAATTTGACCATCTGAATTCATATAATAAGGATTGTTATTTTACGAAATGTAGCAGACTCTGTTGATAAGAGAAACAAGACTGAGCAACAGAAGAAGGAGGATGAGACGTACAGACCCCAAGACCCTCAGTGAGTGCCTCTCAGCCCCACAGGAAGCTGACAAATCATGTGAGTGTGTGTGACCATGAAAACTTTGAATTAGCTGCCAGACAAAGTGCCCTAAAACCAAGATACATTTTAAAATGCTTTTATTCTGAATATTTATTCATAGGTCAAGCCTCATTTTTCATTCCATTAATGCATTCATATTGCACCTGTTTTCCTCTCCCTTAGGTGTTTTACATATCCAAATGAACAAATACCGATTCACTCCAGGTTCCTTCGCTGTCTCTTAACTCTTGGCCTCTGTTACTCCCTTTCCCTCCCTGTGATGCTCTGAATCCTGATCTTTTGGTCCTTCTTAATCCCCAATCTAGGGACCCATGCTCGCCTTCCTCAGCCTCACCTACATGTCTCCTTTTGTTTGGCCCCAAAAGATGCCAGGCCGGAAGTCATTTTTCTTTTATTTAAAATCCGAGCATAAGAAAAGCTTTGCCAATTCGGTCTGGTCCCCTGGTTCTAGAGAAAAGGTAGAAAAAGAGTTTATTACTCGCAAGTGTGTTTTTCTCTCAAGATTCTTTAAACAACTTTTTGTCATTGAACCAGATTTAACTAATCAGTCTGACTGATTTAAAAAAAAAAAATCATCCCTTGTATTTAGCATAACAATTGAATCTCCAGGTAAACAAGAGAACAGAGGGATTTAAAGACACTTTTCCCTCATAAAAGGCTGTCTGCAGTTAGAAGCCTGCCATGATTGAGCTCCAATCAAAGTACTTCTCCTCTATCCTGGAAAAGCAACCATGATATATCTCCAGGTTATTGGATAGTAACTATTTTTATATACTTTTGATGATGTATAAATACGTCAGTAAGTACAAACTTTAAGTGTATACCTGAATTTTACAAACTGAACAAACACCATCTATAACTAGCTCAAGATATATAATGTTACTAATATTCCAGAAGCCTCCCTCTAGTCATTCACTCAGTCAAATGTAACTACAGTTATGACCTCCATCACTATAGTTAAATTTTATATAAATGAAATCATACATATGCATTCTTTTATTTCTGGCTTCTTTTGTTCAGATATCATGCCCATGCCATGATTCTATGTTGTGATGGGTATCATTAATGCGTTCTTTTTCACTGGTTGTTGATTTTTCATTATATGAATATACCACAATTTATTTATCCATTCTACTGTTATAGACATCTGGGTCATTTCTAGTTTGGGGAATTATGAATAATGCTGCTATAAACATTCTTGTACATGTCTTTCGGTACACACATTTATGAATTTCTGTTGGGTTTTTACCTAGAAGTGAAATTGCTGCATCATAGAGAATGCATATGTTCAGCTTTAGAAAATACTGTCAAATAGTTTTCCAAAGTGATGTTACAAATTCACATTCTCACCAACAATATATAAAAGTTCCAGTCCTCCACATCCCCTACAACACTTAGTATTGTTATTCGTAAAATTTTAAGCATTCTGACAGGTGGCTCTAATAGCTCATTGTGGTATTAACTGGCATTTCCCAAATGGCTATTGATGTTGAGCATCTTTTTGAATGCAAAAGTGCTACTGAGATATTCTCTTTTGAAAAGTGCAGATTTGAGCCTTTTGTCAATTTTTTTTCTTTTTTCCCAGTTTTATTAAGATATAGTTTACATACATCACTGTTTAAGCTTAAGGTGTATAGCAATGGTTTGACTTACATATATATTTTTTAAATAAATTCTTCATGTCACCACATATTTGACCCCTTTTACTCCATCTACCTTCCCACTACCCCTTACCCTCCGGCAACCACTGGTCTCTATTGTCCATGTCCATGAGTCTCTGTTTGTTTGACCTTTTGTCCGTTTTTAATTGGATTTTCTCATTTTCTTATGGATTTATAGGATATTTTTGATAAATTTTAAATGCTAGTCCTTTGTCTAATATTAGTGATGTAAATATCTTCTGTCTGACATAAATATCTTCCTCTGTTGCTTGTTATTCCATTCTCCTTAATGGTAAGAAAAGAGATTCTTGATTTTAATGAAATCAGTTTACCAAACTTTCATTTTATGGTTAGTTCCTCTTATGTCCTATTTAAGCAAGTTTTGCATATTCCAAGGTCTTAAATACATTCTCCATTATCATCGTCTAAAATATTTATTTCACATTAAGTTCAGCGATCCAACGAGAATTTATTTTTGTGTATTATCTGAGATAGAGGACAAAGTTCTTTTTTTCCCCCGTTATTTAGTCCAGTTGATTCAGCACTGTTTATTGCTACTGTGCTTATATGGTACCTATGTCATAAATTAGGTGGCCAGGGATATTTGTGGGTCTGTTTCTGGACTTTTCTATTCCTTTAGTCAATTTGTCTAAACTTGGGCCAACAGTAGTTTTATAACAAGTGTCAACATCTGGAAGCCTACAACCTCCAACTTTGTTCCTCTTCAAGCTTTTCTTCACTTTTCTTAACCCTTTGCATTTACATATAAATTTTAGAACCAATTTGTCAATTTTCACCCTGAAAATTTGATCTATTTTTATTAAGATAGATCAATTTGGGGAGAACTGGTATCTTTTCAATACTGAGCCTTCTAATCCATGAAAGTGTTATAAAGTCCTCCATTTATTTAGATCTTTAATTTCTCTCAGTAATATTTTATAGTCTTCTGTGTAGAGGCTGGCATTTATTACAGTTTTCCTGACTATTAATATTTTTCTGATGCTAGTATGAATGATATCTTTTTAAAAATTTATTTCTAAATTTTGTGTGGCTGATATATATATATAAATACAATTAATTTTATGTACTGACTTAGTTGTATACAGTAGCCTTGCTAAATTAACTATTATTAATTCTAATAGTTCATTTGTAGATTCCTTTAGAACTTTTATGTATATAAGCCTGTCATCTCCAAACAAAAACAGTTGTATTTCTTCCTATATAATATTTATGTCTTTTGTTTTGTTTCTTGTATCATTGTATTGACTAGGAATTCCAATGAGATGACGAATAACAATGGCAATAAGAGACATCCTTGCCTCACTCCTGGTATCAAGGGAAATACCTTCACTATTTAATCATTAAGAGTAATGTTCGCTGTTGATTTGGGTTTCCAGAGGGTGAAAAGTTTTATAATTAAGAAAGTTACTTTCTATTTTTACTTCTCTAAGGATTTTTTTCATGAGTTGGTATTAAATTTTATCAAATGCAGTTTCTTAATTCATCAAAGTGATCATTATTTTCTTCTCCTTCACTCTGCTAAAATTTTTGTTCACTTTGATTATAGTCAGAGAACATACTCTACAATTCTGATTTTTAAAATTTGTTGAAACATGCTTTATGGCCAGGCATATATTCTGTTTTGGTAAATGTGCCACATTCACTGGAAAAGGAAGTGTATATCTGCATTCAATACAGTGTTGTGTATATGCAGCTAAGTAAATGTTGTGCATCATACTGTTTACATTTTCTATATGCTTACTAATTTTTGTTGTCTGAAAATAAATAATAGAAAAGTAACATTGTTTGGAAATTAAGCAATATAATACTAATGAACCCTTGGATCAAAGAAATATTCACAATGAAAATTAGGTTAAATGATGCTTAGAAAAAAATTATAACCTTTATGCTTATGTTGGAAGAGGAATAAAATGAACTTAGGATTGTTTTATCTTCCTTTTGAACTGGCTTTTTTAACATTGTGAAAAGTCTCTTTTTATCCATAACTGTGCTTTCTTTTTTCCTTTTTTTTTCAATTACAATTGACATACAATATTATTTTATATTCATTTCAGGAGTATTGCATACTGGTTAGACATTTATATAATTTACAAAGTGATGCCCCCATTAATGTAGTATCCACCTGGCACTATACATAGATTTTACAATATTATTAACTATATTATCTATGCTGTATGTTACATCCCCATGACTATTTTGTAACTACCAATTTGTACTTCTCAATCTCTTCATCTTTTTTACCTAGAGCCCCCCCCACCCCACCCCACCCCCATCTGACAACCATAAATTTGTTCTCTGTGTCTGTGAGTCTGTTTCTGTTTTTTTATATAACAGTGCTTTTCAACTGGGGATATTTATAAATGTCTGGAAACATTTTTGGTTGTTATAATTTGGGGTCAAAAGGCTTATAAGCATCTTACAATGCACAGGACAGACCCCACAACAAAGAACTATCCAGTCCAAAATGCCAATTGTACTTAATAGAGAAACCTTGATCTATAGTAATACTTCTTGCCTTAAAAATCTACGTTATCTAATATTAATATTAATAACCACTTGTGATTATTTTTCTTCTTCCTAAAGAACTTCATTTACTAATTCTTTTAGTGTTCATGTGCTAGAGGTAAATTCCTTCAGCTGTTGTTTGTCTCAAAATGTCATTTTCATTTTACCTTCCTTTTGAAGAATGTTTTCCTTGATATAAAATTCTAGGTTATGTCAGTTATTTACTTTTGGCACTTAACATTTTTATCTAGCTTCCATTAGTTCTTTTAAACGTCAGGTATTCTCATACACTGCTGGTAGGAATGTAAATTGGTACAAACACTATGGAAAACAGTATGAAGATTCCTCAAAGAATTAGGAATAGAATTATCTTATGACCCAACAATCCTTCTTCTGGGTATCTACCCAAAAACTTGAAAACATTTATCCATAAAGATACATACATCCCGGTGTTCACTGCAGCATTATTCACAGTGGCCAAGACATGGTAACAATCAAAGTGTTCTTCGATAGATGATTGGATAAAAAACATATGGTGCATCTATACAATGGATATTACTTAGCCATGAAAAAAAAATTGAAATACTGTCATTTGCAACAATAGATCTTGAGATAATCATGCTAAGCGAAATAAGTCAAACAGAAAAAGTTGAGAACCTTATGATTTCACTCATATGTAGAATATCAAATTGAAAGCAATAAGAGAAACAAACAAAAGTCATAGACACAGACAATAGTTTAGTAGTTACCAGGGAGACAAGGGGGTGAAGGGAGGTGGGTAAGGGTAAAGAGGGTCAAATATATGGTGATAGAAGGAGATTTAACTTAGGATGGTGAACACACAATGCAATATACAGATGGTGTATTATAGAATTGTACATTTAAAACCTATATAATTTTATTAAGCAATGTCACCCCAATAAATTTAATTTTTTAAAAAATGTTTAACTTAAAAACAATTTTTTAAGCTGAAAAAAATTAAATGAAAAAGAAAAATCAGGTAGCGATCATGTATCTTTGCAAACATTTCCTTTCTTTCTGGCTCATTTTAAAATTCTGTTTTTGTCTTTGTTTTTCATCAGTTTAGTATGTTATGCCTAGATGTAGTTTTCTCTGCATTTATCCAAATTATAATGTATACAATTTCTGCATCTGTGGTTTGGTGCCCCATGGATTTACAAAATTTGTCAGCCAACGTGTCTTCAAATATTACTTATCTCTCTTTTTGCTTTCTGGGACTCTGATTACACATATTTAGAGCTTTTCACCATTTTCCATATACAATATATCTTATATTGTATATTTTCCATTTGATTTTTCCCTTCTGTGCATAAACTTGGATAATTCTACTAACCTATCTTGCAGTTTAACAATCTGCTTTTACTGAGTTCTAACCTATTTACCCATCCATTGAATTATTAAATTCAGTTATTGTAATTTCAGTTGTAGAATTTCTATTTGCTTCATTTTGATAGGTTATTGTTCTCTGGTGAAGTTTTCCTTTGTTTCCTCTTTTTGGGGGCACATTAATCATAGTTATTTTAAACTATACCTGTATTTGAGAACCCCACGATCTAGATCACCGGTGGGTCTGTTTCTTTTATCATTTTTCCTTGTTTTTTTCTTTGCTTTTTGTCATTTGGTCCTGTTCCCTATTATGCCTGGTAATCTTTTATTTTAATGTGTGAGAAATCCTGTGCATATAATCTCACAATGAGGCTTTTCCTTCTGGAAGACAGATGGAGAACTAAGAGCTCATCCTGATCCAGGTAAGGTGAATCTATTTTTGGTTCTATTTAAGGATTCCAATGCTTGGCCTTTCAGGAGTCTTAACTGTAGGCATCTGATGTTTCCCAGAGCCCCTCTTCCTGAACTCAATGTCAACTTCCATAGCACTGTGATACTATTACTCTCTCTGCTTAATTTCTTAGCTTCTTAATTTCTTAGCCAGTTTCTGCTTAGTTTCTCAGTATCTCATCCAAAGCACGTATTTGTTAGGAAGCAACAAATGACCCAAAGAGAAATTGCAGGTAGAATACTAGACTCAATAGTCTAGAGCACCCTTTCCTCTAGAATCTTGCTCCTCGAGTCCTGGCTGCCTTGGAAGACTTGAACTCTACTATTGGACTCCCAGCCTGATGTGTACACTTGCTATAGGTTTCTGTCCAGACTCTATGTACTGCCTATGATTGGCAAATGCTCCATGGGGAAAACTTGATAGCGACTATAGGGCTCACATCAATGTATTTTTCTCTTCTTGGAATTTTGATCTGTTAAGTCCTGGTTGCCTTGATTTCCTACTATTGCTTCAAACATCTACTTTTTTGTTTTTGTTTTTGTTTTTAGTTACTCTTAGCAGGAAGGTGAGTCTGATACTAGCTACTTAATCTTAATCAAAAGCAGGAGCAGTAATTACTTTTTAATAGGCTACAAGAAATACAAAGTTAAGAACTAATTGGATTCATTAAATTATTTGGTTAATTAGACTAATAACCACCTTGAATTTTTACAGCACCATTCTTCCAACGATTTCAAAGCACTCTACACATTAACAAAGGAACATTACCAGTTCCCTCCAGCTCTAATTTTTAAATTTAAAATTGGGGTAATGGAATAAAATAACAAATTCCAGGTGCATAGGTATTCAGATAAATTAGATAAAAACAAGTACTAAACATGCTGATTGCCCAAAATCATGGAAGTGGTATGAAATCCCAGGAAACAGACTCACTATAAGTACAGCATGATTCATATTAAGCATGTCACTCCCTGTAACCTCTAGTGTCCTAAAGGGATATGGGAAGATATGGCATGTACGGAGTGCTGGTTTGGATAATTCATCAAGCAGAGTAAATAGATTGGTACCAAGGCTACTCAAATTATGTTTTTTAAAAATATAATCACAAGGAAATAATTTTCTATAAGATTTACAGAACAAATACTGCAGTTTAATTCAGAACTGAGTTTCTCATATAAGTGGAAACATAACAATATTACAAACCGTATTTTGTTTATCCTTCCAGGTTTACTGTATAAGTAGCCTTTGAAGTGATATTTTGTTCTATGAAATTGGAGTTTTTTTCATGCCTTCTCTCCAGAATTGGCATAAAACCTGGATTTCTTAAAAATTCTTTCCAGAGAAGCATATTCAGCTTCTAAAGGAAATCTAAAGATTTAGTATGTGTTGCCGAAGCGAGCACAGAAATCTAAAGATTTAAAAAGATTTTAAAAACTGAATGTGTTGAAAAGTTACTAAATAAGCAAGCAAAGGCCTGTAAACCTGAAGTCTAAATCATAGCAAATAGTTACAAATGAAACACAAAGCACCCAATAGACACCCAATAAATATTTGATGATATTGATTTCTTGCATCCCACAATGAGTTTTTAGTGAAGCTTTGATAGTAATTGGGTACCTCATCTTAATACCTTGACACAAACGAATTTGGAATAATCCATCATGGCGCTTCTCCAGGATTCCAAGTAACAAGCACCACAAGCTGGGTGCGAATAGGCTGACCTCACGAGGCCCCTCGCAACCCTATGACTTGAGAATTAATAATAAATGGAGGCTGGCATTTTTATAGTCAATTTCTGTCCAGGATTGAAAGTATCTCATAAAGACCATTGGACTTCTTACATTATCTTGAAAGATTAGGAAGAACCAAATATGATTATGTCCATTTTACAAATCAGCAAGCACACAGAAGTCAAATTTTTCAAGAAAGGTCACAAAAGGCTCACTTCAGCGAACTAGAGTGTCAAAGTGTCCCACTACCAATCTAATGAGTTATTGATTAGTATTGACCTTCTGCTTACTCTTACTCACTAGTTTACTTCATAGCCAAATCTTAACTATTAGACTGTTTCTAATATAGTGGTACCATTTCTATGTTTGTAAATTGGCCACATCTAATATAATTCTTCTAATGCATGACTCACCTGTTGTGTCCTATTTAGGAATAAGAAATAAAGCAAAGCTACATAAAGGAAGAATAAGGGGAGGAATGACACTCATTTCCTTCTTGCATTCACCAAAAAATGTTCCCACCTTATTGAATGTTTCTAGTAGGTTAATACACCTGCATGATGGAGGCAAAAGAGAAGAAAGGTAATTAGGGCATTTAGAACAATAAGAAGATGCGAAAAGAGTAGTTTAGACCCTAAACAACTGCACACTTCATAAAGCTTAGAAATTATGAGTACCATTTGAGTTTATGCAATGAAGAAATCAAATATTTATCATTTCACTCCCATATTATAATTGTCCATTCCACAGTGAGAGGATCCGTGGAAGATGTTGTAAGCCAATTCCCATTTTTTTAGATAAAAACAGGTAAGTCTCTAATTTAACTCACTGTTTCTGGCTCTGGTTAACAGGATGCAATATGCCACACTTCCTTTAAAACCTTGAGCCTATCTCACCAGCCTTGAGGCAAAAGGTAAGTTATGTTATTTGCAACAAAAATGCCAGAAGGAGCAACGCAAGTGTTTCCGTATCCAGTTAACACCTGGCAAGCATCTAGTGGTTAGAAGAATTAAGTGTGGCCACTAGAAATAGATGTGAAAAATAGATGAGGCAAACACATTCACTGTTGGAATGTTGCTTGCTCTATTTTGTTGCGCTGATGTGAGTGGACTGCCACCTCTTTCTATTTCTACAGTCCTTTCCTATGAGATGGTTGGCAAAAACGACAGCAGCAACCGCCCTCCATGGGAGACAGGGTGCAGCAGAGAAAGCAAGGAGACCAGCTTACCCAGGCTACCACCGCAGGCTGCTCAGCCCCCCTGCAATGTTTCTGACCTCCTTCTCTAGCACCTGCTGAGGGTTAGACTTCTAAGATCTCACGCTTTTGTGTTCAGCTTGCTCATTCCTTCCAAAAAGGACTTTGCTCTAGATTAAACTACTCACCTCCTTCTACCATTTTTCAGGTTGCATTCAGAATCAGAAAAATCCAAGAAATATATTCACAGATGTTCCCTTGTTTATTTGTTGACTCTATGTAATTTGTTTGCCCTAATTTGTTTTTGTCTACCTTGGGACTTCCCTTTTTAATTTCCCTTTCTCTGTTTACTCCTCTTTGTGGAGCAGCGGTCTGTTAAGCTGTGCGAGGCACACGCCAAATTAAAAAAAAAAATGCACTGCAGATTGTTTTAAGCATGGGCTGCCCCTTTGGGCCTGAAGGCCTTGCTTGAAGCCTGCACCTGCTCCTCCTCCTGAGACACAGGGCTCCTGATCTTTATCCCTCGCCTTTAAGCTGCCTGATTCCTATTATCCAAAGTCAAACAGCGTTCTCTACATTCACGCCTCCAGCACTTGGCATGAAATTAATAAGCCTGGCTGATATATTTCCCTGGAAGCCTGCCACTCTTTAACAGTGGTGTTAGATTAAAAATTTTGGCATGGTTAATGAACAGGGAAAAGCTGAAGCCAAAAGTTTCATGCAGCAATGCAAAGATTTGGGGGTTTTGAAAAGAATACCAACTTTCCTCATATTTTCTGAATGTCATCCTAATTACAGGGTTAGATAACAAACACAACTAGACAGTACTAGAAGAAAGAGTATATTCTCAAGCTCTACTCATATTTAGATTTTATCATCTGTCCTTTCAATCACATGGCCTTCTGTTAGACTGGGTTATCTAAAATTGTAATAATAGCTATCTGTGCTCTAAACAGGCCTCTCTCATTCCAGGTCACTATTTTTCTCATTAAAAAAGCACTGTGAATGCATTTCAGGTCACAAACTGATCTTCCTGAAGTGCAAGTCAGGCCAGTGAGAGGAGATTATTTAGAGTTTATTAGAGACCAATGTCTCATTGTTGGAATTCCAGTACTGTTATTTAAGTCGACAGCCACACTTCCTAAGTCATAAAAACATCTCCTCCCCACCACAGGGGACATACTTGTTACTTGGGCCACTTTGTCTACACCTTCTCAAATAGCACCCAGCTAGAGAGAGTTAGCCTCACCCAGAAGATGTAAAATTCTCTGGGTGTTTCTAACCTGAATAAGGGTTTCACCAAAAGTTTGACAAGGTTTTGGGAAATCCCAGGTAAAGTCCTATATCCCACACATGGCCATCTCAGCGCAGAAAGAAATCATAAACATGGACACATTGAGTGTGCCATTCCCGATCACCCATTTACAGTTCTGAGATAGTAAGTCCATGCAACCGGAAGCCTGGAATGTGAAAGGACCAGAATGTGATGGGAGGCAGGAAAGAAAGACGGAGAAAAAAGAAGTTATTTCTGCTTAGTGGAAGGACAAATATGCTCTTTAATTTTGTTCTATCCTCTGAAGAATGGCTGGGAGTTACAGTGACCAGAACAGACTCATGCCATCCACCCTTCAGGAACTCTTGGCTCTGAGTCCCAAGACCCAGCAAAGGTGAGATCTCAGAGGCTAGAGAGCTCCCAATTCTTTGGTCCAATTTGGAACGCCTGGGCAAAGAGCTCAGAGAGATATTCAGCTGATCAAAAACAAGATTTGTTTTTATGTGCTTTAAACTGTCAGTTAAAATCAAACTAAACCTACCTATGATATATGGATACTATAAATCCAAGAGGCTTTTATTTTTGGGTTTTGCTTCAGCTTCCTTGATCAATAGAATAGTCATAAGAAAAAGCATCATGTCAAAATCACCAGCATCACTCAGAAAGTTCATTTACACTGAAAAAAAAAAAATCACCTACAGGTAGATACATGGGAATCATGTCACTTCTGCTTTTATCGGCTAAGGTGACAACCATTCAAGCAGAGCTATCCCATCTAATCAATGACGTAAAGGAGAAACTTAAATGGTAAATACCCCTCCCTGAGCTGAAAATAGGAAGAATGACTAACACTATTCTCTTAGGTTACTGGGAGGCAAAAGGCTTTTTACAGCACATGAAGGTTTCATCAGGAGACAAGAGTTGACCCTTCGTAGAGTCAAATCAATTTCATAGCAACCCATTACAACAGGCATCTGCTATATTCATTATTGCAGGATACTTCAAAGCTTTTTTTTTTTTTCAATATAAAGAAAGCATAAAGAGATCAAAGCTCCTGGACCACACATAATGCAGTTGAAAGTTGTCCCAACATGTTCTCTGCCTACAAGACCAATAAGTTAAATATATTTGCAAATGTCAACTTCGTCCCTTTTAATGCCTCTTAAATCAGGTCAGTGAGTCTGTTTTGGAAACAGAAGTAGGATGACTCACACATACTTGCTTGGCTCATTACTCCAACTTAGACAACAGAGCAACTCAATTTTAAGCCCTCTGGCATTGCCCTCCTATTGTCCACATCCTTAGGACATTGTTTCACTCTGACCACTTATATTTAGAGCATCCTTTTGTTTGAGTATGTTTCTAGCGTACACTTGCATCATTAGTATGAAACCTGAAAGAAGTCAACTCATTTTTTAAATGTGTGTAGCTCTTCTGGCCCTAAGAGTAAATGCTGGGTTTTTTTCCTGTAGCAGTACTGAGAGCTTTATCTCTCAAGTCATACTTGCCCTGAATACTGTACTAAATTCCATCCAAAGTACAAGGAACTTGCAATAGATGATCTGTCCCATTTTAAACACTGGCTCTACTGTCCCAACATATGCATTTTTATCTATGACCCTCTGGACTCACATAACTCTTTTAGGGGATGTCCACAATCCCCTTTAAAATAGAGTTGGCATTTTTAATCTCAGTTTCTAGATCAGAGGGTAAGTACTTCAAGGGCAAGATCACAGGTCCTTGCTCTCAGGCTTCCCATAAGTTTACATTTCCTGAAGAGGAGACAGTATCCTCCTACCAGTTTACATAACAAAAACCTAAAGTTAATTTGCCTTGGATAAATGAATGAATAAATGTTTAGAGAAAGCTCTACATTTAAAGACAAAAACCTCTTTTCATTATTCTTCATGGTCTGAATAGCACAGACCTCCTGGAGCAACCAACCTGGACTGAACAGGAACACAAGGAGAGAATCACGTGGACAGTGGATCTTAATGATTTAAACGGGGACCCCAAAATATTATTTATGAGTTAAAAAATGCTTAGGGACTCGAAGGTGTCATCCCTGTACCTTTCCCATCTCCTCCCCAACCGAGCTGGCCCAATTTAGAAATAATCTGCAGCATCTTCCCAAGTGTCCCAGGCATTTCATTTTTGACAATTATAACCTTCTCCTAAATAATGACATATACAAACTCGAGAATCAGCACGATCTCGAGAATCAGCTCAGGCAATGCCCCTACTGGGGTCCCAGGCTGAGGAAGGAATAAATTAGGCATTGTATTAGTTTCCTGTTGCTGCTGTAACAAATTACCACAAACTTTAGTGGCTTAAAACAACATGAATTTATTCTTTTAAAGTTTTAGATTTCAGAAGTTTAAAACAGGTCTCACTGGGCTTGAACCAAAGTGTCCCCAGGGGTACCTTTCTTCTGGAGACTCTAGAGGATAATCCATTCCCTTGCATTTCCCAGCTCCTAGAGGCCACCTGCATTCCTTGGCTCATGGCTCCATTTCTGCATCTTCAAAGCTAACAATGTCAGGCAACTCCTTCTCATCCTGCCTTCTCTCTGGTTCTCTTTCACCTGCCTCCCTCTTCCACTTATATGGGTTCATATGATTTTATTGTGCCCACCTGATTGATTCACTGTAATCTTCCCATCCCAGGCTCAGCTAATTAACAACCTTAATTCTCTCTGCAATTTTATTTCCCTTTACCATGTAAACTCACATACTTATAGGTTCAAGGGACTAGACATAGACAGCTTTGTGGGCCATCATTCTGGCTACCATAGGCATATAGAACAGGGGAGTCAAAATCCTTGGAGGCACTGGCCCAGGATAGAGCAGAGAAGAACTTCCAGCTATAGAGCATTTCCTATAGAGAGCCATTGGCCAAAGGGCCAATGCTGCTGCCCTTCCCAGGGAGCCCTCTAGACCACCCACTAGATAAAGCCTGCAAGGTGGCTTTATCTCTTGTTTCAGGAAAGAATTTGAAGTAGTGAACTAATTCATGCCGAGGGACTTCCCATGATATAGCAGCTTCCCTGAGGAAGGGGCACTGCTTGACAGAAAAAGGTGACTCACCAATGGTAAAATTTCAGACATCAATTGGGAAGTCATTTGAATAACTTCTCAAAATGCATTATGTACTCACTCCTCTAACCACCTTTGCAACTAGGCTGACCTTATACCAAAACAACAATAGTCAGACCACATGTGAGTGAGAATGAGAATGAGACAGACCACAAGACCCAGCAGACATGTGCACGCACGCGCACACACACAACCTTCTATTGTCTTTAGACATTCAAAGGATATTTTTCTCAAATAGAAAGTTAAATAGGAAAATAGTAAGTTTTCCATCACAATTTGCTGCTGCCACCCCTTAGGGGCCAGTATGGGTCGGTTAATGTCCTGTGACTAGCCAGGGTGAGATTCTTTATGGAGTCGTGTTTATTCTCACCATATGTTTTCTAGTATTGACTGAGAGTGTTAATTGGTGTTTCAGGAATCAGGAGAGGGGAGATCAAGGGCATCTAGGGAGAACGCATTATCTAGTGTCCCCCCACCCTCAATTAGTAAGTTAACACATGTCTAAATGCTCATCATTTGTGCTGATCTACTGCTTAGCCAGCAAATAGTCCCACTTGGAATCTGCTGTATGTCAGCCTTACAGTTTTCCTGTTTTCTAGTTTACTCAGAAAAAAATAGTGGCTGCAAAATAAAAGTGACTGTGACTGCACTGAACTTTATGAGTAGTTGGTGTCCTGACTCTGTCTCCTTCTTCCAGGAAGAACCTTCACCCCACCATCTTGCTTGAGCTCTCATTTTTCCCCACCTGCCCTCCTGGGCACTGAGTAATCCCTTCCCGAGTCTATCAAGGCCTTTACCATCTTCCCTTGCAAACCCACACCAATCTCACTTCTCCAGAAAGCTTCCAAAATCCTTTTTGCTTATGCAAATTCACTGCAAATAAAAACATTCAACCTTAAAACTACACGGGAAGGTTGAATCTCAAGATGGAGAATATGTTATAACTGAGGAGGTCAATATATGGTCTATCTGTTGACGGTATAAATACATAGGTGTCACGGGTCGGAGTGTTTAGAACAATTTGGCTGGAGGGCAATTTGGACACAATTATCAGGAGTCCTTCAAATGTCCCTGTGCTTTGACTCAGTAATTCCTCTTTAGGAATGCATAATAAGGAAATGAAGAGAAATGTAGCCAAAGACTAATGAACAATGTTTTTTATTACTAAGTTTTGAAATTGAAAAAAAATTCTGGGAAACGATGTGCTACAGTCAGAGTGTTTGTGTCTCCTCCAAATTCATATGTTGAAATCCTAACCCTCAAAGGTGATAGTTTTAGTAGGTGAGGACTTTGGGAGATGATTAGGTCATGAGGATAGAGCCCTAATGAATGAGATTAATGCTCTTTAAAAGAGGCTCTGACCAGAGGTGGGAGGTAGATGGGATAAAAGGGTCAAATATGTGGTGACAGAAAGAAATCTAACTATGAGAGGGGAACACAAAATTCAATACATATATATATATATATATATATATATATATATATATGCCTTATTGTTAAATTGTACACCTGAAATTTATTAGATTTTGTTAACCAATGTCACCAAAAAAAATTTTTTTAATAAATATTAAAAAACAATAATAATAAAAATAAATAAATAAAAGAGGCCCAGGAGAGCTCTCTAGCCTCCTTCCAACATGTGAGGATACAACCAACCCAGAAGAGGGCCTTCACCCAACCACGATGGCACCTTAATCTCACACTTTCAACCTCCAAGACCGTGAGCAATAAATTTCTACTATTTATGAGCCACTCATTCTGCAGCATTTTGATACAGCAGCCCAAGCAAACTAAGATACAAGAATGTCCAACAATAGAAGGGTTGTTTAAAAAAATGATGCAGTCATTACAATTTTTGTTTTAGAAAAAGATTAACTGCGACAAGAAAATGGTGAAAATATGATTTTAAGTAAAACAGCAGGATACCTTCCCATTTCCAAGTTTGTTTCGTATATTGAATTATTAGCCAGGATTTTTTCCTTATATTTCTTATTTCTCTGATTCTTCTTGATGTGGTATTAATTACCACAAGGAAGAGATGACACAGGATAAAGTAGAAAACACACAGGAGTCACAGCTTGGCTTCGAATGTCTCTGCCCTGACATAGACAAAATAATTCGAAAGATGTAATGTGAAGAAGAGCAAAGCCTCCCTGACATTCCCTACTCCATGCTTAGATAAAGATGTCCTGGATAAAGGAAGAGTTGAAAGAGATGTAGAGAAGTAAAAAGTGTGTGTGTGTGTGTGTGTGTGTGTGTGTGTGTCTGTGTGTGTGTGTGTGTGTGTGTGTGTGTGTGTGTTGGGGGGCATGCAATATGACGACAGGCTGGAAAAACTGAGAGCAAAGAGAACATAGGCCCTTCCTGGAGAGCCCGAGGGAAAGAGCTGAGGGATGCAGAGCTTCCTGTGCCCTAGGAAGAAATGGCCATGCCCTGTATCTATGCTGATAAGTTCTTCCACACACCCACCCCAGCTCCTAGCATCACGTGGGAGCAGCAGAATGAATTAGCGTATTCAGGAGCAGCACGGAAGTGGCAGATCCTTTGATGGCCTTATGAAATCTCCTACAGCCCAGGGTGGCACCAAAACGGCCAAACAATCCCTAGGTGACTGTGAAAGGAGGGACGTGTCTGAGAGACACAAACCCCAACACTCAGAGGACCTGTTCTCCAGCTCTTTCGTTTTTTCACCAAAGACCAAGAGCAGAGTTCACTTCCCGCTTTACACATGCTATTGTCAGTGACCCCACCAGAGAGCCATGTTTTAAACTTCTGACCTATGTTCAATCAGTTACCAAACCAAACCCTCATCCAGCCAAGCCTGCCTGTTCTTGCAACAGAAACCCCATTTCAAACTTTCTCTTCTTGCATGGAGCATCTTTGCAATCCAACTAGATACTCTTCAAATCCCAAGTCCTATTTTCTCTAGCAATACTTCCCCATCTTTTCAATTTCCATAGCTCTTTCTTTCCTTTGATTCCCATAGCATTATTCTCTGAACCATTCCCTCAAACTCTTAAACACTTATGGCCTCATATTATTTCACAGACAAAAACCTCTGGTGTCTCTATGGCTCAAACACCCAACCAGGCCACGCTCCTGGGGGCAGAGTCAGGTCTTCTCTGAAAGTTTCCCAGTGATGAGAGTGTGTAAGTGCTCCATTAGGCATTCATTGAACACCAGTTCCTTTTGTGGTCCTTCATTACCAGCTTCATACAGGGCAGATGGGGACATGGAGCAGATTGCAGATAGGTGTAATGGGCAGTGAGGACCCGGGAGAGGATTCCGGAGAGAGAGGGGACGGTGCTCACTCCAGAGCGTAAAGCTTAGGCTCCCTAGTGAAGGAATTCATTTAACCCTGTGCTTGCTCCTACGTCGATGAGACTTAAATGCCGAGACGGTGTCAGTACTGTTAATGTGCACTTTAATATAGGACAGGGAGTAAAGGCAAGGTTTATAGAAAAGGTGTGAGACTATAACTCCTTTATTGAAGCAGTTTAAGCACAATTAAGCAAGTGATAGTGCAAAGCAGAGATCACGGAATAGCTCTGGGTGTGCGCGCACACACGTGCACACATTCATGACTAAGGGAGCTAAGAGCTGACCCGTGATGCTTTACAAGAAAGTGTTTAAATAGTGTATGTTAAGGCCAAGAAATAAAAGTTTACCTACCACATCAGAAAAATGGATAAGGGACATAAATGGGAAATTCGCACAAACACACACACACACACACGCATACATACACACACACATGCGTGCACACACACAAATTCAATAATCATACGGGGAAAGCATTCCATCTCATTAGTAATCAATCAAAAGCCTCTCTGTTTCCTAACTCCACCCCTATTGCCTATGGGTACCGTAAATGTGAATTTCAACAAACAAATCCAACTAAAGTTTGCTTTGTGTCTGCTGTGCGTCAGACACTGAGTAGCAGTGGAAGGCCATCTGCAAGTTCAAGCAAGGGATGACATGATCACCTCTATCAGCCTTTACTGTGGATGGTGAACTGTAGAACAGGGAGACAGAATAAGCTATTCTAATTGCCTACCCCAAACATGTAGGCCTGCATTAGGACAGTGATAGTGGAGGTGACATTTGTTTTAAACTCAAGTGAGTCTCTTCGTTTTCCTAACCTACTTTCTCTTTTTCTAATTTCAATTTACTGTAACTATCAATATTACAAGTTCTACAGAAGGGATGTTTTAATGAAAGGCTAAAAATTTTTCACAAAAACTATATCTGTCTTTTACTTTTCACCAAACTGTTAAATTCTAAAATTTGGAGGTTGTGTACAAATGTGTTCAAATTTAGGAGTGAAAATGAACCATTCGTTTTTGCTGTCTGGGTGAAGCGAACCAGAGATCAGTAGACAAATAATCCCCAGATGAAAATTCAGTTCTCTTTAAAGAATTATTTTCTCTTTCATACATCATAAAGCATGATTGTAAGTCACTTTGCACAGATCTAGTGCGATGTGACTGATATATTATAATAATAATGGCAATGCTGGTCATCTGATCAACAAGTTGCTGCTTGGTACACAAATGAGGAAAAAGGCATCCAGGGCAAGAGTCTGATCTCAGAGCTTCAATTACAAAGATTTCCTATTTTAAATGTATTCTATTTTACTTGGTTTTCTTTCTTTCTCTGTCCCCATTAAATAAAACAAATGCTAAGTGTTATTTTATGAGAAGCCTTAGATCTTCTCATAAGGAAATAAGGAACAGAAGAAGTTCAGCTCCCGAGAGCTCCTGCTCACCTTAAATGCTTCCCTTGGCTGTTGAAGAACGCGGCTGGAATCAAAAGTGCAAGCTGATGTCAGCAGAGATGGGCTCCTAGCTCCAAGTGACTTCCAAAGGAGAAACGTCAACCCCCTAAGCTGGGATTTCGCTCTGAAAGACCACTGCTGTTCTGTTCCAGATGTGCATATTCATGCCTTGGCTGCAAGAGAGGCCAGGTCTGTTCTTTCTGCCTGGAAAAGTTATTAGGTTAGATAGAATAATGCAACACAAGTCACCTGGGAAATATTCTGGACAGGGGCTCAGGCTGACGAGAAGCTGGAGGGTGCCGCGGTTCTGTCCACATGAGATGCGCACAACTAACCCATTCAGGGAAAGCCAAAATCAGTCAAAGAGATAGCTCAGCATCGAGGAGGCATAACCTGGGTACCAAAGGTAGATCCACTCTAGAACCCGAATTGACCAGAAGCTTGGTGTAGTTCGTTACTTTTCAGCAGCTTACACTATAGAAGTTCCATTATACTTCTCAAAATTGCCTTTTGATACTCCTATTCCTACAGGCATTCACTCCCACTCTGTTATTATTCTGCTCAATTTCAACAGCTGTCGTTCTGAGCCTTTACAGGGTCTCAGGCACTGTGCTAGTCAGGGCAGGGACAAAGATCAATAAGATATGAGTCCTGCCTTAATGGAGTTTAGTATGAAGAGATAATAGTTTTTCTATTAGGGGGCTACTTTTTAGTCTAAATATTTATCATTCTTTTTCAGAAGGAGGAAAAAAAAACTCACTAAAAATATGCTAAATATCTCCTTGTTTGACCAGTGAAAACATTTTGTGATGGAGAGCATTGAATAAATATTCCTTTCAGAATCTTTTCACCTCTAGCAAAGATAACACTCAAGACTCTTCCAAGGGAGGAAGGAGATGTACTTATTTTGGAAAGGATGAGATTACCCAGGGAAGTGTTATTTAAAAATATGTTAAAGGACCTAATGACTAAGGCCCCCTGTCAGCTTCAGGTGCCTGTTTGCCAGACTGAAGAGTTACCAGCAGCCACTCTCACTGTCTGGGGAGGCAGAACTTCCAAAACAGGCTGTAAGATTTCAGTGGCCGAACACCTCTGCCTGAACACATCTGAGTTTTGTGCCTTTTGAGTTTTCAAGAATTGTACTATCGAAACTTCCCTTTCCTGGATCTTTATTCAGGGAGATAAAATCATGAGAAAAAATGATTCTTCCAGCCAAGAGAACCTAGAAAGACCACACCAAAGGTCATAAATATTCAATAAACTGACCTCTGCACATCCCACAACATCTGTATCCCGCTTCTAGCACCAACTGTATCAATCTGTAGCTGCTTATTTATATACACGGCCTCCACCTCTAGAATATGAACTAACCCAAGAAGAAGTTATGCCAAATTCACCTTTGTAAATGTTCCCAAATAGGGCCAGAGCTGATGAGGGGTTCCGCCCTGCCTTGGCACTGTACCAGGAACCTTGAGGAACCCATAGGAAGAAATGCCACAGCGCCCATCCCCCAGGAAGAATCTCAAGAGGGATGTGATCTCACAGTCCCTAAGCAATAGGGGAGTGTGGCATAAAAGGGACAAGCCACCCCTGAGACAACCTCGTCACCAAGATTGGCTACATAATTCGAAGAGTCTAGTACAAAAGGAAAATGCAGGGTCCCAGTTCAGAAATTAAGAATTTCAAGACAGTGACAGCAAAAGGCAAGCGTGGGGGTCCTGCTGAGTACGGGACCCTGTGCGACTACACAGGTCACATGCCCATGAAGCCAGACTTGCTTGTCATCTGTATCAGTCACAAAGGCCATCTGGTTGTACCACTGCTCATGCCTGATCAATTCTGACTCCAGTGTCTTTGGCTAAAGAGAGGAAACAGGTTAATATCTATGACACTTTAGGGACTTAAGCAGACTTGTAGTAATAGAAAGAGCTGCCCTCGGGTTCTTGGCGGGCAAACTTAGGATGGGGATAAAAATAATCAGTACTGTTTGCTACTAGATGCCAAGTACCTTGCAAAGCATTAGCTCATTTAATCATCAGAACAGCTTAATAAGGAAGGCATACCAGTATCTCTATTATACAGAAAAGGAATCTGAGGCTTTCAAAAGTTAAGTAATTTTTTATCTCACATGAGAAGTTTGTGGCAAGACTCACACATGGGTCCTTCTGGAAACAGAGTCCATGGTCTATGGATTTATGACACTTTCATCCCCAGTCTGCTCCGAAGGGCTCCAGTCAGCCATTCAGAGGTGGGTGAGAATGCACCCATGGCTGCTTCTTCCACCTGCAAAACACTATCCCCCTTGCAGCTCGTTAAAATAACAATCATAATGAAACCACAATAAAGGCATCACTTCCTCTAGGAAGCCTTCCTGGAATCCTCCCTGCCCCTTGATTAGTCCCTTCCTTCTCTGTTCCCTCTACACTTTATATTTACTCCTTTGTGGCATTAATTCCTCAACTGAAATTCATTTGCATGTTTTTCCCTGGACAGTGGGTCCTCTGAGAGTGAAAATTGTATCATTGATTTGTTTTCTCAACTCTTGGTACAATGCCTGACCGATAATAGGTGCTTAATAAACATAAATTGAATTTAATTCAGTGGAATGACATGAAAAGAATAGAGTGGTGTGCCTTATATTTAATTTCTTGTCTAGAGATTCCGGAAAACTTTGAGGTAAAAAGGGATCTAGGGAACAGTGCTTTTAAAAAAAAAAAATCGTGATTCAGTGGCTATAACTGTCTCACCTGTTGAAAAGTGGAAATTTAATTTGTTTTTGTCTTTGAAAAGTAGATGCTTCTTTTTGCAAGTTCTCTTCCTTTCCGGGGGCAAAACAGGTGCAGTAAAACACTCTAGGAGGAATTAGACAGACCCCATGACCTTTTCAAAATCTGTTAGCCTTTTCAGTATAAATATTTGTTTTTTCCTTAAAAATGATTATTTTGGGGTGTTTTGCCTTACGGCCATTTTTCGAGGGAAATGCCTTCACAGAGCAGCCCGGCGAGACCTGGGTCAATATGACTCCCTGCTCTCGTTCCCTGGGTTCATTCTACCACTAATTGACTCTCAGAGGCAGTGCCATCCTGAGCCCTCTTCAGCCAGGACTGGTCTGCTCTGAGGAGCACACTGGAACATTTTCATTTAAGCTTTAATTAAATCTTGTCTGTTAAGGTGTCGGTGACCCATCCTGGCAGCTAAAAGGTAACATACAAAAGTTAATTTCCTAAGGTCTTAGAGCACATAACCCTGATGATATACGTGAGATACACACGTGAACTCAATTTCAAAGGAAGTGTGTTTGAACTGGACTCTTTCGAGTGAGCAGAATAAAATAAAATAATTTTTTTTAAAAACTGACCAATCGGAAAATGTTTATAAAAATTAAGATAAGCCAACTCATTGAGTCTGCTTATCTTGACTTAAATATGTGTCATGATCTCTGGAAATATGTGATGCTAATGGGGAGATTATTCATAAAGGAGGAGGTGTTTAATTAACCAGTGTGAATTAAGGAATCCCAGAACCGAACACACTCTAAAAGATCTGGAGTCGTTTAATCCAATTTATTCCTGCGTTAGCTTCCTATTGCTGCTGTAACAAACGACTATAAACCGGGTGGCTTAAAACAACACAAATTTATTATCTTACAGATCTGTAGGTCAGAAGTCTGAAACAGGTCTCATGGGTTAGAATAAAGGTGTCTGCAAGGCTTCTTCCTTCCTGGAGGCTCTAGGAGAGAATTCATTTCCTGGCATTCCTTAGTTTATGGCCTTCTTCCTCCATCCTCCAAGACAGCAAGATTGTATCTCTCTGACCATTTTTCTGTAGCCACATCTCTCTGACGATGGCCTGGAAAGGTTCTCCACCCTTAAGAACCTGTGTGATTAGACCGAACCCCCATCTCTGGATAATCCAGTGTAATCTCTCCATCTCAAGGTTCTACACCCTGGACTCATGAGCATTTAAGGCCTTTCTGATCTGTTCTAGGTGAGTTCCTGACTGATAGGAGCTAGACTGTGCCAAGCTATCTGACCTCTCTTTCCTTTCATTTTTTCTCTCCTGCTACCCACAGGCACCCTGTGAGCTCCCATACCTCCCATGGTTCCATGCACTGATGGAGACGTGAGTTTCCCTGATCTTAGCTTGACTCTCTAAAGACCTTCCAGTGGAAAGACGTCTGCTGCCTCTGCCCCCAACCATCTGCATGCCCACTCCAGCCCCTCGTGCCCTCCCTCAAGGCTAGTTGCAGTCCCTATGACAACCATAGGTACACACATCATTCTCCCCATTCAAAGTGGTCGATCGCTTTAAACAATAACTAAGTTCGCATGCAATTCTGAGGCTGGATAAAGGGAATAATATTCTTCTTCTGGACATCTCACTTTTTTTATACATAAGCATTTTAAGGTCATTTCACTGACCAAAAGAAAGAATATTTGGAATGCCAACGTAGTTATTTTCATTGGCACTTTAAATCAGTAAAACATACAAATCTAACCCATAACAACTGATTCATAGATGTGTATACCAAGACAGGTTGTAACACTGTATGTCATTATATCAAAGTGTATTTTACCTCAGTATTACTAACACAGATCAATAGAAACACGCAAAGCCCTCTGTTACCCTTTTGAAGCACAAATCTTTTTAAAAGAATATGTAGATAAGTTAATAAAGTAGTAGAAAGTATAGCTGCCAACATTATAAACGAAGCTGTGACAAGAAAGTTCCCACTTATCTGTAATAAGAGGGAATAATATCTGTAATAAGAGATTTTTAAAACTTATCTTCTCTCCTTAACAAAGCACATTTAGCTCACAAATGTTTACTTTCCCCTCATTGTTCCCATCCTCCCAACAAAAATAAAACTATTAAATTTCATTCCCTAGGCAACATTCTTACTTCTCTGTTGTCAAGTATATATTTTAATTGTTACCTTTTCACACTAAAAATTATGACATCGTTTATGTCTTTTCTGAGTTGCATAGGATGCTCCCAGAGGATTTTGTGTCTTGTTTTAATTAAGTATCACTCCCTTCTTCCTTTCAGGAGGCAGGAATGTATAAGAACGTCTCCATCGACTGGACTGCTTTCGAGTTTTTCCACTTTCAGAAACTCCCAAGTCCCACCAAGGGGCCTGCCTCAGATGATTTAATGTGCCTGAGGTCATCTGCTTCCATGGAGACTTCTCAGGCAGAAGCTCAGGATGTCCAGTCAAAGCTGGCCCAGCCCAGGCACAAGGGTGGGAGGAGGCACCCAAAACTTGGGACCTAGACAGGCCACGAGAAGAATTAAAACAAAAGGCTCCCTACCTAGGTCTGCCCTTGCTTGACAAGTGACTGGAACGTACATACTGCCGGTGTCATTGCAGTGTTTTAAAAACAGACCATTCAATAGTTTATTAGTGATAAGAAGAAAATGCTAGATACTTCAGGACTGCTTTCCAGTTTATTACTCTTTCTCTCAAGGAGTAATGGAAATGAGAAAGAAATGGAAAAATATGACAAGAAAAGTCATAATGTTTTGAACATCTACTATGAACCAGGTGTTTTATATACTTATCTTTCAAAATCCTCATTGTTCTAAATTGTCATTATTGTTCCCAATAACAGAGAAAACAACTGCGACTGAGCAATTTATGCAATTTATGCAATTTACACGCAGCCCAGGACTTACAAGCATCAGACCTGAGCCTGTCTTTTTCTACTGTCCCTCAGTGATTTCAGCTCCCACGTCCACTCCTTGCAAGAGGTTGCACTGGGCAGTCACTTAATGCATGTTAGTGCCCTGACCTGCACACCTCATTTTTTGATGACGTCTTTTCCTAACACACTAAGCAATCCCAAAGAATTTTCTGAGCTCCCTTCGCCTATCCATCCCTAGCGGAGTCCAGCCAAGCCCCAGCCCCCAGGGGTTTCTTCGGGCTGAGATCAGGCCCTAGGGCACACTCTGAGGGGTTTTAAGGCTTTCTCTCAGTGGTTCAGAGTAGTCTGAATTTTATAGGCTACAACTTGAGTTGGTTTCCCACTGTCCATGGGCAGCTGACAGCTGTCAGGGAGCCAGTCCTCTCTCTTGCCGCCGGCCAATCCTGAGGCTCATTCACTGAGACAGGGACAGAGCCCAGACTGACAGACTGTTTTGGCTTTTTCCAAGAGGCAGCAGCAAACTGGGTTTGGCTGTCAACGACCTCTAAAGTCAGCAGAACATGCAGGCTTCTGGAATACCATTGGATCAAGCTACTGTGAACTGGACACAGGTCCAGTAAACTCTCTGGCTCTTCCTGCAGATTGCTCTGTTTCAGTCAAATGTTTTGTTGTTGTTTTTTTTTTATGCCACTAACACTTTGAGCCTCTTCTGTGTGAAAAGACTGGGAAAGCAGAGCCTCTGGGACGTGTTCTGCCTAAACCTGCCGATAACCACAAGGTGCAAAGGAATTTTGTCATTCATTTTTTCATTCATTCATCATTCACTTATTCATTTATTCAATATTTAGGTATTGAATAACTATTTGTGAAACGTACTATATTAAATAATGTGATATCCTGTCCTCAAAAAGATTATAGTTTAATAGAGAGGATAAGTCACATCTATTACTTTCTCTAAGATGAGGTAAAATATAATAGGTGCAATAAGAAAAATACAGGTAGTATGGCATGTGTCTCAGGAATGGAAAGATATTTTGGCATTTGGAGTATACTGGAAGTTGTCTAAAGTTTAGGTTTCTCCAAAAGCAGATCCTGAGAGAAGAATTTCAATGCAAGTAGTTTATTTGGGAAGGAGAAGATCTCAGTGAGCACAAGGAGTAGAGGTCAACGCAGCAAAAGGAAGGAAACTAATACAGGATACTTTAATGAGCAGTTACTGCTCTAAGCATCTGGGGCTCACCCCCATGGGGAGTCTCTGGGAGAGGCTGAACAACCCTCAGAATCATCAAAATGAGAAGGAGGAAGCTGAAGTGTTGGTCCCATAACTCCCACCTCTCAGGATTAAGGGTCCCTCCTAAGATATTAATTCCCATTCCTTGCCTGTGACCAGAGAATACTCTGTGGGAGGAGAGGCGGGGAGTTTCAGAGTTTATAGAACCTTCCTGGGGGTCCCCTGGGTGGCTAAGGGAATGGGGTAGGCACCCATTATGCTACAAAAGTCTTCATGGAGAATCAGTACTTGAGCAGAGTCTGTCTTAATCCATTTGGGCTGCTCTAAGAAAAATATCATAAATTAGATGGTTTATAGACAACACATTTATTTCTCATAGTTCTGGAGACTGAAAAGTCCAAGATCAAAGCTCAGGCAGGTTCAGTGACTGGTGAGAGCTCACTTCCTGGCTCATAGAAGGCCATCTTTCTTCAGCCTCATGTGGGAAAGACTAGGATGTCTGTAGGGTCTGTTTTATAAGGACACTAATCCCATTCATGAGCGCTCCACCCTTATGACCTAATCACCTCCCAAAGGCTCCGCCCTGATTTCCATCACTTTGGGTTTTGGGTTTCAATATATGAATTTTGTGAGGACAAAATTATACACCATCCATAACAGGGTCTTAAAGGAAAGACTGGTTTTGCTTATGGAGGGCAGGGGAATTTCAGGTGAAGGAAAGACACAAAGGTAAATAACCACAGGCTGTAGAAAGGGAAAAGTGAATGATTCAGCCAAGCTGGACCTCAGGATCCACACAGTAGGACTGGGAGAAGTACAGGTATGAGAAAAATAGATTATACATCATATGCTATAAAATCAATATGTAATATGGATATTTTGAAATAATTTTAGAAATACAGATGACATTTTAAAAACTCATTCTCTGCATGAAGAGCCTTGTTCTATCTCAGTGGAAAATTCCTTGACCAAGAGACAAGCTCAGACCTAATCTACTCTACTTTTGTGGTTAAAATTGTGTCTGTGAGCGGCCTCCAATATTGATTGTGAAATATGTCTGCTGATCCAGAAAAGATGCTTCAAATACGTTAGTGGCATAGCTCTCAGCATTGGTAAATAAGTAATCCCAGAGCAATACAAACAAGGTTGAATCTTACAGCCAAACAGTAAATAACTCACTGCCATCTGTATATTTTAGGAATTGTCTTCTCTGAGTATATCATCTCTTTACTGATGTCTTGCCTCTGCCTACAAGCGCCCAGAGAGACGTTCATTTCTCTGAAGAGAAGAACCCCCACACCAAGAATGACCAGTCCTAGGAAGATATGGAGCTAAGATACACCAACACCTTCTGTCCAGGAACTTTCTGTCCCCATGACTGTGGCTCCACCGCATGTCCGAGGGTGCAGAAACCTCAGTGGAGGAACAAGAGAAAGGCTTAAAATTTCTGTCTTAGGAATTTAAGTTTTAGGTCCACAGCAGGATTGAAGGAGTTCCTTTCCTCGTCACTGTCAGAGACTATATGTTCTCTGATACTTCAAGAAAAATCAAGTGTTTTTTTTAATGACTTAAATTGAAAAAGTCATATCTATGTTTTTTTAGTTCATAAAATTAACATGTCCCCCAAAAAGGATGCAAAGATTAATTTCCCCAAGTAGAATCTTATTTTTAATTCAACATAGGAACTTTCTCTTGAAGGGCATTTTTATTACGTAAAATAAGAAACCATTTGTAGTATTAAGTTTAACTTCCCTCACATCCAAACCACCACCACCATCACATGTATCTGTGTTATTTGGATTTTTCTAACAGTGGAGCACATTCTATTAAAAATGTAATCAAGAAACTTTGGAAGGTGATGTATGTGTTTATTAACTTGACTGGGTACTAGCATCACAGGTATATGCATATGTTCAAACTTATCAAATTGTATACATTAAATGCATGCAGTTTTTAAAAATATATAAATTATACTTCAATAGAGATGTAAAATAAAATAAAATGTTTATCCTTCGGTTCAGCTCAACAACCCTTTTTCGAGGGCCCAGTAGAAGGAGGGATGCCCTGAGCTGAGGATCAGAGAGGCAGAGGCGAATGCAGCACAGTTCCTGTGGGTTTCAGGGAGTTGGCATCGTTATTTCATTTTCACTGAATGTCATAGTGGAAATTATGTCATAACTATAGAAAATCTTGAATTTTTAATGCATTGCTGAAAGGGTTACAGTAGTAGTAATTTTACAAACTAATCAAAATGAATGTTCACTTAATAAACGTTTTAGATCATTTGCAAAGGGTCTAAACCTAAAGAATTGGTTTATACTCATTTTCTTTAACTGAAATGGGAAAGCAATGTATCATAAGAACAATAATTTTTACATTCTTAGTGTCTCTCTCAACATTCATAATTTTATATCTTTGCGAGAATTTCTGCTTCATCTTGAAATTCTCTCCACAAGTCCAACTTCAATTACTCTTTACCATGCCTATTCTTCTTCTCTAATCACCTCAGATTTTCATCCAATCAGATCAAGGTCCTTGACATTCCAAGATAAGCCATTAGGAAAAAAAGTAGGAAAACCCCATGGGAATATTTTCCTAAAATCCCCGTCAACAGTGTGAGTCTCAGGCTGGCTTTCAACCTCAAAACAAGTCCCCTGGCTGAGATCTCTCGTTCTCCATTTACAAGCCCAACCCAACTCCTATTTCTAATTTCAAGCTGGTGCAAAAGAGACTTAAGAAGGTCCTTTTTTCTTATTAATTTGTAAGAGACATTTTATGCATTTTATGCATTAAAATATCCTTGTTCTACCATATTTGTTGCCGATATTTCCCACAGACTATCATTTGCTTTTTAATATAATTTAGGTATTTTTGCATTAGTCACAATTCATATTCCATTTTGAAAGCGCTCCAAGTAAGACATAAGAAATCTTCTACATATAGACCCTAACAGCCTTGCTGCTCCATTACATGAGTTCGATTTCCAGTCACACTGGAAGCTATTTGAACAACACCCCCTTGTAAGCACAGTTGTATATAGTGGACCTGGATTCCAAACACATTGTCCATAGAAACTGAAAAAAAAAAAATCCACACACAATTGACACTACTTTAGATAGCGCTCCTGCCTGACCAAGTTGATATCTGACCAATGATATAGGACAGGGTATAGCAAACTCTCTGTAAAGGACCAGACAATAAATATTTGAAATTTTGCTGTTAGGCCTTTACTCATGAGAGCAGCCATAGGTAATACACAAACAATTAGAGTGGCTTTGTCCAAATAAAACAGTATCCACAAAAACACTACAATCTGAATTTCATGTAATTTTTGTGTCTCACTAAATATTATTCTTCTTTTGATTTTTTCAACCATTTAAAAATCTGAACACCATTCTCAGCTCACAAGTCATACAAAAACAAGCAATGCGCCAAATTTGACCCACAAGCATTAGTTTGCCAACCCCTAATGTAGAGTGAATGTCTGGTTCATGCAGGTCTACTAGAGGAGCCCAAGGAAAAGGATATGTTTTAATCTGTAAGCAGAAGAGATACGCAGCACTTCCAAGTAGGATCTTTAGAAGCCATCACATGGTTGTACTGTATTATCTTTTGCCTCATTCTACCAATATCCCTGTGGTCAGCCTAGATACCAAAGTTAAGATATATGGAGCAGGGCAACAGTCAACCTACAATGAACATGAAACCTGATTGAGAAATAAAGCTTTATTGATACAAGCCACCAAGATTTAGGGGTGACTCTGGTGCTGCACATAGTTCAGCTTATGCTGACTATGCATTCCTGAACAGATTATTTTGTGTTTGTATTACTTGGCTCCTCTAAGCATTTGAATTTAAAAGCCTTATTTTAAATCATTCGAGCTTTAGTTTCTTCAACTATAATTTGCATTACCGTGCCTCCTCCCCAAACATGGGATTAAAATGAAATAAGATATATGCAAAATGCTATGTAAATAAAGCAATATAGAAAAGTTTTTATTATCAAATAGCCATAAAACAAGACAGATTTTCCTGAGTTCTACTACAGAAGAGCATGTACTATGGTTTGGGTAGGTAACTAAGTTCACAGAAGTCTTCGAGAGAAAGCTACATTTGAGCTAGGTATTGAGAGTGTGGCAGGACTCTAACAGAGGCGTGCACAAAGGCAGG
This sequence comes from Eonycteris spelaea, assembly GCA_003508835.1. NCBI lineage: Eukaryota > Metazoa > Chordata > Mammalia > Chiroptera > Pteropodidae > Eonycteris > Eonycteris spelaea. Next base: position 13,117,991 of record PUFA01000018.1, on the reverse strand, counting down.
TGGAAGCAGTCCTGCCTCGGCTTGGTGTTCAATTCCTTTTGTCCCTGCCCTTGTTTGAGGTCCTAACACTGTTATCTGTTCATTACATTTTGAGAAAGAAAAAAGAGTTCTATTACAGGGATACAGAAAAGGACTCAAATGTTCCTTCTGAAATCTAATGTTATATTTCAAATTATTTCGTTTCAACTGAGAGTGAAAGCAGCCTAGAGGAGTTAGCTATATAATTACTTCTGAACAGTCCTGGCCACCCTTAGCACACTTAATTATTTTGTAATTACTTACACTTATGGCCCAATGTGGAAACTATATATAGATTATTGATCTTTAAGATGAATACAAAAGAAAAGCAGTCATTATTCTCTGTCCCCAGAAGGCTTCCCCCCCCCCCTTGTCATGAGAACAAACAGCTCTCCAGACAATGAGGAAAGCTAATGACAGGCCGGGAGGCTAGAAGTACCATAGGTGTGAGCTGAGTGACCTCACAAGGGGTAAAGGCCCCAAATGCTTACGCATTTCCAGAAATATTTCACCTTCGATTTATCTTACCCAGATTTACAAATGACAAATACTTCCTGAGACACTCAACTGAAAAGGTCTTGCGAAACTCATATTTAGCGAAAACCAAGAATACTTCAGCATAATTTTCTGTTCTTTCTAGTCCCCACTCAGAATGCACTTTTGCATTATAAAAATAAGCATGAGCTCAATCTAATGAACCATGTGCAGCTAGACACAAAGTCCGTGTTGGCACCACAGGACTTTACCCTCACATCTTTAGTCAGACTTCTAGTCTCTCCTAAATCACTGCTCTGCAATTAATGGGAAAGGCACTTAGTGGGAAGTAATAGCAATTAATGGGAAAATAATACTGACATAAGATAAATTGATGCATCATGAGTCTTATGGTCACCAAAATAATGCCCGAAAGAAAGGGAAAGACCTCCTTACAGCAGCCACTGCTCGCAACAGTTGACTCTTTGTTCCTGTAAGAACACAAACATTCTCCGACTCTAAAATCTTATTATGTTTTATGGAATAATTTGAGGAAAATAAAATTTCCATAAAATCAGCATTGCATAAGTGACAGAGCTGTCTGCTTATATTCAATATTAAATTTTAGACTGTGCCTAATCCAAGAGACACCAAGAGCATCCCAGTTGCCCATGAAGAGCACTACTCGGCTCTCTTGTGATTCTTTTATGTGTCAGCAGGTACAAAATAAAGCTCCCGGCCCTTATCCTTCAGTATCTCTGACTGAGGGATAATTATGTTCATATAAAGCCTCTTCCCTCTGGTAGTTTATAATTTCGTTAGGGAAGACAGAGAGATGAGTCATTAAAAAACAGCACCAGACTTGAGTTACAGTACAAAGCAACCTCAAGGCTGTACAGGCTTAACTGACTGAGTAGAAGTTCTTCAATAATTCAGACCAAGAGAGAAATCTCAATGGCGGATACCTGGGTAGGAGGTGGGACCTGATCTAAGGGTGGATGGAATTCTTTTTCTTTATGAAGAGATGGGTGGGCAATATTCCCAACATACCCAATGGACTCAGCATCTCAGAGGAAGAATGTGCTTGATGATGAGCTCAGGGACAGTGAGACCTGCCCCATCTGAGTTGTGCCTAAAGATGAGTCATGCAAGATAAAAAGGAAAAGGCAGCTTGGGGATAAAGTTCAAGGGTTCTGGAATGCCAGACTACGGGGTTCAGAAGGCAGTCTCGGTGTGAGCAGCTAGCATGATCTCCTTGGGTCTATTACAGAGATTAGTGGTTAACACCCCAGCCTCAATTTCTCAGCCTTTAAAATAGGGAAAATAATAGTACCTACCTCACAGTCTTGTTTGAAGGATTAAATATGACTTAGAACAGGGGGCCTGGCAAATAAGTCTAGGCATGCATTAGTTGTTTTTCTATTATTATTGGTAATATTCTATCATCCCTCCTGAAGAGTTTATGCCCTTTGGAATAGGTAAATAAGCATATTTAATTCTATTCTCTGGGCTTTACAGACTAAAAATAAGTGTGGTTCTCTTCACCCATGACAGCTAGAGACCTGTTCCTAACTGTACCCCAAACAGAAAGAAGGCACTGGGCAGAAAGAAGGCACTGGGCAGGAAAAAATATCCAGAACCTGAGTTCCTGTGAGCACCTCCCCAAGCGCAAAGTCTCGTTTCTTCCACAGCCTTCCTCTGGCATTTGGGACCTGAGAATTTTGACCATTAGAGCTCCAAAAACAGTGATTAAGATGGACAACCTCTGAAACAAATCGGAAACTTTTTTTAAAGGGGGAAAAAAGCTGAACTTCCACAGTATAAATATTACTAGATGGCCTCAGGCTCAGATGCCATTCACAAACTCCTCAAGCTGTGCTCTCACAATTTATGACATTTAACAGAGCCCCTGGAGAGAGCTTCAGTCCTGCCGTGCTCCAGAGCCAAATATTAACCTCTTTGTGTTAATGAGGCCAAGTCAGGGAAGAATAAGATGGGAGATCATTTGAGTGATTTTGCTTGTTAACTTTCAGGCCTCTTTTCTCTCCCTCTCCTCTCCTTTCTCCTGTGCTCCAAAGAGAAAACTGGAAGCTTTCAGGACAAGAATTCAGTGTGCCCCCTTCACCAGGTACCAATGTTGGAGCCATAACATGGCTCATCATCCCAAGTATCATGGGCTGCTCAGCCCCAAGCCCCAGGGCACAGGTGGGAAGTGAAGACAGAATGAACACAGAGAAGAGGCTTGGGGGACACTAGCAGGGTCACTGGCTTCACCTGGGCCTGCCCCCACTAGCCTCTCTCACTCTAGTTCTTAAACAAGTGTGGCTCTGCTGACAATTTTCGGCACCCCCAGCAAAGATCTGTACTTTCATGCTGCCAAGATCCACTCCTGGACAGGACGCTGTTCATTTGAATCAGCCATATGTCCCTTCCTGTGCCCTACCAGCCCTGACCTTCTCTTGAGCAGAGCAGTTAAGTTTCCTAGGCCTAGCACTGTCAGATTCAGCAAAAATGAGTAATTAAAAAAAATTTATGAGTTTATTTGAGCCAAATCTGATATTTGCCAAGAAGCAAGGTCTCAAATGCTCCCTAAAATGAATAATTTTTAATATAAGTATGTCCCATGCCACATTTGAGACATATATATACTAAAAAATTTTCCTTGCTCTTTGGAAATTTAAATTTGACTGTGCATCTGCACTTTATCTGGCAACTTTATCAAGGCCTCAGTTTCCTCATCTGTAAGTGGAATATTAAACTAGATCAATGATTTTCACTCTAAGGACACAGGTCTTCTGTCAAAAGAAATCTTATCCAAAAGCACAACATATGAAATAGATAAGAACAGAGTTGCCCCAGTTGAGGCAGAAGTGAGCAGCCGGATCTCTCCTCTCACTTTCTGCTAAACCCAAATCTGCCCTGGGTTCTGTTTCAAAACCAGAGGAGAATAACCTCTGCAATCTCTTCTGATTCCAGCAGCCCAGGCCTCCAATGGCTTCCCAATTGAAGATTCTAAAACTTCAGGCCACTCGTATCTGTTTTCTCTGCCACTAGAACTCTTCACACATACACTGTCCTGGGAGGTAAGGAGTTCATCTTCAGATCCTCCAGGTCATAATGCCAACCTCCAAGCCCATTAGACATGGCTAGACTCCTCCTCTTAGACTTGTGCCATGGGGATCTGCTCCTCACAGACAGTGCCGTGGGGCGCTCCTCAGTCAGGCTGTGTGTGGCGATGGGGAAAGTGTGGGCTCTGAGACTGTCACTGTCACTATTAAGCAGGGTGACCTCAGGACTTAGCCTCTTTGAATATCAGTTTAATGATAACAGGATTATTGTTATCATGATTAGATAAGAAAATGTGCATAAAAGAGCTTTATGAGCAAAAGAAGCCAGACCTCTTCCCCCAAAAAAGAATACAATGTTGTACAATTCGATTTATATAAAACTCTAAAAAATGCAAACTAATCAATAGTAACAAAAAGTAGATTAGTGGTTGCCTGGGATAGAGCGGTAGGGAGGGACTACCCAGGGACACAAGGAGATGTTTAGGGGTGATGGGTATGTTCCCTCTCTTGATTGTGGTGATGATGTCATGGTTGCAGTCACATGTCAAAATATGTCAAGTTGTAGTCTCTAAATATAGTTTACTGAATATCATTTACATCTTAATAAAGCTATTTAGAAAGAAATAAGCTTCAAAATGCTGAAAAAAATACACAAATATTATTATTATCATCATTTTTATGCTTATTTTTATTGTGGCTTTGAGAATCCTTCCTGTGTTTGAAAATTATCTTTTGCTCCCGAGAACCAAGTACATTTGCTAACAAAAAAAAAATTCAAATTTGTATGGCTCTAATATACCCAAGGCTCATGGAATGTCATTCACCTCAGAGGTGCAAAGAATTCTGAATGCCATCTAAGCAAGCCTTCTATCAAATATACCCTTTACTACTCTCCCATCCCTCAATCCAAGTCTTATTGATTCTCTCTCCACCTATCTCCCATATCTCTCCTCATTTATCTACTTCTGCTGTCCTTCCCTGGTCCAGACACTACCCTGTCTTGCCTGGACCACTGCAACAGTCTCCTGATGAATTCAACATACTCTTGTATTACTCATCTCCAATCCGTTAACCACACTCCATCTAGGGTGACCTTTTAAAAATGCAAATACAATCATGCCAATCCATTGCTTAGAACCTTCAGGTAGGTCCCCATTGCCCTTAGAAAAAGACCCAAACTCTCTACCATGGCCTATTAGACCCACGTGATCGGGCCCTGCCCGCCTGTCCAGCAGGGCCAGTACCATTTTTGTTTTCTCTGTTCTGGCCAGTTTTGACTTCTTTAAGTGGATCATGCTCTTCTCATGCCCAGCCCAGCCCATGTTTCCCACAAGCCTTCCTCCAACCGAAAGTTTCTCTGCCTTCCCTCCTATAGCCAACTCATCACTTGGGTTTCAATAGAAATGTGCCTTTCTTAGAGAAACTTAATCAATTCTCCAGACCAGGTCTTGTCCTTCTATTTTAAATCCCCAGTGCATCCTACTTTTCTTTTAGTAATCAATAGTGCAATATCCATTGTCCTCCCTTAAGGAAGAGGACTGGAATCATATCTATCTTTATATTCACTACCAAACATAGTGCCTTACACATAATAGGTGTTCAATAAATTGTTGTTGAATGAATTAATGAATGCAGAACTTTCTGCTACAGTCATGTACTATTCTATTGTGACCCATGTGCAGCCCCTCAAATCCTTAAAATTTTATCATATTGAGTCCATTTCACGAAATTGTGAAAGTGATTATTGACTCTATAAGTTTTGAGACAAACTGAAGAATTTGGTCAATGGTAATTATAATTAGAACACAAAAATATTTTTTAGTCTGTAGAATTGGCAGAGATTAAAAAAAAAAAAAACTGACCTTGTTTCATGTTGATGAAAGTATAGGGAAGCAAGCCCTCTCAGTAACTGTTAGTGGGAATGGAAATTCACACAACATTTTGGTGACTCACTTGACATCATGTATTTGTATTTTAAATGAATGTACTATTTGTTATAGACTAAACATTTTTGTCCTCCCAAAAAGTCGTATGTTAAAATCCTTTCAGGGTGATAGTATTAGGAGGTAGGACTTTTGGCAGGCGATTCAGTCATGATGGTGAGCCTTTGTGAAGGAGACTCGTGTTCCTGTAAAAGAGGCTCCAGAGAGCTCCCTGGCCTCCTTCTATCACGTGAAGATGCAACAAGACATATGAGATCTGAAAGTGGGCCCTCACCTCACCCTGCTGGAGGCCCTCAGACTTCCAGGCTCCAGAACTGGGAGCAATAAATGTCTGCTGTTTATAAGCCACCCACTCCATGGTATTTTGTTCTAGTGGTCCAATGGTAGATAAAATTTTGTAAAATAAATATTGGCAATGTGTGTGTGGAGGGGGGGGAGACCTAGAAAATACATATTCAATTGGAGATTAGGTGATTTCCCTCTTTTACATTATAAGTGTGTATATTATTTTAATTTTTACACCAACACGTGTTACTTTGAGAATCAGGTAAGTCGATAAAGTTTTTTAAAAGAAATTTAGAGATTATCTTGTTCAATTCCTTAAAATGAAATTTAGAGATTATCTTGTCCAGAGCCCAGAGAAATACACAATGAATTATTTCTGTCTTCTACAAGATTTAATTTTTTTTCTGTCCTCCAACTGTTTCTTCAGGTAGCTTTCCTTCTCTATCTGTGGATTTTCAAACACAAGAATGGGCACATGACCTTGCTGGCCAATCAGAATATACATCTCCTAGGACCTAGGGCTTGGTCCAGGAATGGATGTGTAACACAACACAGAATTATTTTCAGGAATTGGTCTGGATACAGGGGAAGAGGATTTCATATATTTTACCCTAGGTTGCTATTTATGAGGAATATCTAAGTTTAAAGCTACCCAAGCGTATTTTTTGCCACAAAGCAGAAAAAGTTCACCTAAAAAAATGAACCCAAAGAAACAAAAGATCTGCGAAAGGAGACAATATCTTACTGACTGCAATGGATCCACTAGGTCCAGTTGTGCCTGTGGCTGGTCCATCCTCTTAGATTTCTCATTTTGGCTAAATAACTTGAATTTTTTTGCAGAAAAAAGCAACCACAGATGATCATAAACATAATAGAGCCTGGACGTGGCAGAGTTAGGGTTAATTTCCAATTGTATTGACTCCTACCATGCTGACCTCCATCACAAGTCCTGTAGGGGGAGCTGGTGTTCAAAGGCCCCCTGTTTAGTGCGAATGCACACTTGGACAAACTCAACTCTGGAAAGCAACTTTACAATATGTATCGTGAGCCTTCAAGATATTTGTACTTTTTCTATGACAAGGAGAGAATGCATGTATTGATGAGTGGTCTTTTGATAATTATCTTTTTCATTGTAAATTAATATATTCCCTTTCTGATTTTAATATTCATACTTTCTAGCTCACTATCTCCACTTGGGAGACACATCCTAAGTAAATTATCTAAATTATGAACAAAGGTTTACGGATAAAAATGTTCATATAAAATGGAAAAAAAAGTGAGGCAGCCAAAGTATGATAATGGTGAGGTAAATTATGATGTAGATCAGACTGTTAATAATAATTTTTAAAAGCTGTTGCATGTTTATGGTTTTTAATGACAGGAAAAATACAATTAAGTGAAAAGGTAGGGTTTATTTTACTATTCCATTTTATTATAGCTATTACATCTTAGAAGTGTTCCAATAAAACCATCTCTAATTTGGGAAGAAAACTGACACAGGAGAGCCAAGTGTGAGATTTGTGGAAGAAAACTACAGTGGCAGGTCATTATGACTATTATTTAGTTGAAACAATATCAGTACACACAACATACATTGCTGAGCACATTTTCAGTCATATCAAATATCCCTCACATCCTAGCTACTGGAGTCCCTGTGAATTGCTTACACAAAATCTTCTAACAAATAGACCCAGAATGATGCCCTTGAGGCAAACAGCTGAGCGAGATGAGAGAATGTATGCTGGATTACAGGAAGCTACCCCACAGGCAATTTTGGTTCTTCCAGACCAGTTACCGGAAGTCAGGCACACTAGAGCCCCACACAACTAACTGGGGATATTTCCTCTTTAAAATGAATATTCGATGTGTCCCCTGGAACTCACTGCAAACCAAAGGGGAATATTTTTGTCCTGCCTCCTGCCTTCCGCATTGGTGACAAAAAAGAACTCATCACCCGACAATGTTTCTCTGCCAGGAATGACATTTCACCAGAGAATCTTACCTTTAATTCTGTTCTCATAAATAGATTAGAGATGTTCTTAATAGGGTAAAATTTAGGAAGCATTGTTCATTTGGTTCACTGTAGAAAATATCTAAGAACTATGCTTCGAAGCAGGTTGGTGGTGTGGGAAAAGCTATGTTTCAGAGTAACAAAGTCCACAGTACAAATCCTGGCTGAGCCTCTTCTGAGATATTTAGCCTGCCCACACCTCAATTTCCTCATAAAATAATGCTCAAATACCACTTTGCCAGGTAGTAATGGATTTAAGTCTTGAGCAGTGTCCAGCAAGCTGTGCAGGGTAATAAATTGTTTATGAATGAATGGCCTTAAAATGCTTAGTAGAGTGCCATTCCATTTCTATCAGTGCTTCCCAAATTTTCAAGCACATATAAAAGCATCTTGGGATCTTGAGAAAATGCACATGCTGTTTCAGTACTCTGGGATGAAGCTCAAAAGTTCCAACAAGCTCCCCAGCGACACCAGTACTGCTGGTACACAGACCGAGCTTAGAGCAGCAAGGTTTTATATCACTGGTCCTCAAACATCACTACACCTTGTCAAGGAGCTCTAAAAATACTGATGACTGGGTCCCACCTCTCAATAGTCTCATTTACTTGGTCTGAGGATATGGCCTGAGCATTGAGATTTTTTTAAAGCTCTCTAGGTAATTCAGAAGTACACCCAAGTTTGAAAACCACTACTTTATATATATATATGTGCTTAATAAGTAGGGCCTATTATAATTATAAATTTGATGAGGGTCCAAAAGATTGTGATTATACTTAAATAACATATAACACACTGTTATGCTATTCTATAATAAATAAAATATACCATGCTGTAATAAAGAGCAGAAGAAAATGGATAATGTAGCAGGTAGGTCTTAATTTACAAAAAAAAATTAGAAAAGAATGGACCAATCAGTCTATGCAAAATTAGGTTTTTCAAACTTTAAATTTAACTACTTTAAATGAATGATATGCAATGTTTTAAAGAAGTGTTTTTCTGTTTAAAGATGTCTCTTCAGGCATACTCCAGTGCATGGCAGACACAGGAAGGTTTCGTCCTCTCTTGTTAACTAAAATGTTTGGGTTGCTTTTAACTGTGCATTCTCATTTACCACAGAGAGTGGGAGCACAAGATACATGATACAATAGGGAAAATGTCGAGGCAGTGTTTTCAAACATAATCATCGAAATGTGAAGGGACATGCAGTTCAGAAGGAACAGAGTAAGATGATACAGCAAGGAAGGAAGAGAGCCGGTGACGCAATCTGATGTGACGCTGACATGCCAGATCAAAGGCTCTGGCGGGAGAGAAACATTTCATCTGGGAATCAAGTGAATTGTTATAAAGTTAAGAGAGAGAAGGAGGACTGTGGAGATAACAGGACTGGCTTTCAGCCACCACATCTAAAGACTTTGCCCAGAGGAACTATTCAAGTGCTCATTCAGAGCACACTGTCTGGAAGTTTAAATGAAAGTGTCCAGGATTCCAGTGCCATTTGCCTGTCTTTAAATTTCTCCACCCAAATCCTGGGACCTCCAACCTTCCAGAGAACATCATCACCCATATTCCAACAACCTTCCTCAAAAAGGACCTATCTCCTTTTCCTGAGATACTTATGTATTCCACCAGTTCACTGAGTTGAGCACTTAATTTGCATTTACAATTTGCTTTTAGACAACTTATTATATATGCCACTAATTTCTAAGCAAAAAAAAAAAAATTCCTTTACCAAATTTTCAGATTATTAAATGTCTTTTCATACTCCTTTAAACCAAATCATTTTATTATCTCTTAACTGTTTAACTCTTTTCTATCATTTTACTTTCTTGCAGAACAAATCTACCACTTCAAAGAAAATAATTTTAAACAATTATTTGCAAAGCAGAACAATAATTACCTATTGAGTAGTCTGAAGAGAGAGTACTGAATGGCTTTCTCTCTAATCTTGTCACTCTCAGGTTGACAAGGTTGGCAAGACATTTATTCTTTGTCACCTTGTTTTTTCCATTTATAAATGAGTTGAAAATATGAGAGATTTTAACAAAATAGTACAAAATTTCTCGGAAGAACACAACATTAAAATTTATCAAGACAAGAATAGGAGTAGAATTAATATGAACTAATTGTACAACTTAGAAGAAATTTGAGCCTATCTAAAAAAACAGAATCATGTTTACATTGACCAAATTCTGAGTCTTTCATAAACAAAGTCCAAGAAATATCATAGAGTTCACAATAATCAAAATTAAAATGTTAAACTAAATATTTTCATAATGATGATCAGAATTGTAAAAAAAGAATAAAAAAACTAATTTGAAGATTCTGTCATATGTGGGCAAATGAGAAATCTCAGTAAAGTACAACTAGACAGAGTAGCTAGAATAGGGCCTGACATCAGGGGAAAATGTCCTGTGCCTGGATCCACTCATGGAGTTGAATGATAGACCCAGTTATGAGTGCTCGAAGGAAACACAGCTGCCAGGTGCCACACAGTCTCTAAAAAGCATAGTCACAGAAGATGATGCCTGGTATACAGAGTAAGTACTCAGTAACTCCTAGATAGATGGATGATTGGGTGAGTAGATGGATGGATGGTTGAAAGGATGGATGGATGGATGGATGAGTGGATGGGTGGGTGAATGGGTAGATGACTGGCCATTCAGAGTCCGAGTCCAAAAAGAGCTAACACATTACCTATAAAGGTAGCAAATCAGAGGTCATGAGGGACATAGGAGAAACTCAGCAGCCCCAACAGGCAGGCAGCATCAGAGATATCTATCAGCAGCTGGAAGGTATTCAGGGAGAGGATGGGGAGGAATCTAATAAGAGCAGAATCCTTATCCTGGAGAAACCAGAATAAATGCAAAATTACTGAAACTATACATAATGAGCAAATAACACAAAAACTCAACTCTGCAATGAGAAAACAACAATAACAATTAGGTCCTGGGTACTAGACAGAAGCCCGGTTCTCAGATATAAAGCTCAGAGTGAGATGGCTCAGAACAGCACAGAGCTTCAGTTATCAGAACTGGAGCATGACATCAAAACTGGACTAGCACCAAAGGCCATTTGATGCTGAAGCCTAAAACCCCTTAAATCTCTCCTCCCTGGAAATGGAATTAGTTTTCGAGCCCAGGGCAGGGCTAAAACTACAGCCATTCAAGAAGACTGAGCTCTGGGGAGGGAAGACAACAAAGGCTGGAAATCAGACAACCTGGAAAGTGAACAGGACCCTAATGACTCCAGTATGGAGAAAGGAGATGAGGTTCCAGAAAAATGTAAACATCAAATCCCATGGACTATTCCAACAGTCCTCGGAACACACCTCCCCCCTACAGACAAATAGCTCCGTAATTGCTGAATCCTCACGTGGTCCCACTGCTATGTGTCCCAGTTAAAGTAGTAACCTAGTGTTACTAAGAACCTAGTAACGCAAGTGCCATCAGCCATCAACATTCCCTGATGCCCTTTCAGTGCAAAGAGCCCTGTGCCAGGCATCCATTAGGAAAGGGAATTCCTGTGATTTAGAATAAACTGCTGACAAGAATGTTAAAAACACACAAGGATTAGATGAAAAATACCCAAGGATTTTCATTTCCAAAATCACAACATAGACCATTTATCTGAGTAGCAGGGACTTCTGCATCCATTGAAAAGGATGGAAAATGATCCGCTGGACTCACAGCAACAAGGCTTGCTAAAATCAAAGAGCTGGAGTGTGCAGAAGGCACTTCCCTTCCCATCTGAGGTCCAGCCCTCTTACACCCTCATCTAAGCTGGCCTCAGTGGCCAAGCCTGTCTCTAACCAGAAAGACAAAGCAGGAAAGCTGAAGTCACCAACTCCAAACCTCAGGATGTGAGCAGCTTGCTCATAAGGAAAGAAAGCCCTTTTCCCACTCTATCAGACTGCCAGTTCTAAGGCTCCTTCCCCACATCAGTATTCTGAAGGGGCCCTCTGATGCAGTGGCATCGAGGTTGAGCAGTTGTTTTGGTTTTAGTCCATTTTGTATTTTTAGCCCCCAGCACTGCCTCCAGCCACTTGCACTTGCTTAAGAGGATCATTTGCTACTGATGTTTGCTCGGAGCATCAGCAAGATGTGATGGTGCTGCCTTTGCTTAGCAAATAACCCCAGTTTCAAAGAAGAGAGACAGCTGCCTTGCAAATCCTGAGCCTCCATGGAAGATTCCAGAAGGAATGCTCGACTTTCCAGAACCAGAGGCAAAGGTGCCTCATCCCACAGCTTCCTGAAGCCTTGTGCAGCAGCATCTTTACCCCTGGGGCACAGTGTAGATCTAACAAAGGAAAGGAAGCACTTTCCCCAAAGGCTGACTCCTTATACTGAAATAAAAAGTGAAAAAAGCTACTTGAATTCTGAATGTTAATAAAATAGCAGCCACTGGTCTCTCTTTAGAGAATAGGGGAGTGCCCCCTATACTAATGGAAGATTCCTGTATCTTCAACATCACAGCACCCTTGGTGTAGGCAATGATGCTAAGGAGAGCTTGCCCAGGGAGCCTCTCCTCTACCCCTGCCATCCATGCTGTTTCAAAGAATTTGGCCAGGCCACTCGTGCCTCCCTCCGTGAAAACATGCTCATGCGTGTCAGGGCCTAGAGGATGAAGACAGAGCAACTTTATTCCATTCACCTCCATTTTCTGAGTCTGCACAGTTCTTTTCCTAACTTGAACCACTAACTTCATCCTCTTTTTCTGCTTCTCCTCCTTCCTTTCTTCTTACCCTTTCTGGATTTCTGAAGGGGGAAAGCAGGGTTGGGGGTAAGACAAAGCAACTAAATGTATAAAAGAGATTAGAAGTAGCAATCAATCTAACTAATGTTTGCCACTGTTAAAGCTAGCTGTATTGACAGTCCTTCCATTATCATCCTGGCAAAAGTTGAAGACTTCTCTTGTCCAAACTGTGATTTTCTCTACTGGGAAATGGGAATGATAATGCCTATCTTGCAGGGCTGCTGAAGGAATTAAATGACATAATAACTGCACAGAGGCCAGCAAGCAGTAGGCATACAATAAATGGTAGTAGTTATTGTTGATTTCTCCCCTGACAAGACATGCACATCTGCAACTTGTGTACCATTGTTACCTTCTCTGTAACTGGCTACCACAAGTATCACACACAGCTCAGCTTCACAAGACAAGGCGGATGCCGCATTACCCCAATCTGGCTGCTTTTAGCTCCTCCTGGAGAGAAGGCAAACTCTCTTATCAAGACTAGGTGAGCCCCAGAGGACAAACTAAGCTTTGACATCAAAGAGAACTGGCCTTCAAGTTAACATGGAAATGAAGCAGAAGTTCTTTTTAGAGTTGAAAACATCCAGGTACCCCTCCTTTCCATTTATAACACTGCCCAGTATTTGCAATTATAGGCTGGCTTCAAGAGGCAGTGCTTGCAATTCTAAGGACAGACCACATGAATACTTCTGATCCACCTGAAATCACATAAGTGCTCAAGAAAATCCTGATTCTGTAAGATTTACACACCAATTTTCTAAACCAAAGTGGTTTGCATAGGCTTTGGATAAGAATCTGAAATCATGTTTCCTTATCTAAACTGGACCACTTTAAAAGAAGAATATACAATATTAGCTTTCAAGGGAGTGGTTTGTAGTGATACCAGACCAAGGAAAACAATTATCTGGAAAACGAGTATTATAAATCAACAGTTCCCACACAAAACAGATATGACACTGCATTTCACAGCGCTTGGGAGTGTCCACCTGAAATAACTATTATGATACAAAAAGCACCAGCTGAACTTGAGTGGTATCATTTATTTGGCCCCTGACTGCTATGTCCCAGGTTATAACAGAGAGATGTCCAGCAAGGAGATACTGTCTATCTGAATAGTAGCTGGGAGTAGCTGGGGTCACAAATCTACAGAGGTGTTAACCTCTCATTACCGCCTATACACAGTTCTCATCATGGAAGTCATGGTGGTCCTGGGCCCATCTACCTCAGATGGAATGGAGACATGGACCTACATGTAGGTACAGTGGAGGTCATCGGATTCTTGAATAAATCTCCCCGTCAGCCAGGATTGAGTGCCCCTAGGATTAACAGGATTTTATGGGGAAACCAGAAGCATGTTCTTAGAAGTCGAAGTAACCTCACATTAGAATGGTTACCACATTGAACTGAGAAAATGAAAGTCTTGCCATATGATTTTAAAAATGAAAATAAATAATAGCTTTAAATGAGAAATAGTCTTTAGATAGATTTTTTTCAAGTATTTCTCATCTTCATTGACCATCTGAGGACTTCAAACATTATTTTGATCTTCAAATGAATTTTAGGCTATCATTGTATCTGTGCAAAATCTCAAAGCAGTTTCAAAATTAATGAATTCCCTGTTTACCCAAAGAATGAATCTCTGAGATCATTTTTAAGGTGATGCTAAAAAAAGAAAAAAGAAAAAAAGGATCCCAGTCCACTGGGAGAGGGGAGTGTTCAGTGGGAAATATTTAAGAAACTGATTTTAACTTGCCAAATCACACCAAATAAATAGACCAAAACCTGAGACATTTCCCTCCCACACACCTACCTGGTGAAAGGGCATTGACTCACAATCTTTCATACCTTCTAGAAAAATGCTGGTAAGAGCCGTTCAGAGAAAAATAATTCCTTTAACAGCAACTTTTAGCACTGCTTCCAAGATTTACCTACTTTTTTCTGTACTGAGAACTTTTTTCATTTTTCTTCTTTTTACGAGGTCTTTCTTGGACAGGCAATACCAGCAATGTCTGGAAGCTTATTAGAAATGCAGACTCTCAGGTCCTACCCTAAACTAGTGAATAAGAATCTGCATTTTATCAGGACCTTGATGTAATTTCCCTGCACATAAAAGTTTGAGAAGCCTGTGCTACCTTGCCTTCCCCCTATTTTAAACCTACTTGGCTTCCATAAGTCTTCCCTCTTTTTATTAACCTCCCTAAAGATTTCCTCAGTGATTCTGTCCTGATTTCAGTCTCAATCTTACCCCTATCTCTATTCTGCCCAGGTGTTTGCCATGAAGAGGGTTGATCTCCCAGAATCAAAAAACCCCAACAACTTTTTCCTGATCATCAGATGTGGCCACCACTTAGGTCATAAAGTTCCACTCACTTCCCAGTGCTGAAGAAAACACTGCATCCAAGACCTGATTTACTATACAACTATTGGTCTTTAGGTCTCAGAGAGCGCTGGGGGAGTGCAGAGGGAAAGCCTGAGCTGAGGCTGATGGACTAGTGATGCTGGATGGTAAAACCATGGAAGTGCAGCCGATCGCATCCTACCATCCAGAGTTCAACATAAAACGGCGAGAAAGAGAAAGCTCTACGAGAGGCTCGCAGTGTCCCAGCATCTATTCCACATAAGACACATGGAGAATCAGTGGGGATGATTCAACTGAATTATTGGCTGTAAAATAGTCAGCACGTAATGTATGGCTGCCAATGCCCTGGGAAAAGACACATATAAAAACTACATCAAGATATAATCAACTAAGATTAGGAGAGTAATTAAAGTAATTAGGGTATATTTATATGAAACGTAATGTTGCCATTAAAAATTATGTTTAGGAAGAATATTGATGGCACAGTAACTGTTCGTATGCTTCCTAGCTCAGTGATCTTGGACACATTACTTAAGTTTCTTTGCTTCTGTTTCCTCATCTGTAAGTGGAAATAATACCACCATATTTTATTAGTTTTAAGATGCATGTTTTCTCACATTTTAACATCTCTGAAAAAAAAATTCGTAATTTATGGGGACTTACAATTAGTTGGTAATATTTTTCTTTATTTCTTATTGTACGTAAAACAATGATGCATCTTAGACTGCCTAGCATCTTAGTTTTGATGAAAAGGTAGGACCTACTGCATTAGATTGTGTGAATTAAAAGAGTTCATATAGATGAAAATTTTAAACAGCGTCACAAGGAGCAAGCACTCAAAAAAATATCTGTTATTATAACTGTTACCAAATTGGAGCTCCTTCTGCACACAGGTGCTCTCCTTGACAGAAACGGTCAACTGCCTGCTGGACAGAGGTGAGCAACAACACTAGCAGGTGATCCCAAACAGAACAAACATACTCCCTCTTCACTCCTCCCTTCATTTTGGTGCCTGGACTTCACACCATCCATCCCTTTCCCTCTACAAGAGCAAGGCTCCTCAACTCTGGCTGCACAGAGGAATCACTGCTTAAAATGCCATCACCTGGGACACCACCACCACTCCCAAACACACACACACACACACACACACACATTGCTTTAACTGCCTGGAATAAGTCCCTGGCATTTGGGATTTTTTTTTTTTTTAAGGCAAGGCAACCCTTGGTTGACCTCACAGATTGCAAGGACCTTGTCAGTTTAAAATCTCTTATTTATTTTGATTTAATTATTTTTTTTACACCTACAGCACCTGGTCTTCCTAGGTGGTCTCCCATCCAAATACTAACCAGGCCCCACCCTCCTTAGCTTCCAAGATCAGACAGGATCCTGCTCGTTCAGGGTAGCATGGCTGTAGAGCATTTGGGATGTTTAAAAGCTCCTTAGGTGATTCTGATGTGCACCCAAGTTGGAAAACCACTGTATTAAATTTCAAGATCTTTGAGACTAAAGGTCTTTCCTGGAAGAAAACCAGTATAGCAGTACAGTTCAAGTCTTGGAGTCAGCCAAGCCTGGGTTTCAATTCCTGTTCCTCCCGCCTAACTAGCTAAGTGATAAATTGCTAGACTTCTCCCAGGCTCAATTTCTTCATCTGCAAATTGGGAATAATATCTAATTCAGAGGATTGTTCACAGGATTCATGAAATGTCATGAATTGAGCTGAACATACACATTTACTAAATAAGTTGTCATTTTTAGTGTTATTTCATGATCTTTCTAGCATCTACCCAGTGACTTGCCAGCGGAAGTATTTAATAAATATTTGTTATTTTGAATTGGAGGCTATAGAAAGCCCCTCCCTTAATAAAAATGAGAGAGAAGGGCACAGAGAAGAGATGATCAAAGGATTCCAGGTTAGGGCCAGTCTTACAATTGTGCCTAGGCCTGTCTGTACTTCACCCAGTGGGAACACAGGAATAATCACACTTCATTCACTGACAGGGCAACATTCCTTAAGACAACCACTGACGGAAAGACCTTCGCCCTCCAGACATCCCAGCTGTGTTCAGTCTCCTCTGTAGGTAAATTAGCAACTGAATAGCATCTAATAACTTGGTCAGAAGCACAATCTGAAGGATGTTTCAGAACAAGGGAAGTTGAAACCAAAATAATCTATAAATACTGTGCTAAATGCAAAGCTGTGATGTTCCTAGCCTTAAGAGTAAACCCTGACCTTGAAAGCTTAGTGGAAAGAAGGCCCCACCCAGTCTCCACAGACTTCCCCATCCTCCATGCCTGCACCAGGGAACCACCAGCCAGGATTTGCCACACTTCAACAATAAGCTATACTAACAAGGATATCTGGGGAAACTTGCAAAAGAAAGCTATCCAGGGAAATGAAACCCAGGTCTTTTTCCTCCCATCAGCATCAAATTTTTATTTCTTGACTAAAGACAAGGCCTGTGAAAGAGAAACAAAGATAGAATGGAAATCATTTGCTGCCCTCTTGTGGATGATTTTGTATCCTACTCTCCAGTTTTCAAGACTAGACCCATGTAAAAGCAGGGAAGTATACACGGTTTCCAAAAGCTCTGGAAAAATTGCACCTCTGCTTGCTCCCAACCATCCCGTGTATGTCTATAAATCTGTCTAGTTCTGATCATGGCTTCGTGTACTCAAGGGAAGTCTGACTATATCCTGAGACTTGGAGGAAAAAACGAAGAAGGAGAAACAACAAAAGTTCTGACTTGTCTTAGTGCTTATAATTTTCCAATGGCGCAAATCTGGATTTGGACTGTCAGCCTAACCCTGGGCCAGCCAAGGGTGGTAGGAAGTCGGGGAGAGCTAGTAAGATGAAATATTCCAGGACCAGCTCTTAGGGTTACAGCTTCTCTAGAGTAGCTGAGGTCAGAGGCGTACATCCACCATGAAATCCTGAACTAGATAAAGCGTAAAAACAAACCAAGCTCCAGGGAGCAAAAAGGGAGGTGAATCCACAGAGTAGCCCAGGCAAAGAGCAGATGCTGTGCCTCCCTCCGCAGCCCAAGTTCCATCCCTACTGGGTCAGGCAAGACCTTACTTAGCCTTTCAAGAGCTAGAAGGAATGTGGGTTTTTTGTTTGTTTTTAGAAATGTTGAAAGATATCCTCCCTAGCTTGGAATATATCCAACTTGTGTGTTAAAGTCACAGTCTCTCTGGAGACTACCCTGTGCTAATAAAAGAGGTAAGATTTCCCTGTTAGCTGCCTCATCATTTGCAACTTAACTAGTGGCAGATAAATAAACCAGGATGAATTTTTTTAAATTATTACATTCTTAATATTTACACAAATTTCAGAAATCTTACTCAAATACACCATAATAACCTAAAGAAAGAAGGGAGCCTTAATAAAAACACTATTTTATTTGTTATTATCTTTTTACTGATGTATCACAATATAAAAGTTACTAACACTATGACTGAAGTAGAGGTTTTAAAGCAGCATTCATTCTGATCCCATGGGTATTCATGCTAGAAAAGCCTGTTTTATGAGCATCCTCCACCCCAAGATCACCGTTGTTTTCATTCTAAGGCTGGTCTGTGTAGAAATCAATCAATGAATTTATTTTTTTCTTACTTGATTGATTTTCCTAGCATTGCATAGATATAGCTTCATATTAATGATTCCTCTACTCAAGTAGAGGAATCATTAAATATATATTTACTTGCATCACTTGCCTACCTATTTCGGCCCCACATATTCTAAAGCTGCACTGTCTAATGTGGTAGCTACTAGCATGTGTGTCTACTTAAATTTACATTTTAATTTATTAAAATGAAAGTCCCTCCATTGCACTAGCCACATTTTAGTTGCTCAGAAGCCATGTCTTATTCACCATGGTTTCTCTAGTTCCTGTGATAAGGACTCACACATGGTAAACACATGATAAGTGTTTGATGACTAGCTGGCGAATAAACAAGGCAGTAAAATTATGGCAGAATCACTTCTACAGTATAAGTACATTTTGCAGAGTCTTTAAACCTCTCACTAGCCCCGTAGTGGCCCTTTAGACTGTGTAGCAGTTTGAGACAGTCACTTTACTCCCCTGACCTTGTTTCTTTATGTGCTAATGAGGTTACATTCTCATATGTTCCAGTAAACATACTCTCTTCCCGTGGCACTCTCTTTACACTTCGCTATGCCCTTAGTAGGCATCATCAAGGCTGATTAGCTTCTATTTCTCCTTCGCTAGGAAGTCTGGGGCACAGGAGTTGGATCCTGGTGACTCTGTTTAAGCAACAAACTTTGCACCACTGACTACATGGCCCAGAGCAAAGTGAGATAACGAAGAGTGGGGGGGGGGCAGAAACCAAGAGAAACCCGGGGACCCAGTGGCAGCCAAGTTGGCTCAGATTTTTCACCAAGAATTTTAACAGGATGGAAAGACCCAAAGACTAGGTGTCACAGATCCCTAGAAAACATCATGAACTCTTACCAAAGAATTTTCCATTCTGAGGTTTGGTTGTCCCATTCTTCCTTTCTAGCTTTGGAAGATACAAAAATTCTTCCAATTGATTTCTATTGCTTGTAATCAAATGAACCTTAACTGATATAAGCCGAGGTATGCTCCATTCCGCTCTGTAGCATGTGACTTCGTCACTAACATTCCATCTGGCAGATATCACTGTAACAATACGGACACTAAGTCATAGCCAAAATAAATTTGCACATTGATCAAAGCTGGCTGTTGACCAGTAGGAAGCTGTCAGTGACCTGTTAAAGCACAGGAATGCAAGCGAATGCTACCAACCTAGAAAGAGCCCAGATTTCTGGGACCAAAAAAATGGTACAAAACCAAAATGATCAAATATTATAGGAATAGTGATTAAGACCTAAGTTGATGTTATCATCATCTACGTAATCAGTTAAGAGAAATGAGAAAGATCTGAATTCTTGACAGTTTAAATGGAAGAGACCTGAGGGTTTCAGCTGCATCTAACCTCGGAATAACCTAACATTATATGAGCACATTGGGATGAGCACTAATAAATTGATAAATTGATAAAATTATTACGATAGATAATAATGACTCTACAGTTTGTGCTCATTAAATGTTATTTGAAATACTGGTCAAAACCCATTGTCATCCTATGACACTGACTAGAGATCATCGAGGGGAGGGCTCTAAAGCGATGAGAGGGGTATAAACCATGCGACATGCGGAACCAGTAACAGAATCGGGGATGTTCGGTGTAGGAAAGGAAAGGCTTAAGAGAATTCAGTTGCTTCATCACATATATAAAAAGCAAGCACGTAAAAGAAAGACTTCACTGTAGCACTAGCAGACCGAAGTCGAAAGAGTGGAAGAAAATTAAAGGGAGGCGGAATTTAATAATCTAAAGAATAGCTGTCTATGAGAATTCTCCAACAATATAATCATGTACCTAACCAAGAAGTGGGCTACTCTCCCTGGAAATATTCTCAAAGGCTAAATATTTCTGGATATTTTAGAAAATGCTTCTTCGTTGGATAGATGAAAATGGCATAGATGACATCCCAGTTCCTTTCAATACTAGGATGTGATGCTTCTTGTACAAATCCTATCACTCACTTTCTGAGTGACTCGAGCAAGTAAGTTAATTTCTCTTGGGCTTTTCAGACTCACCTGTAAGAAGATGAGACTAAATCAGATGGTCTCAAGGTTGACAAGTGGGAAAAGGGTATACTCACAGAGAGCAGGGAACACCGAGGGGAGAGAGAAATCTGCAACTAGAGAAAAGAGAAGAGGCTGATGAAGACCACGGGATATAAAAGTTTTCATGAGGGAAGAAAAAGCATAAACAGAGTCATGTAACAGGAGAGAAAAGGAATCGAAAAGGAGGAAGGAGAAAGGTAAAAAGAGAACGCAGAAATCGTGCCTCTCCCCTCCCACCCCCACTTCCTGGGTCTATTGAAAGGATCCATCTCCACCTTCTTTATTGTTTAGCTATTTTGATAAATTTCAACTGGCGTTAAAGCATGTGGTTAATAACATAGTTTTAACTCACAATTCAATTTTATTACTAAAGGTGTCTTTCTTTTCCAAACAAGGATTTATCTGAGACCCTTTGCATTTTCCCTTTATATTTATCACATATTAAAGGTTTCTAGGAGCCTGCTTTTATGCTGATGCTCCCATTTGGCATGCTGAAGGTACTTTGTTGCCATTCGTTCTGAATGAGGTACAACAGTATTGCAACAGCTCAGCAAACAGCTCCTGACTTTCAGGTGTCGTTACATGCAAGTTAAACTAAATGGATGAATTTTTAGCAGGAATAATGTAGTTCATGTTGACATTATTCACAGCTTTCCCAAGAAGACAGGTATTAATCAGACAACATTCATGTAGGTCTCAGTATATAAATATTTGGGTGTCTGGCTAAACAGTGCCCTAACCTTTAAAAGGCATATAGACCTTATGCTTTAAATAGGATCATCAGTATAAAGGGCAATTTAGGACAAATAAAAGGAAGAATTTCTTTGCACAGGCATATGGCTGTATATGGAACCCATTATTTCAAGAGTTTGAACAGCATGCAAATAAAAATAAGTCCCCAAGAAGGATTTAGATAAGTCAGTATCAGCAAAGTTCTGTGAATTCTTCCTTCAAAATCATTCATGCATATGTTTCTTCTCCTTTATTTCTACTGTTCCCACTTTGGACAACATGCATTTATTAAAGCCTCAGGGGAAATTTTAAAAATATAAGAACTCAGGAGTTGTTTCTGGAAGTTTATGGTCTAGAAAGTGGGATATTTGTCAGCAAGAGGTGAACAGGAAAGCATGCAGCTACTACACACTAGGTGCTCAAAGAACCGATGAATGATGATTGCTTCAGAAATTAAGAAAAGGGGATAATTTCTCAGAGCAGGAGAAGAGTATATTTGGCAGGACCATAATGTACAGGATGGGCACAAATAAGCCAACAGGATGAAACACCATAAACCAAGACATGAAGGTGGCCAAGGGTATGACTCAAAATTTTGAGTAAACCGGCTGCTTGGTAGACAACACAATTCACGAGAGGATGCATCACATAGGAGAGCAGGAAAATGAGACACTAAGGGGGTCCTTGACAAGCACGCTAAAGAGTTGAGACTGTGTTGTAGAAGGTGAGGAGCCATCAAAGGTATCTGAACAAGAAGTTCTGACAAAAAAGCAATAAAGACCCAAATTGAAAGCAACAGCTTGACTAGAAAGAAAGGAAGACATTTATATATAGGACACTGCTTTCCCCTTCTCATGTACGTGGCTAAAGGATTAGTCTTCCTTTATCATCTTCCTCGTCTTTTACTGGAAAGTCCTCACTGCATCCCACACAAAGTCCAATCTCCTTCTCTTGGCATCCACTATGCTCCACAGTCTTGCACAGATCTACTTACAAACTCATTTGCCACTTACGAGAGGACCCTTATACTGCATTCACGCAGTCGGTTCACTATTTCCAGGATACACACATGTCATAATTAACAAACATTTACAGGTCACACATTTTGTACTCAGCTCCACACTAAATGTGAAAATCAAAGGATGATAGAGTACTATTTTCAAAGACTGCAGTCTAATGGAACACCCTTTCTGTGTGTTTGTTTATTTGTTTTTGTTTGTTTGTTTATTGCCTAAAACCTACTCAATTCATCCAGAAGAAGCTTATGTCTACAGCTTCCTAGGGCCATCAATGATCACTCTTGTCCACACTGGCCTCACTCACTTGAAACTCATCTGTGTCTATAATTTTTTCCACTTGTCCTATGATTGTAACTTATCATTTATAATTTTAACATATCAAAAAGTTGTCACTTCTTTTTAAAACAAATCCAGCACTTAAGATTGGTTTTCTTCCTGGTTACTAGCTCTGCAATTTGCACATGCTGCCACAGGAGGGCAATAGCGTGCCAGGGGCCTGTAAGCACGTAGCACCGAGACTTTAAAAGGATAGATTTACAGTAGTATGTCCACATCTTATGTTAACCCTACTCTTAAACACAGGTATAATTCAAACAAATCATAACTTCCCTGAATCCTAATATGGGACTATAACTCAATGAACAATATCTCCTTCAGTTTTAGATGAGAAACTTTAATAACTCATCTTTCCCACCAAATTCCACTTGCTTTCCATAAGGCCAAGGGCCCCTACTAGTTCAATCTTCCATCCAGTTCCTTGATCATCACCTTGCCCACTTGCCAGATATCATTGCACGTATACATAGTTTTATATTCCCATAGTTTTGAAAACGGCCTTATGTAGTCCCCCTAAATCACCAATACAGAATGGAGGACAAGGTGAGCAAAGAATATCAGTTTGTTGATTAATTAAATGATTGATTTTCACATATGTGTGCATTTCGTTCTAGGTTATTAAAAGAAAAGCACGTTTGTAAATATTCCTACATGCTAGGGGGTATCTTCAGAGTACCTCAGAACCTCCTCCTTCAGAGACATGAGAGGGCAAGATTAAGCAGTTAGTTATACCAACAGAGAATTATTCATTCTCTTATTTTGCAGTGATAAAGGAAAAACTAGGAGCCCACAACAAGTAACAGAAAAGGTGGAGAAGCTTGGAGCACAGCCCTTGTGCAAGAGTCTCTCACACCCAGCCTGAGAAGAGACGCCAGAGCACACACTTTAGGTGAAAACATCAGTGGCCCATGACCATCAAGCCCACCTAAAAAATTATTATTCTGTTCACATTCACATGATATGCTATATTTTATAGGATATAAAATTGGGACTGTGCCTTATCCTGAGTCCCCAAGACGACAGGTGCCAGCTAACCCCACTCTCTGCAGTGGGGTCTCAGACCACATAAGCAAGTCTAGCAAAAGGGAGTGTGTTGCGGGGGGAGAAGTTTCTAGTTCCCTCAAGCTTAGTGAATGGGGCTTGGTGGACGTCTACATTTTAGCATGAAATAAGATGGAGATAATGGTACCATCTTAGAGACTTCACTGAAGAGGACTTTTGGAAGAATGCTAGAATTCCAACCAAGGGGCAACGGCAGAGTCATAAAGCATTGGCCAAAGGAGTGCATTTGCCTTTATCATGGGAACTGCCAGTTTAAAGACCCCCAGTACTAGGGAGGTCTCCAAAAACCTGTGAAAATGCCCACAAAGAGGCATCTTTAACACCTTCGAATATCTCCAACCATTTTTTGTGGCAGTAGAGTTAGACATGCCCTCTAAACTCCTCTCTCTCTGCTTTGTTCTAACCCTAGAAGGACTAGAAACTGCAGCTAGCCAAATGCATGTGTGGGGTGTGGAGATAGAAGAAAGAAAATAAAAGTGCCACGCTCTCTCTCTGATGGAGCCCCAAGCAAAGCAGGGGAGCAGTCAGTGTTGAATGCAATTGAGAATTTTTACAATTACACTTGACCACACATGTTAATAACAGAACTGAAGCTGTTTCGAGGGACTATAGAGAGCCCCAGCTTTTTGCGGGCTAAGAGTGAGCAGAGGAACAATGAAGCTTGCATAAATTTCATCCATCACTAGGGGGAAACTATCCCACAGAGTGACTTTGTAGGACAATTATAAAAATAATAATAATTTACTTTACAATTGTACCTGGCATGCCTGTTTCTAAGGTACTAGTTAAATGTGTATACTTATATAGGAAAGAGGGCTAAAAACAATAGCATATTACTGTGAATTCAAAATCCTAATATTGGGAAAGAGCTGAAGTAGGAGGGAAAAAAGGGAAAAGATGAAGACTTATCATCTCTACCTGCCAGGAATTTCTCCCTCTGTTTTTGTGTGCAGAGATCATACAAAAACTACATGTGCCAAGTACTAAAGCAAAGAACACGTCTCTAACCTCACTCTGCTTCCTATAGAACGCAAAGACTGATAACTAAAAAGGATAAACTTCCAAGACCCCAAAATAAAGCTATTCACAAAGTTATAGTGTATGTAGGCTGGTTAATACGTTCAATATCCTGCGATACATAGAAACAATGTAAGACAAAGAGTAGGTGAATGTATCTAACACTAGAGGCTCTAACAGAAGAATTTACTGGGCAGCATAAGAGCACAGGGTGGCAAATCCACAGTGCCAACCATGAGCAGGATTTGGGATTCAGATGCATGGTACATGGGTGTCAAGGAAACAGGAGCTATTTGAATTATGAGGCCATAATTCCTTCGAGGGATCTTGAGGATTGCATAAACCACTTGAGCCTACAGAAATTACTACCCCATATTTCAGTCACCTGTCATTTGTTCTATAAGTCATATATTGGCTGCCTTTGCACAGTCCGTCTTGTCAAAGTTCAAACTTTGGCTATTTTTCTTTGCAATTTGATTTGTCTTTTACCTGAGAACCTGTCTATTCTTGTAACCAGTCTTTACTGAGCATTCACAACACGTGTACCATGCCATAAGGAGAAGTGAACTGTGCAGTCAGT
This sequence comes from Eonycteris spelaea, assembly GCA_003508835.1. Classification (NCBI taxonomy): domain Eukaryota; kingdom Metazoa; phylum Chordata; class Mammalia; order Chiroptera; family Pteropodidae; genus Eonycteris; species Eonycteris spelaea. The sequence continues at coordinate 13,092,660 of PUFA01000018.1, read as the reverse complement.
CCCCACTTGGCCACCAACTGCTGCAGGCTTTAAACCCTTAAAGTCATTCAACACCAAAAATCAGACACCCTATATGTGCCAGCTAGAGATCCCTGCCTGAGGAGTAAGTACCCATTAAAACGAACAAACAAACAAAAAAACCGCTAAAACTAAAATAAATGTTTAACAGGGACACAAACACAGGCGTTTTCAGGTGGGCTCCCAGAGTGTGCCATCCTTGAGGCTCTGTCTATGTGTTTCCCAGGGCTCCACTTATATGGAAAAGCTGTTGCACAGTGACTTGGGGAAGCTGCTTTTAAGGAGAAAGGGGTTGACTTAGCTATTGCTAAGACATGAGGTACGTACACCCAATCAACCCACGCACCTGCCTCCAAGCAGCTGGTATAATGCCTCCCAGCAAAACCTAGTCCTTCCCTATCGCAGATTCACTCCCCGTCCACTTTAACCCCTTATGACGCTTCCTTGCATCCTTTATCCCCTCAAAGGTGTAGAGCTAGGTGGTACATAGGGGTATAAAAGCTAAACTCTTAAACTCAGACTCTGCATTTAAATTGCAGCTCCTTTGATTACTTGGCAGAGATCTGGGGAAAGTTACTTAACCTCCCTTTGACTCACTTTTCTCATCTGTAAACTAGGGATGGTAATGATGGTGACAAAAGTGGTGGTAGTGATGAAGATGATTGTGACAATGATAGTACCTATCTCACAAGGTTGTTGTGAGGATCAAATGAGTTAATATATGTAGGTTGCTAAGAACACGGTGCTTGACACATAGTGACTAATATGTAGATGTTAGCTATTACTAGTTAATTTAGTCAGTAAACTCTTCTTTTGAGCACTAGGAGAATCAACAAAACAGGAGGTGGAATCAGTGTTTACAGAGAAGTGGTGTTCAAACTCAGGGAAGGCAGAAAGAATACTTGATCTGGAAGGGATGTATCTTCAACATCGACCTGCAAGAACTGCCATTTTGTATATGGGATACAAAGTGATTTGGTCCAAGTATTATTCTTAACAGTATCTTAAGGACAAACATTATACGAACATAAGGTACTAATCATTTTTATTATCTCTCCAGCTCATTTGCTTCGGCAACCTCTGTGGGGGCCGTGGCTTCATTTTTACCCCCTTCACAGGTTCCAGTCCTGCATCTCCTACTGGTTCCTCAAATTCAGTGTAGCTAAAACCAAACAATATTTTCCCTCTAAATGAGTCTCTCCAACTCTGCATTTCCTACATCTGGCAGCACCATCACCACAATCCCCATCTCCCAGGGTTACCTCCACCATCTCAACCCCCAACACCCTGTGCTCCCCAAAGTCTCAGCATTTCCTTGTGCTGCTGGCTGCTCTCTCCCCCTCAATCTCCCCCCACCCCTTCATGCCTCTAGTGTCACCTGAGCCACTGAAATTGGGTCCTGCTTCTCTGCTGCAGCCTCTTCTCTGACTAATCCTGCGTTCAGGCTGCCATCAGATAACTCTTATTTACTCACTCTTTTCTCATGTTAGTCTCCTGCTCAAAAACCTCCCTCACCCCAAAAGGGATGACTTTTGGGCCCCAGGGTCCTGCCTCCCCACTTACCCCCTTCCCACGTTTGTGCCACCAGCCACTCAGGACTATGTGACACCCCTGCTCAGTCCTTAACATTTGTGTTCCTTTCCTTTGAGTGCACCAGCTGAAGGAGAGAGGCTTGTGAGCGTGAAGGAGGAAGCAGCAGGTTTTTACACACTGAACATGTGGATGCAGTGGGGTTGCGGAAGGGGCCTGGGGCTGCTCCCTTCCACACGCAGCCCTTCCCTCAACTCTCCTCCTCCCTTTCAAGGCTGCCTGTGATGTTCTTTTCATCAAGATTTACCTAGATACATGTTGAGCATGAGCTACCCAGCGTGTTGCCCAGGCCAAACATACCCCCAGGTAGGCAAACCTCTAATCCTAACACCTCACCACTGGAAACAACCCCCTAAGTCTTCACACAAAAACACCGACACTAAAATAGACCAGGTACCTCCTAGGCGTAAAGCAACACAGTAATTACTGTGAGGAAAGACCCTGGTTCTCTTTCCTCTTTGTTTCCTAAAGTTCTCTTTCATCCAAAGGATAAGCTACTTTAACCTTGGGAGGGCTTAAAAGAAAAGTCTGTTGCTAATGGGAACCAGCCCAGCTGGGAAGTGCTTAATGGGCACTGACAGTGGCATCATCTACAAACAAAATGGGCAGCCCCTGAGAGAGCAAGGAGACCAACTCTTCTACCGCTCCTCTAAAGGGAAAGGTGACAGTGATGTAACAAATCAAGTGATGGAATATTCAGTACAGCTGGCAGCAAAAGATTTCCTAACACTCCAGAGAGCACAGCAGGTTGGAAAGGCAAACAACCCCTTCACTCTGATGCCGTCTGAAAACATGGAGAGCAAAGCTTCCCTAGGGCACAGTCTGTGACCGACACAAGTTTCAGAAGGGTCTGGATCCAACTTAAGTTGAAATAGATATAGATTCGTCCCAAAGCATTTCCAGTTAGGGTCTATGTTAACAAGCGGGACTGAATAACTGGGATTTACTAGGTCAGGAGAGAAGGGGCATTTAATGGGATAAAAAACAAACCAGAAGCCCCACAATGAGGGGGTTCTCTCATTGTCCACTTAATAGATATTTTCATGGTTTGGAGAGTTTGGGATTTCGGATGTTACCTTACTGTACTTTGCTCTAAATGGTAAGAAGATAATATTTGAATAATAGTTGGTCAAATTTGTAGATAGGATTTCAAACATCCAGAATGTCTATATCGATCCCGACGCACCCTTATGCCCAGCTACCCTTCGCAGTTCATGCGCATATGTGTGAAACACTTAGTAATAAGATTTCTATTTCCAAAACCTCTCAGAGAATCTCCAACCCCAAGATATTACTTAGCAAACCATAGCCACATTACCCTAATGTATCTTCCCAAGCCTCTCTCCTCATCTGTAAAATGGGAATCGTAATTACTTGGAGGTACAAAAACTAATTGAGTTAATAATTATTGAAAGGGAATTGGTCTATTATCAGCCCTATCGACCACAGTGAAGGACTTACTGTGTTCTGGTCTTTCCCTCTCCTTTTCTTTTACCAGTAGATATCACCCCTCGGAGTGCTCTGAGGGGCACAGTGGGCATGAAGTAAAAGCAGGAGAGGGTAGGACAGCCTATCCGAAGACCTGCCTTTCCACTTAAAAAGATTCATTTGAAATTCCATCAGAAAGTTATATGCCTAAAAGATTCATTATCTCTGTTCTAATTATACAAGAGCCTTACAACTAAAATATTCTCCCAATCATGCAAGAGACCACCCCTTAACAGCATATTAGATGCAAGAATTTCAGATTTTCCCCATGGGTATAAAGTTTAAAGATTCAAATTTGCAAAAGAGAAGCGAACTGGAATAAAGACATTAACAGAAAGCTATTTCATATCCATTAGTTATCATTTACACATCAAATACATACAGCACGAAGACCAAATATACAGATTTCCACATTTATATACAGTAATCAACAGAGTGCACGATTCAAATCTATCTTACAGTCAAGTGTACAATTTTAAATATGGCTTTATAAACTACTAACGATAACTGTGCTAAAGTAACTCCCAGGTCCAGAAATAAACACTGGAATGCCACCTCCACGCTGAGGCCCTCATTCAGCAAGATGCTAGTTATGGTGTTTGCAAAACGGATGGTACAGGTAAATGTGTCCAGGCAGTGTCCACCCATCCGCTCCCAAGCCGAAATATGGGTTCCAATGATACCAACAGGGGTCCTTCCCATCTCAGATATCTGAAAATAAATCTGTACATTTCCCCCACATTTGGAGACACGAGGTTATAAACAAATAGAAGACAGATGTATAATCAGTGAGATCATGATTACGAGGAAGTATCAAAACATGTTTTTCGGATTGGTGCTAAAATCCTCAGGCAATGCATCCTGCATTTGCATTACTTGTTTCTACCCATCCACACACCAACCGCCCCCCCCGCGCCCACCTCCTTTCTTTTCTCGTGTTCTGAAATCAGTGTACTCTGAAGTCTTTTGGGAATTTTCAAGACATTCTAGAGCAAGTGGTCCCAAAAACAAAATTAAAAAGAGCTCTTGTAAAGGTGACGTCTAATTATTCACTCTTCTCTTTTCCCAATCAAAAATGCCTATTTTAAGTAAAAATAAATACCTTGACCTAAAATCATGCATCCATGCCTATTTTACATCCACTTGGCCACAAATGTTACATACACATCCTTCAATCAATTGTTGTCCTAGGTGTCACCCTAAGCACCCCTTACCCCATCTCTAAACACTATTAAGTAACAGAGAATATTCTTTGTATATTTCTATGTTTGCCACGGTTTTCAATGTACACAATATAGCAGTACGGCAGTGTGAGCAGTACGTGTGTGTTTATAAATGAATATGCTGAAGGGTATGCTCAGAAAGTTTTACTGAAGAGGTGAATGAGCACAAAGATTTGGAGACAACCGCCTACATTGGGATGATACGGGGTTTCTCCAAACATCTTAAAGGATTTCTATACAGCAAATATACATTACTTTGTACATTTTATAGTTATAAAATGGAAATGATATGCCACAACCACTTTTGAGAGACGAGGAGAAAGGTTCAGAATCACAGGTGTGAGCGCACTGGGTCTGGTCACTCTCAGCCGCTTACCCTGGTTCCCAGGAGTCACTTCAGGGGGGACAATCCCAGAGCATGAGCATAAAAGATCACATCGCTTCAATGCTTCCTGCATCGGCCACTTGCATATCCACAGACCATCCTTCCTACAGTTTGCATTTGTTTTTTATTTAAAATCTGTACTTTATTTTAGTAAGATGTTATCACCAAGAAAACTTCCAGTGCACCTGACATACCTTTAACTTGGCCATACCAACTGGTTGCTTGAAGCCCCAGAATCTCTTTTCTTCTCTCTTCCCACTCAGTGAAATTCGACCACCAAATGAAGGACTAGGACCCTCATCTTCCCAAACATCACCATCCAGAAACTATCACTCTTGAGTTGTTAGACACTCTGCATGATAAAGATCGTGGGGGAAAACATATCCTTACAATAAGCATAATCCCATGAGATTGAACACTGAGGTAAAATCATTTTGACAGGAGTCACACAAACATGTTGCCCCTATTGAAGCAGAGATCCTTTAAAATTTTGAGCATTCTCTTTAATCTCATTGCTGCAAAAAAAAAAATCAGGTCTAATTCGTTGAAGATAAAAATACAAACATTTGGACATGGTGTTATGTCTTTAATAAGCCAGAGTGATCTCTTGTTGGGTAATAATAGCAAAAACGAGAGAACACTTCTAATTCAGAACCACTGTTAAAAGGAAAAGACCATAAATTGTTGCTTAAGAAGCGGGAGTTAGTAAATATCCAAAGCATTTCTCTTTTCTAGCCCTCCAGTGGACGATTGCATTATTTTCTCATTGCTGTTTCTTGCCCATGCTAATTAACATGGCAATTCAGGAGCTAAATCCTATTGTTTTTAAAGCCATATGGTAATTTAAAAAATACTAAAAAAGGAAAAAGGTTTAAATATTACTAATAAATGAGTTACTCTATTCCAGCACCACACACATACACCACACACACACACACACACACACACACACACACGCACACACACACAAATGATGCTTGCCAATGGCGAGGTGGGAGGTGAATTAGTTACTAATACTACTACTTATCATAAAATTAACTATTATCATAAATATATATTGCTCGACAGTGAGTAGATTGTTTCAAAATATTTAAAGCTATAATTAGGGAAAACGACAATTAAGAATATTCAAGAAGGTCACCAAGTTCATTGCCGAAATTATTTGTATACAGAACACCAAAGTACTGTATAATCTTTTGCTCTATATAACTTGTCTCCCCCACTGAAATGACAGGGAGTGTTGGCAGTGGCTAGACCACATCCATAAATTAATTTTATTATTGCAATGGTCCCCTTTAATTGTCTACAAATTTGCCAATTTGGAGCAATAGTCCCCTTGAAATTTGAGCATCCTACTTTGTCATGGTCTAGCCGGCAGTGGTTTCAGAGAGCTTTGGTCTAGGAACAAGTTCTTTGCTTCAGCAAGAGCCAGAATGATTGAGGTGGTCCTGTCAGCACCCAAAACAGGGAGTTGCTTTCTTTCAAGTTTTTTTTCAGTATTCTCTGTAACCATCTCTAAGGGACAAGGTCAATATGTTGCTGACCCCAGTTATATTAAAGATTAAGGAACCTTAAATATCTTTAAGATATTCTTTAAAGTCGGGGACTAAAAACCTAAGACCTTGGTAAGGAATTCAAATGACAAAATCCCACATACATTTGCATTTCCTCCTGGCACTGGCAAGACTTCTGCCGGCAAGAAGTGGCTCCTGTCCCACCCACCAAGGCATCCTTTTGAACTTTGCAGGTTTCATCCAGACCCCTGGAAGCAAGGGAATAAAAGTCAAGCACTCCACAATCACATGCAATGGAGCTCTAGATCTGTTAAGATGGGTGGCCAGAGTTCAGCATTTAGACTCAGAAGTATTTGTCATTAAATGTACTTCCATCTGTTATTGTTCAACTTAAACAGCACTGAATGCAAAGGAGAGTAAAGGACCCTGGGTCACAGTCAGGAGCAACAAAAATAACTTCACTCTGTAAGAGAAAAAAAGGAAGAAGAGGAGGAGGAGGAAGAGGACAAAGAACCTGAGTTGTTCCCTATCAACAAAAGGCACCATCCTTTTATTGAAAATCTACTCAACAATTGTTCTATGAATGAATGAATGAATGAATGGAATGGAGTGAATGCATGCATGCATACACATACATACATACATACATACATACATACATACAGGAAAAGTTTGTGCAGAACTTTTTCCCGTAAGGAAAAATCCAGCCTTTTCTCTCCCACTTAAGCCCCAGGCCAGCCAGCCTGCCCATGCAGAAGTGGTGAGTTTCAGGGCTGAAACAAAGCTCACCTGGCCCTGAACTGATTTTGATAAACTGACCTTTCAGATAGTTAAAAGATAAATGACAACAGTGACAACGACCAAACCCTGTCACTTTTAAAATGCCAAATCTGTCAAAACAATAATACTCTCTCAATTAATGTAAGCTGGCTCTTCCTTCCTCCTTTCATTGTCACTCAGCAGATACTCGATGTGGATAATAATGGAGACTACTGTTGCTTGCACTTCGCATTCCAATGTTCTCTCTGGATGTGTTAAGGGCAAGAAAGAACAAACATTTATTTAACAACTTTTCAAGACTCTTTAGAAGAACCCCCTAAGGAATCCACAGATAATTTCAAAAGGCCTCTGAATATCCCTGAACTTACGTGTAAATTTTATATATTTTCATATGTGTGTTTTTCTGAGACTAGGGTGTAGGACTTTCTTTACATTGTAAGTGGAGTCCCTGACGTAAAAATTTAAAACCATTTTCTAGCATGTGGCCTACTTTCCAAGCACACCTTTCCCATGCAGCTTCAGGGGAGAAAATGAGTGCTGTTTTCTAGAGGGCGGGGAGATGATAATGAGCTGTCTTCTTGCAGAACTGATGAAGTTGGGCCTTGAGAGATGGGTATGAGCTGGGCCAGTGGAGAGAAGGGCAAGTGTTTCAGGAGAGGACTGGCATGACCCGAGACAGAGCGGGTACACGAGTCATGTTTAGATCATGGCAAAAAAAAAAAAAAAAACCCCTACACACAAGATGGCACACAGGAAGCAGCCCCAGGAGACAATGTAAATAAAGAAGTGAGAATACCAGGCCCTAAAGAGTAACCCTCACCCTAGGGCAATATAGCTTTTTAGAAAAATTAACCTAGTGGTGATGGGCGAATGGATCCAGACAGTGGCCAAGCATGAAAAAGAGACTATTGCAGAAATCTAGTCAAAAGAAGATGCCCTAAAATCAGGATGCCATGTCTGTTCTGCTTACCACTCTAAATCCAGTTTGGATCCCAGGACCAGGAACAGGGTAGGTGTTCAGTGGATAGTTAGCATATGGGTATGGATGCTTTAAAAATAAATAACAAAAGAATAAGGAGTACTGGTGACTTAGATGTCCATCTTGGTATCATTCGCGGAGTCTAGCAGTACTTTGCACAGAAGAGGTCTGAAGAAGGATCTCTGAATTTGCCTGGATAAGGCTGAACAGACATGAGGGAGAAGAGTGGAGAATTTCAAGCACTCTCTGAGAGGGCTGAAGCTTTGCTAGTTCTAGGAACATGGAGTGATCTCTCATGGAATGTGGATTTTAAAAGGAAAACAAGTTAAAGTGGTACAGTAACAAGAACCATTTAAGGCAAGGTGAAAGACCTGTTCCTGGTCCTGCCCTTCAAATAAATATGTATGTTGCACTGAGCCAGTAACAGCCTCAGGCTCTCTTGGAAGGGGCTCTCTAGAACTAATCCATGGCCTAGCTACACATTTCTATGATGCGATGCTTTCTTACGAATAATTCAGGCAAGAGCGTGAGGCTAAAATCCTCAAATACTTCCTCCCCTTTAATCACTAGCTGTTTCCACAAAAACATATCCTAATACCTCACTACACACAGGCAGGGCTCACTTGAGGACTAGCCTGCTGTTGTGATTCATGTCCCAGTTGGTCCAGTCTGTTGATCGGTCTTCCGGGTAGCCATGGCCTTAGTAGTGTAACGTTCATAATTCGTTATGTTACAACAAAATGGTAAACTCTGACAAGCTAGTTTACTTCTGCATAAATTTACATTGTCCTTGTATCTAGTCTGATATATACAAAGCAAAGCATACCACTGCTGCTCACTAATCCTGATGGGTGGGAATGGGGAGGGCAAAGGGAGTGGATAGAGGAATAGAATTTATTTTCACAATGAGAGGTAAAAAAAAATTAAAAAAAAAAAAAACAGGCAGCCCATGGGAATTCTGTCCAACCAAAAGCATCTGTTAACATCAAAAAGCACACTTCCTTAAGTTACTTTCTAGTAAAAACACAGAAGTTGAGCAAACTGAGCCAGATGACCCAAAATGTCCTTAATTTCTTGATGTTAATTTTTCTAATAAATAGCACCTGTTCATCAATTGGAGAAGCCTTCAAATCTGGATAGTTTAAGAATAAACCGCATTAAGTTAAAAGCCCTCCTAATAAAGTCATCCACTCCACAGTGATTTTGTCTGGTCATTTTTTTTTTCCATAACACATAATGGGAAAGTAAAAATCTGAATATATCTAGGATTCCCAAATCACGTTACACTGACAAAATGTTGATTATCCCAGTCATGAGCTGCCAAGCCAGCACCAAGACACCAGGTGACGATGCCCATTCAAGCCCCTGTGTAAGGTACCTGGATAAAATGAACTATTTCACAATTTCACTTTGACTGTTGGCTCTCCATGCACTTGCCCTTCAACTTCAAGGCAATAAAAAATGTTTGTTAATCTACAGACTCATAACTTAATCATTTCTGATGACATCTCAATCATTTCTGATGACATCTCTCACTTGGAGCTATACGGTAAGAATAAATTTTAGAGACAAAATTTTAAACACAACTCTTTCCAGTTGCGGGTGAAGAAAGGGTAATAGTCTTTGTGGAGACAGGTCCACAGTCCAACCATTCATTACATTCACATTGTCAGGCCAGGAGCTCCCTTTGTCACACAGAACTATCGCCAGCTGGCCTGGGGGCACACGTGCTAAAGAGAAAAGAAGCAAACGGTTCCCCCAAATGACACTGGAGAATAGACAAGGTTATCAATTCATATCTTCACCACCACACTCTCATTAGGCACCAAAGAGTCCTCTCAAAAATAAGTGCTTTTAAGAAGATACTAACAACTGAGTTTTCTACAGAAAAGAATTTCTAACCTAGGGTTGTCTCAGCATTTTTTCCTGTTCCATATGCCATACACAATTGCTTAAATGGGAAACAGCCTCAAAAACTCTTCCTCTTTATTCCTTTGTGAATCCATAGCATTTTAGGATTGTTATGCAAAAGCTATATTCAGAGTCTTTTTCAAGTAAAGTACATAAATTTCTCAGAAGTCGTTCTCTTTTAAGTGCCTCTTTAACTCCATAAGGAATAATCCTTATCCAGTCAGTCATTTGTGGTCAAGAAGCAAAGCAGTTTTGTTTGCAGTTGTGAATCTTAACACTGACTCTCCTGGTCCAAATCCACAGCCACCACCCCTGGATCTTCACCCCAACTTTCAATGGAAAATGTTTTAAGTCCACAAATCTGTCTTCACAGATAGAGTGTACCAGAGTAAATACAGTTAATACAGTCAATACAGAGTGCATGGCCCCTAAGGGGAGAGGGGGAAATATGCAGAGGGAATGGAAGATCCTTAAGAAACATTAAAATTTGTCCTCAGTTCGCCTTCCTCTCACTGGGCAAGGGCTGAGAACACCAGAAAAGCTGCATTAATAGAACTGCATAGAGTCTACCTGCACAAAGTGCTTTGATAGTAATAACATGACCCTCTTCCTACTTTACCTCTTCAATACCTCTTGCAAGGTTTGCTTTCAAAAAGACATTACAAGTCGGCAAGCTTCTGCTTACAAAAATCAAATACTTCCCCTTTCACCTCTATTAGGCCCATCACATTCCTGAGCTTTATTTCTACCAAATAAATCAAATGAAGGCAACTCAACACTCGAGAGCAACAAAGGACAACATTCCAGTGTGGTTCAGGCAGTGAAAGAAAAATGTTTCTGCAAATACACGTAATTGAAGACCATTTGTCGCTGTTGATGAATTGTAAAAAATATTTCCAAGGTTCTTTCAACAGAAGATTTCAATTCAAGGAAGATCACGAAGAGGAATGATGGCAGAGTCTTGACTGTGCCTTAGTGCGTGTTGTATCTGCTCCACTTTTTCAAGGGACTGTGGCTGCCGTTGCCTGGATGTAGAATTCCTTTGCCCTCAAATCACTGCACATATGATGCACAATAAGGAATAAATGTTGTGTTTATGTCACACCTCTTCCAAGAGGTTTGAAGCGCCAAATGTGACCCCATGAATCCTCACAACACCCCTGCGAGGTAGGTAGGTGGAGAGTATTGTTATCCCCACTTTACAGGTAGGGGAAATGAGGCACACAAGAATTAAGGGACTTGCCCAAAATCACACAGCCAGTCACTGGCAGGGGCTTAGAATAAAACTTATACTGATTAGCACCTAGCACAGTGCTTTGCACATAGTAGGTGTTCACTGAATATCTATGGATTTTATTTGATTTATAGCTCAACATACAATATACACACATAAAATACAAGCAGCCACCACAGAACATTCATCTCCTACATTTCTTCTGATGACATCTCTCCTTACTTCAAACCCTGATGGATGAAGGATGTTCAAGAATTCATCTTGCAGCTAAGATTGAAGAGGATCAACACAAACAATCTGAAGAAAACCCACTCTTGCACCTGGTCTACCTCACAATATTAGTTTTCTAATGAAAACAAAAATGGATTTCAGGAACCATGCTGACTTTTTTTTTTTTTTGCCTGTTTGTTTTAAATGGAGCCACATGAATGGTTCTGTGTTTTGTTTATACAAAAAAGAAATAAGGCTGCTATAGTCCAGTTAGCTTGTGAGAACTGTGCAGAGCACGAAGATCTCCCAGCTCGGATGGATTTCTACCTGGGACACTGGACCATCCCCAGGGAGTGGCAGCTCCAGCAGAAGAGAGCCAGCGAGGCTGGAAGTCACTTGCACTGTTCGTGGTCTGTGCAGTCATCCATGTCCACATCAGAATCAAAGAGCGAGTGTCCGGTGAAATCCGTGTCTGGGGTTCTGGAAAAACTGTTCTCCGCTCCCTCATCTTCGAAGGTCTCTGTCCTTGAGTAAAAGCTGAAATCCAGCAGGGGCGTGTGGGTTTTGCTGCCTTCGCTGCTCTCCTCAGACTCATAGATGGTGTTGTCATCATCATGGTGCCACTCTGGCCAGAATTTCCTCCTTATCCTCTCACAGTACATGGCAAGGTTGATCAGCTCGCCTGCAGTGTGGTAAAGACAGCAAGGGTTAGTTCTCAAAGGCAATACCTTACCCGCCACTGGCTTTCTAGGGAACTTGGTAGAATGAAGCACAGCAGACATTAACAATGATTTTCCACAGACGTACTGTCAAAATATTCAGATTTTTAAGGTGAGTGGGAAAAGCTAAATTCAGTGAGCAGGCTGGATGAAATTTAGGAGTGAGTCCTATGGTGACGAGAAGTTGCAGAGGGTAGGTAGTTGCTCTGAAATGGTAGCTAAACTACCATCATTTGGCTTTGTGAAGCATTTTATTATTTTATGTTTGCATATCAAGAGAACTAGTGCTTTGACTGGTTCATATTCAAGTTAATTTATAGTCCATGAAAATACACCATCAGTTGGATTAAGTCAGCCAAAAGTAATCATGCATTCCACAAATACTTGTAGTGTTATTACAGGCTACTAGGTACTATGCCAAGTGGTTGACAAATGTTATGTTAAGATAGAAAGTTTGCTCTAAATAATCCATAAAATGGATAACTCGGAATTGTCTTTATGGATGAGTATACCTACAACCACATTCAGTAAAAGATATTTTCTAAATTTTTTAAAAATTCCACAGCAGCACCCATGACTGGGTTCATAGTCAATGACTGGACTACCTTTTTCATGTGAATCAAAGGAACACTTCGATTAAGTCCCTAAAATCAACCAGGCATTTGTTTGAAAAATATTTGGCTTTCGTTTCCTAATTTAAATGAAAAACAAAGGAAAAGGGTGAGTTTTTGCCTTTAATCCACCAGATGGCAACATTGCTTATAAATATATAATTTGTCACTCTCTTATAGGACTTCATAGCCATAAAAATATTCTTTGGATGTTTATTTTTTGAGTTATATAAACATTCATTTATTATGTAGGTAATCCATGTTTTATTGCAGAAAATTAGAAAATATAGGTAAGCAAAGAATAAAATTACCAATAATCCAATTTTCCATAATAATGTTCATTTACATTCTTCCAGAATTTTACATATTTATGTATATATTTGCATATATTTACATTTGCTGTATAACATTTACTATATACTCTGTTTCCTATCCTACCTTTTCCCACTGAACAAACATATAATGAAAATCTTTTAATTTTACACTATCATCACCTTGATAATTGCACAGTAAGTATTTCATTATACAGACAGATGTACCATAGTTTGCTTTTGTTTTTACCAATCCCCTATCACTGGACATCTAGGCTGTTTCTGTATAAATAATTTTGTTAATTGTAGTCTATACCTACTCTTTTATTTTCTATCAAAAAAATAATATATTCTCATTTTGGAAAATTAGAGGTCTGTATGTATAAAGTGTGAAGAAGAAAACAGAAAAAGAGCTATAATCTCATCAATCTAAGATAACCACAATTAACATTATGGTGCCATTTCTTTCAGTACTTTTTTCTTTTTATTTATTGTCATTATTATTGCCTACTACCTCTGTAAAATTAATGCAAACATTTTCTTATGTCATTAAAATTTTTCAAAACTTCATTGTTGTCTATGGCCATGCCACCCTGAACAAGCTCGATCCGTCTGATCTCAGAAGCAACTAGGCGGGGTCGGGCCTGGTTAGTACTTGGAAGGGAGACCACCTAGAAAGACCAGGTGCTATAGGCATAAAAAATAAAAAATAAGAGGTTGTAAGCTGACAAGGTCCTTGCAATCTGTGAGGTCAACTAATGGTTGACTCACCTAAAAAAAAAAAAAATTGATTGTTGTTTTGCTTAAATAAGCACAACCCCTAAAAAACACAATGAAGCAAATCCTCCTGCTTCATGGATCCTATAAACCAATGTTCTTGTATTAGCTCCAAGTCAACATTTTCAAGGTCTTCTCAGATCATAAGAGCTCAACTCACACCATGTAAGAGTCCATTCTGATTGCTCCCTACTCAAAGATTTTTATGTATACACTAAGGAGCCAGAGGCAGAGAAACCAACAGCCCCTTTTGGAAGATGTATGTAAAACATTCATTCATTTTCTCCCTCAGAGAAGCAATCATGAAACACCTCGCCAGGCATGATGCCAGTCACAGGTAACCAAGAACTGGATAAAGATGTGGAAACAGCAGCAAGCGAGAGGTGGAGAAGACATCAAAGATGAATGACGGTTACTTCTCAGGAGGCCCTGGGGACAGCCCTGTTTGCCTTACTCGGGTCCCCTCCCTACAAGGGGCTCCCTAGGAGCAGCTAGAAAGTCAGGATCTATTCACAAGATCCACAGGATCTATACCACCTATGACTCTCTCCATTTCTTTAGTGGTTGTTCTTTTACAGCCTGTTTTTTCACCTTTCTTCCAGTATAGCTGCCCCCTTTGTGACTGTATGACATTAACACCAATTCAGTGTGCAGTGATAAAAATTAATAATAGCACATGTATATAGTTCTTACTGTGTACCAGGCACTGTTTGAAGTGCTTTATTCATGATGAATTCATAGTAACTCCATTAGTCCTTGCAAAAATTCTATATGAGACAGGAAATATTATCACCCCCATCTGTAATGGGAAAACTGCAACAGAGGTTAATTAACTTGCCAAAGTTCAAGTTCCAGATAGTGTCAGAGTCAGGATTCAAATACAAGCAGTCTCCATGCCTTTCACGACGACTCCACCGGCCTCTCTACTGGTGAGCTGACAGCCTGGCTTGGGAATTAACAGCTTCGCATCATTCTGTCACAGAATATTTTTCTGTAATTCTTTCTGGGGTCTCAAAGAATTATGAGAGAACAGATGTCACCCCCCTGAAGATAATGAGTTGTCATGAAAGACATGATCATTCTATTATGTAGTCAAGGAAGGGTTTGGTTTGATAACAAGGAATGGGAGTTCACACACCCATCCTCACACCCTGCCCCTGACAAAAAGAGTGAAACGAAGAGTGAAATCTGTAATTGAGCTCTGCCTTTATCTGACTTTGCTAATCCTTCCTGTGCCTAGATTCTCCATTAGGGGATCCACTCAACATGCAATCGGCTAAAAAAACAGAAAAAAGTTGGCAGTAGAATCAGGTGTGTGTAGTGTGTGTGTGTGTGTGTGTGTGTGTGTGTGTGTGTGTGTGTGTGTGTGTGAGACAGAGACAGAGAGACAAAAACAGAAGAGACACAGAGGCCGAGGTCTGTTAACATAAATGCCTGTATTGAAGATGCAAACTTTGTGAAATAATAGAAAAACTGCATTTTTCAAACTGTACTCAACAACTGGATAACAATTTCATTCCATCTGGTAAAAATTAAAGTCTGATAACATCCAATGTGGAGGGGCAAGGACTGTTCTAATGGCTGGTGGAAGTGCTGCTATAAACATTTTTTTGGAAAGTAATCTGACGCTACCTACTAAAATTTTAAATGTACATATTAGACCACTTTTAGTACTTTATTCTACTAAAATAAAAGCATCAGCATATAAAGAAATATGTATATGGATGCAGAATTATATGTCAATTAAAAAGGAAAGAGAAACAGCCTGAATGTCCATCAATAGGGATTGATTTAATAAATTATATATCATTCTATAGAACATTGCACAGCTGTTAAAAAGGCATGATAGTCTATTAAGTGAAAAAAGCAAGTTATAAAGTAATTTCACTGTTTAGTTTAAAAATTGTCAAAACAAAAACAGCTATATACATGTATATAAATTTGTACATAAAAAAGGCTTCACTCCAAATCCTTAATATTGGCTATTGCATTGGTAGGGTATAGGACATGAATAAGGGGGAGGTCTTAAATCTTTAAAAATAAGCCTGTATTATTCAACTTATTGTGACAATCATGTATTACTCTCTTAATTAAAAAAAAACAATAAAATAAATTAGTAAAATACTGAGTGATTAGAAATAATCTCAGACAACTTGAGAGGATATTTATCAGAAAGCCAAATGGCCCTCTACCCAGAGGACACTCCCAGACAGAATACAGAACTTGTCTCTTGAAGTTTCTCAAGTGGAAATATTCCCCATCGCTCTTTGAAAAAAGTGGCTTGTTTTATTTTCCCATTATCACTCCAACTTCTCTAATATTCAAAAATACTCTATACAATACACTGGAAACACTGTCAACCAGACCTGGAAGCCATGACTCAGTTTCTCCCAGCTGCCAATCATACGTGACAGGAATGTGAATGAGCGAGAAGCTTGCCAGGATCTCCCAGCACCACCAGCTCAGCCCTTAGTCATTAACCTGCAAGTATTGGAAACCATGGGGCCAGCCCACACATAAGTCATTTGGTCTGCAAATATTCACTCAGCAACTCCCTGTTCCAGACCTGTGCAAGGTGCTTGCTGTGCCCCTGGTTACTCCCTTCAGCATTCTGTCACACAGGCACAGAGGGCACTAAACTTCTCAGGAAAGTTCTTAGCAAATTTGAATGCTGTAATCAGGATTCTCCCTTCCCCTCACCTCCTTGAAACTAAAGGACATTACAGATCTCAAAATACTAAGACCCACAAAGGTCCTTTGAGTCAGCCCTTTGCTGAGACGTGAATGTTTCCACAACAACCTCTTCCAGAATACTTCTGGATAAAAAAACATAAGAGTGTGGGGGTGAGAATATACTTAGTGTCCATCAAGGATATCCAGCATTTTATTCACCTTTTAATCTATCAAATAATAAGCAAAAAGGACACCCAAGTATAATACATAATGGTTGGTAAAAGAATTACTGATCAAGGTTTTTCTTAGAACACAGAAGACTGTGTTTCTTTCAAATTCAGAACAAGTGTTCGGTTCTGTGGTTTTGATACAGCTTTATAGGGCGAGCAGATGCACTGCAGAAACCATTCCCTTTTATTGGTTCAATTTCACTTCTCTAGGCTCTGCAATTCTCTATGTCTGTTTAAAGAGTATCCAAATCCACACACAATTCTCTAATAAGGATACTCTGATCAAAATATCAAATGTGACTCCTTTTGAGTGTTGCCGATAATAAAACTGAGATTCTTTTTTGACTGAAAAAATGGCAGTCAAAACAAATTATATTCAACCTTAATGAGGAAGAAAATCTGAGGGGCTTTCAGATGCTCATGAAAATGTAAACTACTACAGTCTTTCTAGAAAGCAATTTAGTCGTACAGGCCAAGAGCTTATAGTCTTTGGAACAGTAAATTACCTTCTCCCCAAAACAGAAATTTACCTTAAAGAAATAACTAGCAATGGACAGGAATTTATGTTTATCTAATACTCATTATAGTTTATCAGTAAAAATTATTTGAAACAATCCATGGGTTCAGAAAAAGATTAATCACATAAATTACAATGTAGCTATAGGACAGGACATTATACAACTACTATATTGTTTTGAAGAGTATTTAATGACAAGGGAAATAGCAATAATACATGGTTAATTTAAAAACTGCAGGTTATAACTGTATCAACAGCATGTCCCAATTTTTAAAAATATAAACATACATGGACTTGATAAAAGATGAGGATACATACCACAGTAGTTCTCTGTGGGTGATGGAGTCACAAGTTATTTATTTTTTTAACTTTTCTATCTTTTCCAGATTTTTCTCTAGTAAGGAAATACTACTTCATATATCTATAGATAGAAATATGTAAATAAGCACATACTTATATTTTAAGAATTGCTGAATATTCATAAGTCTATTCTTCTACTCACCTAAATTAAGGAAAAGTTCTCACTATCCTAGATGTTTCCAAAAACAGCTTGTGTGGCTAGATATTGTAAATAATACCTAGAACCAAAAACTAATATTTATACAGACACACTCACACATGTAACTGTTCCAGAGCGAAGGCAGAAAATTGCCTGAACCAAATCATTCATGTTCCTGGGTTTGAGCCATTTCTAAACCATCCAGGCTCTTGGTTGTTCCTGAGTCTCCTTTCCCTTGTTATTTCTTGGGAAAGTCTCCATCACAGAAAAAAAACAAAGGGAGAGAAAGAAGCTGAGTTCAACTTAGTAGTGTGCCTGCATATTAGTGGCTCTGATCAAAAGGTCTGGAAGGGGCTTGGAACTAATGACCAAAATGAGATTTAGAGACTCTCTTTGCACTTTAATGATTCATGCTACATCAGTCCCCTGGGAGAGCTGGAAGCTACTAACTTGTTTTAAGAAGCAAAGTACATGCAACTGTATGCCAGAAGTCCCCTGAAGATGATGATGTCAGATTCTTCCATGTCTGGGGATGGGACTCAAAAATCAATCCTCCAAAAAGGTGATCATTTTTTTAAAAAAAGAACACTAAATGCCTCAAGTCCTTCCAGCAAGTAATAGAGGAAAGGGCCAAGTCATGAATAAATTAACAAAAGATGCTTCGTTTCTGCACAAAGAGGTACTATAGAATCTGAGGGTTCTACTGATGATGGATACCTAAATGCTAAGTAACAGATGACCTCATTAAATGAGTGCATATGTATATGCACAGATATGTGTGTGTATGAGTGTGTGTGAATATACTTGCATAGAAGTGAAAGTGTATGTGTTCAAGAGAGTGTGTATACGGTGTGCATAAAGAAGTATTTAAGTAGATGTGGGGTGTGTGCCTGTGGGTGTATAAGGGTGGTACAGGGGGGAAATGGAGAGAGTAGAAATTAACAGCAAGCAAGAGTATTCACTCCTAAATGAAATAAAAGGAGTCAATATATTTTAGACCAAAATGGAAAATCTGATTAAAATAAAGGGAAACTAATTTTTTAAATGCTATAAACATCTCCAATATGATAACATATTTAATTTAGGTAAGTTCCAACACATCACAAGACAAGGAACATCTCCATGTTGATCATTTAGGAAAGTAAATATCAATCCATACTTTCCCTAAATCCAATCAGTTGAAATCTAGAAAGATATTGAATCAATGCCTGATCCATTCCAGCCCAGTGTGGTAATGTATCTGGAGCCCCAGCCTGACCAATGGAAAGATCTAGAAAGTGACTTTTGCCTGGTCTAAAATTCTGGGCATGCACATAAGTGTCACACACACATACACACACACACACACACACACGGAGCTACAGCCTTCACTAACCAACCTCACCACCTGTAATCACTACACATGACTGACTGCTCACCTGCCTCAGTTTCATGTACAATTCTGCCTTGCTTGGTTCCTTCCATCCTTTCATCTATCCAACATTAATTAAGAGCATTCTATATGCTATTCACTGGTGATTTCATCTACTGCCAGCCTTCTCAGCTGGAGCATAAACACCTTGATTAACTCTTTGTCAATCTCCTTCCCCAAACCCAAACATTAAACCTTAATCTCCACATCTCCAGCCCCCAGGCACTTGCTTAGGAGCTGCTTCAAACTGGAGATGAATCCATTTTCCACCCACCAATGCAGAAGAAGCCTCTCCCAGAGGCGCAGCTGCTCTGTATAAACCACCACCCAGCTCCACCACAAACATGCACATGCACACACATATGCACACCAAGACCTGGTCCCTTGACATCAACCAAATCCCACTGGCTTTCCCTGCTCCCTTGTCAGCATGAATTTTACCCCTGGGTACGACCACCACCCCACCTCCACATGTATATTCATCCTCTAGCTCTGGTCCCATTCATTCCCACTTCTACCCATCCAGTCCAGAATTATAATTCCGATAGGCTATATGGCCAAGATCACTCAACCAAGATAGGAGATTGTGTTTCATTGGTCAAAATGTACATATAGTATTAAAAATAATACTTACGAAGCACTTGTTGACACTTATTTTCCCACAATCTTGAACTTTCCAGTGCTACTACTCTCAGTGTATGATCTATAGACACTCTACTAAAATGGGAGCAAGGAGCGCTTTGAACCAAATGACACATTATATGTACTTATACTACATGTGAAATATCTAAGCCCAGGTAAAACTAATAGAGCACCTGAGATGGGCAGTGTGTCCATCAGACCCATCCCACTGTGGCTGAAGCAACACCGGATACAACAGAAAGTGGTGAACCACCACCACTGACCGAAGGCGAGTAAGGAAGACCAACGAGACACAAGGGCGCTAGGAGGAATTCCAGCCCCATTCAGCATATGTGTTGAGACCACAACGTGAGGAGCTGGAAGAAAAGCTCTGGTGTAGGACATGGCAGGATTTGTGCCAGCTTTGCTGGGAATATCAGCCAACCAAGACGCAGGAGAGAAGCCCAGTCTCTCCTCTGCCTGTGTATATCCTGGGCACAGAAAACTGACCCTGACTTCGGACCCACAGTCTGGTGTCTCCATGAAGCACAGTCGAGCTCACAAGCACAGCTTAGAATTCTCCATGGTGTTACCCCCCCCTCCTTTGCCCTCCCAGCAACTCGAATCTGAAGAGGTTCACGGGGCTTACCTTTAATCAGCCGCTCAGGTCGCGTCCCAGGTAAGGTCCACATCGCCTGTGCCAAGTGTCCAAAGACAGTGGCGTCGAGAGTAGAAAGCTTGGGCCCCATGACTGTACTTCTTATCCCTACAGTGGACAGAACAGAGAGGTCACTGGGCTGGCCTGTGCGGCCCCACGTAGGTACGATGGCATTCAGTACACTCATGTTATATGCTCATTTTACCGTGCATCAAAAGCTTTACAGAGTCTAAATGCACACACCCCTTTTCTTTAGAAAAATCAGAAACAAAAGTAAAACAAAAACAATTCTGTGATATATCAACCCATACAAAAGCAAAGCAAAGAACTTGGAACATATCAAGATAAGCAGATGAAGGAGGGGGTTCATGGAAAAAAGGGACAACCATTCACCCACAGACCTCTGAGGCACCTCTTCATTGCTAATCCCAGTAATTAAAGCTTGAAAAGCTTGAGAACATCTAGAAGTTTGCTTAAACACCTCAAAAATAACCCAACAAGCACACCCAACCTCAGCACTTACTTCATTAAATTAACGCAATTATTCTGGAAAAACAAGAAGCCTAAGCTACTTAAGAAGTTTGGAGGCAAGGTCTTCCACACTGCCCCCACGGTCTTGGTAAGGTTCTCACCTCCGACACCAGCTTCCACAGGAAACACTCTGTCAAGAGCAGCTCTACAATTACAGGCCCAGCCCTGGGATCGAGTTCCCATATAAGGATGTTTCGCATGCCGCTCTTTTCCACTACTACTGATCCAGTTCAGGCCCTGTCACCTGGATGATCCCATCTGACTTATATTAATATTGTCCCAAATTTGTCTCCTGGGCTACTGTCAAGTACTGTAGCATATAACTGCAACACAAAGGAATTGATCCACCTAGTTCACATCCTGGCACTTACTGTGGGAGCTTGGTCATTACTCAACCCCTCAAAGCCTCAGTTTTCCCATCTGGAAAATGGAAATGATATCAACAATGCCCACTTCGCAGGGCTATCATTAGGATTAAACAGCATGATGCATGTAAAGCACGTAGCACGTATCTGGGTAACTTGATAAACATGAGCTCTCTTGATAGTTGCTCTGATTCTCCAGTCCTGATTCCATGCCCCAGAATTTAAGTCTCTAAGACTCTCTTTCATCATATCACTCCCTTCCACAAATACCTTCAATGGTGTATGAAATGGATTATGAAATAAAGTCCAAACTCGGAATTCAAGGCTCATTTACACTCTACCTCCAACCCATGCTCTAGCTCTACCCTCATTCTTCCCTTACTGTAGGAAAACTGGGGAACACCCCCCATTCCCCAGCACACTTTATGTTTCCCATTGCTGTACCTTCATTCATGCTGCGCTCATCCCTTTCCCTGCCCACCAAAACCTCTATGTGCTCCCCACCCCTCTCCATATGATAAATCCTATTCACCCTTTGACGTCCAGCCCAAGCCTCCTTTCAAAGCTTTCTCTGTCCTCTCTACCTGGTGGCGACAGGAGCTTTCAGTTCAGACAGCCCATGTTCAAATCTCACTTTTACACATACAATATGACAGGACTTAATGACCGGAATGCGATTAACCTCAATCTCTTGAAACATAAAATGAGAAGAATCACTAGTTGTTTAGAAAAATAACTGAGGTGGCTTGCGGAGAGCACACGGCAGATAGCTTCTGTCTCTTCTCACCCGGGTCTCTCGAGCGGCAGTTTTTACCATACTGTCTCAATAGTGGTTGTTTTTCATTGATTCATTTTATCTTTCCAACAAAAGTACATGCTCTTTGAAAGTAAGGGTAATTTCTTATTTTTCTTTAACATACTCTAATACAGTGTTTACTACATGCCAGGCATGGTTCTACATGCTGTACTCTACAAAATAGCTACCCAGTTCACTGTTCTTGAGGACAAGCTGAGAAAATTAAATATCTGATGACAATGCATAGGCCATCTAGGGGGGGAATGGCTGGAGGTGAGAATGTGAGCTAAGAGACCAATGAAATGAAGCTGGAGGTTGATGGAGATGTTCATGAACCCTACAGTGATAATCACATTGTAATATATACATATATCAAATCAACAAGTTGTATACCCTAAATTTGCACAATGTTATCCGTCATTAGAGCTCAGTTTTAAAAAATAAAACAATAAAACCCACCAAATGGAGCTGGAAGTGATATTTTAAAAAACCATTTCTACTGTATATTCATTCCACAGGGACCAAGGAATACCCTACACAAATGCAATATGCTGAACTTAACAAAATTGTCTTTTCTGGTGAGGACAAGCAAGTCGTCCATGCCTGAGCCTTCAGATCTTTCCCATTGTCAACCGACTTCTCCATCATTGTAGTCTTAACTTGGGATGTAAGCCTACTACCTTTCAAATACTGGGAATACAAGGGAAAGATATTACCTGCACAAAAATAACAAAGAAAAATCAGGCATGCCATTTGTTCTCAAGATTGTCAGCTACTTCTTAATGGCCCATCCTGCTGGTTCCACACCTCAGCCACACCCCTGCTGGCTTTAGGAATATAGGTAGGCAGAGGGACCCTGGCCCAGAGCTCTCATACCATCCTGCGAGGCAGGAGGGGTATGCCAACCAGACTGTGCCAGGGCTCAGTTTATTCAAGGCCTGAATGTGGGGAAGCCCACCAAGTGGAAGCCACATGGGGATTTTAGGAAATACTGTGAGAAGGGATACACATTGTTTCACAGAGAAGAAAACAAGATAGAGCAGAGCTTCTTCCTAATCAAAAAGGGGAAAAAAATGATGATTCCTTCAAATTGCTGAAGAGTCTACGGGAAATGCCAGAGTGAAGTCCGTAAATTATGAAGTATGCTACAGAATCCTAAGACTTTGAGGCAAAGGAAAAAACATATATTGATTTTAAAAAAGGGGGGGAGACCTAAAAATAGGACTCACAGGACCTTGATAAAAATAGAAATATAATCATTTGAAACCACACATCAACTAGTACATATCGTATTCAGCCCAAATTTGCTAGTGGCCTCAAAACATTAAAGCTGGAAGGACAATGAGTTAATTAATAATAGAACCAAACTAAAATGCTGGCACCCAAGTCTCCTGACTTCCGGCCCAATGCTCTTTGCTCTGCCTAATATGCCACATGAGTCATCATCTCAGGAATAACGACCACATGGAACAGCAAGAGGGCTGAGCTGGGAATGTTCACAAAAAGATGCTTTAGCCAGAAAGGAAAACAGAATATAGGAAAAAAGCAAGCAAGAAAGAAGTTTCAGAGCTTTTCAAAAGTGCATGCAAACAATATTGATGGAATTTAGCATCACGAAAATGTTGAATGGTAGATATAAAATATATGTGTATACAAATACAACAGTTATACATTTAAAGAATATAAAAATGTCCTTTTATTAAAAAGTCCTCAGAGTACTGGATGAGAGGAAGATTTTTTTAAACATCTTATTGTAAAATAATCTTATACTCACAGAAAAGTTACAAAAATAACAAAGTTGCCTCTATACCCTTCAACCAGCTTCTGCTAATATGAACATCTTACATAACCACAGTACCTTTATCAAAACTAAGAAATCAACATTAATACAATACTATTAAATTAGTTTTTCAATTATGTCCTTTTCCGTTGTAGGATCTAAATCTAGAATCTCATGCTGCATTTAGCTGTCACATCTCCTTAGTCTCTTCAACCTGTGAAAATTGCTCAGTCTCCTTCCACCTTCCACCATTGAGTCCAGTTCTTTCCTCTGGAATCACACAAAGAACTGATGGCCATGTTTATTCTACCCATTTCTAGGAAAGTAAGTCTCTATTAACATACTTATAAGTAAAAGCTGATTACTTATCTTCACATATATCACTGTGAAATAGTGGGAAGAAAGTTTATCTTGGAGCACTGGGAACTGCCACAGAAATGAGCCTCTGAACAGCATCTGCTTCCTTTTTTACTGATTCTGTTCCCAGTTTCCAATGGTCACTATCAGCTCACTTCTGCCATTTAGCTAAATTTCCAAGTGCTATAAATGGCAAAACATTTAAAACAAACAAACAAAACTAGCTTTGCTAGAAAATATAAGTTCAAGAGAAAAATTAAAGAGAATAGTCAAAATACTTTCAAACACTCATTTTTCTTTTAGTCTAAGAAATAAAAAGTAATTGTGTCTTTCACCTACATAGAGGGCTCTATACTTGAGCACTGCTGACATGATTTATCAGCAGCTAATTTCAGTGAGGTCAATGTGGATACCATTCCTATTTCTAATTGTCCCTCTCTCATCTTTAATCGGGAATTTAAGGAAAATTAAGAAACAAAGGCTTTGATTACCTTCCCCAAGGACACCACAGGTCACAGTAATCTTACCAGCCAACTTTCAAAGAACATACCCATTAAGCTCTTTTTCTATATGAGAATCTCCCAAAGCTACAGGGAAAAATAAAATCTACTTTCTGTTCTCTCTTACACTCCTGATCAGACGCTCTTTGTCAGAAATAACATGACAAGCCTCTCCCTTTAAAGAGTTCTTATTCACATTCCTAGCATACTCCAAAAATCACCGAGTGTGATTCTTTCAGCTGTGGCGGGAAAGGGACAGCTATCTTATATGTAAGGTTATTAATGATCCTTATGGGTAAATCTCAGAATTAAGATCAACTTTGACAGCTTTCTGATACCTACCTGTTGTACCAATTGGCTTATACTCTGGGAAAAGGAAAAGGTGGGCAGGGGGACACACAAGAAGCCCCTAAATTTAATCTCTCCTCAGGTTTCATTCTGGAAAGCAACTAGATATTCCTGCAGTTTTCTATAAGCTTGGCTCAAAGAACCCACAAAAGAACATTTTTTTCAGCTTGTATGAAGTATCTTGACCCCTTCCCCACGGACCACCAAGACCAGTCATCTCACCTCTTCTTCCCAATCTTCTCTTTGCTGACATCCAGGTCTTAAAATCCCCTATGATCAGACAAGGAAGTATGTACATTCCCCCCTACAAAGAATGGGTTGTACTTGCTCTTCTGTACTGCAGTCCTCCTGAGCACCTTGTGAACTCAGAGTCTCCACAGGCATATACTGTAATTTTAGAAATTCTGGACAAAGGATTTGCACCAGTTGTGGAAAAATGTCACACACAGGAGATCTAGTTAGGAAAGTATTCCTCAGGAGAGCAGATGCCTGCTCAGACTCATTATTATAATATAGTATCATTAAACGGCAGCTCCTGGTGGTCACAAAAAATACAACTAACATCTCTAATGATGACGTGATGATCACTGATGATCAGCCTACTTACTTAGCTCTCTTCTTGAAGTTGCTGCAATATGGTTATTTCCGAATCTGACTACGTATTTGACTGAAATGGTGAGGTGTGAAGGGTATAAAGTTATATGGGGCTTCCCAGTTTCACTTTCCCAAATGTATTTCTGAGAGTAAAAAATGTAGAGCACTCAATTCAAACTACATCCCAGAGGCTTTCCCCTTAATTTCATTTCTGCCTTGGCTGCCCTGTATTTGGGCAATCAGAGGAATGAGCTATGCTATCTCTTTATTTAATAAAGACTACCTGGTAGTCCCCAAAGTCTAGATAAGTTAATGAAACAACAAATCACACAGAACTCAATGTCATGTTGAAATTAAAATTCAAATACTTTTATAAAGAATGTATTCTTCTTTTAAGAAACTGCATGTAATAAAGTCTAATGAGAGGTTTGGTGTTTGGCCATCAAGGCCATGCAAGCAAATTCCAAATTCCCAAAGGACTTTTCTTTATTTTACAGATCCCGGGACCCTCAACCACTTTCCAATATCTGAGCAATCATGAAAAATGGTAAAGATTTTTAACCACCAGAACTGTTTAGGACCTGCCCAGGGTGGTGGACCTTACTTATTAGGCAGCAGGCACAGGCCCCTTAGGATGAAATCAAATGGCTATCGACTTCATCTTGGGAACTCTATAACTTCTCATATGACATACCTATGAGTGTGCTCGGCACCACATTGAAATTTTGTGTGATGCTTCTTTTCAAGAGCAGGACTTCATCTCTTTACCTCCTACTCTATAGGAGGCCTTATTACTTCCCTACTGTTTCTTGGCCATTAAATGGTTAAGAATCCTTTGTATAACTCTCTCCTGAGTGCAGACTACTTCCTTAAAGATCAGTGATTCCAGAGGCAGAAACCTCCTGTGTGCCAAGCTCTAGAATCTTGGAATAGAGCCAGGTTTCTTCACAGCGGAGATGAGACTACTCCTGCTAGAATCAGAATGTTAATAATACTTGTCTCTTGAGAGACGGAAAGATAAGATTCTACTTCTAAATGATGTAAAACCTTTCATCTAAATAATGTGAGGCAACTGAGATCTGACGCCTGCCACCTACCATAGCAAGATAAGCACTCTTTCCTCTGTTGACAACCTGGCTTTACTCTTCCCGACTCAACTGCAATTGAAAGAGGCACCTACTGGGATTAATAGGATTGGGGCTATGTAGATATATTAGTTACTGTGAGCTGCATAAAGAATTACCCCAAAACTTGGCAGTGTAAAATGACAAATTACTTTACAGCGTCTGTGGGTCAAGAACTCATGCAGCCTCAGCGAGGTGCCTCTGGACCAGGGTGTCTCACAGGCCGCAATCAAGATGTCGTTATCTCAGGGTCTGACCCCAGGAGGATATGTTTCCAAACTCATTCCCACAGGCTGTTAACAGGCCTCAGGGCTTCACTGGCTCTTGCCCAGAGAGATAAGCTCCTGGCCAAGTGGACTGCTCCATAGAGCAGCTCACAACAGAGCTGGCTGGCTTCCATTCGGGCATGTGAGCGAGAGCAGGAGAGAGAGAATGTCCAAAATGGAAGCCACTGTCTTTTTGTAACAATCTTATATAAGGGACACCTGCTTGCGTTCGCCATAATTCTGGCCTATACTCAAGGGAAGGAATTTATTCAAAAGGATGGCCACTGGGAGGCGGGGACTGCTGGCATCTATCTTGGGGGCTGCCTACGGTAGGAGGAAAACATCAGAGCTACATGCGAAAGTGTCTGGAGGTTAACTAGCATGGTGCCTGTAATTTACTTTATACTTCCACACCTCCTCCCCAAAAAGAGTGGAAGCAAATGGGACAAAATGTTAACAACTATCAAATCGAAGTGATTGTCATAAAGCTGTTTGTTGGACTGCTATTCCACTTTTCTGTGTTTGAAAAAAAACTCATAACAAAAAAAATCAAAACCACTTGATCTTGTTCATCAATAAAAGGTCAAGGAAAAAATATATCAACTATGCTATGTCTTAAATAACAACATTGGGCAGACAATCCCCAATATTCAAACAGAAAATGCTCAATGAGCCTCATCTAACAGGTGAATGAACTCAGCTATTTGGGAGCTTACTGGTACCTAGATGCCCTGACAGTCTCATCAGAATGGTTCTCTTGTGATTTTGTCTGAATTGTAAAATCAGTGAAGAAGTCACACTAGACAATGAGATCAACTTGAGCATTCACACTGTATGCCCCAGTACCCGGCCCATTGCCCAGCACACAGTAGATGCTCCGTAAACATATTTTTCAGTGAATAGCAACTATTTTATACCTTGCCCTTAAATCTTTTAGACCAAAATTATGATAAGGATGGAGAACACTGGGGATCATCCAAAAGGGCTTGAACAGGTACTTGACCTAACAGCTCACAAAGAACTGCTTTGGCATGCCCCATACTGCTGTACCTCACTTTCTATGGAGGCGAGATGGCCTTCTCATTAGGCAGCACAACGAGTCAGGCCCTTAAGTTCTTATGAGAGAATATTTAAAGCTGGACCACTTGGTGTCTAACGCAAGAACTCTCTTTAACCACCAACAAGAAACAGCTATATTTCTGGTGATAACCAAAAAAGTTAAATGTAAAATAGCTGATTCAGGACTGCCAAAGCTTGCCCTCAACTCCTCCCTCCAAAATATAACTTACATTAGAAGGTGGCTCTAACAGGTGCCTGTGCTATGGTTGAAGTGCGAGTTATCATAACTTGTAGGATCTCTTAGCTCCACTCCATACAAATTATATCAGAAAAGATACAGTAACTATTTAAAGTGGTCCCAAAACAAATGCCTTTGGAACTGCAATTTAATGTTAGTCCTTGAGCTTTCATTAAGAAAATTTTTCACAAGTGTTTATATTAAAAAATACTGTCCATAAGGAAGTCCAGTCTCCCTCATGCAATATCCATGGAAGAATCTCTTCCTAGAATTCAGGACCCTCCTCCTGTCCCCCCCTCAAAAAAAATTGGTCCCACTTGAAGATTCCATGTGTTTCCTTTCCCAGAAACTAAACTCAAACCTGCCCCATACATTTCCCTTTCCATCTTGGTATCCAAAAACAGGTTAAATTGTGCTCAATTCCAGAAATAAACTCGTTCCAAGAATGTTTTTTTTTTCTAATTGGTTTCTGAAACTTGTGTATTAATGTTAACTACATTATAGTGACCTGCTTTTCATGCAGATTGCCTCATATTACTTTTCAAAGTTAGTATTTAATCAGCACATAGTTATTGAGTGTCTACTATTTACCAGGCTTTCTGTTAGGTACCAGGGTTAGAGGGAAGCCAGTCAGCCAATTCCCTCAAAATGACAATGTCTGCAGGTAACGCTTGAGGAAAGGAGATGGGGGTAGCACATGATGAGCCCCGATAAGCACCACGCAGTACCTCTATGACGGAAGTATGCAAAAAAATGAAACAGGAGAGAAGAAAACATTCAATGTAGGTAGCCCCATGGGGTTGGAGGAGGTTGGGGAGAATGTTCGGAAAATTTTTAAACAACTGAAAATAAATCTTTAGAATCTGTCAAGTTAAGCAAGGCAAGGGAAACAGCTTATGCGAGGGCATGAAGCTGCAAAACAGCACAGTGGGCATCGGGGATCCAAGCGTAGCCTGGTGTGATAGGAATCAAGGTGCACACTGGAGAGAAGGAGGAAATGAGAACAGAGATGTGAGCAGAATTCCAAACTGTGAGGAAAGGAGTTTGGATTTTAGTCTAAAAAAATCGGGAGCCCTACAGTTCTGATTTTATTTAGATTAACCACTCTACTTAAAAAACTAAAGTGAGGTTGGGACGTCAGCTAAAAATCTGTGGCAAAAGCCACAAGAAGACATTGGTGCCTTACTACTGGCTGTGTGGGGCAGAAAGGAGGCAGGAGATGAAGGTATTTAGAGGCATCCGGGTGATGAATTATATCCATTCCTTCAGTAAACAGGCACTTACTGAGCATCCAGCTCTAGAGACAGACTCCTGGGTCCAAGCCTAACCCCACTCATTAGCCATGTGATTTTGGGTAAGTTAGTTACCTACTAGGTACTTCAGTTCCCTATTT
Source organism: Eonycteris spelaea (assembly GCA_003508835.1). NCBI lineage: Eukaryota > Metazoa > Chordata > Mammalia > Chiroptera > Pteropodidae > Eonycteris > Eonycteris spelaea. The sequence continues at coordinate 13,062,950 of PUFA01000018.1, read as the reverse complement.
ACAAACCAAGCATAATAATGCCAATGATGATGATAATACCTGCCTCAAATGGCTTTGGTGAGAATTCATGAGAATAGTTCCTACCTCATTTAATTCTCCAAAACCTTATGAGAATAAGTGTTGTTATTATATAACCATGAAGACACACACACACACACACACACACACACACACACACACAAATACACACATGTATATATTATGTAAATATATGTCATAGGTATTTTATATTATATGTTATACATACATGTGTAATATGTATTTTATTATATTGTGCGTTATGTACAATATACATCCTATATATTGTTATAATAGCATGTATTACATTACCATATGAAGGTATTATATATTGTATTACTATTTGCAAAGGTATATTGGAAATGTTCCATAAATGTCAGCTTATATCAATATTAATTTGATTATATGCAAGAAATAGCTCTGGGCGCTTGGGAACAGGGAGTAACGGAACAGACAAGGTCTTGTTCTCATGGAGTTTACATCACATGGAGAGATGATAAACAAATCAATCAATCAATCAAAAAGAAAGTATTAGCTGGTGATAGTGCTATGCAGAGAATTAAAGCAAGGTGATGCGATAGAGAGTTACTGACAGCTACGTTAGATTGGGAAGGCCTCTCTGTGGAGATGATATTTACACAGAGATATGCATGTCAAAAGAATCCAACGATGCAAAGATGTTGAGAATAAGAATTTTAGGCAGTGGAAACAGCCAAGAAAATTGCCCTAAGGTCAGAGTAAGCTCGGTGGGTTTGTGAAACAGAGAAGACGGATATGGCTGGCATATAACGGGCAAAGGGTAAAGGTTAAGAAATGAGCCTGGAAAGAAGGCAGGACCCAGGCAGTGTAGGGCTTTGAAAGCCAGGTGGAAGATAATGGAGGAGGAGTGATCTGAAATGACTTTTTGACATCCAACTTGAATAACAAGTAAATTAAAGGCTAAAAAGTATTCAGCAATAACTTCTGGCTTCTATTAGACCACTTAGGTTCAATTCTAAGCTCCACCATTTACTAGCTGGGTGTCCATGGACAAGTTATTTTGGGGGGCCTAAATGTCCTCAGGGAGTACCTGGGAATCCATAAAGTTGAAAACGGAGAAGAGAAAGCCTGAATCCTTCATACTTCATCACACCTAAGAAACCTCATTTCTATTAGCCTTACATCAGGGAAGAGAGACCCCTCAAAGTCATTCCCTCAGGAAGAAGTTTCATACTTCCAAAGAGTCAAAATAAAAAAATAAAATAAAGGGCTTTCAAATGGATCTGGTGGTGAGGCAGGATGTTATTTACCCCTTCACAAGCAATTTCTGGGCAGGGTGGGAGTGGGGACCGGGAGTCAGGATGTGGTGACTCAAGGAGTTAATGGGAAGGAGTGAAGAGTAGGACGTTGCTACATCTCAAATAGGCTGCTGTGTGAGGGGAAGGCAAGATAAGGACACATTTTGAATTTTATTCTTATAGAGAGGAAAGTTGTATATGGTCAGTAGAAGGAGCCTGTAAAGAAATAAAGATTGAAGAGAAAAAACAAGTTTGAACTTAAACTCCTGAAGAGAGGAGTGGGTAGAGGGGTTGGGACTCAGCAGAGCGAAGACACAGAGGCTGACTGAGCTGACCAAAGAATTGCTGGATGAGGAAGACGAAGGACTGGTCCTACGGATGGGAGATACCGGAAAAGAGTAGCTTTCATGATGGATCTCAGGCTCAACCCAGTGAGAGGAAAGTCAATATAAGAAAGGGCTAATAAAATGGTGGAGTGGGGGGAAGGTAAACAAAAAAGAAGCTTGAGGTCCAGAGGCAGTCAGGGATCAAGTGTGAGAGAGAAATGGTAAGAGGGATGTGCTGGCAGGCCAGGAGGTCCTGGTCAGAAGAAGATGGACAGCCCAGGTGCTGAGTTGGGAGCTGGCCTATGGCAGCTCAATGGAAGGAGCAGAGGTCACTGAAGGGTTGGGATTCCAGGCTCTGAGGTGTTGGCCAAAAAGGTCCACCTGAGCACAGTGGATGCCTACAGTGGGGTCAGACTGAAGAAGACCATGAGTCAAATAGTCCATCCAAATAAATCTTTAAGATTTCAAATGAGACTGCAAAAATATTTGCCTCAAATATCACTCAGCAACAATATCTGTGAGATATAAATAGATCAAGTTAGATTTTAAACAAAACCTCAAGATGTGCTAGAAAAATGGAGGAAGGAGGAAGAACTAATTCACATAAGAAACATAATTAGGAAAAATTAAAAGAAAAAATGTTTCTTACAAGTGATTAAAGAATCAGAAAACCGAATAAGCTTAAGATAATAGTTTACCATGAATAAAGTGATAAACTGTTTTAGTAGTAAGAACTATTACTGGTATGCCTTCGGTGAAACTGGTACCTCAATCTTTTACTGGTCACGTTATCAAGCTATACTTCTCTTGGAAAACACCACGGCAATGCCCTAGAACAGACCTAATGGCATTCATAATCTTTCACCCAGTAATTTCACTCCTATGAGTCTATCTCAAGTAAATAATTCCTCAGAAGTAAAGCATTAAGATATTTAATTTTCTATATTAATAAAATAGGGCCAACTTTAAGGGAATTAATCTGACCAACACGATAAAGTAGTACACAGCCATTAAAGGAAATAACATTTTTAAATATGTCAAACAGAAATACATTTAGAGTTTGCTTGAAAAAATGAAGAAAATCAGAAATGAAATTTCATTAAAAATACACATGTGGAAGATATAGGGAAATAGAATAGAGTTAGGTGATAGAATGATGGGAGACATCTAAATTCTTTTCGTTTTTTTAAAATGATGCTCATAATCTTTTTTAATACAAAGTAAGTAATTTAAATAAAAAATATGCTGTCGGGTTCACCAAGGACCAATCAACTGACTTGATGTATTAGGAATGATTTATCTATCATTCCTCCCTGAGTCAGGCAATTTACTTAATGAATTTTATCCAGACAAATCAGCCAACAAAACACAAAAGGGAGGGCTTCCATACCAGGCAACATCAGGAAAGCACTGAGCCGTATCATTCCGTATCAATCTAATGGATATGTACTGATAAAGATTTAAAGACCTACTTTCTACATGGTGCTATCTGTGAATATTTCTTTCTGTTATTCTAATCATTCAGGAATTAGAACCCTGAAAATTTAAACACAAAGTCAAAGTCACTATTCTCAGAGAAGAATCCCTCAGAATGCCCCCTGGATAGAGACCAGATCGCTTCTGTCAGAATTATACCAACCAATTTGTGTTATTAAATAATCTTCAAAGATGTGTAAGAACTCAGTACTGATTAGCATTTAATTTTATTCTGCTAAAAGGAATTTTTATTTTTTCATGAATAATCAACATTTTTACCAATTGAGGTAGTGACAATAAACATGGAAAAGAAACAGCCACAACTCTGGCCCATAATTGCCAAGTCCCCATAAGGCTGCAAACCCTGAAATAAGAGTAAGTCCTGCCCCACCAATCACTGGCTATTTAAGGAGATCTGGGCCCCCGCCATCCATTCCTCCTCCAGGGAATTCTGGACGGAGTGGGTGCTTAAAAAGAAGAGTTGATACTTTCTGAATATCTGATCTAATGGTCCTCTCCATTAGTGAGCAGCAAGCATTTAGAGTTATTGAATAATATGGAAAGGCTTTCAGAGTAAATCACTTCCACTTCAGTCCGTCGGTGAGTACAGGACGCTAGTATGAACTTGTAAAAAGCTTAGGCTCTCACCAGAAACCAGTCAATAGAGGTAAAAATAAAATTCATGGTTTCCTAGTCAAATTCTTACCACCCTTGCATGTGATTTTAATAAACCGCAGATGCAAACATACATGAGTGGTACTGGAGAAGAAAATCACTTTCGTTAGCTGAGCAGCCTGAGACCCAGTCCCCAGCCTCTCTGACCCTCACTTGGCTTTCGCCACTGTAAAATAGCTAGCTCTCAGGGGGCTATAAGGCTACAACATCTCAAGATGCTGTTGAAATAGCATCTAAAAATTATCCACACAAAATATCTTCAGTCTACATGACAGGTTTTTGACACAGAAAGCCGGAAGGATGGGGCAAAGCACCATGCAGACAGACCCATGCAGTCACCCTCTTGACAAAACTGTGAAGTAGGCCCGTTTGTTTTGAATTGTAGCACCTCCCTTATAAAAGACTACAACTGTCTCCCTTTCATACCTTCCCAGCCCAAGGCACAGTCCCTAGTGGTCCCTTCCATGGCCCTTCGCCCACTGTCCTCCCAACACCCAGGCCGGCTCTTCCGTCCTCCCCCCCGCCCCTGCCCTACATTAGATTACACACATATTCGAATCACATTCTGAATTTTAAAAATGCCTTTCCCCAGGCCCTGCCCCTGAGGCTCTGAATTCTCTGGCGTGGTGCAGGGCCTGCGCAGCTGTGTTTAAAAGCCCCCAAGGAGTCTCTAATGAGCAATCAGGGCTGAGAACTATGTTCTAGACAGGTAATCTGGAAAGGGCTCAGAACCTGCATTAGGAAACTCTGCTTTGAGGTTCCAGCACAGTCCTCTTAGTGTCTATTATTTTCTTCTTTTATCTGGGGGTTTTATCCTTCTGGCTAGATTGACAGGCACAATTACTTACATGCCTTTATTCTCCTCCTCTGCCCTCTGTTCGCGGTTACTCAACAATATCTAAATGTGCTAAGATGAGCATGGATATAATGTTTCTCATCCTTTTCTGCTGCCTAGTCCTGAAGGCTTTCCCCCTGTCATGTTCACTGGGAGGCGTGGTGTGTGGCTGCTGTGTTCCCACTGGCTCCCAGTCTAGGCCAGAAGGCCTAATGTGAACACAGCGCTGTTTCCATGATGTAAGTAAACAGGGTAAGAAGAGCAGCTATTAAAATAGCCTATTCCCAAGCTCCCTTAAAAACAAAAACAAGTTTGCTAGTGTCTAAAGCCTCTGAGTAAAAAATCACTTTAAAAGAAGTAGAAAATTAGAACAGAGGTTTATTGGAAAACAACCATTGTTCAAAAAGTAGATTTAATAACGAGAGAGTAAACACAGACCATTTGAAGCACCGTGTGCCTTCAGAAGACATGAGTCTGCCTAAACATAAAGCACAATCCAAGAGGTCAACCAAACACAAATGAAAGAATCTCTGCTTGGCCTCTGCCTTGTTTTATAACTCGGTTAACTGTCTTTGCTCTTCTCTGGAATGAATATAAAATCATGAAACCACCAGAATTGGAAGGACCCCTAGATACCATCTCTACACAGATATCTCGTCATCTATAAAAAGACTCCTCAGCTATCCTGATGGCCATCATCAACCTCACCTTGGGGTAATTCCAAAGAAGGCTGCTCTGACCGCACCACAAGACAAGCCCTTCCAATTCTGCACAGGTCTATTTTAAAGTGCTGCCTTACCCTGAGCTCTAATCTGTTGTCTTTCCCCCACATACACAACCCACCTTCCTCTCCTCTTCTCCTCTCCCCAAATACCGTCATGTGCGGCAACACTGAAGTCACTGTCCACTTTCAATATCTGAAATAAACTTTCAATATCTGAAATTAATGAGTATATGATCTGTACATCTTCACTTATCCAGACTATCTATGCCCAGGGTCCTCGAATTCCTCATATAAAGTTATTTTGAGACAAACCACCTTCCTAATCTCTCTTCTCTGAATACAACCTAGTTTGGCCACATTCCTTTTAAAAGATGGATCCCAGAATGGACCGTGGCACTCCTCAGTTCAACAAACACTTGTTGGACGCCTCATGTGTGCCAGGTACCCAATCAGGCCCTAGAGACAGAATTGAATCCACCAGGCCTGGCATAAAGTCCAGCTGAGGAAGACAGGTGAACTTAGTCACTGAGAGAAGGTGCAGGGAATGCTCTAAGGAGGAAAGCACCAGGTAACCTGGGTGAACGGAAACAGGTTTGCCTGCATGCTCTGGCAATCCAGAAAGGTGTCCTTTAAGAAACAACTTTTTAAGCCGAGACACTATGCTTTGTTTAAACAGGCTAGGGTTTTATGAGCTTTTTGGCAGCCCATCACACTGTCGGTGACACACAGAGATTGAAATCAACTAAAATCCTTAAGCCTTTTTTTCACACGTCTCTCCCCACCCTGTATGTGTGCAATTCAATTTGGGACCTGAGTACAGAATTTGACACTTATCCCTACTAGGTTTCTTCTTGTTAAGGTTGAAAGCTTTTATATATATCCTATTTTCCTGTCCAATTTTAAAGCTATCCTTCAACCTGGAGTCATTCTAAAACAATTACCATGACTCTGACGTTGTCAACAGGCCATCGAGAAAAGTCAAGGGCAGAGTCCCTGGAGGGCTCTCTTCAGGTTTTATCAATCCATCAAATCGGCACAGTGAGGATGCAGTTACTTAACCAGCCACAAATCCACCGCAATTAATCCATTTTTTTCTTTGGTAGGGGAAGTTCTCTGTACAACAAAATGCAGCAGATTTCCAATATATTTCCGATTATAAACAGAGGAGCTGCTTTAGGTGAAGCAGGGGTGGAGAGAGTCGCTCTCCATCCCACCACAGCAAAAAACCTCGGTGGCACCATGCATATCCATGAAGCCCCCTCTTGAAATCTAATCATCTTGCCCACAAGAATATCATAAGAGGTGGCATCCAAAAGTTTGAGGAAATCAAGAGACGGTTTATCCAACTAGTAAATCCAGCAAGTCAAGAAGACACAATGATCATTTTTGGTATGATTTATTCACAAGGAACCAACAATAGTCCTTCATGAAATCTAACCACCTATTTAAAAATTCATTCTACTATTTTATTTCACTATCAGAATCTACTTCTCCCTCCCCTTTTAGAAAAAAAGGCCAGATTTGGAAGCAACCTAAATAAATGCCCATCAATAATGACTGGATAAAGATGTGGTACATATATGCAATGGAATGTTACTCAGTCACAAAAAAGAGTAAAATCTTGCCATTTATAGCATGCATGGACTGAGAAGGTATTATGCAAAGTGAAATGTCAGAGAAAGACAAGTACCATATAATCTCACTTATATGTGGACTCTAAAGACCAAAACAGAAACAGATTAACAGATACAGAGAACAAACTGATGGTTGCCAGATGGGACGGGGCTTGGGAGGCTGGGTGAAAAAGATGAAGGGATTAAGAAATACAAATCAGTAGTTACAAAACAGTCAGGGGGCATGTAAAGTACAGCATAGGAAATACAGTCAATAATACTGTAACAACTATATATAATGCCAAGTGGGTACTAGACTAATCCGAGGGATCATTCTGTAAATTGTATAAATGTCTAACCATTATGCTGTATACCTGAAACTAATATAAAATATTGAATGTCAACTGTAATTAAAAATTTCAAAAAAACAAAGAAATAGGGCAATTTCCTATGTCCATCTTCTGACATTTTCCCTATTCTCCACATTTCTGAAAGATTACAATTGGAATTCCAAGATCACATGGGAAATGTTTCACATCGTAAGACATTGTTTGGGCCTAGAAATCTGAGCATTACTAGATTATAAACTTCTCGAAGGTAGAGATCATTCTTATTTATTTTTTTTCCCCGAGAGCCTAGCATAGCACTGGCGTATAACAAAGACGAAAATAAGTTTAATTAGGTTGCTAGTTAGTCTGTTAGTTGTTTAGAAATATTGAAGTCTTCTCTAGAGATCTCACTTAGTTTGTATTTCAATTCTTACCTATATAGAAGCAAATTATGTGTTGAGTGTTTTATTTTCTCCTTGTCACTTAACTTTGTACCCTTAAAAAAACCTTTAGCTGTCCCAAGCTGTTTTTCGAACCACAAACCAGAGTCCACTGGACTCCAAACTCCTGACACCACAGCTCACTGCCTAGTCCTCTAGAGCATTCTTTGCAGTAATAATCATTTCTTTAGGTATGTCTGTGACCAAAGAGAACAGATAAAATGACATCACTCGTTCTCAAGAAGAATGCAGATTACTCATAAATGAGCCATAAGTTGGCGCTTAAAGATATACCGATTTCTATGAGTTCTGCCACAGTTAAACTTTCAGGCCCTCCCCACTGAAAGAAACCAAAGTTGACAATAGAAGAGGGGAGAGTAGGTCATCGAGTATCTAAAGTAACTTGAGTATCCCTTCCCTTCTCAAGCAAAAACCAGAGACTCCAGACAAAAATCCATTCTATTAATGACTATGAGGTTTCAAAGTTTCAGTATTATAAACCTCTTTACAGATAAATCTTGTCGCAATTTTCTTAGGAAAAATCCTAACGACTGAATTATTTAATAAATAAATGTGTAAAATGTTATGATTCTCGAAACTCTGGAACTCAATGTCAGAAAGTCTACACTAGTTTTCATTCCTACCAGCAGAGTATGTCAGTGCCTCCTGCACACTCCCACCAATGCTACACATTATTAAAAATAAAACATTTTGCCCATTTGATTGACAGAGTGGTGCCTCATTTTTTAACTTGCATTGCTCTAATTACTATGTCTTTTACCTAATTTTCGCCTTTAGAAATTCCTTTTTCCTCTTGATTTGTAGAAGCACTTTGTACACTTAGTGATATTAATTCTCTGTCACTTGTTGCAAACATTTTTCCAGCTTACCATTTCAATTTTTAACTTCATTTACAGTGACTTTTGACATACAGGAGGTTTGTTTTGTTTTTCTCACATAACCTAGAGATTCAACTTTTCTTTTATAGTTTCTTGCTTTGGTGCCATATGTAGAAAAGCTTTCCCAAGTTCAAGATTATCTAGAAGTTTCCCATATTTTATCCTGAAACCTTTATGGTTTTATTTTTTACACTTAAATGCTTAATCCATTTGCCATTTACACAGGTATATGACATAAAGTCAGGATTACACTTATTTTGTTCCAAATGATTAGTCAGCTGTCCAAACATCATTGACTGAATTAACGTCCTTCTCTGCTGAGTGGAAAGGCTGCCTTTATCTCATTGTTTCCACTCACATGTCTCTCTTGTGGGGATATCAAACTGGCATAACCACAACTGAAATTCAGGATCTCCCCCACCTCTCCAGTGGTTTCCAACTCTGCGAATGACTACTTTGTTTAGCAAGGTTTCATGTCAAGAACTTGGTTATTCCTTACCCTTACCCTCTCCATCACTACCTCTCTCCCCGCATACACATGTCTAATCATTCAATTTGAATCAATTCTGTCTCTAAAATATAGCTCTAATCTACCATTTTATGCCCAATTCTATCACCATGGCCATAGTCCAAAAAACCATTTTATCTTTCCTAAACAGCAACAGCTTCCTCATTGGCCCCCGAATCCACTCTTGGCCCCACCAGCACATTCACATAAACAAGGTCAGGCCACTCCCTACTTTCAATCTCTGATGGCTTCCACTGCTCCTTAGAACAAAGCTCAAAATAATTTAGGTCTGTGCGATCTAGCCCCGCCCACCTTCACCCCATGCCACACTTCAGCCTTCGCACAATTTCCAAACACACTGACCGTCTTTTCATCACCTGAAGGCTCCCAGGCTTCACATGAGGCATTCCTCTTATGCTCCACATTAACTCCGGTCCCTCTTCCCCACACACACACGCCTGCCTCTCACTCCAGCTTCTCTTTCAGAGACCAGCTTACATGTCACCCCTCAAAGAAGCCTTCCGCCACCACTCTAACCATGTTAGTTCCCCTGCAAAGACGCCCTTGCTGCACCTAGTACTTCTCCAATGTAGCACTTCTCATTAGTGTTGCTATATGTTATAAAGGCTTACAGCAATATCTCCCTCGGGTGGCAGCTCTAGTAGCTCAGGGCTGTGCCCGACTTGTTCACCACTATCTCTTCAGCCCCTCACAAAGAGCCCGGAACACGTTTGTGTGTTTGACCATACAGTCAGACTCACACAGTCCTCCATCAAAGGCACTGCCTTTCTGTCCAAATTCCAATGATTACAAATACTCTCCCTCCTAAGTCTCTATTCCTAGCTGAAAAGAACATTCTGTGATAGAAAATTGCAGGTTCCACCTGGAGAAACCATCACTATTTGATTCCACTCCTTAAACACATTCACAAATTTCAATTTTTTTCCCTTGGAAAATACTTTCAGATCCACAGATCCTAGTGTCCAGGATTGGCTGTCTCCTAAATGCGTTCTGATGTTCATTCCTTCTTTCATTCACTCATCCAATAGATACTTATTTCACACCAATGGTGAGCCTCATAACTAAAACTGTATTTTTAATATTTTCCCCCTACATAATTATCTCTCCCAAACCAACTTTATTTACCAATCGTTCATTTGCTTTTCCCATGAGATAACTACTGTGTCACCAGAGTCTATAACAGTCCAATTAAAAGCAAAAGAAACATTAGATTTTCGTAGTCTGTGCTGTTTCTTCACAATCAGATACATGCACCGCCTCATGAAGAGTCCTTTTAACAGTCTGAACTATCACCGGCAGCCCCCATCCTGCTGCCTGTTACCCCAGCCTGAGCCCTAGGGGTCAGAAGAGATAAGAGAACACTCAGCCCAGAGGCAATTCCCCCAACCCACACAAGGGGTTGCCACATCAACTTTCCTTAACAACTCAGCTCTGGTCACATTTTTTGAAAGCTTCTTTCCAAATGCATCAAAATGCAATCTTGTATCGTGACTAAGAGAAGTCTGAACCACAAAACAAAGAGTATAAACCCATCGAAAGGGTTTGGCAACAACTTAAGGCACACTACTCAAAAAGGGCAGCTCCTGGGCTGTAGCGACCACACACTCCCCGCTAATGTTTTCTTACTAAGCCCAGCTTCCTCCTTTGGAGGCCCAGGTCATTGAGACCAGCTCTCTCCTCCTGACATGCCAGAGTGTAAGGGGGTCTGCAAAGTGGCACCTGCCTTTCAAAGATTTCTGGCCCAGACTTCCAGGCATAACTGCAGCCATATCTGCCACCTTTTCCTGAGTCCCCTAACGCTGCCACAGTCCATCTTCGTCCTGTGCCACAGTATGACTTTTGCCCCCTACTGAGCCTTCCCAGTCTAGAGGTGTAGAACCCCAAAGGCATTTTTGGTTAAGAGTGGGCTAGAGATTTTCTATTACTTATCACAAAAGCTTGTTTCAATCTTCTGTATATTATTTAAGAACTAAGTGATCAGTCAGACATCTATGTATTTGAAAAACAAAATTTTTTTTTAACTCAACAGCAAAACACAGCCATTCTGGATAAACTATACCACATTCTAACTATACGTGCTAATAAGGGTAACATGAAGCATGCATGGTAAGTGACTCATGTTACTGCCTATCGAAAGGAAGCACTATTTTGCATCCCTTTACTCTTTATAAACTATCAAGATCACACACTGATGTTTACTAAAATAACCAATAGATTTGACTCTTTGACACATGCCAACCCAGTGTCAACAAGGCTTCTGAAAAATAAAGACTCCTCATTTTTATGTCTTAATAAAAGGCTTCAGACTGGGGGAAAGAGCTTTACATTTTTTATTAAAGTATAGTTGGCTGGCACTCAGCTTCTTTTTCTCACTTCCATTAACAAATTCCACTTTATATACTTGGCTCTTTTAATTGCAGCTCCTAAACAGAGATCATTTCTCAAGTACTTATGCACTTCAGCCTGGAGTTTTAATACATCTCTCTGTTGGGGAGCCAGCCTCCTAAGAAAGGGTACAATTTCAACTTTCAAAGCCCAGGAAATCTAAATCAATGATAACACTCCATGCGCAATTCTGTACTCAACCTCCAGAAGCAACATTATAAAACATATTTTAAAATTACTCTGAAAACTACATTTTAACTTGCCAATTAAATTTCTGGTAACTTTAGAAAATGTTCAAAAGGAGTCATCTTGACATAACACAACTCTAAGTCACAATTCATGAGGAACTTAGGGATAGTTTGGGAGCCAAAAATAACAGGGATTGGAGTCAGACAGCCTGGATCTGATTCCTGCCTCCAATTTTTACTGCTTGTATAGACCATAGGCAAGTCACTAAACCTTTCTGTGCCTCAGTTTCCTCATCTAACAAAGGGGTGGTGTTACTTCGATTTTGTACTGTATTCCACCTTCTAGTCTTACATTAATCTCATATCTAATGGCCAAAATTGGGGCTCCCTGTTCTAAAATGGGACACAACTATGTATTTCCTATCTTCATTCTGCCTTATTTCCCTTCTGCTTCAAGGTCATATCCATAGACTCAAGATTAATAATTAAAGAGAAATATAAAAGAGGCAGAGGGCAAAGTGGAGTTTTGGCTGATGGGTCTTATATCAGTTTTTATGGCATCAGTGTGATACCAAGTACACAGAATTGCATGGTATTGAATACTTGAATAGAGGAAAATATCTGCAGTGTATGAGTGGGGAAAAGGCAGGCTGGAAAATTAAGTTCATGTACAAATACATACATATAATGCATAAAAATATTGGAAAGATATATACCAAAATAGTAACTGTGGTGAATAACAGGTTATGAGATTACAGTGGCATTTTCTTTCTCTGTGCTTTTCTGAACCTTCCCCAAATTTCTACAATGAACTGATAACTTTTAAAATCAGAAAAAAGGTTTCTTTCACAGATATTTTTTCCCCAGAAAACAATGCTCCTCATGCAGTTGCATTACATCTAAAATCTGTGAAAGTGATGTTAGCTAATACTTACTGGGGATTTATGATGTGCCAGTCATTACAGAAAGTATATTACATCAATTCTCATTTAGTCCTCATACTCTGTGATGTAGGTATTGTTCCAACCCCATTTTGCAGATGAAAAAAATTCAGGTTATTCATGTGAAGTCAGAGAGCTGGTAACTGGTGGGGGGACCCCAGATATGAACCTAGGAAATGACTCCAGAACCCCCTCTCTCATGTGCTGGCCATAAGGCTTCCTGCCTCCATCCATGTTGCTTCCAAAAAACATAATCTGTTTTCTTTTTATTCTTAATTTTTACATCTTCCATGCTCTTTTTGACTCTCACCCTTTGGGAGGGAGATGAAAATAGACAATGTGTGCACTCCTTGCGTGAGGCAAAGATCAGGCATTCACTATACATACAGTTATCTCTGCTTTAAACACACACAGCTTCCCAAAGAAAACATGGGAACATGCAGAACCAAAAGGGACTAGCACTGACCACGGGGCAACCCCCCGCCATTATGGGCTCTCGCAGCACAGTGAACCTCTCCTTGCTGATGCTTGTCACAGCTGTATTTCACATCTGCTTGTTATCTGGTTACTTATTACATGTCTGGCACTATTCTGAGATGTATTACTTTTCTTCTCATCATTATGGTCCCAACTTTACATACAAGGAAACTGAGGCCTAGAGAAGTTTAGACACTTGCCCAAGGTCACAGAGCTAGTGAGTGACGGAGCTGGGGTTTGACTCTGACCATGGAGTCATTGCTCTCAAATGAATGAATAAATGTATGAATGAAGGTACACTCTCCATTTTCTTAAAAAAACAAAAAACAAACAAACAAAAAAACTCTTATTAAGATTGTTTGATTTTATTTCTGTAGGTCCTGAATATTTCTCATAAACCATATTTTTTAAATTCTTATTGTTATGTGAACGGGATTTTAAGTTATATTTCTAACTTGTTATTTGCAATGCTCTAGAAAACTATAGATATTAACATGTTCATAACTTTTGTAAACTTCATTAACTATAACTTTAGTTGATTCGCCATTATTTTAGCTACGTAATCTCTTAATTTCTATAAAAAATCATTTGTCTGCTCTTTCCAACATGGAGATATCATCTTTTTTTCATGTTGTCCAACTACATGATCAGGCTCTCCAAAAACTACATTAGAAAATAGTGACCAGGCATCCTTGTCTTGATTCTAGTGGCGATGTTCCTAGTGACAGCACGAAGAATGACGCTGACTAATGGCTTAAGCTTTCCATCATGTTAAGGAACTAGTCTCCAAGTCCCTTTTTCAAATAGTTTTTATTAGGAATAAATACTGAATTTCATCATCAAAAGCCTCTTCAGTGCTTAGATAATTATGATTCTCCTCAAGCTATTCATAACAAATATGATTAATGTGTTTTAGATCATTGAATCATATTTTACATTCTGTTTCTACGAGCTCTGGCTGTAAATTTTTTTTTTTTAATATACTAAAATTGAAATTAAGTAACTTTTTAGAATTTGAATTTAACTATATTTTTTAAACTACATCCATAGTACATCAGTCTCTTTACCACCTATACCTCAGGCCTAATCCATCCTCCCTGACGCCAAGAGAGCCACTTTCTAAGTCACAAATATGGCTCTTCCTTATACTCAGAAATCTGCAAAGCCTCTATGTTTTCTGTACGATAAAGTACATACCTCTTAGCACAAGCATCACCTCTTGTAATAGAGCCCCCATCTACCTTCGAACCTTCATTTCCATCATTTTGATTCCAAAATGCCCCTCACTCATGTCTCCTTTTCTCATGATTCTCCTGCAAGGTCCTTCCTTATTTTCTTCATTAGGACAACCGCTTACTTTCCTGGGCCAACACGACTGCCACCTCTTCTGTGCCCCCTCCCACCAGCCCTCCCTACCATTTCGTCCCTGCTTCCTGCTGTGTCCCCAGAGCACCAAGTATAGATCTCTGGCATGGGACCTGCTACAACCCTGCTCGTGCATAGCTACACTTTTAGAGCAGGGACCAGCAAACTTCTATGGAGGATCAGATGGCAACCATTTTAGGATTTCCAGGCCACGTTTGATCTCTGTTGCATTTTTGTCCTGACATTTTAATAATGTAAAAAAACATTCTGAGCTCATAGGCCATTAAAAAACAAACAACAAACAAACAAACAAAAAACAGGCCACCAGCTATGGGCCATAATTTGCATGCTCCTAGTTTAGAGTCTCATCTCTGCCACTGGACTATAAGCTACCCAAGAGTGGGGACAACCTCTTCCTCTTTATATTCCCCAGCTCCTGGCACATAGAGGTCAAATCATTGACATCAATTAAACTGAAACATCAATAACTAATTTATCCCAACAAATCAAATACACTCATGGACAATTTCTCCAAACCTTGAACAATCTCAACAAAAAGTCATTTTGTATTTTGAGTCTCTTAGGCATCTGGGCATTAAAAGTAGTTGAAATCTGGGTGAAAGGAGAAGATGATTTTTGCTTCACTGAGTAAGAAAAAATATGATGTTCAGCCAAAGAGCTCTCCCTCCACAAATGCAGAAAAGTGCTTCTATGAGAGAGTCTGACTACTCCCCGGGCCCCCATACAGACTCCAGCTTTCGAGTAGCCCACTCAGTTTCTCATTGCAAAAAACCACCTACACTTGGAATACTGTTTTGAATACCTGTCAGGGTTCCCGCCTAGCTATCAGCAATTCATTCACCACAACTTGAGAGAACGCATTTTTCTAACGCATTACATGCCAGAGAAACCCCAGCAGTTATCATTATTATAGCTAGCACCCTGCTTCCTGGTTCTCCCAACCGGAAATGCTTCCGAAAGGTGATGATCACCCCTCTCTGGTTAAGGAGCCAACATTGTTAAATTGTGAGAGATGAGCAATACTTTACTGGCATAATCTCTGTCTTAACTTTCAGACTCAACACCTGGCTTGCCAGGGCTCCCAAGAGCATGAGTTGGTGAGAAAAGGGAGGAAGCCAGGAGAAAATAGAGCCATTGCTAAGAAGGCATGACCTTTTGCACTCCTGCTCTGTGAGGCAAGTCCAGTCTAAGCTTCCAAAGGAATGAGCAAAACTGGAGACTAATTCACATCCACATCAGGCAGGCCCACCTGGACCCAGAGAAGCAAAGCACGAGAAGGTCCGAACAGTCTTCAAGCCAGACAGTGCTTCTGAATGTCTGTTTGGAGCAGGAGTGCAGCTAGTATCAAACTGCCCCTCGCCACCACACACACACACAGACACACACACACACACACACACACAACAAAGCGAGTTGAGAGCTGGATGTGCTGTTGGGATCTCCCTCTGCAGGCTGGGGTTCAGGGGAGGACTCCAGGTCCAGTAAGCCAATCAGAGTGGGTCTCTTGTAGGGGGCAGGTTATGCCCCGCAAAGCCACCATTCTGGGGCCCCAGGTGGGTTTCAACAAAACAAATCACAAACCCACTTCCTAGAGATGAGGTACCTAATGTGCTCCAGAATGGAGATGAGGGCACTGAGAGAGGGCCAGTGAAAACTCACCTTCCCCAACAAAATCAGCAGCCCCAAAGGACTGGATCATTGTGACGAGTCACACAGAGGCTGGCTCCTCTACACATTTAGTTGTCCCAGAGAGAGGACAACTTTTCATACATAGAAGCTCTGAATTCAAATGATATTTATGAATTGTCATAGCAAAGACTCAAGCTCTGCCCAGTACAGAATCACATCAGCCCAGCCACCTACAGCCAACCAGATAAACAAGGGCACATCACTCAACTTCTGAGCTATCTCCTCACCCGGCCACGATGGACCACACACGCAGCTCTGTGCTTCTCTTTAGGGGCTTCCCCCAACACTAAATTTAAACCCATGGTGGGACAGCAACCTTACACATGGAAGCAAAGGAAAACCAACCAAAATAAAACTTTAAATCAGTAAACAAACAGTGCTTTACCAATCATGCAAAAAGTAAAGAAGAGATAAATAAATATAAAAAAAATTAAAATAGGTTGATACATTACCCAAAAGCCCTGCTAAGGACCGCATGTCCTTCTCCATCAGCATGTAAATCTCTTCCTCTGAGAAGCGGCCAATGCCGTGGCCGTGCATCTCGCGTTTCACAATTCCTTTCGTTATGTGGCACACGACCCACCTCAGCAGGTTGCTGAAGGGACCACCACCACAAGAGGAGCATCTCCGGGTCTCATGAGATTGTCCACCCACTGGCAATAAGCTAACGTCTGGAACTTGTGTGGAAACAAGTTACTACTGTGCATTAGATACATACCACCACAGGTCCACTTCCAACCAACGGTTCAGAATTAGGCACACTCTGGAGGAACTGAATCCTTGCAGCTTTTATTTTTAAAAAGCAGTTTGCATGGCAAATATTACAACAGGCTCTAGTTGATGGCTAGACTTAGGGCCTGTGGGGAACACAGTACCAAATTTAGATAATGATGCCATGCTACAATTCCGCCAAATCTCTCCTGGTACCCACCCTCAGACCCTCCTCCTGTCCCATCCCCCAAGGCCATGTTTTTGCTTTCTCTTAGGCTACTCCACAGAAAACAAGTAGGAAGGACAGTGTGTACCTACAGGGGAATACCTGGCAGTGGCTGCAGTGCTGGCTTCATTCTCTTTTTGATCAAAGCAATGGTTGCACAGGTATATTGCTGTGTTAATTAATTAAGCTGCACATTTTTGTTTTGCACATTTGTGCATGCATTTTATACTTTATGACATAAAAGAATTAAAAAAAAAATTTTGCCTTTGTTTGTTATAAACAATATATATTATAAATATTACATTAACAACTTGTTCTGCAGAAAGTCAACTCTCTGCTTCAGTTTTTTTGCCAGGATCCTAAAGTGAAATATAAATACAAAAAACTTGGTGGAATCATTCTTCCCACCTGGGTGGTGCCTGTGGCAAACTCACCCATCCAGATGCTCCTACGTAATATGTATGTATGAACAGTTAAGCAGCTATTGACTGTTCACGCATTATGCTGGTTGCAATATCCGGGCCTTTGCTGATACTGTTCTCTGAACCTGTGGCTGCAGTAATTTTTTTTATGGTTAACAGTGTTGAGTGTTGGTAGGTAGAAATTAAAGGAGTTTCCTATTGAAAGCTAAGAAAAAATGTAGCTATGCGTGTACAGTCATAAGATATTTAGTTTTTCCTCATAATTAGCAATAAAAAATGTATTAGCAATCATCTCAACTCCTACTGTTGGTTGATATAACAGTAATGGCCACTTCAACAAGATTAGAAAATTGAATAATATTTTTACAGAGAGAACACAAGGGATGATAGTAAATTATCACTACTTTCCACTTCAAAAAAAAGGCAAAAAAGGGGCCCCAAAATTTTTATCATTTTATATTGTTCCATGGTTTTTAGTGTTCTTTCCTTTACAAAATGAAAATAAGAAAAACAGATTTCTTTAAAAAATGTTTAAGCATTCTTAATTTTTAGTGAAAAGTCCTACAACCAATTTGAACACACTCTGTACAACCATGTCTTCTTATTACCTTTTTAAAGGAATGCCTACAAATCTCATTAGAAAACCTTGTGTACCTCTTTTTCATAAGTCTCTCAAAACAATACTGAGGAATCAAGATGTGGGTTTTGCCGAAAAGAGAAAAAGTACATTGCAATGGTGACTAATTAATGTGTAGTCAACGGAGTTTTTGATATAAAAGATCTCATTTTATTCTAGTAAATTCTTTAAAAACATTTATACTAAATGCTTTTCCATTTGCTCTTCTTTACACCTGCACCTAAGTAATTAAGGTGTCAATTTTCACCTGCCATTAGAATAACTCAGCACTTCCATTCTAATTGTACTATGTCTAAATTCCCAATAAAAATGGCTACACCAATCTTCATTATTTTGGAAGACAATGATCTGTGAATAAAACTAAATTATCCAGGGAGAGAGAAGGTAGATAGGGTAAAAGCGGTCAAATATGTGGTGACAGAAAGAAATCCAACTATGCGCGGTGAACACACAATGCAATATATATATACCTTTCTGTGAACTGTACACCTGAAACTTACTAGATTTTATTAACCAATGTCACCATAATAAAAATAAAAACTAAAAAAAAAAAACCTAAATTATCCTAAATTAAGCATGACCAGGTAATAACAGCATCCGAAAGCATATAAAATATAAAAATAAGGAATATAGTGGCTCTAAACTGACAAGTTGGTATGGGGAAAAATATGAGCTTTGTAGGCAAATTACACATAAACACAACTGATCGTGAAGGATAAGCAGAAGCTCACCAGGCAGAGCAGAGAAAGAAGGTGTGTGCAGGAAGCGAGCACTGGCTGGTTGATAAACTGCAAGAACTTCTGGGCCGGTGAGTGGGTAAGGATGCCTGAGGAAGCTTGTAAGGGTTTGAGGCTGGAAGGGTGGGCAAGGATCAGTGTGGGTCTGATGCAAAGGGGCGGAACTTTATTTTGAAATCAAAGTTTAACCATTTGAAGGATTTTAAACAGACAAGAAACATAATCAGATTTCTGGTGATGTGAAGGAAAGGCTGAAAAGGGAGAAACTGGCAGAAGATGGACAGCTAGAACACCATAGTGAGACCAGGCAAGAAATGATGGACTGAACTAAGGTGATGGCGCAGAGGATGGTGAATAGAGAATGCACAGGAAAAATACTGAGATATGAGGAAAAGACCAACATATACACAGGGTTAGGCAATAAGGAGAAATTAGGTGTTTTCTCCAAAGCTGATGGTTTAAATGGGCAATAATGCTATGAACCAATACGGGCAATACACAAGGTGGAACAGACTTAGCTGATGAAAGATGAGTCAACTTGTCACATGTGAGGTTCCCATGGACCCTCCAACTGAGGATGTCCTAAAGGATGAGAACTCAGGAGACAGCTTTCGACTCCTGATAGAGAATGTGCAGGCAGGGCATTAGTGGCAGTTCAAAGCTGTGAGTGGAGAACAGGTCTTCCAAGGAAGTTTCAAGGCTAAGGAGTGGTGCTAGGCAAACAACAGTTCAAGGGCAAGTTAGAAAGTTAGATGGCCAGAATATGAGGCCTGCTTGGACAGAAATACGACACCACTTTCTCTGAGATGGAGAGAAGAAGGGTGTAACAAGAGGTAAGGGGCTGCAGAGATGTTCAGCGTTTCTGCCAGATGACTTCAGTTTCCTCTGTAGAGCAAGAAACAAGGCCATGTACAGAAGATGAGGACACAGCACGGGTACAGAGCTCTGTAAGACTAATGGATTAGGGTAGGAGGTACAGATGCAAGAGGCAGCTGTCTGGGCCACACGGCTGAGAAGGAGGAGCTCCCATCATTGCAATGGTGTAAGGTTCTCTACCTGAGTAGCAGGCTGAATGCAGGCCACAGAAGAAGGAACACTGGGCTGATTCAGAACTTTACAGCTTATAATCTCAGAAACAGTCTGGTCTTCCTCCCTTCTCTTTCCTGCCCTGCTCTTGATTTCTGTCCTCTTTCACTCCCTAAGCCCAATATTGTAGACACGCATCAGGAAGAAAGTGAGCAAACGAGGGCCAGACAGGCTCTTTCAAGGTTGAGCCCTACGAAGTATATATAAACTTCAAATACCAAAGAAAACGAGTGCTTCATGGATTCCTAAATCAATTACCACGGGTCAATAACATCACTGGCACATGCTTCCACACCATACAACCACGAATCCACCTCCTCCTGCAATCACACTTCCTGAAAACCCCGTCCACGGAGCGGGGCTTCCACTAGTGCCACTCCACGATACCACGCTCGTGCAATCCCTCCTCGTTGCCAAATCCAAATCAAACTTCTTTCTTGACATCTCTAGAGCATCCAACACTATTAGTATCTTCCTTAAAATTCTCCCTTAGCTTACATCTCCATTGCTTTTCCTCTCATCTCTCAAGATTTTTATCTTTATTCCTTTCATCTTCTTATGTCTCACTCATGGGGCAATCTATCTCCCACCCATGATTTCACTGATGACTCCCAACTCCATATCCAGCCCAGACTTCTGTTCTCAGATCCAAGGATGCCCTAAGAGGTCCTCAGGAGCTGCAAATCACAACTTCCGAAAATGGACTCAGCATCTTCCTTCCCTTCAAATGTGCTCCTCCTCACCCGACCCAGAAAGCAGCCCAGGAGTTATTCCTCAATGCTCCCTTTCCCTCCCTCCTGACAGCCAACCACCCTAGGAGTTTGCCCTTTTCTCCAACTCAATTAACACTATAGTTCAGCCCTTCATTATTTTTCATCTTTGAGGACAGCGGCCTCCTAGCAGGTCTCCTGATATCCCCTCAAGGTCCTCCAGAAATCCATTTGCCTCAAGGCAGCCACAAAGGCTTACAAATCTAATCATATCACACTGCTTCTCAGAGTCATTCATTAACTCCTCATAGCTCTTTTGTACGCCAGCCCTCTCCGTGGTCCAACACATCACTCTGCACCACCCCCATACACCGCCATACAGAATTACATGTGCCTCCCAAATGCCTCTTTTGTGCCTCAAAACTTTTATAGATGCTGCTCCCTCTGCCTGGATATCCTAATTCTTCCCTACTGCCCAGCTGCTTCACCTGCCACTCTGATTGTCCCTAGATTCTGTTGTGACAACTATCTTCTTCTGGGAAGCTTTCCCCTCACCTCTTCCAGCAGCTACTGGCTGCCTAGCTTGGTCCCTCAAACTCTCCTCCAGCACTAATCATTATAAAGGCTCGATGTCTCTCTCTAGCCTGTGAGCCACTTGAGGACAAAGATAGCTTCTCATTACCTTGCTTACCCCAACACACACACACCCACACCTCCCACCCCCTGCTGCACAATGCCTGCCCACTAGTAGTCACTCATTCATTAAATTTGCTGAAAGAATGAATTATTAACCGAATGATAAAAGGCTTCACTTCTAAGCGAGCTACCACTAACCCTACACACTAACCGTCTCTAAGGGAAACAATATTTAAATAGATAAATGGAAAGATTTGCAGTACCTATGGAGAATGAAGAAGGGCTGCTGCCACTGCTCTCTTCTGAGATTTGTGTCACTCTCCACTGGGAAGAGGCCTGCTGCACAAGGAGTCATGAATTCTTAACAGGAGAGGCAGCAGAGGGCTAATTTGGAAACTACACTAGGCTGAGCAATTAAAATAGTTGATCATTCTAAGACCCTCTTTCCAGGAAGTTGATACTCATGTTCTTTATTGCAACTGATGTATCTGATCTCTCCTAGAAAATGGGTTCAAAGAATTTTTTTTTAATGATGATTATCTTAGTCAGAACTAAAGAACAAACCCTGATCAAACATTTTTTTAAAAAGATCAAGACGACAGGGAGGAAAAAGCCGACTCCAAATTTTTAATGAAAATCTCTCTTATTACAACCTAACATGAGACTTGGCCCGTAGCTTAATGAATATCAGTGTGTGGGAAACTGCAAACCATGGCAAACCACTGTTTGATGAGTGAGGCCTTGCTCGTAGCCTTCCCGACCATGAATGCCTTTCTCGGTGTCGTGGCACATCCTTGCCACGTTTTGCTTGCACTCTAAATGCTCAAGGATGCAGCAGGAGCATATAATGGGCTTTTGTAATTTCATGACATTTCATAGGTATTAGATTAGTTTCTCCAAATAAGAGCCTCCACTCACTGCATCTAACACTGGGAGGGAGTTCTCAGAGGAGAATACAGTAACTGAGTTGTAATCAGGGAGTCTCCTGGCTTTTAGAGAAGACCTTGGGTAAGTCATTTTATTAAAGCTTCCCACCCCGCCATTCACTAAAACTATACCAAAAACAAAACTCAAAATTTAAAAATTATGGCCACCTAAGAAGTGGCTTTGAATTTCCTTTTCTAGTGCCTATATTTTTATGGGTGAAAATGTTATGACTAGTTTGATAACAGTGCCCTACATACTTCCCTATAGGTTGGAAGACTCTTAAGACACTCTCTGATGTCTGTGAGGAGACAGTATGTCACTCAGAAGTTATGGTTTCTGTTACCAAAAATCAATTTCATCCCGCAATGTGACCCTGTGTCTCTAAACTTCCCTTTATACCAACTTGCCTGCATTGGATCTAACTTATGCATTCAACAGAACAGAGGAAATTAAAATCTGTCTTCTTCATCTTTCATAATAGTTTTATAATGCAAGTGGAACATAATGGTACAGTTTTCAAGTGCAAGGAAAACCACCTTATAGCTAGCTGAGTGTGCTTATCTGAACAGACCTAAAACAGAGCTTCAGAATTATGTCACATTACATAATATTGACAGCTTTCCATTGTCTTTGCTCTTCAGAAAATCACACCTGAAGTGAAACAGTTCTAAAGTTTCAGACATAATAAACATATCTGAAAACTCCAGATAATTGAATACACTGAATCAAACAATCAGTTCCACCTCTTCTACCACTATATATACAGACACAACTTGGAACTTATGGATTCTCAGAATTTAACAAGCTTTCATGGAAAGTTCATCTTATAATATCTTCCTACACACAGTGGTCAGTTCCCTAGGATGGCCCCAGTGTCCACAGGTGCGCATTTGGAGTTTTGCCTGTGAGACCTGATAAGGGGATGGAGGCGAGGTGGCGAAGGGAGGAGAGTTCGCAGATTCTCTGCCTCTGGTATTTTCTTAGCATGAGGGGACCTAGTCTTTTCTCCATTAGGATTTAGAGCTTTCAGGAAAACCTGTTCAGCATCTCCCCAGAGCGAGATGTTGGCTAAAGGTTTAGAAACCTTATGCAACAGAGAAATGTCTGTTTTTCCTTCTGCTACTGGAAACTTAGGGGAATTGGAGGAATCAGGAAATTTTTTTTTGAAAGTTCACTATATTTACATTTCAGTCAAGACCTGACAACCCACCTTCATTATTTCTTCCTCAAATTAACTCTTAAGGAGATACAAATGAGAAATAGTAGTAACCCAAAAAGTATTTTCTTAATTAAAGAGACTAGAAGTCTACGTATGACTCAAACAATTCCCCAAGCACTTGGAGGTTTGTGGTCTGTAAAATTAAGATTCTTCCCTACCAGGGTACCACCTCCCGTCTCTCTCTACCCCGCCCCTCCCTTCAATCACCCTTCCCTCCCCCCCACCACACCCTGCCCCCTAACAAATATAAGCAGGGACTGAAGAAGAGAAAGGAGAAAGAAGAGAAGATAAACGTCTACCAGGAAGTAAACATGCAAAACGTTGGACACACTTAGAACTAGAAGCAGTGATGGGTGGTACTTGGGAATCTTGCCAGATACGTCTTTCTAACCAGAATAATAAATTTTATGAAACACCACAGAAATCAAAGAGTTGTAAACAAAAGTACCAACTGAAATGTAAGGTTTTCGGCTTCTTTCATCAAAGCACCGCCAGACAGGACAACGCTAAGCAACCCCTCCCCTCCACTAATGGGCCCCTTGATCAAATAAGAAAGCCCTTTTGGAGGGCCACATCAAGGCAAGGCACTGAGGGTCAGCATGCTGGCCCTGTTGGTTCATCACTTCCCTCAATCACTGCGAATCTGGGACCTGCACGAACCTGGCAAGTAGTAAAGACAGGCTCTGTCCCACAGGCTTTCTCTGGGTAAGCAATGTCACATGCAACCATGCATTTTGGTCACACTGCAAACCCCTGCACTCTGACGATGGGAGGTCCAGCAGTTCTCCACACCGCGATTACTATAAGAGACCTGGTTCCATTCCAGGAACACTAAGTCTGTGTTACTCCCAACAGATTCTGCACCTATGTCTCCCATTCTCTGCCTGCTTCCCTCTTTGTTCCCAAACCTTCACCCCTGTGTGAGATGGGAAGAGAGGTGGTACTTCAGGTCAGCCCTGGAATAAACTGGCAAGAACTGAAAGTAGGAAGAGGAAAAGAAAAATAGAGGATCACTTAATTAAAGTCCAAGAGATAGAACAGATAAGCTTTCTCTTTAGAAAGAAGAGTTGAAGAGATGAAATAGGAAGGTGATGGTGAAGAACTATCTATTACAGTCAACCCCACACTGAGTAGACAAGCTCTCAGTGGGGGAGGTAAAAACTACTGGGTGAGCTACTGACCAGGCAGTAAAACAATTCTGGCCACCGCTGCCCCCCCCAAAAAAGAGTGAGATTAGCAATTCTTAATTAAATTGCTGAAAAAAGACAAAAGTTTGCAGAAATCAGAGAAAAAATGTCTTTTACCTACTGGGGATGTATAAAAAGATCCCAAAACCCCAGAAAATGGATGAAAGAAAAAGAAAACCCACATGATGAGTTTGTAAAGCAAGAAGAACCGTGTCTGTTTAACCCACATGGTGTTGCCACGTGCAGAACGGAGGCAGCTCATCAACACAGTGTGTGATGCTTCTGTCTCCAGGAGTATGAGCTAGGAGTCAGGCACTCAGGGCACAGACATTTGGAAAGCAGTAGGATTCTTGACTTCGGGAACACAGAGACTCTCATGTCAACTAAGGAAAACTGACAATAACCTTACAAAGCTGGCATAATTTATTTCACCTAGGACCCCTGACTTAGATTTCTGCTTCCTCCTCTGGGTATCTGCTGCATTGTTACTCTAATTCGGCAGCTTGTATTGGTGAGGAGCTCCACCTACTGAAATATCCAGCTCACTTCGGTGAGCTCCCGTCTAGATCGGGGTCAGCCAAAGACTGCCACAGGCTAACTAATTTTTACATTTTTAAATGGTTGAGGGGAAAAAAATCAAAGTACAAAATTTTATATTCAATTAAATTCAAATTATAGTCCTTTGATTGAAACGAAGGCATTCTTATTCATTTGCATGTCATCTATGGCCCCTTCTGCACTGTGACAGCAGGGCAGAGGTGAGGACAGCTGAGCTCTGAATGGCACAGGTTTGAACTGCACAGGTCCACTTATGCACAGATTTTTTTTTCGTTAAATATGTACAGTACTATAAATGTGTTTTCTCTTATGGTTTTCTGAATACATTTTCTCTTGCTTACTTTATTGTAAGAATGTAGTATATAATACATATAACGTACAAAATACGTGTTAATTGACTGTTTATGTTATCTGTAAGGCTTCTGGTCAACACTAGGCTGTTAGTAGTTAAGTTCTGAGGGAATCAAAAGTTAAACATGGATTTTGAACTGTGTGGGGGTCAGTGCCCCCTAGTCCCCACATTGTTCAAGGCTCAACTAGAGTTATTACAGAGACATGGCCCACAAAGCCTAAAATATGTACAAGCTGGGCCTCTACAGACAGTGTCAATCCTGCTCTCGATACCTAGAAAATTAACAGTCACCAATGTAACCTCTAAGTAAGTCAGAATGCAGAAAACTTTTGAAAAGTTTTCTTTTCAAAACAAAAGGTTTGGGAGTATCTGAAAAGGGACACAGAGCTTGGCTCACTCCAAAGGATGGGGACAGGCCCTGAGCACTCACCAAGCGCCCTATGGAACTCACCAGTAGAAGTGCTCCTCCACCATCTTCGTCACTGCCCTGGAGATGGCTCTTTCATGAGGACCAAGGTTTTTGTTTAAATTCACTCCAAGTTTCTCTTCCAGAAAGTCGATTATGAATTCTGTGCCAGAAACTTTTTCATGATTATATTCGATCCAAGGCATTTTCCCTTGAGCGGAGAGTTTTCCACCAAAATAGTTCTAAGCAGAATAAATTTTAAAAAGATAAAAACAATGTTTTATTTATATTTCACTGAATGATTACCAGAAACAGACATTCCAACTGTATATCTGATAGTGACTATACTATTCAAGTTAATGTTCTCAGCACATAAACTCTTTAAAAGAATAAATGGTTACACTTGGAGAAAAAAAGATTTCTCTCACATGACAATATTACTTTACTCCCATAGATTTTTATCATGGGCTCTGACTTATTGGAGAGAGAGAGAGAGAGAAGAGAGAGAGAGAGAGAGAGAGGAGAGAGAGAGAGAGAGAGAGAGACCCAAAAGAAAAGAAAGCATAAACCCATGCAAAACTTGTACACATGTGTTCACAGAAGCTTTACCTGCAATTGTCAAAAACCAGGGGAAAAGCAAATGCCCAGGAAGAGGTATGACTAAGTAAATTCTTCTATAAACTTACAATGGAATATTACTCAGCGATATAAAGGAATGAACTACTGATACACACAATAACATGGATGAATTTTAAGACAGTGTTGCTAAATGAAATAAGCCACCAAAAAAAAAGAGTACTTACTGTAGGATTCAATTTATATAAAACTCTAGGAAATACAAACTAATCTATATGACAGAATGCCAATCAGTGTTTGCCAGAGAAGATGGGGGACAGGAAGCGACAGGATGGAGGGATTACAAAGGACCACAGGGAAATTCGATAGGTAATGCAAACATCACTATCTTGACTGGGGTGGTGTCTTACTGAGCATTTACATATGTCAAAATGTATCAAAGTACACATTAAATATGTGCAGTTTATAGTGTGCCTATTCTATTTCAATAAAGCTATTTTTTCTTTTAAAAAACATCATTACATTTTAAATACATCAGTCATTTACATATTTAAACTATTTCTCGAGATTAGGGGTTAGCAAACTTTTTCTGTAAAGGGCCAGAAAGTAGATTTGGTCTCTGTCTCAACGACTCACCTTTGCAAATGCAGCATGAAAGCAGCCACAGACAACACAGAAATGAACGAAAGTAGCAATAAAAAGCTGCTTATGGACACTAAAATGTGAATGTAATATACAAATATTAGACTTCTTTTGACTTTTTTCAACTATTTAAAAATGTGAAAATCCTTCTTACCTCAGGGGCCTAATCTGGCCTGCAGACCCACACAACCTGCCCATCTCTGGCTTTGGGGCATTCATTTACCCTCATCACCTCTTAGAGAAACAAAATTAAACTTAAGTAACCATTGGAATCAGGGCCGGCAGAGGGAAAGTAACCACTGAGATCAGGGCTGGCACAGGAAGATACCTCCTTGCAAAGATGCAGATGACAGAAAACTCTGAGGGCCCCTTCCTGGAGACCTCTGATCAAATCTTCCTTTAGACTGGAAACCAAAATTTGCTGAGAAATGAAAAAAAATTACCAGTTGGGCGTTTTTTTAATGTGAGAAAATCACTGAGATTAACAAGGTAACTATTGCTCCAATTGTCCTCACCTAAATCACACCAAAATGTGGGTGTGCCTTTCCCAAAAACCAAACAGTACATCTTGCAAGGAATAAAAAATAAAATAAAAATAAAATAAAAAACAGAATATTGCAAAATTTCTAAGTCTCTCTGTGTCTAAGAATTATGTTTGTATGTTGTGTGTGGTATGTATGATCACTGAATTTGGCCTCCAGTGAGATAACAGGGTTATAGCTAGATATCACATTTCTTAAAGGCAGCTGTCCATTTGTGCCCAAGAGGGCTGGGCTTGGACTATGCCGTAAGGTCCCAGGCTTCTCAGACCTATGAGGAAATATCACCTTTTTGGGAGGCTGAAAATAGCAGGCACTACCTTAATGTTGCATATTTCTGCCTTTGAGGGAGAGTACTGGAAACTTTGACTCTGTCTCTTGGTATCTTGATATTTTATCTCATTGCTTATTTTAAAGAAATTTATTCTGGGCCCTGCCTGGAAAAGGGAGTCATTGGGGCTGCTGTTAGCCATATTGCTTTTGTGCAATTTGGGAAATGGAAGCTCCTCTGGGTAGATACAGTCCTTGCCAGGGCTCATAGCTTGGCAAGTACTCCTTGCCCTGAGTCCTTGGCCGGGCACTTTTGTACAGTGAACAACCTGCACAACCACACATGGCAGCCCTAGACATCACCCTTGATGTTGACAGGGGGAAATGTCACATCTCTCTGAAAGTTTCTAGTACATCTGACATTCTTGTAATTTGTACACTACGATGTAAATTTACCATATAAGACGGCGCTAGTTTCATATTTCTTTTGATAACACCCAAATCCTCCTAACATACCCCCTTCTGGACTCCTGTCAGTCACGAATGTAACCTAGCCTCCATAATACCATGGGAGGAAACTGTCTGCAATGCAAATGAGTTACAAGACCTCTGCTGCTCAAATTATCCCAGGGCTTTAATGGATCGAGTCTAAGCCCCTTCACGTCAGTCAAGGCCCACACTAGCTACCGCCCACCTGCCCAGCCTCCTTGCCATCGGTCCCTCTGGTCTCTTGAATTCCAAACGACCTATTCCAAACAAAGTCAAATTCTTTGCCACCTCTCTGACTTTGTACGCTCTTCACTTTCTATAAGAATCCCTTTCCCCATTCTCTGAAAAGTCCTGTCCAAAAACTCAGGTCAAATTTCACCTTGTTAATGACTATTTCCCCAAGATGTAGCCGTTATCTCCTTTCCTCCATGTTTCCATTGTACGGTGTGTATTTCCCTCCGCTTATAAAATTTCTGTTTACACATCTGCCTTTCCCACTAGACTACTCTCTCCCTGGCTACTTGGTACATTTTATCTAGGCCACTTTTTTAAGTGGGAGTAATAAAAATTAAGGATCGACTCTTAAGAAAATGAAAGTTCTAGTATGTTTTCTTCATCAAATTTGATTCTGCATGTGAGATTAAAAAGCAGGAGACATTTTAGAAACACTATCATTATATTTAACTAAAAATTAGATGAATTGAAAAAATATTTTTAAAAGGAAACACAAAAATGTCAAGTCATTGGCAAGATTATGTGACATGGAGGTGATTTTTTCTTTGTCATGTATTTCGATTTTTCTGAATGTAATTATATTACTTTTAAAATAAAAAAACATGTTTTAAAAATAGCTACATATAGGTATATATTTATATTACATAATAATTTATTTAACTTCTTTAAATGTATTAAAGAAATCTTAGACTATTTTTATTTAAGCAATTGCAGTTTAACTGGTCCCACTGAGGGTAGTTTCTGAAAGTAATTTTGAAACAAAGGATGAAGAGGTTAATCCTCTATATTTTTTCCAAGCGATTGTTTCCCCTTGCAAGTCTGTCCCAGGTGGGATTAATGCACCTACAAATTACATTATTAGTACATCAGTGAAAGCCATAGGCTCTGGATTTAAAATTCTGGCTCCATCATTCATTCACTATGTGGCCCTGAACCTTCACGGTTGTCCCTACCCCTTCCTGGGCCTCAATTCCCTCATCTTTAGAATGGGGATAACGTAATAGCAGTTGCTAGAATCAAATCAGAAAATACACATGAATTGTTTGACAAACTGCTTTCACTAGAAGTATTAACATCACCATCACCATCTAGAGACGGAGAAGTTGAGACCTTAAAAGAATCCCAGTGTCTTGGGACTCTGATTTGTTATATGGCCATGATGCCCCCAACTGTTCAGCTATATTTATACTCATTACATTTTCTGTATCCCTGCAGCCATTTTGAAAGGCCTCCCACTGACTAAATTAGAGGTAATTTGAGCAACTTTTGTGGAATATAACATACTAAAAAAAAAAAAATCCAGGTACCCACTATGTATTATAGTTGTATAGAAGAATGTCCTTATTTTTTGGAGATGCATACTGAAGTAGTGAGGGGTGAAGTGTCATGATTTCTGCAACCTACTGTTAAACGGTTCATCCAAAAAAAAGAAAAAATCGAACATAAAGGAACATATAAAGAGAAATAAAGCAAAGAAGGCAACAGGTTATCAATTGGTTAATCTAAATAAAGGGCACGTGGGTGTTCAGCATACTTTTTTAACTTGTCTGTATCTTAGAAGAATTTCAAAAAGATAGGAGGAAAAAAGACAAGATCAGAAAATAAACTGAACATCAAAAGTTATGACTGAGAGCCAAAGCAGAGAATTCCAAAGGACCCATTATCTTTCTTTTTTCTTTCTCTTACTATTTAAAAAAGAATTAATGTGTGAAATACATGCAAATGATGCCTTTATGCATGTCTAGAGAAATATAAGGAAGGATGGTCAAAATATCAGTGACAATAATCTCTAGCTAGTAGGATGTCAGGTGATTTTCATTTCCCACTAACACTTTATGTATTGTTTGAAATACCCAGAAAAACCGTATGTCACGTACATGTAAATCGGGAAAAAAAAGGAAAGCTATTTTTGGCTTTAAAAAAATTAACCATATTTACAAGATCTCCCGACGTTTTTTGCAACTTCCTATAAATCTATAATTATTACAAAATAAAGTTTTAAAAATTGATCTACCAATATTTATATCCTGATTTTAAAAGGATGATAACTATGACCAATATATCAGGCTTTTTTTTAAAAGCCCTGCAAATGCCTAATGTTCATCAAATATTTATTCCAGTCTCACTTAGGTTTTAAAATAAAAAATCTTCAAATATAAAGTCATGTTCTTAGGAATATGATGTTTTAATCTTAATTTTTTAAAGGCATAGGGCAAAGAAGTGGCAGAGGGTGGGACTCCCTAGGAATATGACAAAATTCCTCTACTGATCGTGGAGAAATGAGCCCACCGGCACTTCCCAGGCACCACCTGAATCAACACAAACACACGGATGGCACAGGGGCTCAAGGCTCCCAGGCAGGCATGATGCATTCCCTTCTCAACCACAGAACCACTTTCCTTTTACCTAAGATCTCTGCCCCACGCTGAGACCTCACAGAAGATAAAAATACTCCTCTACCATTCCTTTTATTAAAAATATATGTAACAAGACATAATAATTTTGGAAGGTCTTCTCAAAGGCCTCTGTAATAGCTTCGGGCTTCACAATGAGACGTGTTCTGCTGCATCAGTTACATTAACTAAACGCAATGGCTCTAAAATATGAACAAAGGTAGTTAGGCTGCTGGTAAAGACAAGACAATGGCAATCAACACTCGATGGCTAGAAGACAAGAAAGGAAAGGGCAGAACAGCCTGGCAGCAGCTGCAGCTGCCGCAAACAGCCGGATTACTTAATCAGGGGTAGGGGTGCACACAAGATCTTGAAAGCAGACATAGAGACTGCATAGCACAAAATTCAGGTTTTGGACCCAAAGTTGTCATGGCTAAAGGAGGCAATTTGGTCCAGAGCGATGATGGAATAGAGACAGGCACCTGCTGGAGAGCAGCCTCTTCCTTCGATTTGTGTCCCTCAGTGACACACTTCAAATGCTGACCGCCAACACCAAGCTGAACAATCTTTCGAATCTGATTCAATGCCGTTAGATGAGTCAAGCCATCTGTTCTTACTGCTATTTTCTCCTCCATCACTGGCTTAGAAAGTCCTGAATAATCTCCCAGCTTCTCTCTCCAGACTCACCCTTGCATTCCAGTTCCTAGCCATAAAGACCCCATGCCCTCCCAGGTCTCCCCAGTACCCAAGTCCAGATTCGGTGCCATCATATTGTCAGGCTCCATTACAGCACTTACCAAGCTGAGAGCATGTCAATCATCTCATCCCAGCGCTGCCTTCGGAAGATCACTGCTGAGCCCATCCCCTTTCCAGTAGAGAAAGTGGCTCAGAAAGCACAAGCCATGGGGCATCAGGAGTTGGAGGGGTAATATCGTTATCAGGAGAGCCAAAAGCTTGGCTGGGTGAGGAGTCCTCCCCTACCAACCTCCCTGCTCCTGTGTTTCCAGCCTTCTCCTCCCAATGCTATTTTGTAAGAATGTAAAGGTAAACCCCTCACCAGTGGGAGCCAGTTGGAAGAATGGCAGCAAACGGGAGGGACCACACTGATCTGGGGATGCCTTGGGCTCACCTCCTTCCCTTTCTTCAACACCCTCAGAGGCACACAATCTGTGGCCTGAGCTTTAGCCCTTGCTCAGTACAAACTCCCGTGCAGGGAAGGTGACATCCCAGGTGAAAAAGAGATCTCAAACCAAAATTTCCAGACACTTGAGAAGTACAACCACTGTAAGAGAAGGGCAACTGGATATACACAACATGAAGCAGAATTATTGGGATGGACCCAAAAAAATTAATTAGCATAATAAATGTCCTCTAAGAGATAAAGGAAGAAATTAGTAATACAAATCAAGGGGAAATATTAAGAAGAAAAATATAAGAGCTGAACACCACAGATGAGAGAAATAGCCTAATGGATACAGGAAGAGAACAGAGCAATGCAATGGGAGCTCAGAGAGATAACTTCTCCCAGAAGGAAGAAGAAAAGAATAAAGGGATACATTAAGAGATGCAGAAAATAAAAGCAGAGGTTTCAGTGTCTAGAAAATAGAGAAGAGGAAAGAAGGGGAAAATATATATATTTTGAAGAAAACTGATAATTCCTCAGAATTAAAAAAAGCTAATAAAGACTTTGGATTGAAAAAGTTTACAGAGGACCAAATGAGATACATAAATACCCACACCAGGGCACGTTAGAGTGAAATTTAAGAAAGTCGAGATTAAACGCAAATTCTAAAAGCTTCCAGAGAGAAAAAGAAATAAAAAAGAATCAGATTAACATTAGATTCTTCAATAGCAACATCAATGCAAAAAGACAATGGAGTAATATTTTTTAATTTTTACACCCAAAAAGAAAATATGATGTTTAAATCACTGAAAGAAAAAAACTCTGAACGTAGAATTATCAAATATAAGTGCATAATAAAGATGTTCTCAGGCATGCAAAGCCACTGAAGAGTTGCCACTTAAAGTCTCACTAAAAATATGCATCAAGGAAGTACTCAGATAAAAAAATAAATCCTATAGGCTAGATATATGGGAAATTAGGCTAATCAAATAACTTAGCAAGGTTTGTTGTCCAAAAAAGAATCAAAAGAGAAAAAGAGAGAGAGAGTATTTCCAAAATTCCAGAAGTAAAACATTAGAAAACAGCAACATGACTGAGATGAGGGCTGGGAAAAGAAACACAAGGTTCACATGAACCTGCTCACATATTTGCATCATTAGAGGCAAATACAGAACGTGATACACTTAAGATATAAATAGGAATAAACACAGATTTGGATCTTAAGAGCAATCATTAGAACAACAAAAATAGAATTTGTTTTAATGACAAGAAAAAAGTTTAAGCTATCCATTATAGAGCAGGAAATGAGAAAAAATTAAAAACAAAGTAATAGTAAGGATAAAAGCATTAAATAAAATGTTAGAAATAAACCCCAATAAAACAATAACAACAAGTATAAATGGATTAAACTCACCAATTAGGAACTCTCAGATTGGCTGTAAATAATACATTGTCTACAAGAGACAAATAAACAAAAAATAGAGAATGAGGATGGAGAAAGATATCCTAAGCAAATAGGAGCCAAAAGAAAGCTGGCAAATCAATCTCAATATCTGATAATATAGAATTCGAGGTTAAAAAAAATTCATAAGGGACAGAAATGGCTGCTACATGCTAAAAAAAGAAACAAAATGGTAAAAGATGTGATCTTTCATATTATATTGACTTAATATAACCTTTAATACGTAAATACTTTTACATATAGAAGAACTAACATAATGACAAGAAAATGAGATAAATTAACGAGTACACTTGTATATTTTAATACACTCCTTTCAGAAACTGCTAGAACAGGCAGACAAAAAAGTGAAGCAGTGATATAGAAAGTCTAAACAATATAGTAAAACATGCCTGAGCAAGTAGATAGAGAGCACTCTATACCCGGAGAACACGTAATTATTTTCAAAGTAGCCATGCACTAGGCTCAAGTCAGTAAATGACAAGAATTAATATCATAAAGACTACCTGCTTTACCATAAAATTTTTTTTAATTTAAGAAGTCAAGCTTTTTTTTAAAATGCACATGGCTAGAACTTACATAAGAAAGAAAAACATGAGGGAATTTTTTAAAAAAATACACAGAATTGAATGACAATGAAAACACGACCTGTCAAATTTGTGAAACACAGCTTAAACACTACTTAGAGAAAAAAATGTACCCTTAAATACATTCTTTTCTTCATTCTTTAATGCTGAAATGGGCAACTGTTTCCTGAAAGTCACTCACACAACACAGAGCACTGTGGAAACTCTCACAAAATCTACAGATATCTCCCTGGTGGTCTGCTAGGTGTTCTGCCCCAGGAGTCATGAGAGACAAAATATAAGCCGTCAATAAAAAGAAACCTAAAGGAAAAACCACGTCAGACGATGATATACCCACCTTGATTAATAGCTGCCTAGTAGGCCGACCCAAACGTAACCAAAGTATACTCAGTGTCTGGAAAAAAATAACATGGCCCTGAACCCTACAAAAAGTCCAGGTCCTTTTGATCCCTCACTAAATTGGATGCAAAAATCAATGGACCCTAGGTCAAGTCTGCTAAGTATCTACTAAGGACTAGGCCCTGCTACTTTCATACCCACCCCATCTAGCACCAAGGGCCACTGCTCTCTAACGGATACTGCTGTCATGAGAACAAAACATGTGCACACAAGTACCTGATAGGGTAAGTCAGCCATCCTTAAATAAGTTTCCATTTTCAAACAGAAAGGAGATAAACTGGGAACACCATTGTTAGGTCTTGCAAACTGATGCAAAATAATAGCATCTTTGGAGTCAATCTCTTGCTGTTTCCTGTTAAAACCAAAACAGAAATAAAGAACAACCCATGTGTTATATATTCAGTTATATAGTCAGTTCCCTTAGTTCCTCAGAGATTCCTTTAGCTTCTCAACAAACAAGCAGATCTGTTTGTCATTGGTTCTTACCTTACCCAGAAGCACTTAAGAGTGTGGAAGCTTGGTCAAAATACAAAAGAACCTTACAGACTCTGATTTTACTATGACCCCAATGGCTCAGAAAAGTATGTATCAGTCGCGTTTGGTACCTGTAGCCTATGGACAGCTAGAGCACTGTCTGGACAGGTCTGCCTCTACCCCAACTGGCTATTTTTACCTGCCAGGGACAAGTTGGATGGATAAAAATGATATTCTGCACTTACTACGTGTCAGGCATCGTTCTGAGGGCTTCATAGGTATTATCTCATTTAAGCTTCACAATAACCTTACGAGGTAGGTACTACTGTTATCCATGTTTGTAGATGATGAAACTGAGGCACAGAGGATTAACTTACAACAGTCACAATACTATTAAACAGCAGGACCTGGACTAAATCAGGTAGTCAGAGCCTATGTAATTGACCACTAAGACTGTTCTAGTGGTCTGTTCATCCACAGGACCATGGAATAACAGCGCAGATTTACTCTGCCATGCCCCAAGTCTGCAGGGAATCTGAGACTTTGAGTATTCTGGTCCCTCTTCCAAACTATCCATCCCCGCACCTGGCCTTTCACCTCTGGTGCTGAGGAAGCTAGATTCTGAGCTCTCTCATCCCCTCTACCTTCCCAGAGTCCCCACTTCCACCACACAGCATGAAGCTTATTACCTCTGCCTTTTCTCCTTCTTCTGTCTCAGCCACATATCTGCCTTTTCCTTTGGCTTTTTTTTTTTTTTTTTTTGGATGGGGAAGACTTCCCTAGTACAGTTTTTTAATAGTCACCAAAAGTAGAGCAAATGCTGAATACCAAGTCTGGACACATGCAGTCAAGTCCAAGCCCTGCTTCCTACTGGCCACATTACCCTTGACCCTGCTCTCTCACACAGAAAATGAGGGCAGTATCTATGCTAGAGCATTATCCTGAGAAATAAAATAATATCTGTAAATATTTGGTGAGCTATCAAGCATTCTCTAAGAGCAGTGGACTTTATTCTCAAAGAGATATGATCTTATCTCCTTAAGCTACTAAATCTTAACATTCCACAAAGCCCCTCATACACCACAGGAACCTTCTGCAAATTCCATCATTCGCTAGACCCAACCACTTCCCACTCTTCCCCTTGGCCTTCCCTGAGCCTCTGGTTCCCTCACATCGTTCCTGGTTTAATCCCTCATGTACTTGTACCCAAGCAAGGACAAGCTCTTCATCACATCATGACACAGATGTTCACTTACTGCAGCATCTCCAGTCAATAAAATAAACTCTTTTGGAGAAGTTTACCACCAGAGTGTCCTTTCCACTTAACAAGCGAGCAATTTTTACTATAAAATTGTTTTCTGGCAATTTTTACTATAAAACAAATGTTTTCATTTAGATGAAATATTTGGGAGGTCAGGTGTTAAAATTAAGAAGCTATTTAAACTATGTTCCTAAAAATTGAAAACTGTAAATTTGACAATTAACTGATTTTGTCCAGTCAAATAATTCAAGTCACAGAGTAGTACTGTCATGGAAATTAGCAGGGCAAAAACTTAAGAACTGAAAGGATAGGAGATAAATACAAAATGCCCTGAGCCACTTGATAAATCTAAAACCCCCATTAGAAACAATCTAATTCTAATGGCTAACTCAGGCCATGTCATAATAAGAATGGATGCTAACTATGTAGCAAACACATATGCCAATGACTTTTTATACATAATGCATATTAAATTATTTCAGTAACACTATATAGTGGATACTGTTATTGTTTAAAATTAGTATTATACTGTACTTATATTTTACAGTAGACAAAGAAATGGAAGCTCAGAGAGGTTAATAACTTGCCCAAGGAATATCAATCTAAGATCAAGTTGTTAATAGCTCCAGTTCCCAGGATCTTAAGCACTTCAACTACACCAAAAGACAATTCCTCAATTAATTTTATTAAAACAACCAGTTTGACTCAGACCACTCAAGCCTGAAACTTTCTGATAAAAGTCTATAACTAATGACATCCAACTTTTTTTGAAAGTCCACTATATGCCAAACTATGTGCTAAGTATTTCACATATGTTAATTCATTTAATCAATTCTATGAGGAAGGCTACTATTATCATCCCTATTTTACAGTGAAGAAACTGATAACCAAGTAGCTTACCTCAGATCCAAAGTCACATAGTTAATTAAAAGCACAGTGAATTTGAACCTATTTTGGCCCTGGGACCCTCCTTCCACACATCAGGAACCTTTCTCTAACTTAGGATCAGAGGAGCAGGTGACCTGTTTCCTGAACAGCTATATTTTTTAAAGTGCTCTGATAAGAGAACAGCTTTAGAGCAGCAAGACTAGCCCTACTCTCATGGTGAAGAACATCACAGATGACCATGCCTCTGTGAATGGCTGATGAGCTGTTAGTTTATGAGGATCAGATGACCCATGGGCTGCTGATTCCCTAAGTTTTCCAGGACAGGGTCCCTGCGCCTAAAGTGCAAATGAGCTACCATTAACAAAGTCCTTATTTAGTCATTTAATTTAAAACAATAAATTTCCAAATACCAAATGAAATTAAAACGGCTGCTAGGATACCTTCATTCAGAAAGAGGGAAACAGAAAGTCAGGACTATATTTGTTTAAAAATATTGTGGCGAGGAAAACATGGATAAAATCCAAAATACTCACTTTGGTTATTCTCATTAATGAAACATAAATAATTCTCAACTTTACTTTCCATTCTGGAGACATAGCCATAGATTAAGGTTAAGTCTATGCAGCAGCAAATCCAAGTACAGTGGTGAAGACTAAAATTGCCAGTGAACTCAGATAGCGTAGCCATTTCAAGGTATACTGTCCATCCCATATATTCTGGATTGTTTGTGTTTTGTCTAAACTACAGAGACAATTGAAACTTAGATTTACCTTAAGTGGAAGTCTCTATCATGTAACCTCTGATTCTCAGCTCCCCACCTTCCTCAGTCTTTTTCCCCTATCCATGTGTGCCAGAGGCTGTCAAAAACTCAGGTCCCTGCCATTCGCCTGTCTTCCCTGAACAATGCCCCAATTCTCTACATTTCTGTTCCTCTCCCTCATCAAAATCTATTTCAGACTTAGTACTTTCTAGGAGGCAAGGGTAAAAAGTGCAGGCTCACTTTGTGCTGACACACATTCCCAGATTTGAATTTGGACCCAACTCCTTTTACTATGTGATCATGGGCAAGTTGCTTAACCTCCATGGCCACAATATCCTTACCTATAAAATGGGGATCAAGCACTCAACGCTAGTTGTAAAGGATAAATGCAACCATGTAACTCAAACACTTCTATGCAGACACCCTACTAAGGGCTCAAAAATGGACAGCCATTTTTATTACTTGCATTAAAACAGAGTTTTCCAAATCAACTTAAATATGTCAAGAAACAAAAGTGAATAAACCAAGGATTTAAAATGTCTCAATCTAAAGTATCCAGGTAGTCCCGGACGTGGGGAAGGGCACATCTGTGGGCAGAGGGCTCTCAGTCCAGTGACCACACCTATCAGGGTGTGGCCTGCTCACAGGATGAGCTTTGAGATCCTTGTTATTTCTGCAAGGTCATTTAAGCAAGGTTTAGACTCAGTCCTGTGTAGTTGAGCCTTCAATCCCTCCACTAAGTGTACAACTGGTGAGAAGCCACATAGTTTGGGATCTTGAAAAGGTTTTGGACTGGGATATAATTGAGAAACAACAGGGTTACCATTTAAATTACTGCACAAATGTTTTAGGTATCATATAGCTTGAAATGGAGTTCCAAAAGTAGCAAAAATATAAAATGATCTAGAGAATTTCACTTTAAAATTATTTGATTCAACTAAAATCAAGGACACTGTGCGAAGTGAGAGCATTCAATGTATAATAAACTCAAAATAAAACTTCTCGATT
The DNA here is from genome assembly GCA_003508835.1 of Eonycteris spelaea. NCBI lineage: Eukaryota > Metazoa > Chordata > Mammalia > Chiroptera > Pteropodidae > Eonycteris > Eonycteris spelaea. The sequence goes on along the minus strand of PUFA01000018.1, from coordinate 13,023,827 downwards.
ATGGCTAAATAATATGAAAGCCAGTACATTTCTCCAGACCCAAATGATTTCCCACCTCTCATAATATACACAGTACCTAAGTTAGCCCCTCACAATGTCCTCCTGGAATCCCTGCAGGCCTCCTAAAGGTCACCTATCACTGTCTTTGTTTACAACCTATTGTGTAAGATTCCCCCACTGGCAAAAGGCAATGTGGACACAGTTCTCACTATTTAAAATATACTGGCCAAGAGGAACATTCTAAGCCATTGAAAACTGCCTGCTTTTGGCCATCTCCCAGTGACAGAGGGCTCAAAGGCAGAGAAATTTTAACCACAAATTAACGTATCAATTAGCCAAAGGACCATCTCAATAGCCTATAGTATCACCCTACTCAAACAAAGATCTCGGTCAGGCAGGATGTACCAACCGCAGGGGCCTCCATTTTCTGGTATTTCCAAGTCAATCCTGTAAACATTCTGCGGCAGGCAGCAGATGCAACGGTTCATAGCACCGGGTGACTCCTGTGTTCAACATGCTCATCTGGTGTTAGTTCCGTCCTCAGACCTCCTACTGCTCACACAACAAAGGCACTTAAACTGGAGATGGTGCTTAGCTTTAAATACCAGACTACCAGATAACCAGGTTAAGGCCGCATGAAAACTGCACACTACACTCGGCCATACATCTTTAACAGGGACCCAGAGGTCTCTCTAGATTTTGCAGTTTCAGCCTTTTGATGATGTTCAACATTTGGGGAGGGAATGTGAAAAACTAACCTTTAAGTAAAAGATAAGGTTAGGAGGTAATATTCCAACATTATTACCTAAAAACAAATAAGGCATTTCATAAAAGTGTTACTTAGTATATCTAAAGGGCCTAATTCTATTGTTGCAAACATATTGCACATAGGACCTTCCTAGGGGCATTTCATAACAATGCTATTTTGCTCCATTACAACCCAGAGACTTTTCGCTTTCAGCACCAAAAGACTGGGAAACAAATGTTTTTCTCTCGTAGTACCAGTTTAATTCTCCTGTCAACTCTAAACTACCCCTCACGGCCAGGTGACCACAGACTGCCTCGGGGGAAAGGTAAGGACAGACTCTGGGCATTTGAGCGGCGTGACCCCTCGCGCCAGCCCTGCCCTGGCCAGGTGCCCCTCCGGCGCCCCTGCGCGGGGCCCTCTCTCCGGCTCACCTAATGACCAGGAGTTCGTGGAGCAGATACGCAGCTGCGGCCAGCAAAGCTCCCCCGGTCAAGTAAAGTGTTTTCTTCCACCAGGGATCGGAGCCCAGCCCTGCCATGATCCCACCGTAATCCTGCAAAGGGAAAGCGATGATGTCCCCATAAAAGGAGAAGGGCTCCTCGGACCCGGCCCACCAGCCGAAGAAGGAGACGCTCTGGTTCCAGCTCAAATCCACCACGCACGGCCTGGACGAGGCAAAACCAACCCCCCAGTGCATGCTGCGCGGCTGGCTGCGGGCGCCCCTCCCAGGGCCCGCGCCGCCCGCATGGGCAGAGGCCGGCGCGGCCGGGCGCGGGCTCAGCTGCGCGCTGGGGGCGCGGGCGGCGCGGGCGGCTGCGACCGAGGCAGAGGCGGGCGGCGGCGGCGGCGCGGACGAGGAGGAGGCGGAGGAGGAGGAAGGGCGCGGGCCGCGGGCGGCGGGCCTGGCCGGCGGGGCCCCAGAGCCCTGGGTGGCAGCGGCAGCGGCAGCCGCCGGCTGCCCCCGCAGCGGCCTCTCCGCGCCTCTCTTTGTGTCGGCGCCTGGAGAAGGCCGCGTGATGTCATTGCTCCCCGGGGCAGAGAAACAGAGGCGGGATAAAGTCACCTACCCCGCGCCCTGCCCCCGCCCCGCATCTCCGCGGTCCGGCGGCCTCCGCCCCGGCCGAAGCCGCAGAGCTGGGGCGCGCCGGGCGGGCTCCGCGCCTCCAGGCGGCACGGCCGGGAAAGGCTCCGCGCGCTGGGGCAGGGCTGCGGAGTGGCTGAAAATGCGGCTCCGCCGGGAGGAAACTGCAGTCAGGGCCCGGATCTGGGTCCCCCCAACCCGCGGCCCGCCCTCCGCCTTCGCTCCAGCCCCTCCCGCAGGCCCGAGAGGGGAGAGCGCGCAGGACTCACCTGGGCCGCGCGGAGCTGCGGGAAACGCCCCCCGGCGGGGCTGGAACCAGGACCCGGATCAAGGTCGAGAATTAGACGGTTTTGGCCATCAGCAAAACACTGTGTCTGCATAACTTGTAAAAACACTCTCATTACATTGCACAAATACTCAGGTCGTGGCCACGTGCTTACGAAGAAGAGATGTCTGGTGTGACAAATAAAAATGTACCCAAGATTTTCCCTCTGACAAACCCAGCTCAAGTCTTTCCCCTTTGAAATCATTATCAGGGAACTCGCTGATGTGGGGTGTTTTGTTTTTCTTTTCCTTTTCGATGCAGAAAATATGTCAAACTGTGTGCGTGTTGTTTTTTTCCTTTAACTTCATTTTTTTAAGTTTGTAAGTTCAAAAATAAGACTGCATTCCGTGGAAGTTTATAAGGTACACACAGATTTTAGCAAGAGCATGGATAAAATTGGAGGAACTGAAAAGAATTCAAGTAGGGGATTTATCACTCTTAAGGTGAAAAGATGAATTTAGGAACCCTCCAGGCTTTTGCATGAGGGAGCAGAAATTTAAGTGAAGGGGTCTTGCCTTTCCTTTCTCCTTCCCCTACCACACCAACCCTTAAAATACGCAGCGAGTGTGGTCATATCGTTAAAATATAAGCCCTCACAATGAAGGGAGGGAATAGCCAGTCTGATGCCCAAACACCAGCAGTAATGGGTTCCAACACGGCTGTATGTGTTTGTATATGTGACCTCTCTGGAAGAAGCAGTGTGTGATTGTAAGCAAAGCTTCCATAAGCAGGCGGCAAAGAGTGGAACTCAAGGGCCTGCTAGAGAGACAGAGGTGGTCACCAGACTGCCTTCCAGGGAGAAGACCAGAAGACTCCAGGGCCTTGTCCATACAAGACATACTGGACAAGTTTGGGATCAGAACAGAAATGCTCTCTGAGAGGGGACAAAGAGGGCTGGCACCAGTGCTTCTCCACTCTTCTTCTATGTCCTTCCCACATCACACTCAGCCTTTTGCTCTCATAAAGTGTTGAGCCAATATTTAAAGAATATCAGATTGAAATTTGGTAACCGAATGATTTGCCTGAGTGTGTATGTAGGTCCAGCCATAAGGATGAGCATAAATCACTTTGAGTGGGAGAGTAGAAAAGGCAAAGGGAGAATCCATAGTGGCACATCCTGCGCCCAGAAAACAAATTAAAAACCAGGCGAAGGCTAATTTTTGATCCCAGAGAGCAGCTGACCGCCTTTCACTCTCCTAAGTGCTCTGGCAGGCAGACCTGCCCCAGCTGGTGGTCCACTGCTGCTTCCTGGGAGTATCCGATAATCATTGAGCATTATCTGGTCTTTGGTTCAAATTTTCAGAGACACCCTACAGTGAACTCCTGTAAGATGCAGGTGTAGGTAAAATAAAATCCCAAGAGAGAAGCTAAAATATAATCTTAATCTGATGCAGATTAATGTTCAGTTTTTAGACCCAAGGCATGGAAGGAAGATTATTAGAACTCAGGTCTGTATAAAGGTGAAAGGGGGCAGAGTAGTCTTTGAGGAGTCAACGGACCTAAGGGTTGAGCAAAACTTTGGTACGAGAATGTCAAAACAAAGCTGTGAGAAACAAGGAAAACAGCTACAGCTGTAACTGCAAAGCAGCAGTGCAAGTCTTAGCCAGGTCTTCATTCAAGATCGGACATCCCTACGTGGAAAGGCTGCGGCATGAAGGGGTGCAATGCAGCCACAGAGAGAAGTAAGGCTGCGGCTAAGGGGCAGACTGAGCTCCAGAAGAGTGGCGGTGGTTAATTAACAGCCAGAGGGGAACTGAACAGAACTGGTTTAGCAGAGGAGCTGAGGAGACTCTTCAAAGAAAGGCTTCTCAGAATGAATCCCAGATTCCAGGCTCAATCCCCTGGATTCTTGCACAGTGTGTAGGACCCTGCCCTGCAGGGTGAAGTATAGGGAGCTGAGCATGTCTGCCATCCAAGTCCCCATCTGGGGTCTTTCAGCTGATGAAATGGAATGAAGACCTTGGGATCCAGAGAGGACATCTTTGTCCACCCCTCCCACTGACACCACCAACTCTGATGGCTTTGGTGTCATGACCATGGACATTAACTACAAGCTAGAAACATGTTATTTTTTTTCTCAAGCATTTTGGTTTAATAAATTTAACAGAGGTGTTACAAGGCAAAAAAAAAAAAAAGGGAAGATACTAATATATTTTGGACATCTGCCTGCCTAGCAATATTTTTTTTTCAGTAACTTTTCAAAACAACATGTATTAGATGAGTATTGTCATCCTTACTTTATAAATGAGGAAACTGAGGCTCAGAGAGGTAAAGGTCACTTCCTAGAGCTAGAGAATGATAGTGCCAGGGTTCAAACACACTGTGCCACACACTAGCAGCCCTTTGGGATTTTAACCACCTACGATGTTTTTCACACCAAGTACCAGTGCTGGGGCGCTGTCCATGGTATTCTTCTTTACATTATTCAATTCTGAACTATGTCTAAATCTATTGGCTGCAAGGCTTCAAATGCCTACCAGTTATACTGTCACCTTTCGAGAAAGGTGGATTCAGCCAGTTCCTTAAACAGATATTGCTATGTCTGTGTCACGTGACTCTGAAGCTTGGCCTTGATGATATGACAAAGGACAACTAAATCAATGCTGATCAAGTGAGCAGCAATTGGATCTGTGCTTCTCAAACATTACTGTGCTTGTGAATCACTGAGGACCTTTTTAACATACAAATTCTGACTCAGACGCTCTGAGTTGGGGTGTGAGATTCCACATTTCTAACACACTTCCAGGTGAGACCAGACTTCACTTTGATTAACAATAGTCTAGACCACTGGCTTATGGGGAGGATCAAAGACTCTACCCAAAGAGACTCCCTCAGGTTGGATGGTTCTTAATGAACAATCAAGTCATTGTTCTTGATAAGTTTAGACACCAGACATACAGATAAAAGGGTTGGCTCAACAGTAGAATCACACATGGAAAGAAAACAAATCAAGATTCAAGAAGAGCAATTAGGACAGCAATGCATAGTCCTTCTGAGAGCTCTTAGTCCAAGCGCTAGGAGCTGAAGAAGGAAGTCACAGGCAGGAGAGATGGGATGGGGAGGGGGTAAAGGAGAGGAGAGAGAAAGGACAGAGAATCCTGGGAGATTAGTGACATCATAGCTCCTGTATCAGGTGCCAACACAAAGAGCATAAACAAATAAACACAATGCTTTATAAATTTCCTTGATCTTGAAAAATTTTTTCACAAGAATGTACTTCATGTTTCAAGATATAACTGAAGAGATTTAAGACCTTGCCACTGTGGTAATAAGTGGATGTGATGTTGACACTATTGCTGGTTGTACATAATGAAATTTAAGATGTTTTGTACTAAAATATCTCAATAGTATTCAAAAATAAACAATTTACTTGATAATGTTATCCTAAATTTTATTGTAAAGTTTCTGCTTTCTTAGCTTGACTTGTAGAGAAGAGATCTACTATTACCCTACCCAGGTGTCCTGAATCCTAATTAATATTATAGCTGGAAGCCAGTATGTCACCGTAAGGTAACTTTGCTTATCTACTTTCTGATCCATTGGACTTGTGCATTTTATAAACCAGAAAATACTTTCTACAAGACTGGCTTGATACTAAGAAAGGTTATGCAAATAATAACCAGGCTCAAGTGAGTGAGGGGCAATTAAGAAGGTGTGTCATGAGAAGGGACATTTTGAGCTTGGGCGGTATATTAGTTTGCTAGGCCTGTCATAACAAAGTGCCACAGACTGGGTGGCTTAACATAAATCTCACAGTTCCGGAGGTTAGAAATCTGTGATCAAGGTGTTGGCAGTGTTGATCTTTTCCGAGGCCCCTTTCCCTGGCTTGTTGATGACCATCTTTTCCCTGTGTCTTTACATGATCTTTTTTCTTTTTTTCTGTGTCCTAATCTCCTCTTCTTATAAGAGCACTAATCATATTGATTTAGGGCTATCCTGATAACCTCTTTTTACCTTAACTACCCTTTTAAAGGCCCTATCTCCAAATATAGTCACATTTTGAGGTACTGCGGTTTAGGGCTTCAACATATGGATTTTAGGGAGACACATTTCAGCCCAAAACAGACAGCCTATGGAATCCTAAGTGGAGAGGGCCAGTGGCAACTGGATGTGTGAGTTTGGAGAGAAAAAAAAATATGGACCTGGAATTGAGATGGCTGGGGGTCATTAATGGCAAAGGAGTAGACATAAAACGTGAGGGTTAATGATATCTGTGAGGAGAGAAGGGCTAAGGTCAGAACACCCAAAATACTAGATTTAGAGGATGACCAAAGGACGGGAGGCTCATCCAGGGAACTGAAAGGGAGAGGAAGCCAGGGGGCAAGCCACACAGGTGTTGGGGCAGCAGAAGCCAAGGGAAGGAGATGGTGGTTCAGGACCATGCGAGGTAGGACCAATAGTGTTATATATTCCCCCAAAGTCAAGTAAAATCAATGTAGCCAGAAGGATGGATGTTGCTGATGTTGGTGGATGAGCTCCTTCAAGTGTCAAGGGGGCAGAAGCTAGGCTTGAAAAATGAAGGGCTGGATGGTAAGAGCAGATAATACCTCCAACAAATTTGGCCGTGAAAGAGGAAAGCAAGGGTGATAGAGGGGGGAAGAAATATTTTTCAATTATTTTAAAAAAGAGACTATGAATTTTATTTTTAATATCAATACATGAACACATACAAAATTCAAAAGCTATAGAGAAGAAGGCATTGAAAAGTAAATCCCTATGCTGCTATTCTCCCCTTGCCTCCAGATATACTCTGACTCTTCCCCACCCTGCTCCTTGTCTGAGGCTGACCTGCATAAAGGACACTTATATGAAGGACATTAGTGACATCCTTGCACTGAAATTTCCTTCACGGAGTTTACCTTAGGTGGAGATTGGAGGACAGGAGGAGGGTAAGGAAGGGATGATTAACCCTTGGCATATTTTCCTGCAGAGTCTCCCTAGGCCATGGCTCCTATCAGGGAGCTCTTCTTCCACACTGCTACCCTCTTACTTTCAGAAACTCAGTGCACACATTTCTCCTTCTGCAGAAGCAGGATGGGCGGTAATGGCTTCCTGCCCTGGGGCTCTGCACTTTTGTAAATAGTCCTTTTATTAAATGCTCCTCAAAATAGCCAGTTCAGCTTCCTGCTGGGACTCTAAGGGACACAGTCTCCCTCCCAACTCTGTTCCCCAGTTGCCCTCCCCAGAGACAAATACAGAGACAAATACAGCTTCTGTGTTTACTCCCAGAGATATTCTATGCCTTATAAAAGCATTTCTTACATATACATGTACATGTATACATGTACAAATATATTTCTTTAAATTATTTTTATACAAATTGTGTCATTTAACTGCCTATCCTGTACCTTACTTTCTTTTCTTTTTTGTCTTAAACATAGACTTTCCAAACTTCCTTATTCTTTCCTTCTTTTTTTAATAGCAGCACAGAATATTGCAGAAGTAAATAAATAAATAAATATACATATATGCGTATATATTTCTAGAAGGATTTCTGGGTCAAAAGAGATGTGAACTGTAATTGTGATACATACTGCGATGTTGTCAATGGTTTTGAAAGTGTTTCCTTATTCATACCTTTACCACACATTCTCTTCAAATGTTTTCATCTTTTCTAATATGGTGAGAAAGTAGTGTCTCATTCTAGTTTTAAATTTGTATTTCTCTTATTATGTGAGGTTGAGTACATTTTTTTGAAAGATGGATTTGTACTGACTTTTTTGCAAACTCTTCATTTTTCTTACTGGGTTATTGGTAATTTCTATTGATTTTTTTTTTTGAGCTCCTAAGTGAGAAAAACAATTCTTTGTCTGTAAATTGTTTTGCAAATATTTTCCCCAGCTTGTTATTTTTAAATTTTTTCTTCTTTGGATTCTTGGTTTTCCTATCATAGAATTAGAGGGGCCGCTTCCTCTGAGTGGGATGCTCCAATCCATGAATTTAGATGTTCTTAGATGACCCAAGTGCTGGATGTAACCATGAAGATTAAAGCCTCTAGAGACAAGGTCTTGTTGCTGATGAGGTAGGATACAAACCATCCACAATGGAGTTACTCAGAAAGATGGCAGGACGTAGGGAGGGGAAGAAGAACAAGCACCTGTGGTTGAGGGGGTGACCAGAAGGGGGCTTTGGCTACCGAGGAGAAGTAGAGGACAGGAGAGCTGGACTAGAGACTTGAAGAGGCGAGAGCTTTTACGCAAAAGTAATGCCAGTGAGTGAAGAGGGTATGAACCCCCTCAGCCAACTCTGAGGTTCATAGAAAATGTGAAACTGCCTTTCAAACTGGCTCTCTCAGAGGAGAGCCCTGTTTCATTAAGGTAGAAAATAAAGGAAACTTCAATAAAGACTTGAGAATTAGGATAATTAGTAAATCATAAACGGGACTTATAGAGACTAAAGTTAGGGAAGATGAATTCAGGAAACAGCCTGTTGAAATAAGAAACATCCAAAACTGTAGAGAATTTTTATGAGTTCATTTGAGCCAAACTGATAACATATGCTGGGGAGCAAGATCTCATATGCTCCAGAGAATAACAGTTTTGCAGTTTCTTGTATGCATTAATGCATTCAATAAGAGGACAGAAGGAAGATTATTGAAAGGTGAGAGATAGCAAGGCAGGAATTGAATTACAGCACACTTAACAAGATTAAGTGCTCTCTTGAGGGTGGTTCCAATTTATTCCAAAGGTGTGTTAACCTAAATGCACAGAAACAATGGACAGGGTGGGCTTAAGGTAAAGATAAACCTTTTGCTAAAGAAATTAAAGGCCTAGGGCATGACTACCCATCATGCCCTGCCCAGTTAGGAACTTATAATCAGATCACCCTGTGAGGTTACTTTCACAGAACCTACTTTTTTTTTTTTTTTTTTTTGTGGTTCACAAGTTTCAGGGAGAGATTATAGGAAAGAACTGGTATAGTATGTGTCAAAATGATGGGTGATGAATGGGGATAGCAGAGATGCTTATCAGGCTACAAAAAACATCAAAAGCATTTGGCCCCAGGAGGTCCCTGGAGTGCCTGTTACCTGGGCCTGAACTGACTGATCTCAGAGGAAGATGTCATCTCAGGAGCATAGAGAGATTTACCTCTACAAGAGTTAGTTTCAGTCTCTATAGATTGGTTCTCAGGGAAAGCTCTCGGTGCAAAACTGCCATATCTGTGGGTGCTCAGACAGCAGAAGCCTGAGGGGGCAAAGGTCTAGTCATGGTGTGGGTTTGGGTACCACCTGGAAGTGTGTGTAAGGGTGGGTGAGAGTTAGGGTGGGGATAGGAGCTGCCTGGATAGCCCACAGCACTATGACCATTCCCTAAGGCTCTTTGATAATAACATTATGGTTGAGTATCTCTCATCCTTCCATCCAGCCAGCCAGCCAGCCAGCCATCCACCTATTAATCTAACTACTTACCTCTATTTGAAATCAGCAATCCTTTCATATGAGTTCAAATTCTTTAAACAATGCATAAATGTTTGTTAATTAATCCAGACTAGCTTTCTACCATCCCATCCTGACAAAACTAAGTCTAAAAACAGAATCCCAGAATGTCTTTCCGATTCAATATCAAAAGAATGACCAAAAAGAGGCCATTTAAATCATGTCCCAGTTTGGGGCTTTCACAACTTTTGACAGCCCTCATGTTCACTTTTACAAAATATATGCAGAAGAGTGAGTAACCGTATTTTCCTTTGCCTGACATGCTCTGTCAGGCAAAGACCGTATTTCTCCCACAGTAGCATTTTAGTGTAGTCATTTGTAACCTTTTTTTGGAGGGGTTGGGGGTAGTCAGAGGCAGGGATTGGGGGGTTGGCATAAACCCTTTTGAGACTCTGAGGACATTCTCGACAGAAAAATACACACGTACAATTTTGCTCCCTATTTTGGAATCCCGTCTGTATACCCCAGACACAGGGCCTGCTTTACAGTCAGGAAAAACCAATGAAGGTCTTATGTGATGTTAGTGAGTTCTATGTCCATTAGGTCCTGTCTGTCAACAAGAAACAAGGATTCAAAGCTAATGAAGTGGAAACTTCTGGTGTCCATATTTACCTTGTAACTCTTCCACCCCCATTCCTAGCTCTGCCCACATCATCTTGTGAACATATTTCTTTCTTTGAGTCCAACTGGTGCCTTTTAGCTTCTAGACAGTGGCTCATTTATATGGGTTGCATCCTTTTCTTGCTGGGATACAAGAGGATCATTGATCTCACAATAAATTCTTTTGCTTGATTTTCATGCGAACCGTCAGTGTCGGGATGTTTTTTGACTGGGAAGGTTTGCATGTCATTTGCATCTCATTAGAAATAGTGAAATAAGAATTTCCCTTCTAATAAAGGCACATTGTAAGTTAATAAAAGCAATTATGTTTTGGCTGCACTAACACATAATTCATTGGGTCTTGTTTCCATCTTTATTTCTACATCGACATTTTCTTAGGCTTCTTAGATTTTTGGACCTACCTCTGTAAACCTAAAATGATGCAAATATGTTTTATGGAATTGCAGGGACTTCACCCATCCAGGTTTAAAAAACATTTCTCATAAGCATGACTTGAGCCCGTGTCTGGTTACTGAGCAATGAAGCTCTAAGACAACTGAGGCAAAGAACCCAGATCCTGAACTTCGTGAAGCTCTGATTTGCTTTCGGAGCGGCTACCTTGCAAACAGACAATTCAAGGATGTGATAATAATCCAGTGTATGGGGTTATGATACTACTATGACCATATGATGGCACAGACACTAGGTACAAGCGTAAAAGTGGAGAAGCGCGCAAGCTCAGGAATCAGACCGCCTGTGCTCAAAACCAAGCTGCGTTTTACTAGTGCTGGGGGAAGGCAAGAGCCCTAAAAGTTAAATGAAGCTATATTCAGAGACTGCAATATGCTGATCAGCCCTAGAGCCGGACCCTGAGGAAACCTGCAAGACAAAGGAAGATTTCTGCTGGGATTGCTAACAAACCACTTACCCATACTATGAAGGGAAAACGGGAAAACAGAGTCTTTATGTCTCATCCTACGCAAAATAAAATCCTTCATTCCCCGTGACTAAAACCATGTATCAAAGGATAGAAATTGCCAGCAGGCAGGCTTTTCACACTGCATGTTCCTACCTTTTCATGCTGCGTGTTCTTATCCTTTCACACTGTGTGCCCATACCATCAAAGGAAAATGAGTAAACAAAGGCTTTAAACTGTAATTCGTAGAAACTAAGAATTATATATAAAGTGAATTCCTTAAACACTTGGGGCTTCTTGTTTGTGTTTCTTGTCTTGACTTTTCTTCTTGCCTTTGCTTTTTCTGTCTTGGTCTTTTCTCCATCCTTCTTAAAAAAACTTTCTGTTTAACTCTGGTGTATGTTTGAAATCTTTCCTATGCTCAGTCAAGAACCCTCTTCCTCTGGGTGCAGGGCTTGAGCTCCTCCCAACTCGCGAGAATTTGCCCTGTCCCGCATCATTACTAGTTGTGTTATGCTGAAAATATTTAACATCTCTGTGAAATGGAGTGAAAAGTAGTCCTTACCTCACAGGGCTGTTGTGTGGGTTCAATGAGATAATGCATGCAGAGCATCTAGCATAGGGCCTGCTACTCTGTAAACACAAAGGATTACCAGTTTCTATATTATTATGAATTAAAAATATATATATATATATATGAGGTAGAATTTTACATTAATTGATGCAGAATTTCTTTTCTAGGCCAATTTAGTAGTACAATTTTACTAACATTTTATTTTGAAAATTTTCAAACTTACAGAAAAGTTGAAGGAATAAAACAATGAACTATGCACCCTTCATTTAAATTCACCAATTAACATGCTGCTACATTTACTTTCTCTATTTATACGTAAGCAACACACTTCCAGAAACCTAAATACAGTTCTTCTTGATTTTCTAAAAAGTATTTAATATATTTGTCTTAATCCAAATATTCCCATTTTCCCCTTATCTTTTTCTAATGTGGCCTATTTTCATTTTTTTCACAGTTATATTTGATTTTCTTTTCTTTTTCTTTTATCATTGCTTTTTACTTTTTATCTTTTTATTAGATTTGACATTAAATATTTTATATTAGTTTTTATAACATTTTTATATTAGTTTCAGGTGTACAGCATAGTGGTTAGACATTTTATATAACTTACAAAGTTATCCTGCTTGATTACTCTAGTACCCACCTGGTGCTACACATAGTCATTACAATATTGTTGACTGTGTTCCCTATGCTGTACTTTAAATCCCCATGACTATTCCATAACTACCAATTTTTACTTCTTAATCCCTTCACCTTTCTCCCCAATTCGCAATCAACCACCCCTCTGGTGATCCCTAGTTTGTTCTCTGTATCCGAGTCTGTTTTCATTTTGCTTGCTCATTCATTTTGTTCCTTAGATTCCACATATAAGTGGGATCATATGGTATTTGTCTTTCTCTGACTTATTTCACTCGGCATAATACCCTCTAGGTTCACCCATGTTGAAGATGGTAAGATGTAATTTTTTATGGCCAAGTAATATTCCATTGTACATATGTACCACAACTTCTTTATGCAATCGTCTATTGTTGGCACTTCCATATCTTGGCTAGTGTAAATAGCGCTGCAGTGAACATAGGGGCATGTATGTCTTTTTGAATTAGTGTGTCATTTTTTAAACCCATTGAGTATAAGTTGCAGGTATCTTGCTCTTTAATTCCTAAGTTCCCAACTGTATGCAGTTTCTAAGAATAAGGACATTATTCTTTCATAAACCTGATGTTATCACACATAAGAGATTTCATCATAACTCCATAGTTATCCCATATCCAGACCATATTCAAAGCATGCTCAAATTTATGCAATTGTCTCAAAAACATTTTGTAGCTGTTTTATTATTGCTGTTGTTTTTGATGTTCTATCCAAAAATCGAATCAAAGTTCTTGCATTGTATTTGGCACTTTCAACCTACATTCCAGTTTAGGTCAGCTAACTTTCAGAATATCTCCCATTTTGGATTTGTCTGAAATTTCCCTTTCGGAAAGTTTCTTTCAGTTTGTTCCCCTTCTCCCTACAGCTGAGTCTGTAGACCTTCAGTGGGCCAGTCATAAGGATCCCTAACTTATTGCTTTCCTTTTTGTGGGATCCTCCATTCAACAAATGTCTGTCCAGGTTATTTATCCCTACTCACTATGTGGTAATACTGGCTCTAGGCCTGGGTGTTATGGCAAGGCAGAGTATGATAAATTAAGATTTGACCTGCTGTAAGTGATAGAAAAACCCAAATAGCAGTAGCTCAGATATATTTCCTCTCTCTCCTTTGTCAAAGTCTGAAAGAAGACAGCCTCAGGCTAATATAGTAATCTACATATCAGGCCCCTCTATATTGTTGCTCCAACTCAAAGTCTGAGATGACTGGTTCAGCTCAGGGCATCACGTCCCCTTTTCAGCCAGAAGGAGGTAGAAAGGGGAAGAAAAAGAAATACTCTCTTTTTAAGAACACTTCCTAAGGAGTTACACCTACCATTTCTACTCATATCTCATTGGCCATAATTAGGTTACATGGCCACATCTAGCTGCAAAGAAGCTTGTAAAATGTAGCTAAAATAAGGGGTTCTGTTGCTACAGAAGTAAAAAAGAAAGATTTAAAGAATATTTACAGACATCCATCAGCCTTTGCTATGTCTATTTACAGAGGCAGGTGGGTCAAGAGAGTCACTGAGAAGTCGTTGGTGGAGAACAAAAAAGGAGGTTCTTCAGACATTGGAAATGGCATGTGTTAATGTTCAGAAGGATGAAATCAGATCATATTCTTAGAAAAAGATAGGAAAAACTGAGAATAATTAAAGACAGGCAGATTGAATATTTTTCAGAACCTCAAAAAAATTGTATTTGTGTTTTTATGAAGGTGATAGTCCCACAATGAAGTAAACCTGAGCAACTTATCACTTTAAAATAACTTGTAATAACCTATTGGATATCCAACTTACTTGACTTCATGGGAATTTTGTTGAACTATATCACCAGTGCTTCATTCATTAAGTTTTCTCATTTAACAGACACATATCAAGTACCAGGCACCAGGCTGGGTGAGAGGATATAATAGTGAGTAAAACAGAACAATGTTCCCAACCACATGGTACTTACATGAGATGGATTCTAATAAAATATTTACACAAATAAACCTAAACTTGTCATTGTGATAAGTGCTGTAGACAAAAGAAATATGGTATAAAAGGGGATTTATAATAATCAAGGGAATCAAAGAAAACTTCCTAGAAGAGGTGATACATGGACTGAACTCTGAAGAAGTAGAGTGAATTCAGTAGGAGGGGTGGGTACTGGCTAGTGGTTAGGGGCTGGAATGGTCTGGACTTGGGGAACTGTGCGAGGGGCCCCCGTAGCACATCACAATATGAAACAAGACAAAGTGCAAAACAGTACCTATAGTTTGCTGCCATTCATGTAAGCAAGAAATACATGTATCTGTTCGTTTGTGTAAAGAACACATGCATACACATACATGTTACACCAGAATTATAATGAGATTGGTTAACCTCCACCGAATAAGAAGGAATGGAGTGTAAAGAATGGGAAATATCGGAAAAGAGTAGACAGGAAATAGGGGAGGGCTATGTCTCCAAGTATAACTTTTCATGTAGTTCTGACTTTTAGAACCATGTTAGTGGCACATACTCCAAAAGTAAATAATTTAAATCAGCCAGGATATGGGGGAGAGGGACCCGAAAAGGAATACAAAAAGTAACATATGAATCTAACTGCAATGCAAATAAATAACAACCAGACTAAAGTGGATGAGGAAGAAAAAACTAAGTTAACATAACTTTGGAAAACAGTATTTTAACTATATATGCTAAGGCTAAATTAAATTTCTCATAGAGGAGTGGGTTAGCAATTATGAAACAATAAGCATTCTAGGATTGAGTGATAAATAAAATAAAGAAAGGAGGAATGCTGAAATAAACCCTCTGGCGTTGGATTGCAATCAGGGGTATCAGTATGAATGTACATTATACTCACACATACACACACACAGGGAAAGGGGGAGAGGGGGAGAGAGACAAGGAATGAGACAAACAAGTGTAGATGTGTGTGTGTATTCATACATTTCCTAGTTCTGTCTGTTAAGAGTACCTAAAAGCAATGACACCCCAGTAATTATAAGGATACTTAGCCGGTACTCATCTTAGTTTCTAAAGACCATTCTCCAATAAAAGGAACTGGGGCTCCTTGCATTCTAGGGCAGGATCAGGACAAATATAAGTTGAAGCTGGGGTATCACGTGATACTAGAAAGGAAGTGCAAGAAAAATTATAGGGACATGAAAGGACAGAGGAGAGGTTCCCAATGGCCAAATTTGAGTAATGAAAATGATAGCAATGGATTATAGACAATAATGTCCATGAGTCCATACTGATATAAATACATAATGAAATGAATAAATGGGGAGAAGGGACAGCTCTTTCTTTCGGTGGAATTCCATTAGTAAGTGTAGAAAGAAAGATGAAAACCACCACTAGTCAAATACCAGTCATAATTATTTCAAGCAAGAATCATCAATGGATGATAAAACTAGTGGGCAAAATATAATAAAAACAATCTATATATTCTCAAAGTATCTCACTATAAGATACTTACTCATTACAAAGAGAAAAAATAGTAATTTACAGTGAAGAAACCTGGTAGACACCACCTTAGCCAAGTGATCAAACTTAATATTGCCAGTAATAAGACTTATTGACATCATGTGTCTCCTGATAGGATGCACTGAAAATGGCACATCACTTCTATGGTATTCTTGCCAAAAATGGATTACCTGAATTTAATTGTGAAGAAAAATCAGAAAAAAAGAGTTGAGGTATGTTCTAAACAAATGTCCAGTGCTTTTCAAGTGTCAAAGTCATAAATGACAAAGACAGAAACAGGAACTTTAAGAAAACATGACAGTTTAATGCAATGTGGGATCTTATTTCCAAAAAAAGACACAAGTGGGACAATTAACAAATTTAAATAAGGCTTGTAGGTTAGATAATAGTGTTATATCAGTTAATTTTCTGGGTTTTGTCATCGTATTGCAGTTAAAAATATTAACATTTGGGGAAATTGCATGAAGGGTGCATGGGAACCCTCTGAATTACTTCCGGAACTTTTTTGTAAGTCTAAAATGATAATTATTTTAACATGTAAAGTTTGAAATAATGCAAAAGACCTGTAAGGAGCTGTTTTGTTATTAAAATCCAGCATACTGTCAAAAAACAATGACGCTGGCGAAGTAGGCAAGGCCAGATTATATTGGGACTTAGTAGCCATGTTGGGGGATTTAGGCCTTGGATCAGTTTTTCAATGAGGATCCCAAAAGGAAACAGATGGCATACTCGAAAGAAGGTAATTTGAAGACTTACTTACATGAGACTATAAAAATAAGGGTATAGGGAACCATTCAACTAAAGCCAACAGGTGGGTGGGTAGAATGGGAAAAGGGATTTAGAAGTGGCTAGTCAAACAGGGTGAAGTCATGGAAATGGAGGAGAGTGTTTCAAGGAGCAGGGTAATAAATGTCAAATGAATGAAAGCTAAAGATAGTCTTTGGGTTTGGTTACTTGGTCAATTTGTGACTTTGGCAAGAATTGTTTCAACAAAACAATGATGGAGGAAGGTGGACAAAGTGAGTTAAGTGAGAGAATGAAAAAATGAGGACAACTCTTTTGATATATTTCGCTGTGTTGCAGAGGGGAAAGATAGGATATATTTCATTCAATAAGCTTTCCAATTATCCACTGTGGAATCAACTGGAACAAAGGGAACACCTTTAACAAATTCTCTAAGGCAACACAATCACACATCGCCCATGAATGTCCTCACATAGCACTGAACTTCCCGAAAAAGCCAGAGACTCACATACTTCAAGAGACATAAAAATATATTTTAAGTCAGCCCTTTTAGGTATAAAAATGCTAGTTGAAAAAGCAAATTTCCATAACTGAATTTTGAAATTGAGTTTTCAAAAAAAATTCTTTCTACTTAAAAAAAAAAGATACCATAAAACATTTATGGACCTATATAAAGATGTCCAACATAATCTGAACTTCTTAATTTTAATGTTTGAATCTAAATCCAGCATATATTTAACAATTCAGTTGCTTCTCAACAAACAACTTTAAAGGAAAAAAATATATTTTATCTTTCCAAATATAAGTGGTATAAAACTATATTTGGTTTTCATCAGTGAGAAGCATACTGCCTTTAATTAAAATCAAATAATAAACACAGATATAGATTCCTTTAGATTAAAACATATTATAATATATAGATACATACATGCTAAAAATATATACATAATCTGTAAGATGAACTGAAATACGCATGCCCTATTTATAGAACAAAGGCTGAGGAACATAACACACAATAC
This sequence comes from Eonycteris spelaea, assembly GCA_003508835.1. Lineage (NCBI taxonomy): Eukaryota > Metazoa > Chordata > Mammalia > Chiroptera > Pteropodidae > Eonycteris > Eonycteris spelaea. The sequence goes on along the minus strand of PUFA01000018.1, from coordinate 13,006,279 downwards.
CTCAACAAAACTTTCATTCACAGAATAATCTCCTGAAAATAGATATTAGATGAAATAACAAAAACTGTTATCCAAGATTTTAGTTCTTTTTACTGATTTTCTTCTCTGCATGTTACTCTCTCAAAAGATGAATTCTATATTTTTTGTATTTATAAACATCGTACTTTCAAGCCATAGTACTACAGTCCCCAGAAACAATTTATTTCTTCAGCTCTTCATGCACACTTGGGTTGGTGGAGGCTTGAGCTCGGAGCTCTTCTGTCTCCCCCTCAGCAGGCACTGGGTGTTCCTGTTTCACAGCATGAGCTGCATAGTTAAGGCTGGTATTTTCACTCCAATGCCAATAACCTGAGAAGGGGTTATAGAACATTCCCACCACAGTTTGAACTGACAGACCATCTGAAAAAAAAATAATAATAAGAGTACATTTAATAAATATTTATCGTCCAAGTGCCAGATCTCATGCAACTCTCCATGTTAAAAAAAAGAAAGATTCCAATTCAAAGTCAAAAATACTTTATAACTATATACTGACCATTCTTTACTGTGGCATAGAACATAAACTCTAAACTCTAAAGCCGACTGTTTGGGTTCAAATCCCAGCTCTGGTATCTATTAGATGACGACTCTGGGCAACTCACTTAACATTTCTGAACTTCAGTTTTCTCACATTGGCAGAACATACATCATAGAGTTGTTAGAATTAGATGAGATTTGTGTGGAAAGTAGCACAGTGCTTGGATTTGGTAATGACTCAATAAACATTAGCTATTAGAAAATACCTGCCAACAAGTGATTGTTCTTATAAAGCATCTTTAAAATATTTTTTCTACTCTATTTTCAACAAGATCATTTGCAGAAATCTTCACAACCTACTACATTACCAATAATAGTGGCCTATTTATTTAAGTGCAAGGTTGTGTAATTAATAATTACATGTACTTTAAAAGTTCAGCTAGGCCTTGAAAATTGAAAAGTTCTTAATACTTACTTGGTTCCATAATGCTCTCTAGTTTTTCAGGTGAAATAAATTTCTCCCAGGTATGAGTACCTTTTGGTACAATACCTGCAATTTGCTCTGAAAAAACAATTCCCAAGACATAGGACAGCTGTGTTTTGTTGATTGTAGTAATGAATAAAGAACCACCCGGCTAAAAAAATAAATGCACAGACGTAAAAATTTAAATGTCAGGAGTATTAGTTCTGTAAAGGCTTGGTTTCCTCTACCATCCTTCTTCCTTTCAAATAATCTAAGTGCTGTTAAGATACATAAGTATGAATAATACATAATTTACCAAAATAGTACTTTTTCTTTTGAGAAATTATTAAAGGCAGTCCACTAAAGACGCACTCACTGAGCTTATGCAACAATGCTTACAACTCTTAAATCATACATTACTATGACTTAAATTCATATTATATACATTCTTTTGTACATACAACACACTATAATAAAAATACAGAATGAGATCAGGTTTGCTCTTCCTTATTTACATGCCAACATTTATGCTTTAACAGTGTCAACAATGTTTTCTCTTTGGATGCTGAGCCTGTCTTAACTTGTTTGGTATAGCATACAGTGGAAAAGCATTTTTTTCTAAATTAATAATTAATCGAATGATGTATTTTATTTATTTATTTTAAGTGAGGCCAACCTTTGATGGCCTCACAGATTTCAAGGACGTTGTCAGCTTACAATCCCTTATTTTTTATTTATTTTTTATTCCTCCAACACCTGGTCTTCCTAGGTGGTCTCCCATCCAAGTGTGCTAACCAGGCCTGACTCTGCTTAGTTGCGAGGTCAGATGGGATAGGGCTTGTTCAAGATGGCATGGGCGTAGATTCCGCTCTACATCTTGTGCAGGCGAGCAAGTTGTTGTAATATGCTTTGACAAAAACATTAATGATTTAAAGTTTGAAAAGTTTTTTGTCTTGTTTCTGATTTCAAAGATAAGCACTTAGTACAGTGTTTCATTTACCCTTCACGCTCGGTAACATTTCTTGAAACTAAGAAATTAGTTAACTACAGCATTAGTTAAATGCTGTTAACTACACTACATTTTTCTGTTGTAGGATCGCATGGTTATATATAGGGCTAGGAGTATGGTGAGGTGAGTGAGGTTCCCCAGGAATACAAAAACTGAAAGGAGGCACTCACTCTCTGGAGTGTGTGAATGTAGGAATCAGGGTTGCACCAAAGAGCAAGTGCTCCTTCATTTTTGTTGTTCACTTGTCTCACTCTAGCTCTATTCTTTTATGTAAATTGTTAACCGTAGAAGGAAACTGGTTAAAGGGTATACGTAAACACTGTAACTATTTTTGCAACTCTTCTCTAAATCCAAAATTATTTTTAAAAAGAAAGAAAAACTTTTTAAAAAGTTCTACTTAGGTAAGGCTAAGTATTTCATTCAAGTTACCTGTTGAATACATAAACTGTGTTAATATAGTAATAACAATATTTATTAAAAGAAAACTTGGGAACCACTTTCAGAGGACTAAATATGTGGCAAATTATATATAAGCATAATAATATAATGGGAAGAACCAGAGTTGGATAAAAAGAGAGCTTTAAGCCCTCATTGAAGTACCTACTGACCTTTGACTTAAAGACCAAGTGACCTTTGACATTTCCCAAATTCTGATCTTCATTGGTCAAAGGATGTGATAGCAATGCCTGCCTTACCTTCCTAACCTGGCTGTAGGTAAGATCAAGTGAGATCAAATGTATGAAGTATTCTTTTTATAAGCTGAAAACTGTTATACATAACACACAGTTACTTAAATGCTGTCAATTTATGCTAATAATGTTTTTTATCGATTTTTAAGTACTTAATCAAAACCAACTTCTTAGTTAGTAATTGTCATTCAATGTCTATTTGGTATTTAATCTAGACTTTACCAATGGAAAAATACCACTATAAATCTATAGGCTGCATTATAATGATCAACACCAACATTTTTCAAGCCCCCTAGGTATCAAGATACTGGATCTAGAAAATCCCAGTATTGAGGCAAGCTGAGAGGCAGAAGTAATCTCCAGCAGAGATGCTGTCTCCTAGTCCTGGCTTCCTGGTTTCAAGTATTATGAAACATTTATTGTTATGGATATATACACAAACTGGAAAAAAAAAAAAAGTAAACTCCATGAGTCTTACTTTTAACACTTGACAGCAGCACTGTATAAATGTTTCTAGATCAATCACATGTTCTACGACTTCAGAAGCTATGACAGCATCAAATGTTTCTGTAGTCTCTTCCACAATCTCTTCCAGGGAACATGCTCTGTATTCTATCCTCTTATCCAGGACTGGATCAAATGATTTATGGAGCTGTGCTGTTTTAATGTTCGCATCCACAGGATCAATTCCAATGACAGAAGCCCCAAGCCGCCCTAGAGGCTAATGGCATAAAAAAACATTACCCTCAGGAAGAAAACAGAACACATGTTAGCAATAAAAAGGTTATCAAAAAGGAAGCAAAATTAACCATGAGGGGAATTACTGGAGATCATTTATGGGTACATGGATGTTCATTATACCATTTTCTCTAGTTTGTGCACGCTTAAAAATTTCCAAATAAAAAGCTTAAAGTGAGAAAAATAATCACAACAATGAAACACTTATCAAGAACTACTTGACAATAGTCAAATTTGTAGAAAAATTTTTTTCTATATTCTCTAGGTACATTTACATGCACATAATACAGTACTGACATATTTAAAGTGTAACACATGTAGTATATTATAAACCCCCAAATTTTCTGATATTCAATTGTCTAAAGAACAATTTTTTCTTGATAGTTTTTTTCTGTGACTGAGTAGAAAAGATTCCTCATAGTTAATTCTTCTTTCGACTTTTATATTCAATCACTTCCCATGACATGTCCAAGTTTTTAAATATAGCCTTAATTTGTCAAAACTTGCACAGCATTTATTTTATAACTATTTAGTAACTTACATTTCAAGTATAAATCAAATTATTTGAGCTTTAGAGACCTAAGGCCTGCAATAATATAGTGAAAAGACTGGAAACTCATAGTAAAATCTTACTCATTTACAATTTGATATGCCACCGATTCTTGATATATTTTCATATATTTTACATTTTCTGAAATTTTATAATTGATAGCAGAAGAAACCAGCCCACCGCCATACGAAGAACATATCTTTTGTGCATATGGGAACAGCCATGCATGAAAGGCCTATTAGGCTCACTCTCAACTTGGCTACTACGGACCTTGACAGTATCACATCCCACTAAACCTTCACTTATATTAATATCCTATACTTGCTTAGAATATCTTTCAAAGATCAGATTATGATACAGTAGTAAGCAAAAAAGTTACTGAGTTGATAGCAAGGCATAAATTTACTATAGGCTAAAGCAAATCTTCACAGGAAAGAATGAGTATTCTCCAAGTGCTCTAGAGCACTTGAGAGGAAAGAGCCCCACAAACAGGCAAAACTGTTAGGTTTTGATATCGAAGCAAGTACAAAAGGACAACTAAACTAGTTTTTCTAAGATTATGACTAAACTAATAATTATGTTCTATATAATTTACTAGATTAATTCAACAGCTTTACATCTAAACCCAATGAAAAATTACCTGATCTCTTGGGATAGAAGAGACAATAAAATTTTCAAAGCTCTTCAAAAAACCAGTTTCCCATATTTGTATATATTAAAAAAAAAACCTTCACTATAATTTTCTGAAATTTTTATATATTCTTAAAGAAAAAGTATGAATTACTTTTCATCATAAAAATATTTAAAACATTAGGCATCTTAAAAGTGAATAATATTAGTTGTTAAAAGGATAAATGAAGCATAAGCCCACTTCTCAATTTTTTTTCCCCAGTTAAAAATGGCAGGAAAGTTGTAAATCACTTACTTCAGTTAACAATCCACCACCACAGCCAACATCAAGAATCTTCATCCCAGACAAAGGTTTTCCTGGCTGGTGATTAGCAACTGTTTTTAAAAGATTGTCTCTTTAAAAAAGGAAATTCAAAACATATAACAAATTATTAATTTTAACAATTAAATGTTCAAAATGTACAATTTTCAATAAATATTAAATTTATTTTAAATGGATTATTGATGTTTTGGGCAAACAGGTCTTTTATTTTGCACATTAAATGACTATATTTAATTTAAAAGCTATTTGTAATAATCAAAAGCAGGAGGTTTAAAGTAAAGCTGCTGAATTAATCTAGTAATTATGACAATTATCAGTTTAGTCATAATTTTAGAAAAACTTTAAAAATAATCTAGTTTAGATTAACCTAATGTTATTTGCTTGTTATCATGTCACCTATTAGCTACATTGTTTAGTACTTGCTACACTCATTTCATGTCTGCAACCAATAGGTTATTTTACAGGGATTAGAAAAAGCAAATTGGAAATCTATATTTTCAGAATTTGCCTATATTCCCTTCTAAATTGAGTATACCTTAATCTTCTATGTTAGAGGTGTTTTCATGATCACATAATAGGCATCCAAACCTAGTAAACTTAATTTTAAGATAATCATAGTAATATTTTACCACACATGCAAATATATGCACACATGTACACATGCGCACACAGAGTTATATACCTAACAGTACTGTAAACTAAAGTTTTAAGTAGAACTATATATGAATTTTAATTATACTGACATTAAAATAAATGTTATATATAATAAAAATACCTTAGGATATCATTTATTGCCATTAAAATTAACTGACTTCTAAGAATAACCTAGATAGTGGTTAAGTAGATAACTTTAGAATGTTGCAACATACAGAAAGGACCCATTTCAAATGAAGTCCAACCCATTCTTCATGAATCGGACAAAATGACTCCTTTATATCATAATTTAGATCATATCGCTCCCCTTCAATGGCTTCCAATTATGTTCAGAATAAAACCTAAACTTCTAACCATAATTTATACTGCTCTAGGTGATGTACTGTTTTTAAAAGGTATCTAAATGATGGTCACAGTAGTTTGAATAGAATAGTTCTCAAGCTGAGAGTATATCAGAATGATCTGGAAGGCTTGCTAAAACATAGTCTGCTGACCCCACCAAAGCAATAGGTCCAGGGCCAGTGTGAGAAGCCTGCATTTCTAACAAGTACACAGGTAACACTGATGTTGCTAGTCCAGGAACCAGGGAACCTTGGGAACCACTGACATAGTCTAACAAAATGACATTTCGCTTTTCTCTGCCTTAATGTTTCAGCGGTCCACAAATTCAGACATAATAAAAAGGTGCCAATATTTCCCTTTTTGCTGCATTAGTTCTGGATGAACCAGCAAAAACAATCAGGAAGTTTCCTGAGGGCAGTCTGAATCTGATATTCTGCGTCTATTAAGTGCCTTGTCCATGTCAGCTGCCCCAAAATGTTTAATGATAAAACAAACGAATGGACATAAGAACAAATGAACAATTTCTTGATAAATGGAGTCTGATGAACCCTTTCCTTTACCTCCCACAGCAAATTCTTAAGTTCCTGAAGTACATGGACTACATTTCGAACGATGAATATCCTAGTAGCCTTTACAATCTGTCCCTCAAGCTCTGTACAAAGTAAGTTCTCCATAAATATTTGTTGAATTGAACTGTCTTAGTAGTATTTCCTTTATTAGGACTGCATATAGATCAAAGTTGCTATAAAATGACCTTGATGCTCATAGGACCCTAGTTCCTTTTCATAAGAATTTAATTCTAATTAACCTAATAATGTTCAAAAATGCTTCAAGTTAATTTATGAAAGCAGCAGCCTAGAACTTGAATGATATTATTTTAAAAAATTAATGGTTTCAAACAATGGACATTGAAGAGAACCTTCCTAATTTTTAAAGCAAACTTAAAATACAGCATTTTGAACCTAAGTATAAACCAAGAGAAAAATGAACTCAAAAGATGAATTACTACAAAGAGTTACATTTTAAAAGACTTAGAATTTCTGAAATGTTACCTAATGAATGGCACCCTCAGGTCGTTCATAGAATGAAGAGGTGCATATACTCCTTGCTCATCCCACCACCTGTGAGCCAGGGCAAGGAAGGTTTTTACCTCATTGCTGTCTACAGTGGTTCGAAAAGTACTATACAGTCTTGTCCAAAGGTACCTAGGATGTCAAAAAGAAGAGCCAGGCAAAAATTGCTGTTTTAAAAAATGTAACATGGATATATTATAGAAAGGTATTCTAATTTAAAATTTATCAGATTCTAAATACCCATTTTTGATGTTTCAAAACCAAATTTTCTTTTATAATTACACTACTTATAAATACATACATACATATATATATATTCACAGATGAAACAAAATTAATTGGTTTTCAAAGTAAGCTACAATAAAAACGAAACTATAAAACTTGGCCTTCTGGGTTTCATCTAATAATATCTGATAATAATAACAGTAGTAGCAGTAGTAGTAACCATTTATTGAATATTCAATAAATGCTGGTACTATTTAAGAACTCCATATATGCCGTATGTCATCTCATTTAATTCTCCTAGCAACTTTATAAGGTAGGAACTACAATGATCCCTATTACACAGATAAGAAAAGGGAGACTCAGAGAGATAAAGTAACTGGTAGAGCCAGGATTTGAACCCATGTGCCCCCATCTTCTCCTGTTTCTACTGCTATCATGCTAGTCCATGCTCCCATCATCTCTTGCATGAATTATTGTCCTAGCTTTCTAATTACTCTGCCTGCTTCCTACCTTGTGCCCCTCCAATCTGTTCTCCACAATGCACCCACTTCTCTCCTCATCAGCCACATGGGCCTTGTTTAGTTCTTTGAATTGACCATGCTTGCTCCTTCCTCAGGTACTTTTTTTTTTTATGCGAGGCAACCCTTGGTTGACCTCACAGATTGCAAGGACCTTGTCAGTTTAAAATCCCTTATTTTTTATTTTTTTAAAATTTTTTACTCCTATAGCACCTGGTCTTCCTAGGTGTTCTCCCATCCAAGTACTAACCAGGCCTGACCCTGCTTAGCTTCTGAGATCAGGTAGTATCCGGCTTGTTACAGGTACTTTGTATATGTTGTTCCTTCCACCTTGGTTTCAAAACATTATTCTCACATCCCCCCATCCCTCCACTAAACATTTAATTAATTCCTCCCATCTTTCAGCTCTTAATTTGAGTGGACTGTCATCTGAGAAGTCTTCTCCAATTCTTAAAACTGGGTCATAGTCCCCTATTTTAAGTCCTATACAACAGACACTTCTTCACTGGGCTATGTGATTATTTGATCATGTCTCCCCACTAGAACATAAGCACTCTGAGGGCAAGGCATGGACTGTCTTGCTTACCATTTTATTCCTAGTGACTAGCACAGTTCCTGGAACACAGTTGGTGTTCAGAAAACATTTGTCAAATGAATAATTTGGGGGAGGAGGCCCAGGAAAGTATATAATTCACCTAAAAATTTTTTTTAATCAAATGGGATCAAACAGAGACTAAACAGGTATTAGACAGACAACTACACCAAGTTCCATGTCAAAGTAGATGATGGGAAAATCCTTCAAAGGTTCTTGGGTAAAAGAGAATAAGGTTGTCACATTAGAATATGTAATGCCATTCAAGTTTTTACTGTTTTCTTAGCTACACAGAATACATTCTATATTGATTACTTATTATCCTTTTAGGAGTTAAATGTCACTCTTCTTTAATATTATATTATGAATATTACCCTCTCTTCATGCAAAGTAAATAACTAACTTAACAACAGATAACAGTAGGTGGGTGCTCGGCTGACTAAAGAATGATTTCACATATACCTAATCTTAAAGGAGCTAGCTAATTTGTAAGTAGAAGCATGTACTCATACCTTAACTCTATGAAATATTTCTCATGAGGTTAGAAATTTGTTTATAAAATATGAATACAGAGACATTATTTTGATTCAGTCTTACTATCCAAAATGTATACTTAACCACCTTATCATACTATTTATGTTGCACTCAAATCATTTATAATTGTAAGCACTGTATTATTTATGTCCTGTCATAAGGATATTGAGGAAGTAAAAAGTATTTCTCCAAGTAATATAGTCTTATATTTTATTTACCTATTTTTAAAAATTTTAAAAATTTATTTATTTATTATTATTTATGCCTACAGCACCTGGTCTTCCTAGGTGATCTCCCATCCAAGTACTTAGCTTCTGAAATAAGACATCGGGCCTGTTCAGGGTGGCATGGCCGTAGACCAGGGACCATGGCTCTTCTAGGGTGCAAACCCAGGACCTTCTGTGTGTAAAGCAGACGTGCTAACCGCTACACTATGGAACTACGTCCAATATAGTCTTATATTAAAAATGAAAACTACCTATAAATATGGATAAAGGGTATTTACTGTATAAAGTGTTACAATTTTTCTGTGTTTGAAATATTCCAAATTTAAAAGTTATTGGAAAAATAAGTAATGCATATATTTAAATAAATAAAATCTACCTTAATCAAACCACATGAACTATTATGTACTGACATAATAAACACTGGTTTATTAAACACAACCAATACAAAACTATTATGCATATAATTATGTAAATATTTGCCATACTAATGAACAAACTTACCTGTAACTTTTCATTGTATTCAAGCAGGCAAAAGTCATTCTATAGGATTTGGACCACATAATTCTGTATTCATGGAAAATCCATGGTTTAATTTGTAGAGTCCAAATGATCTGATTCTTTGAATAAACTGAAGAAAAAAAAAGAATGTCTAGAGACAGTACTGCACAGTATGAATCCCTAATATGTATGTACTTGAAGAAACTATTTTATATGGCAATCTTATATTACAATTGATAAACAAAAGGATTGTTTTCTTAATTTTGAATGTTATTCTAAAATATAAAGGTCTTGCATTCTGCCATCTAACTCTTCAGACATTTCTGAAATTATAATTAGCCAAAATAAGTAATGCATATATAAAAGTTTTTCATGCCATTAGTTTTTACATTCACATTATGCTGCACAAAATTATACAAAATGATATTCAAATTAAAACTACATTACCTTTTAAATTAGGGTAATACTGATTCTGAGATTGTCTAAACTAGTTCAAATTCTGTCACTTCCATGTTAGCTACATAAAAAGGATTTAATATATGCTCAACTCGTTTACAGAAAAAAAAGTCTTGTGAAACATTTTAAAATACTCATCCAGTCTATATGTTCAAACTTACATTGAGATCTGCAATAATAAACTAGTTACTCTGCTGCACAACATTCAATTGTTCAATAAACATTTAGACAAAGTAGACCTTAGAGCAGAGAAAATTACCACAGACATTACATTGTGATAAAAGGGACAATCCACCAAGAAGACAAAGCAATCCTAAATATGTATGTGACAAACAACACACTTCCAAAATATATGAAGCAAAAATAGAACTGAGAGGAGAAATAAACAAATCTATAACTATAGTTGGAGACTTCAACACTACTTTCTCAGTAACTGATAAGAACCACTAGACAGAAAATCAGCAATGATATAAAAGAACTGAACAACATCATCACCAAATAAGATCGAAATGAAAATTATAAAACATTCCACTCAAACAGAAACAAAATATACATTCTTTCAAGCATACATGGAGTACTCATAATGATACACCATATCCTGGAATATAAAACAAACCTTCAACAACTTTAAGAGAAGTGAAATAATATAAAGTATGTTCTCTGAGAATAATGAACTCAACATCCATGAGTCAAACACAAAGTTTCAGGGAAATATAACTGAAATAAATTAAAATACCTAATATATAAAAATCTGTGGGCATAACTAAAGCAACACCCAGAGGGAAATTTATAACATTAAACATTCATATTAGAAAAGACGAAAGGTCGCAAATCAATAATCTAACTTTCCACCTCAACAAACTAGAAAAAGGAAAGTAAAAATAAACCCAAAATATCCTACAAGGGAATAGTTAAACAAACTGTGTTATATCCTTATCAAGAAATACTACTCAGAAATAAAAAAGAATGAACTATTGATACACACAATAACTTGGATGGATTTTATGTTGAGCGGGAAACAAAAAACAATTTAAAAAAGTGTATACTGTATAATTTCATTTATATAACACTCTAGAAATGGCAAAATTATAGTAATAGAGAACAGATAACTGATTGCCAAGGGTTAAAGTTGGGGTAAGGGTCTGACTATAAGAGAATAGTATCTGGAAATTTCTTTGTAATTATGGAATAGTTTCATAATTCGACTGTGGTAGTTGTTACACAAATCCCTATGTATGGTAACACACACACACACACACACACACACGTAGTAAAATCTAAACAAGGTCTGTAGTTTAGTTAACAGCATCACACTAATGGCAATTTCCTGGCTTTGACATGTACTATGGTTAGGTAAGGTTATCTCTGAGGAACTGGTGAGGGGCATATGAAAATTCTATGTACTATTTTTGCAACTTCTTGTCTTAAATTATTTCAAAATTAAAAATAATTTTAATTAAAAAGTACAAAAGGGCACACTAAAAACACCTCTCCTATCCCTGACTCTAGTTATCCAGTTTCTGTCTCTGGAGGCAATCAATGTTACTAGATTTGTATGTATGCTTCCAGAGATATTTTATACATATGTCAACTTATATTTTTGTATATCAATTTATCAATTTCTTATTTTATATAAAATGTAGTACAATACACTCATTCTTCTTCACCTTGCTTTTTTTCACCTATCAATGTATCTTAGAGAATATTTCTTTTTTAGGGTGCATGGTACCCATTGTATGGCTACCATAATTTATTTAAGCAGTCGTCTTTTAATGGACATTTATTTAGGTTATTTCTAATTTTTTGCTATTCCAAAAACATAAGACTGAATTACCTAGGTAATTTCATATATTTTTGAGAGTACCTGTAGATGAAATCCCAAGAACCATGAATGTGTCAACTGGCATGTGCATTTATAAATTTGTAATTGCCACTCACAGATATTGAACCAATTTGCAATCCTATGGGTACTATATGAGAATTTGTAGTGCTGGTTTTCCCACACTGATAATACATTGATAGTCACCTATCCAATTTATCATCAAATGTTTTTTTCTTTGCTAATCTAATAGGTGAAAATGGTATCTCAGTGTAGTTATAATTTATCATGAGTGAGGTTAAGTGTCCTTTCTTAAGTGTGATGGTCTGAATGTTTGTGTCCCTGCCTCCAAATTCATATGTTGAAATCCTAACCCCTAAGGTGATGGTATTAAGAGATGGGGCCTTTAGGAGGTGATTAAGTCATGAGGGTGGAGCCCTCATGATTGGTTTACTGCCCTTATAAAAGATATCCCAGGGTACACTGCAAGAAGGCTCCATCTATGAACCAAGAAGTGGGCTCTCACCAGACACAGAATCTTGAGCTTCCCAGTCTTCAGAACTGTAAGAAATAAATTTCTGTAGTTTATAAGCCACCCAGTCTGTGGTATTTTTGTTACAGCAATTCTAATGGACTAAGACAAATGGTTATTTATTATTTCGTGTCTTATCTTTTCATTGTCTCTGAGCATTTTTCTCCTGAGCTTTTTATGTATTTTGTTTTTAAAAAGTTTATGTTAATAGACTTTTCACAGTCTGGCCCAAATCCATCTCAATGTTCTTAAAAAAAAAAAAAAGTCTGTGCTTCTAGGCTTTTGCTTATGTTTCTCTCTTCTACCATTTCTATCTCCACTACCTATCTATACTACCTTTTAACACTCAGTTTAAATACTACCTTCTTTATGACTTTAGGTAAGTAAATGACATATTAGAGAATCATGGAAACTACTCAGTGATGACCCCTATGTCCCTCTCACTTCCCTTATATCTGGCAAATTAGTCCCTCAATCATCAATGTTGTCAAGATTCTCAAGAGCTTTTCTTTCTCTTTCTATTTATCAAATGAATTTCATGTAAAGGATGACCTTAACTTTCTGGTTAACGCTGGCAGTTAAATAAACTATCTTCTATAAACATAAGGTTCGGTGAGTTATTTTCTTGATCTTTGTCAATACAGTCTGTTGAATTAACTTATTAATCAAAAAGTAGTATTGCCTCCTTAGATCTTTCTGAAAGAAGGCGATTAAGTTCAAACAAAACACAAATACAACGCTATTAATAACTGAGACAGAAGCTGGTGTCTCTTCTCGCCGCGGCAAAGGAAGAAAGCAAACGACCTGGAGATTCTGGCAGGCACAGAGTGGTCACCGACTCCAGAGAAAGGAACTCAACTAAAACGAGACAAAGGTCGCTGGATCTACGGCAGCGGCCCGAGGGCTGTGATCTCCTAGGCCAGGACCGCAAGTCCTCAGCTATTTTTTCCCAGCCTCTGGGGCAGGCGGCGGGGCCGGGGCGGTGGCGGGGGGGCGTAGTGGGGGCGGGGCGGCGGGCAGGCCGAGAGCCCAGGCCTGCGGTTCAACAGACTGCGAGTGCCGGACGGAAGGTAAGGAAGGGTCTTTCCCTGACCCCACGCGGAGCCCAGCAACAGCCGGCCGCCCTCTCCCGCGCGTGCGCAGAACAGCTGGCCCGCACGGTGGGCTGCGAGCGAGAACTCCCCCCTACCCAGCCCCCACACACACAGATACGCACTCACCTGCCGACGTAGTGAAGCGAGGACAGCCAGACTGTGTGCCCAGGTACCCAAACCTAAGCACTTTTAGAAAACGACTCCCGGCGGAGCTCAGCTTGCGGGCTCCCCACATCGCGACAGAAAAGATCCACCTCTTTTCCGGTCCCTCCCGTAAAAGATCCCCAACAGAAAGGTTCCACTCGCTCCGCCTGAGCCAACCTAACCACGGTTGCATTAATGAGTGGTGTTATGTGACTATACTCTACGCTCAACAGCTGTCAAGTTGTACATGCAATTGAACTATAGAATGTTATATAAACTACACGATCCTGTTTATGCCTATTCCTTCTATATGACCACCTCAAATCTCATGGCCAAAGTAGACATCCGTCATGCTATTACTTCATGCTGTGATCTAGCTTTTATTCCATTTCATGTTAAATGTCTCCTAGGGGCATTTATATTCCTGTAAGACCCTCATTTAGAAAAATGTGTGAAAGCACGTTTTCTTTAAGGGTAGAATTCTATCTCCTTTTGAGGTACCCAAAATAGAGGGCCAGAAGTCTAATTTGAGATTTTCTTCAAGTGACCGGATATTCTGGACAGGGAAGACATATAGCAGGATACTCCTAATTACTTAGGCTAGACAAACTTCATTTACAGCTAGAATGGTGATAGTAAAATTTTACTTCAAAATGTATAAAAGCCTTTCCCTGGGTGATAAATTTCCAACATTAAAGGTAAAAAATCATTGTACATTTTCAGCAGGTAGGGTCAAATTGGTAAATGGGTCTTTGAAATAATGAAATTTATTGCTCAGTAATGGTCTTTCACTTATGGCTTAAGTAAAACACTGACTTCCTAAGACCGGTTGCGCGGAGACTTTAGTCATCTCTTCAGAACGCCTCTCAAGATGGCAGAAAGCTCTGCACAAAAGAACAATTGGCATTTATATTTGTTGGAGTGATAGATCCAAGGAAAAAGTAAAAGTTCAAGTATGACTAATAAATTTTTAAGAGCTTTATTTCAATGAACTTTCTTTGAATGTACCACTTCACTGGGCTTCAGAGCCTTCCCACATTTTCAGTTAAACAACAAAGGCAATCCGTAATGTCTTAATACCAACAGGAAATAAGCCTCTTGAATACCCATTAGTTTGGTTAGGATAAGCAAAACTAGCTCATATTATTTTTCACTACAAGTATCAACAAAAGACTTTTCCAGTAATACTCAAACCAGAGTTGTTTGGGAGTCCTAGCAGTTGTAATATGCTGTATGTGGCCATTGTTGGGAGTTACTTTCCAAACCATCACTATGGTCTCAACCATAAACCTGTTGTAAACTAAAGCCTACAATTAATTTTGCTAAAATCTACTTAGCAAAAACTAAAAATCTATTTAATATTTTGAAATTGAATTTTGTAATTTTCATGTACTTTTTTTCATTCGTTATGGGCAGTGATTCCTTAAAGCTAACAGTTTTATTCCATTGAAATGCTATACTACTACATTCAGTAAGAGTTTAACTGGTAAATTTTCATATTTACAAAATTTCACATAAATCGGTAACAATATTAACTGACCATAATAAAAATGTGGCAGATTTAACCTCTGTGTATTTATAGATCTCTATACCTGATAAACCCTTAAGGTATGAATGTAACTCACCCACACAGCTAATAAAAAGCCCATTTTCTCATTTAGGTTTAGACTATACAACCAAATTCTATTTAAAATCAAAGAACTTAAGGGTTTGAAGTGTTCAAGACTTGAGAGTTAATCTAATTCCACCCTTATATAGATGAAGAAATTAAGGCCTATAATGATTAAGTGATTTGCCCAAAATACCAAGTACCAGAGCCCTGGCTTCTAGGCTTCAATGAATCTAATACTATTTCCATTAAACTATGCTTAGTACTATTTTAGAAACTTCACTAGATAAAAACAGATTTTAATGTGTATAAAAGAAGAAAAACTCATTTTAAATAAAAAGGTTTCCATAAGACAGTATTACAGGGACTTTGGACCTCATATAATTCCTATGTAAAATTCTCACATAAAATAAAACTCAACTAATTATATGTCATATGCTTCTTTGAAAAACAATAAACTCAGACACTAAAAAACAGACTATGTTTGGGAAATTCACCTATTGTGTATTATATCACTAGAAATAGATGCTAAAAAACACATTTTACAATGGCAGAAAACATATACACTGAGATTCCACACCAATCTTTATTTTATATTTTGGGGCCTGAAACAAATTTTAAAATTACCTCTTCCAAATTACATTTTATTCTCTTAATGGTGTGGTTTACCCCCATTCCACAAAAACAAGTATGATTAATACACTAAAATATTTTTTAAAAGAACTTCTTAAGACAGTTATTATTAACCAATCCAGATAAATGATTGTCTCAAAAACTGAATGTATTAATTTTCTGGTGGTGTCATTTTAGAAAAGATTTCATAACCAAATCATACATTTAATTAACTTATGTGTAAGTTTTAGCATTCACATCCTAAATCATTGAAGCCCTATTTTATAAAATCTTACCACTCAAGGTAAACATATTTCATTACATGTCAATGAAATGAATTCTCCAAATTATCCATAAAAATCTGAAAAACCCAAATATCTAATTATAATACTAATGTATCTATGAATAATCATATACAGCATGACTGTTTTAAAAAAATCTACAGATTTAAATAAGAAGCTTGCATATTATGGCAGAGTAAACAAAACTGTCTACTTTTTGGTTCAAGTTCATATCTTCCCCAAAAATGTGCATATCATAGCCAGCAGAACTTTTCTGTAGAATTTTATTTTGAAAATATTATTTCACTTGAAGATTGATCTAAAAAACATTTTAAGATATGAAAATGTTATACAACTTATCTATTACAAATTGATTGGATAATTAATTCTGCAATTAGGTATACCGTGTTAGTTCACCTACAAAAAATATTGCACACTTTCCTTTTGTCTCCAGATATGACTGATGTCTAAACTATATAGAATTCCAAACTATTTAAAAGTTATTCTGTGAAATGTCAACTCTATAAATATCAGAACTAAATGCACTGTAAAACAACCATTTTGGTAAACATGCATTTATTCACAGTTGATTTATTTCCTCTAAATAAATGTGTAACTGCTTGAAATTATGTAGAGGTACGAGAACACGCTATAAAAATCTATTTCTACCTTTGTTTTGAGGAAACACTGATCTTGGCAAAGATCTGGCTTAATTTAAAATGAACTATTGCTGGTAAAAAGGCATACTTTAAAACATTCCTTGATCCATACCTGCTCATTTCTTTTTAAATTAAAATTTAAAAGCATTTGTTTTCAGAGATTTATCGACGATTGTGGCATAAGTGAAAAATCACATAAAAACAAACCCAGAGGAACATTCAAATGCCTGTAAAGCCTCATTTTACTTTTAAGTTATGACTGCTTTAAACTGCTAGATCATTCACTGAGCATAATTTTAAGGAACTACAAAACCAGATCATTTCAATGTTATGAAACTGACACAAACCTGCATAATATAGCATTCTTCCACGGAGCTGAGATCATATTATACTTTAAAAAATAAATAATAATATATTGAATTAAGTTTTATTTCTATAATTACCCGAAAGTGTTTAAAATGTTTCTAAAACAAGTGAGTAACTGCAGAATATAGTTCCAGACTTGACTATTAGTGTCAAACACAATTATTCCTTATAAATAACTCTAATGGTGCACTGACTTGATTCCAGCAATTTCATTTTACAGGAGTGAACCGTACTTTATACACACAGAAAATATATTACTTGGAAATCCCTAAATTAGGAAGAAAAGTTTAGAAAACTGTCAAATGCTTCCAAATGAAAAGTAAAGGTCTGTTTCTGGCCCTCTTCCACACCCTTAAAGTTGGAATTTGACAAAAATCCATGGGTACAATTTACAAACTTTGACAAACTATTGAGATAAAACCATTTTCTTTGGGGGAGATAAGAGGAAGTACCTTTAAAACTTGTTATACAAAATTCCAGCTGCCTTTTTATAAAAGTATGTTCTTTAGAGTAAAATCAAAATTAAGGTGCAAGAGGTTAACAAAAATGAACTAAAGAGCTTTATTGACATCACAGTACATTCAAGAATAATGTTAAGAACATTACAGCTGAAAGAGAATGGCATGTTTATAGTCTTATTATGCACTATTTTTTTTGGAAAAAAAAAAATACAAAGAAATCCTATTAAGTAACTCAGAGCAGCATTTGGAAAAAGTACACCTATTTACAGATTAAAAAAAAAAAGTTTCTGGTTTCACCTACACAGCCACAATGTGCCTCTATAATGAGACAAGCCCTTAAAACTCATGGAATTTTTTAAACATCATGGCATTCTTGCCACATCATTCCTCAGCGTTTACGACGGGGAGGGGTTGTTGATCTGAAAAAAAAAAAAAGGGAAAAGACAAAATTTAAAAATAAAAATGTATTTTAAACTAAAGAATTTGCAATTTTTAAATAAAAAATATAATATAGGATTTCTATAATTACTTAAGACTATGATCATTTATCAAGTACCAAATTGACTTTATTAAAGAGAGAGAGAGAAAGGACACTTTCAACTTTGAATAAATTCAGTCAAATTTTTTAAAAAATCAGACAAAATACTTTAAAAAGTATACTACCTTGATCGGGACTTAGACTTGTGTTTGCGGCTTGCCTTCTTACCAGACCTTTGAGATTTCTCCATGGATCGCGATCGACTATGTTTAGGCTTCTTAGCCTTCTTTTCTTTGCTACTTCCTGGAGATTCAGAACTGCTCCTTCCACTAGAATCAGAGCCTGAATGTTTTTTACTATCTTTGGTAGTACTTTTCTTACTATCCTGTCTAGAATCATGTCTGATGATTTTAACAGATATAGAACCACTCCTAGAGAATGTTCTTTCACTTTCTCGTTTTCTTTTTAACCTGTCATCCTGACCACTGAACTTAAAATCTTTTTCTTCCCTTTTTTGTTTCTCTTTTCTTTTATCCTGTTCACGCTCCCTTTCTTTGTCTTTCTTTTTCCTATCTTTATCTATGCTTCGACTCCTCTCTTGTTTCCTCTCTTGTTCTTTAGCCTCACCTTTATGTTTATGACTGCTCCCACTAAGATTTCCGCGTTGATCATCAATTTTACGCCTATCTCGACTCCTACTGCGACTGGGACGATTGGTTCGCCTATCCCTTGAGCGACTTCTACTTCTACGTCTCTCTCGGGAAGGACTACGATTTCTTCGTCTTTCTCTTTCAATGCTATTTCTATTAGATCTCCTCCTATCTCTAATCTTTAATCTAGCCCTACTGCTATCTATTTTAATTCTGCGAGAGTAACTTCTACTCCTACTACGTCTAGCTTTAATTGTTGGAGATCTACTCCTACTATGTCTCTTTTTCCTTTTAGGAGAAGAAGATCGAGAAGATGTGCGACTACTACCTGAGCTAGAACTGTAAGAAGAGCTAGAGACAGTACTACTACTACTACTAGTTCTGCTATTGCTACTGGAACTACCACTACTAGAACTTCCTGATCTACTCCTTCCCTGTTTCTCTTTTTCTTTATGCTCTTTTTTTGGTTCTAAGACTGACGTAGTTTCATTTGGAGTTCTTTTCTTTTCATTAACCATGTCACCGTCTGCTTCTCTTGCTTCTAGCAGTGATATACTATTTTGCTCTTTATGGATAAATTCATTCATCTCTTTTGTAACCCTCTCAGCTTGTTGCTTTTCTTCTGAAATATAAAAAGATAAAAATAATGAAAGTTAAGTGTGCAATGAAAAACTCTCATTCTACCCAATTTCAAGCTACCAGACTATAACAATAGAGCAAGCCACATAAGCAATGCCAAATTTTCTAGTGGCTACATTAAAAAGTAAAAAGAAACAGGTAAAATTAACTTTAATATTTTAGTTACCCATTATATGAAAAATATAATCATTTCAACATGTAATCAATTTAAGACAACTGAAATATTTTTTTTCTTATCAAGTCTTTAAAGTCTAGTGTGTATTTTATACCTATAGCACATCTCAATCTGGATTAACTACATTTCAAATGCTCAACAGCTACATGTAGTCAGCTACCCTCTCAGACAATACAGCCATAGAATATATCATAGTGTAGAGGTACATGTGAAACAGGCAAGAAAAATTTCACTTTTGTCCAATAAGGCAACTTAAAGGTAAATATGTAACTTGTAGGGAATTTGGCTGCTAACTCTTAATAATTACCTTTCGAATTGTCCAAACAAGATTTTCAAAAAAGAAATTCTAGATAAACATTCTTTCATTATTCCTAGTATCATTATGAAATTGTTAAGAAGTATATTTATGTACAGTATTTTACATAAAATACTTCTAAAAAGTCCTCTTATCCTTAACTATCATAGCTTTAAATATCCAAGCTACAAATTACTTTTCAGTAGTTTCATAAATATATTTGTTTAAAAAATTTTCATTTAAAGAACTTTAACGAAAAATATAAATACAATGAAATAGCTAATTTACAGCTACTGAAATTAATGTCTCCTGAAACAGAACAAAAATTTACCATTTACAAACTATATATTTTGAATACTACTATTAATTTTTGATTTTACATTTGATACGATCCACAAATGAGCCAGAAACCTCAGTTTCAGATATATTATTACCTGTTACTTATAATCTAGCCTTAATTCTATCTTTTCATACTTTACGTTGGTTGAAAAATGAAAATAAATACAAACAAAACTGGACAAAAATTGAGTCCAAAAAATATACCTTCCATCTGTTTATCATGTAACAGCTGCTGTTCTTTTTCTTTTCTCCAAAAAGCTTCCTGTTTTTGCCGGATTCGGTGCCGTAATTCTTCATCATCAGTGTCAGATGACTCAGAGCCTCTGTCGCTCCTCTCATCTTCACTGTCTCCTGATCCGTAACCACCCAGTCCACCTGTGTGCATAAAGCCCGGTCTATCATATGGCAAAATTCTTCTATGTACTAAAAATTTTTAAGGTCTGAGAAGAAGGCTCAATTCTTTTTTTCATTGTATTTTCTTGAAAGAATATGCTTATTCGGGGTGGGGAGAAGTATGAGTTCCAATGCTTATGAAGTTCATAGAACTCTCACGATAACTAATTTTTAGTATCTTATTCTTTCTGGAATATTTGATATATTTCTCACCACAAAGGAATTGCAATAATGGTTTTGTTTTAATGTCCATGCTAACCAATAACACCATTTATCAGGGAAGTAACCAAAGCCTCACTAAAGCATAATAAATTCAACTACCTTAAAAATTTATAATGATCCTGAAAATATTTCTAAAATTAACTTTTTCGTTGTTTAAAGCTTAGAAATCCTAGGTAGTCTAAGTATTTTTTCCCTAAAATAATTAGAATACTGTAATTCTGACTCATACAGAAATAGATAGTGCTAAAACTACTCCCCACCCTGAAGTGATCTAAATTGTAATCATAACAAAATCACATGGGCATTTGGTTCTATCCATTTGTTGATCCTCACAAAGATTAAGTTGAAATAAAGGTGTGGAAAAAGCAAATTCAAGCTTTTATATACTTGATAATATATCATGCAAAAAACATATTATGAACACATCACTACTATTATAATATGGTAAGATAAACCCTTTCCTGTATGGTAAACTTGACTTGCTGCAATACAATCTAAATAAAGTCCCTTAAAAGCATTAGTGGATAGGTTCTTCTCTAAGGCATGTATGCAATAATTTTGAAAGTGAGCTTATATACTATCATGGCTAAATTATAACTATTACAACTTGTCCCAATAAACTATGAATTCGTCACCATATTTATAATAATGCCACTGTGAATGCTTTAGTCAAAAAAAAAAAAATAGGCAAACCTTTTCGAGACTGATATAACCCTAAGGCCTAGGTTTTATAAACTGAGAAGGAACAGTACAGTTTCAAAACAGAACATGTAGAGAGACAAGGTAAGTGTGATATTTCCCTTTAAGGCCCTCTCATAAATAAGGAAAACACTTACCGAGTCCAGTGAGGGAAGCCAGTGCACTGGACTGTGCCAGCTGTTTTGCAGGAGCTTTGTATCACATCAACAACAGGAACAACATGTTAACACAAATAGCCACGATTTCATAGTCATGAGAGTCTATGGTATTGTTAAATCTACTACTATTGCTGCTTTTTGGGGAGAGAAGAAACATTAAAAACATAACATTCATTTTAAACCAGTAGCATGTCTGGCCTTGAAAGTATAATTCTGATGTGAGTTGAACTTGTTTATAATGAAGAAAAGTGTTTACAGTATATCAAAATTTCTCTTTTTGAGGCATGGCCCATAATTTAAATTTTGCTTTCAAAATATATATTTTAAGTGTTACTAAAAATATGGGGGCTGGGTGGGAGAATCACTTGCTTATGTAAGAATTACTAAGTGGTAAACTGTGTAAACTCTGAAGGTTCATAATTCAATTCATTAGTCAAACTAAACTGCATTAGAAGTCATACACCAATACCATGGTATCTATAAAAAAATCAGGTGAAATAAATTGAACATCAAAAAATTTTTACAATAAATTTTATAGAACAATAATAGCATTGTGCTCAGGTTGGTTGGATAAAACAAAAATATTTGTATAGTTGTAATAAGGTGTCTACAAATCTAACCTTTCCCAAAGAGTTAAAACATGCAAGAGAGAATATTCAAATATCTGCTAGTAATACAACAAGGATAACAAAAAAAAGTCCAAAACAGCCACCAAAATCAAAACACCCCAGAAAATCAGAACCAAGAACACCCATGATGTACCTTTCGTTGCTTTCCTATGTGCATCTTTGGCTACATAATAAATTTCTTCATCTGTGACATCCAGCAGAATTTCAGTCAGAAGCATTTTTGTCAGCAACATCTAAGGAGTATACATTGTTTCTAATTTAATTACTATAGTTACCAACACAGTTTGACATTTTCAAAAGAATTAAAATGCAAAGTAATTTTAAAGAAAGCATTTAGAGATGAGATCAGATCAGGAATAGAGTATCTTGAAAACTATTCTAAAATATTAGAACTTTAAAAATTTCAAAAGCGTATGGATTAAAAAAAAAATGAGCTTATTTTTAGAGATACTGAATTCTTACTCTAGAGACAAAACATATTTAAAAGTCCCTGTTAATAAAAATTTCCACAGGTGTTTTAAGGTGAACAGTGTATTCCCTTCATTTAATAATATTATTAAGTAAGCAGCACTAGTTTCTTAAGTCACTTAGGAACTTAATTAACCCTCACTCAGCTCAAGGTAAAATCTGAGGGGAAAAAAATCAAGCCAAATAGGAAAAGGCATTCTGTGAGATGAAGTCATTTTTTTTCCTTTTCCTTGATTGCTGTAATAGAGAGTACAATGGACTCAAACAGAACTGAATTTTAGCGCTCGTTTGGCTACCAACTGTTTCAAATGTTGACCGTTAGCCTCTCTGGGCTCCAGATTACAATACTCATCCATTAAAATGAGACTATACTGAATCGTCATCTTCTAAACACATTTCAAAGATCACTGGGTCTTTCAATATGAGAACTGCTGCATATTATATTCCCAATCTCAAAAAATGACAATACGCATTACAGATATGAAGTTTTTTGTAATGAAGAAATGTTTACCTATGTTCTATCTACTACTTCCTGAACTTTTCTATGAAGTCTTTTAATATTTCCCAATATTCAAAACCATACTGTAGAAAATAATAGATCAAGACATGTTCTCTGGGGTCTCATATAGTAAAACATTTAATTACAACATTCATATTAGGAAATGTGTTTAATAACTGCTTTATAAGCTATGGTTTTGTATTACAAGTGTTACCTGGATTTTGTAGACATTATTGCCCAGCAAATCTATATATTAATATACATTTTACAAATGGTTCATGAGTTCACACATTAAATGTTTAAAGATAGCCAACCAGGTTCAAAAATCATAAACCAAATAAATCCTATAATATAATGTATGTCAATTATACCTCAAAAAATTTTTTAATTAAAAAGGAATTTAACATTTTACCATTTGGTACTCTTTCTCTTCTTCAGTCATCTCTGGTTCACTTTGCTCTTCCTGAGGAACTGGAGATGGACTTCTGGTGACTTTTCCACTGCTTGCAGCCTCAGCATTTTCAGTGTCTTCATCTTCCTCATCACTATCCTAAAAAAAAATAACAGTATGGGTAGTCCAAATTCATGCTTACAATGCAAAATCATCGTCTTACATATTCTATTTTAAAACCCCAAATTAAAAAGTCTATGAAACATATATAAATATGAAATTTCTCTCTAAAATATATTTTTATACTACAGATTTCATTTGCTGATTTAAAGTGTTACCTGAGAGGAAATGTTAAGATTACAAAATGGCTTATGTGAATCAATTATTTTAATTATTTTTCAATTTCCGTTGTTTCTTAGTAAATTTTGACCTTATTTTATAAATAACCAAAAATGTATGTCCAGAGACTAATTTAATTAATATCCATTACAGATGATGGTTGAAATGAGTGGCTTGTAGAACTCTGGATAAATGGACTACAGTCATATTATTTAGTGTTACTTTTGCAGCTGTTTATTTAAGCTATATACCTAAAATTCTGAGACTTAAAATGAAAAACCTGTAGTCAGTTTCCAGATCTCAGCTGGACCTGAAACTTAGTGAAATTTACTTCTTTTTAGCTACTTAACAGATAGATAAAAAAATGAAATCTATTTCAGATGGAAGAAATGCCAACTGTTTGTCTCTGTATGGGTGTTAGGTTTTAGTATTCAAAGTGTACCTTAAAAAGGAGACTCTACTAAAGCAAATAAATGTTCTGTAGTCTTTCTTAGCAATCCTACTAAGTAAAAGAAAAGGTGTTTGTTTACCTAAGTATTATTACAGAAAGGCCATCTGAACCGGAAGAATTCACGTAACGGAAGTCCAAGGTATTTGGGGAGGAAGAGAATGGAAGGGGAGGTGGGGAAGAATCTCAAAGCAATTTTTAAAAATATTTATTTTTCAAATATAGTTGGCATACAATAGTATGTCAGTTTCAGGTGTATGACATAATCAATCTAGTAACTATCTGACACATAGTTATTACAATATTACTAACTATATTCCTTATATGATACTTTAAATCCCCATGACTATTTTATGACTGCCAATTTGTACTTAATCCCTTCCCCCTTTTGAACAACCCCCTAATTGCCTTCCTATTTGTTAACCCCCAAAATGTTCTCTGTATTTATGAGGTTTTTTCAAATTTATTTTGTTCTTTAGAGTCCACATGTAAGTGATACCATATGGCATTTGAGTCTTTATAGGACTGACTTTACTCAGCATAATACCCTCTAGGTCCATCCATGTATTACAGATGTAAAGATTTTAATTCTTTTACTTATTTTTATGAATAATATTCTATTGTATATGTGTACCACCTCTTCCTTATCCATATTCATCTACTGATGGACACCCAGGCTGCCTCTGCATCTTGGGTATTGTAAATAATGCTGCAATGAACATATGGATTCACATGTCTCTTTCAAAGCAGTATTTTGGGTTTCTACAGACAAATACCCAGAAGTGGGATAACTGGGTCCTTCTTTGTCTTGTTATATCCTTTTTTTTAAAGTCTATTTTGTCTGATAAAAGTATTTCTACCCCAGATTTTTTCCTCATTTCCATTTTCATGACATATCTTTTACCATCTCTTTACTTTCCGTCTGTGTGTGTCTTTTGATCAGAAGTGAGTCTCTTGTAGGCAGCATATGTAAGGGTCTTGTTTTTTTAATCCATTCAGCCACCCTATCTTTTCATTGGAGTATTTATTCAATCAACTTACGTTTAAAGCTACTATTTCTAGATATGTAGTTATTGCCATTTTATTATTTATATTTTTGATACATATTTTCTTCTTCTTAAAGAAGTCCCTCCAACATTTCCTATAATACTAGCTTGGTGGTGATAAATTCCTTTAGCTCTTTCTTGTCTGGGACGTTCTCATCTGTTTGATTCTAAATGATAGCTTTGCTAGGTAATCTTGGTTGTAGGTCCTTGCTTGTCATCACTTTGAGTATTTCATGCCAATCCCTCTGGCCTGTACTTTCTGTTAAGAAATCAGCTGATAGTCTTAATGGAAGTTCCCTTTTAGGTAACTAATTGCTTTTCTCTTGCTGCTTTTAAGATTCTCTTCTTGCTGCTTTTAAGATTCTCTCCTTGTCTTTAACCTTTGGCATTTTAATTATGATGTGTCTTGGTGTGGGCCTCTTTGGGTTCATCTTGTTTGGGACTCTCTGTGCTTCTTGGGTTTGTATTTCTATTTCCTCTGCCAAGCTAGGAAGTTTTCCATCATTATTCAAACAAGTTTTCACTTTCTTGCTCTCTGTCTTCTTCTTATGGTACCCCTATGACGTGAATGTTGTTACTCTTGATGTTGTCCCAGAGGCCCCTTAAACTGTCCTTGTTTTTGGGATTCCTTTTTCTTGTTGCTGTTCTGAATGGGTGTCCTCTGCTACCCTATCCTCTAAATCACTAATTCAATCCTCCACTTCAATCCTCCACTCCACTCTGTTGATTCCCTCTAACGCCAGGGCCCCAACCTGTCGGCTACAGACTGATACCAGTCCACGCCACCTTAGGAACTGGGCCACACAGCTGGAGTTGTACAGCAGACAAAGTTTCATCTGTATTTGTAGCCACTCCCCTGCACTAGCATCACTGCCTCAGCTCCACCTCAGATCATCGTACATTAGATTCTCATAGAAGCACCAGTCCCTGGTGCCAAAAAGGCTGGGGACCACTGCTCTAATGTACTCTTCATCTCAGATATTATGTTCTTCACTTCTGAATGGTTCCATTTTGTTTTCCATCTCCATTTTTAAGTTTTCTATCTCTTTGTTAAAGTTTTCACTGAGTTCATCTACTCTTCCACTAAGTTTAGTGAGCATCTTTATAATCAATGTTTTAAACTCTGCATCTGATAGATTGCTTGTCTCCATTTTGTTTAGTTCCTTTTCTGGAGCTTTGTTTTGTTCTTTAAAGTGGGACATGTTTCTTTGTCTCCTCATTTTGGCTGTCTTCCTCTTTGATTCTCTATATTAGGTAGGGCTCCTAAGTGTCCTGGTCTTACTAGAATGGCTTTATATAGTATATGTCCTGTGGGGCCCTGTGGTGCAGTCTTCCTTGATCGCCTGAGCCAGGTGCTCAAGGTCTGTCTCTTGTTTGGGTTGTGCATGCCCTCCTGTTGTAGTTTAGCCTTGGTTGCTGTCTGCAGGCTGACGGGAGGGACTGACCCTTGTGCTGACTGGTTGTGAGGACTGGCCAGTGAGGGGCCAACCCTATGGAGCAGGATTCACTTTAGCAGGGCTCTGATGCCTGCCCAGTCTGTCCATCAGGTTTGTCTCAGATGCAGCCCTGGGTGCTGCTCCAGTACCAGTTGAAGCAAGCCACCAGCGTGTGCCTGGAGGGGCTTGGCTGCAGGCCAAGTTCAGCTGCAGCCTGTGCACTTCTGGGGACACCTGTTAGCATCACCAAGCAATCTGCAGATGGCTGCCACCCATACTGGAGTTAAAGATGCCCTGAGAGGCAAGTCAGTAACTGAGGCTGGCAGCTGCTAGTGCCAGGCTTGGGGTGCTCAGCCAAAGGTATAGGGCACACTGAGGCCAGATGCTGCGTCTCTGGGTTTTGTGAGCCTTTGAGAGATTCTTAGGAAAGTCTATAGCATATGCCAAGACAGGTTATTTACATGGAAAAAACCAGTGGAGGCAGATTGAGTGGGCCCACAAGTAGGGAGAAGCAGAATCTCAGGGAATCATGTGGGCCTCCAAACAATTGTTTTTGACATTTAAAGATGAAAAAAAATTTTTTTAGGGTAAACTTTAATAGTAGTAGTCTGTAGCTTATTGTCACAAATTCCAGAAGAAAGACATATTTTTGGCATGGAAAATAAAAAGTAATTTATGGTATCTACAGAATTTAAGCAAAACCCATGTCTATTCAAATCCAGTTATCTTGCCGTCCTTGAGACTTATTTATGAAGCAGAAAATGGCCTTAGGAATTAGACTTATTTCCTGAGTTACATACCAGCCAGTGCTGTGGCTGCTGCACCAGCTAGGAGCACATTTTTGCTAAATAAAAAATTCCTAAGCCATTCATGCCATCACACTGAAGATTAAATATATAAAACTTTGTTACATTCAGTAGTCAAGTCAAAAACTATGAAAATTATTGTATCCTCTGGTATTGGTATATATTTAAATATTCAAGAAACGCAGATTTATTTCTCTATTGCCATTTTAACTTAATTTTGTTTTATAATCCACTACTAAGGAATCAGCTGTATCACAACAAAAGAATACAAATATTTGTCAAGGTAAGACCTATCTAGCATCCCAATATAATTTCTCTCCAGAATAAAATGTTTTATAAACTCAGCCCTTTTCTCCTTATTCTACCCTTAATGATACATAAAAACATTATCCCCAGAATACTTACTAAAAGTAATCTCAGGAACATTAATACTTTTCTTTAGGCTAAAATACCAACTTATTTTGATAACCTTTTCACATTATTAAAGTTTCATGTCAGGAGATTCTACTTACAAATTTACTTCTCTGAGGTAAACGAGGACCATCACCTCCTTCAGCATCTTCTGTGGCCTTCTTTTCTTTTTTGGACAATTGTGAACGTTGCTGTTCCATTCTCTCTTTCTCTAACTTCTTCTGTTTTTCACGTTCCATTTTTTCAAGACCTTCCCGAATCCAAGCTGGAAGAGTCCTGCGTTTTACTGCATCTGTTTCACATGGGGGAAAAAATATTTGTAAGTCAGTTAAGTAAAAGTCATAAACGCATGAGTTCTTCAGCTTCTACAAACTTCATGAGTAAATTAAAAAAAAAAAAAAGAATGTTGGCACTATTTGAGTGCTTGTAACAAATACTACCATTCTTAAACAAAATTGATGATAAAAACAACCTATTAAATGTTTTCCTTTAAAAGCATCACTTTTTATAGCAGTGATGAACATTGTATTAATGCTTACAGTGTGCCAAGGCACTATGAGAGTATATTAAACCAGCATCTCACTTAATTCTAAAAGACCCCAAAGATCACTACTATTACTTGATCTCTTTTGCAAGTGAGGAAACTGAGGCTTAAAGAGATTAAGAGATGTGCTCAAGGTTACAAAGCCAGTGAGTAGTGACGTGGGGTACTTCACAGCCAAACTTATACTACTACACTGCTTCCTAAAATATGAAGACAGAAGAGAGTTAAACAAAAGCACAAGTCCATTTTCACATGGAGAATTCTTTGAACAAGTATTAGTCCATACGTTAAAATATAAGTCATAATTTTCCTAAAATGGCCACTGGTGATAAATATATAACATCATAGGAAATATGTTAGCTCTAATGTTATTTAAAAATTTAAATTTTCTGCCAAAACACTTAAGGAATGCAAAGTAATAAAAGGAAAAGTAATCTAGCGGCAGTGTACTGGGTGAACTAAGAGAGAAAAGAGACTAGAGACAAAGAACTAGGTTTTAAAAGGGAGAAATGCACATATATTGGCATAATGCATCAAACTGTCAACACTGAAGAAAATATCAAGATGCTATGACCATGATAAATTTACTTTTCATTACAAAATCTGTTTAAGGTAAAGATCTATTTTAAAGAAAATCATTTAAAATTTTTAATATTTTACACAACTATCTTCTTGAAATTTTGACTATAAAATATTAGGGTTTTCAAGTATCAATTCCTAATATACCAGAGGTATTAGGACAATTTAAGAAAATAAAACATCCTTTTAATATGATCAAGAAATCATGCCAATCCTGGTTCACTTTAATAATAAACTTTAATAGCTACCAATTTGTGGAGGCTCCTGCTTCACAGGAAGTGCAATAGGTGAACGCTGCCGATCCCTGAATGATGATGGCCTTTCTCTTCGATTCTGGGGAGGTGCTGGAGGTCCTGGAGGTCCTGGTTGCCAATAAGGAGGATGAAATCCACCTTGCGGTGGACCAAAAGCAGCCCCATGCTGAAAGAGTATTGCAGTTTATTTTTCTTCACGTTAATACAATATACACTCTGGGACACACGTGTGTTATGAACTGGGACAGTAGAAATCCATGTGTGCAGCAAATCCAAGAATTCCATGGTTCTAATATCCACCGATATTTCTGTAGCCCCAAGAACATAGGCTTACTTTTAAGAAAGATAAAGATTTTCTACCTACATAAATGGAAAGAGCCATCTAAAATCCAGCTGATACACTATTTTCAAGCACAGAAAATGATATACATGAACTTTTTCATTATTAACCCTTTATAAACTAATCCTTCCACTATCAAAAAAAAAATCAAATAAATGTCAATTTTTCTATTAGTAGGATATACAGGAAAAGTTTTTAATAAATTTCAACTCCCTACTTCTGTGAATTTAAATTGTTTCTATAATCATGCAAGAAATATCTATTTTAAGCAAAGTTAAAAGTTACTGTATTATTAAATACTTTTTGTTAGTTTACCATTTTCAGAGGCTTTCTAAGCCAGTTGACAACAGAGCTCTTTGTCTGGTTAGCAAGGAGATCTACCAGGCAAATAGGGTATAAACAGAAGCTCCCTGCCACTACATTTCATCAAAACCAAAACCAAATAAAAACTGTCACATCTGTACAAGTATGAGTATACAAGTGTCTGAATATGTATAAGAGGATTATAGTTTCAAGGTGAATACTATTTACATTCATGTCCATTGTCCATAATTGTAAAATAATGTATGAATTTTACCAAACTTCTAAATTATGGTATCTCAGTTTATAAGGTAACAATTGCAATCAGTTATTTCAAAATGATACCTAGCACTATAATTTAAGGGTGGATCCTGGCAGAGCGGTTAGAGAAAATACAGCCCCATATAATGACACTATTCCCATAGAGTTCTATGTCCCTAGGAATGAATTAGATGCTACAAAGGAAATTATGTACAATTCTATTAACAAACATGTCATGTCAGAATGGGAAAAAAATGACAACACTAGAAAAAAACATAATTTTACATAGTAAAAGAAATTGCATTTAGGAAGATGATCTATGTTCTTCATGTCTTAACCATAATCTATTATTGATAAATAATGTATTCAACTACTGTTGATTTACTAAGCTTTATTTAACATTTAAATATGCCATTTAAAAATTATAAATGAGAAAACAAAACATTATATAACTATTGCACTTATACATTTTTTCATTTTATCCAAATTTTCCCCTAATGTTCCTTTATACCATTTTCTTAAGCAAATCGAAAACCAGAAAATAGAAATCAAAATACTCAAAACTTTGATAACTTTTCTGAGACAAAATATGCTTATCTGTACAAAACTGAAAAGTGAAACACGTATCTCAGGTACTCCTGATGAGACAAACTTCCAAAGAATGGATTACGTGCACATCTACAATATTAAAGCAACAAAATATCTTTCACCTGATAGTCAAACTGGTTCACTGGGCCCACTGCAAAATTATCGGGTGGTCCACCAAAGTTGTGATTGTTCTGGTTAAATATATGCCTGTTGTCAGGGGCAAATTCCCCACTGTCCTGACTGTTGCTGTCTTCGGAAGGAGGAACAATGTCCATTGGGCCTGGTGTTGGTGGCATCCATGGTTGATCTGGAGGGGGGTGTGGGGGCTGCTGATGCATTCCCCATTCTATTCAGGATTTAGGCATAAAAACATTCAACAGGGGGTTATAACATCAACACAAATTTTTAAGCTCTCAAGAAAGCTAGATTTTTCAGTAAAGAAACAGATTTAAAAATTTATGACTTCTTGGTCGAATTCCTTTTGTACATCTTAAAAATAAGCAATGAATTAACCTAATAAATCATTCAAACGATCTAACTCCTCAATTCATATCCTAAATGGACAGCAATTACCCAAAATTAATAAATGTAACAAAATCCAGGGCAATTTTTTTGTTGTTGAATTTTTCTATTCCTGATCAGTAACAACACCACAAGAGTAATTCTTAGGGATGTTCTATAATTTCTTTCTTCCATGAACAATTTATCCTCACAACATCCCTGTGAGGTGGGGGAAATCAGGTATTATTTTTGCCAGTTTCAGGAGAGGAAATTGAGGCTGAGATAAACCACTTGTGAGGGTCAGAAAGAAAACCAGTAAAGTTGGGGTAGAGATGCCAGGGTTAGTGATTTATAAACTTGAACTTGGGAACCAAAACATTTTCGAACCTAGGGAAATTTAGCACAGGTTCAAGAAAACTAGAAATGAACTACCTCAAAGTATCAAATATTAGAATATTTGTTATCCTTTTAAAAATGATGTTAGAAGATTACTGCCTTAAGTTTTTCATTATTACATTGAGAAACAAAAAAGGTATTAATAGGGAAAGGGAGCTATAATTTCACCATCAGCACATTCAAATGTAAGATTCCTCTATAAATAAACTGAAGTGACTATTAATTAAAAATAATAGCTTAAGTCATGGAAAACTGAACTAGCATCAAGGAATCTAAAGCATACTGGGAAATAAAAAGCAAACAAAACATAAAAACTCATGGAAGATCTTCACTATCTGAAAAAAAAGGGAAGTAAATATGGGTGGATGGCAGGGGCAGGATATATTTGACAGACTAATGTGTCACATAGTGACACAACTTTTGTTTTAGAGACTAGTCATGTTTTGCTCTGCCAGTGCTGCTTCTGAAAAGGACAGAGGTTGTAACAGAGAGACCATAGAATGCTCTCTTCCCTAGATACCAAGTGAGGTTTCCAGTGTTCCCAGCCCCTGTCAGGCTAGGAATGAAGAACCAAGAGAAGAATCAAACCAAGCACCACAATGCTAGCAGACTGAGAACAGAGTAATTTTTAACCACAAAATTTCAAGGTCAAATCTAATTGAAACCACCTATTCTTTAAGCATTAATTTCAAGAAGTCTTGAGACTAAGCAAATTAAGCAATTTTAACCCTTTTATTTTAAAAACAGTCCTAAAATTTGGAAAACATAAACAACAAACCTGGTTGCCACATTCTGTTAAAGTTTGAATCCCCTTGAAAATTCCCATGATTGTTTGGACCAGATTCCATTGTAGACATATCTTGTCCATTTGGCATCATTCCTGGTGGTTGTTCTACCATGCTTTGTTGTCCTGAAGCTTCTCTTTGGGCAATCCAAGCTTGAGCCAGTGCAGCCCAGTCAATCTGGCCTAATATAATTTAACATAGCAGAATTTAGCATTCAGAATGTAGAAGCTAAAAAAATAGTGCTTCTGGGGGTGGCTCCATAGTGTAGTAGTTAGCACGTCTGCTTTACACGCAGAAGGTTCGCACTTCAGGTGGAGCCATGGACCATACCGTGGGTGCACTGGGTCCCACGTGCACACCGTAAGCGTGTGGAGGGAGATGCCCCACCTTCAGAGATCCAGTTCTTAAAAAAGGGAAATGGCAACATCCATAGGTCAGGAATGGAAGTGGGGGGAAGAATAGTGCTTCTATGTAAACAAGCATCTCAGTTATTCCTCACTAGAGATTTTAAACATTACAGAATGCTATGGCTGAAAGGACGCTTAGAAAATAACTCATATTCAGACTACAAAATAACTCACTTAAGACTTTCAGAAAAGGACTCCACAAAAACACTCTTAACCAATTTCTAATATTAACTCATAAGAAATTTATCCCCTGAACTTTAGTTTACTGAGTTTCAAAAAAGTCTTATTCCTACTTTTTCTTTTAACACTCACTTATTTCTTCCTCAAACAGGTCCTATCTAAGCCTACACTGGAAACAAACTAAAATAAAGAGTTTTTCACATCTCATTTTAGTTAAGATTATAAAGGTAATCCCATACATTTTGGTGGAAACATAAATTGGCATTATATACATGGAGTTAAATTTGGCAATGTGTATCTAAAACTTTAACTGTGATCTAACAAACCTAGTTCTTCAATTTTTTTCCTAAAAAAAAAACAAAACTGGATTTGTGAATAATGATATGTATACAAAATTATGGTAATCATTTTAAAAAGTAAAAGCTATAATCAACCATCCAAACATGGATTGATTAAATTACAGTATAATCCTATAATAGAATGTTATATAGCTATTAAAAAAAGAAATAAGATCAGATTAACCCAATAAAGGCAGGCCAGTAGGAGTCATATCAATGAAATAAAATTGGTCATGAGTCAAAAACTGTTAAAGCTAAGTAATAAATGGGGGCTTACTATACTCTTTTCTACCTCTCTATATGCTTGAAATATTCCATAAAAAAAAAATGATTTAGCATACCATCAGTTGACTATGATTTACATAGAATGTAGACGTAACAAAAAAATCCTTTACTTAACACATTTTAGAAAGACTTTCCACTTTTAGAAAAACAGGAACTAAATCAGTTTTAAAAATGTAAAATCTTCATAATGCTTTCTACCTTTTGAGGAAGTCTTCCAAAGGGAAATCCATTTCTTAATATGTGTGTTATGACAAATTATTTATGAGAAAACATTAAATGGCAACCATAAAATGATTCAATAAACCAATCCCAATTCCATTTCTTTTAATCCCATCACATATCTCCCACTCATCTCTCTCTATATCTCTCCTCCCCCACCTTCCAAATTCAATTTCTTTCCTTACTTGGATCCTGCTGGTGCTGGAATGACTGCATCCACTGTTGTTGGTTCAAGGGCCATTGCTGCCAAGGCTGTCCTCCTTGATCCCACATCTTGACTTTAAAATTTTATTTGATTTTCTATCGTCAACAAAATAAACATAGTTTAAAAATAAGAATCAGAGTTCTTTAATTTTAGAAGCTCACACAGAAATTATTATATAATAATACATTTATGTGATCAGAGCTCTAAAATTCTGGTCAATAGGTTGCCAGAGGCAACTGGAATTTTTAGGTTGGCAAGCAAGAGTAGAAAATTTAATATTAACACTGGTGTCAGAGTTTGCTGGTAAACATAGCTCAAATCAATTTAGCTCAAATCAATTATGCTCAAAAAGGGGAAAAACTCTAATTTTTCCCTATATAAATCTCTGGAAATATAATTATTTTGAAAACTATAAGAAAAAACATGATTTAATCTCCCCAAACCAAGACTCCTTGAAGAGGGTAACCAAATAGCTCTAGCTAATAAAGAAAAATTGTTCCCTACAAATAATTACAGGTAATGAATGAAGGCAGTACAGACTTAGAAAACTGCCATAATGCCAAACCTAATCAAACTGACTCAGACAATCATAGAAGAAAAATTAATGAGAAATCACAAATTCAAAGGCTGTAGAAATATTACCTCTACTGATCATTAGGTGTCTCCCCACGAGATATTTACGTCCCCAGGTCATGGGTATGGGAAGGTTGGGGGAAGGGTCATCACACTAGTTTACTTTTCCATAAACTAGTTTGAAAACTTTAGTAATAAAAAGTTTTAAATTCCTACAAGTCTAATATCTTTGTACTTTATCCAACACTGATATACAAACAACCCTGTTCAAGAACCAATGACACACACAGTAAGGAGCATATGTTTCTTCATTTTGTATCCCAAGGCTTAGCATAAAGCGGGCATTAAATAAATGTTTACTAAATAAATCCTTCTAGATGAACCTTTCCTCTAAAAATAAGACAAAAGCCTTAGTATTGTAGGATCACCAAAAGCAGGAAAGCCAGATAAAAAGGAAGTAAGAGATACCAACTCAAATGGGACAACTGGCTATTACAATTCAGGCTCTTAAAGAGTTTGCAACCCCAGTTTTTCAATTTTTCAGATTGTTATATAATTCTATCAAGGGCAGATCTTGACCTCTCAAATGGAGAATATTGTAAATTAGGGAAGATGCATTCCTTTGTTACCTTGACTTACTTATGAGATAAGTGCATCTAGTTACACTAACACACCCTATTATAATTGCATTAGAATATGACAAAATAGGCTCTATATTTAAATAGCACCATAGTTGAGACCAACAACTGAACCAAGCATCAATTCCAAGCTAAATATACTTTTTCCAATCTTTCCTTCATATTTTCTTTCCTCTCCAACTTTTCCTCTCTTTTCCAAGTATATCTTTAAAGCCCTTTAAAAGCTAAATGATTCATTACAGCCCTAAAAGTAACCTCACTTACAACTTTAACTAAAAAACTAATAAATGAACAAAGAGGAAATACCCAGGAGAAATACCAACTGCTGTTTTGACTGACCTCAGAGGTTCACCGTCTGTTTAAAATTTAGGTTGATTCAGATTACAGCTTGGAAGCATAGCAGCAAGATTACTTATGCTCTGAGGAGAAAAAAAAGAGTACAAGTTTACTCTTAGATTATAAAGAGTTATTAGAATAAAAACAAATTCTAGAGACTTAACATGAAAGTGTGATCGTCTCCAAATTTGAAACTTTTGCTTCCATTAACTTTATAATGACAATTATTTACCATTAAAAAGCGAAGGGAAACAGGTATATCAGAAATGAGAAGGCAAAGCTTTCTGACTTTTCTTTAGAATATCTTTATTTACTTGAAAAAGTAATTAACAGTATGAAACAATATCAAACAATTTAGGGATTATAATACATGCTGTGAAAAAAACCCCAAAATCTGAAAAGGTCTCATCTACCTGGTATTAACTTATATGGTACAAATAAGGTAATAAAATATATTAATTTAGTAATAGCAAAGTGAGAACAGTTTCCCTTGGTTTCAACTTCTTCTCATTAGAATGACAGCTTTTGTCTTGATAGAAAAACAAATCTATCTCTTTATCTTCCATAAGGTACAGGAACAGCACTTCTGCACATAGCAGTCACTAAACATCAAACAAATAAATAGTCTTGTAGCTCCTTTCTGTTTACTTTCGAAGGTTAATGATAAGGAAGCTACTGACCTATATTCATGAGAACCAAAAATTTGGCACAACTTGGTGCATTTTCCAAAGCTCTAATGGCAATCAGAGTTCAATGTATAGATTTTTCTGTCACAGGTTTAAACTCATACAATGTAGGTCTCATAACTAGCACTTTAAGTTTTCTGATCATTACCTGAGCACCAGCTCAGGTTCATGATGCCTACATATACCACTCACTATCTGTGTGAACGTGGGCAAATAAACATACTCTCTAATCCCTGGTTTTCTCATCTGTAAAAAAGAGCACATAAGTTTCTACCTTATAGTGTTATTGTGAGGATTAAATGAACACAAAAACTCAGCACAGGAAGCTTCATAAGTAGTGATAAATATCACCACCAAGACTGTCTATTATTTTTGACAGCACTCCTCAAGTTCACAAATGGAGGGGGGAAAGGTTGATCAAGCCAACGCATTTATACTCAATCTCATTTTCTTCTCTGAAAGTGATCTAAGACTTATCCAGATTTCATTTTGTCTTTGGGAAAAATCTTCCTGTCCCTATTACTCACAATATCATGGGTTGAAACTTTATTATTTTAAAAAAAGAAAACTTCAAAGTTTTTCTATGCACAAGTAAGTTTTACTTGCAATACTTGTAGCCATTTGTTAAAACCAATCACTTCTACTTCTACTGTTTTCCAAAGCATTTTCCACCAAAAGTTTTTATGGAGGCTACTATTAAAATACAAGTGTTTCATATACTTAGGCTGAGAAAAATATGGAAAGAGATGTGAAACTGTGAGCACTAGAGCAGAATAAAAACACATCAAAGATAACAGCAACAGTCAAGGAAGTAAGAAATTAGCAGCTTTTTAGTAAAATGCACCAAGGAATTTGCAGTTGAAAAACTCAATTTGACTACAGTGTATGAGCGTTGAATGAGGATGTTGGTTAAACATGAAATAGTTAACATCTTTTGGGAAGACAATTTAATTTAGCATTACAGTTCTTATTGATTTTACTCTAAAGACTTAAACCATTGGTGAGGATACTCACCATGTAATTCAAAAATCTGCACCATGTCTGTAACAGTGAACATCTTTTAGTGATACTCAATTAAACAGGTGAAATAAGAGTGAACCATACAGTAGATTCCTATTCAGCTAGAATAAAAGAATAAAGTAGATACTTTATGTTGACATATGTTGATGTACAAATTGTATTATTAAGTGAAAAAAAATGTGATACAGCATGATGCCATTTCAGGTTTTTTCTTTTTAAGAATGCAATTTTGTACAGAAAACTTCTAAATTACATAAAACTCTTAAAACTGCTAAGCTCTAGGGAGTGAAAACAGAGATCGGGGAATTGTGATTTTTAAAATATTGTTCTATATTCTTTGAATTATTTTATATGAGTATTTTTAGAAATAAATTTATAAATTTTTTAAGATATGAAGAATTAAAGCAAGCTGATCAGCACAGTCCATAATGACTGGTATAGGCAATAAAAATTAAAAGTCATATAACTATGAGACTTTGAACAAATTATCTGATGTTTCATTTGCTTATGAAGGGTTTGAAGTAAATTTCTTTATCTAGTCCAAAAAAAGATACCTGTGGTCATGAAAACAAAATTTAAATTTATGCTGAGTTTTGTTAAGGGATAGGTTTAAAGGAAAGACCTGATATACTAAAATATTTAATATAAATTTTATTGATGTTTCGGCACCTAGTACAATACTTCATAAAAGATTTAATTATTTCTTAATTCAAGAATAGAACTATAAGTGATTTACTCCCTTCATCTTCACCATAATCTTCTTTACTAACAGACAGAATGAATGCAAAATCTGAAAAACAAAAAATGTGAAGACACACCTGGAAATAATAAAAAAAAATTATCTTTTAATTTTATTATTGTTTAATGGAATAACAAACATATCTTTGTACCATTAAAAATGACTTTTACACATTGGTTTAATAATGATTTGGAAAATAATAACTGTTAAAAATAAGTGATAAGTACATGAAGGTTCACTACACTCCACTTTCATACTGTTTGAAAATTTCAATAATAAGTTAAAGATGATGGAGAATACTTGTTAAAGAGGGACTTATATTGAATTTTCAGGTGCTTTTGCCTTGACTCGAACAAGAAGCTTCTTGAGGGCAGAGGAAGTGTCTTATAATGAAATTTTCCACATGCTTTGCCTACACTATATGTTGAAATATTTTACTCATTCACTGAAATTTATTATCAAGTAAATACACTGATATTCAACAATAAAAACAACCATTCTAATACTGTTGCTCTGATTTTATAACATCAAAAATCAATTTCAATTTATTTGTTCTTCCTTAAGCCTTAATTTGAAAGATTCTTAGGCTCAACTTCTCAAGTGTGGAAGAATTTTATTATTGATGAGACAGGCTGCAAGACTTTCCCTTTATGAGGTTTCATTAATTGCTATTTACTTAGAAACGACTGGATTTGGGAAGAAAGATCAATAACTATGGTTTGCATTGGATCGTCCAAGTTTTCACGTGTCTGTAGAAATGTGACTCATGACTATGACCACTATTATGAATTTAATTGTGTTTCCCTAGAAGATACGTTGAAGTCCTACTATATCCCCATAAATCGTGCATGTAACCTTATTTGGAGACAGGGTCTTTGCAGTTATAGTCAAGCTAAAATGAAGTCATACTGGATTAGGATGGGTCTAATACAATAAGACTGGTGTCCTTATAAAAAGACACAGATACAAAGATGGAGAATGCCATGTGACCACAGAAGCAGAGACAGGACAGATGTGTCTTCAGCCATGGAAAGCCAAGGATTGCTGGGAACACCAGAGAAGCTAGGGAAGAGTTAAGGAAGGATCTCCATAGACCAGAGAGAGTGAGAGGCAGAAGGAGAAAGCAGCCTGTGCAAACTGGGAATGGCCTGCCCGAAACCTTTATTTTCACTTTTAGCCTAGAGAACTGTGAAAGAATAAATTTCTGTTTTATAGGCCAGTTGTTTGTGATAATTTGTTAAGCATCTAAGAACTAATAAAACCAGAAAGTGACCATCTTTCATCTCATGCATTCCTTAGATGACTCTATATTAGAACGCTTTGAAGTTCTTAAAATATTTGTTTAAATGACAATCATTAATATTTGCAAGTCATCTCATAGACTGTATGAAGATGAATAAGAATAATGTGTATGTTTTAAAGCTCTTAAGCATCAATTTCAAAATCAAAGAGATATAGAAGCTCACCTATCTTTTTGATGCATATGGTCAAATGTTTCTCACATCAGTTTGAAACCACAAAGCAATAATCCTCTTCTCCCTGCCATTTCGGTACTACATTGTTGATGATCTCAAAGTAAAAAAAAAAAAAAAAATTCATTTGTTCAATTCGGGTTAGGTGGAAATGACATCAGTAAAGGTTAATCCTGTAATCATTATAAATGTGGTAAAATTTTTGCTACTTAATGTGACATGCATTTTGATATATACTGAAATACTTTGCAGCTTGTAGCTCAAAAGAGGTATTCAAAAAAATACTGGAGAACTGGAGAGTTGGATTAGATACCAAGAAAAGTGATAACTGAAAATTAAAGCAAAGAGAGAGCCTAAAGGAAACAATACTCTAGTAAAAACAAGTACATGTATCTTGGTTCTAATACCATTCTATGATAAAAGGAATCAGGGCTCCTTAGAGAAACAGATGATTCTTAGGACTGGCAATACAAATAAGCCTGGAGCATCTTGTAGTACCAGGAAGTAATAAAGTGCTTAAAAAAAATGGGGACATGCCAAAAGGGCACAACACAAATGAAAGAGCCCAGGAAGTCCAAAGCTGAAAAAATTTTAGTGACAAAATGGTATTTGGATTACAACAAAATTACGATATAAAAATCTGAGTCCATACTGATACAAATGGGAGGGAAGAGACAAATCTTCCAAGCAGAAAAATTACAAATTCTTCCAAATTAATTATGTAGATACTCCATCCTGAAGGATGGCGAGTGTAACGCTCACTCCTTAAATATGAACTGTGCAAAGGGACATCCAACTAATGAGTACAGAATGGAAAGGAGGGATGGATACGGGATAGTAACTTTACAGTGGAGAAATTTGACAACACTCCTCAAGCAGGTGACCAAGGTCAGTATCAATGTGATAAGTCTTTTATAGTCTATACTCTTGATAGGATGTCTTTGTGACCTCCACCCCAAAACCCTAATACCAGTTTATCATGTGAGAAACATCAAATTTCAATATCAGGGCATCCTACAATATACCAGACCAGCACACTTCAAAGCAAAACTGTCAAGGTCGCTAAATTAGTTTGGTAGGTCTGCCATAACAAAGTACCACAGACTGGGTAGCTTAAATAACAGAAATTTATTTCCTCATAGTTCTGGAGGCTAGAAGTTCAGTCAGCAAGGTTAGTTTCATTCTGAAACCTCTTTCTTTGATTTATAGATGGTTGTCTCCACACTATGTCTTCACATGGTCTTCCCCATGTGCCCTAATCTTCTCATGAGGACACCAGTCATGATGGATTACGGTCTATCCTAGCGACCTCATTTTACTTTTTAAAAGAAACCTATCTCCAAAGACAGTCACATTCTGAGGTACTGAAGTTAGGACTTCACGATAGGAATTTTAGGGGGGCACAATTCAGCCTGTAGCAGTCATCAATAGCAAGGAAAGTCTGAGAAATAGTAATGAACAAGAAATAGGGATACTAAACGTAATATGACGTCTAAATGTAATATGGTATCCTAAATGGGATGCTGGGACAAAAAGGTTGTTGGGTTAAAACTTAAGAAACATGAATAAACATGGGACTTCAGTTTATAATGTGTCAATGCTGGTCCATTAACTATGTAAGAAATGTACCATACTAATGTATATTAACAGGAGAAACTGTGTATGTGTGTGTGTGCGCAATGGGGCTCTGGAGGTGGAAATTCTGTACTATCTGCTCAATTTTTCTGTAAATCAAAAACTAGTCTAAAAAACAAAGCCTATTAGTAAAAAAAATTTTTAAAATAGAGCCTCAAGAACATCTTAAAAGAACTGATTTACTGTTATTTTCCCAGGACACTTTATAAAACAGTCCTGTAAGTAAATCTTTATACTATTCTGGTTTGTTTTCATTGGTTTTGCCTTGCTGCACTCAAATCAGTAATTTTCAATTTACTTTGCTCTTCCACCAACAATCAAAATTTGCTGAGTGCCCCTGATGTCGGAATGACAATAACATTATCCACCACAGGATAACACAACTGAATACTGGATACTACTTCTCTCCCTCATGAAGCTTAACACATAATGCCCATTACTGGGTAAAGACACAAGAAAGATACAAACTACGGATCCCAATCGCAGTTAACAGAACGCATTTGCCCTCCGCTGCGCCTGCGTAGTCGGAGGGGCACGGCGCATAAGGTCCAGGTCCCGGCCCTCCGCCTCCTCCGCCCCGCTGCACTCCCCTCCCATACGGGGGTTCCCACTGCGCACGCGCAGTGCTTAACGGCCGGTCAGGAGCTCGACAATCAGTCCCTTCTCATCTGAGAGGAAACTCTTGTATTTAGATGTAAAGGAGTCGTGAGCACGCTCTTTAATGAGAACATTTCCTTTTCACCGAGAGGACCAATCTGGGTCGCTAAGGCGGACGCCACCGCTTTAAGGGGATGAGGGTCCAGCGGTCGCGCCAAGCAGCGTACGCAGCCTACATGTTTAAGTTATGCTACTTTCGCCACAAAAACCAAGAAGGTTGTAATGGCCCCGCAAGTCCCCGTGCGTAATTGTTCTCCACCACTTACCCACTCTGGTTCCGGAACACCGTTGTTGCCACCGTTCCTCTAATGCCTCTCCAACCCTTTCGATGCTTCTACTTCTTCACGAACAAGACAAGATGGCGCCCGATTACTCTCACCCGGAAGTAAAAACAATAACATCCACTTTCATCTGAAGCCGTAGTGTTCCCGCATCCTGGTCTTTGAGCACATGACGGCAGCCGGTTAGCATGGGTCTACGCCATTTTTGTTATGGGCAAAATCATCTCCAGTCTGTAAACACCGTGGAAGTGTCTTAACATTCCTGTGTATTACCTCTTGTAGCCAGCATCATGCCCAACTCATTTTTATCCTTAATTGGGCAGAAAGCCGAGAGTTTAGTTATTTGTTCCAGAG
Source organism: Eonycteris spelaea (assembly GCA_003508835.1). Taxonomy (NCBI): domain Eukaryota; kingdom Metazoa; phylum Chordata; class Mammalia; order Chiroptera; family Pteropodidae; genus Eonycteris; species Eonycteris spelaea. Next base: position 12,963,572 of record PUFA01000018.1, on the reverse strand, counting down.
TCCCCTGAACTTTTTTGCTTTAGCAACGTGACCCTCCTTGAAGAGGAGGTATGTTCTCCCCTAAGTAAACTTTCGCTTCGGGAATGGGGTCTGAGTTTGCGGCGCTTTCAGACTACGGAGGGGCACCAGGGCAAACAGGAACAACTGGAGGATTGTTCGATGCGCATGCCGCCGTATTTCAAGTAGGCCACAGTCCAGCGCACATTTCTGGACTCCTCCAGGCTTCGGTCTCAGCGCAGCCAAGGGCTGCGCCTCAGAGAGATCGGACATTAGCGAAGCGGCCAGTATAGATGGTAGCGATGGCGGAGACCTTAGCTGACCCCGCAGGGGTCACTCTCTTTGTTAACCTCAAAACATCGCGCCCCCTTCCGGAGACGATTGCTCGGCTGAATCTCACCCAGCTAGCCAGTCCCCATATTCTTTTCTCCCTGACTTTTAGGGGAAAGTGACGGGAAAGTCGAGTTTCCGTCTTGCTGCTACTCCTGTCAACTACAAAATGGCCTCCCGAAAGGATTTATGCAGTGCAATTCCTCGAATAGAATACTTTGATTCCATTGTGTTTTAGTATGAAAGTGTTTAACTGAAAATTACCGATTTCCAGGCTAGGATCTACAAGTTACAAAGAAAACAAAAATGTTCCAAAGATACAATATTTATTTCTCAACTAAATCTTGGAGAGTGCCTTTCTAGAGAGTAACATGAAACTTTTGTGTGACTGAAGAAAGCGCACCAAGTATTTACATTGTTTCATTGGGAACTGTACAAACGAAATAGTAAATTACTATGGAAATAGAGTACAGCTGGATGAATAAAGAAGCTAGAGATGTAAGAATCTAGATGCCGTTTGTTCAGTCTTAATAAAACACTTGAAACCCAGATACTTCTGGATCAACCTTAGAGAAAAGCTCTCAATAGCTAAAAATCTGCTGGTCTTCAAATTCTCGAAATAAAACTTTATCTTGGGAGAACCGTTTACTAATTACACCTGGCAACGCCATAGTGTGAGTACATGAAGATACACTAGTTGGAGGCAAAAGAAAATTCCATTCCTTGACCCTTTCCCTAATTTTCACTTAGTGCACGCGTGCACACAAACTATACAACAGTCTAATGTGATTTTAAAAATCATGGAACGAAAATTGGAAGGACACATACCACATATTAGTGGTAATCTCTGATTTTGCTCTGTGATTCTCATTTTCCAAGTTTTTGTGTATTTTTTTTTTTTTTTTTGCATAGGGCCTGACTTCAGGTTTAATTCTCAGAAGGACGTTCTAATCAGAGAAACATTCTATATTTGTGAAACCTGATTGTCCTAGTGAAACTTTCATATGGTCCTACTTCCTATATTCATCTTGTGATTGTTTGCTTGTTTCCCTAGTAAAGTTGAAGCAATTTTTTTTGATAGCTTTGTTTTTCTTCCATCTCTGCTCTCCAACTAGCCAGCTACTGCTTAGCACACTGAATTTTTTGCATTTGTTGTATAATTGAATTACTATTTTGAACAATGACCCCAACATAGGCCAACCATTTTGGAAACCCATTGCCAAATTTTGTTCCTTGTGCCAATTTAATGAGACACTCTCAGCATTATTTGCCACACCAGGAAATGAGTTTTATAATCCCATTTCCCTTTCCCTCACTAGTATCATCTAGCATTTCTCTGTAATGTTATGATCTGAAGGAGACACCAGGCACAAATATATATTTTAACACCAATTTCTCAATGTTTTTCTTTTTTTATGTTTTTGAGCAGCTGTTGTATACATGACCTGCTGCAGTCTGGTCATTCTACACCTCCATCAGAAAGTGCTTAGCAGCCACAGCTTCCAATCCTGGCAATCTGCTGTTTTATAGCTAATAATTAGCAGACTTTGTAACTAAATTTATTAACTCACCTCATTTACAGAATGTTCGAAATAGAAAATTCAAGGGAAGGATATGCTCAAGTTAGTACTTTGCCATGAAATATCTTGCTTTTATTATTATTTTTGCATCCTTCTAGTATATCAATAGTCTTTGGAAACAAATGAAATAATTTAATTTAGAGCATTCTGTTTTTAGTAGTGGTATTTCCATTTACAAAATATAGTAATTCTCGATTGTTGAAAATATCAAATCCTAGATGTTCCACTTTGTGTTGTTCTGTGCTTTGAAATTTACCACACACAAAAAATTATTGAATACTGATTGCCATATACATTTGTTATGTTAGGATTAGAGACAAGTCGTTTAGAAATAACTCCAAGAAGTTTTTATATCTTATTTTTACATTGAAAACTAGATTTGCTTCAGCCTAAAATTAACACCAGCAGTGAGGTGCACTTTTTTTTTCCTAAACAGGAAATGTGTTCACAATAAACTAAACTGGGTTTTATACCGGTACTAGCCATTTAAGCCAGATTAGAGAAAGTAAGGTAAACATATTATGTTCATGGACTGGCATATTCTTACCTAAAATCTTTCATGATTCAAACTATTGTACTGTTTCTGTGCTTAGTTCATTTGTATGATGTAGTAGACATTATCACTGTTTACCAATATCTGATTCTCCACACACATATAGTACACAGAAGAAGACATTCTTCTAAGCCCCTTTAAAGTCAGGGAGAATTTTGTGAATTCGTTCTGACCAATGCGCTATGGTTTAAGTGATGACTGTCATTTCTGCTCCTAAATTTACAAGCCCTGATGTACTATCACATCAACCAAGAAGGCTTGTTTCAGATGTTTCAGACAACGCAGCTACAGGTTGGCAAATTCTGTCAGACTGGTCACTGTGTTGCTTCATGGGAAGCAGTGGCCAGAAAGAGCCCCAAACCAGCAAAAGACTTTACAATGACCACAGAATAAGCTGCTGAAATTCTGGAGTCATTTGTTAATACAGCAAAAGTATAACCTATCCTGACAAATATATCACTGGTTATAGAAGTTGGGTACTGCTCAAAGAAGCAAAAAATGCATGGCATTAACTTAGAGATTGGTTGGCATACACAGAAAACTAATATTGGAGGCTAGAAACATGTCACTTCACATTATGCAGTGGTAAAACATTTGATATAACCCTTAACCGTAATAACCTGGGCAGAAAATGTACCTCTTGAATTTCAAACTAGGGTAAGAGGTTGAAAAATAAGAAAGTGTGTATTGGGTACTATTGGATGCATTTGGCAAGGTATTGTAAGAATGTGGAGCTCAGAAATGAATGGTTGATTTGTAAAAGCTGAAATAAGGTAATACCAGTGACCAGGAATTCTGAGCATCACATGTTTTTTTTCCAACTCCAAGCAGTAGGAGATAAACTTGAGAAAGCCTTTAAGTGACAAAGGACCATTAAAACTCAGCCTGCAGCAAAGATCATAACTAAGGACGTAGATTTCATATTTATCTTAGAAAAATTTTCAATGGATTAATTAAGGGTGTGAAATGTTAATTTTTCCCCTCCCTTGGAAAAAAATTGCCTGAAGACGAAAATGAGGTTAGGAGGATGGCTCTTCCATCAAAACTTATACACAGAAAATACCTGCCATAAAGTCAGGAGAGGTATGAAGGTAGAAAATCACAGAAATATAGTCAACCCAAGAACTACTTGTCTTTAAAAAAATGCTGTGGTTACTGGCATATAAATCTGGCTGGAAACAGATAAAAAAAAAAGGCCTACTAAGTTTTTAAGAGTTGTACTGAAAAAGAAACTATAAACTCCGGCTAAAGAACTTATGGCTATTCTTAACTTAAAAACAACAATTATGCTGAGCGAAATAAGTCAGACAGAGAAAGATAAATACCATATGATTTCACTTATATACAGAATCTAAGGAACAAAAAGAAAAAAAATAATCAAAAACAGACTCACAAATACAGAAGACAATCTGGTGACAACCAGAGGGGAGAGGGGTTGGAAGATTGGGAGAATGGGGTGAAGGGTTAAAGAAGTACAAATTAGTAGTTGATAGATGGTCACGGGGATGGGGAGCACAGCATAGGGAATGTAATGGCTAGGTGGAGAGCCAAAGGAAAGAGCAATTAGGGGGATTGTTATATAGTTTATAAAACTATAAACTATTTAAATGTCTAACCAATGTACTGTATACTTGAATAAAATTAAAAAACAAAACAAAAAATCAACTTCAGTCCCCAATTATCTAGGAAAAAGATTGAAAAAAAATCTGTGTAATTCCCAAAGATGGCATATTTAACAGATGTAGTCAAGGAGAATAAAAAACAACAAAACAACAACAACAACAACTAGAGGGTGGAGTCTGGGAACACAGAATGATGAAGAAGGGAATTCTTAGAAAACAGAAAAAACTCTAACCACAAACTACCCCAGACCCAGGATAAGAGACATGGACATTTCCATTCTTCTTCCCTTTCTGAATGAGAATATTTATTGTGGTTATAGTTCTACCACAATAAGTGTATAACAGAACATATCCTTTTGGTGGGAGCAACATCCAGACCTGACAGCACTTCTAAAGAGCCTGGTTGGGATTTGGGGGCCCTATCTCTTGAAAAGGGAGTCACTGTATTCCATATAGAAATAAGAGTGAGCTGAGTATTTGGTGACCAGATGGTGGATTGTGAGAGACTTCTAGTGCACTCACATATCCATTCTCCTTTTTTTCTGAACCCATGGAGACTTATTCTTTCCTACCTATACTACCCATCCCTACTTGCAATTAGGCAGGGACATGTGACCGCTTCCGGCCGATGGGTTGTGAATGACATATCCAAGATGAAAAATTTAATTGCTGGTGCAAAACCTTTTAATGCTCACTTTCCCTATCATAGTGGGGAGGCTTGGTGTTGAAATGATAGAGCTACAAGACATTCAGCCTTGATTAGAGTCATCAGTTGCCTGTACAGATTACCCAGACTCACATTGGACTTAGGGTGAGAAAGAAACTTTTGTGGTGTTAAGCCACAGGGATGTGGAGTTGTGTGTTACTGTAGCATAACTGGCCTACCTATATGCAAACATTTTGGATAGTTCTGCTTGAGTACAACTTTTAAAAATGCATGAAAATGGTCCTGAGAGGGTTCACAAATCTCTTAAGTTACATACAAAAATCTAGTGCATATATTTTTCTGAGAAGATACATGTCAAGATTTTTCTTCCCAGCTTCCATATTGCCATTAGCAAGAGTGAAAAGAGGGCCCCCAAATTAAAACTCTCCTCTCCCCTCAACACTCATAGCTCCCCTTTGGAACTATCAGGACTCATATCATAAAACCTTTATCCCTTGGACATCCTGCATCCTCTGGACCTTGAATTTCCATATGGCTCTGTGCATTATGTTCCTTAATTTTCCTCCATATCATTTACCATTTATCTTTACTTTTCACTTCTTAGAATGTCTATTTCCTCACTTTCTAGAGTGATTTCTGTCTCTTGTGTTCAGTGCTGTATCCACAATGCCTGTCCCATAGCAGGTATTCAATAGATACTTATTAAATTGAACAAATGAAAATGGTCTGCAACTTTCACCATAATCTCAAAGAGCTACATGACCCTAAATTTGTTAAATAAAACAAACAGGTAGACAAAATATTTCCTAATGAATTATTCTGCCTAAATAACTCAAAATATTTTTAGAAACATTTGAAAAGATGAAGACTCACCCGTGGTAGATACTGAAATCTGAGTAAAGTGGCCCATTGTATTTTATTCTGAAATAAGGAATTTCTAAAATATGAAGGATTTTTGAATACAGCTAAGTAAATACAGTGTTGACAGATAACATATTCTGTCAATAATGTGCATAGCAGAAACTCCAGGACAAATCTTGAAACAAATAAGAATTTAATATTTATTATGCATATTTATACAGAAACATTAAAATAATGCTCGGTAAGTTACATAGCCATTTTCTAAAAACACTGCAAAAAAAAGTAAAGATAAAATAGTAGGAATGATATATTAACCAATGTTACTCAAAATTTAAAATATAGTCATCTATCTTTTAAACAGATTTAAATTGATGTTTTCTATATGAACCAAACATTTTAAATATCTAAAAATAGTCTGTCTTAATGTACTAGATATATTTAAAGGCTCAGTTTTATTGCACATATCTGGTTTAGGCTTACTTATCAGGTAACATGCAGACAAATTAAGAATATGAATTTAAGAAAGGCAGGCAGGATGTTGCTTTCTACTACAAAAATTAGATGAAGGGGATACATGTCACAGCTTAATCTTCAGGAAATTTTTTAAAGCTGTTGTATAAAATCACTGAGTAAAATTATCACATATGTGAGCTAAGAGCTATTAAATATTATATAGCCAAATAGCTCTGTTGGCACATTTAAATAAGAAAACAGGTATCAACTAACTACTCTTAGAACCAACACCAACTATCACTATCCTTAGCCACCCAAAAAGGTGGTTTTCATATCTGTTTTAAAAATACTACATGACAATCAAATATAGGCATACACTTGGTTCTGTCAAAAATGTTCGCAAAATTGGCACATAATCAAAATTTTATTATTTTAAACATGGAAAAACTAGAGGAAACTGTGATTAGACATACCCTGTAAACCAGTTCTAAATAAAGCTAGTGAAACTTCTCTGTGTTACTTTTTAAATTCATTTGGCCAAACACTGTGGTCATTATTTAAGGATCTGTAAACATTCTTGCTTATTTGTACTGTTTCCTGAGGTCATCTGGAAACTATTGTTATTACAGTAGCTTCATAATTTAGTACCCCTGCAAATGTGCTTTGGAAATATTCTAAATAAAAACAAAAATTTAAATGCAGACCCATGTGTAACTTAATATACTTTCTCTATTACAAAAGCTATTTAGGAAATCCTTAGGTATCAAAATAAAGTTTACTCCATTACCAGCGGGCCCAGAGAAGCATTTATAAACTCTAGGCCCTAAAAAAGTATATTCTAGAATGAGCTCATTTAACACGAAATGAAAACAAAAATAAAAGTATCTTATGTATATGTTAGTTCTGGAATAATGTCTAAAACTTACATAACCCTCTCCATTTTAAAACATGTTGAAATAGTGTCAGCATAGTGCCAGATCCATAGCAGGCATCCCATAATATATACTTAATGAATAAATGTGAAGTTAAGCACAAAAACTACTGCAGTATTTTAGTACTGAGGTAATATACTGAAGCTACATTATATTTCTCTATGAAAAATCAGTTTTAATAAATAAAGCTTAAAAGATCTATTTGATAAATACAGCACTGATATATTTTCTGGCATCCTTTCAATGAAAACAGGTACTAGGCACTTTCCTTGATTTTTGCCCTCACCTATCTATCACTCACCATCTCTGACCTTAACTGTGTAAGAAGAGATAAGCCAAAAGAAAAGAATGCTCATTTCTTTCTCTTCTTTCTTCTTTTCTCTTTCTCTCTCTCCCTCCCCTTCTCCGCTCCTTTTTCATCTTTCCATCAATGAAACAAGAAGCAGGTGACTATTCAATGAAAAGTGCATGCCTCTTAATGGTATCTTTTCTAGGAGAAAAATGAGGACTTAATATTTACATTTGGGGGATGGTAATTGTCACTACCCGGATAGCTTATATTTAACTAATAAATTTCAAAAAAATTCACTGTTTTGGTACTGAAATCGTCAGTGTTAATGCACTACAGTTAAACAGAAAACAATATTTAAACAATGTTTAAATGACCTTTCATAGGACAATCTGAATTTGCAAACTTTCCACCTTTTCACTATTAAAAATCAAGAAAAATACTACTATTGAAATTGCAACAGCTTAAAAATAGAATTTGTACCATGACATTGGAAAATTCTGCACTTTGTAAATATTACCATCTTTAACACTATTCACAATTCTGTTCATCCATATAGCAAAAGGCAGCACTGGTAACCTTGGATACTGTTATATGTACTTATATGTTAAAAAGGGTCAGAGTCTTGGTTAAATATCCCCACCATTATCTCCAGTCACTGTTCTTGTCCTTCCTACCCAAGGGGAGAATAAACTGGGACTAGACACTTATCCAGCATACACCTGTAGTATCATTCATTGACACTAATGATTAGGATGCCTGAACCATGTAGTTATGTATTTTGATACAATATTGTGATACTAAAGTAGCCATTATTATTTAAAATTCAAGCCTAAGAAAGAGTAATATTAGCGTGCCAAGTTTTGACAGCTTAATAATTTATATTCTACAGGTAAAAATGATTTTTGCTATTATGTAATTATTTAAAAAGAAAATCAGAAATCCCAACTTTATGCCCCATTAAAGTTAAACAAACTTGCACTTATTTAATGATGCTTGTTAAAGAGAAAGTGATCTCAAAACCCAAAAACCATGATTAGTATTTACTGATCTACAGAACTAGATATTTCCCTATTAAGTATAATCAGAATATAATTTTCTATCATTTGCAAATTTAATTTGGTAATTTATATTTCATAAATACCCTATGGTCTCATACGGATTAACAATTTACTTCTATTTACCAATTCTACATGTTACAAATATCTATAATTCTATTTCAACCTTGACTAATCACTTGTAAATTATCCTTAACTCCACCATGAATAGGTTACAAATAATGTTAATGAAATATTTCAATATTTTTGTAGTTCTCAAAATCTCAAAGCAATAAGCTAATCAATATAACATTTGAAAACACTTATTACTGAAGTTACAGTGATACCTTTATATATGGCTGAATCATAGAAAATATGACAAGGTCACTATATCTATTGTGTAAGTATATGTGATAGCAGTGTTTCCCACATATCAGTATACCACTGGATAGCCCTGAGATGATTTTAAATGGAGTGTTACATGAATGAACAATTTTTCTTTAACAGTTATGTATTTATTTTAATACTTATTAGAAAAAATACAACTAGCACATAACATATGGAATACACTCAAAACAAGGCTATTAAAAAAGGCTAAAAATAAGGTTAAAAATAATAAGTAAACAATGGCACAGGTGATATAGATATATACACACATATGAGATCAGAAGGTGGTATATGACTCCCATTGGGAAACACTGTTTTAAGGAATGATCTGATTTAGCCAGCATCATTTCCGAATGTTTGTAATAATAAAGCACATCATAAAGGGTTTTCTTCTACTACTATAAATTTTAGTTTTGATCCAGGACTAATTTTTTTTTAGAACATGAGTTTACATTCATTTTAAGAACATAAGAGCATTGAGTAAATTTAATTTACTTTAAAAGGGTTCACCAAAATGGTAAAAATGTTCAGGAGCATTTGAGGGACATGCTAGTCCTATGGACAAGACTACAAAGGCACATTCATATTATGGTTATCACTGCAGCATTTAAATAAAAGTGATCTAAGTAATCATTACCCTTAAAAATTAATAATTAAAATACTCTTTCATAAAAAAGAAGGTACGCTTGTGCACTAAGTGCTCTTGATTCCGGAACCACCTGCACATAAGTGTCGCTCACATGGACCCACTGGCCTGCTGATTCACTATCAGGCTCTTTCAAACCTAATAAAACAAAAATAAGTATCATTTTACAATAAGTGTGTTCTTACTCTACATTACAAACAATAACACATTCATCACAAACTACAGTTATCTAATACTACATCTTATTGCAGTAAGTGTGTTTCTTCTTGGGTTAAAAATGAACTCTTTCAAAGGATTGATATTAGTATCATTTTACTTTAAATATCTAGTGCAATATTATATAACCTTGTAAATATTTATTGTTGGAGGAAAAAAATCATTTTCAATAAAAGTAAAAAGAAAAAAAAGTTAGCTTGCTGATCCATAAGCAAAGTCAGCAAATTTTCAACTCACTATTCTGAGGACATAGTACATCTTTAAAAACTTTTGCTATTAAATAAAATACTGCTTCACTGCAATACATGATAACTTAACACCTTGAAAAAAAATGTGTTAATTCACATCACCTAGATGGGTATAGACTTATGATATTTAAGATTCTTTAAGATTATCTAAGAACTCAAACATATTTCTAACTTAACATTAACAAAATGAATCCACTTGAGTTATCTATGAAATAACTGTCCTCTAACAGGAAAGGAAAAACAAATTAATTTGTTTTTAAGAATAACAGGAACTCAGGGTAGCTTACCAGGTACATTTTTCTTTCCAGTGATATGTTCCAATAATTTCCTGGAAGGTGTTCTGACTTTCACATATGCAGTATAGTGACCTCCTCTCATAGAGCCACTGTGTTCCACTATGCCATACAGACCATAGAGAACTTTCTCTCCCACATTTACATTCTTTAGGACAAAAAAACCAAAACAAAAACACCAAATTAGTAATATTTAGTGAAATATTGTAAGGAAAATGAAGTCAAAATGTATGTTCTACTTAACATAAGAGAAATGCATATAAACTACACTGAGATACTTTTTCATATGTATTAGACTGGCAAAATGTAAAAGCTTGATAACATCCTCTGTTGGCTAGGTTGTAGGGAAAAGAGTACTCATATACACTACATGTGAGAATGCAAAGTGGTACAATCCTTGGATCTCACGTTATCTAGCTAAATTACATACATTTTACTTATGGATTTTTCAATCCTATGGCTAGGATTCTATCTCACAGGTACATAAGCAAAATGTAAAAAGACATGCAACAGAATACTAATTGCATGATTATTTGTAATATCAAAAAACTGTCTATAACTGGAGACTGGTTGAATAAACTTTGACACATCCATACAATAGAATATTATGCCGCTTGAAAAATAGGGTGCAGACTATTTCTAAATACTGCTATGAAATAATCCCCAGAATACAATGGAAAGAATAAGGTATCAAAAAAGAATACATATTGTAAGCTATGATTATTTAAGAGGGGAGAAGCATATAAACATATCTATCTGTTTCAATTTTTAAAAAGCAATAAAATAAGCCATAAATTTTAAACAATGGTTATCTATAAAGGAAGGGAAGAAACAGATGGAACAGACATGGAGAAAAGTTACACTTGTTTGAATTTACCTTGTTTTGTAGATTTGATACATTTTATGCAATTATTCCCTGACAAGAAAAAGTTCATCACTCCCAAAACAGTATTACAAGAAGTATTAAAGGGACTTAAGAAAAAAAGTCAAAATATGAATAATAAAATGGCAATAACTACATACCTATCAATAATTACTTTAAATGTAAATGGATGAAATGCTCTAATCAAAAGACACAGGGTGGGAGTCTGGTCAAGATAGCAGAGTAGGTAAATGCAAGGTGCTTGCCTCCTCTCACAACCATATCAAAAGTACAACTAAACTACAGAATAGCCATCACGGGGAGTCACCTGATGTCAGCTGAACAGAAGTTCTACAACTGGAGACACAGAGGAGGCCACCTGAAACTGGCAGGAGAGGCAGAGATGCAGAATGGGCTGGTTCCACTGTTGAGTGTGGCAGTTGAGAACTGAGAGAAATATCTCGAAGGCGGAGATACCCCCGGAAGAGCATGGGGTCCCGGCCCCACACTGGGCTTTCCTCAGTGCTAGGAGGAAAAGTCCCCGTAATTTCTGGCTGTGAAAACCAGCAGAGATTATGGCTAAGTGAGACGGAGGACTGAGGGAACTGCAGACTTTCCTTTTAAGGGGCCAGCGCACAGACTCACTTGCTCTGAGCTCCAGTGCTGGGGCGGCAGCTGGAAAGGCACCAGGGACATATGGAGAGGAACTGAGTTGTTATACTTCAGGACAAGGGCTGGAGGGACAGCTTTCTCCCAGACAGAAGTGCTGGCAGAGGACACTGTTCCTTTGTTGATCCCTGCCCAGCCAGGCTTGCAAACCAAGGCGGGCATCATATCTGAATCTCCATCAACCAGGTTAACACTGGTTGCCCTGCCCTGATAATTCTCTGAGATGGCGCCATTGTGTATTTTCCATAGAAATGGCCTGTCTTAGCTCATGCTGCGGACTTTTCTAAAATCTCTCAAAGGTTCACAGAACCTAAGCAAGCAGCATCTGGCCTTAGCATGCCCCATACCTCTTGCTGAGCAGCCCCAAGCCTGGCACTAGCAGCAGCCGGCCTCAGTCTGCAGCTTGGCCTCTCGGGGGACTTCTAAGACCAGCATGGGTGTTGGCCATTTGTGGATTGCTTGGTGGCTGATACCAGATGGCCTCAGGCAGGGCACAGGCTGCACCTGAATTTGGCCTGTGGCAGGGCCTCTCCCAGGAGGCCCTGGCCTGCATGCCCAGTGATTGGCTTCAGGAGCACCATCTAGGGTCATATCTGAGGACAAAACATCCAAAGGGTAAACAGGGCAGGCACCAGAGCCTTGCTAAAGCAAATCCTGTTCTGTTGGGTCAGCTCCAGCACAACAGCTCCTCTACTAGTCATGGCCAGTCATCGCAATCAACCAGCCCCAGGGTCAATCCCGCCTACTGATGAGCAAACAGCAACCAAAGCCCAACTACAACAGGAGGGCATGCACAACCCTTAAGAGGGATATACCTGGAGTACCTGGCTCAAGTAACCAGGGAAGACTGTACCACTGAGACCACAGCATGCCTACTATATAAGGCCACTCTACTAAGATTGGGAGACATAGCAGCCCTACCTAATACACAGAAACAAACACAAGTAGGCAGCCAAAATGGGAAGACAAAGAAACAAGTCCCAAATTAAATAACAGAACAAAGCTCCAGAAAAAGAACTAAGCAAAATGAAGACAAGCAATCTACTAAATGCACAGTTCAAAATACTGGTTATAAGGATGCTCAATGAACTTAGGGGAAAAGGAGATGAGCTCAGTGAGAACTTTAACGAAGAGATGGAAAACATAAAAGTGGAGATAGAAAACATAAAAAGAACCAGTTAGAAATGAAGACTACAATATCTGAAATGAAGAATAACTTAGGAGGAATTAACAGTATACGAGATGAAGCAGAGGATCGAATCAGCAATTTAGAAAATAAGGTAGCAGAAACAGAACAGCTATAAGAAAAAATACAAAATAATGAGGACAATTTAAGGGACGATTGGGACAACATCAAGCATAACATTTGCATCATAGGGATATCAGAAGGAGAAGAGCGAGAGCAAAGAATTGAAAACCTATTTCAAGAAATGGTGGAAAACTTCGCTAACTTGGTGAAGGAATTAGACAAACAAGCCCAAGAAGCACAGAGAGTCCCAAACAAGAAGAACCCAAAGAGGCCAACACCAAGACACGTCATAATTAAAACACCAAAGGTTAAAGACAAAGGGAAACTTAAAAGCAGCAAGAGAAAAGCAATTAGTTACCAACAAGGGAGCTCTCATAAGACTGTCAGCTGATTTCTCAACAGAGGCTTTGCAAGCCAGAAGGGACTGGCATGAAATACTCAAAGTAGTGACAAGTAAGGACCTACAACCAAGATTACTCTACCTAGCAAAGCTATCATTGAGAATCAAAGGACAGGTAAAGGGCTTCCCAGACAAGAAAAGCTAAAGGAGTTCATCATCACCAAGCCAGTATTACAGAAAATGTTAGAGGGACTTCTTCAGGAAGAAAAAAAAGATAAAAATTGTGAATAACAAAATGGCAATAACTACATATCTAGCAGCAATTACTTTAAATGTAAGTGTATTAAATGCTCCATTGAAAAGATAGGGTGACTGGGTAAGAAAAGAAAACCCTTACATATGCTGCCTTCAAGAGACTCACTTCATTCAGATCGAAAGACACATAAAGACTGAAAGTAAAGGGATGAAAAAAGATGTTTCATGAAAATGGAAACAAACAAACAAAAACTCTGGGGTAGCAATACTGATACCAGACAAAACAGACTTTAAAACAAAGAGACAAAGAATAAGATAGACTTTATAACAAAAGACAAAGAAGGACCCAGTTATCCCACTTCTGGGTATTATCTGAAGAAACCCAAAACACTGCTTTGAAGGGACATGTGAATCCATATATTCACTGCAGCATTATTTACAGTAGCCAAGATAAGGAGGCATCCTGGGTGTCCATCAACAGATGAATGGAAGAAGTGGTACATATCTACAATGGAATATTACTCAGCCATAAAAAAGAATGAAATCTTGCCATCTGCAACAACATGGATGGATCAACAGGGTATTGTATTGAGTGGAGTAAGTCAGACAGAGAAAGACAAATGTCATATGTGGAATCTAGAGAACAGGATAAACAAACAGAAACAAGCTCATAGATAGAACATTCTGATGGTTGTCAGATTAGGGAGTGGGAGAATTAGTGAGGGGGGATTAAGAGGTAGTTACAAATTGGTAGTTACAAAATAGTCATGAGGTTATAGAGCATAGCACAGGGAATACAGTAATTAATATTGTAATAACTATGTATGGTGTCAGAAGGGTACTGGATTAATGAGGGTGATCACTTTATATCAATGTTATCACTGTGTAGTACACTTGAAACTAATATATTGTATGTCAATTATAATTGAAAAAGATAAAAATATAAAAATTTAAAAATATGAATAGGCAGATGTAAAAAACATGTTTTATGTTGAGTGTTCTAGCGTTAAATAAAATATGGATTAGAAAAAAATACATAGGGTGGCTGAATGGATAAGTAAACAAAAGCTATACATATGCCACTTACAAGAGACCTACTTGAAATTAAAAGACACATACACATACTTGAAAATAAAGGGATGGAGAAGATATTTCATGCAAATGCAAATGAAAAATAAGAAGCTGGGGTAATAATAATTATATCAGACAAAACAGACCTTTTAAAAAAAAGGCTATAATAAGGGAAGGACTCAGAAATTCCACTTTTGCAGATCTGAAGAAACCTAAAACACTAATTTGAAAAGACATGTGCAACTCTGTTCATTGCAGCATTATTACAATAGCCAGGATATGGAAGCAACCTAAGTGTCCATGAAGAGACAAATAGATAAAGAAGATGTGGTACATATATACAATGGAATATTACTCAGCCATAAGAAGGAGTGAAATCTTCCCATTTGTTGGATTCTAGAGTGTATTACACTAAGTAAGGTAAGTCAGAGGACAAATACCATATGATTTCACTTATGTGCAGAACTTAATAAAAATAAATAAATAAACAAACGAAACAGAAACAAATTCATAAATAGAACAAACTGATGGTTGCCAGATAAAAGGGGGTGTTGGGTGAATGGATAAAAAAGTAAAAGGGATTAAGATGTGCAAATTGCCAGTTATAATAACAATCATAGGAAGTAAAGTACAGCATTGGGAATAGTCAATAATAATGTAATAACTACATATGGTATCAGATAGGTACTAGATGTATGGGGGTGATTGCTTCATAAGTTATAAATGTCTAATCACTTTGTTGTTCACCTGAAACTAATATAATTTTGCATGTCAACTGTAATTTAAAAAATTGTTTTTTAAATAAATAAGTGAATATTGTTTAAAGCTCCTAAAAACTTTATGTAGTTATTAAATGAAATTGTAAAAATTTCAATTAAAAAATAATTTGTAAAAATTTAAAATTTAAAAATTAAGCAAGTGAAGGATATATATCCAGTAGGCAGTATAATCATTTGGATAGAAACCATTAGGGTCATGTCAAAAGAACCCAGGAGCCAACTTGAAGTGGCTTTCAGAAGTCAACTATAGACACATTAGACTAATATAGTAGAACAGGAATAAAAAGAAAAGTGTACTAAACTAAAACATATCTAATGTGTCTAAATCTATGAATTTGTAATGCTAAATTAATTGATCATGGTTTGGGGATCCTAGTGAACTAATTCATTATTCTAAAAAATGGTTTAAAAGCAGGGCTGAGAAAGAATCGAGCTTTTATCCTGTCCTTTCTACAAGAATTATACCATAACATAACTAAATAGATGAAAGGAATTCTTCATACAGCAGTATTCTAGCTAATAAATGAAGAAGGAATGACAGAATTAGAATATCACTATTCTGTAATTCTTAATAAACTCATGAATCTGGTACTGAGCATCACTGGTTGCTATCACAAAAAGATAGATAACTGGCATTCCATGCCACCTGATGAAAGAATAGCACACTCCCTGAGAAATACCCTTGCCAGAAAAAATTAAAAAATAAAAAAGGAACATCGAACCTGAATATGTTCAAGCCTTCCCAGATCCAACTACCCAACTACTTATTTATAGGAAATAGAGGATAAAGGAACAATCATCAAAATCTAAATTATGAGTAAGTACCGTAAAGACGACCTAGTTTTAAATAAATTGCAAGAGGGAGAGAGGTGGAAGAGAACTATATATTAAAAGGGTAAAAAACATTATGCAATCATAATTTGTAGTCCTTACTCATGTACTAATTCATTTAAAATTTTTCATTTGAGACTACTGGAAATATATACACTAAGTGATATGAAGAAATTGTTTTCTTTAGTGTGAAAGTGGCATTGTTATGTTAAAAAGGGAGAGGAGTGATCTTATCTTTTAAAAACTCATAGTGAAATATTTATGAATGAAATGATGTCTGGTATTTGCTTCAAGATAATATGGGGGAGGAAGTAGATGAGCATACAGATAAGGGGGGCTGGCCATGTAACTACCGTCATAGGGCGGGGCTGGAGGTTCAGTACTTCTATGCTGGAAATTCTCCATAATAGGTCCTTTTCAAAGTATGTTTTCATAAATTTAATACAGAGTTTGTTACCATTATTCATCACATAATCAAATTCTATGAATACTGAGTGTTAATAGTTGACAGACATTGCTGGTATTCCACAGCGGATGAATTGGATTCACCAAAAAAAAAATCTCATAAGATATCTGTTTTGACTAAATTGATGTATTAAAAATATTAAGTTCAATAAGCATTCTCTTACATACCACAAAACCTTGACTGCTGACCAGTAATTATGAATAGGAAAATATGTTACTCCATAACTGTTTGGTTCCCTCAAGGAAGACAAAGTCATCAGTTTCACTTGTACGGTTGTTACAAATAAGTACATGCAATTAAAAGCCAGTGTACTGTATCTAATTTTTAAAGTGTTAGCAATTTTAAAGTACCATACTCACCCAACTAGTATGCTATCCTCAGTAGAGTACATGAAATGGAATAAGAATACACTAGTATACATTGATTTATAAAAGAAAAAACCAAATGCTAAAACGACTGTCATTTAAGCATATCATTCACAAGGAACAGGAGAGGGCACAAAATCTGTTTGCTTCTCTCAGCAACTGTCTGCTTCCAGCAGCACAGACAAGCAGCTCTAATCTTCATGACCACCAGGTCTCATGCTTTGCACATCTTTTCAATTTTCCCTAAATCTATCTTCAAAGGACAAAAGTCATATTGTGTTACATGTTCCACGCGTTACTGATTTAACTTCACTACCTATAAAATTCCCTTTCAGAGCTTAGTTTAGAAAGAAAGAGACAGACAGACAGACAAGAAAAGCATGGCATAATAAACATTCACAGGTTACTTTTAAGCATACAATTTGCAAGCCAATTAAATTTCTTAATATACCATACCTTACAAGTAGCAGAACAGAATGGTGCTAAATCAAGCATAAGTGGAAAATCTACATGTCTGTTTACTTTGCGAAGACTCAATCCAGCCTTAAAAAGAAAAATAATTTTTTAATGCAAACAAGCTGAATCATGTTTGTTAATTAAAATTAAAAGAAGAATCCTAGAAGTTACTTTTTTTCATAGATATAAAAAACATGACTAATGAATAGTTGAAAACTGATATAAGACTAAATTTTTCATTAAGTTTCATAAACTTTTACTGCAAAGATCATTTGTTTATATGTGCATTTTTGCCACAAACAATATGGGAATAATTACTTTCACTGTGGCTTTTCAACACTTAGAGAAAAAATAAATTCAATGTGATAAAAGCTCAGTTACTAATACATATGCTACCATGAAAGGTATTCAACTAGTGTCAGGAGCGTGTCCTAGACCTGACTCAATGACTGATTAAACAGTTAAATTGACTCTAGGCAACTTCATCTAGATCAAGGCAGAAAATGGGTATAAATGGATTAGATTAGATCCATTTCAGTTCTAAAAGTAAGTGATATTCATTCATTAAAAGGAAATAGCCTGAATACTCAAATCATTTTACCAATAAAAGTAAATGTTCTATATTATATAATAAATCAAAAGGAACCTTCATGTTAAGTAAGCTCTATTTTTCTCTATTTTTAATTACCAAAAGTAAAACTTGAAAAATGTATACTTTGCATTATGTAATGATAAAAAGAACTAGTTGATAGACTGTCAAAAATTAATGAATAGGAAATCTACAAATAGAAACTCTACTGGAATCAGAAGTTAAATCTGAATTACTTGAGTAACAAAACTGACAGATGCAATCTTTCATGCAAGGCTTTCATGACTTCAGTAACATAATTTTAGTATAGATTTGTTGCACATTTCTTACCTCTTTAAAGTAAAAGCTTATCTTTTGACCAAAATATACCCACTTACTGTGTTTTTTCAAGTGATGTTTAGAACACTTAACATGATATCTGACATGAAATTATAAGGTCATATTCCATGAATAATTATTTAATCTGTACTCAATTTGTTTGTTTCTTTTTTCTCATCAGGTGACCCCTATAAGCATTTGAAAGCAGCGCTGTCTGAGATCATTTCAGGCTCTGTGTCCTCCCTAAACTGTACTGAGCTGTTGAGAAACCACCTCATAATAGGGGAGACTTTGTAAAAGGCTTTAATATAAGATGAATCCTTTTTTCTTTTTTTTTTGTCAAACTTACTTTTACTTACAGTTGACATGCAATATTATATTCGTTTCAGCTATACAACATAGTGATTCAACACATATGTCTTACAAAGTGATTACTCCAATAAGTCTAGTAATCATCTTGAATCTCTTTTTCTAGGAGATAAGTTTTGGAAAATATCTTGCCTTATATTTGGGAATATGCAGTCTCCACCCTATTTGTTTCTCTTTTTTTAACTGAATGATATATTTTCCCATGTCATTAAAATATAAGTACAATGTTGTACACATTGGACAGTTACACCAAGCCTCATATCTGGCATGACCTACAATGACTGAGATACACATTTTTGTGTATATCTCTATTCCCATGTGACAGGCTCTTAGAAGTGAAATTACTTAGTCAAAAGTAATTACTTTTGTTAAAAAATTATGCTTATTCAAAACAGTACTTAATGTTCTTGATATATACTATTAAATTACTTTCTAGGTATTATGAACTATACTCCCACTGCTGGAACACGAGAGTGCCTATATCTCACTTTGTCCTTATCAGCATGACCACATCTTTGCTAATTTGAACAGGTCAAAAAAGAATCTCACTGTCATTTTATTTTGCATTTGTTTCGTTGGAAAAGATGGACCTTTTTCTTCATACTTTTTTGGAATATTCACTTCTATGAACTGTCAATTCATGTTCTTTGCCATTTTTCTATTAAGGTCTTGACATTTTTCTTACTGATCTTTAAGAGTTCTTTACATATTTATTATAGTTATTTGCCATATTTATGGCAAAGATCTCCATCATGTGTGAGATTTGCCTTTCAGTGTTGTGGATGTTTCTGATATACGTACCTCTAAAGTTACTATAGAGAAAGAGGCTTTCAGGGACACTAAAGTACTAGAAGTAGAAACATTGCTCAGAATCTGCTCCCTATATTTTCCGGTACCTAGGAATAAGAATGTGACTCTGCTGACATTGCATTTAGCTTGAGAGCAAGAAGGGACAGAATTGTCCATAAATATTTCTATTTACAGACATGAATTCTTTAAGTTGTTCCTAAATAGGGATTGCAAGTACCAAATATAATAGCTGTGGTACATCATGCAATTAGCTTCTCAGATCAGGCACAACCCTATAGTGCTCAGTCACTACAGATCTATACCTATCATTAGGCATCCTGATGCTATCAGACAAAATACATCTGCTTCTGGTCTCCACAGTCATTTCATTTTCACTGTGCTTCTATAACCTTGGCTATAGAAAATCGAGAACTTAACATAATCTTTCTGTGGACAGGGATGGGGGGTATTAAGAGAAAAATTTCTTCCTGCCTATCTGTGGTCCCCTTGAAATGTTGCAGATATATAATTAAAGCGCTCAATCTTTTCCCTTGAGATTTCTTTTATGGGTTTAGAAAATCTTCCATGCAGAGGTCAGCTTAATATTCATTTAAGTTTTCTTCTAGTCTTTTGATAATTTGTTTCATACAATTAAAAAAATTTATCTAAAAATAGTATTGATAACTATGGTGGAAAGGGAAGCTTTCAATTTGTATTTCCATCAATGGCTATTTTTCTAAAGTCCTTTATTGAAAAATATAGCCCCCTTTTCAACTGATTTCAGATTCTTTATCATAACAAAAGAGCTTTAAATTATACTCATGTCTTTCTAACAATTCTGACCATACTGCTTTAATTATTATAGTTTTATTTTCAAACAGGTATCAAAAAAAATCATCTCTTCTAACTTTTGCAAAAATGTTTTAGTATTTCCACTTATTCATTCTTCCAGAGAAATGTTAAGATCATTTTAACAAATGCAAAAAAGAAAAGTGAGACAAGGCACTGGATTAAAACTAAAAATAACTGGAGAGAAACCTGACACATTAAATATATTTTGCTTCCCACCCATTTAGTCTTACAGGGGTGGAGCCTACCTTGCAACCCTTTTGCACTTGATCCTAGCCAACCATGCCCAGCCCACACATGGGATCATGAGAGTTCAGAAAGCAATGTGCACGTTGCTACTTCTCTGCTTCTAAGAGATCTTAATAAATCTTATTTTTCCACTGATAACACAAACACACACACATCACTTGGGTTCCTACTACCTAAACCTTCAAATATTGTGAATTAAACAATTTTAATTAGAAAAGTCTTATAAATTCTTCTGGCTGAAAAAAAACCAGTAAATTCCTTATGACAAATTTTAAAATTCAATAAATCAGAGTCTAATCCTTGACAGTATTTTATAAGCTTTAGGCCTCTATAAAACATATGATGAAAATTATTATAGTGCTACTAAAGGGACTTTTACCTGATGGAATCTTTTGAGATGGAGAATTAGGATAGTTGGAACAGCAGAAATGAGCAACTGCTTCCTGGCATTAGTATAAGCCCCTTCTGTTTTCTTTTCTGCATAAAATAAATTTATGTGTAAGATTCCATTTTATACATTATCTACCACATAATGTTGTCAACATTTATACAGAAGCACCATACCACATTTTGAAAATATTTTTAAAAAGAAAATGAACTATTGATATTTGTAAGAGTGTGGATGAATCTCAAAGCATTATGCTAAGTGGCAAAGAAGCTAGAGTCAAAAGGCTATGTATTATATGATTTCGTTTATATGATATCCTGGAGAAGGCAAAACTATAGGGAAAAACATCAGATTTGGTGAGTGCAGGAACTAAACAATGAGAGAGGGGATTAACTGCAAAGGGGCACAAGGAAACATTTTGGGGCAATGGAAATGTTTTATATCTTGATTGTGGGCGATGGAAATGTTTTATGTCTTGATTGTGGTTACAGGTCTATATATGTTATCAAAACTCATTAAACTGTATACTTAAAAATGATGGGTTTTATTGTATGCAAACTATATACTACATGCAAATTCTTTATGTGCAAATTTAGTAAACTCATCTAAAAAAATAGACATGGTATCTCTACTCCTTTTCAAAATCAGTAAAATGTAAGATTTTTTTTTTTAGAAGGCACACTCTTATACAGATAAAGAATAGGAAGCTAGAAAGGAGATGGTCTAGTAGTAACTTATGACAATGCCCTCCAGCCAAAGACCACCAGAAACACACCTGTTAATTAATAAAATCAGCTCATCATTCATTACAGTGAAAGGGCATTATGTTTCATGGGAACCCTGGGGCATTTTGACAAGAACTTGTTAGGAAGGACTTAAATCGGATTTGAATATGGCCAATTGCATATTTAACTTGGATTAATATAATTTGGTATTTCTTCCTTCTTCCATCTAGACATTTCCTTAATTACTAATTTATTAAACATATCTTTATTGTGATGCTTTGATAATTAGGGACTTGTTGACACTGGAAAGTGGGCCTCTCCCAGAGCTAGCTAATTCCTAAAGACAGTAAAAACTTAACTGTGCGCTTCACATGCAAAGCAACCCGTCCAAAACCCATACCCCAGCTACCTCCTTTACTGGACTCTTATACTCTAAGCCACTATCCACCAGCCCTAATCACACCAGGGCCACGTACCAGACAACTAGAGACAGCCCCTATAGCACAGAGCCCCCTGATATTGTTCAAACCTAGTCAGTCCTAAACCTGTTTACCCTGCCTTGCCTATGTCTTCCCTTGGAAACCATGATAAAGACAATTGCCCTAGCTTCCCCCTCAGCTCCCTCTACTTCCTGTGCCCACTGTGCTTCCTCTCCACGCCATAATTAACAAACTATCATTTCAGTGGCAACGGTCTCCTGATCTGTTGGCCTCACCATACATGAAAAATGAAACCTATATTTTGAAACAACTAGCCACTAAGAATCAGAGTATTCTCTCCATTTAATCAAGGCTAGAGATGCACTGAAAATTTCTTACTTGACAAGTACCTTTTTACCATTTTTTTCTGGTCAACTAAATAGTTATTGTTTTGCTAGTTTTATAATACACAATTATTTTAAATCCTCAAATTTATATCTTATGACTTTATACTAGACTGATGGGATTTGTGAAGGCACACTCATACAGATTAATCTCACTAGTGATACAATTTTAAGTTTTAGGGAAATTTCTTCTGCAAAGATTTCAGATAGCTAGTCCCTTAAAATAAGATTATGTGGATTTGTATTTTCAAGGCAGAGATGACTATTTCATGTTCATCGATTTATTTTTATAAAAATCTATTGATAATTTACTCTGCCTAGTGTCTTCAGTGCTGAGGTACAAATATGTAAATATGAATAAAACAATCCCTGCCCCAAGCAGCTCAAATATGGAGAGAGGTTCTTAGGGATCTATAACCAACAAGTCACTGACAATCAGATAATATATGAACAGTCAAAAAAAAAAAAAGCTAAATATTTACCTGTAGAACTGGTTTCTCTTTGGTACTTCTGTTTCTTTTCAGTACAATTCTCACATAGAAGCTTATTATTCCCCATTAGTAATTCCATAGATGTAAACTGGTAGAGACAGGACTGAACTGAACATTCTTTAGAAGTAGTTATATAGCTCTGAGAAAGGGTCTGAAAAGCATTTTGGGGACTATGAGACATATGCTTCTCCTCTGAAAAACATAAATTTGGAAGATTTAGTGGCTCATTTTCTTGGTCAAAATCTCTATCTCCAGTTACAGTGCTGCTTAAATGAAGTTTGGAAATCGCTTCAGACATTCCTTCATCACCACTGTCAATCTCCTTGGTGGGTGGTTCACTTGCTGATGGATGGTGAAAGTATCCATTTGCGTGCATATAGCATCCACTAGTGGATCTCAACAACACAGTCTTCTCTGAAGCACTTTCAGATTCTGAATCCTCACTGTCAGCATCAACACTACTTTCAGAATGGCTGGCTTCTTTTTCACTGCCATCCGTAGGGCTTTCCGTCAGAGTTGATTCCGTATTTGTGACGCTTGCAAACAATGAAGGATCCCCTTTCATCTCGAGGTTTCCATTTTCCTGGTATATGACAACAGTTTTGTCTTCTCCAGATGATACTTTTCTTATATGTTTTCTGCCATGAATTAGTTGATTCTGTAAGTTCACAGTGTTTTCAGAGAAAAGAATCTTGTGACTTTACTGAAAATAAATGCCAATACATCTTACTTAAACGTTCCACTATTATTGGATATATGTTATTTCTAGTATCTCTGAAATCTATTTCCTAAATCTACATAAATTACAATCAGTAAAACATATACTAATAAGTAGTTTTAATCTAAAAATAGACCTTTACACAAGATACCAACAATAGTTGTTCCCTATTTGCAGAGAAGGGAACAGGACTTTTGAGGAATTTGCTGTGAGGAAGAATTTTCAAGTGTAAACTTCTGCATAATCTCTGTAGTCTTTCCACTTCGAAAGCTTTCTATAGAGTAAGTTAAATCTGATAGCATATCAATTGGCCAAGTAAGTATAAACTATGTCATGTAAAAAAATTTTTTTAATGAAGTAAAAATTTTGATTGATTTTTAAAATTTATGTGGGATAACTCAACAGCCAGGTGTGTCCCTAGTGAAATAACATGTCTAGACAATGGTCATCGATGACTGGTAACACGATGGAAAGAGACATCAAACTTGATGGGCACCTCCTTGACGGAAGTCTACACTGCCACTTATAAGTCTTCTTGCCCAAAATTAAATAATCAAACCTAAAACTAATTAGGCCTCTAGATCTAATTGCCTTAGAGAGAAAATAAAGGAACACAATAGCAAATGAATTACTATCAATATGGGAATGTACAAAACTGCTTTAAAAAAAATGATCTGATTTCTTCAAAGAATAAATTGCCAAGGAAAAAATGGGGGGGGGAATCTATAGATTAAAAGAGATTTAATGAATGGATATTGGTGCTATTAAGAAGTTATTAATATTTCAGGTATAATAATGGTACTGTGGTTATATAGTTTAAAAGAATATCTTTTAGAGACACACATTGAACTACATATTTGGGATTTTTTCCAAGATAATCTGGGGTGAGGAAGGGAAGAATGTGAGATAGACATAGATAAAACATTATTAACCATTAGCTGATAACTATGAAGCTGAGAACTGGGTAGACAGGAGTTTATTATATAATTTTTCTGCTTTTGTATAATTTTGAAATTTCTCTTAATAAAAAGTTTCAAAAACGAATGTCTTACAAATGCACATAATCTTACCTTATCTTTAGATGACGAAAGCTTTTTTGCTGCTCCGGGTTGATGAGTATTTTCTATAGTAACAGTGCCACTGTACTGATCATTATCTGTCTCCTGTAAACTTCTATATTTACTCATTCTTCCCAAAAATAATGGTTTTGAAACCTATATAGATACCATGTACATAACACAAAACCTCTTTAAAAAATAAATCCTGGATATCATCTACTTTTTAAAATTCTAACTCATTTGAAGTATAATTTCTTTAACATTCACTCTCAAAATATAAACCATAAGCGTTTAAATTCCTTGAGAATAAGAACTATATCAAAATTTATGCATACATATACAAACCCCAATATTACACTGTATAAACTCAATTACTGTATATAAAAATTAATGACTCATATATTTGATAACATACTCAACAAATGCCTGCATATATGAATAAATAAATGCCCTTCACAAAAAACGTATTATTAAGTTTTCTCCTTACCCTCTCTTCTATTATAGGAAGTGAAATATCAATAAAAGGATCTTTCACCATGGAGATCTTTAAGAAAAAATATATTGAGAACTTCAGTTAGAATTCTAACACAGACAATGCAGTTTTGTAAAAGCTTAAAGAAATCAAACTTCTCAGGCAACTTAAAATTTTAAGTAAAAAAACATTCATGGAACAATAGCAATTTAAGTAGGTATAGCAGCACATATCATTAATCAAAATAAGATATCCCAAAACATTAATACAACTCAGTTTAATTTTATAATGTTGTAAATATAACCTGCAATATTTAAAGTAACTTCAAAATAAACTGTGTAGAATAACAATGATTAAAGATAAACATTTTTAGTGAAATCAGTGCCCTAACATATAAAATATGAAACGTTAAGAAAAAGCCATGTAAAAAGCCAGAGTTTGACTGTTTTGTAGATTCTTTAGGATAATTCTGTTTTGAAAGATACTCTAGCTTGTGAGAGAGAAATCAACTTCTTTGTTGAATATATTAGAAATTTTAAGTAACATCATGTTGACAGTCTGTGCTTCAATGTAACAGGCTAGAAAGACATATATAATTCTGATTGTGTAAAACTAAAGAAGATAGACAGGTACTCCATAACCTCATAAGGAGAATGTACATAAACTCTCTCTTTTACAATAAAATCTGACAGAAGTTTAAGCTGATCACACTCTAAGCCACATGCTTTCAGAAATATTCTTTATCAATACATTGAAAACCTATAAAAATTTATACACCTTTAAATTGTTGTTAAAGTACAGATGGCATTTCAAATAAAAATTATCAATAAATTCAAAGATGTTAATTTAAATTTACTTTAAAAAACAACTTAAACAAGTCCTACATAAGTAAACTTAAATTCAAATGTGGTAGATCACCCTAGGTTATGTTACTACATAAAATTATTTCTTTTGGAACTATATTTTAGGGCAAAGAGAAAATTCACAAAACTTTCTCTTTCATTTTAATACAAACAGGTAGTTAATACATCCAAGACTTTTAAAACAGGCTAAGAGAATTCCACAGGTTTCTCAAGAGGAAAAATAACACATCTACTCTTAAATATTATAAATTGTTTACTTTCTAGGAGTGAAGAATACTATTACATAGTCATCTTTCACAAAAATAAGTGACTGCTGATGATTATATATGTGAAAGAAAATGTACAACATGACTAATCTATTCCATGTTGAAGTGAATTTTAAAGTACCTACATTTGCACATTCTTCACACATGACTGTGCTAGTTAATTCACCAATAAAGATCCGATCTATGAAGTTCATTTTCACACCTTCTCTTCCATATGCTGTAAAAATAATGCTTTTTAATGCATTAACCTAACAATGCAACATGCTTTCTTCCCCGTTGATTCAAAAGAAATCTAAGGCACATGTCTAGTACCACATTTAATAGTGTATTTACTTTAAGATGTTATAATGTCTTTATCCTTTGCAATTCTGTAGAGAAAATATGACTATCAACTACGGTAGTCTTCAAGAAATAACAAACTGCTCTTAAAATTAAGTAGAGCAATCATCACTATTTATACTATACCGCAAGTACTTGCATTAAGCCCTTTAAAGCCTCTAAGCCTAACCTAGGGGTAGGGGGATGGGAAAAGAGAAAATGCATTTAGTGCTACAGATGCCAAGACCATAACTATGGAAATGACAGAGTAGTCAGGGACAAGTAAACACAGTACAGTGTAAAGAATTAAGATGGCAATTAATAACTGTTATATATGTGTTTGTGTGTGTGTATTGCTATGTAAATACTGTTATTTATATATATGTACATGTATATATATATATACTGCTATGTAAAAAGTGTCAAAATTATTGTTTGAAAAATATTTATAAATCAAAGAAATTATGCCCATAATTTCCTTCAAAATAGTCTTGGGTTGGGAGAAAATAGAGAAACATAATACCCCATGAACTGAATGTAGTTTAAGTGGGATGATGGGTATAGGGGGCTTCATTATACTGTTCTAATAGAAATTTGAAATCCTCCAGAGTAAATACTAGGGGAAAAATATATTAACAAATCTATTCACTTCTCTTTCAAACTTTTCTATCCTTTTTGGGTCTTTACCTTCAAATTACAAACAATTTAACATAATTTTAAAATATTATTTGAAGCACTGAATGACAGAATAGACATATCCAGATGTATCAAAAAATTTATTAATTATGATAACTAATTAGAAATGATGGTAAACTAAGTTGTTTCATTAAGAAAAATTGTTTGAGAGATTAAAAATAGAAAAGATTACAAAACTGGAAAGAGGTGAAAGAAAAACTGGGCAGTTATTACAAACATGCACTAGATGGCACTATCTCAAAACAAAAGAGCAAAGAGTATGCTCGAGAATCTATTTTTTAAAATCTTGAATCCTTAACTGCAATATAAAGTTTTGGCATGCATATCACAATGTATATTTGTTTATAAATTATAGACATGTAGTGTGTACATATAATGCTACAAAAATACAGAAGTTAGAAAAGAAAATAAGTAAAATACAAATAATATTTTTAAATGTCTTCTAAAAATGATGACTTCATACTACTATTAGTTAATATCTCAAGGCAGAATATACATTTAGGACAAGGTAAATCACTAATAACATGGAATATAAACCCACATGTAAATGTTGATAATTATAAGTGATCTGCTTAGATTAGATAATCATTGTGCCTCGTAATTTGGCTGATGAAGTCAACACTGGGCGTAAAGCAGGCATGTATGCTTGACCTATTAGCACTCTCTTCAATAAATGGTTTCCTTGAAGGAATTTTTGGAACACTTAAGAATTTTGTCTAGTTAAAACTAGATAATATCCATAAATCCAGTTATCCAAGTGGACCTCATCTGCAAAATGACACAATATGAGGAAAGTGAACTTCCAAGGGAGGATGCTATTTTCAGCAACTTACATACTTCACATAAAGGCATCAACATGGATCTGCATATTTCATATTAATTTTATTTTTACAAATTCACATGGATACATTCTAACATTTTGTTTCTATGATCTACTAGACTATCTTGCAGCCACTGGAATAAGTACATCTTCATTTTAAGGCCACTGCTTTAGAGAATTAGTTCACATAATGCTCAGTTTTTCCCCTGAAAAGAAACTTTTAATATTTTCTTCTAGAAGAAATCTTTTACAGTGAAAGAGTCAACATACCTTTGACTTTTTTTCTAGTTTCATCATCAGCAGTTTTAGTAGTTGGGTTGTTAAATGCTTTTAGAATGCTCGCTTGTATTCTCTATAAAACAAAGTTAATAAAAATTTAGTAAGAATCTATTCTTTCACAGAAATATTTTTTGTGTCTTTGAATAGAATTTGGTTTAGTAACAATTAACTCCAGTCTCATCCTCTTAATAACAGAAGGACTTTCAAATAGCAAGGTACACTGGATCTTAGTTCCCTAGTCTGTAAAATAAAATGAATTTTTAAAAAATTAAACAAGAAAACTGAAAAATTCTCTTATTTGGGGGAGAATTGTTTAAGAAGCTCTTAAATTGGACACTCTGACTTCCATGTAGATTATTTTATTAATATACATATGTTACTAATGTCCAAATATCAATTAATGTCCAAAGCAAGAATACCCCAAATCTTGCTTGTTTTGTTTAAATTTAGTTGCTAATAATGTCATGTCTTAATTAAAGTCTTAAGCAGCTCTTAGTAAATGACAAGATTTGTTTCCACATCTCTTGCATGTGTATTAGGAAAGATCCAACCTCACAGAAAACTTTTAGAATTAAATAAAACTATACATTCCAATAAAAACTTATCTAAGCTAACAAATCATCACCTTTATACCAATTATGCCCCTAATTAGTGGATGGATTAATTTAATCTTCTCTGATTCGTATTTTACAGTGGAATGAAAGCTTGTTAATTATCCTTCAAAATATTTTTTAAAGTCTTAATCATAGGTTTTCATATGTGAAACCACTGACTAACCTGAACTTCCTGGTGTAAAAATAATACTGTTGGTGTTAAAAATTTATTATGTCAAAGGGAATATAAACCCAAACTGCAGACTTCCCAGAGAATCCAAGGTAGTGTCCACTGCTCAGAAGAAAATTCACAGCCTTATATATTTAAATCAATTAAAAAAGAATAAAAACAAATTAAGCAGCCAACATATATTTAGAAAAAGAATATCAAAACTAAACAAAAGTAGAAGAGTTAGTGAAGATAAAAGTAGAAATTGAAGAGAATTAATAAATGAATCAAAAGACAATTCTGTGTTCAGTAGATAGACCCACTAGCTAATCTTAATCAAGACAAGGATGAAAGCATAACACTGCATCCAAGAAAAAAAGGAAACCACTAACAAAATTAAAGACATTTCAGTAATCAAAAGAGGCCACTTTACTCAACATTCACACAATTACATTGAAAAATTCAGAGGAAAAAAACGTAATTTTCCAGGAAATTAATGCCACAAGAGACAGAAAATCTTCCAGTTTTCATGGAGGAGGAGAGGGAAAGAGAACATTGTTAAATAGTACTCCTCACAAAAATCTATACCCTAACAGTTCACAGAGGAACGTCACGAAACCTATGTTCCAGGGCATAAAAAAAAGGAAATTTCCAAATTATTTTCCTGAAGCATAATATTGGTACGAAAAGCTGACAGAGAGTGCACACAATACACACCAATATCAATTATGAAAAAATTGGGGAAAAAAGCAACTGAATACAGTAGCACATTAAAAATACAATAAGACCCAGAAGCTTTTATTCTAGCAATGCATACCATTATAGTAATATAAGCCATTATATTAATAGGTGGAGGAGGAAAAAATTCTAAGATCAAATCCCTTGACATCCCCTATTCACTATTAGTTACCATTGTCTTAAAGTTCTATTCATTGCATTTGATAGTAAAATAAATCTCAAAGGTATAAACATTATAAAGAAGATAAAATATAATAAAGTTAATAGCCTTCACACACAAAAACCAGTTAGAAGATATGGAATACCCCATTTATAATAGCAACCAAGAAGATAAAATAACTAGGAATAAACTTAAGGTAAGAAATGTGTAAAATCTAAATGAAGAAAACTTCAAAACACTACTAAATGACACAAAAGAAAAGGTGATCGAATACAAAGACACACAATGTTCTTGGATAGGTCCTAAGAGTATAAACATATCAATTCCCCTAATTTGTGCATTTACCATAATTTCAGTAAAAATAGCAAGAGCTGGGATTTGGGTTTTTTTGTTTGTTTTTGTTTTAATGTGAGAGGTTAAAGGAGAGATCAGTTCTAAATTAGATATGGAAAAATAAACAAGGATAACAATGAAAACTAGGGAGGGAAGATGACTAGTCCCACTAGATTTCTTGAAATGCATTAAAACAGTCATAATTTAAAGTATGATCCTAGTATTCAAACAGGTAGGCAAATATAATAGGAAGTTAAGAAACAGACCCAAATACATATGAAAAATTAAGTATAATTAGGGTGTTATTAATTGAATGGAAAAAGCATACCACACAGTGCAGATCACTGTAGGATAGTAAAATGGGAAAAAAGGGAACAGGATGTACTTTAATGGATCAAGAGTTAAATCTAAAAATGAATCATAAAAGTACTAGAAGAAAACACAGGAAATTCTTTTATAACCTTGGAGTGGGAATGCTTTTTAAAGTACGACTCAATATCCAGAAGCCATAAAAAAAAGCATTAAATTAAAAAACAAAATTAACTTTATATATTAAAAAAATGCTTCTATATTATAAGCAAAATCAAAACATAAATGACAAAGTTGGAAACACATTCTCTCCTAGTATACAAAAACTTTCAGAAATCATCAAAGAATCAAAACTCAGAAAACTGGGCAAAAAATAGAAACAGATAAAAAATATTGAGCCTAGTATAAAAAAGAAATGTACACTAAAACTACCCTGAGATACCATTTTCTATGTAGCAGATTGGCAAAAATAAAATAGTCTGACAAAAGTCTTCTGGTGAGGCTATGGGAAACAGACTCCCTTATATAGTACATTGCTGACAGAAGTGAAAATTGTATGCCTATGGAAATAATTTAATGTATATCAAAATTACAAGCATATATATCATTTGATTCAGCAATCTCATTTTCCAATTTATACAGATGTACTTACACACATGCAAAATAATATATATACATTATTCCTCATAGCATTGTTCATAAAAGCAAAAAAACAGAAACAATATGTAAGGGTTATTCAATAAGGAACTGATTAAATATGCTGAGTTTAAAAAAAAGTAAGGAAGCTTCCTATCTTCTTACATGAAAGATTGCTACAGCATCTTAAGCGAAAAAAGACAAACTGCAAAAAGGTGTATATATAGCATATGCTACCTTCTGAATAAAGAAAAAAGTATAAATATATATACCACCAAATGAGAGCATAAACCAAGAAAGATAACATGGTTTACAGGCAACATCAGGGCAATACTGAGAAGCAGCAAAGGGAATTCCCAGGAACAAGTTAGTAAAAATTTCAGAATGATGCTTATGCATCAAAAGAGGGAGGCAACCAATCCAGATTGGAGCAGTGAGACTCATGAGGTAGACATACTACCAACACCAAGATCCCCTCTACCATTGTACCATGTTTTTAAGCCAAGAACAGAATATATGGGGAATAAGCTGCTAATGTCTGTATTTTCCCCTCCATGCCCTACTGCCTGGATTGGTAGTGGATATATATCTTCCAGAATCATTCTGCCACGGTCTATTTCTGAGAACCATGAACCAGAAGCAGAAAACAGAGCAGCCTCTAGCTTTGCTGGACCAGAGAGCTAGTACTTGGTCTTTTCTACACCTTTTGCTAGTTGTCTTGACATTGACATGCCTGGCTTAAAATACATTCATGACTTCCCCAGAAAGAGCTCTTGTAAACTCTGGGAAGCCAAAGCCGGACTATGTCCCAGAGATTCTCTTGGCTCATCTTCTTTTGGGAGCCTTCTTCCAATAATATCAATAAGTTTGTGCTTGCTACTCAGTTTCGCAAAACTAAATAATATATTGTTTAAGTATACATCAGTAGCTATCAAAATGAGTGGTTACCTCTGATGAGGAAGAAGTGTTTGGGGAAAAAAAGAACAGGTAGCTTCTATGGTACTACTTCATTTTTCTTTTTTTCATAACTTCTGAGGGCGGCGGTGAGGAGTGACAGAGGTATTTATATTACACTTTAAACTGTGTATATTTGTACACATTCTTCTATATGCATGAAATGTTTCATAAGTTAACACTCTCCCCAATAATTGTGGAACTGAGTTTTGTTTATTAACTGTCCTATAATCAGCGCATTATATTTCCTAGAACCGCTCACTATTTTCTTCTAGTGCATTGAAAGTTAATGCACAATTCAAAAACTTAAATATAAACAGGGTAGGGTCTAAAAATAAACATACAGTACTCCATACCATGTCATACTGTCATGAAATATATGCAAAGGTAATCAAAATAATAAAATGTACTCCAGAAACTACTAAAAATTAAAATAATCTCCAATTCAGACTCCAAAATTAAAATAATTCAGATACTGTCTAATAAGCTAAAATTGACTTACACCTTGGAAAAAGAATTTCTTTAACCAAAATAAGCAAATTAGAATGGTATGAATTCCATGCAGGGGAAATATTTAATGAATGTAAATGAAAAATTCCAATAAATACCAATGTTCACCTGTAAATACTTAATGTAACTGTAAAAAGCCTCTAACTCGGAAGTCTAAATTTATTCTACAATTTGAACATTTTATAAATTATACATGACTTTCAATATAATTTAATAAGCCTTTACTATATTCTAAAGTGTAAGCTATCATGGTATCATACTCTTAATAAAAGAGTAAAAACAAACAAAAGAAAACCTCAAACAATAAGAATGAAAACAATGAAGTTGATTAAATTATGACCTTTAAACTATTAGACTTTGGCTTTTTAATTGTATCCCAGACATAAATTTATATTCTCTCCTCTATACTGTTAAAGAGATAATAGGTAACTTATCAAGTTGAATAAAATAAGTGGGTTTAGGCACATCTACAAATTCTCACTGTTAAGAGTTGTGCTTTGAAACATTTAGGTTAAAAAACCAGACTTTGGTCAGGGAGCTGCTAACAACTGCAGCACATTAATCAACTACTGCTATCAAAGTTCAACTATTTCAAATTTCCACCTTAAACTTCTTTTAAAAAAAGGAATGCAGAAATTCATAGTTTAAGTTAATGACGATATTATGCCTTTTAAATAATCCTATTTAATAATGTAGTATTAAAGTGATATGTCTTTGAGAAGACAATAAAAATGTAACATCATTAGTTTAGTGATAGCTCAAATTAAAAAGAAAAAAGCGCAGGTAATGTTTCTAAGTTGAAAAGCCTGCCTATAAAAGAAGTTCTTATATTAAATTTGATTTCCAATTTCCAATTTCCAATTTTTGCACAAATGATCCCCTTAGTGCTCTATTCAGTAAGAGCATGTTATATTTCTAAACTTTATAGTCATAAGAAAAAGATTTTAATGAAACAACATGAAAGGAGGTCAGTAGTTTTTAATCATTACTAAAAGATTCTGGTGGCAGACATAACGCTATAGCCTTTCTTCAATCAGAAAACACATGGCAGTGACAAACACAATAACAGCACGATTGACAGCTGTGGGGTTCCCAGGCCAGACAATGCAGCTCCTGCCTTGGTACTCACTGTAACTGATCAGCACAACTGTCCTTGCTTGCAAGACTGAATAGATCCACAGACTTGACATTTTAATTTTGCCACACCATCTAAAACCCTCAAAGAGAGGGAGAAAGATAAGAGCTTTCAAAAACCAGTTTTCCTGATGTGCTGCCTGAGTTTTTAAGATACTGTGAATCCTAATGCACCATTATGACAAAACAATAATTTAATTGTAACAAAGAATGCCATCAATAGAAGTGAAATAGAAAAAAAATGATATAGATTTTATTGTTCTACTTGTAATAGCAACAGAAAAATAATGTAGAGGTAATTTTTAATTCCATTTCTAATGAGACATGACCCCAATTATCAAACATATTCTTGCAAATTAAAGAGGAAAAAATCATTCTAGCAATTGGTAGACTGAATAAAGTAACTCCTATATCATCTGCAGGCTCCGAAGAGTCAAAATACATTTATTATTCCTAATACAATGACAGGGCATCCCTTTCCACACTGCTAACTTGTATCTTCCTCTTCAACAAGAGTATTAATAAGCCATAGTTACTTAATTAGGCTAACACTTTTCAAGTAGTAAAATAATTATGCTTAAATTTTAAATAGCAAGCTTAACAAAGAATGTATTTATACTGGTCACTGAAGACAAAGCATTAAAACTAAGTTTTAATAAGCAGTATTGTATAGAATTAGAAAGATCATTAGCTTGATAGAAAGACTTCAGTTTAAATCTCCATTCTTGTTATGTTTCTAGAACTAAGAAAATGTCATCAAATATTCACTCATGGGGATTGTGCTAATGTCCCTCAAATGTAACTAGTTATGTAACTCTTAACTGATTTTTAAAAACAAATTATAAGTAAAACATAACAGTATTATTCTGTCAATTTAACAATTTATTCAAATTGTAACCTATTCAAAATAACTGTAAATCCCCCAAGAAACTAGCTACTATAACTTAAGACTGTTTGTTTTGTTTTCTTCCCAATTCAAATTCTCAATAGAAACTGTCCATTTAAAGGGTAAGCACTGACAACTTAGTCAACAAACATTCACTGAGCATCTACTATGTACAATGTACATGGGACACAGAGATAACAGTATCAATCCTTGAGGAATGTCATCACAGCCTAAGGTGACAAAACCATACATTTAAATAGAAGGTTGTAGGGTTCTAATCAAAATATATAAAAATAGAGGATGGCAGAAACGGAGTGACACCTTCAAAAGTTAAATTTAAGTCAATAAACAGCTAATTAAGAATGGCACTGTATTAATACAGTTGGCCTTTTGTATCTGCAAGTTCCACATCCCTGAATTCAAACATCTCGGAAAAAAATGTTATATTGTTACTGATGTGTACTATGTAGTTAGGCCTGCAATGGTACTGAATGTGTACAGACTTTTTTCTTGTCATTATTGCCTAAACAATACAGTATAACAACTATTTTCATAGCATTTACATTGTATTGGGTATCATAAGTAATCTCTAGAGATGATTTAAAGTAGATGTGCATAGGTTACTGCATATACTACACCATCTTATATAAGAGACTTGAGCATCCATGGATTTCAGCATCGGTGTGGGGTCGGAACCAGTCTCCTGCAGACACTGAGAGACAACTGCATATTGGTAACATGAGGGAGTGATTAACTCATTCTTTAAGATTATTTCTAAGAAAATATGAGAAAACTAATAACTCTTTCTTCACTGAAAACCAGCTTTTAGGAGTAAAAAACACTATAATGTTATAATTCAAAGTAGAATTTTTTTTTTTAAAGGGGAGAATCCTCCCTGCCTAGCAACATAGTAACACCTACCACAAGCATATGAGCACTTTTCACTGGGTTGCTTTACTACATACTAATATATAGGTAAAGAAGTATATTCACCTTGAAGGGGAAATAGGATTTCACCTATTATGACAATTATGATTGACAGGGGCTGCCCACAGTGCTATATTTAGAATGATGCTGAAACTGAATCCAGACTCAGCAGAGTTATTATGAATGATTGGCAATGTCTGCTATGAGTAAGAAGGGAAAATGGAGGAAATGTACTGTGTATTTGGCATCTTTAATATCCTGAATTTTCTCTGAAAAAAAAATTATATGCTATTTGCATAGGATAGCAACAAAAAAAAGTTGAATTTAATGTAAGAGTCAACAAGCAGCTAATTAATTAAGGGAAAGGATTACAACACTGTTTAAGAAATCTATTCAGTCCATGAGCCATTCGTTCTCTTCTAAGAAACATTCCCTGATCCAGGAGGCTGGGGCCCAACTCCTCTAGACACTGGTGACTGATCACTGAGTGGATCCTAATCCACCACGGGATAATGAAGTTTTTCTCTTGGGAATTGGGATTCACAAACAGGCAGTTTCATTTTTATCCATGCAGAACTGCAAGTTTTATATGTGCAAACTGTGGTGATCATGTGCGGCCACTCAGAGAAGCAGAGAAACTGCTCAGTCCACAAATGGATGGATAAAAGAACCCTACAGAGCCGGAGAGACTAGAGAAATAAGAATACTTTCTGGATTCCTGAGAATCTTCCTGTCCCAACTATACGCCCTTTCACCTGAATTCTTAGACCCTTTTTCTTTATTTAAGCTAGTTTGATTTATTTATAGCCAAAGGGTTACAAATAATAACTAATTTAGGTTAACTAATAAAAGCTATTAGGGGTTGTGAAAGAGTGAAAGAAAATAATCCTATGGTAGAAGAGTCAAAAAAGAGAGAGAATAGAATAGTTAGAAAAATATCAAATTACTGCTCAGCCATACATTAAAATTATGGTAGAAAGTAATTCTTTCAGTTTTATACCCTCTTCTTAAAGAGTATGTATGATACACATAAAGAAATCTGACCTTTGTTTCTTCTGTCCTCACTGCATCCAGCAGATAATGCAGAAGTTCCTGACTGTCCTGTTGTTGAAAACTTTTAAATCGAGGGGCCCTATGATTTAAAAATAAAACAGGAAAGAAAAAAAGAACAATCATTTCATCAACAATATATTATTATTTATAAAATCACTTTGAAATAACATAGCCATGGATTCAATTTACTTCTTTTTCTATTAAGTCAAAAGACAAAATGTTATTGCTGTTCCAATCAGGATGAGATCTTAAGTCACTGAGAACAATATAGCTATCCTTCATTAGGCAACTACTATATGCCAAGCACATATGTTAAGTTTTACATAGGTTAAGTCACATAATCCTCAAACAAGCTTGGGATATACTATTTTCTCCAGCTTACATATGAGGGCTCAGAGGGACTGTGTAAGCACAGTCACATAATAAGCAAAAACAAACAAACAAAAAAACAGTATTCAAACTCAAGCCACTGTGATCTATTATCTTCCTACCTTAAATAATCAAATGCATGTGATTGTATTCAAATAAAGAGCTATAAACTGATGTCTCTGTGAATGTATTTTAAGAATTTGACAGAGTTCCAGGTTATTAATTAAATGAAAGGATCAGGTGCTATTCATAGAAACATCAATATAGCAAATATTTAGTTGATTTCAGTTATATTCCTGGCAATGAACTCCAGTGCTAAATGAGCATTTTTGCCTTAAATGCAAACAAGTACTAAATTTAGAAAGTGCTCTAAGTTGAAGGAAGAATTTTGCCAAAATAACACAAAATAGTAAGACTATATTATATAGTACAAGTTTACAATTGTCTCATGGTATGGTACACAACATACCTCATTCAATATACACAACAGTGCTGTTAGGGAATTCATAATTAATAAAAACTTCATTTTACACTTGAGAAAACTGAGGAACAAGGCTGAGTGCCACTGACATAAATCCAGGTCTTCTGATTCTTGAGTTTTCAGTACTTTAAGCATTATTCCTCATTATCTCATGCTCATTCTAGTAAA
Organism: Eonycteris spelaea; assembly: GCA_003508835.1. Lineage (NCBI taxonomy): Eukaryota > Metazoa > Chordata > Mammalia > Chiroptera > Pteropodidae > Eonycteris > Eonycteris spelaea. The sequence goes on along the minus strand of PUFA01000018.1, from coordinate 12,925,618 downwards.
GCACTAATGTGAAGCCCTGATGCTAAAAAGCTATTCGAAACAAGCGTGAATCTAGCCTATAACAGAAATCATCTTAGTTACTTCTACTTAGTTACTCTTGCTAAGAAGTAATACACAGCAGAATCATGTTGAGCACACTTTCATTAATTCCACTAATGGGCTTCCCTTTCTGCATGTTGTGGATACTGTTCTCTTCCTAGATCAGATATGAGGACAGAAACCAAGATAGACACCAATTCCAACCCTATTTGGGCCTCTATAGCTAGACTCTGAAAGGTAGAAATTGCATGACACTATACTTGTGCTGTATTACAAAAGGTTAGTGGAATGGAAGAGGACTAGAGGGGGAAGGTGAATCCTTCAGAGATCCTCACCAGCAAGGAAGCAGGTAGGAGGAGACAGTTTGACTTCTGAAGCAGGCACACAGGAAGGAAATTGGTCCTGAACAAAGGAGAAGCTGTTCCCACCATCTCTCTGCCTATAGCTCCAACTCAACCATACACAAAGCACTTACTACCTTCTAGACCACTGAAGAAAATTTACTAAGGCGGAATTTTTTTTCTTTCTTCCTTTACCTAGGACTGGGGGAAAATTGTGACTTATAGAATCACTAATGGAGCCAATCCGAGCTACCAATACCAAAAGAGACCTCCAAGCTTAAAGGATAAAAAGAGAAAAACCACCAAACATATGAAAAGATTCACCCTATTCAAAATAAGGAAACACTATACATTCACAGGAAATGTACTTTAGTAAAAATGTTACCATGGAAAAGAGGAAGGAATCTTTAAAAACTCAAATTATAAGAGGAAATTGTACGTCCACTCATAAAATAGGAATAGACAGTCGAGAAAAAGAAATTTAGAATGAGAGAATTGTAGAGAAGTCTTCTGGATGAAGATGAATCAGTCTGTGCATTATCCAGAAACTCTACTCCAAGCACAGCAAATTTAAAGAGAAAAAACAAAAAAAAAAGTCTTAATTGAGATTCGGGACCCTCCCCGCCCCCCTCCCCCCAAAAAAACCCACAAACAAAAAACCCAGAGCAAAAATAGAACACAAAACAGTAGACAGAGAAAATAACAAGACTTGATAGGCCCTGGGCCGGAAGGGTGAAGAAAACTAAAAATACTTTGCGTAAGACAGAGCCAGGCTCATCGGTTAAGGATCGTTGATCTTCCTTCCTGAAAGAAAGCCTTTGGGCAAATGTTGCCTAAGGCTACAACAGAACACCGCCTAGGGACCTGAAGCTAAGCCAAGCCTTCTACAGACTCTACTCACAGAACGGCAGAAAGATAGCTGTGAGTCATTAAGAGACCTGGATCTCTAAGGCCAGCTTAGAGGACAGGGTGAGGCTATCTTAAAATTAAAAATGTTTAGGTAGTGAGCAGCGGGGTATGAGAAAGGGAGGTGATGGAAAGAAAGGGGAGGTGATGGGAGTGGCAAGAAAACAAGAAGGCGTAGAGAAAATGGAAGAGAGCAAATGGGCCAGAGATGGAAGAGGACAAACAAGCAAACAAAAATCTACTCCGAAGAAGCCTATACACAAATATTATAAAACACAAAGACATTTAACATTAAAAGAAATCAATTGAAATGAATTTATTCCAAATAAATTTTATAGAACAATCCCAATGAAGTTACAATAAATATATTGAGAATGTCCAAAAACAAAGGCATACTGCCATTAAAGGCCTAGATATTAAGAAAAATTGGAAAAAAATAAATAAGAACATGTTGATATTAATTAGCCAGTTTAAAATATTAGAAATAATAAAATCACAGATGTAAAAATACAAAGGATAGGATACTAAACTACACAATTGAAGAGTGAATTAGGAAACTAGAAGGTAATAAAGAACATACATAAAATACTATACACTGTACTTTCATTCTATCTTGAGAATTTGGTGGCCCTCCTTAAGGTACATGACACACCACAGAATAGTCTTAAGGTAAATCTAACAAAGTATGTGCAGGATTCGTAGGCTGAAAATCACAAAACTTTGATGAGAAAACTCAAAGACCTAAATAACTGAAAAGACATATCATAATCATTTATGGGAAGATTCAACATTAAGATGTCAATTCTGTCCAAACTTATCTACATATTCAATGCAACTCCAGTTGACAAACTAATTCTAAAGTTCATAGTTAAAAGTAATGGAACTAGAATAGTAAAAAAAAAAAGGAGGAGGGGGAGGTGGAGGAGGATGAGGAAGAGGAAAAAGCTCAAGGACTCACATTACTCAATTCCAAGATTTCCTATGAAGCTACAGTAATCAAGACCTTGCAGTACTGGCGCAAGGACAGATCAATGTAATACACAGGATCTAAAAACAGGCCCAATAAATATGACTTAAATCTTCCTCTTATTTTTCAAAAATACTTTTCTTAATATATATACAATAAAGCAAAAGAAAATGTAATTTTTAAATGTTTTCAAATAATGTTTGACCAGTCATTCTATTTATCCTACAGATGTATTCTCACAAGTGCAATAAGATGTACACACACATACACATATGTAAAATCGAAGAAGTTATAGCCACATGTACTATAGAGAAAGTTGTACAAAATATTAACCGAAACAAGCAAGTTGCAGACAATGTGTGTGTCCATATGTGCAAAACCACTTTTGAAAATTAAAAAACAGATAATAGTTTGAATTTTTATCTATGAGCACTTATTTTAATAATTTAACAAATTACTTTAAAAATTCTTTTAAAAAATCTTTATAAAATCACGATGAAATGATACAAAAAGCTACTTTAGAGAGTCGAAAACAAAGTTCTAAAGCATATAATGTCCTAAAAACATTTATGAGGCACCCATGTCTCGGACTTTTCAGGCCTTTTGCCAAGCAAATGAAACATATAATAAACTCTCCATATTTTAGACTACACTTAAAATACCATGGCACATTATGCTGAGTGAAACAAGCCAGTCACAGAAAGACAAATAAATTTTTTTTAAAAAAGAAATGAATATTGGTATAATACTATGAGTTAAAACACAATACCATGGCATAGATAGCTTAAATTAAAATAAAAATTTAAAGATTGTAGATATACAAAAATGTAAGTTCTTAAATTCACTTAAACTCTATTTGCCTCAAAGCTCATCTTTTAAAATAAACTATGTTAGATGATCTATTATAGCAAATTTCTTATTTTATAATTCTATTTTCTTACTTTGTAGTATTATATTGTGAGGTTCTGAATCAAGACAAACTTGTATTTGAATCCTGGCTCTGTCACTACGAAACGAGATAAACTACTCAACTTCTAACAGTCTCTGTTTCCTTATATATAAAATGGGGATAAATAATCACTTCATAGCAGTACAAGGCATAAAGCACGAAGCTGAAACTAAACATGTTCTTTCTCTTGGTAGTCTAGGCAATAATAGCAATGTTACAGTAAGAGTGAAATTACTCGTATTAAGTGATAAATACAATAGTATCTTGTAACTCATGCTTATTTATATTAAAAATATAAATGCACCCACTTCTGACAAAGCTGATTGAAAAGAACTTTAGGAGAAAGTGGTCCTTTTTCAGTTTCCTTCATGCTGTGAAGAAACAGGAACAAGGCTGAGGTCAATGGTCCAGGACTTGAAAGTTCCACCATTAATGGATCCTTTAAAAACATAATCAACTCTATGTCAGAAATATATATTATTTAAAATCTAGGAGTTATATTTTGTTTAAATGATGACAACTAAATTGCCTCAACTGTATTAAGAAACTTTATTCCTTCATATAAAAATGAATATACAAAAATAGAAAATGGAATTAAATGTCTTATCTTAAAAAACACAGGTGTTCTCATATGCTCTGCCCTTTACATAATAAAACTATTAGCTTAAGAATGAAATCAGTAATCTTTATTTGCTTGAAACTATCCCTTAATATGCTCTCCCAATAGCAAAATTATTCATCTACTTGAAATTTGTACATCTTCATAATTAAAAATTACATTAGCAAAACTTCATACCCTTTTTTTCCCCAAATAAATAATGGGAAATTAAATCACAAAATTGGTATACCATCTACCTCTTATAAAGGAGAGAGACACAAAGCTTGACAAAAGCATCTAAAATTGTGTAAAGGATCAATGCATTTTATTCTAGAATTTTTTTCCCACCAAGTTTTGTTTTCTAAAATGTTACCTTCACCAGTAACTCCCTTTCCTTACAGACAATGAATAAAAAGCACATTCCAAATATAATCTTCAAACATTAGAATGTTATCTTCTAAGACAACTATTACGTTGTCTCATTCACATGTTCATGAAATACACATTATGTATAAATTTCATATCAACTATCCTTAAAAATCTACCACCTGGCTAAAACATGTTCATGAAATACACATTATGTATAAATTTCATATCAACTATCCTTAAAAATCTACCACCTGGCTAAAACCACATAAAGGACAGGCTATAATCTTCCATAGCTTTTGAATATCAAAGTGCTTTTTGCTATGTCAAGTGAATTAAAAGTTACCTCAAGTGTCAAAAGTGAAATCTAAGGCAGTTTCAAAGTCCAAGCACTAGGGTGTGGTATCTCCTACTCCCAAATAAAGCATTTTAGACAATGGAGAAACCCTTCAGAACTAAGTGAGCAAATAATCGTAGGTTTTAAAAGTACACTTAAACTTTGAAAGCTAAAGTAAATTTGCTGATGAGAATGCAATATGGATGAATCTCACAAACATTGACAGGAAGAAGCCAAATCCAAAAAAGTACATATTGTATGATTTCATTTATGTATATTATTAAAACAGGCAAAATGAATCTGTCCTGTTAGAAACCAGGCTAGAGGCCATCCTTGTCAGGTAGTGAGGTAATGAATGGAAAGCAATCTGAAGGGGGCTTCCAGCTGCTGATTATGTTTCTTGAGTAAAGTATTTTCATTTTGTGAAAATCTATCATCTATGTAATTGTGATGTACGCTTCTCTGTATTAATAGTTTAATAAAATTTTTAAAGTAATAAAACTGCTCATGTGTATACAAACATTAACAAATAGAATTTAGCAACATATAAGAATAATAATACATCATCACAAGGTGGGTTTGTCCTAGGTTAACAAGATAGGTTTGAAATTCAATCAGTGTAATTTGCCACATTAACAGAGAATAAAGAAGAAAAACAATACGATAATCTCAATAGACGTAGGAAAAACATTTAAAATTCAGCATTCATCTATGATGAAACCTTTAGAAAACTAGGAATAGAAGGGAATGTCCTCAACCTTATAAAGAACACCTATGGAAAACCTACCGTTAACTTCATTCTTAACAATAGTGAAAGACTGAATGTTTTTGCTCTAATTTGAGGATTAAGGCAAGAATGTTTGCTCTCATCTCATCATCTATTCAATATATTACTGGTGGGTCAAACCAGTAAGGAAAAGAAATAAAAGGCATATAGATTGCAAAGGACAAAGTAAAACTGGTGATTGAAAGAGTCGTGATCTACACTACAGTGTCACAGCTCTGGTCAAGTGTTTGTCCTAAAGCCCTAAAACCTAGATTGAAAATTCCCTCTTAAAAGTGACACAAACCTAAAGTGATCAGCTATAATATGTAATTGCCACATAGTAATCTTGAGACACAGCTCCACATGTGAAATACTTAAACTAAACATCCAATTACATTTCATATGAAATCTTTTCAAACGACTAAGCATTAACTTCCATTTAGTAGAGTAGGCTTCACTATTTCACTATACTTTAGGAGAAGACATTGGAATCTACCATAAAAATTTTAAGGAGCTGAAAAGGCAATGAATTTACAGTCTGCCTTTTAATAAAAAAAAAAATGTCATCTTTCAAAACTACCTCCTTGAAAGAAAAATCTAAGATTACTACATTGGGCGAAGAATTTTTAGAACTCCTCTTTAAGTACTTTTTAAAAGCCAGATTATGAGCTACACATATACGCTTTCTTCCTCTAAAACACACACACACATACGTGCACACACAAATCAATTTCTAACTAAAATCATTCTTACCAGTGTCAATAACCTCCAGCCAAAGATCATCAGGAACATACTTACAGCTGAACATGGTGGGTTTATTACTTGTTGCATTGAGGGAGAACAGGAACCACAAGGATTCACGGGGTGTCTCAATAAGAGGGTATTCAAAAGAACCAATTAATATAAGATTTGGGCTTTAGTTGGGTCATTCAAGGAAGAGTCTAAGGAAAGTAGAGGCCTGCTTTTACTTGGATGCTGTCAGAAAGTAGGAATAATTCTATGACTGGGTAACTTGTTAACTCTTATCTTTGGGTGGTGCGAGACTAGAACGAGAATAAAGCTATAGCTAGTAAAGAAACAGCACTCACTCACTTTGGCTGAGAGAGGGTGCTTAGGAGTGGTAGAGTACACTTGTTTTTGTCTGTGTTTAGATATAATTATGAAGTGGACTTGCTTTGTCTCATTTTATCAGTCTTAGAGTAACCTAACCTGAAGTTCATATTTTGAATAACAACCAAGCAATGGGTGCCAGGCCAGCTTCTGAATGTTAGAGGCTGCTTTTACTTCCTTGTTAGCTTAAAAACATTATCAGACTAGGCTTCAAAAAATTTTTAGATGCTCACTTTAAAATTATATCTACTTTTAAAGGAAAAAAAAATGCTATATTTAAGCACTGTCACCAGTAACTACAAAATAGGAGTCCTAGACAATTTGCCCAAAAAAAGTCAAACCACTCTTGTCTTTGCTAGTAAGTTGTTTGAAAGCTATCTCAATATTTTTGTATTGCTTGACCCATATATTCTAAACATAACATATCTTCAAGTTATGATTTTAGAAGTTTTAAATGTTTATCTTCACAAAATGCTTTTGAATTATTTTTTCAAATCCTCTAGCTCTCGGTTGATAGACCTGAGAAACATTAAAGACAGATTTTGGCAACGTCAGTGTCTCTCTCATCTTAAAAGAGCTCTTATCCAGATTGTTAGACTTCTTACCAACTGAGAGTCTGCAGAAGGAAAAATCTTGAGTTTTGTACCATTTTCTTTGATCTCATTCATCAGTTCAGTAAGAATGTAAGACTGTGCCAAGTTCTAAAAGGAAACAAAAGTAAACTGTTCTGATTTAGTTATAATATTTTTGGATTATTATATAGAATATTATTTATAGAATATAATTTTAGGTAATAAATTACTTTCTCAAAGTTTCAAATTTCATCTAGCACAGCTAAAATTTTTAAGTTTCAAAAATTTAACTGAATACATTTTATATTTAATGTCACCATTACTCATAGAGCCACAACAAAATACAGAGAAGACATTTCAGAAGCAATGTGGAAAAGGTATATGTATGTATATGACAATGGCTAAGATAGCGTAAAACAAAAACAGAAATTTGTAGATGAACATTTAGTCATTTGACAGTCTACAGGTGTGCAAGCAAATACAAATTAATTAAAATTGTCTTCTACATTTTACAAAGCATTCTGGTGCCTCTTACCTGCATGACTGCATTAAAAAAGCAAGTATTTCCTAAATTCGTAATTCCTTTTACAGATGTTACATTGCTGCCTTTTCTTCCCTTTTTTTTCCCACCCGTTTCACATTTTTCTTCACAAAGTTTTATGATTCTAGAAAATGCACCTAAGTTAGAGAAAACATAACTGACATGAGATGTAAATCATTTTAAATAATTTAAATATATTATTTAAAAATTAAATTGACATTTCTCCTGAATCAATGTTCCCGAAGGTCAAGAACACAAACAAAATGTCTTGGGTTTTATATCTTACTGCTAAAGCAATTAATTTTAGTTCATATTAATATAAAATCTGTAACTCACACAACATTGCAGAATAAATTCTGGATGAATTAAAAAATTAAATATAAAAGAACAAGAAGAAAACACCCAGCTCTTTACTTCTAAATATCATTCCTTACTAAATGGAATGAAGACTCCTTGAAGAAATGGGTGATTCTTAACCACAGGCCAGCAAAGAGGCAAAATGAACCTATGACATTTTTATTGTGCCAGAAAATAAGTGCTCAAAAAAAGTGATGAATATGTCAAAATACACAGGTATCATTTTGAGTAGGTTCCCCCTTGTCCAATCCAAGTCAATCTGAATATCAAAATGAAGAAGGGCATTAATAGATTATTCACTGGACAAAATGATAATAAGTCTAAACTGAAAACAGATTTTAAAATGGGAGGAAACTCTTCCTTAGAAGAGAATGCCAACTAATAAACAGAAGAAATGATGAAATTAGAAAATCACCATATAGTGGCAATTTTTTGTATTGTTCTTGGAACTTTTCTGTAAGTTTGAAGTTATCGAATAAAGTTAAAAAATTAACAGAATTATAATATAAAAAGTAAAATACCTAAGTGTATAGTACATAAATGCATATTTTGAGTTTACCAACTTGTAAAATTAATGCAGATCTACAAATTGTAGTGTCAGTTCATCATGTTTAATAACAATATGAAAAGAGAACAATTCCTGACACAATAGATATCTATTTAACAGTAAATTTCTTTCTGAACCATTATAATATGAAGTTTAATAGAAAATTCCCAAGTTCTCAAATCTTTTGGTTTTAACTAAATATTCTTTTAAATTACTTTCAAGCCTCATAGTTTATAGTTTTTTACAATTATATGTTTTATTCATCTAATACCAACAAGCTGTCCTGCATTACTAATTAACTTATAAATGTTTGGCTGTCTGTCCCTCCAATCAGATTGATGGAGATCAGGGAATGCCTCTTATGACTGGTCTTTTTCCCACAGGGATGTGTTTTCTGGGAGAATGTACATAATAAAAATTCAACAAAAATGAAAACCTACAAGATTAAAGAGCAAACATAGTAGACTTGTAGTCTTCTCTGTCTCTGATGATTTCTTAAGAGGAGGTAAGACATCTCCCCACCTTCCCCTCTGTACAACAGCATTAAGGGAGATAAACAGGGATAGAGGCAGCCCTGTTCTCAGGATAGAAGGAAGAAACACCATAAAGAGAAATTTCAGTCTTGGGTTCTGGCAGACTGATGTCACACACATCCTATTGGTTCAAATATGGCTTGACTTGGCACCTTTGACTTTTGTCCCCTCTTCAAAGGCATCATAGATATGGGGCTCCAGTATCAACTAAATAGGATTATTAACACATTTTTTCAGAGTTTTCAGAAGGATTAAATGAGCTATTTGCAAAGAACCTGGCATAGTAAGCACTATGTAGCTTCATGAACTATCCTTCACATCCATTGCTTATATGCTCTAATTTTTTTTCTTCTCTTTAATCATTTCCTGTACTTTGAGGGTTTTTTCCCTCAAATTTATCTCTTGTTTCTAATTAGATTTTCTACATTGCTAATATGAATTTTGCCTTTTATATTGACTGTGGTTTTCATAATTTTTTGGTATTTCTTTTGAACATGTAGAAACATCTTATATCCTTGAGAAAAATGACTTGGTGGTTTCTAAGATGTTTCTAACATTAAGCAAACCTCTTGCACGGAAAAGAGTTTTCCTTCAAGTCTTTTCTCCTACCCTGTATTGCAACCAATTTTTTTCCATAAATCTTATTACCTGCTTTTCCCTTTAATCCTGTTTGCTTATTCTTTAAACATTATTGGTTGTTATTTGATGTCTGTTTTCCTATACTGAAGAGCTGTTTTTAATTCTCAAATCTAGAATTCCAAGTTAACACAGAAAAGAACTAGCAAGACGGATCTCTTCTACTGTCCCCCAGATATTATTATAAGTGATAAAATTAAACTCCACACTAGAGCTTGGGGGCAAAGGCTAGTATAATTAATGAAGAAGGTCACTGAAGTGCAGAGGCCAGATATGGAGAAAAGAAAAAGCACGGAAAGGCTAGACAATATGCAAACTCGCAAGTGAATGTAACTGCAAATGAAAAAAGCCAGTCGGTGCTTAAGAAGCACTACACAAACAAGAAGAAGTCCCATAGGATACTGGCTGGGTTTGCAAATGAGAGCAGTCCACCTCTTCATTATATCTGAGATTCCAAATAGAGGCTCAAATCAGCAGATTTCAGGCTCTCAGACAGCCGTTGCCACTAGATGGTTTATAGTGATTTTTAAGAGATTTAGGTTGAAAGAGTAATTAAATCCAAGCACTACTCCATCTTTTAGGTCAAGACTGTTACTGATTTTACATTTCCAAAACTCAGTCTGCAACAGGTTAAGCCTATGGTCACAATGATATTTTTATTATAAATCTACTGTTATTTTACCACCTAATTTTTCTTTGGTGACTTATGCACTATGAAAAGAACTATAAAAGATAGTAGGGCAAGATTCTTAGAGATTTCAGTATATGCAACTCTGAACAAATATGATTCCTCAAAAGTATTTCCTTTAGTTAACATTCATAATAAATGCTACCATAATATTTTTCAGCTTAACATAAAAACAGTGGCTAGGGGAACTAAACTATATGGATGGTATTAACTATATTTAAATATATAACATATATAAAAATATATTTATTAATCACTTGGAAAAATACTTCTAGAAATGTTATATTTTAATCTTATAAGAACTGTATTTTTAAACTGTAACATGCAAATGATTTATCTATCTGTGTACCACTTTTACCCATCAGTTTTCAAAACATCTGGGATAGCAACCTAAAGTAAACAATGTTCAGAAGACCATCTGGACAAAACTGCAGGCGAAAAAAGCATAAACATATGGAAAAACAGATTTTACCCTTCCCTTCAGCAGTGAGGGATGACAAATGTCGAACCTAGATACATCCACGCTTCACTGTGCGATGCTTTTCAGCACCACCTGGCTCTCCACGCAGAGCCACCAAATATGGACAGCACTGCCAGAAAGAACATATCCACAGGGCAATGGCAATAAAAATAGTTTATTTCATGGTTAAATAGCCACTTCACACAAGTGGCAAGGATCTGTTTGTTGACTTTTACATGTAAGCCTATGAAAACATATTCAAAATTAATTATACTATTGGACTTAAATGTTAAATAGATCAGATAATTTAACTAGAAAATAAAATGACATTTTCTAAGAACTATTTAAATTTGTTTCACTTACAGTGCAAGTTTTTCATTTTACTAAATAGCACATTTATAAAATGTAACAATTCAAATCGATCTATTGAATGTCTACTGTGTGCCAAGTATTATATGAACCATTATATTTATTCTTATGATTTATGACTAGAGTATAAGGAACTTATACATAGTGAACAGCAAGGAAATAGTTAAGCCTTAAATTCATATCTTAGTAAAACGTTTAGAAACTGAGCATACGTTTACTCTTGCTCCCTAAGAAACTGTCAGCTGAGAGTTTAAGATTCTAGCTTAAAACGAAGGTGTCTGAGAATCAGTCTCAACTGACTATAAACAGGTATATGTGTTTTAATAAAAAAAAAATTTATTACTTCTATTGAATGATTACTGAGCATTATGTTTTTAGAGACAACAAAGCTTTCTTAAACTGGCGGTGATTTTAGATCATACTTTGGGAACTCTTCCTTTATAAACACAGAACCAAATGCAGTGAGGACAGAACTTCAAGATGTTTTGAAGTAAGGTCTAATTAAAAAGACAAAGCTGCTACAGAAATAACAAAAAAGACAAGTTATATAAAATTTTGCTATCATCTGTTTTGTTCCCAAGTTTTACCTGAACCCATGAAATGCCTGTAATTAGAATAATCATAGAAGGTTTTTTTACTAAAAGAGATTTACTCTATTTCACCTTACTTATAGCCTTTATATCACCAACACTGTCATCAGATATTACAGTTACATAATACAGTAACTAGAATGTAAAGAACATTGAGAGAAAACTTCAGGCATTCTAGATACAAAGTTTTTAAAGCTCTTTTATATCTCTGTAGTTTATCTTTAAGCCTATGAGTATTCAAAGAGCTGCTGAATGAGTAACCCAATAGGTTCTGTACATAAATAGAAACACTGATGAACCTGGCAACAATGACATTAAAAACTTATTATCCAAAAAAACCCTAAAACAAAAACAAAAATTTTTGAAAAAAACTTTTGAAGGGATTAAGAAGTAGAAATTAGAAGTTACAAGATAGTCAAGGGGATATAAAGTATAGCATAAGGAACCAGTCAATAATATGTAATAACTATGTAGTGTCAGATGGGTACTAGATTTATCAAGGTGATCATCTCACAAGTTACATAGATCCTGTCTAATCACTGTTATACACCTGAAACTAATATAATATTGTATGCCAATTATAATTGAAAAGGAACAATGGTGCTTCCCAAGTTTCCCATAGGCATGGGGAAAGCAAACTTATTTGGCAATTTGCTTAAAGAGAGTTTGAGAACATTATCTCCCCATAATTGTCGCCACTGCAGAGAGATGATGAAATTGAGGCACAAGGTGGGTAGTTAGTGGTAGCAGGGAGATTCAAACCCAGGCAGTCTGGCTTTGAAATCCATACACTTGACCATTCTGATCTACTATCTGTCTGTATATAATGGTTGATAAGGTTAACAAGTGTGACAATTTAAGACATTAATGAAATACTAGTGGTGATATGAAAGAAAAGGCCACTACTCTTAAGCAAAGGTGGATGTAATCAATTGCTGTCATTGGTGTGTGAATTCATAGCTTTATTAAAGTTTATATCAGCCCTTCTCAAAGGGTTCCTCAAAAGAATTAAGACTTAATACCCCAGGTACCCACTATATGCAATTAATTTCTTCCTATGTATCTAGAAGGGTACTAGTTAGTGCCATCTCAGGAGAACTGAGAAAACAGCTACTCAAATAATTTTCTGTGTTCCGTAGTTCAGACGGGGAACCCCGGATTTCAATCCCTACAGGTAACAATAAATTGTTTAAATGTCAAATATCTTTTTGTCCCTAACCCTAACTACTTTTAATACTTATTTTTGAAAACACAAAATTCTTTTGGCATACAACTGTCACTTTATAGAACAAAATATATTACTTTTTTTAAAAAAAGGGTTAAGTGTTACATTATATTCAAATGGTTACTGTAAAAGGGCACAATATTATTTATCTTCAGATACACTGTTTCAGATCCCAAACATACCATTTATTTTTTTTAAAAAAAGATACACCAAACTCATACTTAATGAAACCTCTAAAAGATAACATAAATCATGTCTTTTTATACCAAGAGCATAAATTGAATGAATTTAACAGATGATAATATGCTCTTTAATATTATACACTCTTTAAGCTTACTTTAAATGGCATCCCACTATTAAAATTACAGGCCAAATTTATTGTTTTAGAAAAAAACTTTTTTTATATTTTCTGTCCAACCTTACTTGCCCTAAGACTCAGCTTAGGTGACATTATTTCACCAGGAATTCCTGTGTTCTATAAGTATTTATAGAATACTTACATGACATTTACAAGACTATCAAAGTGACAAATGAGCCTGTCAAGAGAATTATCGACCCATTTTTAACAATACATATTTTTGAGTAGACCCCATGAGAGAGTTTTCTTGCTCTTTTTCAGTTGTGTTATATATGACCTTTATATTATATCAGGATTTTATTTGTCATTTTAGGTTTTCTGGTATGTGTTTGTAGGGGAGGATATGGAGGGATTTTTTTTAAAAAAGCAAATGCTAGCATCAGATGTGAAATCTACACAGCTGTAAGCATTCTTCTGGGAACCTGCACTGGGGTTCCCTCAACTGCTTAATGCAATTACCTAAACCAGTCATGTAGTATTAATGTAATTTGCCCATTTCCACAGCTGAAAAGAAGTTTAAGCTTTAAAACGGAAAAACTTGCTGCCCCACTACTCCTCTACCTTGGAACCAAATAATTACCTTACCTGTTTATTCTCAAAATTCCACTAACTCCTAGTTAACTATTAGCCTTAGAAATCTTTATTTGATCACATAAATTGATACTGCCACACGAATGGGGAAATACACATACAGTAGCATGCCTATCTATCTCCACACTACAGTCAGGAGATGTCTCTCTCTATATATATATATATTTATATTATTATAGATGAGGCAACCCTTGGTTGACCTCACAGATTGCAAGGACCTTATCAGTTTCAATCCCTTATTTTTTATTTTTCATGCCTACAGCACCTGGTCTTCCTAGATGGTCTCCCATCCAAGTACTAACCAGGCCTAACCCTGCTTAGCTTCTGAGATGAGATGGGATCGGGCCTGCTCAAAGTGGCAAGACATGACCGTAGACGAGAGATGTCTCTAAAATACAAAACTGGCATCCACCTCTCTGCTTAAAATTAGTGGTTTCTCACTGTCTGCAGTATAAACTTTAAATTTACAAGTCCCTTTAATATTATCTGTTCCTCCTTACCTCTAGTCTCATCTGTCACCATTCCCCAACACCATAAAATTCAACCTTGCAGCACTATAAAATTCCCTGAAAGTATTAAGCTCCCTCACTCATCAGTAAGCTATTTCCTCTGCATGGAACGCTTGCCCCTTCTCTCTTTGCCTAGCTGATTTCTATGTATCTTTCAGCTCTTGGCTTAGAAGGCATTCCTCTAAATAAAATGTTCCTGGCTCTTCCGTTCTACATTAGATACTACTCCAAAGTGTTCTCGTAGTCTCCTGTACTTGCTCCATCAGAGCACTATTTCAACAAGCAATTATAAGTGTGATTTGTCAATATTCCCCACTCAACCAATAGATCAATAATGGCAGGAACTGAGAAATAGATGGGTCTCATTCACGACTATATTTTCAACATAGCACAGTATCTGGCACAAGGTAGAGATGCAAATATTAAAAGGCTGAATGAATAAACAAATTTGATATTCAAGTTTTTGTTTGTTTGTTTTGGGTGAAAATGCAAAGCTTATCTACTTCCTCAGAAAAAAACCTCATTACATACTAGTTCAGTTCAATTCAGCAAGTATTTACTACTTAGCCACATAAGAATCAAAAAGACTACAAGCAAAGGTACATATAGTTTTATAAATAAGGCACATAAACACATGAAAGCTAAACATCACAAAATCATATGTTATCAGATTCTAAGGTATGCTACATAGAACAAAACAAAAGATTGGGAAAGTGTCCTTGAAGCAGGATTTGAGCTGAGTCTTAGGGCAAGAAGGCTGGACAGAAAATATAAAAACAGAAGCATGCTAGTTCAGCAGTTCTGAAAGTGGCTCTGAACACACCCTCCTGAAGACACTATTCTCCTTTCAGGTTCCTAAGGTCAAAAGTAGTTCTAATAAGACTAAGATCTTATTTGTTTTACTTTCATTCATTCTCAATCATAGAACACAATTTTCTGAGGCTATATGCCATGTGATGTCACAAAACTGAACGCAGAAGTAGATATAAGAATCCAGCTGTCTTCTATTAAGCCAGATATTAAAGAGATTGTAAAAACAAAACAAAGGTACTTATTGTTGTTTTGAAAATAGTTATCTCTTCTTAAAATGTTATTTGTTAACAAGTCATGAAATTATTGCTATTTTTCAGTGAATATTTTAATTTTTTGTTTTAATTTCTAATTCTATAAGTATTGATATACATAACCTCATATCATACATAAGCTAAATATTGATTTATATAATGTAAGACTGTTAAGTCATCAATAATTTTTTAAGAGTCTAAAGAGCTACTAAAGCAAAAATTCAGATCACTGAGCTAATTGTTTTTAAGAGATGGATGGGACTATAGCCTAGATTCTCTGTGTAGAGAAGCTGAATTGGATGTGTTAGACATGAAATTAGCTCTGGTATTGCATACTGAAGAATATGTTTAAGGTATATGTTCAGGCTTTCCTCTCAGTAGAGTTATTTTTACTTATGCAAAACATAAAAAGATCTTTTAATAAAAATATTTTAAAACATTCTTGTCCTCCCACCTAAATACAATACATAGTTTTGTATTCTTTTTAAATTACCAAAACTGAGATTTTTACATTTCTACAGTCTTTACAATTATCATTTAAAATAGCTGCATAATCATATCCAACATTCAAATTTCAATAGCAAATTTCACATTTGATTTTTAAAGTATTTTATAAAAATATACAAAGCCTCATGCAAGAAAGAATATGGTAGATCACTATGCCCCCCCACCCGCAAGAAAAACAACAACAACTTCTAGAATGCCAAGGGAACTTATTTTAAATCAAACTTGCCTGAAATATCCTGTCCCTTGGAACACAAAGATAGCCACATTATGCCCAAGAACTTCTGGAAACCTTGAATTCAGAACTCAGTCTCTCCCTAGCTTTGAAAGCTTGACTCTCTCAAACTCCTTCAAGAACCTATTTCCCACTATTCCAGGTGCTACCACTCCTGGTCCCCTAAACACAATTAAAGCCTACATGGGTCCTTCCCACCACCTGAAATGTTTCTTCTCTCATCTCGACCTATCCAAAGTTCACCCTTTACGGGTCTGCTTGAAAGCCAGCTCATTCTAGATTCCTTTTGCATTTTTTTTTTAAACTAAACATTACATCCCTCTTTGAATATCTAAAGAACTTCCTTTGAACATCTCTCAAAATACAAATTTTATTCTGCTTACATTAGCATCACCTTTTTATCTCACACCTTCTTTCAGATCTTAAACTTCTTTAGGGCAGGAACTGTCTTATCAATCTCTATTCCCTGAAGCAGCATGGGAAAGAAGGGAAAGTGCTGAGGAAAATGAGGCTGAGACAAACAAAGTGTACCCTGCCCTGGGTAACATAGCTAGTGATTGAAAGAGTTAAATTTGAATGGCAGACTACTGACTCAAAGTCCATGTTCTTTTTCCACACTATTCCATGCTTCCTACCTTACATTCTTTATGATGATAAATATTCAAGAAATGTGTAAAAGTGAATGGAATTAGACTGGCTCTGTTCTTCACCTGAAGGAACCTCTAAGATAAAAAAATAAAGAGAAAAAAATTTCAACAATCGTACTTCTGCCACCCTTGACATCATATCCTTACGTATCTTTTTATTAGGCCAACAAAACAAATTTGATGTGCGATTTTCCAGAGACAGTACTGAGAACAACATCTATTCCTGAAGTTTTAAATGTCTTTCACTGACATATTATCCTGATTCTTTATTTGAGCACAGTTGGAGCTATGACTAGTATGCCTGACACAGAGTAAGATTTCAATAAATGTTTGTTAAATAAATGAATAAATGAGTGATAAAATTAATCATTTCTTCTAATATCCAGGAACCTGAGTTTACCTCCTCCAGTTCCTCCTCCAATTTCTTCACCATAACTGTCTCAAAGCAATAGCTAACAAAAACAATTATATATTGAGCTATAAACAATATAGCTGATCATTATATTTTTTATATATTTTTTGGTTTCTGATGCCAATTACTAAGCAGTTCAATTCTGCTCCAAAGGAATTACAAAATTATCATGTCCATTCACTCCCATTCACCTAATCACTCAAAATCCTCAGGTTTGTACTTGATTCCTCCCACTCCCCCTCACTCGTTACATCTTAATCCACCCACCTTCCACCAGTGCCTTTACCTACCACAATAACTTCCTTAATGATCTCTCCACCTGACACTCTTAATCCCCAACAGTCCACTCTCCACATAGCAATCAGAGTAATCTTGTTTTTAAAAAAGATAAAACAACTGTTACTCCCCCGTTTGAAACTTTAACAGCTTCCATTACACTTACAATAAAAAAAAAATCTTTACCAAGGAATTCTTTACAGTATCCTTCATGACTTCCCACCCACCTCTTAACTTCATCTTGTTCGAGTCTCTCCCAACAAACCATGCTCCAGCCACACTGGCCTTTCTTGATCACTGTGACCACTAGATTTATCACCTATCACTGCAATCTGTTCCTTTCTTTTGTAGCACTTATCAAAAGTTATTATATATTTGCTTATTTTTTTCTGTCTCCCCCACTATACTCTAAACTCCAAGAGGGCAAGATAAAACTATTTTTGTTTTACCACTACTGAATAAAGTATAAAGCCTGGTATATGGTAGGCACTTAATATTTTTTAATAAGAAACTGCTTCCCTCTTACTCTTAATTTATATTCACATGTATCATATATCAACTATATGTTAGATAACAAAGTATATAATCAACCAAGTATATAATATACAATACATTACTTTTGTATGATAAAGAATTTGGCTGCCCTTTGTATCAGGTTCCTGAGAAGTACCCTCTAAATCCTTGGATTTCTAGAGTAACTAGAGTGTCTTTTTGTTCATCATGGGTCCCTTGGACCACACTTGATAGTTAATGTTAACAAAGCGTCTTTTTTACTTATTGTGGGTCCTAGATAGGTTATGCCAATAAAATAACTCAGAAGGGAACTAGCCATGCCAGAAGGACCAACCATGTCATTAGAAGGTTGGGGTCTGGAGACTGAGTTAAATCATGTGGTCAATGATTCAGTCAGTCATGCGTATGCAATGAAACCCCAATAAAAACTCTGGACACCAAAGCTCCAGCAAGCTTCCTTCTTTGCTTGTTAACAATAGTCTGTAACAGTCTGTGTGTACTGTTACACATCAATGTGCCAGAAAGGTGATGCATCCTGACACTACAGGAAGAAGATACAGAAGCTGCACGTTTGAGGCCTTCCCAAACCCACCTTACACGTCTCTTCTTTCGGCTGATCTTGATTTGTATCTTTTTTTTTTTCTTATAATAAAACCGTAATTGTAAATACAGCAATTTCCTGAGTTCTCTAAATCATTGTGGCAAATTATTGAACTTAACAGGGTAGTGAGAACCCCTGATTTTGTAGCAAGTTGATCAGAAATGTGGGTGGCCTGAGAACCCCTGAGCTTGAGGATGGTGTGTGAAGTGAGGGCAATCTTGTTGGGGCACTGTGCCCTTAATCTGCAAGGTCAGGTGGTTAGTGCCAGAACTGCACTACGATTACATAACAAATAACAGATGTCATTTCATAACCATGTGTTTGGCATTACGCAAATATCTTTACGTACATTATTTCTAAATCTTTAGAAAACATCTCTAAGGCTCACAACAACTGTATATGGTAGAATTATTATCCTATTTTTTTAAGTAAGGAAACTAAAAGCCACATGGACAGTAAGTAATTTAGGTGGAGCCTAAAGTCAAACAGCACTGACTAAAAAAGCCCATGGTCTAGTCACTACCCTCACCAGCTTCTCATTACTGGTTATATAACTACAACACATAATAGCTACCTAAGAACATATGGCACTCCTACTGAGAAGTGACAGTAACATGTAAAGTACTCTTTATAAATTTATGAACTCTTTATATATGAAATATAAAATACTGCACTTTAATACAGATTTCTTTAGCAATTACTTAACTTACTTGTTTGTGTTTTAGAAACATGTTTCTGAAGAAAATCAACTATCTGAGCCAAAACCTTCTTATTGCAATGTGTTGATAATTTTTCATCACACTCATAACACCTGAAAAAATATAAAATTTAAGCAAATATTATGATAGTATCTTCAATAATATTTCACATCAAATAATAAAGTTGACATTTATCTACTTTTGTCTTTAAATTATGGGAATAACAGAGCTGCACAGGGTGGGGCACCAGGTAAGTCTAGAGAAATAAGCAGGTGACAGTTCATAAGGAGCTTTCTCACTCAAAGGTCTGGTAGTTTTCCTAAGAGTAATGGAATGCCATGAGGGGTTTTCAACAGGGAATGATATGATCTAATTTACATTTTAAAAACGACACTCTAATATCAGATTGGAGGGAATCAGACATAGAAGCACATCAGGGTAGAAGCAGTGGACCCAGAGAAAAATGAATAAATTTACTTTATATATTTTTAGGTATAAACAGTAATGAATTAGATATAAAAAATAAGGGAGAGGGAAGTGTCAAAATAACTGCTATTTGAAGGGAAAAGTGGATGAAGGTCTGTCGGTGACTCTCAAACAAAAGCAATTTTACACCCCAGGGAACATTTGGCAATGTTTTGAGACATTTTTGGTTGTCACTACTGGTGAAGCTGCTACTGGCATCCAATGGGTAGGGGCAAGAGATACTGCTAAACCTCCCACAATGTACAGGACAGTCTCCTCTCACAACAAAGAATTATCAGCCCAAAGGAAAATAATAATGAGAATAAGAAACCCTGGTTTAGATAAAACAAGACTAGCTGTGAGTTGATACTGTTTACAGCTGGGTGATGGGTACAGAGGAATTTATTAGACCATTTGTCTATTTTAGTTAAAAGGTTAAAAAATAAAATAAGATAAAAAGAAGAAAATAACTGCCGGGCTTCTGGCTTGCATACTTAAGTGACAGAGGTTCCATGTATAGAGATGGGGAAGACTGGACAAGATAAGTGTTTCATTTTGTTTGAAGCTTATTTGGGAAGTGGGAGTCAGGGAAGAGATTTTCAAAATTCCTTTCTGAAAAGCACATTCTTTTTCAGAAAATTACCTCCACTATGTTTACTCATTAGTAAATACAGTATTAATAAAGGCTTCTATATGTCATCATTACCTATTCTTTATCTTCATGGGATCCAATAATCAAATAAAAACATGTATTAGAAAGCAACAAAAGTGTTTATAAATGTAATGTGTTCTATCAACACTACCTTACATATTCAATCTTCTTACCTATAACTATTAGGGGTTCTGGGATCAACGGCTGTAAATGGGTTCTTTTTCTAAATAGTACTCAAATTCAGTCAAATATTTACTGAGTGTCCACTCTATCACTTGCACACAGAAATAGATACATAGATAAATCCATAAAGGAAATGAGTCACAGAAAACATTTCTAAAACATCTTTTCCAAAAGATGGAATTTAAACAATGTAATTACAGTTACTAGGCTTACATTATAACAGATGATAAATATTTATTGATGTAACTATTGTAAAAAATAAAAATATAATTGCTCATTTGTAACATATTGAAATGTCAATAAATTTTTACTAACATTGTAATTTAATGTTTACTTATTATAAAATACATTGTTATAACTTTAAGAGTACAAAAGAAAACATAAATAAAAACTACACAATGACAGTGGATTCGGAGAAGACAGTTCAAAATAACTTAAACTACTTGTTTCCATTAGAAATAACAAAAAAAAATTATTGGAACATTTCTTATATGCCAGGCACTGTTCTAAGTGCTTGATACATATTTTCTGGTTTGATTCCTCACAAAAATCAAAGAAGTATCATTGCTTTAAAAATAGCTTTACAGAAGTGTATTTTCTTTTTATAGATGAGAAAGTGAGACACTTTAAAAGCACTCATGTGTACTTTTACTTAAGCATTAAATCAGTGCCTCACAACCTTGGTTAGGCATAAGAATCATCTATGGAACTTAAAAATACAGAAACCCTGAATTAATAGGGGACCACTGGCACCTAAGGGTAAATGCCACCTGTGTGATTCTGATGTAAAGTCAGAAGAAACCATTGTGCTAATAATTATTATCTACTAAGTAGTATTAAATCCACTATCTGGCAACACTTTGTTAACCATAATCAAATCTATAATATTTCTTTATTTTTTAGGTTTTTCAGGTTTTTCTTTAGTTTTACTGAAATTATTAAACTTTTTAAAATTTAAGAATTAGATGGAGAAAAAGTCACAATCTTTAAATTTCTATAAATGTATAAAACAAATTTGAATTTCCTCCTTTGAAAGGGAAATAATTCTACAGACCCCAAAATATAGCTTAAATTATTTTCTTTTAATATAAATCTAACACATCCATTCACAAATGCAATAAATTCATCGTCCTTGTAATGAATGTCAAGTTATACATATAAAAACAAAATTATAAAATCAATTAAACTAAAACTAATAATACTAACTTATTATGTTAGGTAAAGATTTTTTGCTGAAATTAAATTATGAAATTATCAGACCATAATTATGGCCCTAAGAGCTACAACAGAAATTTTAACACAAGTTCAGTTGAGATGAGCCTATTCTACCATGTGTTACTCAATTCTCCCACCACTTTTTCTATTTTAGTGGTCCTCAAACTGTGGTTCCCAGACTAGCAGCATTGGCAATACTCGAGAACTTGTTAGAAATGCAAATTCTTAGGCCCTACACCAAAACTATTATATCAGAATCTCTAGGCCTGGGGCCCAGCAGTCTATTTTACCAAGCCCTCCTTGTGATTCTGATGTGCCCCATACTTAGAGACCACTGCTTCTATTCAGACTGTGGAGAAGTGTTTATTGAGCTGCCTCACTGGGCATCATACCCCACTTCCTTGGCTCCAGTGCATCACTTAATATTAAGTATCCTGTTCTTTCCTCATTCTCCCTAATACCTGGGGCCAATGACAACAAAAACACAAATACAACAAGCACCTGACCCTGTGGCTGAATTAAATTATAAGATGATGATCTTTCCTATAAGCCAAAACATCCTTATATTAATTTTAGAGCCCTGAAATGAAAACACAAAGTTAAAATGTTTCTGTCTTAAAGAAAACTTGAAAACTCCTGAAAATTCATTCAAGGAACCCTAGGAGTACACAATTTGAGTTAGAAAGTTTTTTTGTAAAATACAAGAAAAGCTTTTCAATACAGTGTCCACTTATACCACTGAAGCAGTGTGTGATTCTGGTAAAAGACAGGGAATCAAAAGAATTGTTTCCATGCCTTGATTTCTGCTTTGTAACCACAAAAATGTAAATGATACTCAGTGTCCTTAACACATAAAATGAGGAACTGGACTTGATTCCCAGCTGAGCTGACATGGCAGAATCACCTGAGAAATTTCCTGGTGATCCCATAGAGGATCACCAAACCACTTGACTGCCTGGAGTACCTTCCTCCTCTAGAACTCTAGGATTCTGTATTAGCAAGTTCTTTACAAAAAACCAACAAGCAAGAATTTTTTTGATTGTACAAGGAAAATGTTAAAGAAAAGTAGAGAGGTAACTAATTTTTTTCTTGTTTAAATTTTATATTCATGGGGAATATTAATTTTCTTAAATTATTCCAGTTTATAGTCAGATGACAAAGCATAAGCTGCTACAACATCTTCAAATATTTTACCTATAAAGCTCAAAGAAAAAGATATTTTTGTAGTGGACAAAAGTACAAACAAAATCTAACTTACCATACAATCCATGTGCTCAGACTAATTATAATACAATGAAGCTCTGTTCTCCAACTCTTGAAGTGCTTCAATGAATGCTGGCTGTCTGAGTTTTTACCACATCCCTAAAGAGGAACAGAATGTTATTTGTATGATTTATGTATACATTTGTTTCAAGTTAACTAAAACTTAAATCACACTTAAACTCGAAAAACTTCTAAAACACAACTAGGTAAAGGCAGGTCTAGATATGAGAACTACTGCGAGTGGGCTTGATTCCCTTTCAAGTTTTTATAAACCACACATGATTACTTTAACAAAACATACCTTTATCTTAAACATTTCTAAGCTCAGCCTTGGAGAGTTCTATCTAAACATGGAATAAATTTATCTTAAGTTCTAAGCATTACTAATAGTCTAACTCAAAATAAGCATTTAAATACTTAAAAGAAAAGTACTTAAGACAAACTCACACATAAAAAACACTTTCTCACCTGAAAACCACACTTGAGGCACAACCAAATATCAGAAGGAAGTACTGGCTGCCCATCACAGAATCTTCTTTCTTTTAAACATTCTGAGCAAACTGACCACAGATTCTCAGCTATTGCTTTTTTCACATGATTCACACTGATAGCATGACTTACATGTTGGCAAGTGAAACCTACTGAATAAGACAAAACAAAATTTGAACATTTTCTTTGCTAAACCAAAGTGCTAACTAACATCAGTAAGGAAAAGTCACTAACATTAAAATGCTGTAACTAAAAAGCACAGAGATTTAAAAAAATAACTCACAAGGATATATACTGCATGATTCCACTTATGAAACATTTGTGAAATAACAGAATTATAGAGTGGGAGAACAGATTAGCAGTTGCCAGGGACTACAGAAGGGGGTGCTGCTATAAACAGGTAGCACTTAGGGTAGTGATGTTACAGGCAAGTATCCTGATTCTGGTGGTTATAGAAAGCTACCCATGTAATAAAATTGCAGAGAACTACACACACACACACACACACACACACACACACACACACACACACACACACACGAGTGCACATACAGCTGGTGAAATCTGAATAAGCTCTAAGGATTGTACCAATGTCAGGTTCCTGGTATTGATATGTACTACAGAAATACAATATGTTAAATCAGGAGAGGGCAGGTGAAGGATGATGGGACCACCTTGCATATTTCTTTGTACTGTCCTGTGAATCTAAAATTAGTTCAAAAATAAAAATAAAGGATATTATTTATTGAGCAGCTACTATATGTCAAGCATTTTGAACGTATTTTCTTCCACTAAGATACATGGGTAAAATAAGCACAGACTAGTTCTGCTATGATGCTATTTTCATCATTGCTGGGAGAAAAGAGAATGAGAAGCACTGACATCATTTATAGGAATAAGAATTTTCAGAATTCTCCTTAATGAATATTCCCAAATAACAAATGATTTTTCATGGTCCTTAATCAATTATTCTTTATAACAGAATCTCACTATGTGCATTGTGTGGTGACAAATGACTAAAATGAGCAAATATGTTTTTAATTCTTCAAATAACCGTTTTCCCCAAAACATGAACACTTCAATTACTTCACCTCTGATATCCCAAACATCGAACCTACAACTACCTGCCAAAATCAAATAAGAAGACTAAGTAACCTGAAGAGCAAACAGGAGTATGTACATTTCAACTTTCTCCACTTTCCTTTCTAAATGCAAAGCATTTCTTTTCATACTCATACGAGTAACTAGAACTAGAGAGAGGCTGAACCTTACTCTCCATTTCATCCTGAAGACTAGGAGAGTGATTCCTGAAAAGCTATTAATAATGAAATATAATTTTAACAATTGTAAATATCTGATAAAAGATGCAAAACTTCTGATTTTACACCAAGAGCAAGTTATAAGAATAGAGATAAAGTCCTATGTTGAAAAAACAAGGACATATTCTATTTAAAAAAGCAATGTTCAGAGGAAGACTGATTAAATGACCTCACAAGTTCAAGACCTAGAAATGGTTTTTATATTTTAAAATTCTAAGGGGAAAATTATTCCACATACCTTCTTTATCATCTTTGAGGTAGGATCTGGCCAGGGTACAACTTAACCATTCCCTGATTCTATAATTCAAATTTATAAAGCTGAAATTGTTAATGAATTCAAGATAAAAAGGACTGTTAAAAAAAGACAACAGAACCAAAATGGAGTCAGCTTTGCTGAGCTCCATGTCGCCAAACTGAGACTTAATACCTAACTTAATTATAGTTTTAGCCTCTCCCCAAAATGGAATCTTAAACCAGTCAATCTGGAATTACCTGGTCAGCACCAGTGAGTTAAGGTGCTGGGACCCCTGCCATCCCCTAAAGGAAGATGACCTTGCAACAACAAATCTATCTTTTGCTAGTGTAACTTCCTTGTCCTACTCCCTTTTGCTTATAAAAAATTTTAATTTTCTATAGCTCCTTGGAGCTCCTTTCTATCTGCTAGATGGGATGCTACCCAATTCATGAATCACTGAACAAAACCAGTAAGATTTTCAAAATTTATTCAGCTGAAATTTTTAAAATAGGTTCCAGGCCCCTAAATTAAACCTATTAGCTTTTAAATGTTTCCACTATGTATATTTTTATAAGTATTACTAAATTTAAACATTTAAAGTTTCCTTATAAGAACTAATATTTGTGGGGGAAAATATAAAAACTTCCTTGTGTTAATAAGCAAATTTCCCTAGTTTTCTATAATTTGTTTAATCATATAATTGCCTAAATTTCATCTGACAAATACGTCCATGTATTATAATAGTTTTTTTCGCATGAACAAATCAAAAACAGTAATCCAAATCTCCATGTTTTCCACTTTAAATATTAATAAAAACTTTACAAAGTCTACAAGGTTTGCAAATGTTGGAATAAAATCAACACTTCCCTTTTCTCCTCCTAGAAAATATCTAAGGGCAAAAAGAACAAGAAACGAATAGACAAAGTTAATTTTCAGAGAAAATAGGAGACAGCTGAATAACCAAGTCACAAATTAAGTGGAAGGGCTCCCACTTCAAACATCAGAAATCAAATAGGACTGCACAGAAAAGGAAGCAGAGAGAATGCTGCAGCTGTAGATTTCAGAGAACGATGGATGGTTCACGGACATAAAATAAAACCTAAATCTCTGTGCTGCAACAACAGTGGCAGGGCTCCCCTATATCCAATTTTGAGAATAAGCAAAAGGGAACTTTTCATTTACTAAGTGAGAAAAAAAAAAGCAAGCCATTATCTAGAGGAAACAGTCATGACTCTATGGCAGTTGGGGAGAGCAGACACTTTGGATACTGCAAAAACCCGGGGCTGCATAATCCTGTTGGTTGGAAAGAAGGAAAGGCCAAATGAGCTCAAACTCAAAATTCCAGTTGAGTCTCAACAGTGTACTGGCCCTCCTTCTTTTAAAATATTCTAAAACGTTCTGGCCCAAGAGAAGCAAACCTACATCAAAAAATGAGTAATCAAAAAAAAAAAAAAAAACTAAGCTGTAAAGTCTATGCTAAGATAATGTAAGAAAAAGGAAAAAAAGAAAAGAAAAATTGTGGCAGAGCAATCACTGCCATGAAATGAAAATACAAAACAGAAGCACACACTCTAGCATGAGACAGAGAAACAAGAGCAAGCGACTGGCAAAGTTCAGGAAAGAAGTGGAAGAAAAAATAATAAAACCGCAAAAATGAAGGTAAAACTAAAAAGAGCATAAAGTGACACAGAAAATGCTGAAAACACAGTAAAAGATAAAAATGAAAACAAGCAAAATGAAAAGGAAATAGGAGTTTTAGAGGATTTGAGAAAAATCTAACTATGGAAGATAGGCAAAGGATAATGAGAATCCCTGAAGAAAATCATATTTAACAGAAGAGAACAAATATTTAAAGATACAATTCAGACTTTTTTGAATACAGCATTCTAGCTATTCTGAAACACTACCCAAGTTAAAAACACATAAAAATGGAAATAACATATTAAAACAACTTTTTAAATGGAGAGCTGAACTAGTAAGAAAGTAAAGAAAATCCTCAAGGCCAAAACTGAAGGCATGAAGCTAAAAGCAAGCTGTGAAACCAGCAGCTCGCCAGGGTCATCTGACAACTTCTGTGGCTTGAAGGCTTGGTTTTAACAAGCCATGAGAAACAGAAGAAAAACAAATAAAAAGCCAATTCTAAGTTACTTTATAAACTAAACAAAAACTCAATAAAAACACCAATAGGATTTTTTGGAACTTGACAAGCTGATTTTAAAGATGATGCAGAAAATGGTAAAAAGAAAAGGCAAAAGATTAAAAACATATATTGTTATTTTTTTCTGCAACACAACTTAGGATGCCAGATATCCCGATTTACCTGCAATGTCATCTGAAGAGTCTTCATCATGAGGAATAGTAGGCCTTTTACTTCTTTTGGGCTTTCTCAGGTAAAGCTTTAGATGGCTCTTTCACCCGCATCTGTTATTTACTAAAAAAGTTGGGGGGAGTAAAAACACTTTAATTTTCAAAATTTTTTATGTATTTTACTTAATGCATATTAAAATTGAAATGACTGATTTTAATTATTTTACTAAATCAATAGAGGAAGAAGAGCAGGAAGTCAGTTGAAACCAAAGAAATGTTTATTAAACCAATATACAAATGGCACATTACATATGACTTTTACCAACTACTCTTTAGAAATGTGCTGTCCAGATGAGTGAAAAAACTAATGTATTGCTGAATGGAATAAGTGCTGCTTCTGGGTCATGTGCCCCCTTTGCCTTTTCTCCTGTCCTACTACCTAGGAGATAGCAAGAGCTGGAAAAGCCACAATGGACCAGGGATGGAAGCCATCTGCCAAGTACATTTGAGCCAACCTACCTGCACGGTATGATCTAGTACTGGACTACTGAGAGAGAAATAAATTTCTATCTTTTTAAGGTACTGCATTTTTTCCCCTTTTTACTATGAAAAATTTTAAACTTCCACAAAAGTTAAAAAACAGTGTAATGAATACCAATATACTATCTAGATTCCACTTCTAGTACATTTTGCCATATTTGTTTTATCTAAATATCAATGTGCACAGACATATATGTATATGTCTTTGATGAACTAGTTGAAAGTTGCAGAGAGAATGTGTCTCTTAAGACTAAGGATAGTCTCCTATATCATTATCATATCTAAGAAAATTAAGTTTCCTAATATTATCTCATATCCCATCATATTCTAATTTCTTCAGCTGACCCATAAATGTCTTGTTGGGATAAGGATTCAATCAAGGTTTACTTTGTGCTGGTTATAGCACTTTATTATCTTTTAATCTGCAACTGTTCTTCCCATAACAGGAGAGTTAACATTGCTTTACTTTCCAAAGACACTGGTTTTTTTTTGGAGATCAAGGCAGTGCACATGAACCACCTTGGAGAATTTGTTAAAATGTGGATTTTGATTCAACAAGTCTAGCACATGACCTGAGATTCTGCCTAAAAAGCTCTAATGGGAAGTCATTGCTGGAGTCCACAGACCATGCTTTAAATAGCAAGGCTGTGTAATGTCCCACACTGAATTTGACTTTCTTCATGGTGTTATTTACCTCTATTTTCAATATGTCTTAAAAACTCCATTAATTCTAAAGATTTTAGATACAAGTTAAGCATTTTTTTAAACCACTATATTTTGTAGTCTCTGTTAAAAGTAGCTTAGCCTAAATCCTAATTAATATTGCCCTGCTCCATGGCCAAGCTACTCAGTAATTTTCATGGTTATTTATTCATTTGTTTTTATTGCTCATGATGGAAGAATCAATTCAATAACGAATTCTGAATCTTGCTTTAGTTGTACCACGTGCCACATAATGGACCTTTTGAATTTATCATTTTAAGAGCCATTTCTTTAAGTCCAAGGGTCATCACTACTGAACTGAGCTGCAACAAATTAAGGCCTTCAGAGTCACAGGGATGCACAAGACCTCTGAGTTTCTTGACCACTTTATTTCTGACTGCCTTCTCCCTCCAAACTCCCTCAACCACTTACCTTGCAAAATCACTAATTCACGTATTCCATTCTCTGATCACAATTCAAGTCCTTGCAGCTTGCCTGTTCAACCACTTCTATTTTGCTTTAGTGCCCAGGCTAACAAGAAGCACTTGAATCTCAACAAGTGCTCCCATGATCACTACAGCAGGGGAGGGAGAAAGGGGACATGACAAAGGGAGTTCTGGTTCTTGAACTTCACTGGCCAAAACAAGTAATATGTTTACATCTAATTTCAAGAAGACATGGGGAGAGGGGGAGGGTGGGCACAAAGAGTGCAACCTTATCATGTATCAATAGAGAACAGAATATTTGTGCATGGCCTGAATAACTACATCACCCCAATAACAGAACCCCGATCCTAGATGAACCCAATTAACCACTTTCTCCATATCTGCATCCAAATAGGATGAAGAAATTCTCATAAGAAAGATTGGGTCTACTAAATTCATAATCACAATCTCAAATAGATCAAGACCTCCCATTATCTACTATATATTCTGGTCAACTTACCTACTCCTCACTCTCCCAAACCTCCAACTCCTTCATCTTCCCATTCCTCAAAATAAAATCTAGTCTTCTACTTTACTGAGAGAAAAGAGACAATCAGATGGCAAATCTGATCTTTCCACCCCCAAACTTACAAACTTACCTCCAACTATTTTAACTTTATATCCTGAGAAGAGACAGACATAACTAATACAGAAAAATGGCCCAAGAGAAACTGGTCATATTTTTTTCCCAAGTGCAGATAAATTCTTGATAAAGATGAACATTAACACATAGAGAATGCTGGCAGAATTAAAATAAATAAATAAATATATAGATAGCTAGATAGATAAATAAATAAATAAATAAAAAGAGCCAGGTATTTGACCTAGAATCTACAAAAGACCTGTGCCTTTTTTCAAAAAACACGGACTCCAGCTTAATATGGTAATGTAGTCAATTTCCAGTGATTTTTTCTGACATATACAATATGTCTAAACATAATCATTTTGGACAGTGTCCCACTTCTTAGCAATCCCTTATCTGTATAGCTTTCTTTTTCAATTCCCCTTGAAAACAAAAAAGAGAGAGACAAATTCAATTATTAGAGCTTCAAATACTTTCTATCATCATTTTGTCTGCAGAGTTCCAAGACCACCTTCACATTTGGAGATTCACTAGAAGGACTCACAAAACTCAGCATATAGTTGTACTCATAGCTAACGTTTATTTGTAGCAATGTAGAATGGGCATACAGCCTGATCATAATGGAAAAAGGCACAAGCAAGTTTGGAGAAACCCATGTGCAGGTTTACGTTCTGTCCCTCCCAGAAGGGGACAAATTCCAGCAATGTCTGTGCAATGTTTTTGCCCAGGGAAGCCAATTATGGACTCGCAGACCCAAGATTTTTATGGGGCTGGTAACTTCAGCACAAACCACATTGTACAGCATAAAGCATACTGTTCCCAGACGCCAGAGATGGGTTAACCTTATTGTCAGGCCTTTCTAAATATAGCAGTCTCAGGCCTACTGTGTTAACTCTTTTCGGCACAAATACATTCTGGCCATTTTTCTCAGGTGGTTTCCCAAAGTTTTCAGTTTTTAACTTGAGCATTACTCTAACATGTCTTTTCTTTAAGCTAGGACATACAACTAAGTTGTTTAGAAATGGCTGATTTTTAAAAAGTTTATGTAAACAAAAGCCCATATTCTCAGAAGAAAATCTTTTTTCCTACTCTTGGGCAATTATTTTCAGTTGGGTGTGTGTTGGGGTGGGGGGAAACTGATTTAGAAACCAGGTTCAAAAAGATGAACAGCACTTACGTATTTTTGCTGTGCATCACGCTGCGTTCTACGCACCTGAAAGATACTAACCCCACTTAATCCTCACGACCAACTTTTGATATAGGTTACTATTATTTCCTCCATTTTATATTTGAAACTGAGATACATATAGGTTAAGTGGCGTGCAGAGGTCTCGGAGCGAGTAAGTGGTGAGTGGGGATTTGAACCCAGGAGTCCGCCTCCAGGGCTTCTAATACTGCACGATGCTGCCAGAAACCCATGGTGAGACACGCTTCCTCCGGTCACTTAAAAAATATACCAAGTTTCTGAAGAAGAAATGCGTACTGAGGGGACAGCGCTGGAAGGAGGCCGGAAGGGTGTCAGGACGCCACGCGCTTCGGTCAAGGTGAGGCGTGGACTCCGGCCCCGCCCTGGCGGCCCCTCTCGCGCCCCGACTCCCCCGGCTCCTCCCGCAGCCGCACGAATACCGGGCCAGCCGGGCAGCGCTCACACAGCCCTAAGTGACAGCCTGGCGCCCCTAAGGATCCGGAAGATGACCGGGAGTGCGAGGGTGGCCTCTTCCCCAGGCCTGTCACGCCACAAGAGGCTGAAGCCGCGAAAACGAAGACACAGAAACCGCGACGACCCCACGTCCGTGAACCAGACTCACCCCGCCGGGCCGAGCCTCCGCGTCTACAACCAGAAGAGACTGCGCTTGCGCGGCGGTCCCGCCGGCTGGCAGGGGCGGGGCCTCGTGTGACCGCCCCCACGTCTGGGTAGGCGGGGTCTGCCCTTCGCGGGGCGGTCACCAGAGAGGGGCGTGAGGAGGGCGGGCCCGGCTGCGGTTGCGCTTACGTTCTCTTCACGGTGGGAGCTGGTAGGCCAGGACTAATCTTTGAATAATAGCAATAAACTCCAAATCGAATCCAAATAGTGGCCCGGAGTGCACACAGCTCGCGTCTTTCGGAGTCTGAATTAAGCCCTAGCTGTTTCTGGACACCTGCTGGGACAGCCTTCTTCCGTCTGTCGCACTCTTCTGTTCAATAAAGTCACCTCTGACATCCGGCGTTTATCACCTTGCTTTTCTTCGGTATTGTTGTCTTACCTGTCGTTCTCACTAGACAGGAAATTTCTTGATCTACATCTATACGTCTTCGAAGCTCGATTATTGGTTAAAGTGGTTTGCACGTTGCATAGGTTTAGTAAAAGTAGTTGGTTTGAAAACATTTTGTTTGGCATTGCAAACATAAACACTAGTTATAGATGAGCTCTACAAGTCTTTCAAAACTCTTCAACAGGAGTCAGGTGTGGCGTTATGGATACAGCCTTGGATTACGAGTCAAAAAATAAAATAGATAAACCAAAAAACTGGATTTTTCCTTAAAAACTCTAACTCACTTCTAACTTAAAATTATTTCCATGTAGAGAAGTTGACAGAGAGGTTACTAGATTGTTTACATTATATGTATGGAAACTGTTAGGTCGTGGGGGAGGGGGAAAAGGGCCAGCCAGATGCCTGCTTGGAGGCTTCCCAACTTGATATCGGAATCCAGACCTTCCAGCCGAACATCGAAGTCCGGAATCGAACTGATAAGGGCCCACCCTAAAGCCCTGGCGCCACCACCCTAATCCTGATGCTCAACTAACATTTAATTAACACTCCCATTTAATTAACACTCCCTTCTATACCCTACTCCCACAAAACCCCATAAAAACTATGCCCTCCTGTCCCAGGGCACTACTTCTCTGGCCCCTCTCCTTTCTGGACCAGAGAACCTTGCCGTGGAGCGCTCCCTTAAAAGGCTTGCTTTTAAAACTTCTCCCGGCCTGTCCCGCGTTTACCTTACAGAAACCATTCACTGGACAAGTATAACTGTATAAATATGTCAGTCACCCAAGGTATAGGGGTACCTAATCATGTTTTGCAGTAGAGGGACTTTTTTCCCTAAGGAAAGAAAAAATATTCCCCAAATAAAAATAGGTTATGTTGTGGTGTAATTTTGAAGGCAAAGTTGTCTCCTTTATAAATTATCTTAACATCAGATTTCAAACAGACATGGAGGGAAAAAAGACTTGCAAGCAAGCTAACCTAAATTTGCATACTAAATTTCATTGCTGTAAAAGGAATTTTTTAAAAAGTAACATATTGAATCCAATTTAGAGTAAAAGAAAATGAGAGGACTGAATTAGAATGTGAAATTTTAGCTTCTCTTTTCATAAAAAGAAATTGAGGGGGTATACAAATCACCATACAATACCTACTTAAATTGTTCCTGGAAATGACAAAATTCCAAAGCTATCTTGATTTCCAGCAGATGTACACTTAGCATGACCAAAATCTCCAGAGATTGCAATCTCCATTTCAACACTTGGAATGAGTTAGGGAAAATTGTCTAACAATAAGTTCTTATTTCTGATGGTCTTCAAGTTATTTAACTTTACACTTAATTGAAAGTAAAATTTACTATTTGATGGATTCCACAAAGGAAGGAAATTATTTTTAAGTGGTACCCAGTAAATATTTTAGTGTTATTGCAAAGACATTATGACTAAACATCAAATAAAAATACAATTTGCTTAAGATCAGCTGTGTATATATTTCAAATAAGGTTAAATATCTTAATTTTACCATCATTGTTATTCCTGGAAATGTATAGAATACTAAACTATAAATTGTACATACATCTTTTAAATTTATATTGTGTGTGTTTGAAGCTATACTCTTTATTATAAAAGTAATACATGATAGTTTATTATGAGGCTTATCTTTTTCTCCTTCCCATACTCCCATTTTCTTTACTCAGAGGTAACATTTTCTCTTTCTGTTTGCTGTTTCTTATGTAGAGTTTCAGGAATTATCTATGCTTTTGTACCCTGTTTTTATTATTACCATTTGTTAAAAGAGAACACATATTATATTACAGTTTGTATTCTATTCGACAGCTTGATTTTTTTCACCTGACAGTATATCTTGGACATATCTCCATATTAGCCTTATTCTTTTGATTAATTACTTACGGTTCCAGTGAATGGATGTATTATTTTTTCCCAATCAGTCCCCTATTAGTGTATATTGATCTTTACCCACTTATGCAAATATTTTCAGTAGGCTATTGATAGCGGAAATACTGAAAAAGTTGCATGAAAGGCAATATATTTTCTAATTTTTTATTTAATTTTTCCTAATATTTGGAGGCTTTAAGTGGACTTAGAAAGAAATGAGAAAGATCCCAAATCTCTTAAAAATCCTCTCCTTTCCAATTGCCTTTCACTTGCAATAGGGCAATAATAAAATAAGTTGTTTGAAAATTAATGATTGAAATCAACTTGGCATTTGTAGACCTTCCCAGAAGATTATAACTATTTTGCTCCCTTTCATCCTACTTTAAGCTTTGCTTACTCTCTCTGAAGGAAGAATTCAGACACTTGTCTGAGGAGCAATGATCAAAACTCTCTTTTGACAAGACGTTTTTTGCGCTAAGGACTCTTAAAATTTGGCACTGAGCTAGATACAGGAGGACATATTAATTGTTTCAGAAAAAAAAACTGAAAAATATTTCTCAAATAATTAGTTCTGAACATTGGAAAAATTTTTTAGTAATACATGCTCTTACAAAAGCGTATTTCAAATTAAATGTGATTAAGGTCAAGTAGATTGTTTCCATATCTGTGTCTATATTACTTGACTTTTATGATATATTTCAGGAGAGTTTAGGGCTGCCATGGAGAGTACATGAATCTACAATATATGATAACATCTTGGTTCAAAGTTAATCCACTAAATAGAGTACACAGAGACTATGGTTAAGCTCCAAATGATTTGGAAAAACATAATTATCAGTGATGTTATTGGTATAAAAATCTGAAGTGGTTTTATTAATTATTAAATAATTGAAAACTGAATAACTTAAAAGTACATGCTTAATGAAATTATTCTTTGGACATATACTTTAATATGCCATTTAGAAATTAATTTTCAAATTTTTCACTGAAAGAGTTTACGGTTAAATATAGCTTTTTCATTAAGCTTGGAAACCAAGTTGAGAATAAATTAAAAATAAGTTCGTAAGAAGTTATGTGGTAGACTGAATAATGCCCCCCTCAAAGGTATTTTAATTCTGAATCCTGTGAATATATTACCTTACATAGCAAAAGGACATTACAGGTATGACTAAATTTAGGATTTTGAGAAGGAGATTACCCTGAATTATCTGAGTGGTCCCGGTGTAATTACGAAGATCCTTGTGAAAGGGAGGCAGGAGGATGTGAAGAAGAGAAAGGGATATATTTTACTACCGACATCAGTTGAGCAGAAGCAGGGATCAAAGTTAGAGAGAAATGTGAAGATGCTAAACTGGTGGCTTTGAAGATGGGGAAGGAGACCACTAGCCAAGGAATGCAGCCAACCTCTAGTAGATGGAAAAGGTAAGTAAAGAAATTCTCCCCTAGAGGCTTCAGAAGGAACATAGGCTTGTTGACACCTTAATTTTAGCCAAGTGAAACTTCTGACCCACAGAACTGTAGATAATAAATTTGTATTGTGTTAAGCCAGTACATTTGTGGTAATGTGTTACAGTAGCAGTTGGGAATTAACACTTTTTAAAACAGTTGGACCTAACCTAACAAAGCTCTCATCAAAAATGGTTAAATATCATCAAGTTGTGGTTAAAAGGTAACAGCATAAGAGTATTTTACTACCGACATCAGCTATTGGCGTTAAACCATTCTGAGAAAAGAGCTCATGTAGTTTGCTTTAACCAAACACGAGAATCCTGTTATAAATTGGACAAATTTATTTACTTTAAATATTTAAATATTATCTTTGGTATATTTTCTCCTTTCTACCGTTAAACTTTGTCCTTAAAAAATAATTATCAAAACCAAAAAGGCAAGCCTAACCCTTAGTTTCTTCCCAAACTATTTTAAATTTTACAGCAGGGCACGTTTGGGTCCTCGATTATGCCGCTACCGGGTTCGGCCGGCTTCTGCCTGGAGGGCGCTCAAGAGCCGCGCGCGGCTCGCCTAGGGGCCGCGGGAGGAGGAGCCGGAGCAGTAGGAACCGGAGGTGGAAGAGGTCACAGCCTCGTGGCCGCGAGCTGGAGATGTCGCTGCGGTGGTTGCTGCTGGGGAGCGCGCGCCGCGGGATCTTTGGGTCCGCGGAGGCTGCGCTGTGGGGTGAGCTCGGTGGTCCCTAGGGAGAGGGACAGCGCCTAACCTCGGCCCCCAGGGAAGGGATGGCATGGGTGGGGGCGCTCGCTCCCCTAGACTTCCATTTAAAGTCAGATTCTCGGTACCTGGGGATATAGTGCTACTACTGAACAGTTCTTGTTCCCGCAGATCGCGGGCTACCGGGGGTCTGGGGATGCATGGGGGACGAGCAAAGGGGTAAACATGGCTCCAGCGAGCTCGTGTAGGAAGGCATTTATAAAGGTTTTGGTACTTGACTGAGCAATGAAGGTCAATTCGCGACTCCGGGAAGTAAGCAGATGGCGAGTTCCTGCCCCGGAGAGACATAATGACGGGCCCATTGTGACTCAATGGAGAGCAGCGCTCATAGCTTGATGAAACAGTCACCTAGAATTACAACATGTTATCGCTATAAAAATACCACCCCTAATTTTACAAATGGTGGAACAGAAGACAGCGAAGCTAGTTGGTGGAGGCCTTGGGTCTAGAACTCGCTGCCTCACTCTCTCCCCCTCACAGGTGTTCCATTTCAACTGTTGTTACAGCCCCTGTAATTTAAGATGTACTTTTTTCCTATGCAAATTCTTTGTTGTTTGGTTTTACCTTTGTACAACAATCATTTATTGAGCACCTAAATCTTCCAGGCCTCCTGCTGGGGATACAGCCTCTGCAGTTCACCATTTTGGGGGGCAGTGAGTGGTGGGGAGGACAGACATAAGTAAACAAATAACACACAAAGCCCAGTCTAGTGAGACTGCAATGGAAGAACAACTGACTCTACCCGAGTTGGAGAAAGTGGTAGAGAAAAGGTGGCTTTTCGTTTTTAAAATCCTACTAGTAATACATGATTATATTTTCATTATATTAAAAAAAAGCACAGCATAAATTTCCTTTATACACCCTTCCCATCCCACTCTCCCAGATATGGTTTGGTACAAATCCCTCTAAATACTTTTCTATGAATATGCATAAATAAATGCACACATAAAATACTACATATATATGTTCATCTATTAATATAAATCTATATTACAAATCACATTTTATACATTATTTATAATATGATCCACTCTGCATACTCTTCTGAAATTTTTTCACTTAGGCATTCAGAAGCTTTCCATGGCAAGACATGTAACTTTTAACCACTGCATATATTCCATAGTATGGATTCCCATAGTTTATTTATCCAGTCTCTTATTGATGCATGTCTTGGTTTCCATTTTTTTGCTATTATAAAAAGTTATTCAGTAATTATCAGTGTACCTGCCTCTTTGTGGTATGTACAAATATTTTACTAGAATAGATATTTAGAAGTGGAATTGTTGAATCAAAGTGGTGACGACAAGTAACACCACCACTTGATCTTAAAGGAGAGTTAGAGTGTGCCAGATAGAGGTGAGGTAGAAAGGTATTCTCTTCAGAAGGAAAAGTGCACATATATCATGAAGAAAAAGTGAATATAGATATTTACCGATTGTACTATGTAGCTTATTTAAACCTCACAGCAACTCTCAAAGGTTAAATATTATTATTCCCATTTGACAAATAAGTAACTAAATCCCATAGAGTTTAAGTAATCTGTATAGGGGTTACAGAGCTAAGTGGGCAAGCCAGGATTTGAACCTGGTTTATCTAACTCTAAAATCCCTGCTCTTACCACTATAAAAATGTAGTTAGAGCACATGTATGTATACTTTTATTTTCTGTGCTACAACCCATGTTTGTTTAGTATGTTATATTTCAAGGGAATTAATTATATCTGGTAAATGTTAAGATCTGGGTAATAACAAGCTTTGTTGTAATGGTGTTTACTATTCATTGCTTTTTTGGTAAAGAAAAATGTTTCAAAGTCATAGATTTTTGGAGATTCTACCTGGAAGGCATCTTGGAAATAGTATAAGTTATTTATTTTATAGATCATGAACCAAGCGAGGCTCATGCAAAACAAAACTTAAAAGATGGAGAACTGTCAGCTCAAATAGTTAGGCAAGTGGCATAAAATCGTACGCACACTAAACGCTCCTCTGCTCAAGCACCACTTCACAGAAGGCTTCTGTGCTTATCTATTCTTTATATAAGTGAATGAAGAGAAAGTCCTGAGTTTTTCTCGCTAGGGTTTCTTGGATGAATTTTCAAAGTCATTCCATGAGGTACTGAGTTCACCCCATAGCCAGTAAGTCAAGAGTAATACCTACAGTACCAGAATTAGCTAACACACACATAGGAAGTTCAGGTACCATCCTACCCCTCACAACCACCTAAATTCAGGGATAACCAAGGTCAGAAGAACAAGAGAGATGAGCTAGGAAAGCAGTCGTGGGGATGGGGGTCTCTCATATGAGGGTCAGGTCATAGATCAATACACTCACCCCATCTTGTGCCTCCACTGGCCTGTGACTGTTGGTAGTAGACAACAGGGTGAAGATGCTGAGTGTTAAGACAGGGCTAATGACTCAGAGGTGGGATTTTATTTTCTGTTCTTTTTTAATGGTGACAATTCCTTTTAAAAATTTTATTCAATTTATTTAAACTAAAAACCAAAAACAAAACCAAAAACAACACAGTTCACCCATTTCTCCCCCACCTTCCCACCTCTTGCAACCACCGATCTGTTCTCTATGAGCTTGTTTTTTTAATATACATTTTTTGGATATGAGACATCATGCAGTATTTGTATTTCTCTGAGTTATTTCACTTAGTTTAATGCCCTCAAGGTCCATCCATGTTGTCACAAATGGCAAAATTTTATTTTTCATGGCTGAAAAATATTCCATTGTATATATGTATCACAATTTCCTTATCCATTCATCATCATGGACATTTTGGTTGTTCCATATCTTGGCTATTGTAAATAATACTGTAGTGAACCTGGAGGTACAGATATCTTTTTGAATCAGTGTTTTTGTTTTCTTTGGGTAAATACCCAGAAGTGAGATTGCTGGATACAGTAGATAAAACAACCACCTGTCCCAGTCTTGAAGGAGTGCCTGTTATGAGATATGAACCTTGTTGTTTAGCCCTGCCTTAGCTCTTCATTATCTCTCAAACTTTTGTGCTTGTCCAAGCAACCTATTACATTTTTAATAGCTCCCAGTAGTTGAGGACGGGTCAAGACTCAAAAGGGAGTATCTCAGGCTGACTGGAAGCCAGACCTTCAGGCATCAGCTTTTAAAAGTATGCAGCTGAATGCAGTTCTGTGGGAATAAAAATTTAAGCCCCATAGGCCATCAGAGCCAGGCAATCTAGCTCTAGGCCAGTCACAGAAATCAAGACTTGTATATTTTTGATGTAGCTGGTGGGTAGTGTAATTGGGGCAGAGGAGGAATGAGGAAGAGGATAAGGTTTGCTAAATTATGCTGGTAAGGTAGGTTGAAGGACTTGGACTATACCTGCACTGAGGAGTTTGGACTGTAATGTAACGTAGCCTGAAGGGGTACCCAGGTAAGGTTAGATTTACCAGTGTGGAAACAACAAAATTATAGTTTATTCAAAAGTTGGGCTCAGAAAGGTGAAAATCAGGTTCAGTATGTATTACTCTTATACTCTCTCAAGAGAACTACACATGATCTCTGAGTAAATCCCAAACAGCCTGTTTTTCTTCATTGTAGGAACAGATCACTGTTTCTTTGGTTGAGCACCAGATAAAGTGGTTGATTTACAAGTAGAGGCCATGTGGTGCAAATAACACACTATAGTTTTGAATAAAGAATTAGAGTAGTTAGAGGCTCATATGAAGAGAGGCCTGGAGGAACTTAGACTCTTTAAAGGAATATGCTTGCTTCAGGCTTCTTGGCTCAGAGTAGAAAGGCAGGAAATGAAGTCTTTGCTGATTATATACCCTATTCTCCTCCAACCCCGACTCCAACCCAACAGAACTATAGCTGAACTAAGAACATTAAATGTCAGTTTAACAAGAAAAATAGAACTATCTTTGATTTAGTTACACAGGTTACATGCTGTGATTATGTTTCCCAATGGTCAAGTGCCACAATCTTGAATTTAACATAATTATTTAAATTATCATACTTCTCCAGTTTCTAACAACGAGGAATAGTTAATAAGTATGAATTCAGCCTGTTGGCCCTTTATATTCTGGAAATCTGCAAACAACTGGTTGAATGAGAAATAGTTTGATTCCAAGTATTTTAAGATCTAATCTTAACAAAAATGAACCAACTTTTTAAAATCTAAAGACATAGGGAAACCTATAGTTTGATTTTTAAAATGTATTTATTGTGGTAAAATATATATGACATTAAATTTGCCATTTAAACCATTTTTGAGTGTACAATTCAGTGGCATTAATTATATTCATAATGTTGTGCAACCATCACCACTATTTCCAAAAATTTTCATCACCCCAAGTAGAAACTTTGTACCAATTAAGCAATAACTCCCCATCCCTCCTTACTCTAACCCCTGGGAACCTCTAACCTACTTTCTGTTTCTATGCATTTACCTGTTCTACATTTGTGATACGAAGAATCATAAAAATTTTTGTCCTTTTGTGGCTAGCTTATTTTACTTAGCATAATGTTTCAATATTGTAGTTTCGTGTTGTATGTGACAGAGCTTCATTCCTTTTTATGGCCAAATAACATTCCATTGTATGTATAGACAGCATTTTGTTTACCTATTGTTCTATTGATGAACACTTGTGTTGTTTCTACCTTTTGGTTGCTGTGAATAATGCTGCTATGAGCATTGGTGTGAAGTATCTCTTAAGTCTCTATTTTCAGTTATTTTGGGTACATCCTGGATTGGAATTGTTGGGAAACCTGTATTTTTAAACTATTGTATTTGTTCACTTTTGCTATCAGTGAAGGAGACAAATGGAAAATAGAAGAATGCCAGGTTTTTACAAGAAGATATAGTTTTCAAAACTTATTTCTGGCTTTTGTTAACTACTTAAATGGAACCACTAAGCATTTCTTTTGGCCTATGGGCACTGCAAAAAATTTACTAAGACATTAAAGGATGAGCTGAGAAAGTCTGAGAACCTCTGGTTTATACAAAATATTCTCCGACTAATTTTTTTTCAATTTAATACTGTGCTCTGGACAACTTACATTAAATAATATTCCATTATATAAATGGACTGCTTGTAATATAACCATTCCCTTATTGCTAGCCTTCTAGCTTACTTCTACTTTTTGATATTACAAGGAATGCTGCCTATGAATATATTCTTACATTCTTATATACATTTATATATATTCATGCTAATATTCCTGTAGGATACATTTCTAAAAGTGAAATTGTGAAGTCAAAAAAGGCATACATACTTAAAATGTTATTACTGCTCAATTTTTCTTTTCAAAGGCTCAGTAGTGTATGAGTGCCCATTTCCTCATCCCTCACCAATATTTGCTATTATCAATTTTTTTAATTTTAAAAATCTAACAAAGTTTTTTAAAATTTGCTTAAAATCTTACATTTTCTTAATTAGTGAGATTGGACATCTTTTTCTTTTTTACATTTGATTGGCCATTTGTATTTCTCATGTCCATTCCTCGTTCTTGTTTTGACTGTTTTTCTTTTGGGATTTTGTCCTTTTTCCTATTTATTTTTATGAGCTCTATTTTATCAGTACTAATCTTTGTCTTTTCTATGTTACAGATATTTTCTTTCTGCCTGCCACTTGTTTCCTAATTATTTACTGTACTTTCCCCATATATAAATTTAGCGTTTTTCTGAGGTCAAATCTTTATGACTTCTGATTTTTGTGTCATGTTTAGAATGGCCTTCTTATCTCCAGATGCAAATAATCTGCTTATGTTTTCTGTTAGTACTTTTAAGATATTAGCTTTTAGATTGAAATTTGAAATTTTTTTACCTGTAAATAATGAGGTAATAGCCTGCGTAAAGTTTCTTCCTGATGACTAGCTAGCTGCCCTACATATTGGTTGAATAGAAAACAGGCATGCACTGCATAATGACATTTTGGTTAATGACAGACTGCATATATGCATATGTAGTGGTCCCATAAGATTAGAATGTAGCTAAAAATTCCTATGCCTAGTGACATTGTAGCCCATGATCTAAAAGGATTTGTCAAAGATAAGAAGGTTGTAAAAATCAACAATTCTGTGGCTGAGATGGCAAACTTACACCTGGGATAAATGAGGATGACACTGAGGAGCTCCTAGAGGTGGTTCCTGAGGAACTGACTGAGGAAGAGTTGTTGGAATGGTGGGACAGGAATGCATAGCTGCAGAAGAGGCAAGAGAAAAGGAAACTGCAGGAGAATAAAAAGAACCCCCAAGAAAACCCACGGTGAAGGTTTTAGCAGATTTTGCAGACCTTGACAATCTGCTTAAAAAAGTTTGAAAACATAGACCCCAACACTGAAAGGTTTGCATTAATAGAGAGGCATGTTCATGGTGTATTATGTGCTTACAAACAATTCTATGATGAAAAAAAGAGAAACAAACCGAGCAGACCATCATGGACATATTTCTGAAGAGTGACACCTCTTTAAGAAGAGCCTCAGGCAGGTCCCTCAGGAGGTGTTCCCTAAGAAAGCGTTATCATAGGAGACGATGGCTCCATGCATGTATTGCCCCTGAAGACCTTCCAGTGGGACAGATGTGGAGGTGGAAGGCAGTGACATTAATGATCCTGACCCTGTGTAGGGCTAGGCTAATGTGTGTGTTTATGTCTTAATTTTTAACAAAGAAGTTTAAAAAGCAAAAAAAAGAAAAAATTAATTTTAAAATAGAAAAAAGCTTCCAGAATAAGGATATAAAGAAAGAATTTTCGTACAACTGTACAATGTGTTTGTGGTTTAAGTGAAGTGTTATTACAACAGAGCAGGAAACTTTAAAAAAAATTATAAAGTTTATAAAGTAAAAAAGTTACAGTAAGCTAAGATTAATTTATTATTAGAGAAAATTATTTTTATAAATTAAATTGCCTAAGTGCACAGTGTTTATAGAATTGAAGTAATGTATGTGACTCCTTA
This sequence comes from Eonycteris spelaea, assembly GCA_003508835.1. Taxonomy (NCBI): domain Eukaryota; kingdom Metazoa; phylum Chordata; class Mammalia; order Chiroptera; family Pteropodidae; genus Eonycteris; species Eonycteris spelaea. The sequence goes on along the minus strand of PUFA01000018.1, from coordinate 12,882,586 downwards.
GGCCTTCACATTCACTCACCACTCACTCACTGACTCACCATGAGCAACTTCCAGTCCTGTAATCTCTATTCATGGTAAGTGCCCTATACATGTGTCCCTTTTTTTCTTTTATACTGTGTTTTTACTATACATTTTCTGTTTAGATACACATTATTTACCATGGTGTTTTAGTTGCCTACAGCGTTCAGTACAGTAACATGCTGTACAGGTTTGTAGCCTAGGAAAAATAGGCTATACCATATAGCCTAGGTGTGTCGTAGGCCATGCCACCTAGGTTTGTGTAAGTGCACCCAGTGATGTTCGAATAATGAAATCGCCTAATGATGCATTTCTGAGAATGTTTCTCTGTCATTAAGTGACACATGACTGTATAATTTGGATTATCTCTGTTGTTACCAGATACTGAATTCTCATAGATAGTATATTGTGGGTCTGGTCCTGGATTTAGACCTTTGAACCTTTTTCTGTGCCAGTTTTACGCTGTTTAAAACAATTTTACTTTATGTTTAATATTTTAAACAGCATTTTAAGCACTCATTACCTTATAGTGGTTGCTTTGTTGTGAAATATGAATATTATTAACAAATTTTTTGCTAATTTTTTGTTTTTTTAAATCTTTCGGGTTTTCTTTCATTTTTAATTTTTAAATTTTTTTCTTTTAATTTTTAAAATATAATTGTGGACCTGTAGAAAAATCAAAAAGTAAAATGGTGTTTGCTTTATTTCTATCTAACTTGGCCTAATGTAAACATTTTACATGGTACAATTACTGAACCCAGGAAATTATTATTGATGTAATCCCATTAACTAATCCACATACCTTATTTAAATTTCACCAGTTTGCTTACTGATGCCTTTTATAATCTCAGATCCGACCCAGGATCCTACATTTATTGTCACAGTTCTTTAGTCTGCTTCCATTGGTGACAGTTCCATGGTCTTTGTCTTTCATGATCTTGACACTTTTAAGAGCACCAGTTAATTTGTAGATTGGTTTGTCTGAGATTTTCTTCTGATTAGGTTCACGGTATGCATTTTTGGCAAGGATACTAAGGAAGTGATGATGTGCTCTTTTCAGTGCATCATGTCGGGAGGTACATATTGTCAACATGTCTTATTTCTAGTGATCTTTGAATAATTGGTTAGTGGGATCTTTCACGTGTCTCCCTTTGTAGTTAGTATGTCCTGGGGAGGTAACACCCCATTTGTCATCATACTTTCACCTACTAACATTAATGTCTGTCAATGGTTCTTACTGCAACAATTATTCCTGGAGTTTTTACCTAATGATTTTTTGTTTCCATCATTCCTTCACACTTATCAATTGAAATAATCCTTCTTCTCACTTATTTATTCAATTATACACTTATTTATTTTGTTCTATGGGTTATTACCCAGTACTATATTGTTACCAATTATTTAATAGAGAAGAAACAGTGCCATTGAGTACTTAAAAGTGGTTTCAGATGGAAGGTCCTCACATGTAACACATGGCCAATTATCTTCACTTGTAAGAGAAAATAAAATTAAAATTTTCTTAATATTGTAACTTGGATAAGGTTAAAATTTACAAATTATTTGCACAATTTCATTGTCAAATGCTTCATGTGTGTTAACAAGCTCCCCCCAATTAAGGGGCTTGGAGAGAGTAGAATATGAAGCTGGCACAAGGCCAGCCATTAAGGATGCAGGGCAGGATAGGGCTGCATCTTGCTGCTCAGTCAGGCTGTGTGCAAAATACACACATCAAATACAGTCTGGTAAAATCAAAAAGTCCAAGAATCATTAGCTGACTGGAACCAGGGGGAAAATTCCCTTAACCTTCTCTTTCCAGATATTAATAGTGATATCATTTTTAAGGAGCCTAAATTATTTTATTCTTTCCAGGTTGGAAGTCAATAGAAGGAAACTGCCACAATTTTTGTACTACTGTTTTTAAAGATGTCACATATATGGAACTTAAAAACCTCTTGAAATCCAAAAGTATTATGTTAATCGATGTTAGAGAGACATGGGAAATTCTTGAGTATGGAAAAATCCCTGGGTCTGTCAATATACCATGTAAGTGACATGTATCTTAAACTGATTTATTTCAAAAATGTATATTCAGTATTTTGTTGTATCTAAAATTTAATTGAAATTCTTAACATTTCCTTTCAGTGAGTGAAGTAGGTGAAGCTTTACAGATGAACCCAAAAGACTTCAACAAGAAGTACAATCAAGTAAAGCCATCCAAATCTGATAGTCTAGTGTTTTCTTGTTTAGCCGGAGAAAGAAGCAAGAAGGCTCTGGACACAGCAATATCTTTGGGCTATAACAGGTACATAGATGAAGGATAAAAATGGGTTCAAGGATATGTATTGCAATGTTTCACATGCTAAATTTTTATTGGCCTACTAAAGAATTTTTTATAATTACTATATTAGCAATGAAAGGATAGCTAGACTAAGAGCCTCTATCTTTTCATCCTTCTGAAAAGTAACACAATCTTTAAAATAAACTTAAAGTCTAAATAGTATGGTGAGTAGCCATTGCATCTCTAAATCTCTCAAGTTTTTATTTCTAAAGTTCTTATCAAATTTGTGTTATAAAGCAGGAGAAAATGTCTATAGCACTAACTGGTGTATGTTTTCAGTGCTCAACACTATGCTGGAGGATGGAAAGAATGGGCAACCTACGAATATTCTGAGAAGAAACAATGAAATTGAATTTTGAAATACAAGCTGGCTTTTTCCTTGTGTACATGCGGCCTAGCTTAGGGAATGAGCAAAAGAATGAAAATTTAGCCTGGCACCACAGGCTAACGGAAAGGGGATTCTGTATAAGTCAATTATTTGTTGAATCTTTATCTCAACTGTAAATTAAGACTGTCACTTCCCCCTGCCGACTTCCAAAGGCTGTTGAGGACTGAGATAATGTAAGTGACTTGCCATGAAACATAAAGTTTGGGATTCTAGGAATTAAATTTAAAATAGTTTAGTATAGTCTATGGCCATGGCACCCTGAACAAGCCCGATCCTGTCTGATCTTGGAAGCAAAGCAGGGTCAGGCCTGGTTAGTACTTGGATGGGAGACCACCTAGGAATACCAGCTGCTGTAGGCGCAAAAAAAGGGGGGGGGAGGGATTGTAATGACAAGGTCCTTGCAATCTGTGAGGTCAACTAAGGGTTGCCTTGCCTAAAAAAAAAAAAATAAAAATAGTTTAGTATAGTTCAATAGTATTCCAAAAGACCAAGTTCCTTGTATTGCTTTATCATAATGTGTGATCATTTGTGTTAGTATACCTCTGTTTCAGAGGCTATGAGCTAGACCAGCAGATTAACAGATTGACCTTAAAACACCAAAAATCTGCGAATCTAAGTAGGTGAAATATGGACAACAAAAATAGATGAACAACATCCAAAGACTTATGGCAGTGTTGTGACCAGCATGGTAGCGATATAATTTTGAACTTAAAAATTAGTATGATCTATGGAGCTTGAAATCAGAACAGTGATTGCTTCAGTGGAGGGAAAATTAAATGGAAAAGGCAAGGAGGGAAATTTCTAGGGTGATAGAAATGCCCTATATCTTGAGGTTTTGGTACATAGGTATAAACATTTATCAAAACTCATTGAAGAAAACACTTAAAAATATACATTTTCTGTAATATATTAATTAAAAATAATGAAAGTAGGAAAAAGTTTAAATGTAAATGACCCCCACTAGCATGAGTATATTCCTTTGGAATGTTAAGTCTTATATTTGCTAGTACCCTAGTGTTCTCGTGGTAAAACAAATTTGTGCTTTCTTCCAGCTGTGCCTCTTCAGACCCATCTGTTTCCAGTCTCATTTATGTAGTCATTCAGGCCTAGCAAGGCCTAGCAAATAATTATAAAGACTTGGTTTGTCCTAAGTGACATTAAGCCACTGGAGATCTGGAGTAGGGATGTGATGTGATCACCTTGAACTTCTATTTGTCAGTCTAGTTCCCATAAGAGCAAATTCCCTACAAGAACTAGAAAAGTTGGCAAGTATACACCTCTCTCTCTCTCTCTCTCTCTCTCTCTCTCTCTCTCTCTCTCTCTCTCTCTCTCTCACACACACACACACACACGCATATACACATACACTCTCAATGTTAATTCATCTTCTACAGCTTTCCTTCTTGGATCATAGCTCTTCAAATCTTCTCTGCCTTAGTAATTCTTTGATGCCTTTAAACATATTTTATTTATATACTTATATAAACAAATATTACTAGAGCAAATATACTAAGGTGGCAGAGATTTGAAGAGCTATGATCCCACAAAAGAGGAAAGCTGTATGGAATAAGTCACCACTGAAGTACTGCAACAATCAAAGAATAGGAATCTGGGGTAAATACACCAGGCTTTTAGTTGGAACACCTGAAAAGCTATACTCTAGGAGCAGAGGTGAACCAGAAACTAACCAACCTTCATAAAAATGTAAGACCAGCTTTGAATCAACTAAATCCCTGAATGAATTAAGGTGATCTTCCTGATACCCTAAAGGCCTACCAGAAGTAAATCCTCTCTTGGAGAAAGATACCATTATCTAGCTACAGCAGGGGTTGGCAATAGTAAATATTTTAAGTTGCCATAGGTCTTTGTTGCAACGACTCAAATGCTACTGGAGCACAAAAGCAGCCATAGGCGATACAGAAGCACAAGTGTGGCTGTATTCCAATACAACTATTTATGGTCACTTAGGTTTGAATTTTACACAGGTTTCATGTGTTCCAAAATACTCTTTTCAATTATTTTTCAACCATTTAAAAATAAGCAAACAATCTTAGCTCGGAGGCCACCCAAAACAAGTGGCAGGTAGGATTTGGTCCATGGAGCACAGTTTGTAGACCTCTAAGCCAGAGCCACAAATGATTCCTACAGGTTTTCATATACAATTTCAGAATTCTGTTAAAACTTACCAAAAGAAATAGCAATAAATAGGACCTCATGATTGAAAAATGAGAGAAAAGACAATAGACACAGATCCACAAAAGGGGTACATATTGGAGTTTTCAGACACAGACTTTAAAATAACTATGGTTTATATATTCAATAACTTAATGACAAAAAGGAAAAAGTTATTAGAGGAATGGAAGCTATGAAAAGTATCAGGTAGAAAAATCCAGAATTTAAAAAAAATACAATAACTGAAATAAAAAAACCCAGTAGGGGATAGATGGGTTTAACAGAAGCTGATGAGATTAATAAAAATGAAAAAAACAAGTACACATATCAATTAACGTGTATGACTCTCACAATGTTGATAGAAAAAAAGCAAATTTCCAGAAACACACTGTACAATGTGAAAACATGCAAAATAATGCCATTATGTATGTATGTATGTATGTACGTATGTGTGCATGTGTATATATATTTATAGTCCAAATAATGAGAATAATAAATAATTTCATAATGGTTTCCTTTGGGGAGAGAAGAACATAGGAGGCTTTAACAATATTGTTAATATTTTATTTAGCATGTTTGGTGGGTAAACAAATACTTATTTTTCCTCTCATTTATAGGATAAACGTATAAACATGAGACACGTACACCAGACTCTACTATACCTTTAGATTCCTGGTACTTTTTTTAAAGAGTAAACTTATGATAAATAATGTATCTAATTTGGTATCATACATATATCCTATACCCAAATATAATATACTTGTGTATTTCTGAAAAAGGGGTTAACAAATTATTGGAATAATTTTCCATATTAGATCAAACTTACAGATGATTTTGTCAGTTATTTTGAAATAAAAATTTAACAAATTATATATATATAAAAAAATTCAGACTTTTAAAATAAAACTCTTAAGAGTAGAACCATTAAGATGCCTCAAAACATAAATATATAGTACATGATTTAATATCTCATTTAACAGATGTCTGTTTTAATCAGAATATCACTTTTACTCTGATAATATAAGGGTAGATCAAAAGTTTCAGAAATGTAGAATAGCCAGATTAATTTTAAATACTATATGTACCGTACATTATTTTCATAATGAAATAGATATCTTAGAGAAAGTGGTAACAGTGGACAGCCTCAGAGTTCTGAATTAATCAAAGTAACTCAGGGTTTCTTCATTTACATTGTCTTTCTTACCTGCCTTATGATCTGTGAGGTCTCTTGGATTCTGTGACAATGCACCCTTTTGCTATGTAATATGTAGAGACTGGATAGGGGTAGGATCAGCAGCTAATCTGAGAAATTTGTATTATTAAGGACAAGTGGAAAACTGAATGCTCCTTGTATCATCCAATAAAAATTATTTTTCTGTGTCTAAAAAGGGCAGCAGTTTATTAGTGGAAAAATGTAGTTTTGTCACAACCCATTTCAGTGCTACAAGTTTCTTCAGGAGCAAGGTAAGAATGGAAAAGGGAAAAGGAGATTTTAATAAAGTACTATAATGGTACAATCTGGCTGAAGTGGATCCATGTGGGAATAATGATACCTTTCCTCCTGACCTTACTTGTCTCCGAGAACTGACAACTTCATTCATACCACCTCAGATAGCTAGAAGCTTCTGCCCTAGAATAATTGACCCATTTCAAAGAAAAGGCTTCAGAATATAATGCTGAGGGTGGGAAGGGGGCAAATGAAAGTTTTCTTGCTCCTTTAACCCTACAATGAAGCCCACTGCTGAAAAGTCCTACCTATGCCTCTCTGTGCCTCTCACATGAAGGATCCTGAGACAATTAAGGCAAGATTGTAACTTGACAGAGCAAACAGAAAAAAGCAACTAGCAGGAAAGTGTTAATGCAAGGAGCAAAGAAGAAATTTAAACCAAAAAACCACTAAATTAATATCTTTAGAATAACACATTACTCTCAAACAAGGACAAGGTGCTATTTAAAAGAAAAAGGAACTTCCAATGAACCTTTGCTTAGGACATTTCTTCTAGAGGATGTACTCCATTAAAACAAAGGCATAAACAAGCAAAGAAAAAGATGACTCCCCCTATCTTTGATACCTAAACAAAAAGATGAAGGACTCAAAGGTCTCCCTGCAAGTGATCTGGAAATATATGAGTAATAAATGATTCTGGTGATAAATTAGAAGATACAAAGTATATTGAACAAATTACAACCAAGGCAATTACTACTTCCAAAAGACAAAAATATTCTAAAAAGAAATGTAACCATAATATATAACAAAACACAACACTATCTATACACACTTAACATTGAATATGAATTTAACAAAAATTATACAATTAAATTGGATGATTGGAGTAGAAGTCCCAGTGTAGAAACAAATTGGTGGAAAGGGAGAATAGGGGTATAAGCAAGTGAAATGTTCATTTTCTCTAGTAGGAGGTTAGTAAATATTTACAGTTGAAAAAAATCGAAAGAAGAAATTGGAGGTAAGCAGAGGAAGCAGTATGTTAAAGTATTTAAGAGCATGGGCACTGGAGCCCAGCTGCTCAGGTTTTAAGAATTAGAATCTAATCCAAGCTTGTCACTTACTGGGTTTGTGATTGAGTAAGTTACTTAAAATTTTCTGTTCCCGAGTTTCATCTCCAAAATGATTGTTCTGTGAATTAAATGACTTCATAATGTAAAGAACTTAGAATATATTTGTCACATATTAAGTGCTCAATAAATGCTACAATTATAAGCTTGTTACTTGGAAATGCGGAAGTAACAACAGAAAAATGACTAAAAGTTGCTCAGTGGAGCAGGGAAGAGAAGTAGAGAGAATGGGGCAGTGGTCTGACATTTTCCTGATATCTTAGAGCAGCGCTGTCCAACAGAATTATAATGAAGCCATTATGACTTAATTTTCTTAGATTTAAGAAAGTAAAATAAGTGATATTTAGTCCTATGTATAAAAAATCATTCAAAAATATAAACAAATATTTTACATTTTGTTTTATACTAAATATTTGAAATCCAATGTATTTTTTATATTTATAGCATCTGTCAATTCAAAGACTAGCCACATTTTGAGTGTTCAATAGCCACATGTGGCTAGTAGCTATCACACTGGGCAATACAGTCTATGGTAATATTTGATTTTAAAAAACAATACATATCATCAATGGCTGCTGAGTCACAGAGACAACCAGATACAATATGCTTCCTGATGAAAGACACCTTATACAGAGTAGTCTTAAAATAATTTTTAACCAGAACCTGATTAAACCTAAATTTAGGTTCGATTACCAATTTATAGAAAACACAGGACAAAGGAACTTGTTAAACGGCACTTCAAGGACATAATCACCAAACTCCTTATAGTGGTAAACGCTTAGTAGACAAGCAAACCAGAAAGGGGAATTTGAAGAGACAAAGGAATCCAAGAATTTTAAAAGATTTAAATAATTTATCAATGAATTGTAGTATGTGGTCCTTATTTAGATCCTGACTAGGATTTTTTTAATAACATTTATGAGAACTACAAATTTGGACATGAATATTTGGCTTTATAAAGTTATGATATTCTTATTTAGGTACAGTACTTTCAGAGTTTTGAAGAGTTCTTTTAGGAATACATACTGAAATAATTATGGATAAACTGATATGATACCTTGGATTTGCTTCATTTTAAAATAATGTGCACGCTGGAGGAAGTGGGTGGGAATTTAGATGAAATGAAATTGGCCATGAACTTATAATTGTTGAAGCTGGGTGACAGGCACATGTAGGTTCATTACACTATTTTATCTACTCTTGTATATATTGTTTTACATTTTCTATGAGAGGTTGAAAACAAAACAAGTCATATGTATTTTCAAAATAAAACGTTTTTAAATATAGCTAAGCTTAAAGTAAAAATTAGGGTTAAGTCAATGACTGTGATATATAATCACTGCTCTTCCAACCCAAGCCGAACCATAATCCTCTTCAGACCTGATGAGAGCTTTTTTCATATTTCTTATCTTGCCCATGAACCAAGGAGACCTATATTTGTCATTGGTTTCCAGTTTATCTGACTCTCCACAAGGAAGCAGAACTCTTAAATTCTGTTTATAAACCATTTGTATTTACTTGACAAATTAAAGAACACTTTAATACTTATCTAAAGGAAGGACTCTCAAAAAACAACAAAGCATATTCAAAAAGAAAAATTCAAGACACTAGTCAATATAGGTGGAGAATGTATTTTTATTCTTGCAGTTTTATACTAGGAAGTCACATTTAATTTAATAATTCATTGTTCACAATTGATTTGTAAAAAAATTTTAAATTTTAATCCTTAAATTGTACACCAATATCCTATGACCCCAAATTTTATTTCTCACTGTCCTTCAAGTCTGAAGAAAATGATTAATTTATTAAGTTCCACAGACAGCACAGTCCCAATGACATAACATTTAGTCTTAAGTCCTACGCTCATATGAGAATTAAGATAGCCAGTATCAAACTGGCCTGAAACCTGATTGTGTTCCTGGCTCAGGATACCTGTAATAAATTTGTAAATCCACACTAAGACACAAAAATAAACTAGGATGTGTATGTCATATAAAAAACTTTTCACAGTAGAGTAAAAATTAACATTAAAATGTTACTAAATTTCAACCATATTATGGTGTTGTATCCAATTATCCAATTTTGAAATGCCTAATTAACTGTGAATCAGATGCAAATAACTTCATGTAGGATTTTTTTAAAGTTTGCCCAGCATTTCAAAATGGTTATGGAATTAATATAACTTTTAAAATGTCAAAGTATGCTATACATATTGCACTTTTCTGCTAGGCTGGGCTAGTATCTTCCATGGCAAGATACTAAAACTACTGAATAAAATACACTTTTAAATCAATAGGTACTTGATTAATTTCCCTGAAATTATCAACATCATTACCAAAATCTTCCAGGATTTTGTAAGATTTGATTCCTTAAATACAGTTTTAAAGTTTAACTTAAGGAGGGGAAAAAAACCCTCATAATATTTGACTTTTTATGTCCTTTTTTTGGTCCTTCGGTGACCAAAGAGAATTTTAAACAAATTATGCTCTGTTTCCTGGCTTAAGAAAAATTATACTAATCAAAAGCTATTAATTTGAAATGCCTGTCTGTATGTCTCCTTAGAACCTTTCCAAACTTTTATAATGAAGAGATTTTAATCAATTATGTACTAGAATCAAATTAGCTAAGGAAAACTTATTTTGCAAAAATAAAATCACTTCCCAATATGCTTGACAGAAACAAGCTATTCATTTTCACTTGTGTTCCATTGAAGACATTACTGAAATCTGTCCAATGGTTTATTTCCAACTGGTCCACTATGGAATTCTTCGGAATGTTTTAAGATTGGCTGTAGCTAGAGTTCTGACTTCCATTTGGACCCTGCTCTCCTTCACTGTTCAAAGTGGGGAAAAAAGATTTTATACCAATTAAAAGACTCATTTTCAACACCCTGATAAGCCTAATTTTTTTTTCTCCCTCTTTAATTCCTCCCTGCTCCCCACATCCACCCCTGACCTATGGATGTTGCCATTTCCCCTTAAGAACTGGATCTCTGAAAGTGGAGTGTCACCTCCCACACACGGGAGGAGTGCAACCAGGGCCTGGCGCCTCTGGGACCTGGTGCCTCTGAGGCCTGGTGCACCCTGGGTTTGGTTCGTGGGTTCACTTGGGGCCGGAATCCAGGACCTTCTGCATGTAAAGCAGACGTGCTAATCACTACACTATGGAGCCACGCCCTAAGCCTACTAATTTTTAAAGTTAGTCATTCTGTGGTACAAATTTATAAAACAACATTCCCAATTATAAGACACAAATGTGGAAAAATTAAAATCCAGAAGACTAACATTTGGTTTTATGTTTTTATTCTTATGTAACTTAGTGCCCTCACATGTAACTAACAAGCATTCTGGAAGTTAGTGTCCATATAAACTCAAAAAATTTAAATTAGGTTATGGATTTCATTGTCATTACAGGTATCACTCAACATATAGATTAGAGGTTCTGAACAAATTTCCTATAAAACTAAATCTTACATTAAAATCTTATTCCTAACCAAGTGTTATTCCAAAAAAAAAATTGTCCAAAGGCATACTAGTCATATGTAAATATAGCAAAACTTTGTAGATCATTAAAAAAAGTAATTTCCTAGAAAATGCTGAATATTTAAAATAAAAATAACTAAAATTGAAAATACCAGTAACTGTGGCAACAGGATTATTGCCTTATCTTGTCCATCATCATCTTGTAGCTTCAGGCCCTGCCACTAGTGAAGAATCATTCAGGGAATTTCTGCAAAAAATGCATCCAAAGGTAGCTGTTTGAATGACTGCCTGAAACAGCTCCTTGTATAATTATTTATTTTTTCCAAACAGTGACATTAACTTATCAGATCTACAAATATATCTTAATGTTTTATAACTTAATTATTTTTCTTGATAATGAAGATGGGCAGTATTTATTTCCCTTCTGACTTGTTTCCTTACCACAAATGATCTGATGTACAGTGAGAGCTGAGAATTACTGAACTAAATGAAGAGAACCTATTAAAACAATAACAAAAACTCCCTTAGGACAAATGATTCATATTTAGCAAAATTATGTTATTGTGTGCCATGAATCATCGGGTCACTCAAAAGCCAAAATATTTTATCTTTACATCAGATCAATAATCTAAGTTTTTGAAAACTGCTACTGCAATTTATAAAAGAGTAATAGCCAGTAATGAAAATATAAAATGGTAGAGTCAAACTGATACAAGACCACTACAGAATTCTTTATCCCTGAATTTCAGATGGACTTGCCTAATTCTGTCCTGTGTAAATTTATGTACAATATACAGCCATATGTTGAGGGATACCTGTAATTGACCTGCCACTGCATTAGGAAAAGTTGCTGAATAGATGATTATTTTTTAAAATGACACATTCTCAAGTCGCAAATTAAAAAAAAAAAAAAGTACGTATTATGAAAGAAATTTTAAGGAAAAAACAATGTAATCTATGAAAAATGTGATAATGCATATGTATGAAATGGGATCAGTAAATAAAGTCTAAAAAGTACCTGTTTGGAGGAGGTTTTGGTTTCGGCATCTTACTAAGAATAGTTGCCATCTCTTTTCTCTCATCAAAATTCTTCCACTGCTCATATAGTTTTAAAATAACCCTGATTATTTCCAAAATCTAGAAGAAATATTTTAAAAGTTTTCACTGGTAATATCGAGCAGCATTTAATATATAAAGAATACATAACACATGCTAAGCATCCCTCAGAAAACAGTGAAAAGACAGAGCTATGTCCTTAAGTATTCAGTCTAGATTGGATAATCCTTATAAATATAAAGCAGTATTTTCATCACACTGCCATTTAGGCTTTTCCTCCTAGCTTCTCATCCATATCCATCTCTCTGCAATTGGTTTTCTTCAATCTGCTGTATTTCAAACCAAAACAAAACAGTGAGGTACTAGGAATAGAGGTCTACATCATGAAGGAGTTTGCCACTTTAAAGTATGTTCCTTTAATACCAATTGTTTTAATTTAATGGAGGTAATACACAAAAGATGTTTTGATTCTGATAACTACTGTACGTACATATGAGTTAAGGTGCTCAAAAACTGGCAGCTACAAATATGTCATACCCACTTTTCAAATTAGCCCTTTCATCCTCACCTGCATAGATCTAACCTTGGATTTATTTTAATGCTATCAACAACATTTCAACAGGTAGAAAAAAGGGCAAACCCCATTTTCCAGAATAAAGGCTGTTTTAGAAGTTTACAGTAGTATTTAGTGGTCAATAGGTAGCTTTTAAAGTAATTCTGAAAATTGGAGGCTGCTCTGCAACTAATCAAACCAAAAGTTTACCATTCTGATTAAGCCTAAACCAAAAAGAGAAATAGAACCTAAATAGCCAACATCAACTCTTCTTGCCAAATTTTTTCTTCATTTTTTTTTTTTAACCAACATCTTTTTAGCCTGGTGGACATTATAAATTTTAGGCTCAGGATAAGTAAATATGACATTAACTTAAAAATGTTCATATTTATACTCAACTAAGGAATTTTAAAGAATACCTTCTCCATATCCACAGAAAGCTCAGCAAACCACTGTCTCGCATCTTTCTGTTGTACAACACAGGCTACATGCAGGCAAGCTGGAAAAAAATGAGATAAAAGCATGAAATGTGTGGACTCAGAACTAAAACATGAAATGTGTGGACTCAGAACTAAAGATATTTTCACTTAAAAATTTCATGTATATTTTCTAATATTCCTGTATAAAATTGCACAGGTTCATATAATAGTTACCAGTGACCATCCCATCAATTTGATATGGATAGAAAAAATTATTAGACGATACTAAAGTTCTTGACATTTCCTGCTCCTTACTGTATGCTAGGCATGATGTAGCTGCCTTGAGAATCAGGGCATGTTAGAGAGGGAAAAAATCCAATGCAGAAATCAGAGCAGGGAAATGATCCCTGAACAGTGATACAAAGTAGTGGTTAAAATATAACCACAAGTCAATGTGATAAGGAAAAAAAACAAACCAAAACAAAACACAATCAACACACTGATAAATTTCAACAATAATGACTATGTTTTGGTATTTCAATTAAAAGTAGTGTTTGCTGCCTCTGCTTTTTTTAAGTTATTAGCACATAATCAAATTAGGTGAAAACTGGGCACACTAGTACAGAATTGGGTTCCGTATAAAATAGAGCTTAGGAAAAAATATGTAATAAACTGCATATAATTATATACAACTAACACAGATAGTAAAAATGCCCAAAGATAACAATCTACATCACAATTTTGCCCAATATAATTCCTACTGGCTGTATGACTACTCTGATCCCATCCCAACTTGTCAAGACTTATATTCCCTGGTGTGGTTACACATACAACTTTGCTAAGGATAACATTCTAGACAGTGACTCAAATGTGAACTGATACACTGGCTGCCCCATGTCAAATGAAGCTATAAAGTAGCACTTAGGTCCAGGAAGGAATGAGTGGTCAAAGGACTAAAATTATAATAATAGGTCATTAAATCACAGCGGGAAACTCTATGATAAGGGTATATGTAGAGTACATTAGAGATAGAGGAGACATTCTAAACCCAGAGTGAGATGATGTAGAAAGTGTGGTAGGGTGTTGCTACAAAAGTGATATCTGAGCCAAGTCTTAAAAAAGGGTGAAAGTGGGAGCAGTGAAGGTGTATGTGTGTGTGTGTGTGTGTGTGTGTATATATATATTTTATACAAAAATTGGGAGGAGCACTGAAAAGTTTAATTGGAGGACAAATTCTGCATTTTAAAAGGCTTTATTTCTAGCTCCAGGTTCCTCTACTTTGGCAATGTTGACATCATAGGCTGGACAATTCTGAGACTGGTTTGTGTGCTATAGGATACTTGGTAGCATCCCTCGTTTCTACCCACTAGATATCAGTGGCATCCCAACCCAGTTGTGACAACCAAAACCACCTCCAGATGTTGCCAAATATCACCTAAGGAGTAAAATTATGTCTGGTTGAGAGCCACTAGTCTAGCTGAAGTGTGGAGGATAGACTGAGAACAGGGATGCTGGAGATCAACAGGTCAGGAAGGCGACTACTGTGATAACCCAGATAGAAATGAGATGATGGCTGTGAGATTACCAAAGCTACTGGTTACAAATACTTGACAACAGATATTGGTTACCAACTAGATGGAGGTAGTGAAGGAGATGAAAGAGCCTAACTGCTGCATTTCCAATTAAGGAAACTAGTGCTATTCACCAACCAAGCAAAAATATTAAAAGGAGCATATTTTGGGACAAAGTGATGAGTTCAGTCCTATTTATGAGTCTGAGGTGCCAATGAGATGCCAAGTGGCACTATCTATAAGGCAGATGGATCTAAAGAACTGCTCAGGAGCAAGAACTTGGTTAAATGAAATTTAAATGTTTCAGCATGTAAGAGATAGAAGCACAGGCCTCAGTGAGACTGCCCAGGAAAAGACAGGAGGGATGGCAAAGATGTGGCACATGGCCTGCTATTCCCTCCTTCCTACCTACGTATATCCCAGCATTCCTTCCCACTAAACCAGAAACCACTTTAGAATCCTTCCAAGTATAGTGCTTTCAAAAAGCCTTCAGTACTACAAAAATATAGGTCCAACTTATTTGCCACCCCTGATATAAAGAGGATAAGAAATATTAACATTTAAGGAATAACTGGGAAAAAAACCAAAAACAGTAAGTCTGGACTAGTCAAAAAACTGGGGCTGGGGGTAGGGAGTGGGAGTGGAATCAAGAGGATAGAATCATAGATATCACTAGAAGAAAGGAAGGCAGGCAACAAACTAACAAGTGCCTAATATGTGCCAGGCAATATCTGATGCTCTAAAATAGATCTCTCATTTAATTCTTGCAACAACTTTGCATGGAGTTGTTAAGAAATTTTACAATTAAGGAAACAAACTCAGGTTACATAATCTCCCCACAATTATAAAAGAAGCAAAGTTTAAATCTAGGATCATCTGAATCCAAAGACTGTGTTCTAACCCATGACAGTACTGCCTTCGACAGAATAGAATGGTAGCTAACTTCTCTCTCCAGAAAGGCATTAATGAATACAGCGGCTCCTTTTCTCAAATTCTGAGGACTGAATTGGGGTCCGAAAATAAAAGGCCCTGTTATTTTATATCAGCTACAACTAATATTAGTAGGCTTAATTCAAAACTTTTCCCCCAAATAAAAACGTTCTATTCAAACACTGGTTGAAATTATTTTAAATGATTAAAAAAAAAAAAAAAACTTACCAAAAAAGGGGGGTGGGGGGACAATAATCCTGATTTGTGACAGTTGCAGTTCATATTATTGCAAGTTCACATGCAAGGATTAGTCTATTACTTCATGGAACATAAAAACATAAAGCACAATAGGGTGAAATTTCTTTTAGGACCTAAACAGGTTTATAACAATTTAACTAATAAAGGTACACCATGCTTACATACCTAAAGCTATCATGAAAGGAGGATACAGTAGGCAAAGATCCGTTCTGTAGGTATCATTCACTATCCTCCTATAGAAATGTAAATCATATTATTACTAAAACCAGAACTACCTCATAGGTTTGTACATTTTCCCCCAAAGAGGGCCATATGTCTCATCTTTGTATACATTTACTTTTCATTTATATTACTGAAGCAAAAATATAAAGGTAAAAACATCAAAGGAAAAAGATATGAGTCAATAAAAAAGCGTATTTTAATGAATAAAATTATAGCTAAATATATTATAAACTCAATAAATTATAAAAAGATTTTTTCTAGTTTTTCAAAAATCAGGCAGATAGGAAATCAGAAATTATACAATGAATTATTATGTATGTGAATACCACCAAAAAGTATTTTGATGTTAAATTGTCTTTTTATGTAAATAGTCTGTTTTTATAATAATCAAAACAATGGAAAGATGCATCAAGTAGATTTAAAGATCCTTATCATTTTAGCATTTTTACCAATATAGTTATTAAAAATCAACGAGATATTCTACTCAACATAAAATATCTTGGGGCACTAGTTTAATTATTTTAAAAATACTAAACTTAATATTTAGTTGTCAACCTTCCTAACTAATAACGTTACACTATGAATAACTTCTGTTCTAATTACCATGCAAGGGGAAGCAACATGTCTTCTTGGCCCATGTCCTGCACATACTGGAGCAAAGGTCTATAAGGATGATACACTATCAAGCAACAATCCTAGAAACAGTTTAAAAAATGTGTATGTATAAAAACAGATTTATTACAACACAAAAACCTTATCATTACCCAACTGATTTGTATTGTGTATTTCAAAATGGATTTCTCTAACTCTTGCTTGCTTCCCTCTTATTCTCTTAAGCAAGCAGCATGGCAGCCCTAAACTCTACTATAATAGTGAAGGCAGTGCTCTCTCTGGAATATACCTTGGTAAATCGGTTGGCAGTCAGTCAGCATCCATTCCCTTAGAGACTCAAAGTGTCACATCTGCAACACACTGAAACCTCTTATTAGCCTATAAATCCGTAATTCTCAACTGGAGGAGCAGAATTCTGCCAAAGACATAATCTATCTTTAAATAACACCACACACATACACAAATTGTGCAAATAATTGACAGTGGTTTAATGTTTCTGACGGGTTTGTTTGTAATCCTTTTATTACTGTTACTATAGAACAGAAAAATATTCCCATCCTAAGTAGGATATACGAATTATTTTACAGGCTTCCAAGAGGATACAGGTGATGATACTATCGATACTATGATTTCACCATCACGTATCACCTGGATGGTTTCAAAATGCACCTCCCTATAAATCATTTCTTTAAATAATTTCTGACTTCACTAAATTTGAAAATAAGTTTTACTCTATTAATCATAGGGAAGAATTATACTTACCATTAGTTCTAAAAGATAGAATTCACATTCTAATATCTGTTTAAAAAAAGATTATAAATGTCAACATGAAACCAAATTAGATGAGTCTATATAATCTAACAACAATCTATAGACACAGTAATTTGTCACAAAAATTTACTAAAATTTTTAAAAATCAAGAATAAATGTAGTTTATATTAAAATGAAAATATATGATGAAAAGTTAATGTTTACTATTAGACAATGCATGAAATTATGATTATAAAGCATTTAAATCCTTAAAAGGAAAAGCCAGCCTCATATAAACATTTGCGTTTTTTTCAAGTGAATCACCAAGTGCCTTCTTTAATTTCAGCAGGGCAGACGCAGAAGTCTAAGCATTCTTATTACTTATTTTTAGTTAAAATCTGTATAAACTTCAGATTTTCCAATATATTTTCCGTTCAACAAATGCAAACATGCAATTATCTCCACTTAAATGTTATTTTTTTATATTATCAATCAGTAAAAGAAAATAATGCTAAAAATTAAACCAAAAATATAATTTAAATAGAATGAAGAAATCCCTTGTAGTTTGAAAAAAGACATGCCTATTTAAAAGTCAACAGAAATTTATCTTCTAAAACAATGTAAATTTCAAATATAGTTTTCATACTATTCCATTATAGTAGTTAGTTAGCCCCAGCTTCACGTTAATATCACCTGAAAGCTTTTAGAAACTATGTCCCCAGGTCTCAAGCCTGAAAATTCTAATTTTATTGGTCTGGAGAGGCCCTGATATCAGTATTATTAGGTTCCCGAAGTAATTTAATGGGCAACCAAGGTTTATAACCATACTATGAGTATTTTTTAAAATGGTAGGTGCACTTTAGCTTTGATTTAGAATTAGAGTCTACATTCTTGTAGTACTTCAAACTGACATTTCTAGAAAACTACTGTTTATTCTAACATAAAATGGAGCTAGTTTATATGCAACCTTGACAAATAGTTTTTACTTCATACAATATATACTTACATGGTTCATCCTATAAGGAAATTCCTTTGGAAAGGCATATGAAAATCTAGTTTTTACTGTAGAGAACAAAAAAAAAAAAACTTGAACTGAGAAAATGGGAAAATGAATTAACCCAAAATTTCTTTAACACAGTGTAGAATATTAAATGTAGGGCTAAATCATTTTTAATAAGGGTACCTGGAGCTGCTTAGGGACCCAGATTTTTTTTTTCAGGCAAGGAGAAAGACTGAGTGGCAGGAAACCCCCCTTTATTTTACATTACAAAACCTAAATTATATATTTAACATATTAAGGGTTCTGCAGCTTAAAAAATAAAGGGGTTGGGGAAAAAAAATCACTGGCTTTTATCATCTCTAAAAACTTTCCAGCTCTAGGATGGTAGTTTTACTCTTTAGTAATTTAGCTTAGAAGGAACACAGGTTGTATATGTGTTCACATATATATATGCACATACTTGTAAATGTACATATAAATTGGAAGGATAAGACAACCAAAAACTGTTAACAGTGGTCGTCTCTGAAATTTAAGGATTTTTATTAATCTGCACTTTCTAAACTTTTTATAATAAATGAGTAGTTATCAAAAGATACATTTAAATAAAAGCACAAATATATGTGCAAAGGTCTCTAGGGTTTTTTTCATACCACACAAAACACATACATACAAAGCTACTTCTACTCTCAGTCACTAATAAAGTACAAATGAGAAAACTATTGTCAATCCTCCATCTCCTCAAAATGGTATGAGTACAGACATTTAAGTTCTAAGAAATTTATCAATATTTACTCATTTTATCTCCTCAACCACCCTATGACATAGTTAATATTAATATCCTCATCTTGCAGGTGAGGAAACTGAGACACAGAGGTTATATTTTGTTCAATTTGCCACAAAGACAGCATTGGAGCTGAAATTTGAAAGCTAAGCTACCTAGGTCTATATAATGCACTATTAAAATTTTATGAAATAAAGAAAATAGCCTACTATAAAAGTTTTCTATTCATTGGTAACCAAACACTCTTATGAATATACTTTTAAACTTTGCATGAGAAATAAACAAACCTTGGGTGGTAACAGGTTTTTCACAGTTTAAAAAATATATACCTTCTAAAAAATTTGGAAAACAGACTAATGTAAGAAGAAATAAAGCACATATAATCTAGTACTCAGAAATGAGCACTGCTAACATTCTGGTAGATCTCCTTCTGATTGTTTTTCAATTTTTTAATTATCTGATTTTCCAAAGGGCAATTCAATACTTCATCAATGTCACATATTTGGTATATTAAATTCTGTGGCAAAACTGTCTATTATTCTTCTATCCTTAAAAAAATAATATATGGCACAGAAAAGACTGAATTAGGTTATTATACTCTTCTCAGAAAGGGGAATGACCCAAACCTATAAAATTAATCTGGTTCACAAACTTAAAAACTTAAAAACATAAAAGTCTTCTTCTGCATCTTCTGTGTAAGATCACGATAGCAATAAAAATAATAAAAATATATATACGAATTATCTTTTGTTAGGTGATGCCTTTTTTTCTTAACTTATGAAGATGGAACATACCATAATGTTAAGACTTTATATACTTGACAATTGCTACTTTACAATGTTATTTCCTTTATTGCCATAATTCACAGGCAGTTAAATCCTATCTTCTTAGATAAGAACCAGGGCCAAATGGTAAAGCAACTTGCTCAAAGTTATTCAGCTGATGCCTAGTGACAGAACTGGGGCTTAAGATTACCTTACTGACTACAGAGTCTGCATTTTTTTCTGCACCATGTTTTTTAATATGGAGGGAAATTATGTAATTTCCATCTAAGACATACATTACAGTTGCTAAAGAAATAGTTTACGCCACCCACAAAAATGACACAATGGCTAGTTATCAGAAGCAATAAAATACAATAAAATTGGAAAACATAATTTTTTATGATTGTAAAATTAAGAGCCAACGAATTGATGTTTTTTCCTATCAATATTACTATTTTTAAACATTAAAAGTAATGTTTTAGAGTTAATACTATAAGTATTAAACCCAAAATTTTGTATTTTAACTTTATTTTTAGCTAAATACACTAGCCATAAGGGTGAGCTAGGAGATTTAATGAACTCAACTAATCTCTCACAGATCTCATAAATAAACAAAAAAATCTATATCCTATGAGCTCTCTTCAAAACTACATCCTTAAGCACGATATACTTTTTGCACTTACATACAGAAGTAGCAGCAGCAGTCAATCTTGTATTTGAGACTACTCCAAATTCCTACAGAAAGAGAAGTGGATGAGATCGGGTACACAGAAACCTATAAAGCCCATGTTTATATAGTCTGTTCATCTTCTACCTTTGTGAGATATGATGTACTTAAATTACTTTTCCTTAAAATTGCTACAATTTAAGACAAGTGTTTAAATACTTTTATAATTTAACATAATTGAAAGGTACCAAATAAAAAACCAAGCCCTAAAGTGACAGTGATAGTTTTCTGTACT
The DNA here is from genome assembly GCA_003508835.1 of Eonycteris spelaea. Classification (NCBI taxonomy): domain Eukaryota; kingdom Metazoa; phylum Chordata; class Mammalia; order Chiroptera; family Pteropodidae; genus Eonycteris; species Eonycteris spelaea. The sequence continues at coordinate 12,861,736 of PUFA01000018.1, read as the reverse complement.
CAAATTAGTTTCCAAGGAGATTTTTAAAAATTCTATTCAAGTGCAAGAATGTTAAGTATGCTTCTTATTCAATTGAACCTGGACTAACAGCTATTTCATACCATTTAATAATAAAAAGAGTTGAATCTCTGAAGATAAACTTTAATATCACCAAAAGAATTCAAAAGACCACACAAACAATTATTCTTTTTGGAAAGGAAGACAAGAATGACATAGTATAAGACTTCCAATGTGAGTTCCCATTTCCTCTTTGAACTTAATATGCCACCATTGTAAAAATAACTAAAATTTATGAGGTGATATACCTTATATATAGTCATTTAGTTTGAGTAGCTAATTAGATTATTAAAACCTTCATTTCATTTTAGAACAGAAAAATCAAGAATTGGTTCCTTACCCTACCAAAAAAACTAGTCTATTCAAATCCCTTCAACCTATATCCTTACCCTTGGGGAAGGAGGGCAGTGTAGGCATGTATGTGTATATCTATATTCACATTACAACCTCAAACCATAACAACTGAAACTAAAATGTAAACACTTGAGACATCTTCTTAAGTGTCATTTCCACACAATTCCCATACAGAAAGATATGGTCATAGTTAAAGATAAAAAAAAAAAAAACACAACGCTATACTGAATATGAAAAGATACATTTTCTTCTAGGAATTTTTTACCCAAAATTCTTAAAGCGAAAACTTACACTCAGTATATCATAAAACAGGATTCTACTCAGTAAATCATATAACAAAAGATTAAGAAGCAAGACAAATTAAAATCCCAAAGTTAATCTATAAGTAGTTTATAAAAATCTTGTCTAGGTTCCTATACTGGTTGTGTTTCACAAATATAAAATTACATATAATATTGGAAAAACCACCCCATAATACAGGTCGTTTATAAACATTTTCTTTTCCATTAAATAAAGCTGGTTCTTCAACTACTATTTACAATTGGAAAACCTTAAACTCTAGAAAGCTTGTCTTAATATAATTTCTAATAGAGTTAGGTAATAGGTAGGAAAGATGTCATGAATAATTCTAGATAATGACTAAAACAAAATTCAAAATGAGTACCAAAAGTACAAAATTCAAAATGAGTACTAGGTTAAAATTACATTCAATATTCAAGAATGCAATTACTATTCTAAAGACATAATCTAAAAATAGAAACATAAAGGTTTTCTAATGCTAAAGATTGCATGGGTTATTATGAAAACAAGTCAATATCTGCTACTATTGTCTGGATTTTACCTATGCTCTCTCAAAAACACTGAAAAGGTAAATAAGGTGAGTAGAGATTTGGTTTCAGCTGTAAGTTTCCTTCTCTCTTCTTTCTCCCTCATCACCAAAATGATTCCTCGTTAGAATCTACATAGCTAGAACCACCCCAAATCCTTGCCTTCCCTCTTGTTTTCTTTATGGTGTGATAGGTAGCCAATCATCAGAAGGCAGAGAGGGGAATACAGGAGGACACAGGAAGCACAGGGAGAAGGAAGGACCTTCTCAGGTTATATAGTAAGAAACTGTAGCACTTATGGAATACTACTTAGTGCCAAACAATAGATGTCTTAGAGGCCATACAGCAAAGCAGTTAAAAACATGGGATTAGGAGCTAACTCCCAGGGTTCAAATACTGGCTCTGCTGCTTACCAGCAGTATGATTTTAGGAGAGTTTCTTAATCTTTTTGTGGCTTAGTTTCCTCATTTATAAAATAAGGATATAACTACTATGTATCTCAGAGTTTATTATAAGAATTAAATTAGTTATAGTTGTAAAAGGACTTAAAATTAACACCTGATACACAATTAAGTGGCATATAAGTATTTGTTAAATGAATATATAAAAATATATATATGTTAATTTGATTTTGTACAAATTTCAATATTTTATATGTCTCCATCTGTTATTTTCACATCGGTAATGTGAAAACTAAGGCAGATTAGCCAATATGCACTGACTATATTTTGATGAAAAACAGAAAATTATTTCATACCTCTACTTTGGATGCCAAAAACACACATGTAGGAGCCATTAATACAGGATCTATACTTTTCAAAGAATACCTAAAAAATGATAAAACAAAGTTAAATGAAGAAAACACACCGGAAAAATGAAATAACTCTATGGCAAACACATGATTCATTTATACTAAGGTTCATTAACATTAGATAAGAGTTTCAAATAAGCATAACATATTCCCAAAATAAAACGGTCCTACCTGGCATAGAACTCTTGAAATAGACCGTAGCAGTGGCAATAACTTGTTGTCTTAATTTAAGATGTTCACCTAATGCTTGGATAACTAAAAGAAAAATAAAGTTTTAAATGTATCTTCTGGTATCACTATAATATTAACATTGAGCATTAAGTCCCCTATTGTTAAACCATAACTATATTCATTTTTAATATAGAGAAAAATCTGCACATGCTAAAAAACTCTATTTGGATCACAGTGCTCTAGTCCTAGAATTTGCAAATTTATTTAAAAATACATAGGTATGGAAAACAACAACAAAAAACAGAAATTGCCCACAGCAAACACTATTCTTATATTAAGGGGGTTGAATGATAGGTATTTCTAATCTTCTAAGTTTTTTCAATGCCTTTCATATTATTTTTAAAACATAAAAATATTAAACACCTATCAAACTCTTTATAACCTCTGTTATAAAGTTTATTTAAAAATCCATAATGAATCTTCAAAACAACAGAGAGGTAGGTTTGTAAAAAAGTGAACTGAAGGTTAGAAAGGTCATGTGATGAAGCCACCATGTGGCAGAGCAAGGATCTTCTGTTTCTAAATTCCCTTCCCACCAAAGCAAATTTGTAAGATAGAAATACTCAATATAGGATGTCAATCCAAAGAATCATTTATTTTCAAAGTACTCTGCTTTAGCCAATCTTAAATTGGGTTAATACACTTGAAACCTACAGAATTTTATTAACCCATGTCACCCTAGTAAATTTTTAAAAATTAAATTTGGTTTAATAATGCACGATAATGGCTTGGAGAAACTAATGAACACTTTGAAACTGTCTTGAGTGTCTCTGACATGTAATATTCAAAGACTTTATTTAGATCACCAAAAAACAAAAGATAACTGAATATGAGTTGTAAAAAAAATACATACCTAAATAAAAATGTTAAGTAGAGACTAAAACAGCTCATCACAAATTACTATACAAAAACATTTTAATTCAGAGGTAATCAACTGTACCACTTAAACCAATTAAAAAGTTTTTTACCATTTGTAAAAAATATTTGTAATTTCCAATATTCTTCTTCTGAAAGAAACTTTAAGTCCTTTTGGCGTTCCTTCAACAGATCTTGTTTATCCAAAATCCATTGCAAACTAGAAGAAGCAAAAATGTAAGACATGCATAAAATTCAACTAGCTAGGTCACAGAAAACAGTCTAAGATTGAACAGATTATTAACTTCCTGAGAAATACGAAGCACAACTAACCCTGAAAGACAGTATTTTCCACATTTCTTGAAACTCCAACGCCAATAATTATCTCACTAATAAATGTCAATATGCCCTGAAAAAAATTCTGCTCTGATCTTTTCTCCTTTCGCAGTCTCAGTCTCTCTTCTCATTCTGTCACTAGCTTAGAATTGTATTTCATAGATTCTAAGACTGTGATAAAAAGATACATCTTACAATCTCTTAGCCCTTTAACTGGAAGTACATTTATTCTTTCTTAGTAATACATAAAATAATGGTGAAATTATTTGGCACTGATTGATTGTGCCCTTAGAATTGATGAAGTTATATTTTCCACCAGCTGTTCTTGAGTAACTAAAGTATTTAATTTCCCTACCTCACAATTCCAATTATGTTAAAAGCTGCTTCAGAATTTATTAAGCTCATAGCCTCCTCCTCCTGCCTAGTCGTCTTCTATTTTTACCCAGAGATATGAAGCTGACAAGATCCCCCCCAAAAAATATTCTGCAATATGCTTTTGTTGCTGTATGTACTCTTTATATGTCAATGAATTTCTTATTCAGCATCCTTTTAAACTGCTGAACAGAATTGTGAATGGATCACTATTTATTTCGTTAATTCCTATTGATAGGCATGTAGGTTGTTTTTTTTTACTATTACAAGTAATATTTTAATGAATATATTTGTAATTTACCCTTATATATTTGATTAATAATATATTTGGAATAATTTCCTAGAAGTAGAACTGATGGGTCAGTTTTGCTGGTAACTTTGACATAAATTGTCAGTTTAAGTAATATAAAAGTCATACCAATTTCCATCCCTATTTACAGTACATAGGTGTGTCTTATATATTTAACCCTATGGGTTGCCGCCAATCTTTTAAATATTTTACAACTTAAAGGCAAATTAGTATCTTACTATTTTTCTTCAGTGTACATCTGAGGTTAAATATTTTTCCATATCTTCAATGGCCATAGTTCTTTTGGATATTATAATTCTAAAATGACCATTTTTCTAATGATGGTCTTTTCTTATGATTAAGAGATTCTTCTGATCTAAAATTTGTATATTATGAATATTTGTCTGTCAAATATGTGGCAAACATTTCTCAAGTTTAGCATACTCTCAATATTTATTTGTAATACAGAGATGTGAATCACTTATACATTCAAATCTACTTTGATTTTATGCTTGTCATGCATGAGGCCTTCCCTGACACAAAATAATAAATATATGTATTTTTCACTCATGTTTTCTAATACCTTTAAGGCTTTTTTATTTCATTTTGTGATCCAACTGTAATTTATTTTGGTACAGAGTGTAAAGTAGCTTCCAGCTAAATGTTTTGTCAAATGGTTATCCAAATGTCACCGAGTATTTCCTGATGTATAATTTTATCATTGTATTTAGGTCTTCTTTAGAATTTCCTATTTTAATTTGTTTCTTATTCCTATGCCATATTTTAAAGCATATAAAATTAAGTGATTAAAATTTGGTATGGAAAATATGCCCTCCTTGCTACTACTCTTCAGAAAATTTCTGGTTATTCTACTACAATTCTCTAAAACCTGAATGTTAAGTTCCAAAAGAGAAAATTCACTCAAAATTTTGTTTGGGACTACATTAAATTTCAAGATTGATATAGGGGATAATTCCTTTCCTATGCAAGAGATCAAACTCCATTTATTAAAATCTTTATGCTCTACAAAAGAATTAAAATTTTTTCTTCCTGTAGGCCCTATACATTTCCTAGGTTTATTTTTAAGTATTTTATATTTTCTGTTGCTATTATAAATTATATTTTTCTATTATTCAAGAGAAAGCTTCTATTTTTATGTTTTGAACTGGTGACATTATTAAACCTTTTTTACTTCTAATAATTTTTCAACTAACTGAATTTTCTAATTTTATCTTCACATATTGATAATTTCACTTTTTATATCTCATTCTTTCAATTGCATTGAAAGAAAATGCACAGTAATTTTCTTAATGTTTCACCATTAAATATATCTTGTTGATGTTTTGATGTTTTTACTATGTTAAGAAAATATTCTATTTGTTTTAGTAAGAGCTTTAGTAAATATATGTTGCATTTTATTAGATGTCTTTTTGATGCCTTCACTGTTTAACAGATTTCTTAATATTAACTTATTTCTATAATAAAATCACTGTCATTCTTTATACTTTAATGTAATGCTGGTTTCCATTTGGTAATATTTTATGACGTATACATCAATATTTGAAAGTGAGACTGTTTTTAGTGCTACCTTTGCTAGAATTTATTGGCATTATTGTAGCTTCATAAAGAAAACTGGAAAGCTTTCTTTTCACGTAAACTAGAACAACTGCAATATCAGGTCCTCTTGAAAGTGGGAAAAATCTGCCCATAAAATAATGTGGGCCTGGAATATTTAAGGAGCTTTCTGGTAACTTTCTTAATGTTTTGGCTTTCAAATTTATTACCATGTAGATAACCCAAAGGTACATCTGAGTTTATTTAACTTTTCTGATTCCTAATCTTGTGTTTTCGTGTTATTCCTTTCTACCTTGATTCAACCAGCAGTAGTTCAGTCTACTGTTCTGGTATTCCCCTCCACAGGAACCAGCTCTTATAATTTCTGACTATATTTTTTCCTGTTAATAAATTAATACCCAGGTTATCTTTTCTTCTTTTCCTTAGGTTTATTTATTTCACTGTTTCCTTTTTAATATTCTTAAATAGAATATCTCCTTTCTTTTTGAAATATTCAGGATATTAACTTTCTTATAAATTTGGTTCTGACTGCAATATATGGATATAAATTGATCTCATGCTATTTCTTTGATATTATGTAACTATATTCAGCTTCCTCTTTGATACAATAAAGTATCCAGAGTTGATTTTATACTTTTAATTTTTGTTACTTGTTCATTAATTCATTCATTCAGTCTACAGCAAGTATTCAGTGTCCACCTAGTTTGACTGCATATGGTCTAAGAATGTATTATGTTCTAACAAAACTTTCTGGAAAATACTGTGATTTGCTCTGTTCCAGAATTATTAATTTCATCTCCACAGTCATGTTTTTTTTTAAAAAAAAATAATAATAATTTCACAAATATTTAAAAGTTTTTACTTATGGCAAGTGGTTGGAGTATAACCCCAGAAGACATAAATAGTACGTTTCATCAAATTTAAGATGACACTGGTTTTAAGACTCACCATTATTTCACGTGCTGCTAAAAAAAAGGGGCCATGCTGATTCCAGAAATGTTAAAATGTGCATCTTAAAGCCCTGAAGTACAGCATATTTCATGTCGATTATCCTTTCATCAATATCATCTAAAACAATGGCTTTCATAATTATTTTGTTTTTCCAGAACTGTCCTGTCTTTCATACTTGCTACCTTTTGCATATCAGGGACTCCATGATTCTCAAGGAATATGAGTAAAGAAAAGTGTAGTACCCCTTCCACCAAGACCATTTGAATTGGGAGACAAGGGCAGTTTCAAAAGAGCACATTTAATATTATAATAATTTTATACTTGAAAAGTGAAAAAATAATTTTTTACAAAATAGATCCTGCCCCCCTTTTGACAAACATTCTGACTACGGCATAATGCTTATCAAAAGTTGAAAAAGTCTATAAATTCTGACAAACAGCTAAGCTATCTGTCAATTCTCCCACCTTCTATCAGTTTATCAGAACACCTCTTCTCCATTACCTAAATTTTCTGTATTTTAATTTTGCCCAAGCAAATATTTCAGTGAGTTAAACAGTGTAAAATAAAAATATGGTTAGAAGTAAAGTTTCTATAGCATTTCATTTCCACAGAATCACTCTACAGCAAGAAGAAAAACTGTTTTCTGAAAATGGGTTTCCAAGCCCATTGTTCCTTTCTTTCTCTTGCAAAGGGCTAAAAAAAGAATGAACAATAGGAATCCATCTTTTTCACAGAATCAAAATCTAAATCAGTTACTATAGCTCTCAGCATTAAAAAATTTTATAGTAAGATATAATCTTTATCATGTGTTCATCTTCCAACTGTACAGTGGAAAATACTCAAATTTCAATCAGTCTGATCACCCATCTTCCTGGCTCTTAAACAAATGCATTTAGGGGAAAATGTTTTTAATACTACTCTAACTCTTCCATAGTCAGTGACAGAAACAAAAATTTATTCATGAAAAGGGTTAAAGAAATTGGCGATGTCACTGGAAAACACGCTCTTAAAATATAAGGTAAAAACTAATGAAGTGGATAAATTTTGAGATCACCTGCCATATACCTTACCAACATAAAACTCCATAGGCTTCAAGTAGTGGCAGGAAGCGGTGAGAAGACGCAAGCCTGATTCCCCCCTCTCTCTCGGAATAATGTTAAATTCTCTCAAGACAGAAGGTGAAATGACAAAAGACTACGATGCCGACCCACTGAAGAGATCTCAGGCAAAAAGTGAACCACAACTGTCCTGAAGAGCCAGCCTCACAGTCCTGAGACTGTATCACATTTTCCATACCAGTGACCACCTCATCCTACCCCAAATCCCTTCCAGGCCTAGCTAATCCAAGAATCCGAAATTAAACCACCGAACCCTCCTACCTCGGAGACTGAACCCCTTCCCTCCACCCTTCCCGCTCACAGACTTTCGCCACCACCAAGACCACCACCACCACCACCATCACCAACGAAACCCGGCCAGGGGGCGGGGAGAGGGGAGTTGCCAGAGAAAGATGCATCTCGCTTCCGGCCACCACCGCCGCCGCCTCCTGGGAGACTCCGCGGCGCTCAGGACAGGGGCCAGGATCCAGGCCAAGGGGAGTCGCAGGCCCCGTCCGCACCGCCCCCCAAAAGCCCGACCAGGGCAAAAAAACGGAAGATCACTTACTAATGGGAGCTCTGCCAAAAGTTCCCTGCCATGGAACACAGCTTGTCCTGATAAAAAAGCACCAGCCGGCGAAGCGGCCCGCGGAGCGACCATAGACCCAGCCCGCCCGGTAACCGCGCTCCTCGATCTGATCTGCTCGACTCCGCTCCGCGGCGGCGACGGTGAGAGGAAGAGGATAGCACCCTATTCTTCTTGACGCCGGCCAGCAACACTCTACGGTGTAAACCCGTTCCTATGAATAAAAGTTCCGGCTGTAGCGGAAGAAGCCTATATACGCTACGAGATCGTGGATTGGGCCTCATGAAGGCTCGCCGCGGTCGGAAGGCTCTCGCGAGAGCTTCGCGCCAGGTCCAGAGCCCACGTGGCTTGGTCTTTCGGAGGCAGTACGGGTTTGCTGAGTGGGGTTAGAGTAGGGAAGCATCGTACAGGCTTCCTAAGCAGCACGGTGGCATTGTATTAGTTTTAATGACTTCAGTAACTCTCTTCTGCGATTGGAAAAAGAAATAAAGATTATTTTTTGACCTCAAGGACCTACCAAAATCTACATATTCACCGAGCTGAATATGGCCTTAATGGAGTTCCTCTGGAGTGAAACGGGGACATTTAGAGTAACAGTATTTTCTTTTAATGCCATTTTTGCAAAATGGCTAAAAGCATTTTTTGTTTATTATATGTATATTATATATGTGAATATATGTATACATGTACACATTCACGTATATGTACCAAATAGAAATATACAGCCAAAATTCCATAATTTATAAGATGAAATCATCTATATTTCTTATTTCTATTATCATTGTGACCTTGCAAAACTTAAGAAGTTATTGTAAAACTATTTTGCCAAAAATTGGGCACTCTTGAAAGTTGTTGGTAGAAAATCAGTTTTCTGAGGTAGTTTGGGACTATTTTTCACACTGCTGGTGGAGACCAATTAGAGTATGGTGGTATTAAGTAAGTATGATAAGCATTTTCCTAAATGAAAATTTAAAAATCAGGTATTTTAGAAATAACAAAGGTATAATTTTAAAATTTTAATTCAGGTATATGTGTTTATATGTGCTACATCAAGATGCGAAATGCTTCTTAGTAGCTTAACATAAAAGTATTTAATGTCACCCCCATAAAGTCCCATAAGGTCTGGTGTGGATTAAATTCTTTTCTTTGGTGGTTGAACTTCAAGGATCTAGTATGTTTCTATCTTTCAACTACTTCATCTTGGTTCTTTGCCTCCAGGCTTAAAATCTTTCTAAGGAGTGCGAGCCCAGGACTTTCAAGGACCCTTAATCAATGTTAGGAGACTTGTTTGAATCAGAATCAGCACAATTACTTCCTCTTCCCATTGACGAAAATAGACACGTGCTTCTAATTTAACTGTAAGGGAGGCTGAAAAATGTAGGGGAGCCTATAGTATATTTGATGAACACTACTATCTGCTACACTGCAGATCACAATCAAAAAAGTTTGGAAGGCAGTAGGTTAAGGAACACTAGGCCCTAGGCTACTTCACAGATGCTCAGAATTTCTTCAACTCTTCAGATGTTGCCAGCCTGTCATTACCTAGAAGATAAAGGTACTGTAACAAATTAGTATTGTTAAATGTTTTGTTCTCTGTGCCCTCATTACACCATTTCTACCACCAGTCTAGTGGTGTTTCATATCTAATTCTGCACTTTTCTTCCCACAAAACTATGAGTTCCCTCATCTTTGTATCGCCATTAGTTCAGGGCATAGCACTTAGCACAGAAGTTACTGGTATTTGGGGAGTGGGATGATTAGAGAAAAAAATAAAACATTCCGACAAAAAATTAGGTTGAAAAGTAGTAACTATTTAGAATGCAAAATTAAATCATAACAAATTACTACAGCCTTGAAGATTCAGGTCTCTTCCTTCTTTGAACTCTTTTAGGCAATTTTACCTGAAATAATACATAGGAATGTTTCTTGTCTACAACCTGGTTTCCGCTTTCCATCCAGAACTCCAAATACCCAGTAGCTCCCAGTGTTCCCAGTGGCCACATGATCTCAAGTTAGGGGCCTGAAGTTTAGGCTTCATTGGTTTCAGAATAAATCATCTCTGTGGGTACTCTATAAATGTAGGTTGAATTAAATTACTTGAACCAAGAGCTAACTTCATTTAAGGATGTATGGTGGAATAGAGCAATGTACAAAAGCTGTTAAAATGCCTAGGTATCCCAGCTTACCTAGATGTGAAAGATGATAGGCTATGTAGGTTTGCTTCTTTGCCGATAATTTTTTTAACTTCTTTATAGTTTTAGGAATATTATTTCTCAGTCCTAATACTTAATGTAATTTAAACTTATTGGAATCACTCAATCTTGTTCCTTCTAATTTTTCATTTGCCTTTCAAATAGGGGTATGATCATAAATTCTTGATACGAATGTTGATTCTCCTGTGACAAAAAAGCATTTATTCTTTTCCCTACAATATTTTCTTCAGTAGCATGAACAATTTCTCAGAAACTAGAGCCTAGGAACTTAGTGGCTTTATCAAGCTCACTTAGCTAGTTAGTGGCAAGAACAGCTAGAACCTAGTTCTGATTTCCAGTGAAATGAGCCTTTCACCCAACTATACAGTTTCAATATAACTATAATGACTAAACTACTGTAAATATATTATTCCAGGTGTGTAGTAGAAGTTGCTCCTCCCAAACACTATTGCTGAAGACTATCTTCTCACTTTTAATTAAAATAATATTGTAATTTGCTTTGGTACTAACAGTCTGTATTGTGAAAATATTCTCTCCTCTATCTAGTTATTCATTGTGCCACTTTTTATTTTAATTCCTGCATACCTGTACTTATTGAAGGTGGTAAAACATACTAGTTAGGAACTCAGTCTCTAAATTAGTCTGATTGGGTCTGGCACTTACTAGTTATATGACTGCCTTAGTCAACTCAGAGTGCTACAACAGAATACCATAGTCTGGTTGACTTAAACAACAGATATTTATTCTCATGGTTCTAGAGACTGGGAAGTTTAGGATCCAGGTGCCAGCCCATCTTCCTGGTTTGCAGATGGATGCCTTCTTATTGAGTCCTCACATGGCAGAGAGAATAAAGAACACTAATCCCATCATGGGGGCCCAACTTACATGATCTTATGTAAAATTAACTAACTCTCAAAGGCCCCACCTCCAAATACCATCACATTAGGAATCAGGGCCTTAACAGATGGATTGTATGTGTGGTAGAATGGGGGACATACATTCGATCTACAACACTAACGTTGGTCAAACTACTTAGATACACTGAACCTCGGTTTCTTCATCTGTAAAACAGGTATAATCATAAGGTTATAAGTCATAGGTTCTGGTGAGGTTTAAATAAACTTTAAATGAAATTAGAATAGTGCCTGATACATAGTAAGAGCTCAGTAACTCTTACCTTTTACATTTCTTCTTCTCTTAGATTTTATTATTTAAAACAAGTTTAGATTCTGCAATATGGACTATAAAAGGTTCCATTTTTACAGGTAAGGAAAATAGTGCCACCTTGATACAAAGAAAGACGTATTCTACCACTTAACACTAGCCCTTGACACTTAAGTGCATTTGTACTCCACAGGGAACAATAATCAAATATGTTGATTTACAATGTGCCAATGTACCCATATTCTTATTGTTGGAAGATTCCCAGGACCAAGAAATGGCCCATCTTCAAAAAGATAGCCCAGAACAAAAAAAAAGTCTAAATAATCAGGAAAAGTCTTAAGTTCTGTCAAGATGATCCAGCTGGGAAAGCCTGTCTACACTGTGATTGTAACTACAAATTTATACCAAGTTATTATATTATTTTGCATAAAAATAAGGTATTCAATGAAAGAAAAGTTAGGGATTTATAAATGGAAGTCAGAAAGGTCAAATTTGAGGTGTCTTAAATTTGTGTGTTTTCTATTGCTCCCATAACAAAATACCGTAAGCTTAGTGTCTTAAAACACAAATTTATTATCTTATAGTTCTGGAGGTCTGAAGTCCTAAATGGGTGGTCTCACTGGCTAAAATATGTCAGCAGGGCTGTATTTCTTCCTAAGAGCTCTAGAGGAGACTCTGCTTTCTCGCCTTTTTCAGTTTCCAGAGGCTGCCCACATTGTTTGGCTTATGCCCCCTTTCATTTTCAAAGCCAATAATGGCCAATTGACTCTGACATAGCATCACTCTGATACTTACTCTTTTGCTTCTTTTTTCCATATTTAAAATACCCCTGTGATTACTATTTTGGGCCTTCCTGGATAATCTAAGATACTCTCATTTTAAATTTAATTCATTAGCAAACTTAATTCCATCTGCAACCTTAATCCCCTTTGGTATGTAATCTAATTTATTTACAGGTTCTGGGGATTAGAATGTGGACGTCTTTCTGGGGATGGGGGAGCATTATTCTGACTTCTGCAGTTCTTTCAGCTTGTTCAGTGGCTCTGGCCCATAGACTTAAACATCTAGGCTCCTCAGCAGTTATGTTCTTAGAATAGAAGGGCATGTACTGGAGTGTTATAATTGATAGCACTAATTACAACAAACTCCCATTGATCAAAATTGTATGCTTACCAAGCAATCTTACAATAATCTGGTTTTCCATGTGGATTTGCCTTTAGAAATATAATGCTCTGAGTAGTGAACAAAAGTATCTGGTTAATTTTGCAATACATTTATATTGTTTTTAATATATTAATTTCTGTAGCTGTGATTATCATGTGTTCAGATCTAAAAGACAGTCTAGATTTGGCAAGCTGGCAGCTCAGGTTTCTGAGTCTGCAAGAATGAAGGCAAGATCCTCAGACCCTGAGAAAGACCATCTATCTCAGTGATCTTCCCAAATGATTGAAATCTGATTTTAATAAACTTTCTCTTCAAACTGAAACAGAATGGATCTCACCATATGGCTATGGACTGAATGCTCTCCTAACTTCTTGCAGGACATCCTTTATCTCTGGAACATTGGACAATTCCCTTCCTTATTATTTATTCTTATTTCAAATCTGCATATAGGCATACCTCATTTTACTGTGCTTCACTTTATTGCACTTCATAGATGTTGTGATTTTTACAAATTTAAGGCAGGACTCTCCACCAACAAAAAGATTATGATTTGTTTTACTGTGATACTTGCTTTATTGTGGTGGTCTGGAGCTGAACCAGCAATATCTTTGAGGTATGCCTGTATTTTAATTAGACTCTTTTGATTGCTAAGATTACTTCCAGAAATTTGCAGTTTACTATAAAAAGAAACATGGATTGACAGTAGAATTTTAACTAGAAAACTGTTCAGAATTGAGGCATAATTCACTCTGTGTTTTCTTAGTTTTCTTGTTCCCAACTGGTCCATATTATCTCCTCATTCTGTTTACTTCACAGTCTCACTATAACTTAGTGTGTATGCTCTTCAATTTTTCTCTACATCATAAACTTTTACCTTCACTTCTACTCTACTACATTCTCTACTTATTTCTTTTGTTTGCTTGTTTTTTTTTATAGCTAGTGGTCACACACCCAAAAAGTATTTTCTGGGGCTCTGCACACCTAGAGGCAGCCCTGATTAGAATTATTCCAATTGGTTTAGAGTTATGTTCCATAACCTTAACTGTTCTTTAGAATTACTTGGATTACTTCTAAACATTCTATTTCTCAAACTATTCCAAGATCAAGTGTCTTCTGTAGAACAAATACACATATATAGATATTTATATGCCTGTGTGCTTATGTATGAGCAAAGAGAAAAATGTAGACAAATATGCATCAAGACTTTAAAATGATAATGGGATTAGTTGGCTAGATAAGATAGGGCCACTGCTAGGATGTGGGGTCTTTGGCAAAATTTTATGTGGGATCTCTTTCTGTATAAACATTCTGATTAAAAAATATATTCCACTGGAACCTGTAAGGCTAAAGACAAAAAAAAAACTGTGTATAAATGTTATACTCTGTTTTGTAAATTTGTTTCTTATAAAAGTATAAATGAACAATTCTGGATCTGCTTTACATGTATGCTGAGGTTGAATAAATAAGTAAATGGATAATGGGATCCAGGTTTCTCACTGTCAAAAAAAGAAGTTATGATATCAAGGGAGGAAAGATAGAATTAACTCTATGTTTAATGGCTCAGAGTCAGAGATAATTGAATGAACTTTGTTCATATATATATATATATATATATATATATATATATATACACACATATATATATACACACACACACAAATATAGAAATAATTATAGATGTGTTTGTATATATGTATTTATATATATAACTACATCTCTATACATATGTAGACACATATATAACCATATATAATTATATATATGGTCCATATATAGTTATATATGTATATGTGTGTATATACATATATGTGTATGTGTTTGTGTGTGTGTGTGTGTGTGTGTGTGTATCTCCAGGATAGATAGATAGGTAGATAGATAGATAGATAGATCTTGGTTTTGTCTGCTGAGAGGGGCTAGAAGCAGTGACACCCAATTGCAATGAACACACTGACACCAAAATCTTGGTTTCTAAATACTATTCTCTAATCAAAGGAACCCAGCATCCTTGAAGAAATGGCTAATTCTAAGACTGGACAGAGAAAATATAAGATGGTCCAGTAGGGAAGGAAGGAAGTGCTCAGAAAAACAAAAGGATGGGAATATGTCAAACGGATACAGGAGTCAAACTGAAAGAGACTCCAAGAGCTTAAGCTGGAACAATGTGAGCGGCAACAAAATAATGTAGTATAATCCAAGTAATATAATAAACATACCTGAATCCATACTGATACAAATATATGATGAATAAATAAGTGAATAAAGAGAGATACATCTTACTTGCTAAAAAATTCCAAAAACAAATGTAAATATTCTCCTCTCTATAAGATGGAACTTAATCCTTCTCCCCTTGAAGATGGTTGAACTTCATGGCTTGGTTTCAAAGAACAGATTATGAAAAGGGAAAAAAATAACTGTATAGTGGAGATGCCTGGCAAATACTGCCTTAATAAAGTGATCAAGATTAACATCAATAGTGTTAAGCCATGTTAATAGTATATATTTCTGACATGAATATATGAACACCACCTCTGTCCCAAAGACCCATGACCCTATGACTAGTCATGAGAAAAACATCAAGCAAACCAAAAAAATTGAGGGTCATTCTGCAGAACACCTAGCCAGTACTCATCAAAACTGTCAAGGTCATTGAAAACAAGGAAAGACTGAGAAACTGTCACAGACCAGAGAACTGAGGAGATTTGATGAGTAAATATAATGTGGTGTCCTGGGTGGGATTACAGAACAGAAAAAGAAGGACATTAGTAGAGAAAAACTGGTGAAATCCCAATAAAGTAATGAATTTGGTTAATAGTAATATACCAATATTATTCTCTTAATTTTGACAAATGTACCCTACTTTTATGAGATGCTAATATTAGGCAGGAACTTTCTGTACTATCTTTGAAATTTTTGTGTAATTTTGAATTACAGAAATAAACGGTTTATTGTAAAAAAAATAAACGGTTTATTGTAAAATATATGTATATATGTGTGTGTGTGTGTGTGTGTGTGTATATATATATATATATATATATATATTATATATATATATGTCAAATTATAGGTCTCCTGAAGCATGAGCCAGAGTAGCATCTCATTTGACTGAGTCTAAGAGCAGTATTGGTTCCCATTTGCCATATAAGTGGTAGGTTTAGGCATGGACATGTGACAGTTCTGGCCAGTGCAACAGAGGGGAAATCTATTGAGAGCTTTTGGACAAGGTCTTCTGTGGTCTTAAACTGAAGCATTTGGAGGGAGAAAAAAATCAGTCCCTCTTCCTCTGCTACTGATTGTTGTACCTGTATGTCATTGTTTCTTAACTGAAGGAGATTTTATCTTCTGTCGGACATTTGGCAATGTCTGAAGACGTTTTTGTTGTCACAACTGTGGAGAAGGTGCTAAGGGCAACTAATGGGTACAGGCCAGGGATGTTGTTAAACATCCCACAATGCACAGGACAGCCCCTGCAACAATGAATTATCCAGCCCTAAATGCCAATAGTGCCAAGATTGTAGAACCTCTGTACATGATAAATGTGATGTGGCAGGCATCTTCTGATTATGAGGACAAGACGGTCAGGCTAAGAATGATAGAACTGAAGGTAGGGGAAACATTGTTTCATTGTGACAGTGTTGTGGAACCACTGAATTAAACCACTCTCAAGCACCTTTCTCTGGACTTACTATTAGATGAAATAATGTCTCTTTATTCTTTAAGCAATTTTAAGTCATCATTTCTGATACAGATAAGAGCCTCCTAATTGACATAGAAGGAGAGAAAAGGAGTAGGCAAAATATGTGCTGGGGCAAAGGGTGTTCCAGGGCACAGGAAGCATGTATTATACTTTTTATATATTCTTTGAGGAAACTGCTCTAAAACTTTTCTGTTCAAAGGCATTGAACACGCTAAAAAGGAAAAGAAGCATGATTTCTTCAAATCTGCAACTTAAAAAAGGTTTTGGAACTAAATTTGGAAAATAGTTTTTCATGTTAACTATTAAAACAGTGGGTAACTGGGAGAAGAAAAAAATGGAGAAAAAAATCACATTTTCTTTTTTCTCTCTGATGTGATAAGAGGGGGAAATCAGGGAATAGAGGATAATCAAAGGCTTTAAGTGGTCTTTTAGAAACTATTTATTAAACAAAAGATGATTGGTGGTAACATAAAGACAAGAGAATCAGGCATCCATGGTCATAGGAATGGCTTGGATAAGCTGATTTGAAAGTTTTCTTTAATCTGAAAGTCATGACTCAGTTGAATTATAATAGAAAATACCTGAATTTGGTGAGCTAGTGATACAACCTCCTATCTAGGATTTTACTTATTTTACTCAAATGTTATCTCTCTTTACAAATTAGAAATTTAAAAATGATTAGAAAACATTTAACATGATTAGTCTTTTTAATTTACATTATTGAATACAGAAATCTTTATTCAGCTGCTGGGTAATCAATTCTTGATCTTTTATTTGTGTGAAATCTAATTTAGCTACCTGAAATGTCACCATTTTTAATAATAGCTACATGTACATATTTTATTTATTTTTATTAACAAGCCTATTAAATAGGTGTTATTATTATGTTTTTATGGATGAGAGAACTTAGGCTTGAAGGTTAAATAATGAGCCCGGGTCTACATATGCAGTATGATGGTGCAGGATGCAGTACCAGTCTGTGCACCTGGAGTGTGTATGATTTTGTATTATACTGATAGTGCCAAAAAGGAATAAACCAGCTATGTGTCAACATTGAATATATTAAGGAGCAGTAAATATCACACTCCCACAGGTTCTCCTACAGTACTAAGCACTTAGTTACTAGTGGTTCCTCAATAAATGCTTATTGATGAAAAAAATTTAAATGTCCTTGCTGAAATATAACTACTGTTTACAAATAGTAGGCAGAGCACCAAGGTAAGCATCAGACCCAGATGCTATCAAGGGCAGTTCTATTAAACAACCATGGGACCTTGAACTATAATTTACCTGAGGCTCAATTTTAAAATCAGAATAACAATGCTTGCTGGGCCTACTTCCTTTATTTGGGACTATATATAGAAAATGTGATTTGTTGAACAAGTGAAAGTCTTTGCAGTCTCAAATTCTAAGTTCAAAGCAGCCCATTAGATAGGGGAACACTTTTTTGGAAAAACCAGATCAACCTCTACTACACAGACTTGATTATGGTGTAAACCTAACTCAACATCACACCACCATAAGTCTGGCTAATAACTCAGAAATCCTTTATTATGTTCTACTTCTCTGGACCTATTTTTATGACGTCTTCATTTCATTTCATCACCCTCCACCCAAATTAATCAGCTTCCTTTCCAAAGTCATTTTCTGTAGCTGAAAAGAAGGAAGTCTGCGGCCAAGAGGTTAGAATCTCAGGGGCATTAGGAATATTATGTCACTTTTTCTTACCTGAGGATGTATTGATCATATTTTTAATTTTCTGTATATTATGATGTTTGACATCTTAAAAAATCTTTCTTGCTGGGGAGAGACTGACTCTCCCAGGTAGCCAATTCTTAGAGATTGAAAAGGCCCAGCCCAAGCATGTCTTTGATAAGCAAACTAAACAATCCAGAGTCATACCTTTTTTTATCTGGCTCAGACATGCCAGGAGGCAATATTCCTCTGCCTTAATCATCCCAATGCTGGTTGCCAGACAACTAAGGACCATTGCTATAGCCAAAAATCCAAGGAAATTATTCAAACTAGCCAGTCCTAAACTGTTCACCCTGCCCTGCCTTACCTTTCCCATAGAAACCCTAAGAAAGACTCTGGCCTAAATCTATTGGTTGCTTCTGACTTTGTTTCCTATCAAAATCTGGTGTTCCTCTAGTGGTCCTGTGTGGTAAGCCCTGCCTCTTGTTTTTAGGGGACCTATGAGTATCATTAAACTTTTGTTTCAATGACATTAACATCTCTGTGTTGTTGGTTACCTTTATAAATTATCTAGGCACAGAACACAGGCCCAGCAGATCTTTTTTAAGCCAGAAGCTAAAGCTGCGTAAGAGGAAGTAGAGTAGCTAGTATTATCAAGATTTCCAATTCAGGGTGAGGTTGTCAGGATGTACTTATTTTATGATTCTAATTTCTTTAATTGGCACTCCTTGATCTAAGTTAAAAATAGTGAAGAGTTGCTGTGACTTAAACTCACAAAGTTGCTTTGTCAAAAGGGAAAATGGGTCCTAATGTTAGCCCCATCATTCTTTTTGTTTGTATTTAATCCTTGGATGGCCTATTACTTCCTTCTCCTCGTTCTCTTTTTTTTTTCTAGTTTATTTATTTAGCTTTTGTTTTCATTGGGTGTTCTTCCATGAGACTAGACTGGCAGATTATATTTAGACCTTAAAGACAACCTCCTTCCCTAATATATAAAATATACTGAATATCTTAGTCCACTAGGGCTGCTATAACAAAATACCATACAATAGGTGGCTTAACAATAACAAACATTTATTTCTTACAGTTTAGGAGGCTGAGAAGTCCATGATCAAGACCGGGAAGAGTTGATGTCTGGTGAAGGCAGGTTTGATGTCTGGTGAGAGCCCACTTCCTGGTTCACAGACAGCAGCCCTCATAGGCCAGCAGAGGAAGGGATCTCCATCTCTCTGGAGCTTCTTTTATAAGAACACTGATCTCATTCATAAGATTCCACCTTCATGACCTAAGCACCTCTTGAAGACCCCACCCCCTTCCTAATACTTACATCGCATTGGGCATTAGGATTCAAGGTATAAATTTTGAGGACACAAAAATTCAGACCACTAGGTAAGGAAAGTAGCATTACTTTATATGTCTATAGAACAAAGAGCTGATCAATGCAGGTGAACTCTCCAATTATCCTTTACCTTATTCCCCTCTGCTTAGAGGCACATAGAAGCCGGACGTGGTTCTAGTTCTAGTTCTATCTCGTGGTTCTAGTTCTATCTTCCTAGAACGTTTTCCCTTCCTGCTCTTTTTCGAGATGACCTATAGGAAGGTGGCCCTATAGGAAGGTCCCAGAGGTGGCACTGTTTGTTATACAACTGCTTTTTTCTTTCTTTCCTTAAGACGAAGCAACCCTTGGTTGACCTCACAGTTACAAGGACCTTGTCAGTTTACAATCCCTTATTTTTTTTTAATTTTTTACACCTACAATACCTGGTCTTCCTAAGTAGTCTCCCATCCAAGTACTAACCAGGCCGATCCTGCTTAGCTTCCAGATCACGGGAATTCAGCTTGTTCAGGTGACATGGCCATGGACTACAGCTACTTTTTCTACACCCGATTTCTATCTCATTAATTCAATCAACTGGAAATGTAAGTTTGCTGAGGACAGATGCTTGTCCGTGTTATTCAGGGCTGTATCAGTCCCTGGCACATAGTGGCAGTCAACACTTTTTAAATTAATGATCCATTATTTACCCAGCACTACTGTGTGCTGCTACCACTCTAGGAGTTGAGAAATGGAAGGTAATGACTACACGGCGCTTCCTTTAGTTGTAGAGAACTAAAACGGATGCGCTAAGTTCCTCTGCCTAACAGGCGGAACTCCGGCTGAGATCAGCGCAAGGAGGCGCTGGGTGGCGTGCGCGTCTGCAGAGTCTATTCCGGCAGGGTTCGTGCTCTTCTAGCTCCTGCGGTGCAGACAGATCTGCAGCTCCAGCAGCAGACCCAGGAGCCGCTTGAACGCCAGATGATTCCTCCTGACGGACTCGCCCCGGGCCTTCCTCTCTAGTTCCCAGACGCCTCCTCATGTCCCGCGTTCGGCAGCACACACCTGTCGACCTCGTCGGCCCAGCTGAGGCTCAGGCCTACGGGACTCCAGGGAGCGACCCCCTCCCCACCCTCCAAGCCTGCGGACCTAAACAGCAGCAGGACACACACACACACACACACACACACACACACACACACACACACAAAATATTCTTCCTCGCGACCTCACCTGCTCTTTGTGGATGAGGCGTGAACTTGGGTTTGAAGCTGGGGGAAGAATGTGCAGCGTAGTCGAGGGCGGCCGGCGTGCAGCGACGCCCTGAATTCTTACCCCGCATTCTCGCGGAGGGCGGGAGAGTCCGCCGCGAGGTGCTTTCACCTCCGTCACCGCACGGTGGAGAGCTGCTTTGGACTTCTCCAAGCTTCAGGTTTGGCTGGAGCCAGAGAAACCCGCCGTGCCGGGTGGCCAGTCTCACGGCGGAATTCCAGAAAGAGCTTGAAATAACTTTCGTATCTTAAACTCTAAACAGCTGCGAGAGACCCAGAGGAGGAAGCGTGGCTACCGCGTCGGTGCTGGTCGCGAAGGCAGCACTAGGAGCACCTGCAGCCGCAAGCAGGGCGTGTGTGCGCCTCCTCCTCCTCGAGTCAGTCTTTGCCAGCCGGCTTGGCTCAGGCACCCAGGGAAGGTACTACCCATCCTTTACCTATTTTACTACCCATCTTTTGCCCTACTACCTCTGCCTGAAGTCCCCAAATACTATCAGCCCTGCCATTGTGCGGCGAATTCGGGAGTGGAGGTGGGAGAGAGGACTACGGAGGCAGAGTTCATCTCCCACGAGAATAGCGCATCTGCACCCTCCTGCCACTTCTGTTTATTTAAAGATAACGTTAAGACTTCACCAGATATTTCAAATGACAACTTCAACATTTCACCTACACATTTTTTCTTTTCTTTCTTTTTTTTTTTAAAGGTCTTTCTTTTGAGAAGCATGTTTTCTTGTTTGTGTTTCATGACATGCAGAATTATATTGCCCGCTATGGACACATCAGTGAAACCAGACTACCTTTTTACAATCATAGTCATCAATCAATTTTCTGAAATTTTCCGTAGAATACGAATACTTATATTGACTACAGGTTTATTCAGCTGTAGCTGTAACGCTTTGACTAAGTAGAATAGATTTTACGCATTAAAACCTTTGAATAAAAGAAGTCAAAATAATCATAAGAAAAATCACTTTTAGCGTTTTCCTGGTCTTCCTTAAGGCACCAGCTCCTTGACGTTGGTCAGTTTTCTCCCAAGCATCAAAACCTGGGCCTGACCCAGGACTTTCGCCTAGGACCATGCAAGCGAACTGGACAACCTTTACCCGTGCGTGATCGTGCCTTTCGTTGTTAAGGGTCACCAAGTTCTCCAGATCTTTTGAAAACTGTCTTTGTAACAGTTACTTTGCAGTACTCCTGAAAATGTGAGGGAAGATCACATTCGAAGTGCCTGGGAGGGCCTAGAATGATATTTGTCAAGGACCAGCAGAGGTGCCCCGTAGTAACTGCTCATTACTTGTTCATGGAAACCATGAATGATGCATAAATTAATATAAGGTACTCATACCAGAGGCCCGTTACTCAAACTTCTACAGACGAATGTAAGATCCTGCTTCTCTTTTACTCTAATTTATGTCTATATCGGTAAAAAGCATTTAATGAAATTATTTTAAAAGCCTTATTGCCTTAGGAGTGCGACGCCAGCCTGGTACAGTCACGGCGGCAACTGCCTTGCACGCCCTCTCCCCTCGAGCTGTGCGAACCTCAGGACCCTAAGGCCGGGCTCCCGAGCTTTGCCTTCTTCAAGTAAGCGGCGTTGGTGGCAGGGAATCCGGCGGGGCGGGGCGCCAAGCAGGGTGCTGAGCGCGGGTGCGGAACCAGAGAGCCAGGCCGGCGGGATCCGCAGAGCAGCCGCCCAGCTCCGCCTGCCCTCTGGGGGCCGCCCCTGGAATCCGCCCAGACGCGCAAAGCTGCACGTACTGTCGCGAGTACTTGTGTCGCTGCGGGCGATTTTCCGGGAGCGGGTAGTCCCAGGGCCAGGGCAACGCCAGCCGACCACTAAGGCGATAGCGTGGCGTGGAGAGTTTGGGACACCGCCACAGGGAAGAGGGAAAAGTCCGACACAATGGTCTAGGGCGAGCTTTTCATCTCCGCCTCCACAGGACAATAGCCTGACCCACCGGCGGGTCCAACCCCAGGGGGAGGGCAGAGGCACCCTGCGCTTCATCCTTTCCAGAGCCCTTAGGAGCCCGGGGCGCTCCACCTCCCCGCGGCGTGGGGTGTCGGGAGGAGGCCTGGCCTCGCGCTTGAGTGCTCCCAAAGTCGGCAGTCTTGCGGCGCCCCTCTAATTCTCGCACCCAGCGTGGTGCCGCCCCAGTCCCCATCCCAGGAATTGGGACATCCCTCTTCGGCAGCAGGGGGCGGGCCTCGTTCAGACCCGCAAAGATCCCCAACGTTCTCTGCCTGGGCTTCCTCTGCATCTGCGTTTCTGCCGACACCCAAGGTCAGACAGTTTTGCTTGGGGGCTGAAGAACTAAATGGGGGAGCTGATGGAGTCTCACACTTCATTCCTCTCTCGCTTCTGTGTTTGTCAAAGGGAGCTTTGTGTGGAGCGCTCTGCACCTGAGCGTCACTTTGATGGAGTGAAGTAAAATCTCATGCCCCTAGCAATCATTTCTTGTCCGTGATGGCCCAGTTTATTTAATCACTGGAAAGCCTGGCTAATTGCATTGCTCCAGAAAGAGGAATCTTTTTGAGATCCCAACACTCATTTAGCATCTCCAGAATGTAGACTCGATTCTTTGAATTAGCTTTCTAAAAGGAAGGTAGAGTTGTAATGTTGTTACAAATTTCTAATCAGTTTTTAAAAGACCAAACAATACTGAAGGGTTATTTGTAAGCATAGGAGGAAAAATATTAGAAAAATTAGGTAAAATACCCGTTGAAAACTGCCCCGGCCTTTTTAAGCCTCTCAGTAATTTTCTTTCCCCTAATTCAATCCCCAGTTTGCAAGAGGAAGAAGCAAAGCAAACTCGCATCTCACATTTAGATTACAAATATTGTCGAATTTTTCAAATAAACACCTAACATTTCTGTATTCTTTGATGTGCAAGTCTAACTGCCTAGGCTTAAAAAGTTTGACAGAAACTTTCCTTGGGACAGAACTTTTCAATAATTGAAATACCGATTCTTTTTAATTTATATATCCAAGTTAAGCCTTCCTTAATCTCTCAGATGGAACAATTCTACAAGCAAAGGAGAAAGTACTGCCTAATTCTGAATATGTTTTGGAAGAAATAAACTTATGCTGAATGCAAAAAGTCTTCTTTCATCTTTTAAGTGACACAATTTCTATACAAATATCTTCTTTTAAAATGAATACTTTAGCTAACCGGATCTGAATATCTTGAGTCTTAAATTTATTTGGTAATAAATGTATTTATTAATAAATTGGTAATAATTTACTTTTAATATTCTGCCATGTTTATGACCTTTGGTGCCAAGAATGAAAAGCTATACGTTAGGGCTTTGAATAGATCACAACCATCCTTAGTTCACAAATTCTTTCCAACTTGGAAGAGGGTGTAACATTCTTCCTGAGATCAAACAATATTTGCTTTTCTTTTCCATATGTTGTTTCCTTGGCCTCCCATTCTAATAACAGGAAGCCTTGAAAGTCTATTCTCAATTATACAGATAGTATGAAAGAAGTAGGATTGGTTTCAGTGATCAACACACATAACAAATTTATTTCCTTGTAAATATTATGTGGAATTAGTTAATTCTCCACTGTCTTTATCATCATCATTTAAATAATCAAAATTAGAATTTCGAGGGTAATACTATCCAGCATTTAAACAATATCAATAATTTAAAAAATTGCTTCATTGGCTATCCAAGCAATTTAGCTCTGAGTGCCTATGGTTCATTAAAATGGAATAAAACTCAAGAAAATATAGCCTGGGTCTTCAGTATTTTCATTATTAAATAAACATTTTGTCACTTTTTATCCTTCCTTAGATATTTCAGTCATCTTAAGTAAAGGCTTTAATTTGCTTTGCCCTTAAAAATATCGAAATCATGAGTTGTTTCTACAAAGGAATATTATTAGAAATGATAACATGCCCTGAATTTGTGCCTGCTCTTTAATGCCTTTAAAGTGATTTTGTCAGGGTTTCGCTCACCTTTTAGGGTATAATTTGTTAAAATGAGAGAGGAAATATCTCTCTTTGGTTGTACCATAAAATATTGAGGCCAAGGAAGCTCAAAAGTGACTAGAGTAGAGGAATTAAGAGGTGGACAGAAGAGCCTGTAGCTCTCAGATGGTCACTTGTTCCATTATCAATAATTATCAAGTTAAGATGTCCTGTGGGATTTATTTTAACTGAGCAACCTAGAAAAGTCATATTTATTTCAGTCTTATATCTTACTTGTATATATTTAGATTTTTAAAAAAATATCTGAAGGTTGGACCTGGAGCCTCTAGATGTCCCTTTGGTTCTGAGGTACTTGGCTTCATGAAATGCAATACAAGTGGTTTCAAGGAGTTAGTTGCCTAATAACTAGGTTCTGGTGGTGTGGTAGGGCTGTATAAAAGGACAGAAGTTCGCCAGGCTTGGGAGAAAAAAATAATTGTCACCCGAGGAGGCGACCAATCCAAATGAGACTGTAAACTATCTTGCTTTCAGATCCCAGAATCGAAACTCTTTAAATAAATACATCTAGAATCTCATTAAAATTGTGGTTACCTGAGTTGACTGGGGCCCCAGCACTGCTTGCAGGAGAGCTGTTTGGCCCAGCTGGTGATGACACACTCAGGTCAGCCTTCCTGCCTGCAGCAGAAGAGTGCTAGGGACAGGGTCAATCCCTCTGATTTCCAAGAAGAGGCAGGAGAGGACCAAGATGAAAAGCATACATCACTTCTCTCACCTCCCTTTTTGACTACACTACAGGAAACATGATGAGGTGGAAAGGGCAGGCGGCACTTCTCACTGGTTACATGACTTTGGGCAAGTATGGTGACCTTCCATACCTGTTTCCTTTTATAAAACGAAGGAAGTTGTGCTAGATGACCATTAAGAACTTCGGTTTTGTGATTTGGTGAGAAGAGGACGAATAGTATTAGGAATTGAATTGTTGAGCCTGTCTCTCCGTTTGTTAGAAATTTCCAGGGATATATTATCGACCATCTGATTTAACTCTCAATTAACTCAGCAGTTGTCCCCTCCTGTTTCTTGCACCAGCAACATTTTCCTCTTTTCAAAATCATCACCATCATCATACAAGCCTGTTGTAATATCTCGCAACCTTTAAAAAGTTCTTGATCCTATTTTCTTCTCTAGCAACTATCCTATTTCTCTGGTTCCCTTTATGGCAAAACTCATCGGAAAAGTAGCTTCTAGTCGCTGTCCCTACATCCTCTTTTCCCATTCTTTTTTGGACCCCCACTCCTATTAGATTTTCACCCTCATAAGTCTATTGGAAACTTTTCCTGCCAAAGTCAGCACTAACTGCCATGTGGCCACATCTAATAGTCTTTTTCATCTTAATAAAAGACAAATCCACACTACCATTTTACTTATGCCAAAACCTGGAATTCACCCCTGATTCCTCTTTTCTTTCCACATCCAATCCATCAGAAAATTTTGGTGTCAGCTTTAGAAATATCTCCAGAAGTTTCCCTCTTCTTATCACAACCACCACTCTGGTCCAAGCCACCAGTATCTTGCCACTAGAAATGGTTGTATTCTCCTAGTTAGTCTCTGCTTCCACCTTTGTCACCTTTAGCAGCCAACGTGATCCTTCTAAAGCACAATTCTGAATGTGTTACACCCCTGTTCAAAACCAATAGTGATTGCCCAGGTCGCCAGAATAAAATCCACAGTCCTAGATGTAATTCTACATGAATAGACCCCATTATTTTCTCTCTAATCTTATCTACTACCATGCTTCCCCTCACACACACTGTTCCAGTCACATTGCCCTTTTTGCTATACCTGGAATTTACTAGGCACACTTCTACCTGAGGGACTTCCACCTCCCCCAGATATCTTACATAGCCTTCTCCCTCACTTCCTTTGAGTCTCAAACTTATCAAAGAGACCTTTCCTAGCTATCCCATAGAAAGTAACATCTTCCTCCATCAGTCTTTCACTCTTTACCTTGCTTTATTCTTTTTCATATCACTTATCATCTCAGATATTACTTGTTTATCTAAAGACAGAACTGCTCTATGATTGATTCAGTGGCTCAGAATGACAAGTCTCTGGCCTTCTTAGCAGTTAGTTTCCATCCTCAGGTTTGTTTTCTTATGATCGATTGCTATTATTTTAGAAATCATATTCACACATTCAAAGACACACAAAAAAGGGAATTCTTCCCTTTTGGGCACCCCTTTTAAAGATTAGGATAAATCTTTCCTCTGTAATTCCAGAAGACTTTCCCTCATGTTTTTTGGCCAGAATTGTCTCACTTGCCCATTTCTAAACCAATCACAAACAAGAGGAAAGGAATTGCTATGACTGATATAAATCAATCAAGATTACTACCTGGGATTTGGAGGGACTTAGCATTTGCAAAGTGCTTCAGGGTTCAGTTAGTAAAAGAGAAGTAGGGACAATGGCTGTTGAGTGGACATCTTAATAGTGTTTTCCAGCACTTGTGATTAATTGGTAGTAAAATTATATGGTTATAATTGGTCGGTTTGATCTATATGGTTTGGTTTGATCTTGCAAAACCAGTAAGAGTTGTCTCCTTCATGTTCAGTGATGAGAACTTGCTCTTATTTCCTGCACCTAATGCAGTTTTGCATTTGCTACTTTTCCCTGAGAAACTTAAAATATGTCACATAGTTATTTGATATGAAGAATGAATAAATCAATTTTGAAAAACTAAGAAACTGAGGAATATAGATGCTATATAAATAGTTTAATTTTTTTTTTATTAAGCAGCTACTAAAATATACTGAAACCTTGGCTCAACTGACAGTGTCCATAATTTATACTACAGACCACAAATCCATGAACATACTGCAATGTTGTACTGGATTCAAAGGATGTCTTTATTTCAAAAAATTTAAATGGCAGTTTTCAGAACAGTGGTTTTCTGTTTTAATAAACTCAAATTTTTTTGTTTTTATTCTCCCAAGTATTTCCAGTAAAATGATACCAGTGGTGTCTCAATTTAAAATATTTATTTATAAACTTCTCAAATGTAAACATTAACATAAATTATAAGAAAATCTAAAAAGTCAATTCATTGATAACACACACAAGCAAAGCCAAAGCCCCGCAAAGGAAACAAAGCAACATCATTCATTTGTCAGTAGTACCACTTAGGAATTGCTTTCAGCTTTAATAAAACCCTTTCTCTCCTTCTCTTCCTCTCCACACACCCAAAGTTGTGGTTTAAAGATATCAGTGTTTATTTTCACCTAAAAGAAGTCCACACATTGGTAACTCGAGATTGGTGTGGTGGTTCCATTAAGTCATCTGGGATCCTGCTTCCTTCTGTCTTCTGTCTGGGCATCCTTGGCATCTGACTTCCATATATAGGGTTATTTCAGAGACTAAGATGGCTTCTGCAGTGCCAGCCATTGTGTTTGCATTCTGGCATGAGGAAAGGCAGAATGGGCTGAGTCGTCTTCTTAGTCACAGAAAACACCATGCTTACATCACATTAACCAGAATTTACACAACCACATCTAGCTATAAAGAGGCTTGGGCCACACAGTCTTTTTTTTCCAGATGGTAATATAACCAGCTGTAATGTAATGTAATCAGATTCTGTTAGAAAATGGGGAGGATGAGTACTTGGAAAAAAAATAGAAGACTTTGCTACAATGACTAAGGCAATGTTACGAAATTGTATTATGCCTTTTCCTCCCTCACCAGAATCTATGAAGACCCTTCTACTACGACTGGGAATATTCTTGTGGCTCCATCCTTCCCCTATTTTCTGAATCTTCTTTTTGCATGTAGGGCACTGCAATGCAGCTTCTTATGTAAGTGAGATGCTACAACCCAGGACTTTGATTTGGAAGTAAGTCATGTGAAAAAGCCAATGCCTGTGTGAAATCCATTTTCGTGAGAGTAGCAACAGAAACATGAAACTTCCAGAGGCAGCAGTGGCAGAGGTCCATGCTCAGAGTTGTCAGTGCAGTTTGTGCGGTCTATATCCTGTACAGTGGCTGTGGTATCTCCTCTGGTCTAATTTGGGCAATTTTCCTGAGCGTTTCTGATGTACCTGGATTAGTTTGCTGTGGTGGCCATAACAAAGTACCACAAACTGGGTAGGTTAAACTAACATAAATTTATTGTCTCACAATTCTAGGGGCCAGAAGTCCAAAATCAAAGTGTTGGAGGAGTTGGTTCTTTCTGAACAACCTTGGCTCTGAGGGAAGAGTCTGTTCCAGGCCTCACTCTTTGGCTTGTAGATAGCTATCTTCACATTCATTTGATGTTCTCCCTGTATTCATGTCTGTATCTAGACTTCCCCTTCTTATAAGGATACCAGTAATGTTGAGTTAGGGCCCGCCCTAATGACCTCATTTTAACTTGATTATTTACGTGAAGTCTTTATCTCCAAACGAGGTCACGTTCTGAGGTACTAAAGATTAGAACTTCAACATATGAATTTTCAGGAGAAACAACTTAATCCATAACAATTCATAAGCACCCTCACTGATATAGGTATGTCCTGGAACATTAAGTCAGGGGTACAGTACCCCAAAACTCAGTAGTAGTACAGAAGACTCTCCTCCCCATCCCCCACACCCGGCTTCCTCTTTCATATTGATCTCAGAACTGTAAGCTTTCAAAGAAAGGTCAAGGATGAATGTAAAACAACTACTGATGTTTTTTAAAGGAAAGTTTTATACAAATAAAATGAATTTAAGCCATTTATGATTGACTGAAGCACAGGCCACATTGGGTGGCTTCTGTTCTAAATGAGAAGTTTTATTCAATGCCACAGGATCAGCATTTTTGTTTGTGACAGCTTTGGATACTGTTCCCGTGAGTTCCTTAGTTCTGGTGGGGCACCACTGCAGCAGTGAGGATTCCAGATGGCTATTTAGATCATGGACTCTGCAGCTGAGCACCTTCTCTCTGGCTCATCTCTGGTATAGCTTCTTAAAAGATCACACAACAAAAGAACCTATTTTTTTTTTCACTTATTTCAATGAAATATTGACAGTGTGTATACACACCCACTGCCTGCCTCAGATCTTCTCTACCCTACTTTATTATTATTTTTTTAATCTTATTTTTAAGCAACATTTTATTTTGGAAAAATTCTAACGCAAAAAAGTAGGAAAAATAGTGTAATGAACCTCACGTACCCATCACTTAAATTCAACAGTTATCAATTTATGGCCAGTTTTGTTTCATCTATACCTAGTGGTTCTCACCTGGGGGCAATTTTGCCCCCCAGGGACACTTGGCAATGTTTGGTGTCATAATTAGGGGAGGGATTCTTTTGGTATTACTGGGTAGAGACCATGGATACTGCTAAGTATTCTACAGTGCATGAGACAGCTCCCACAACAAAGAATTATTCAGTCCAAAATGTTGAGGGTGCTGAGGTCGAAAAATCCTGATGATATCTGTACCTACCACTCCCTCACTTTAGAATTATTTGAAGTAAGCCTTAGATATCACTGTTAATCTGTAAATATTTCAGAATATATCTCTGAATGATATACATTAAAATTAAACACACTATAATTATTACACTTAAAATTAATTCCTAACATCATTAAATGTCTAGTCAGTTCTAGAATTATGAAAGTGGACTCTGCGATGCCTTTTATGGCCTAGTCTCACAAATCACACACTGCCACTTTTGTCTCATTCTGTTCGTTATAAATGAATTACAAATCTGACTCATACTCAAGGCTTCTCCTTTGGAGAGGAGGATTGTCAAAGAATCTGTGGACATATTTTAAAATTAACACATCTTTTAGGTCTCTTTAAATCTTTT
The DNA here is from genome assembly GCA_003508835.1 of Eonycteris spelaea. Taxonomy (NCBI): domain Eukaryota; kingdom Metazoa; phylum Chordata; class Mammalia; order Chiroptera; family Pteropodidae; genus Eonycteris; species Eonycteris spelaea. The sequence continues at coordinate 12,831,120 of PUFA01000018.1, read as the reverse complement.
GGTTCTCCACCCTTTCCTTTTACCCCTTGTAATCTATTTGTTAAAAATAAAAACAGGTCGTTTGTCCAGTAGAGGGTTCCACAGTCTGTTTTTCTGACTATATGCCTATGGATTTGTTTATCAAGTTCATTTGTCTTCTTATTTGCTACTATCAGAACAATCAGATTCAGGTTTAATTTTGTTTGTGTGCTTGCTTGCTTATTTTGACAAGACTATTTCTTAGGTAGTATTGCATTCATTCTTTCATTCAGAAGCACATGTAGTTGGCTTGCTCTTTGCGATGCTAGCCATCATTGATGATCATTTCCTGCATCCATTATTTCACAAAGGGTTGCAAAACAATAATATTTGAATTCTTGAACTCTTTCTTCATTTATTATCTGGACTATGTCTATAAAATGAAGCTTCCCCTCATCAATTACTTGTTGCCCTGAAGTACTCATTACTGTGTCTTATGCGACTGCCTGACTAAGCAGCCTCTGGTGTCAGAAGTCCTGCTTCATTTAATTTATCATGTGTAATTTCAAGCCTGACAGTATAGGAGCTTATCATAGGGCTCAGTGAATGGTAAGCATAGGTATTATCATAAAAATATGAACAACCAACATTGCTGAGTACATCCTGTATCCTGAGTGCTTTGCTAAGCACTTTCCATCAATATCTCACAATCTTCTCAAGAGCTCTGTAAGCTAGATTTTCTTATTACTCACATTTTACAGATGAAGAAACTAAAGAATAGGAAGACTACCATAACACATGGTTTATAAATGGCAGAGGCAGGATTTGAATCCAGGCAGTCTGACTCCAGAGTCCATTCTCTCAACCACTAGGATATCCCGTAATAACTTAGTGATCCTCATAGAGAAGAGAGAGTATGTGAAGTCAATTAACCTTCTGAGTGTGTGCAGTCAAATCAAATTAGTCTGAGGTTTGAACTCAGATGGATGTGGGAGGAATTCTGCCTCTATTACTTACTGTGTGATCTTAAGCAAGCTTGTTAACCTCTCTGAAATTTTCTCATTGGTAAAAAATAAATAATAAAACATACTTCGTAGTATGGTTAAACCTAGCAGGCTGTTGTGTTGGGCATTAAAAAGTTTTTTAAAAATGTATGCATGCTCAATAATGAAAAGACAAATAACTCGATTAAAAATGGTAAAAGGATTTGAATAAACATTTCTCCAAAGAAGATGTACAAATGTAAAAAGCACATGAATAGATGCTTAAGAATGTTATTGAGTGATTAGGAAAATGCAAATTGAAACTACAGTGAGATACCACTTTACCCCTACTAAGATGAGTATAATAAAAAGACAGATAACAAGAAGTATTAGAGGATATGGGAAAACTGGAACCCTCATACACTACTGTGAAAATGTAAAAATGGTGCAGCACTTTGGAAAATAGCTTGACAGTTATTCAAAAGGTTAAACATAGACCCAGCAATTGCACTTATAGGTATACATATATCCAAAAGAATGAAAACATATATATGCACAAAAACTGTGTGCAAATGTTCATAGCTGCACTATACATAATAGCAAAGAAGTAGACAGAACCCAAAGGCCTATGATGAATATATCTATACAATGAAATATTATCCATCCATAAAAAGGGATGACATACTGATAAATGCTACAACATAGATGAACCTTGAAAATTTATGCTAAGTGAAAGAATATAGTCACAAAAGATCACATATTATTAATGGTTACACTTATATGAATGCAAAGAATAAGCAAACCTTTGCAGACAGAACATACATTGGGACTTGCTTATAACTGGGGAGTTTGGTAACAAATGGGGAGTAACAGCTAATGAGTACAAGCTTTCTTTTGGGAAGGGAGGATAAAAATGTTCTAAAATTAAATTGTGTGATGTTTGCACAATCCTGTGAACATACTTTTAAAAAGCCCACAAACATTGAGTTGTATACTTTAAATGGGTGAATTGTTTAGTATGTGAATATTTCATAAAGCTTTTCAACAAACAAAATGTTTTCCTGTGTGTGCATAAAGATTCATCTTTTGTAACCTTACCTAATTTTTATGTTGTAATTATCCATATATTTGAAAGTTTATCTGAATGTGAATCCCTACTGTAAAATGAAGAATACGTAAAATTGAAACATGCTTTCAGGAACCTAAAATATATCATCAATTGGTCATGGACATGAATAACATGATGATGGTTTTGAATTTTAAATCAGACAAACACATAATTAGTGGTGACATTAAGAAGTACCCAGGATCCTGTTAATGAACTTACTAATTGTTATTCAGTAATGTTGAATTCAATTTTTAGTTGTAACATAAGCTGAATATTTTTACTCTTTTGTTCCTAATACTGTCATAATGACCACCTAATGAACTTACATCACTCATAGGTTGTCCTAGGGACTATAAAGGTATCTGCCAGGACAGCTTCCTCTAGTTATGCACCACTTTCTATAGAGTAAAAAGTTTGTCATAGGTTAAAGGAAAATTCTGTGCCTTATGAACACAGATTTACAAGTTCTTTCTTCATGATGTGGGCCAGCCTGAGGAGAAAGGAAGATTTTTGGTTCATTAAAGAATAAAAGAAAAATATTTGACTCATGGCTTTCCATTGGGACTTGTCCCTGCCATATGATCATCCTTTATAGTTGGAGAACCCACCTTCTATCAGGCCTCAGGCAGGAAAGGGAGGTGTCCCTGGAGATACTGAGTTTGAGAGTCTAATTTTGAGTAGAAATTTCTTACAAAAATCACTGGCTATTATTTCATCTCCGGATCCACATATCTTTCCTTTTCTTTTCTCCCTATTTTTTTCCTTGCCCCCTATGCAGATTAACAAAAAAAAATAAATCTCAGAAATAACTTTTAATTGGAAATACATTCTTATAGTACCAAATCCAAAATGACACTAAGAAAGACAATGAGACCTCTCCACTTATCCTGAGCTTAGATACCCAGGACTCTTATCCTCCAGGGAACCTATGTTTCCAAGTATATTTAAACAAATTAAGAAACAAACAAGGAAATCCAGATAATTTTGAAACAATCTGCTCTCCCCCCACACTATTCTTTTGTTTAGTGTTCATCTGTTATTTTTTGGCTTCTCTGCTCCTCAGGGGCTAAAAAAGGCTGTCATTGCTCTCTGCTTAGACGACTGTCCCAGTCTCAGCTCCGGGATGATTTTTCAGCTGTTAAAAGACCTTGTCACCTTCACCTGTCACATCGGGGTGGAGATTTACAAGAGACTGTCTACATACAAAGTCTGAATGTATAAAAATACCTTATGCTTGTATTTTAACAATGTGTTTATATTTTAAACACACACAAACATACATCAGGAAAGATTTTCATTGACTTACTTGGCTATGAAGTTTTCCTTTAACATACAAAAGAAGATACTTTTGCTTCTTTTGACTCTCCCTCCGCCCCTAATTCAAATACCAAATTGTTCTTATGCCTCAAGGGAGGGTATGTTCTTTGGGGGTGGGGATAGGAGGCAGAGATAAAGAGAAAGAAAGCCGAGCTCGTCAAAGGGAAGGGGGGCAAAAAAGGAAAGGAAAAAAAAACCGTCTGGGAATCTCAAGAACATCTTTATTTCGCCTTTTTAACTCTCCGCCTTTCTGATTAAAGAGTTCAGAACCGCTCCCCCGCCCGAGTTCAATTATACCCCAGCATCTTTTCTCTGAAGCTGTCACCACCACTTGCTGAACCGCAGCCCCATCGTGAGCCATTAGCCCGGTTCTTTTCCATTTTGCTTTTCTTTCCTCAGTTTCTCCCTGCAAGCTTTGTAAATCCCCCTTGGAGGAGGAGTGTCCAAACGGGTGGAAGTCTGAATACAATGCAACCTGAGAATTTCTGTCACTCTCTGCATATGCTCCTAAGTGCTTTAATCCCAATTAGGGGGCTGACACACGGTCCTATTCATTCCCATCAGCTCTTGAATACATTTGCCTAGAAATGAACTTCACAAATAGAGGCGCTCCTAAATGTGCCCAACAGCAAGGAAAATCGAATTGAGTGCGGGCTCATTCGGCAGCGGCCGGCAGAGGAGCGTTGAATGTGGAGGTGCCCCGAGACATTGCAATTCAGCAACACGCTCGCTGACTTTTCTTTGCGCCATGTCAACCGAAAGAACCAAGAAATAAGTTGGGGGAACTCCGGTTAAAAGGCAACTTGAGAGGGGCTCTGAATACTTTTATTGAGCCGCTTCCAAGGAAGGACTTAAAAAACAACAAAAAAGGCACACACAAAACCCACCAGCGGCGTCCAGGCTGCGTCCTAGCCGCGCATTGGGAGCCTCCTGGCCGCGGCGCACCCACCGGTCTCGCAATTAAGGGGAAAATGGCCCCGTCGCCGGCGTGTCATCTGGTGGCGTTCCCAGAGCCCATCGCCGCCACGCTATTCAGACCCAGCCTTAATGTCCCACCCGCGCCTCAGGGGCCGCACAGCTGGTCCGCGCTGACCTGGCGGCCCTGGCGGCGCGGACACCCTCGGGGGGCGCGGCCCGGGCCACCTCTGGCCCCAACTCCGCCGCGTTTCCAGGCCTCCCCTGTGGCCTCGCCTGCGGTCCCTGACCCGGTGCAGCTACCTCCATCCCGGATTTCGACACTCTATGCACCGTCCTGGGGGAGGCGTTGGTGACTTCGCAACACCCTGGTCCTCAAGCCCGAGGTTCACCCGGGGCAGCCAACTCGGCTCCCCTGGGGACCTGAAGCCGAAGGGCTTTGTGCCCCGAAGGCCGGCAGCTTTGGAGAACAGCTCCGAAAGGAGCTGAAGTCCCAAAGTTCCTCTGTGTGTGTGTGTGTGTGTGTGGTGTGTGTGTGTGTGTGCGCGCGCGTGCGTGTTTTCCCTTGAGGCGGAGCCCAGCCAGGTCACACGTGCGCGGCGCCGGCGGCCCGTTGGAGCCCGGCGCTGGGACGCAATCCGCAGAGGGCGGGGACCGCCCCTAACGCAGCCGGTCCTGAAGCAGCGCAGCGCTGGGGCTCTGCTCCTGCAGCCCGCCTCTCTGCTGGCTGTGGCTCTCAAGCATCCAGCCTCATTAGGGGCAACCTGTTACAGGGCGGGAGATGTGCCCGCTTGTTCCCGCGGCAGGCAGCGAGCACATCTCTGCCTCGCCTGCACCTCGGTGCAGAAAGGATTTCGCTTTAACAGGGCCTCTGGACGCCCATTTTAAGTCCATAAAAAAGCCGAGTGGAATGTTTTGATTGAGTCTCAACATTGTCTTTGAATAAGGCTGAGACCATGTAATTAATGTGTCTTTTTAATAAGGGACAATACGGCCGTTCAAGCTATTTAATTTCATTTAATTTTCCATCCCATTTGCTGCACAGCCCGCTTTTACTTTTAACACCCAGCCTTTCACGGCCCATCTTGCTCCACTGGGCACATTAGATTGGTTTCACCCTTGCTTTTTAAGGGAGGAAAAATAAAAGAAAATGTGTTCCTTTCCTCCTTTGTGGACAATTTATTTCACTTGGGGAACTTCAACTCTGAGCCACAGGACAGAATAAAACTCGCCGAGCTGGTGTGAATGCCTCTGGCGCAGTCCCTTTCTTCTTGCAGGGCTGGGAACCAGCCACAATTGGCTATATTAATAAATAACTTTCCTCACAGTCGGCCTTTACATGGTCCTATTGATAAAATTGTTCGCGTGTCGTTCACGCTTTTTCACTCATTAAGGAGAGCTAGGGAGGAGCCCCAAACCCAGGCCTCATGCTCGCCCCTTCCCGCTCACAGTGCTGGTAATTTAAACTGGGTGTCATCCCGGAGTCGCCAGGCCAGAGGTTAGAGGGACATGTTCATGGCTTAAATTTATTGCCCTCGACTCTTCGGAGCGGCTTCCTTTCCTCCTCCCCTCCCCAGGCTTTTGCCATTCATGGGATGCCGGATCAAAGGCTCCCTTTTCGCCATCGCGGGCAGCCTTTACAGCTCGAAGAGGGGGAAATTGGAGAGGTGAGAGGAAAAATCAGCGGCAGGTCTCTCAGAAAGTGGCTCAGGACGTGGTGTGGCAGCACAGTCAGAGGAACCGCAGCGTGTGGCCTCTCAGACCAGCGGAGCAAGGGCTCTCTTCTCTGCCCCAGCAGCCTTTAACCCCATGACCGCCTGTCTACGTGTCACCGCACAGCGTCACTTGAGATGCTTAGACTTGAGAACCTAGACCTGGCCTAATTCCCCATAACACACAAATATTAGAGTGCCCCAAACCCATTCACCCTACAAGTCATTGCTATTGACCTTCACAACAAATCCAAGTGAACTTCGGGGTGGAAGCCAAGGGTCTGTTTGCATCATTTCCATTTTAAGGATTAGGAGACTGAGGCTCGGAACCAATTCACCGAAGTTTCCCCGAGTCTTGAATGACAGAGCACAGACTGAAAGACTCTGAGTCTCCTGACCATGTCCAGTATGGCGAACGTTGATCGAGGGAGTGCCACACAGAGCTTCTTTGAGGGCCTCGTGGGACAAAATGCTGAGTTACAGGTGTCGCCACCTTGCGTTCTACCGCCATTGTTAACCAGGGTCACCCTGTCGGTGGCCTAAGAACCGCACCTTGCGTGGGAAGAGCAGAGCCTAGTGGAGAATTCGACGTGGTGGTTGCTGGAAGTCCTCCGCGCGTTGTACAGCGGTTGGCTACTAACACCAGGCCAGAAACCCAGAACCGCTCAGGCATCTCCCGGAATTCTGCGTCGGGCTCGAGTCCAAGTCCATAGGATAAGCAGAGCGTGGCGGGTGCGGGCAGAACTGTTAAAAATATCTGATGAACTCGATTACTCGGCTATATATTTTGAAAATAAATGTTACCACAGAAATCGGAGGCTTTCCTAAAAGAAAACGAGCTGCACTCTGACTTAACTCCGAAGTACCTGTTCTCTTAGTTCATGAGCTGGGCTAAAACAGGGGTTGCCAACCCCTACCTACATTTTTTTTTAAAGTCTAGTTTCTTGGTTCTCAGAAAGCCAGCCTTAAGGACTTCTTCTCTATTTTAAACTTAAAAGTAAATCAGGATTTGGAATGGTTGGTCGGCATGTGGGGGAGACAGTTAAAAATCCAGCAGGCAGAACCCGTCTTCTCCCTTAGGTGTGGTCAGGACACAGGAAACCCCACAAAGCCGTGGCCCTGCTGCCCCTTCCCATTCTCCAGAGAAACTGCGGGCCCCTGGTGTACCCGAGAGCAGTGATGTGCAGCTGACCTCATCTCTCCGAACTGGCCCAGACGCCTCCATATTTCGGGGCGAAACTGGACAGAGGGACGATAAAGCGGTTCTAAATAGACCACTGGCCTGAACCCAATCCCCTGAAATGGTAATATGGTCGTCATTTAAAAAGTGTAGGTATTTTCTGGTGTTTTCCCATCAAGTACCTGCCTAATTTCTGTATGGCACACGCCAGAAATCAATAGAAGTTAACAAGTCCTCCAAACAGTCCCCATCTCTTTGTTTAATCTCCTTTACAATAAAGCCAAGGGGAGAGAATTAAAAATCTTTGAAGTGGACCAAGGTTCAAAGGAATCAGCCAAGTAGACTTAAAGTAGTCACTTATTTCTCAAAACTGGTTTGTCGGTGAACAATAAAAGGAAGTAAATTTTATGGAGAAATTATACAGTGGATTTGTCACTTAAAATATCGTAACTGTCTCGAGGACAATACCCCATGCTGAGGATTAATGGTCCCGCCGGACCTTTGATTCACCATCGCCTTTTCTTCGCCCTTGACAAATTGGATTTTTAGGAATGGGAAGGTCGCCTGGACCATTGTGCGCCAGCCATTCAGAGGCCTCGATTATGCAGGGGGCTGAGGGAACCACTCCATGTGACCCTCTCGGGTGGGACTCTGCAGCTGCTTCGCAGCGCAACTCTCTCACCAAACTCCGCGCCCTTGCGCTAGCGATGCCAAAAGGCGCCCGCCCTGATTGAAAAGGCGCAGTGCATGCCCGGCCGCGTCACTCCGCGGGCGGAGGGCGCACGTCGGGGCGCGGCTCCCTGGCTCGCGCGCGACTCCGGCACTGTCACTCGCGCCCTGCCGAGGACCCCGCGCGCCCAAGCGCCTGTCTAGCGGCGGCGGCAGCAATGCACGGAGCCGCTCGCGCTGCGGCCACCAGCGTGAGTGCCGATTGCTGCATTCCGGCCGGCCTGCGCCTTGGGCCCGTGCCTGGAATCTTCAAGCTGGGCAAGTACCTGTCAGACCGCAGGGAACCCGGGCCCAAGAAAAAGGTAGCCATTCCTACCTTCGCCCGCTGTCGTTCGCTTCCCTTTTCCCTGGCCCGGGAAACCAGTAGATAGAACGAGTAAAGAAATGGGGTGATTGAGTCGTTACCTGCCAACTCTGCCAGGTTGAAGGGGGCTCCGATTATTTCCCGCAAGTCGCATTAAACAAGAGCTGGGCTGAGGGAAGAGGACGGGGCTGTGAGGGGACAGCCCCCGGGTGGGGTGCACGGGGCTCTTTTCGTGCCGGGACCCCTGGGAACGTGCGGTTTTCCCGCAACTCTGGGGTCTCCGCAGAGGTGCGGGTGGCCCCAGACTCTCTCCACAAATGCCCCTTTCTCTCTTTTAAAACGGTCAAGGCGTTGAGGAATTTCCTTATCGTTCCCTTTAATATGCTAATTTGAGTTTAAATTTACCTTAAATCTCATCTCCTCCAAAAAAATAATCCTTGGGAAACTCTCAGTCCCTGGAACCTCCCCAGAATTTCTTTCTGCGGATGTCTGCTTGTGGGTTTCGGGTAAATGGAGAGAGGGTGAGCCAGGTGGTGGCTCTAACGAGGGCTCCGAGGGCGTGAAGCGCCCACTCGCCTGGGGCACCGGGTCCGGGTGCCTGCAACCGAGCTCTGAGAGCCCAGGGTTGCAACCGCTAGGCGTCAAGCCCAACCCCTCAGTCCCGACTCCCCAAATAACGTCGAGATCTCTGACCACAGAAGAGTTTTCAAAGCCCCCGCCCGCCCTCAGGCGTCCCAGCGGGCAAAGGTCGGTGAACAGCCACGAGGAAATGAAGATGGCTGGGTGGGTGGGAGACGACCTTAGCTTCGGTTTGCGGCTGTCTAGAGCTTTTTTTTTTTTGTAAGAAATTTCCCCAGTGCCCAGCCAGTGGCACCCGCATCTGGCTGCTCGTGCAATCATCCTGTCCTCCGCAGTCTAAAGCCAGGTTGGCCGCGCACTAAGCGTTCTTCTTTAAATGTGCTTTAATTGCTTTTAAATGGCGGGACAGCTTGTGGCTACTTTATTCAAACACTTGGGCTGCCTCCGCTCCTCCGTGAGGAGCAGCGAGAATGGGGGAACACAAGAAGGGGTGGAGGATACTCTGGAACTCGGGTGGAGGTTCTGGAACTAACTGCGAAATGTCACTACCCTGGTAATTGGGTTGCTCTCTGATCCTCAAGAGCGAGAGCTGGGGTGGGGGTGGGGGACGTCTTGGTACAAGATGCGCCCAGGTGCTGCGGGGGAAGGGGGATGCTCTCACCCCTCGTATTGCCTAGGTGGGGGAGAGAGGGATGGACTGTTATATTAGCTCGCCTACGCTCTTCATTCCTCTCCCAAGCAAGGACCCTAAGGAGTTACCCTCCTCCCAGCAGCCCTCAGCAGTCTGGCCAAAGCGAACACAACCGTTTTCCTGAGTCGGCTGGGGTGGAGGATAAACTTTCCCTCTGGATTGTGGGCCTGGCTGTGGCGCGGGGAGAACGACCACTGCTTGTGTTGCAGGTGCGCATGGTGAGAGGGGAGCTGGTGGACGAGTCGGGGGGCTCCCCTCTGGAATGGATAGGGTTAATCCGGGCAGCCAGGAACCCCCAGGAACAGACTCTGGAAGCTATTGCAGACTTACCCGGAGGACAGGTACTGTGGGTGTCTCCCCCACTGCCAATTCTGTCTACCCAACCGTCACTAAGGTTGCCAGCAATATTAAGAGCAAAGCTCTTTAGCTACAAGTCTCATTTAAACATCCCAACAACCTAATAAGGTAGATACCATTATTTTCCGTTTGAAAAATAGGCAAGTGAGATTCAGAGAGGTCCAGTAGCTTTTCCAAGGTCACACAGTATTAGAATGGGGGATTCCAACCTTTCCTCTCAGTTATGTTCTGACCAATTATCCAGGAAATGACAGCAAGCTGTCCTGTTCTTTGGGTCCCAGATCTTCTACCGAGCTCTGCGAGACGTCCAGCCAGGGGAGGAGCTGACCGTGTGGTATTCCAACTCCTTGGCTCAGTGGTTTGACATCCCCACAATTGCAACTCCGACACACGACGAGAGAGTACCGTCCACCGCCTCCAAGAGGGCGTCCGGGCCAGCGCGGGTGGGCAAGAGTCCAGCCTTCCTCTCATCTTTGGGCAAGTCCCCAGTCTTGAAAAGCCTTTTTCTTGCGTTGTGTAAAGTTGAATTCAGACTCCCAGTCTGTGTGGGCAGAAAGGCGACGTCACCACTATCTCCTTAAAATCAACAGTCAATGATAAAGTGACAATAATAGTCTGGCTCAAGGTGGTAGGGAAGAACCACTCTTTATAAACTTCATGAAGGTCATCCTTTCCTATTGCATACCCAAAGACACAATTAATTTATTCAATTAAGTATTAATAAAGAACATTTTATTAGAATAATCACATTATGAGATCCAGAAAGCATAACAAGCCTGGAATACTTTTAGGTGGAGGGGCATCTCTTTTCCACTGGTTCGAAGGATAGTAATGTGTTTCTACAACATTTTAGAAGCATTATGGTACTTACAGCTGGTCAGTTGGCAGGTACTGAGGCGCTTCCATTTAAATGGTATTTATTCACTTCCCCCTCCTACTTAAATTGAATTTGGGATGTATCCCAGTTTCTTCAGATTTATTTGATCCTTTCCAAAGCCAAGAGCGGATTTATGCAAATTAAGGTGCCAGTAACTGAAGAGAAAAACATTTTCAAACCCTCCCTAGAACACTGAAGAACAATTCCCATGGAAAAAAGCTGGGAGGTGCTAAAGTAAAGATCTTGAGACTCATTTTTAGTGCACAAAGCTTCCATGATTTTTTCCCCCTTGCCGATTATTTATCTGTAATTTCTCCTTAAGACACAGTTAATATTAAAATCAACATAATAAATGCTGTGAAATATTTTAGCATGATCTCCTAAATTGTCTGCTCAATCTCACCCCTTTACAAATAGGGTTAACTTGGTACAAATGTGGGAATCAAACAGTTCATGAATAAGGCAGAGTGAAGTTTATTCAGAACAATGAATCACTTTACTTCAAGGTATCACTTCGAAGTGATAAATCTTCTATAAATCATTTCTATTGATTTTGTGGGTATATTTGTATGTACAGTATTCATAAAAATTATCCTAAAATGGTTTGTTCCTTGTGTCACATTACATTAAATTCTCTTGTCAACTTCTTCTAGTAAAAGAGAAACATCATAAAAACCCCATAGTGGAGGACTCTCAAATTTTTTATTACAGAACAATTTTGAGGGCTGCTGGCCATTAGAGGCCAGGCATTTCTGCACAGAACACACTTCCTTAGGCACTCTCAAATAATATAAAGGCAACTCGTTTAAGTGGTGGCCCTTGTGTTTTCATTTCAGCCAACTGAGCTTATAAACATCATATGGTAACAAATGTCAAAATAGACACCATTTTTCTTTTGGGGAAGGTATGGGTTATTTTGAATCCTGACTTTTGACATGTTTGAAATCTTGCCAACCTTAGGATTACATGAAGGAGAGGAGGTGAAATCACTTATGAAGTGTTTGATACTTTTGGCATAGGGTGGATTTCAGAGTCCTGAGAACATGTCAGTGGTTAGGATGAACTGAAAAAGAAACATATCAAAACTGAAAACATTTATCTACTTAAATCTTGAAACAGGGAAGAAATAGGTAGGGATGGCTGCTATTCTTCCAATGTTCACTAACTCCAGTGGATTTCAATTCAATAATAAGATTAAGGAAAATATTGACACTTTGTTTTAGGTACAAATCTGACTTGGCTTTGCATTGAGCTGAGTCATTCTGGGGCAGTCTCTGAAAACTCCCTCTTAAAAAAGAGGTGATGAGAGGGAGGGTCTGAACTCAGGAGAATGGAGGTTATTTAAGATATTAAATCAGCATACACACCAAGAGAACCCAGAAGGTCTCTTCTCTCTTTTCTTCAAGATTTATTTTACATGGCTGTTCAATGTAACAGAAACATTAAAATGATATTATCCAAGCCTTCCATAAACAATTAGGATAGGGTTTCATAGGCAAATCCTCTTCTCCACTTTTTTCTTTCTGCTCTCATGGCTTCAGCTGGAAGAAACTGCTCCTTACTTGAAATTCCATCTTAGTTATCTGGTGGATACTACCTGCTTTACGACAAGCTGGAAGTAAAATACACGAGGGAGGAAGATGTGCATATTCTCCCCCACTGTTGTTCTGTAGTGATGCTTTAGAAGTTTGAGCTGCTTGTGCGCAAGGAGAGAAAATTTATCTTTTCCATCAAATTTAATGAGACTGACATATACTTTGGATACTTCCTTGTGGCTCAACTACTTTTTCACAGAAATCCTTCCCTTCAGTATTATCGATAAACTGCAACATTTAAAAAGACATCCATTTGCAAATCAATGTTCTCTGTACAGATGTAACACGACCTTTTGAGTGAAAATTAACTTCCACCATGTGATCAGAATCTGTTTCGTACATATGTCTCTTGATTGTGTTCACAGGCTCTGACAAAATTAAAAACAACTGATGTTAATATTAAATGAAAAAAGATTTGACAAAAAACACATAGTTCTGGTAGAGAATAGCACACTTATTAAAAGCTGAGTATCTATACCTACATCACTTATATGTATTCATGTAATAAAAATAAACTACATATCTTTTTCAAGGCTACACTTGGATTTGTGCAGCTATCTAGGAGTTAATTAATTACCAGTTGGAAAAACTGACAAGATAATGCAACATCATCCTTCACTTTTTAGAAGATCAGGACAAGGATTTTTTCTTTCTCCCATCAAATTAAATGGGGTTAAAGAGGAAATAAAAATACAAATAATTTTGAAGAATAGCAAATCATAGTCCCTATGTGGTTCTTCAGTTAGTCACGCTCCAGGAAAACCTCAGGCAAAGTATTTAAGGCTGGGAGGGGTGGAAGGGGTGGGTAGTTGACATAAAAGACATTGTTCTATGAAAAGGAATGATTACATATGGCCCATACATACAGGATATTGTCTCGCCTGGTAATGAGGAGCTCACGACCATTAGATTGGCCTTTGTTTAGTTTATCCAAACTCCTTGACATACGCCACCTATTCTACAAACGCCAACAGATGGGCCCGGGCGCAGCACAGCCTCAGCACTTGATTTAGAGCAACAGCTGCTCTCTGCTCTCATCTCTTCCCTGGCCAGTCTGCCTGAGCTCTGCCCTCCCAACGAAGATTTGCTCGGATGGCCCAAAGGAAGTCTTCGTTGGAGAGACCCAGATCACCCCTCTTGGCCTTTAAGTAGTCCTTGAGGATGGAGATAGTGACAAAGTGGGCCATTTGGGGACTTCTCCCGGTTCTTGCTATAGTGTGGCTATTGAACTCAATTATTCGCTGGGACCTACGAATACTGCTTCTCCCCATACCGCTAGTCAAAATCTCGGTTTTGCCTTGGGTGCGCTGGCGCTTTCTTTCTGTCTTGCGTGTTTGCCTCTCATGGGGTTGCTTTTCTATTCTTTCTCGCCCAGGGGAGGAGCGCTACATTTGCTGGTACTGCTGGAGGACGTTTAGATACCCCAACAGCCTTAAGGCGCACCTACGTTTCCACTGCGTGCTCAGCAGCGGCACGGGCCGCGCATACCTGCACCAGGAGCACGCGGCTCGCCAAGGAGCTGCGGGGGCCGCGGATGGCCTTTGCCTCTCTCCGAAACCCCCAGTGCCGGACTTCGCCGCGGTCACCCCGGCGGGCACTCTGCGGCCTCACCTTCAGGCCCTGCCGCCTGTCCAGGCCAGCGTAGCGAGGGAGAGCATCAAGCGCGAGGCCTCCTCGACACCGTCGGCCACCTCGCCACCCTCAGCCAAGTGGGGGCCGTCCAAGAAGGGCAAAGAGCAGCCGGACCGCTCCCTGGACATGAGCGGGGCCGCCCGGGGACACGGCCACTTCGTCGGCATCGTGGGTGGCTCCCCAACCCGGGGCGGCGGCTTGGCCTTCTACCCCGGCGTGCGCTCGGCTTTCAAGCCCACCAGTTTGTCTAGGGCGGCCGCGGCCGCGCATGGCGACCCCTACCGGGAGGAGGGCGGCGGCAAACCAGGGACCGGCCTGGTCTTAGGGAGGCTGCTGGGCGGGGGCCGGGCGGGAGGGCGTCCGGGAAGCAGGGAGAATCCGGCGGCGGGAGGCGCTGGCCACCACCATCACCACCACGCGCACCACCACCACCACCCCAAGTGCTTGCTCACTGGGGACCCGCCGCCGCCACCTCCTCCTGGCCTGCCCTGCTCGGGGCCCCTGCGCAGCTTCCCTTTCCTCTCTAGTCCCCAGGAAGAGGCGTCTGCCTTCAAGCACGTGGAGCGAGCCCCACCCGCTGTCGCCGCCGCCGCTGGCGCCGCTGCCACCACGCTGCCCGGCGCGCGTTACGCGCAGCTGCCCGGGGTGACAGGGCTGCCCCTCGAGCGCTGCGCGCTGCCAGCCCTCGACGCGGGCGGGCTCAAAGCCTACCCGGGTGGCGAGTGCAGCCACCTGCCCGCAGTCATGCCAGCCTTTACCGTCTACAACGGGGAGCTACTTTATGGCTCACCGGCCGCCGCCGCTTATTACCCGCTTAAACTGCACTTCGGCGGGCTGCTCAAGTATCCGGAGTCCATCTCCTACTTCAGTGGGCCTGCGGCGGCCGCGGCGGCGGCAGCGGCCGCGGCAGCGGCCGCTCTAAGTCCAGCGGAGCTGGGGTCCTTGGCTAGCATCGACCGAGAGATTGCCATGCACACGCAGCAGCTCTCCGAGATGGCGGCCGGGAAAGGACGCGGCCGCCTGGACGCGGGGACGCTGCCACCCGCCATCGTGCCGTCGGGTGGCGCGGGTGGTGGTGGCAACGCGGGCGGCGGCGCGGGCAGGCCCAAGACAGGTCACCTGTGCCTCTACTGCGGCAAGCTGTACTCGCGCAAGTACGGGCTCAAGATCCACATGCGGACTCACACGGGCTACAAGCCGCTCAAGTGCAAAGTGTGCCTGCGGCCCTTTGGAGACCCTAGCAATCTCAACAAGCACATCCGGCTGCATGCCGAGGGCAACACACCATACCGCTGCGAGTTCTGCGGCAAGGTGCTGGTGCGCCGGAGAGACCTGGAGCGCCACGTCAAGTCCCGCCACCCCGGCCAGAACCTGCTCGCCAAGACAAGCGATGGTCCTGGCACGGAGCCCGACTACCCCCCAGAGCCTGGGGAGCCCAAGAGCGACAACGACAGCGACGTGGACGTCTGCTTCACGGACGATCAGAGTGACCTTGAGGCCGGGTGCAGCGGCGAGCGCGACTCACAATGAATCTTCCCTGAAAGGGGTGCGTTGGGGGAGGTGGACAGGGAGAAGTAGGGGTTATATTCTGGGAGAAGAGTTGCTCCTGGTGTGAGAAGGACCCGGTTGACAAACAGTTTAATATGGCGGGGAGCCAGATTTTGGAACAGCGAGAGGTCCAGCTCCGATGCTAACTCATAGCAAAGTTTAGAGGTGGCTTAAAGAAACCTGGCCTCCTGGGCAGCCTGCGGGACTAGGTCCCGGCACGCTCCAGGCCTCTGACTCTGAGGATAGGCTTCCCTTCAACCGCCCAGGCGGTCTGCTCTCGAGGTTCAGGATCATACAGTTGTAAACTTCGCAGCGCCCTGGAGGGCACCGATTTTAACAGCCACGTATTTTTAAATTTTGTCTTTTTCTGTGGAGGAAATTGTGCCTTTTGAAGTAATGTTGTGTGTGTATTTTACATTAGCATTTCACTGCATAGGCAAAATAGTTGTCACAATTGGGTAGATGTGGCATTCATACACTTGTTTCCATTTCATCCGTTCTCCCGTCAAAGCCTATGCATTGCTGCATTGAATATATAGTGGTAGCAGGTGTACAAATTGGTCAAGTTGCAATTATTTATAAGAGAATAATGACAAATGTAAAATATCTAAAGCATGAATTTAAGAGCACGCAATATATAATTTTAAAGAAAACGTCCTATCCGGTAGAGTACAAATGTGATGTATGTTGTTTTATAATGATGTACAGCGGATTCAGTATTTTGGTCTTGGTTCCATTCTGTGCAATCTTTAATAAAAGTAAAGATGCTTATGAAAGTTGTTCACTTAATTGCAGCAGATTCTTTAAAGAAACAGTTTAATTTGAAAATGATTTTTGAGGACTCCTTGATAAAATAAATCATAGGACACTTGAATACTTTGATTATTCATAAGATAAATGTTAAGTAGTGTTGTGATAGGGAAATATACCATTTTCAATGTGTGCATTTCACAAGCTCCCAGGTAGCAGGCAGAATGATTGTTTTCTGAAACTATTGCTAATCATGCTAAGTGTCTTCAGGTTTATGGAAAGAAGCTAATGACATTCAAGAAAAGCACACATCATATTTCTTTTCAAAAAGAATTCTGGAACTGTAGAATTATTATTTCTTGTTAATATACCAAAAATAAAAAAGGAAACTTGCTCAGTACCTTTAATGCTGCATACACTTTAATATACACTCAACAAATACTAAAGGAGGATCTATTTTTATTGGAGGTGCCGATCTATTTGCTCTATGTTGGTTTCTTTTTTCCATGTCCTCCTTTCAACCATCTTGTACTGTCAGTATGAGTCCTATTTTACAGAAGAGAAAATATACTCTTCAAGGTCACTGGGAGGGCCATAATTAGAACAGCAATGTTAGAAATAGTGACTTTATTTAAAGGTATAAAAAATTAATGCTAGCTGATGGAAGGCTATCATAAAGAATATAATTTTGGGGCTAAAATTAGAAAGCACCTTTTCCCCTTTCACTCTTCCCTCACTGCACACACATCCTGGGGCGGATTTTACTTCAGTTATGTAAGAAGTAGGGGATAAGTCATCCGCTCAACTAAGGATAGGTACCCAAAGAGCCCAGGTCTGCAGTGCTCTTCCCAGAGGTTGGTGGAAGACAGTAGGTCACCAAAAGGTCTGAATGTGCCCCCGATGCTTTAGCTCAGTTAAAAACGTCCTTCATTTTCAGAAATCCTGATTATTGCAGCAGTCTTCGCCCTGTTATCTACCAGTTGGGAACATGGCCTCAGTCATGGGGTGGCTGGCAAGGACTTTTTCTAATCTATCACAGCAGGAGGCATGGGGGGCATCTGACTTGGTGGTGATCAGTAAAAAGATTTCTTCTACAAGAAAACTATTGCTGGAAAGTATAGTTGTTTTTTTTTTTTAACATGTATGTATGGTGATAATGATGCTACATTTATTGAGGACCTAGTCTATGCCAGATCCTAACGCTATTTGCAATTCTTCTCCACAGATGAGACTGTGGGCTTGCCCCACCAGTGTCAGTGATGGCTCTGCCACACAGAACTGGAAGTGAACCCAAGCGCCTACCTATTCAACCTGGGCTCCAGGGGCCCATGGCTTCCCACTGCCTGCTTAGTGTCATGGTCCTGCCCTTTGAAGCAACTGTTACTTGAAAACAAATCCACCCTGTAGAGAACTATTAGAATACTTTTCTGAAACCAGATAGTGTTAAGTCCTCAGGGAAAGTGGGAAAGGCTGCCCAGATTTGAAACATAGGAATGTTTTACCAACTTTAATAATCTTGTTTCCTTCTCTCATTTTCTAGCTCAACACTAAGTCCTAAAACTCTTGTTGTTTTGTGTGAAAATAGCCTTTAAAGAAATAAATCAAACATAGTTTGGTCAAAGAAAACACATTCAGAATTGATAAAGATTTAATAAAATGAACAACCCCCACAGCTTTCTGTTTCCCCCTTCATAAATTGATATCTGTATGTTCTAAAGAATGAAAATTGAACATAGATTTAAAAGGCTATTAATCACGGGTTGTTCATAAATTACCTCAGATAACCTGTATATGTGTCCATGGATGTGCACACCCTCAAACAAAATTAATGCAATTATTTATTTTAATGTTGAAATAAAATTACTGATACACAATCAGTAACAATAATATTACTTATTTTAAATGGCTCAGTTGAAGTAGTGTTTCTCAGATTATTTCTTTCAGTTTCCTATCTCTTTTTATTTACTCCCACCCCAACCCTGGATCCTTCTCATCCTGATGACCTAACTTTGATGGTTATGCTAAAGACACTGGAAGCTTCTGAGATTTTAACTGAATACTTTGTACCAAAAGATTTAAAAAGATAGGAGGATTCATGCCTTTTAGAACGGAAGGACTCTAGGTCATTTGGGCCTAGTTAATTTGGAAGCTAAAATGTTCGCTAACCTAAATAATTCAGAAGACGTGGTTTTAGGCTTGCTTCCACTATGTACTTGCTTGGCATCTTGGGCCAGTCTCTCTACTGCTTCAACTTCCTCATCTGTTAAATAGGTTGAAATAAGCAACATGGTAGTTGTGAAGATTGAATGAGCTAATGCACGTAAACTGCTTAGAATCAAGCCTGACAAATAGTAAGCTGTCAAAGAATACAGTCACACATACTGCTTAACTTCTGGAGATACTTTTGGAGAAATGCATTGTTAGGTGATTTTATCATTGTGAGAGCAACATCAAGTGTACTTACACAAACCTAGATAATATAGCCTACTACACACCTAGGCTATATAGTACAGCCTATTGCTACTAGGCTGCAAGTCTATACAGCATGTTACTGAACTGAATATTGTAGGCAATTGTAACACAATGAAAATATTTGTGTATCTAAACATATCTAAACATAGAAAAGGTACAGGTAAAAGATAAAGGGTGTTTGTACCTGTTCATCTGTGGACACTTTGGCGGGAAGGCCAGGGGGAGACCAGGGGGAGGCCTGCAGAGGAAGGCATCCTCTGAGGGAGGGTAGACATCAGGAGGAGGGAGGGAAGAAGGTAGAGAAAGAGAACCAAAGAGATAAAGATCATGAGGAGGGAAGAGAGAGAGAGAGAGAGAGAGAGAGAGAGAGAGAGAGAGAGAGAGCGCGCGCGCGCGCGCGAGCCCGCGCAAGCGAGAGAGAAAGAGAGGAAGAGAAGTGAGTTTGTGCGTATGAGTGTATGTGCCTGTGTGCAGGGTCTGGTGCGGGGGTGGTGATGGGCTCTTTGGCTTTTTTCCTTCCCAGCCTGCTTCTCACTTCTTCACCAACTGTTGGTCCTAGCCTCAGCTACTGGGTAGACAGCTTGCTGAGCCTCCTCTTCTATTTAAAACACTCCAAGCTAGCAGTTAATTCAACACCTGGAAGGTAGGGGCCAACCTTTTCTTTCAAATTTTTGATTATAATCCATTATATTATGGACCACAGAGACATATGCTACCTGCGGTCTGTCAGAGACTGAAACTTCTTATACTTGCAAGACTGTATTAAAATAACTCTAGCAACTCTTTGTGGTTTCATCTTGAAGATATCAAAGACTAAGATAAGGGTTGCCGCCCTTTTATAAGCATAGCGTCTTTTTCCAGGCTACGCTCCCTCCTTGGTTCACTTCTAGCCCCGGACAAAGTGTACCAACTTCAGTAAATAAAGGCCTTTCACCATTTTACTAAAGAGAGACTTCTTCAGACTCCTTATCAAGCCATCTTTCTATTTTGAGCTCAGATACCGGGTTCAAATGGTTCTTAGCGGTTAAGTGAACCGGAAGAATAATGCCATTCGTCTCTTTTCACTTTTTTTTTTTTTTTTAATGCTAGGCTGTACGATGGTGGAGAGTTTAAGCAGAAGAATGCTACAGAGGTGGGCGCCCGTATGTCTCTCCTCTGGAGCCCAGCAGAGAGGGGAGCATGTGGCAAGAGCTGCTATTCCTCAAGGTTACTCTGGGGAAAGTTTGTTTACCGTCTGGACTCTGAGGCAAGGAAGAGAGTGGAGGCAGAGCCCTAGGTTAGAACTGCTTGTTCAGGGGAGCTGCAGGAGCCGCGGTGGTGGGGCTGGGGTGCCAGAACCGAGAGTGTGATGATTGGCTGTGCCTCTTAATCCGAGTTCTTTCGTTGGCTCTTCTTTTGAGGCAGGATTGCTATTGGTGGCGGGCTGGCCGCGCGCGAAGATCTGGGAAGGTGCTGCCTCGTGGGAACCCCTGCCCAGTGGCGGTGTCGCTGTTTGGGCGGGTGCTGCGGCGTCAGCCAGTGCGTGTGGAGCCCTTGAGACTCACAGCTTTGTTCTCTCTGGGAACGGACGTTTACCGGCTCTGGGTTGCGGCAGAGGTGTGGAAGCCTCCCAGCGTTTAGGTGTACAGTCCCTCCGCGAGCCCTGGAGAGGAGGGAGACGCGGGAACCCCTCTCCGCTGGCCCCGGCACCAGGGGGAAGCGCGGCAGTCCTAGGCACCCAACTGGTCTTTATTTAAGTGCTCCTGCCCTGCTCTGGCGGGGAGCTGAGGCGCCAGAGCATCGCCCCTCGCCATCTGCCGCTTCCTCAACGGGAAAGGGGCAGAGGCGCTGGCGCCATCGGGAGGTCAGACTTGACCCTTGGCCACCCAGGTGTGAGTTGTGAAGGGGAGGACTCAGCAGACGGCGGGCCAAAGGGTTTAATTCCAGAAGGAGCGTAGCGCTCGCTCTGGGCTTGTGACTTTGTATAAAAGATGAAAGCAGCACTTCTGTCTTCTGCGACTGTAGTTTATTCAAATTCAGTGTAACAGGTTGTAGACAGACAACTTGTTAATGCCTTGGTTTGCTAACCATCCGAAGTACCTTCAAAAAGGGATAGATGTTGGCTGGACTGCATATATGCATGTAAACCCTTTGAAGACACCGATTTTATTTCAAGTACAATGTTTTTGTTTAAATTTTAGCTTTTTATGTAAATAGATAAAAACTAAAGCACAGATTATTAAAGAATATAAAAACAATAGCATAAAGACAGATTTTTGGTAATCAAAATTAGGTAGCTTAAGAGGAACGTTTTCATGTAGAGTCAGGAAACTATTAAAAATAAAATATATTAGATATCCAAATATCATGAGTATTTTATACTTTTCTATCAAATATTCTTTTGTATAATTCCATATGGTAGGAAATGGCTGCAGATACACATTGCCTATTCTTCATGTTGGCAGTACTGTAGTGTTCCTGAAATTACTTTAAGTAGAAAATTATTTAAATTCCAATTTTCCATGGCAAGTTGTATTTGAGTAGAAGACACTCAATTCCGGTGATTTGTGTAGAAAGCCTTAGGTAGAAATGTCTTATGTGATAGGAGATATAGTGGAGAGAGATGCAATAGCAGATGGCTTTATGTAAGAACAAATTTAAGGTCAAAGATAGTTTTTAATCTTTTTTTTTGTTGTTGTTGTTTTTTTGAATCCCTGACAACTGGCAGAAAGATAAGATACTGGACACTGAGCAGCTGATCCTGAATTATCACCTTAAGGTAAATGGAGACATGACCTGGTCAGGTTTAAGCTCCTTTGAGTGCATTGGACCATAGCAGAGCGCGTCTGTGAGCAACAAAATGCTTTCAGGTATGGTAGAAGTCAATCCAATGAGAAATAAGTCAATGTAGGATGTCACATTTTATAAGCTTCTTTGTGATTTTCAGAAAGATGGAGAATGAAATACTTTGGCAACAAGAAGATGTAGAGAAAAAAATGCATTGGGGAGATATATATACTTTCTGAAATATTTAAAGCTAACATGCTGAGATGTCTCAGAGAACTGCTTTGCCATTTATAGGCGTTTGTACATATACTGTGCCTATGTTTGTTTCCCAAATCAATTTGTTTATTATTGTCTTGAAATAGTAGTTAGGGACTTCATGATAGTTAATTGGATAATATAATTCTCATAAAATAAGAAAGAAGAGCATTGCCTTGAGGTTTTCTTGACAACCCTCATTTCATTGTATCTTCAGTATCTCATTTAATCTTTATAACAACCTATTTTACAAGTAAGGGAAATGAAGTTTATGTTGCACAGCCAGCTATAAACATTGTCCTAAAACTGTGCTACTGATGGTAGAGCTGAGGGTGATAGAAAGAGAGAAATACAGAGACAATATCAAAATGAGATGCCAGGCACATTATCATCTGGAAAGAGCCAGACTGAGGCAGAATCCCAGAATACACCAGGCAGCAGAATGAAACCAAACCAAACAAGAAGCTTGGGATAGAATAAAAGAAGGTGGAGAAGGACTAACACCTTGAACAGCTAGAACCTAGAATTCAAAAAAAATTAATTTTACTTTTCAAATAGGTAATATACTCAAATGTTCAAACACAATAACTGTATAAATCAATTTACATTTAGGAATATTAATTCCATCGTATTTGTCTACTCTTGTCTACCCAGAGGTAATTTCCAGAGGTGGATTTATTGTGAAGTTCACTGGCATGAGTTCCTTCTATGACCTATACCTAATTTTGCCTTCTTTTTCTTAAAGTGATCCCCAAAATCCTATGAATGCCAGAACCTACAAAACCTGAATCTGTATTTTGTAACCACTCTTTGTAGTTTCTATAATTCCAGCATTTCTTTTTGTAAGTATAAACACCCAAGAATGGATACATACACACATGTGTATGTATATGTATACACACACATAATTATATACCCTAGAGGTCTTTCCATAGTAGCCCAAAGAGAGCTTCCTATTCTTATTTTCTTCTACTGCTGAATAGTATTCTATTATGTACATACATAGATTATTTAACCAGTTTCCTTGTTGGTGGACATTTGGTTTGTTTTCTATAAAGAGTACTTCAATGAATAACTTGTGCTAAGGATTTTGTATATGGAATGTAAATATTTTTGGAAAGTATCACTGCTGATTACAGTGGAGAGATGGTTAGTGAAAACTCTGAGCTGGTCAGGATAATGTCAGAATCAGATCAACTTCTAGGAGATGGATAATTGGCTGACTGCTCAACTTGCTCTTTCTCTATGTGTTTGCAAAACTCAGAGTTACTTTCAGTTCTTGACCATATTCTGCATAAAGGAGACAACAATGGGCCTCTATCCCATTCTTTTGTTCTTTTGGGAATTTGGTGAAGATCCATGGGAGACCTTAGCTGTAGAACTGTGCTTCTCTAGGCAAGGCAACACAGAAATCCTAATGTTAGGCTAGCATGGAAAATGTATTTGTGTGCATATGCATTTGAATTTTTAAAATTCTTTCCTATGAACACTACCATCAAATTTTGATTTTCTTATGATGCGTATTACTTAAAAGTACCTTATCTAAACCCATCGTTGGGATGATTCAGATCTATAGCTGGATGATTGGGTGTGGGCCTGTGGTAAGTAGCAGGTACAGAGCATAACTCACACCAGCTGTAGCACATGGCCAGCACTCCAGTAGGGAAACAAACGAATGCAAATCAGATGCACTTGGCCATGGAACAAAGATGAAAATGACATTCACTTGTAAATGAGTTTTCTGTGTTTGATGTAAATAGAATGTCATGTTTTGTAAGAAGACCTCTATAACCTTAAAATAGTTGTTGAATTTATTACATGGGGCTGCACGTGTTTCTGACATTTTGTCATTATTAGTGTATCTCATCATCTAATAATCTCTAGGTTTTTAATTCACTTAGAAGCATTTCCATGATTTTATGCCTTAGGAGATGGTTTGAGAGTTAAGGTGAGATGTTTATCACTGAGAGGTTAAATGTCCTGAGATAAAATTTGAATCTGGATCTTTGTACTCAGATGAGGGCACAGCTGATCTGACAGAGCTCAGAATAGAGAGAAAAAAGATCAACTTTTCAGCTTTTCCTTTCGTTGCTAGCTGTGGTCCCCAGCCTAGATATTTGCTCAAACATTGGGCTTAGATGATGGGTAGCTTTGCTTTGCTTTCTGAGCCTTAATAATCTTTCAGCTAAGAGTTAGGCAGAGCCAAGTTTGCATCATGGCTCTGATTCTTCCTAGCTGTGGGAATTTAGTCAAATGACAACCTCTATATATCTCAGTCTACTCATCTGTAAAATGGAAACAACAGCATTGTATTTAAAGGGTTCTTGTGAAGGTCAATTGAAGTAATGTTTGCAGAGTGCTTAGCACAGGGTAAACATTCAAAGCTGGGTGGTTGATTGTTTTTAAGAGACTGGAGAATTGTGCAAGGGCCATAAAGGGAAGGCCTCTGGATGTTTAAAACTTCACACACAGAGAATTTGCTTTGCAAGAGGACTATTTAGGAAGCAGGGAGATCATTTAAGAGGCAGTTGCATTCAGCATTTCAGTTAACAGATGACAAGGAACAGAGGCAATAGAAATGGAGAGGAGAGGACAGAGTTAAGTATCTATGAGGTAATTTAATAGGGTTTTGTGATTGGGAGGGGGAGTATGAGAAAGAGTAAGGATAGGATAGTTATAAACTGTTCAGTAGTATCACACTAAATGGATGGGCTATTGCCAAATGCACCTTAGGTTAAGATGATCTTAGAGGTGTTCTGTTTTGTTGAGAAATACAGCTTAAGAAAGAAAAAAGAAGAATGATACATTTGAATATAAAAATAACAAAAGATTAAATTCTCCCTTCACAAAAACAAAATTCAGGTAAACTAAAATAAAGATAACAATTATATAAATTTTTCTAAGGAAAATATTAGTTTTATATTAGTTTTGCTAATAATAGAAGGTAATAGCAATATAAATAGCTTATTACAATTTATGAGAAAGCTTTGAGATTTCAGTAACTAAATGGAAAATGATAAGAATTAACTGAGTTTCTGGTAAAGATATGCAAACATGTTCTCTTGTAGAAATCAAAGATATGCACAGGAAAATATTTTAAATACAAAAATTAGATAAAAATTTAAGGAAATGCTAATAATGTTCTGAAATTGATGTGAGTACATTTTGCTAATGTTACTACAATTATTTATCCAGCAGTGTGAAAAAATGTTGCTCAGAACTTATATTTCTGGGAGTTTATTCTAGAGAAACAATTTAGCAACTTAACAAAAGGATCTAGCTATATGCACACGGTTTTTCACTGCAGTATTAAATCTTATAGCAAAAAAAAAAAAGCAACTTAAGTATTCAGAACTAAGGCATGGTTATTGTTTAGAGAGCATCACTATTATGAAGTAATATTAAAATAATTATTAAGGATAAAACAGTAGAAAACTTTAAAAATATTAAGTGAGAGAAGCTGAATAAAAATAATTGCCCATTATGATTTCAGTTACTTAAGCATATGTATTTGTTTAGATAAAGACTACAAAGTAATATACAAAACATGAAAGTAGTTGTGCTGGCTTATGCATATTCTCACGTATACTACATTACCTTTTTTGATTTTCCTCTAGCAAGTCTAATTATGTGACATCATTTAGTAATTGTTAACATTTTGCTATTTTTTATCGCTGACATATTTTAAACTACATTATTGTTATCATGACATATTACTCTTAAGAGTTTAAAATCAAGAATATTCTCCTCCATAACCATAGTAGCATAATGATATCAAGCAAAGTTAACAATTTCTTATATCTAGTACCCAGTTCACATTCAAATTTTTCTCAGTTTACATTTTATTTTTGAAAATGAAATAACTTGATAAATCTGCCCAGTCCAATGGGATTGTTCACTACTGGGTGGAGATTGACTGGTGCCATCGTGGTGAGTGTTCCTGTGCTCGCCAGCGAGTAACGGGCTGTCAGCCCTCCAGGCCTCTTGCATGGAGCCCTAGGAGAAGGAGGACAGCTGGCTCAGAGATGGTCGGCTCCATCTGTAAGTAGAGCTGTCTCTTTTTTCCCCCGCCCTCTGCTCCTGGGACCTTGGGGCACAGGCTCTCAGACCCTTGGAGCCAGCTGGCAAGGAGGAGTGGGAAACCAGCCAGCAGGTCTGTGCTCGGGTGAGGAACTTTGGCTCGTTGTCTTTGTCAAGCCAGCTGTAGAAGGTCCCAAGATTTCACACAACCCTCCCTACTTTGTTTGGTGTTGCCAGCTGCTAAATACCTGGCTGAATTGCCCCTTTACCTTCTCTATGGTTTGTGCAAAGAACTGTCTCTTCTTTCAATTAGCTGAATCTTCTAAATTAAATCAGACCTTTTAAAAATCGAAGATGAGGGTTATGACTACCTAATAAAGTTATAAAGGCTGTCCTGCAACTTTTGTAAAAATCAAACCAAACATTTACCATAGAAGTTTTCTAAAATTTCCCCAAATGGAGGGAATGGTAAAATGAGCCTCCGGATGTTTTATCAATCTTATGTCATTTGCTTTTGCTTAAGTATTTTAAATTTCAAGCAATGTATCAGTTCTCCTCTTAATACTTTACTCCTGAAAGAACTGAGTTATTCCCTAATATCTAATACCCAGTTCATGTTGAAATTCTCCCGTCGTCTTAAGAATGCCTTTTTACAGTTAAGTTTCTTTGAATTTGGATCTAAACAAGGTCCGCTGATTGCTTTGATTTATGTTTTAAAGTCCTTCTACATTTAATGATGGTTCTCTTCCTTCCATCCTCCCCACCCCACACCTCCATCACTTTTGTTTGTTGAAGAAACCAGGTCATTTTGTCTTTTATAATTTCCCACATTCTGTATCTGCCTTCTGTCTGATTGTGTCCTTTAACACATTGTACTCTTTAACACATTCCTCTACCCCCTCATATTTTCTGTAAACTGGTAGTTACATCTAGAAGATTTGGGGGACAAGGCAAGTATACTTTGTAAGTGATGCATGTACTTTTTATTGTATCATATCAGAAGGCATAATGTGTGCATGCTCCACTTTTAGTGATGTTAAGTTATTAGATTCAGGTATAGTCATTATTTTTTCAACTAATGGTTTTGGCAGCCATTGATGAAAACTTGCTTAGTCTACTCTTTTCATTAAGGGTGCAAAAAGTGTTCTAATTCCACCTTTCTTCTGGGTTTGTTATTTCTTCTGTTAACTTTTAAACCTCAGGTCTCTGGAGCTGGTTGCATTAGCCAGTTCACTCACACCTCCCCTAGGCTTGGGCTATGGCTAAATTCTTGGCACAGCTGTAATTTGGCTTCTTTAATTCTGACTGCTTTGAGAAATAGCTTGAAACCAGAATTTCAGAGGGAGATTTCTTCCTTCCTTAGCTGTAAACTTTCGAGGTCATGACAATTATAAACAATGTCAGCTTTATGCCCTGGCATAGTTTTGATGTTTGTGTGGTATGATTTGAGAACAGCTGAAAGGTCGGCCTGATCAAAATATTTTCCTCTTTTCCAGCTACAGTGTCTGACACCCCCAACAGTGGTATTCTCCCTGAAGGGCCTTGTCTAGACTAGTAAATTTTAACCAGGTTAAGGTATAATGTTATCTGGATGCGAGGATGAGAGGAGCAAACACCAGCACATTAATGAACGTATTAGCAGGAATTTGCTCATCTTATCATTAGCGCTTTCCACCCATTGTCTCCATAGTTGGGTCTGGAACAGGGAGCTGGGAATGGAAAATGAGATTATTAGCTTGGATGAGGGTAGGAGGCTTCCATGGGTGAAGATGATGTACATACCTTTGGCTTGGTTCAGGTTTTTATGTGGGATCTCAAAGGATAAATACTATTGAGAAGTAACAGGCAAAGGAAGAAAAATGTTGAAAGAAGTGAGAACACAAATGACTGCTTTACACTTTTGTTCAGTATGACTCTGCTTAAGCCCTCAAAGTAGCTTAGAAAGTAAGATCAAGATTGTTTCCTATTTTTTTCTCTACTATCATGTTGTCCGGGAAGCATAAAAAACAGTGGGATCTTAGATTCTAGGGGAGTTTTCCTTACAGGTCAGCACTAATAAAGAACAAGAAGTTCGAAGGTAGAATTTAAGCAAGATGAAGGGCTTGAAAGAATATGTGGGAAATTAGAGGAAATTATCACTTTTTTAAAGGTGAAAAATGGCAGATCGATCCCTTTTGTCATAGAAGAAAAGTTCAGTTTGGAATTTGAGAGAAATGAACCATTTTCCCTTTCCACCTACTCAACAACCAGTTCTAATAAGGAAGTTTCAGTATTTTTATCTTTATGATAATTTCAGAAACAGTAGCCCATTTATTTCTAATAACGTTACTGAAAAATACCAGTAATTATATAATGACTGCAGAAATCACATTTTTAAGCGAATGAAGAGGGAAATAATTTTTTCTTATTATTTGTCCCCAATTTATATGTAATTACCAGCTATAAAAGAACCTTCCTGGTATGCCTAATAACCACCTTTTGTCCTTGCATGAAAAGTCGAGGTTTTTTTATTCAAGGTTTTGTTCTGCTTAGCTTATTTCTGGCTGGTTGGGGAGATAGAGGCAGCTGTTTTATGACATGGCCTCTCACAGGCCTTCTTCAGACCAGGGAGTGTATTGCTCTGGAAACCAGCTGGCATGTTCATCACCTGTCAAACCCAGTGCAAGCAAACAGAATTCAGGCAAACCAGCGGAGATCCACCAGGGAGAAGTGGTTCTTGATCAAAACACACGATCACTTTAAACCAACACTTTCTACTTACCTATAACTCTTCTGATTGGTAGATAATCATATAATATATATACACATGTATGTTTCTTTCCCATTGATTTTGGCTTTATCGGTTGTTTCCTCTTTTATGAACTTTCCTTTGGAAAAAAAAGGCAGGAAATTGAAGAGAACAACTTTCTTTTCTGTTTTAGTGATAACATCAGGTGGTTATATGTCTACCATCTATACATTGCAAGAGCAATAATAAAATAATTTTTCTTTTAATTAAAAATAAACTTTCAGTCTTTTTTTCTAGAACAATAGATTTATTATCTATCTATAGTTAAATAGTTGCCATTTTTTATTTAATATGTTCAGTTATCATACACCATAGTATCTTTATTAAATTCTTTCTAATTTTTTTTTTCACATGAAATAATATCAACATGTGGAATAATATATGGACTACGATATCTTTGTACATGTATGTACGGTATTACTTAAAAAGGATATGTACATATATTATAGTCTTTCATTCATTTGTGGGTTCTTTGTTTATTCATTCATTCACTCATCATGAAACATTTATTGAATCCTGATTAAGGCCAGGGACTGTGCAGCCATAAAAGCTACAAAGATGGGCGGTCAAAAGGTTACAATAGCTGCTAGTGGAGAAGGTATTGTGGAGTGAGGCAAGAGTTGAATCAGAAAGGCTATCTGGGAGCTGTTAAGGAGTACACGGTTTGGGCAAGGACCCACAGATCAACAAGTATTTCAGAAATAGAAAGTCCCATTGGAGTGCAAAAGAAGTGACTAACCAATTTACAACTCGGTGAGGATATTGAGTTATTATCAGAGTAAGATGAGGGAGGTTTTCATTTGTCTTGTGTTTGTGAAATGGCAGGACAAATACATCCCAGAATCCAGTGTGCTTGTGTAGATAGTGCTTGGGAGCCAGAATAGGCACATATATACCTGATTCAGCATGACATTAAGGAGGTGACCCAGAGAAATGAGCCTTAGCTCCACTTGGTCCTTTGTGACCTTGGACACATCATGATGTCACTGAGCCACCTCATCACTGGAGCAGGGATAGACTGAGTTTGCAGGTGGGAAGATGAATGGGGCCGTTGAGGGTGCAGGAGAACTGAGGCATGGACTGATGACATTTGCTAATGCTGTTACCTCTGCTTAGAATACATACTTTTTCTTTTTTTTCAGTGTGGAAGAGAGATTCAGCTGAAATGTCTTTTTTAGTGAAGACTTCCTGGAGTTTTCTTGCAGTAGTAATTGTTCTCAATGTATTTTGTACATACCAGTATTCTAGTGTTTATAGCACATCTTAAATCTTTGTTTATGAAACTGTCATCTTTAGTAAAATGTGAGCTCTGCTAGGACTGAAACTACATATTATTTTTTCTATCTGCAGTGCTACTTATAGTAATAGGAGGATGGTAGGCAATTAGTACATATTTTGAAAATGAAATTAAAATGAATCAGTACGTGGTTGGTTGGGCAAAGTTTTTTCTCCTGGATGGTAACCCTTTTTGTTTTTGTTCTTTCATTCATTTAATGAATAATAATAACAGTGTGCCAGACTCTGTTCTAAGCCTTTTATGCATATTAACAGCTTTGATCCTCATAATTATCCCATGAGTTAGTAATATTATTATTCTCCCCTTTACTGATGAGAAAACATAGTAAACTGTAAGTTTATATTTTTTCCAATCTGCATTCATTCAACACATGTGTTTTGACTGCCTACTTTTTGCCAGGTAATATTTTAGGTGCTAGTGAGTACAGTAGCAAACAAAGTCCCTGCTCTTACGGAGCTTATATTCTAGTGGCAGAAGACAAACAGAAACGAATAAGTACATATGCAAGATACAAGTTGTTAATATTTAAAATACATGAAGAACTCCTACAACTGAGCTAAAAATAAATAACCTGATATATAATGGCCAATAAGCATATGAAAAGATGTTCAACATCACTAATCTTTAGAGAAATGCAAATTGAAGCCAAATGAGGCATTATCTTGCACACAGTAAGCTAGCTACATCAAAACAAAACAAAAACAACAACCCAGAAAATAACAACTGTTGGTGAGGATGTGGAGGAATTCAAACCCTTGTCTACTGTTGCTGAGATTATAAAATGGAAAATTGCTATGGAAATCAGCATGGCAGTTTTTTAAAAAATTGAAAATAGAACTATCATATAACCCAGTAATCCAAATTCTAGGTAACTCCAAAGTAAAGAAAGCAGAATCTTGAAGAGATATTTATAAACCCATATTCATAGCAGCATTATTCACAACGTGAAGAGGTGGAAACACACAAATATTGATCTTTGGATGAATGGATAAACAGAATATGGTATATATACACATTGGAATATTATTCTGCTTTTAATAGGAAGGAAGTACTGTCACATGTGACAAGAAGAATGAATCTTGAGGACAAATGCTAAATAAAGTAAGCTAGTTATAAAAAAATACTTTATGATTCCATATATATATATGTGGTATGTAAAGTGGTCAAATTCATAGAAAAAAAGTAAAATGGTGGTTACCAATGGCTGTGGGGAGGAAAAATAGAAAGTTGTTGTTTAAAGGGTATAGAGTTTGGTTTGCAAGATAGAAAAGTTCTGGAAATCTATTGAGAATATTTTTAACCCTACTGGTTATATAGTAAATTTCATTTTATATTGTTTTTCAACAAAAAAATTAAAAAAAATGTAAAATGTAAAAACCAAACCAACCAAACCAAACAACCCTATCTCCCTTTGGGAAGTATATTTTTGATATAGAGACCCACCTTGTGCTAAGAGTACACTTTGAGTAGTGCAGGGAGACCACATGTAGTTTTTTTCTTAATTTTAAGAAAACCTTCTCTTCCTTTATTAAGGGAAAGAATGTATCTGTCTTTGAGATAGAATATATATTTTTAAAAAGGCCTGATTTCCTATAGCTTATGTAGAGGTAGAGGAGATATTAGGGAGTCTGGTATGGATTCAGATGCTTGGATTAGCAAGTAAAATGCAAACAAACAAAAACAGTTATAAAACAATATCAGTTGCTAATGACATCAAGAAAAGAAAGAAGATATGAGACATATTTTCATACTCTTAAAAACTTTATAATGTAATTTTTATAATTGTCAAAATTACAGTCATATCTTCCAAAAGTAAATTTTCTTGATTTATTTAATTGATTCAGTTGATGATTAAAGAGATATTTTTTCTATTATTCACTCTTTGTCTTTGATACAACCCAGTCTAACACATCTTTAAAAAATAATTTTATAAACCTCACTCTTTTGAATCAGAGA
Organism: Eonycteris spelaea; assembly: GCA_003508835.1. Classification (NCBI taxonomy): domain Eukaryota; kingdom Metazoa; phylum Chordata; class Mammalia; order Chiroptera; family Pteropodidae; genus Eonycteris; species Eonycteris spelaea. The sequence continues at coordinate 12,799,331 of PUFA01000018.1, read as the reverse complement.
AGAAGCACATATTTATTGCAGAAAAATCAGAGAGTTCAAACTAACAAAAAGAAGACAATTAAAATATCACCTATGGCAGTATCACCTACCTGGTGAAAAACAGTGTTATTGCTTTGTTCTGTTACCTTCCAGACCTTCTTTTGTCATGTTAATGGACATACGTGGTTTTTATATGAATGCAAATGTACCTTATATGATTTTGTAATCTACCTTTTAAAAACTTAATATATCATTGACCATCTTGAGTCTTTGCAGTTCTTTTAGTAGAAGCTACGAGCCTTCTTTGCTAAGCAAGTGTAGATGAACACCGTAATTGTGATATTTGGACATCTTAAATTAATCTGTTAACATAATTCATTCACTGAAAACTTGACCACAGTGATGTTTAATCTTAATAATTTCAAAGGTTTCTGGCAAGAACACATAAAGTGTTTGTGGTCTATAAGATCTGGTATTTCTCATTTCTTTTCTATGCTAGGAAGCATTTCACTAATTGGGCTCTGATATGGAAATTTCTGAGAAGTTGTTGCAGTTTTACTGCTCCACACAATCCATGTATCTCATCAGATCACACTACACAATCTTGTTGGGAAAAAGGATGATGGGGAAAGACCAAAAGGGCTAGGCCGAAAGATACAACCACCGAATAGCTTTACAGAGATGTCAGTTGAGCACACACATAGGAGCATTAGGCGATGGAAGTGACATTCCAAACATGTCTTTTTTCCCCCTCTACACACTAAAAATGCTTGTATTAATTGACAGCAAATAAAAGGTGAAAGAATACAATGCACAGTAACTCACGTTAAAGCTTACAGGTAAAGGACTGAATTCTTGTGTGAAATAAATGGCTTTCCACTTAATAAACTGGAGTTGTTCCAAGGACATCTTTTCATTTATGGAGCAGGTGCAGATGAAGTTTTGAGAAACTTGTGCAGTATTTTTTAAAATAAAACATTTAATTAACAAGCTTGGAAACAGTGAAGCACTTGAAGTGGGAATAAAACAATTGTTTTATATCAAACAGTGCAAATCCAATTTGTGAATATAACTGTATTGAAAAGCTTTTAAATATTAATAAATTGCTGTGGGCTTTAAAAGGAAGTTTTAATTTTCTTTCAAGGTTTTCCCTTGAGACAAGTTCTGAACCAGAAAAGATGTTCATATGAATGCAAAAAAAGTATATTCTTTTTGAAGGTCCAAAGCTTATTTAAAAGAAACAAGATGAAAAGGAGTTAGAATATTTATAAGCACTAAAAAATAAATCAAATGCAAACGCATCTCTATATGTGGATTTTTTTGTTAAGTTTGTTTGAAATTACAGTTGCTATCATGACTCTTTAATAACTTGTTCTTAGGGTTTAAACACAATGGAGCTGAAAAAATAATACAATATTAACGGTACATGTTGTTTCCCAAGGGACTAAACCATGAGGAGATCTGTAAAAGTTATGTAATAAATAATCTTGAGAAAGATACAATTTCAATATAAGAAAACTTCAGTTAAAGGTTTGAAAGCCCTTTATATTAAAATTTCCATAAAGTAATCCTTTCTGATTCCAGCCTTTTCTGTCAAAGGCTTTGGTAACAACGTTTGCTGTTGGTCATATCAGATCTTGCTTTAAGCCACAGTGTTTGCTGGGATCTCAGGTATTGGTTCTTCAGTGACTGGTCAGGTTAGGTGCCCTGCAAAGCAAGCTGGGTAAATCTTCATGACAGCCAGGCCTTCAGACAGAGTGTCCAGAATTGACAGGCCTCCAGTCCTTTCCTTTGCATCTCCTGTTTAGAAAAATACAGCAGATAAAAATTCCTAATCAGCTTCTAAGATAGTCTGCCTGCACTGTGGGGACCTAATGAATTAAAGAAAAACTTGACTCCTTTCTCCATCCTGACAAGGGAGACATGATCCTGAAGTTACCAGGAAAAAAAAATTACAGGTACATAGGATGATGTTTCCCAAGGCATCCATAGAAAAAGGCAGAACAGTGGCCACTATCGATAGGTATTCTCACTTGTTATATTACCAAATAGGCAAAAAACAGATAATGGTTGCATAAGAGACGATGCTCCAATTTACCTTTTATGAAATGAAGAATCTTGATTCCATATGTTAATTTTCTGTGTCTTGAAATGCTAATACCTGGGTTCTGAATATATTAATTTGTTCTAAATTATGATAGTTAATGCTCACACTTAAAAAAAGTGCTCCATTTTCTCAAATGCATACTGCTATTACTCCTCTAAACAAATTCTTTATTAAGTTGCTGGGTTTCACTTCCTTTGTATTTCACATGGGGATTAAGTCTTTTGATCTTTTTGTAGCCTTTTGCCTTCTGATCCCTTGATTCTCTTCATTCGACTTGTTTGCTTAATTATTTAGCCTTCTTAATTCTCATCCTGTACCTCTACTCCCAGTCAACCTTTCATCTTTTTAGGTGAATCCTAATTCTAGCAAATCCTATTCTCGCTAAACCTTCATCATATGAAACCTCTTATAAATTGAATAAAACTACAGAGATTAAAGATGATTTCTACTTATCTAAAAAAAATCACAATATTTGTTTTTCCTTTTGATATATCATCATGGGTAATGCAATGTGAAGATTGTCATTGTTCATGGTTTCATGTATTACTGTTAAGTTGTTGCTAGGATATTATTCACCATGTTGAAGAACCATAGAGAATTTTAGAAATTGTAGCAACTCCTAATCAGAAATTAAAAGGGAGACTTTATAAGTCAATCTCCTCATGGACCCTCCATCGGCAGAACTTTGAGAATTTGATAGAAGTCTATATGTGATCTGGCTTAACTTCTCTAGGCCAAGTCTCCACTAAACAGGACGATATTGAAAGATAGAGGAGAGCAGCACTTTGGTCAAGCACATATATATGTGAATATTGGAAAAGAATTTTGACAGCAATAATAGGATACTGTAATAAATATATGTAACCTTGATGAATTACTTAACCTCTCTAAGTCCTAGTTTCTTTATTTACAAAATGGGAAAGGTGATGATAGTATCTATCTCATAAAATTATTGTAGGAATTAAATGAGTTATTAGGTATTAGTGAACTATTTAGATAAATGGAACTTACTGTTAAATAGTAAAACATTTATAAGATTTATCATTGCATCTTCTTAAACACAGTAGGCAAAAAGATTTTTTTCCTTTTTTGTGGTTAAGAGTTATAACACATAAATAACTGTGATATCTTTAAGTATCTCTGAAATAGATGGGAATATATATTGATACAACTTTAAATGTCTCCAGGTAACTACTTTGTTGATTTTTTTTAAAAAACCTCTCTCTCGTTGTAGATGGTATTTTTGGTTGCTGTCAGTCAGTATTCTCTTGCTGCTTCTGACATGCTGCTATATGTTGCATATCATTCACTCACTCTATAGACCAGTCCTAAGACCCAAACAGATAATTTAAAATCTTCTAGTCACAATAAACAAAGCAAAAAGAATCAGGTGAAATAATCTTTATTTTATTTAACCCCAATGTCTTAAAAATATTATCATTTCAACATGTAATCAATATACAAATATTATGATTTATTTTACATTCATTTTTTTCATACTGAATCTTTGAAATCTGGTGTGTATTTTACTCTTTAAGCATATCTCAATCTAATGCTAAATTTTTAAAAGATACTTGTTCTGTACTTAGATTTTATAAAGTTTACAGTTGAAAAAGTAGATTCACATGTGCAAGTACAAGTTATTTAAAACATGTTTAAAAGTTTCCCAATGAGAAATTGATGATCAGTTTCAAAATTAAACTGAATTAAAATTAAATAAATTAAAAATTCAATTCCTCAGTTGCACTAGACACATTTCAAGTGTTCAGTAGCCATATGTGGTTGTGACCACTACATTGGTCAATACTGCTAAGGACGCTTATTGAGCACCTACAATGTATAAAATGTATTAGGCTAGAGACAGGCTATAAGACATGGTGCCCAAGAGTAGGAGAGTTGAGAGGGGTACAAAAACAGCAAGTAGTTCTTTGATTCTTCCTATAGAGTAATGCCACTTTTTGGCCGAAAGGACTTTTTCTAATCCTTTTTGCGTTAATTTTCGTGACCAGCACGTCAGAGCTTCCTGATAGTCTGACGTCTTAGTAATGAGGCTTTATTTTATATTTGTTTATGTCACATATACAGGGTTGTGCATGATTGTTATAATTGTATATGTTTTTCATGCTGAAATGAGGCGCCTTCCATTTAAACTGTAGCTTTAAACAAATAGCCCAATATTTGCCAATGTGCGATCAGATTTTCTAATGTTAAATATGTTTGTCCATTATTCCAGCTCCCTATCCATATTGTTGTTGACTTCAGATTTCTCTCATTTCATCCCTTCAAATAACTAGCTTTTTCTCATTATTTTCTGCTACTGAACCCAATGTTGCACGGAAAAGTTGATTTGTTAATTAGTTTAATCGCCTCTTCTCATAATGGCTGGGCAAGATTGGCGGAGGAAGCTTGCTATCAATTCGTGCTACTGGTAAGCAGTAATTACAGATAATGACGCTTTTGTCTTGTCGCATTCTGAAGATTGTCTTGAAATCCTCCTTGCTGAATTAGCAAATAGAGGGTCATGTTGAATTCTCCTCTGGTTTCTTCCTATAACTTATCCCCTACTCTCCCCCCAATGAAACAAAATTGCAGCTTGTTAGGTGGAAGCTCATTTGAAGTCTCAATTTTCTTTAGCATTCAGCTCTCACGGGGAAGTGCCAGGTGCTCAGTCGTAGCCACAGCACTTGCCTTTGGCTTAAGGTTCAGACTCAACTGGCATCCTACAAGTCTTTGATTTTCTTTTTACTTGAAGAGGCAGCGGTTGTCTTGACAGCGGAGCTAAAGCTCTGTCTTTGTACTTTGATGCATATTGTGGTACAACCTAATAATCAAAGTCATTTGTCAAGAAACAGAGTGTTCACACTTTTCTCTGAAGAGATTGAAATAAACAGCAGATTTTATGTGGCTGTAAGCCAGAAATGGTAGCCACCACCACTTTAGAAATGTGCCTGGAATATACAGCCTAGAGTAGGTTTTAACCGAGACTTTATACTACTGGTTCTCATCCAGGGACAGGGGGTATTTGGTAATGTCTGCTGGTATTTGTGATTTTCATGACTGCAGAGGGAAGGTGCTCCTGGCATCTAGAAAAAGAGGTCAGGGATGCTGCTAAACATCCTACGATGCATCCTCTACAATAAAGAATTATCTGGCCCCAAATGTCAGTGGTGCTGAGGTTGAAAAACCCTGCTTTATGTGATCGTGATGGGTCTATTGTGGTATATTTGATCCTTTCTCTCCTTAATGACTAATTATTTTTATTTATTATTATTACTTTTAAAAAGTCTACCACACCTGGTATTCCTAGGTGGTCTTCCATCCAAGTACTAACCAAGCCTGACCTGCTTAGCTTCCAGGATCAGATGAAATTGGGCATGTTCAGGGTGGCATGGCTGTAGACAACAACTAATTATTTATATGGTTTAGGGAATAGTTGATTTAGCAGTAGGAAAATTGGAATTGCGAAGCAAGTGAATTTTCTGTGCCATGTTGTGGGGACTCTTTATGGACAAGAGTTAAGGATAAAAATGAAAAAAAATCCTCTCTTTTAATTAAAGTAGAAATTTGTTTATTTTCTGTAGCTGTGGAAGTGTAATGGAAGTGACATGCTATAAACTCTGACATGTTTCAGAGTCACCACATTCTTCCTCCAGCAGGAGAAATTATGTGGTCCATGAATGTTGTCATCAGATATAGTTTGGTCAAAGGCTGCTTTTATCTTCCACTTCTTGAGATGAGACTCCATTTTGGGGAAACCCTAATGTAGTCTTGCATGATTCCAAACTCAATCCAATTCAGAGTTGCCTGGAGAGGTTCGAATATGAGTTTGCCTCATGACGTTAAAGAGTTTGTTTGAATAGACACAATTTCTAAGGGTCATTAGGACTGAAGTGAGTCTGGAGCCGTGGGTTAGGAGCTCCGTGGGACTGACAGTCACCATCCCTTCTGATGTATTCTGCTAAGCAGTGCCATAAGCACAAACTTATTCTTGGCACTTACAACCTGGCATGTTAAAATGGGATGATATATTTAAAAATCTTTATGTATCTACACAGATCAGTTTAAGAGAACAATGATAACTCTGTTAAGAAGACAGTTCTAACAATTGGAGCTCTCTTCCTTTTGGGAGATGACAAATTTCCTTTCTCTCACTGGAAATTTTCTGGCAGTAGCTGTATGATCACAATGGATACTGAAATTTTTTCAGATGATTTGTGAAGTTAATGAAAATTGTGTCTCTGATTCAATGGTCCTGTGAGTTTATCCCTAAGAACTTACACTTGTGCAGCTTCCTTCCCACACTTCTATGCACAGTTCTCCTTAATTTGGTACCATCTATTGTTATCTCCAAAATCTCCCAAATGATACATCTGCTAATATCTGCTTTGTCTTTTGCACATGCCACACTCTTTCAGTCTCCCATTCCTGGAATGTCTTTTGCTTTTCCTTCAAGGCTTATATCCAGTATTACCTTTCATAAAGCTCTTTCTTACTGCTCTATCCTAAACTGATTATTTCCTTTTCTTATTTCTCCCACATTTGTGATTTGGATTATAGAACATAGGGAAACATATCAATGTTTTCATAAAAGTAGATGTACCAGCAGAAGATAAGTGAATTTCTACTGTAACTTCTAAGGTTTCTATGTTTGATTTTTATGAAGGAGTTTCTCACTTCTCCACAATTAATAATGATGAAGAACTATTTAGCTCTTAATTGTAAGTTCTTTCACCAATTCTTATAAATAGAAATTTTTCTGGAGCCATGCATTTATTTTGATTCTCCCTATGTGCCTTTATCATGCTGGGGTTATAGTAGGCAGGCAATAAATGAGTGCAAAGGCAAATGAAGGACAGTAGAAACAGGTGACCTGGTAAACATGATATGTCAGTGATTCTACAGAATGGCAGACTGCTTTTGAGATGTCCATTCCCTTGTGTGAATAATTTGGGAGAAGGCTATATTTTAGTTCTCGTTTTTTTGTCATTTAAGAGCAGAATGGGAACAATAGAGATGGAAGAATAGAAACGGTTTAGAAAGAAAAGAAGAACAGGACTGCTGAACTTTTCTGAATCTTAGTAACTTTTTTCTCTTATTTCTTCCTAAGAAATGAATGGCAACGTCAAAATGTTAGCCTCTACCTCATGTTTCCTACCTCTGCCTTTTGATATTCTCAGGGGTTGAACCACTGGTGTCTCAAGCTATGCTGAGTCTTTACCACATGAACCTGTTCTTCCAGAGGTAAGGAGTGTCTATTAAAAGTATTGGCTCTGCCATCTTGGACAGTTTAGAATCTAGCTACCTTCCTGGATTTTGGATTCAGTGACTGCTTTGCTGATCATCTTTACCAATTCCAGAGTTAACTTTAGCTAATCTTGCCAGGAACTAGGTGTGTCAGGCACAAACTTTGAGTGCCAATTTTGCCTTTTAGATGAAGTTCTTTCTTCCCCAGTTTTGATCATGCTCTCTAATGAGTATCATGGTTTTCTTTGTAGAATTATAACTCAACCCTACACCTTAGCTTGGTGACAGAGACCCTGTTCTTTGCTTTGTTCTTCAGGCATGGAGGCTTCCTTTGTATCCTGAACTAATTATTGTTGTCTCATGTGCAAAGAGAATCAACTGAGGTGTCAGCTGTCTATTTCTCTTTTCACAAGTGTTATCTAAAGTCAAGATCTCTTTCTACCTCTCAGAATTAGTATTTCACTTGCCTGTTCATAGCTAAGTCAATTTTCCTGAGTGCCTGGACCTGGTGTACAAATTTTGAGTTAGGTTTATAGCTTTTTTTCACCCCTGTCTCTGGTAACTCAATCATTTGTTCACACACCTGATTCTACAGGCTTAATTTGGATGGTTGGAATAACCTTTGTCCTTTACTAAAAGAAAGGGGAGGGGATTGTTTTAACCTTGTTGTCCAAGATTCCATGGGATCTTGTTAATAGATATCATTTGAAAAAATGTTTCCATGGTCAAATGCTTTGGGGAAACACTGGGTTAAGCTTAGTTAGAATTTTTAACTGAAATATGACTTTCTCAGAGGAGGGCAGAGTAGCAGAATTTTCCAGTATTTTTGACCGTGGAGCTATATCTTTCAGGAACATCTCTTAACAACAAAGGGAATGCTAATGATCTTTATAACACCCATTTCAATTTGGACTGTTTCTTTAAAGAATAATAATAAAATTTGGAATACTAGCGTACATGGTAATATTAGATTTTGCAGGCAGAGAGTAAAGATAGTCTTGTGTAAACACAATGACAATTAAGAATAAATCACAATTAAGCTTGTTCTATGAAATAACCTGTGTTAAATGATATGCACATTTATATTTTAATAATCTATAATTAAACTAGAGAAGATAATCAATTTTACAGCAAAAATGCAAGAACAAAATTTCAAGCTTAATGTCTTGAAAAAGACCAGAATCTTTCTGGTTTTGATCTTCATTCCTCTGACATAGAAATGAAAGACACAAATACTAAATATTTCTCTCTTACAAGGCCCTCAAACTAATCAGGGTGCTTCCTATGGAAGTGATTTTAGTACCCTAAACATCCACCTTTAATCTTTCATTAACTTCGTTCAGCAATTTTTTTTGGAGATGTCTGCTCTATTAGAGCTCTGATAGGTTTGCTAACAACTTAGACTTTTTTTCTTTTTCCTGTTGATAAAGGGACCATAAATGTATTTTCTCTGAGAATCTTTACTATGTAGGTACAAAATTATAAAACATAACTAATATCTACTGATAGTTCAGGACAATAGTTTTCCATGGATAATGATTACCATGGACAAGCAAGAAAAAAAAAATTAGGAAAATTAAATTCAGTTAAGTCAAATATTTGTTATTTGCTTCTTTCAAACACTGCGCTTGCTGGGTGGGATACAGAGATTAACAAAGACAAGGAAAAGTAATTCCTTTTCCCCATCTATTGAGGAAATCTGTAACCAAGTGGGAAGATCCCCTTTCAGAATTAAAAAGAGACATAAATCACAAAAGCTGGAAAAAAAAAAACTCGCAAAATACATTTGTAATTTAAAATAGTTGTCTTTTGTATCTTTATTTGATCTTTGTGTCAAAAATAATTCACATAGGAAGAAGAGCTTGATGATAATCTGAGTACCTTAAATGTTATGTTTCAAAGATGGAAATCAGTCCCTCTGTATAATACAAATGTGTTTATATGAGGGCAGACTTGTTCACAAATGTGCAAAAGATTTTGCTTGGTTAAAGAGAACCAAGTTAGAAAGGTGGTAGCATAGAAAACTCTTCACATTTATCGTAAAGTTAGAGGTTTTAGGAAATTGCAAGAGAGTCTGGCATGAAGCTTTCCAAGTCACGTGTCTCCCACCTCTAGCAGGATGTGAGAGAATGAAGAGCTCACACTGTGCTCTTGCAGAAGCTTTCTGAGGAGGTTGCTCAGTCAGTGAAGGGGTTGGGTTGTTCCACTCCTTTCAGCACTGGAATTTCAGCGAGCTCTTTTCCTTCTACTCTGTGACAAAATATACATATTCTTTGTTTCTACAGAATTTCCCACAACTTTTTTGATGAGCAGCTCTGATGTCATTTATTTTTTTATGCCCTTTGTTTAGTTAGAGAACATCTCATTAAGTCTTCGAGTTTTGTGTATAAGGGTCTTGAGAACCAGTCAATATTTGGTTCTCCTCTGTTTGCTGGCCATGAGACCTTGTGCGAGATTCTTAGTTTCTCTGAGACTCAGTTTCTTCATCTGTAGAACTGAGACAAAAATACTTTCCCTACTTATTTTACAGATTATTGTAAACATCGGTAATGAAGTATGTATAAAAATGTTTGTGAACATATTTAAAATATAATGATTACATTAGAACTGGAAGAATTATATAGTTCCTCTATTCTATAGTCTAAAGATCTCTTTTCTTTGTCTCTCCAGCTATTACTTTAGTCAAGCCTTCATAATTTTTATCCCGGACTGATTCAATTGCTTATTTTTTTTTTCCAACCTGGTTATACTTAAACCTTTCCTTCAAGTTACTATCAGTGACCTTTCTAAAATGCAAACCTGTAGAGTCCTTCAGTGGCTTACCAGTGCCTGAAGCATAAAGCTGAAATTTCTTAGCCTAATAGACTAAGTAAAGTCTTTGTGATTAAAAAGGAAAACTTTTACTAGTCATTGCCGTCTCAGTACTCTTCTCTGCTACAGTCATACATAACTTCTTGCAGCCATGAATAACCACCCATGCCTCGTAGTCTTTTCATTATGCTGTCCCTCTGACCAGATGTCCTTCATCTATCTTATGTCTAACTGTTGGGTTCTAACTTATCCTTCAGGTCTCAGCTCAAAGTATGTCTTCTGGATACTCCCCTGTTCTCATTGTCCTTCAATAAGAGTTGGATGATGCCACCCGTGACCTATCACGCCATGAAGTAACATTGTATTAATGGGAATGATAATAATATTTACCTCATAAGGTGATTATGCCTTAATATTTATTAACCTGTCAATAAATATTAGCCATTATCAAGAATCAGAGCTATCATTTTGCGGGGAGAAGAATGATATGAATATACCAGAATCCTATTTAGAAACCTCTTTCCCAGATTCGTTGCAATTGGAGCGGCTTACTGGAATTTGGGTTTTATCAGATGTCTGTTGCCATCGTAGTGAAGCACATGCTATATACCAGTGGAAGTGAATGCTTGACTCGAATAATACATATATTTGCAGTAGTCCCCCCTCAGCCATCTGTGGTTTCCACAGTTTCAGTTACCTGCAGTCAACCATCATCTAAAAATATAAAATGAAAAATTCCAGAAATAGACAATTCATAAGTTTTAAATTGAGCATCGTTATGAGGAGCATGAAGTCTCATGCCATCCTGCCTGTGACATGAAGCACCCCTTTGTCCAGCCTTTCTACACTGTATACACTACCTGCCCAGTACTCAGTCACTTGGTAGTGATCTCATTTACCAGGAGGACTATTGTGGTATCATAGTGCTTGTGTTCAAGTAACTCTTATTTTACTTAATAATGGCCCCAAAGCCATTCATATACTTTTATTACAGTACATTGTTATAATTATTGTATTTTATTATTAGTTATTGCTAATCTCTTATTGTGCCTAATTTATAAATTAAACTTTATCATAAGTATGTATGTATAGGAAAAAACAGTATATTTAGGGTTCAGTACTATCCATGGTTCCAGGCATCCACTGAGGGTCTTGGAACATATCCCCCTTGGATAAGAGGGGGGAGTATTGTGTTTATATTATTTTATTTTTCGAATCAATAGTAGAAATATTGCTTCTCAGATTACTTTGTTTTTCTCTCCTCCTCCTCCTCCTTCTTCTCCTCTTTCTTCTTTCTTCTTTTTAAAGTCAATATACATCTCTGTTTTAATTTTCCTGAGTCTTATGTGAGGCTTTTTTGATTCATGGTCCACACTACTGGGAATGTCAGGAGAGAAAAACCGAGTGGAGGGAGGGAAGCAGCAGATTTCGTAGGTAATGACAACTTTTGTGATGCTATGTACGGTATATCTATTACTGTTTCCCTTAGACTCCCCCTCTGAGTCTACAGGGCGTTATTGTTGTCTGTGGGGAGCAACTAGATTGACCACTTCTTAGTTCTTTCTTCTTCACAAAATATAAGAAGATGATGAGAGTGATAAGTGTGGATGCTTTTAGTATAATGAGAATAAGAAAAGTCAATTATAAAGATATGAATATTTTTCAGTTTTGTTTTATTAGAAAATATAGGTGATACATCGAGAAGTCAAATATTATATATTTTGAATTGTTACTGATAGATTAATGTTATTATTTATCAACATTCTATTCTTCAAATTTAAATGTTAATCAGAGAACCTCTGGCATATGAACTTTAAAATATTAAGTTTCATATAAATGAATATGGAGCTTATCGGGGGAACTACATTTTGATCTCCCAATTGTTTATTTTTAGTGAAAAGAGCACCAATAATAGTGGACTTACTATGGTCTCACTGTCAAATGCACTTGCCCAGAGAGCAAGGATTGTGTCTTTCCAATTTCTATGTACTTGGTACCTAGCACCCTGCTGGACACAATGTGTTTGTTGTATTGATGATTGTAAATGGTAACATTTTTCTAATGTTTTTGACAAGATTTCTAATGATGTTTTTATTTTTACCTCCTTTTCTTAACAGAGTGGAAGATATTCTCTCTTCATTCTGTTTTAAGTTGATGCAATGAAAATTACCATAGCCTGTTCTTGAAAATATTTTATTTCATTATTTTCAATTACATAAGCAAAACCAATTCAGCCATTTTTTCTTCCCTGAATTATTATGTATTTGTTTCCAAATGTCATATTTAGGTTTTAATGGAAATCTTGTCACCTTAGTCTTGTATAAAGCCATGCTGGTTTGGTTCTCGGGCCCAAAGACATTATTACATGTTGGTAGCATTAAATCATAAACCTTTGCTTTGGTTAAATGACATAAATTAAACCTGCTTGAAAAAAATATTTAAAGGCTTTAAAGTAAATCTTTCATGCTTGACTATTATAGCTGTATAACCTTCAAAATTAGCTTGATTGTTGTGATTGTTTCACAATGTATGCACGTGTTCAAACATCAAGTTGTATATGTCAAATATATGAATTTTTATTTCTCAATTATACTTCAATAAAACAGGAAAAAAAATCCTAATAAAAAAGGATCACATATGCTACAATTATAGAGATAGGATAGCAAAAAAGAAAAACAAAGGGGAAGACTTTTTTCAAACTTAAACATATGCTGAGAACAGATTGAAATTATGCTGAAATGTGTTTGGTATATATTGGTGTGCTTTACTGGACACTAGAAAACAGGATAAGTTTCTTTGAGACATTTGGTTTTGGGCAGAGCTTCTCAGAGGATAGGAGAATAGTGATTTTTGTTTTCTTCCCTTATCACGAATTTTGACTCAAGATCATATCCTTAGACGAACTTAGAAAATTTTTGAAAAGATTCCCCAAATCCTTTTTAAACCTTTCTGAAAGGATAATATAATTATATTATTCCCTCTTAGGTGTCTGCAGGCACTTTATGGGAATAATTGTGTTGGAAGCACATTCTTATTTTAATTAAGCTGTTTTCTTAACCTCAGATTAAAAAAATAAATGACCATTATACTATTTATAGCAGAGCTATATTTTGTTTGGGACACTGAAAGATTATACAAATATAAAGTAATTAAAATCTTTTTATTATAGAAAATTTCAAACATAAACAAAACAGTTGACAAACTATCCCCATGCCTCCATCTCTTAGCTTCGACATGATAAATTCATGACCAATCTTATTTCATCTATTTAAGTTTGAGAAAAATATCTTTTTTTCTGCTACTCATTTTTTTCTCCAATTGTTCAACAGTCACAATGTAACAGTGATTTAAAATAATGCCTTGGTGAGACAGTGATAGAGAATATTTAGAAACTTTTTCTGCCCCTCTTTTCTCATTTCTTTCCAGTGACAGTTAAGTTTTATGACTTGGAAAGATATGGGTCAGCTGCATGGGTGTGGCTGAAACCGTTCCTGTGGCTCTTTTGGTTATCCTTCGCCTTGTTATCCAGTGGCTGATAGCCCGTTAATTTTCCAAAGAGCATGATTTAAGTCTTTAGGTGGTGCTGAGCTAAGACAACCATACAAAAGTCCTGACTGCTCTTTACCTAACTGCCCGTCTTTGCTGGAAGAGTGGAAGACTGGTACCCATGTGCCAAGTCTGACCCTCAGAAACAAATGTACTGACCTCAGAGGAGGAAGCATAGGAGCATTTTGTATCAATCTTCTTTCCCACTTTTTGATGGAAATAATGAACGGCAGAGGGCTTTGCTCTTAAGGAGACACTTCCTTCCTAAGTACCATCTTTTTGTGTCTTTACTATCTCTGTTATGTGTGTACCATGGAGAAAATAGTTCAGGAGACCCTTTGCCCCAGCCTATTGTGTTCTTATTCCATCTGGCAAACCAGGGGAAAAAAAAAAACAAACCTTGTTAGGTCTTGCCTTCTGGCAAATTCTGATCCACAGTTGCTCTTTTCCCACACTTACTTAAGCTTCTTTGCACATCTACTGGCACAAAGGCCTGAGGGCCTCCTTCTGAGTATGAGATACTTTCATACATCCGGGCCCTCTGGCCTTGCCTCTAGTGGATGCAAACAAACAAACAAAAGCCTGCTTGGAGCTTACTTCCAACAGTAGAAACTGGTTCCTGGCCAGAACAGGAGAAGATATATTAGAACTGCAAGTGTGCATTGTTCCTTGTCTAGAGATTGGTGACATTTTTTATTTTCATTGTTTTTTGGGGAAATCTATCATTTTATTGAATTAGCAATAAAGAAAAAGCCTTGTGAAAAATTACTGATTTTTTACGAAGGCCTGCTTAAAAATGTAATATGATTTGAAAATTGATGAACAGTTCCAAAAACTTGGAGGAGATACGTAAAAGAGGAATATTGGCCTATTATCATGGCACTGGTAAGATGTAAAAAAAAAAAAAAAGGTTAATATCTTACAAACGTTATTTTATGTTTTTAAATTCCACGAATCTATTTTTGGCTTCCACTGATGTAGCGTTGTAACCATCTCACCTCGTGTATCGGTAATCAGATTGCACTTGGAGAATAACTTCATGTTTTAGGAAAAATGGAGCATGCACATAGCTCTGGTATCTATGGCTTCTATTTCTTTTGGCTATCCATCTTTCACCAAAACGTAGGATGGGCATATTAGCTTCTGTTTCAAAGCTTGATAAAGAATAGAAGATTGAAATCAATGGCTGGATCTGAAAGTTTTGGAAAAACTGAGTTTTAAAAACTTATCTGATTTTAGAATAAATAAGATATCATATGATATAAGAATGTCCCCTAGCCCCATGGATAATAGTTAAATGCTATAAAATCTCCATTTTAAGATACCAACTCCTTATTAGAGCGAATGATAAAACTGGGAATTCAGTTATAAAAGTAGCATTAACTGAATTCTACCGGCATTCTGAATGGAGGGAATTTATAGATGTGACTGAGAAGTTTTAGATTTTGAAGATATATAGAATAGAATAGAATAATTAGGTATGTAACGCTCTACATTCACAACTGTGTTCTTACAGCTCATGTAGCTTCTCTCAAAGTCAGAGGCATTGCTATAGGAAGATGAGATTTCCATTCTGAAAGGTGAGATAGCAAAGGGGAGTAAGGTTTCCTAACCTGGCCTCTTCATTATGCCCAACCTATAGATGGCCTCCCTTGAGTTTGACTCCATCTGTGGCCCATTTAGCTGTGGCCTATGTGGTTGGTCACTTGCCCTACAGAGTGAGACTACTCTTGTGCAATCAGTCACCGGTGGCTGCTTTTCTTACAAGGGGATTCTGTGTGAGGCAGGACTTGGAAAATTACAGTCCACTGTAATTGGTCTCTCACAGTTTTACCTCCAGCTTCCGTCTGCTAACTTTCCAGGCTACACTCCAATTTGTTGTGATTTTTCCAGTGCTGTTGCTTTTCCTCATTTTTCCTTTTCCTTCAGATTAATTTATATGTCCATCATTTTCAGAAGGTTTTCCTTAGGGAACTTTTGATGCATAATTTTAATTTAATTCAGTTTGGAATAGAACTATGAACTATTTAAAATTCTGGTGTAATTTACTTTCCTTTGAAATTTCAATCTTGTCAAAATACAGGTGATCAGATAATAGGTATTTATTAAGGCTTCTTTGGAATTTTCTGACACATCATTATATTTGACCTGCACTACTAAACCTCCCATTCCTTCTGCTCAAGAATGCAGGTTGCTTGATTGTAGGCTGATTAGTTTTGGTATCTGCACTTCTTTGTGGGGTTTCTGGGAGGGTGAGAACAGACCATGTCCTCAGTTATTGTGTATTGTAATGGGATGTCTAGCTGTGGAGCCAGCTTATGGTTTCAGGGACTAATATTTACATCTTCTATCATGGGCTGCTAGCTACTGACCAACTGGTTCAGGGTTATCCAGTCACCTTCCAAGAGATTTAGCCTAGGCTTCCTAAAATACATGCCATGAAAAAGGGCTTTCAAATGTGCTGGTAAAATGCTGAGACTTATAATGCATGTGTATGTAATAAAGACTCCAAGAAGTTCTATAGTCAAGAAGACTATAGGTCTGCATTTAATTCAGTATTTCTTAAGTTTATTTGACCCCAGAACCCTACAAGTCACTCTTATTTATTAACATTTTCTGAAATTTGTATTCATTTTGCAAAGCAATTTTCTCTCTATTGTTATGATGATTAGTTGGTAAAAAGAATTCATAGTCCTGGAGATTCAAGGGAAATGTAAATTGTATGTTATTTCTGATTTAGTTTGTCTTAATGGAGATCTCTGATGCTCAATGCTTTGAGCCATTTTCAAACTTTTTCTGCCCCTTTTATACAGAAAAATGTGACAATGGCAGCAAATAAAGGTGGTGGTGGATAAGCTGAAAATGAGATACTCTCTACCTCTTCTGATAAGCCAGGGCTTTCAAATGGAAAGTCATCCAATTAGTAACAAAAAGTGTCATTACCAGTAAAATGGGCTTCAAGATTCAGATCCCACAGTGTTTTATTGTGGTCCATCCAGCCCAGGTCTCTTACTTTGTGAGATGGTGTGTCCTTTCTGACAAGTTCATTATATAATCTGAGTGACCATTTTGTCCCATAGTAACTTTGTATTATTATTATTTTTATTTTATTATTTTGTTTTTAATTGACTTTACTGGGGTGCCATTGGTTAATAAAATTATATAGGTTTCAAGTGTACAATTCTTTAATACATTATCTGTATATTGCTTTGTGTGTTCACCAACCAAAAATCAAGTCTCCTTCCATCACCAAATATTTGACCCCTTTTACTCTTTTTTACCTCCTCGCACCCATTTTTCTCTGGTAACCACTATACCGTTGTCTGCGTTTAAGGGTTTGTGTGTGTGTGTGTGTGTGTGTGTGTGTGTGTGTGTGTGTGTCTTGTTACTTTCAGTTTTATATTCCACATATGAGTGAAATCATATGGTTTTTGACATTTTTTTTCTGATTTAATTCACTTAGCATGATTTTCTCAAGATCCATCTATGTTGTTGCACCTGGCAATATTTCTTTCTTTCTTTCTTTTTTTTTTGGCTAAGGAATATTCCATTGTATGTATGTACCACATTTATATCCAATTATCTATAGAAGGACACTTCGGTTGGTCCGTGTCTTGGCCACTGTGAATAATGATGCAATGAACATCGAGGTGCATACATCTTTAGGCATAAATGTTTCCAAATTTTTGGAGTAGATACCCAGAAGAGGGATTGCTGAGTCATGTGGTAATTTTATTCTTTTTTTTTTTTTTTTTTTGTGGAACCTCCATACTGTTTTCCATCATGGTTATAATAATTTACATTCCCATAGCAGCATATGAAGGTAACTTTTTCTCAACCTCTTTGACACTTGAGTAACCTCTCATTATTCATGAATTTCTCTTAATTGGTTTATATTTTCAGTCTGTTTAATTTCTTAATGTGCTAGAGTGAACTTATATTTTCAATGGATGAAAGGGTCAGGGCCATTGTCCTCTGTCTCTTTTCCTCACCCCCTTCAGAATCCCACTGCTCATGTGGGGCCTTCGAAACCTTTTGGCCTTGCTCTGCCTCACCACAATTTCATGGTTACTCATACCCTGTTGCTTCACCTATTGTCCATGGATGTGCCCCTGCCTTACTCTCTCTGTCCCTTCCTAAGCAAGAGCTATTGGTCCTGATCAGTTTATTACACATTTAACAAACACTTACTCTTTGTCCAGCATTCTGTTTGGAAGCTAAAGAAATTAAGAAGATTAAGCGCTCACATTCCTGCAGTTTCAGAACAAATAATCTAAGGGAAGACCAGCAGATAAATAGATCATTTAAATATACTGTGATGTGTGATTATAGAGATAGAACAGTGCTCTATGGGAGATATTTGAAGGGTTGCCAGATCCAGCCTATGGCAGTCAGGGAAGGCTTCCTGGAGGAAGTAACAACTGAGATTTGAAGGACAAGTAGAAAATAAGTAGTTGAAGAAGGTCATGGCATTGAAGGTGGATTTTCTTGGTAGAAGAAACTTGGCTTAGACTGGATGATTTCCTGAAAGATGGCAGGAACAATTTATCAAGGGCAGCAAGAAAGAAAACTATTCTTTCATTTGAAAAGGTGAGATTCTCCAATCCTTTGGGATTTTCTTGTTTTTCTCTACTTTATATTTGAATAAGATATATTTCTTGGTGATAATTGGTCCTACTAGATACTAAGCTAAGGAGCACCTGGAAAGCATTGTCTTATATCCAAATGCTCGACATACATTTCCTGACAATAGTAATAAGGACTGAGTTTAATATGCCATTTACACAGTTTACCATCTATTCAACAAATATCTTTTTTCATGGATAAGCACTGTTAGGGGCTGAGAATATGTTGATGAATAAAACAGACCATTCTTGTCTCCTTTTCCCCATGGAGCTTCTTATCCAGTAGTGAAGGAAGGAACTAAAAAAGTAATTATAGTTGTGTTATGCATAATAGGGAATCTAACTAGTATATGAGTAAGAGTATGCTTACTAATGCTATTTTTGAATATCAACGGTGGTCTGAGCACTCATATACACAAGAGAAAATATCTGTACAATATTATACTTGCCACTGGAAAAAAATGTAATAACTCCATGCAAGATGTTAAGATTTCCTAGTAAAATTTGGCATATAAAGGAAGACTATTGTTGAACGAAATCAGTCTTGGAAATGATTATTTTATGGGTTAAAGCAAGTCGCTAATATGAAAACAGAATATAACTCTTTTCACCAAAAGCCTGGGAATATTTTAACCGAGGGTTCCATCTGTCGGTAGGGGAACTGCAGTGTGGCATCTAGGAGGTTAGGCAACGTCGCCAGAAGCTCACTGACTGAAGCTTGTGACAACTGACTGACCCCTAGGGCCACCAACCCTGGTAGCCTGGTGCTTTGCTTGGCCCCTGCCGAGTGGCTCCTATTCTCTCACTTCCAACCGGATCACTCCTCTAGCCTGAGGTGGGTATTTTCATTATGATCCATAATAACATTGAATGGACTTTGTAATTGAATGAGCATCATACACTAGAGACTTTTGATGGGCTCAGCTAATCAGGATTTGAAGAGAGCTGTGTGAGGGAGAGTGGGTGGTGGGGGGCTGGGTCTGAGATGGCAGCCAAGGGACACTCTTGCTTACTTCTGTGCTCAGCTTCTGCAGCCATTCCCTGAAGCAAATCAGGAACAAAGGGTTTTGTTATTACTATGGCATGAATTATCAATAAAAATTTATGTCTTTAGTAATAGTGATGAATGAAAACAGGAAAAAATTCTTGTTGGAAAGATCAGCTTGCTATCTACTATTTATAAAAGTAAACTGTCCTTGGGCCTCAGGCTTCTTCCTCATGGTCTGTCATGGACACCAAGATCAGACTGGAATGAAGGTAGTCTCTACCTAGGAAGGGACTATAGTGTGAGCAGGAAAAGGGTGAACCTATGCGTCCTTATCTTCTTCCCCAAACTAATTATTGCTCACATCTTTTGCTGATTAAATACTTACCCTATTCACCAATGAATATTGAGATACATTCCACTGAAGCTGTTATATACAATATTATGAACAATGAATAAGTTTAATAAATTGCATAGTTGAGGGAAAAGAGAGTGAACAAACACATGTGTATTGGGTGAGGTGAAAGAATGTGCCACTGTTCGGCCAATGTAATTCTCTATTGGACAGATGCTGTGGCATAAATCATCCCAAATGGAAGAAGAAACTTTAAAATTTATATCTTATGTAGGATATGGGTTGTAACTTGCATTTCAAATGTGTACATCTGGATTACTGGGAATTAACATTATACTTGATTCAGTCAGTGCCCTCAATGCATGTTTGTTGAGTTACTTGAGTGCCAGCAAAAAAATTAATGAACAGTTTGAGTACCAAGACACACATGTGCCAGTGAGTCAAGGTATGGAGACTGAACAAGTCAGGGGCGAGGTGCCTCCATGAGGAAACAGAGGGTTACTAGGGGAAGTAGTGCTCACCAGGAAATGGCAGGTGTGAACTTGAGGACAGTTGGTGGTAAGCTTGAACATTAGACAGAGCTTTCAGAAAATAAGGAACTACTGGAGGCTCTTGGTCAAGGAGAGACACAGTGGAGAGCACAGAGTTGAGGCATTTGAGATCTGAACAGCATTGATAAGATGGGGGCTCCAGGCAGGTAGTAGCTTGTTGTCTCAGAGCGGACAGAGAGCTGAGATGGTGGGTGAACTGGAGTATGGTTACGAAAGTCAAGACATGTTTCAGATGAAGGACTGGAAAAATATGGTGAAGAAGTAGATGTGGTAGGATGGAAAAAATGTGAATCGAAAATAACCCCCAGTTATAAATCATGGAGTTACAATTATAGTGGTCCAAAAATGTCAAAAGAATAATAAAGCCCTGCAATTTGGACCCGTATCAGGAATTGCTAAGGGGGTTTCTCTGCAATTAATGAGTGGTTCAGATTATTATAAGAAAGTAGGAGAAGTATGATCTGTGATATGCATTTTTAAGTGTGAGGCTGTTAAGACTTTGATCTATAATGGGTGAAAAAAGAACTCTCATTTTACTTAAAAGAGCACACACAGAATAATTACTACTTAACTGGTGCTTTTTCTTCGTAATTTAAAAGTGTTTTCTCAAGAGATATAGAATTGTAGAAACAAACTTCTGAGATTTCTCAGAGTGGTACTAGGAAATGAGAAGTGAAAGTTCAGTATTTAATCCAATAGTATGTTTAGTATTCATGCGGGTGGTTTTCCTTTGGGAATTCCTGATTGTGCTTCCCTGCCAATGGAACTACTGAAGTTAATTCTTGTTATTTAAAAACAAATTGTGCACAGATCCACCAAAATCTATTTAGGATAGGCTTTAAGATCTGGGTCTGTCTTTTTATCTGGCTCTTATTATAAGAGATTTGAGCTTTTTCTTACAGCTCATATAATTTGTCGCATTATAATTTATTATTGGGTAACCAGGAGGTAATTCTGTTATGCATGAATTCCATTAATTTTGTGATATCATGCTTTTACCATCATTCATCTGGGGTTGCAGACAGAGCGTATGGCATGGTTACACAAGTAGTTACCACACACACCGTATACAGTTTAGTATGGGTGTTCCAGAATCAACAGAAGAGCAGGTGGTGATTTTCTTATATAAAATTTAATAGCCAATTTTTGTACCTATTCTTACCAAAATGTCTACAATCATAGAACTCTTCTGATTCTCATTGCAATGTAAATTCATATATTGTAATATTTGTTTTGAAAATTTATATACTGGCTCACCATATGAACATGTTCTCATTGCCTACTCAGGCCTTTGAGCAATTTGCAGTCTTTTGTTAGCAAATAAAGGCCCTCAGAGCCTCCTATTTTGAGCCCTAAGTTTACCAGCTGCTATCCACTACTGGGCCTCATTAGAGGCCTGCTGCTCTGCTGAGAACCACACCACATGCTACACCCTTTCTTGTCTACATATTAGCCTGTTGCTGCTCCTTAAATTACCTGGTACAAAAGCTTGCTCTATTTCTCTACAGAGAGCTACCACTCCTATCCAGTTTGAAGAGGTTCTATATCATGATCTCTCAATCTAATTAAGGTTCGTGGGCAGGCCACAGGTTGCTATAGAGGAACTTTCCTGAAGGCTGATATCTGTGAGGATTTTTTTTTTGGGGGGGAGTGGGCAAAAGATTACTGCTGCTATAGCTTATGTTCAAAAGTCTTTTTAAAATTAAAAAAATATATATTTTCTTGTTTTAATCTAGGTGATGTAATTAATTTTACATTTGAAAAGTTATTTCTTAAGGGAAGTAGAATATAATATTAATTTGAAACATTTACAATAAATGTTTTGGGGGATGAGGCTAATAAATATACTGGAAAGATATTTCCATGAATATTTATTAAAGATTTTTAGTTGTATTCAGTATTTATGTTAATTTGGCATCATTATTTATATTTTTAAATAAAAATTTACATCTTTCTAACTTTTAAGAGGATTTGTTTGCAATTTAGTGGTTTAAGAAATGAATTAGTGTCAATTTACTTATGCCAAATAAGAAAAATAAAATTTAAAATTTTGTTTCTGGGATGAGGATTTTGTTATTTTGGTTACAAATTCAGAAGAATAGTGAAGTTACAGGTATTTTAGGTTTTCAACAAAATGATAAAAATCTGACTTATGGAATAAAGAATTCCTGAATCTAATAAATTTACATGTGTAAATGAACAGAGGATGGTGAGTGTATCTGCCTAACATTGTCTTTAGAGCCTCAGAGAGATAGTAAATGCTTTTGGATGAGAAAGTAGAGAATATTTAGGTTAATCAAATTGTATCATGCACGCATTTTTTTTGGTGTAAATAAATACCTTTCAAAGTAACTGTTGGACAGGCACAGAAATTATGGCAGGTTCAAATGTGACTCCACTGTACACAGTACTTTACCAATTTGTTGATCAGAAATTAATTCTAAGGGGCATGTTTATGGGGTCTATTGTGCCTTGTGGCATACATAGATGGGTAGATGAGGAGAAGAAATGGGCATCTTCCTCTTGGAAGACAGCCATGCCCGATTAATTAAATAAATACTTATTAAGTACGTATTATGTGTCAGATATTGTATTAGATGCTGGAAGGACAACAGCAGAAGGACAGACATGGTCCTTGTCCTCATGAAGCTCATGAACTGGTGGGGGATAAATAAACAGAAATTGCTCTCTGTGTTAATTGGAGCTACAATGGCAGAGAGCAGAGTGTGCTGAGAGGACAGATTGGTCCTGCAGGTAGCAGAAATCAGCCATGCGTAGGCTAGACGAGAGAAACAAGCCTACGGTTTCTGGCCTTTACTCTCCTACTGGGGATTTTGGGCCTGGAAACATCAACCTTTATCTGCAGTTCTAGAAACAACCGTTGTGGTCATTATCTCAGGCAGCCAGCCACTTAGCGACTCCTCTACTCTTTTTAGTTTATGAAGACCCAAGGTGATTTTATGTGTTTGGTGTGTGTAGGTACACACAGCAGGTATATTTTGCTCTACCATTTGAATATAAGTTGTAGGCATCACTATACTTTTGTATGCTTATCTTAAGAATAAGTTTTATTTTCTATATATATTGTTATAACATCTCTAAAAACAAGTTAATATAACCTGATGAAATTATCTAGTATTTAGTCCATATTAAAATTTCCCTCGTTGTTTCAAGAATGTCTTTTATGGCTATTTTTTCCCCTGAACAAGGATTTAATAAAAGTTAATGCATTACAATGAATTGTTATATCATTCCGGCCCCTTTCTATCCCACAAGTAACCGTTATCCTGTTTTTTTCTAACCTGTCAGGTCTATATTTTATGCTTTGCTATATATGTTATATAGTTAAAATAATATGTAATATTGTTTAGTGTTTAAAATTTTACTTAAGTGGTATTGCACTGAAGGAATTATTCAATTATTTTTTTACCCAATGTATATCCGTTACCACATGTAGATCTAATTCATTCATTTTTAACTGCTATAAAATACTGTGATTTATTAATTTCTCTGTTGAAAGACATTTAGTTTGTTTCAATTTCTTTTTTCACTAGCTAAATTATTTTGCCTTGTAGAATTAAACACAGTGTCTGTTATTAAAGTAGGAAGGTGTTTTTGCAGGTCAGCTAGCTTCTCAGTAAACCTCTCCTTTTGCTCAAGTCTGTCTGAGACTTCTGCTGGGAACTTCGTTCCATTTCTAGCCTGTTTCCTTGGCAGCCCCAGTGTCAGATGGCAGCACAGTCTTCTTTGCTTCCCAGCGTCTCTCGCAGCCACCTTTCTGCTGATGTTGTACACCAGAGGTTCTCAAGTCTGGCAACACATTACAATTATCTAGGGAAATGTAAAAGAGACTGATGCTTAGGCCCCGTCCCCAGAGATTCTGATTTATTTGATCGGGGTTAGGGCCTGCACAGCCACCATTTAGAACCATGGTTGATCATTATGGGAGTCACACAGGGTTTTACTCTAAGAAATTGGACAGCTGTGTTATATCTTAGCTCCTGTGCACTATATAACCCTGACGGTATTGACACTTAGAACCTAAAGAAGACTGTAAAAGATACGTGGATGCATTTCCCTTAACCCCTGAGCATTTGATTATATTTCGTAATTACTGAAAATCTTCCACTGGAATGTGTCAGATGGGAGAATAAATGTTAAGTCCCTTGTTTTATGTAATTTAATACATTTTTATCTAATTATTTATCTCACTGTTTTAGTATTAAGGAAAGGGTCGTCTCTTTGAGACGTCGATGTTTTCCTGTTATTAGATAATAGAAGAGGTGTCATGGTTAATAATTCCCTTTCGTCTTGGCTCACAAGGGTTTTTCAGGAAGGGAAAATATTTATTGAGCCCTATAAGTGGCAGGCACTTTACCTACAACATTTCGTTTAGTGCTCTAAATACCTTTTTGATGGCATTATCCCATTTCACATATAAGAACATGAAGGTTCCAACAGGGTAAGTAATTTGCCCAAAGTTATAAGGATAGCAAATAGAAAAGTCTGGATTGTGAACCAAGCTTTCCTGACCCCAAATGCAGATTCTTTGCATGCTTCTGCTGTACCTAGGAGAGAGATTTATAATGGTTTCACGCAGTGTCCTTTGCTGACAAGTGCCCCAATTTTGATCTGACAGGTGCCCAGATTCCTGGTGTTCCAGACTCCATGTTCACAATGTCGACAACATGAGGGGAAAAGTCTCTGGGAAGAGTGTAGTTGGGGAATTTGGGGACAAGGGCACCTTCTATTGCCATACTTCTGTGGAATGTCTCCAGGCTCTTCATCTCCAGTCCTCTCCTACACAACGCTTTCTTTGTTCCCTCCAGCAATACTACTGGGTTGTGTGGCTCTAATACTGCAGTCTTCGAGTCTTTTCTCTTTTCCTGTGACTTTGTCTTTAAGACCCTCTGGTCTAGCCCCTCTCCAGTGCATATTGCATAATTCCCTTGCATATTGGCTTTTCTAAGATATTACTTGGTGGGGTTGTTGGACTAGGAATTTGGGGAAACTCAGGAATACAGAATGATTGGGGTTGTTGGCTGCAGGAATGCCAATGTTCTTATGAAAAGGGAATGTATGTTATGTTCCTTATTATGTCAGTCTGATGAATTAAGGATCAAGGACCCTTTTGTATCAATAAGTGATAATAAGGTGAAATCTAGGAACTTGTGTATCTGAAAGCAGGGGTTGAATAGGGATTTGCAAGTTCTTACATAAATGTACAAACTTGTCCAGAGCTGTTTTGGAAAAAAATCTTTCTACATTTCAACTGATATGAGAAGGTAATGCACAATGCAAGTGGGTCTGACAGGCTTCTTTCAGTGGTTGGTTTAGAGCTTCTGTTGATGCCAGCTTAGCCAATATATTTGATTAGATAAGACCTTGGAGTAGAGTAAGCTCTCATAAAGGATAGGGAAGGAGGAGATTTGGGGTGTGTATGTGTCCCTGGAAATTTAACCTCATTTAAGGTGGCAAAACAATGCCTAATTAAACCACCACAATTTTGTATCTCATTGGCAGACTGATGGGAGAGAGAGGGCAAGAGAGGAAAGAGTACTGTGATTTGTTTAGGTGCCTAGAAAATTTGGAACAGGACAAACCAAACCACCTGTGAACAGAACGCTCTGCTTGTTCTGGCTGAACCCTTGAATAAGATGTTGGCAGAAAATCCAGGTGGAGAGAACATGTGTGGGGGCCATTTGGGGGATTGTGGGGTGCTGGAGGGTAAGCTTTGTTGTTGCTCATGGCAGGAAGTTTCCTGTGTCTCTCCCTGTTAATGCAGATGGTACACAGAGGGGTTCGTGTTGACTCTTTGCAGCCTTGTGCACAGGCAAAGACATGTTTTCTCTGCACACATCTATTCTCTGCATGGGATAAGGTGCCTCAAGCAAAGTCAGAAAGACATTGCTTATCCAAGCTTTGACAGGCTCATTGGGTTTAGATGGGAAACTGCACACCCCAATTTGTGAGACATTTCTTTTTTATCTTTCTCCATACAAAATTCTTGTTTTCTCTTAAACAGAATATCTTTTAGGCCTGATTTGACTTCTTGGGGGCCTAGAATCTATTGGGAGCTAATTGCAGTGAAGCTCCCCACTCCTCTTGACCTAATAATTCCTGGCTTTTTTTTTTTTAAGTCTGTAGAGAGAAGTTGACTTGTCAAATAAATTCTCAGAATGGTAGTTCATAATGTAGGATTGCTAAGTATGACAGCTGTTATGGCTAAAATGTGTCCTCAAATTCATATGTTGAAGTCTTAACCCTTAATACTTCAGAATGTGATAGTATTTGGAGATAGGGCCTTTAAAGAGGTGATTAAGTTAAATGAGGTTATTAGGATGGGCCTTAATTCAATATGATTGGTGTTCTTACAAGAAGATGAGATTTGAACACGTGGAGAATCACCAAAGATGCACGTACAGAGAGAGGAAGCACCATATGAGGACACAGCAAGAAGATGGCCATCTTGCAAGCCAAGAAGAGAGACTTTAGGAGAAACCAAACTAGCCAATACCGTGACCTTCGACTTCTAGCCTCCAGAACTGTAATGAAATAAATTTCTGTTGTTTAAGCCATCCAGTCTGTGGTACTTTGCTGTGGCAGCCCTACCAAAGAGCTTATGTTGATTTTTACCCACCTTTGAAAAGAGTCATTTCCTTATAGGCTGATGCCCAAATTCTATTTAACACCTGTTTGACTGATCTTGTCTCAATTTTATTACCTTAGTGTACTAAGGCAGCTAGTTAAATTACTTCTTTAGTTTACTAATATTTTGAATTAGGAAAGCATTTAAAAATGTTTCATGATAGAAAGTTTTATTATATACAAAAGTAGATAAAACATTAAGATTGTCAAAAATTCAGAAATAACAGGAGTAAAACTAATGAATTACTAAAGTAGTGGTTAGTAAAAGTTTATTGTTCACACACCACAAAGACAGCTTGCAAACTGGGGGCACTTCAACCAAAATGTGGAAAGAGGCTGAGGGGTATATTTATGAGAAAGCAGTGACTGTTTATTCTTCACAGTGATTGCTTATAATATTAGAATTTTCAGTGGTTACCTCATATCGACCTTGGAAACAGTTCAAGTTTTGCTTATGATTTCCAGAGGCATAAGCAAGAAATGACCCAGGTCAAGTTAGTCTCGCAAAATAAGCTAAATTAAGCTTTATTTGTATGACTGAATTGGTTTTGTCTGCTCAGGAAAATTTCAAAGTGGGTCTCCATTTTTTATTTTAACAATGAATCTCCTCATATTCTCTACCCAGCCTCAACAAACCCACAAATCACAGCCAATCTGTTCCTTCCACCCCTACATTCTTCTTCCTCTAATTATCCTAAAACAAATCTCAGACATGGTTCCTCCCCATTGGTAGATATCTTAGTAGGTATCTACAAAAGACAAGAACTTTAAAAAAATAACCTAAACACCATTGCCAGCACCTAACATTTTAAAACAATTTCTTAATGTGGTAAAGCTCTAGCCAGTATTTAAAATTTATTTTCTTCATAAATGTAACAAAAAATAATAGTTTTTTTTTGAATCAAGATCCAACTAAAATCCACATGCTGCAATTAGTGGATGCGTCTAAGTCATTTTTAATCTAGAGTTTTCTCCTCCATCCCTCTTTCTGTAATTTATTGGAAGAACCTGGGTTGTTTGTCCTACAGAGTTTCCCATGGTGTATGTTTTGCTGATTGTGTCTCTAAGGTGTTAAAATAAGCATGTGCATTTTCCTCTACTTCTTTTAAATTTTGTAGTTATATTTAGAAGCTTGATTCCATTTTAATTTTTTTCTTTTGATAAGATTTCTTAATAGAGGTGTTCTTTTGTTAGGATGCACATGATGTTTGGTTATTTATTTATTTATTTTTTATGTAATGTTACTTACTTTCCCGTATTTCCTTGCAGGTAAGAGTAACCATGTGATCCAGTTCTGGCCAATGACATGTAAGGTTAAGTCTGCTGGGTTGAGGTGAGGGGTTCTTCAGGAAAAGATAGATAGAGAAATGCCCAGGGGAGGCTCTTTCTTTTCCTTCCTTCTTTGAATATGCTATGCGAGTTCATAATCTGGAGCTGAGGCAGCAATCTTGTGGCCATGAGGCTACAAGCCTGAGGATGGAAATGCCTGCTGAGGATGACAGAAAGTGAAGAAGGAGTAAGCCGCCTACTTACAGTTTTTCTGTGAAAAATAAAATGTATTTAGTAATCTACTATTGGTCAGGGATTCAGTTACTAGCACACAGAGGTAGCTTAACTAATTCCATGTGGAAACTATATTGTTCATTACTGGATTTGCCAAATAAATTGTATGATTCTGGGGCATACAGATAGAGATTAAATCTGGGTTAAAATATATAGGGGTTGTTTCATCTACGGCTTTTATTCTTGAAGAGCATTTCTCTTCTATACTAAGTGAAGTAATTTCATTTCAAATTTGTAGATATTTCAATCCTCCACTGTAGAACATTTCATTTCCTTGAAAACTTCGAACATGTCAAGATATTTCTGGGACAAACAGTTTTCGGAGTTTCTCAAGTAGAAAGGGGTAGGAATGTTGTCATCCTATATTGTATCACTGTGAAGGGTGAAAAACTCTAAAGTTTAGAACTGACTTGAGATTTTCAGTGAATATTGTCAACACTTTGCAACTATTTCCCAGAAAATAAAATTCTTTGCTTTAGCCATAGTGATGTTGATGTTCTAATGGGCACTTTGTGTGTTTAATACTACTGCTGAGCTTTGCCAGTTGTTGAGGATGTGAGTTAAAAATCTGAAAAACAAAACAAAAAATTGATAAAGGGAAGGTATACAGCAATAAATAAAAACAATACATATTGTTTAATACATATGAAACATTTAATATATGCAAGGTACTTTCCTAAGTTCTTTATAGGTGTTAGCCATATAATTCTCACAGTATTGTGAGTTTTTACTTGCCCTACCTTATAGATGAGGAAACTGAGTCACAGAGAAGTTGGATAACATGGCCCAGTAGCACAGTTCAGTGGAAATGCTAGAATTCAAACCCATACCATATATCTGAGAGGCATCTTCTTAACCTCTATGTTCTTGTGCCTCCCAATATGGATTTATATGTAAGAGGAAAGGATGGAGAAACTCAGCATTCAAGATGTAGTCTATGGTTTGGTTTTCTGAAGGATGTAGGGCAACCTTTTTTTCTTGAACTCCGCAGCCCTTGTAGTTTGTTATAGCATTATTTATATTAACTGTCTTAGCACTGGGGCCTTCTTTCTTCAGCTGTACAGTGGCACAGCTGTGTAAGAAGAGCAATTAGAATTTAACAAAGAGATGCTAATTGTTTATAGATGCAACAGGAAAAAACGATTTTGGAAGTTATTATGGCTGCTGAAGGCAGGATGAGTATGGTGGCGTATACTTAGAATACTTTTATCTGGCATCCCTACGCTTAACGTACTCTCAGTTACAATTGACTGCAAATTCTCTATACAATTTTCAGACATTTATTTGCCATATACACAGGATGAGCATCCTTTCACAGCTCAGTGAGAGCAATGAAAAATTTGACTGTCCTTAGTTCTTATTTTTTCAAATAGTTTGACTATTACAGGACCTTCCTTTTTCATGTAAGCTTAGAATCATCTCATCAGTTTCTACAAAAAACCTGCTGGGATTTTGATTGAGATTGCATTGAATCTATAGATCAAAATTGGGAGAACTGACATCTTAACAATATTGTGTCTTTTGATCCATGAACGCAGATAGCTCTCTCTCTTTTTTTAATTTAGGTCTTCATTTGGTTCTCCCAATGTTTCACAGTTTTCAGCTGAGAAATCTTGTGTATATTTTGTTGTATTTGCCCTTAAGTGTTCCATGATTTTTGATGTTTTGTTAAACGGTACTTAACAATTCAATTTTAATATGTCTTTAAATATGTACACAGAAATGCAATTGAGTTTTGAATACTGACCTTGTATCCTGCAATCTTTAGTTCTAGTGTCTTTTTGTAGATTTTTTTTGGATTTTCTATGTGAACAATTATGATGTTTGTGAATAAAAACTGTTTTATTTATTTTTTCCAACCTGTATGCATATTATTTCTTTTCCTTGTCTTAATGCACTGCCTAGAATCTCCAGTACATTGTTGAGTAAGAGTGGTGAGAGCAAAAAATTTGCCTTGTTCCTGATCTTAGCAGAAGTTTATTCAGTCTTTTGCCATAAGTTTGGTGTTAACTGAACTTTTGTAAATGCTCTTTATAAGGTTGAGAAAGTTTCCTTAAATTTTTAGTTTGCTGAGAGTTTTATCGTGAAATGATATTGAATTTTGTCAAATCTTTTCCTGTACTGATTTTTAGCTTTTAGTTTGTTGATATGGTGAATTAAATTGATTGACTTTCTAAGTTGAGTCAGCTTTGCATACCTGAGATAAACCCTGCTTGTTCATAATGGGTTATCTGTTATATGTGTAGCTGGATTCGGTTTGCTAATAGTTTGGGGGGAAGATTTGTAATATTATTTATTCTGAAATCTACTTTACCAATTATATGAATATAGCCACCCATATTTCTTTTGGTATGTTTGCTTGGTATATTATTTTAGATCCCTTTACTTTTAACCCATTTATGTCTTTATATTTAAGTAAGTTTTTTTTTTTTGTAGATAGTAAGCCTTGCTTTTTAAACCTAATATGACAATCTCTGTTTTCTAATTGAGTTGTTTAGATCTTGTACATTTAATCAAATTATGTATAAGTTAGACTTAAATATATTGTTTTGTAGTTATTTTCTAATTATCCCACCTTTCTTTTTTTTTTGTTTTTAATATTTATTTATTTATTTATTAACAATGAAAAAATTTTTAAATTAGAGTTGGCATACAATATTATATTGGTTTCAGGTATCCAACACAGTGATTAGATATTTATATAACTTAGAAGTTATCACCCTGATACAATACCCATTGTACACTTTACATAGTTACTACAATACTAATTAACTGTATTTCCCATGCTATACTCTACATCCCCATGACTGTTTTGTAACTATCAATTTGCATCTCTTAATCCCTTCTCCCTTCACTCATCCTCTCATCCTCCCCAACCTAGCAACCATCAAAATGCTTTCTGTATATATGAGCTTGTTTCTGTTTTCTTTGTTTATTTATAAGTGAAATTATATGACATTTGTCTTTCTCTGTCTACTCAGCATAATGCCCTCTAGGTCCATCCGTGTTGTTGCAGATGGCAAGATTTCATTCTTTTTTGATGGCCGAGTAAAATTTCATTTTATATATGTACTGTCTCTTTATCCATTCATTCATTGATGGACAGCCAGGTTGCCTCCTTGTCTTGACTATTGTAAATAATACTGCAATAAATGTAAGGATGCTCATGTCCTTTTGAAGTAGCATTTTGGGTTTCTTTGGCTGAATACCCAGAAGTGGGATTACTGAGTCCTTCTTTGTCTCTTGTTACAGCCTTTGCTTTAAAGTCTATTTTGTCTACCTCACATTTTTCATTTTTGTTTTCATGAAATATCTTTTTCTACTCCTTTACTTTTAGTCTGTGTATGTCTTTTGGTCTGAAATGAGTCTCTTGTAGGCAGTATATGTAAGGGCCTTGTTTTTTTTATCCATTCAACCACCCTATGTTTTGATTGGAACATTTAATCCATTTACATTTAAAGTAATCGTGATATATATGTAGTTATTGCCATTTTATTATTCATTCATATTTTTGATTTTTTTTCCCCTTCTTCTTTAACTTTTCTTATAATACTGATTAGCTTCTTCCTGTATGGAAAACCCTTTATCTGACTTTTGATTCTTATTGATAGCCTCGCTGGGTAGAGTAGTCTTGGTTGTAGATCCTTGCTTTTGATCACTTTGAATATTTTGTGCCAATTGCTTCTGGCCTGCAGTTTTTCTTGAGAAATCAGCTGACATTCTTATGTGAGTACCCTTGTAGGTAACTAATTACTTTTCTCTTGCTGCTTTTAAGGTTCTCTCCTTGTCTTTAACCTTTGTCATTTTAATTATGATGTGTCTTGGTGTGGGCTTCTTTGGGTTCATCTTTTTGAGACTCTTTAAGCTTCCTGGGCTTATATGTCTTTTACCTTAATCAGGCTAAGAAAATTTTCAGTCTTTTCTTCAAATAGTGTATCAATCCTTTGCTCTCTCCTCCTTCTGGTAACCCTATGATGCAAATGTTGGTATGCTTGATATTGTCTCAGAGGCCCCTTAAACTATTCTTATTTTTCTTGATCCCTTTTTCCTTTTGCTATTCTGATTGTTTTCTTCTATCTTGTCTTCTGTATGGCTGATTTGATCCTTTGTTTCATCTAATCTACTGTCGATTCCTTCTAGTGTATTCTTTCAGTTATTATATTCTTCATTTCTGACTGGTTCTTTTTTATGGCTTCTATGTCCTTTTTTATGTTTACTATCTCTTTGTAGAAGTTCTAACTGAGATCATCTATTTTTCCCTTAGTTCATTGAGCATCCTTATAACCAGCATTTTGAACTCTGTATCTGGCAGATTGCTTGTCTCCATTTCATTTAGTTCTTTTTTCTGGAGTTTTCCCCTTTTTTAAAAATTTGGGACATATTTCTTTGTTTTCTTACTTTGACTGACTCTCTGTTTGTTTATATGTATTAGGTATATCTGCTATGTCTCCCATCTGTTGCCTATGTCATAGGTGTCCCGTGTGGCCCAGTGGCACAGTCTCCCTATTCATCTGCTCCAGGAGTATCCCTTGTGTGGGTGTGCATGACCTCCTGTTGTAGTTGAGTCTTGATTGCTATTGGCATGTCAGTGGTGGATTGATTTTCAGGCTGACTGGCTGTGAGGATTGGCCACACCCACAATGTATAAGCTGCTGTGTAGTGGCTGAACCCACGGAGTCACCCCCAGCAGGCTCGTGTGCCTGTTGAGACCAGTGTTTGGGTGTGCTGCTTGTGGGGCTAATTAGCTGGTATTCTGTTGAGGTATAATGTCAGCCTCTGGGTGTGTTGGTTCTGGAGTTCCTTGGGAAGGGCTCTCCTGCAGGCAAAGGTAAGCTGCTACCTGTGACATACCCAGGGATAACTAGTAGGAGCTACAAAGCTATCTATGTTTGGTTTCTGTCTCTGCTGGATCTGGAGGCACTTGGGAGAGGCTGTGCATTGAACCAAGGCTGGCTGTCACCAGTACCAGGCCTGGAGCAGCTTCACTAAAGGCTCAGGGTACCCCAAAGCCCAAGGCTGCCTGTCAGCTACCAATAAAGCTCAGCAGCTGAAAGAACCTGGGGTGGTATGTGAGTTGGATGAAGTAGGATTCCAGGGAGCCATGAGGGTAGGGCAAATGGGTTTCCCAGGTTAGTAGTGCAGAATCAGATTTGTTGCCACTTCTGAGCCTGTGGCCACTTGCAAATGTCTCAGCTCACCTCGGGCCTGCAGACCCTTGAGATTTGTTCAAGAAATATTGCAGCTTGGGCAGGGTCTGGTTCCCCACCCCAAAAGTTTCTCCCGAGGTACATAAGCTAAGGCCTGTTGATTAGTGCAGAAGGAAGCCCCTTGCCTAGAATGTAGAGTGGGGCTGGTTGCCTGGCAATGAAATTGCCACCAGCAATTTTGTGAGTTGGGTGGGGCAGGGTCTGAGGGAGTCACCGGGGGAGTGAGGGAATCTCACCTGGGCAATGAATTTCAGATTTGGCTGTGAGGAGGGAGGGCTGAACGCAGAAAAGATGGTGTCTGCCTGTAAGCTGAAACAGGAGGAGGGCTCAACGAAGGGACAATGATGGCTGTCCCTTTAGCCCTTTCCTTGAAGTCACACAACTGTCTTTCCCTGTATATCTCTGGCACCTCCCAAGCTACTGTCCCTCTGCGAGAACTCAGGGTGAGTACCTGTGAGTGAGTGAGTCTGTGCACTGGCACTTTAAGGGGAGGTCTGTGTTTCTAGCTGCCTTTTGTCTCATCCAGATGGTTGGAATCCCCACTGATTTTCACAACCAGATTTTGTGGGGACTCCTCTTTCCAGCACTGGAATTCTGGCCAGGAAACCCTGGTGTGGGGTTGGGGCCTCTTGCTCGTCTGAGGGTAACTCTGCAGCCGAAATATCCAACCCTGCCCCCGCCATGGTCAACCACCACATGTAGGTATGGGACCAGCCTGTTTTATGTCTCCAGCCCTCCTAGCAGTCTTGATGTGTCTCTTCTTTACATATTTAGTAATAGGAGTTCTGTTCAGCTAGTCTTCAGATGATTCTCCAGGTTAACTGTTCCATAATTTAGTTGTAATTTTAATGCAGTTGTGGGAAGAGGCATGCACAATGTTTGCTCACTTTGACATCTTGACTGGAACTCCAGTTCAAATAGTTTTTTTGGTGGAATCTTTGGGGTTCTCTCTGTATAGTATCATGTCATCTGCAAATAACGACAGATTTCTCTCTCTCTCTCTCTCTCTCTCTCTCTCTCTCTCTCCTCTTTTTTTCAATTTGGATTTCCTTTATTTCTTTTTCTTGTCTGATTGCTCTGCCTAAGACTTCCAATATGATGTTGAATAGAGTGGTGAAAGTGGACATCCTTGTATTGTCTCTGGTTGTAAGGAAAATGCTTCTAGCTTTTCACCATTGAGTGTGATGTTAGCTGTGGGCCCATACTTTCTTATAAGCATCTGGTGGAGGGCTGTGGAAAAAATCTTGTAAATAAATGCAAATTCCCCTTGTGTCTAGATGTCCCTCCTACCTATACCACATTGCCATGCTAGTCCACACTTGCCATTATAAATAAACATTTTAGTTGAGTTTTTATCTACTTCTGTAGCAGCCATTCCTCTCTCCTATGTTGGCCAAAAGTGAAACAGTGCTTGTGTCCTATTTCTTTTTGTTAGTTTTGTTCTTCTTTGGAATTTTGTTTACTTTTCTTGCTTGCAAGTTCAGCTCTCTGCTGCTGAATAAAAGTTATGACTTGTAGATGATCCATTTAATTTCATGTCAATGTAGGAGAGACCCTGTCTTGTGCTCCTATATCGTAAGCATAGATGTGAAATTCCCCAGCATTATTTTTAATACTTCACTCATTCAGCAAATATTATTGAGTCTATATTGTGAGCCAGAAACTTGGGGATATAATGGCAAAAAAAAAATAAATGGATATAAATTTGGAGATAAAGTTGGTAGGACTTGATGTTTGATCATATGTAAAGGTGAGGGGAGGGAAGGTACCAAAAATGACGAGAGAAGAGAAAGGAGAAGACGCCAATAAATAATGCCTAAGTGTGGGCCAGTGGCTTGGTCTGCATATGGCAGGAGAGTTGTAAAAAAGGACTCTTTAACAAAATGAGCTGAGAATGACTGGTTGTAGTCCAACAGGGTAATATTTGAATTGAAAGTTTTGGAGATAATGTGATTTCTGGTAATGACAAGGTCTGGGAGTGGGTGCTGTGGTGTTGAGGAGGAAAAGATCATTTGGGTGAAGAAGATAAGAAAGTGAGAAGCCAGAGTGTTTGTGGTTCACTTAAGTGGGTATTAAACTCCACTGATAGTATCAGAAGAGAGGATAAGAGAAGAAGACTGTAAGCCAGGAGTTACCATCTTTTCTGAACCGGAGAATTGAATAAAAGGTCAATAGGTAGGAGCAGAGCTGATTGCTTTGGGTGTTGGACTTTGCAAGGGCAGGGAGGAAAATGGCCTGGAAGTCCCATTTGGGAACAAGGAGAGTCCTTGCCCATTATCTGGTGCTGAGGTATATGGAGCCTTGGAAAACAACAACTGCACACTTGGAAGTGTTGCAGGGGAGGCAGTGTTCTCAGAAACAGGCAGGTTTCAGTTAAGACAAGGAGGTAAATTAGAAAGTTTTTGAGAAATGGTTGGGAATCC
The DNA here is from genome assembly GCA_003508835.1 of Eonycteris spelaea. Lineage (NCBI taxonomy): Eukaryota > Metazoa > Chordata > Mammalia > Chiroptera > Pteropodidae > Eonycteris > Eonycteris spelaea. The sequence goes on along the minus strand of PUFA01000018.1, from coordinate 12,763,287 downwards.
AGGGGAATCTAGGTTTTTGTATGGTAGATGAGTCTAATACTCTGATGCAGGGTGGATGTTCATAGCATTTTAAGTGTTACAAACATGCTCATTCTGTGGATTAAAACAGTGCCGAGAGCTCCATCCCTGTCTCTGATATCTTTGGCTTGGGAGAGTCAGGCAGAGGCAGAGAGCCAGTCCTGGGCAGTTTTGTTTCTCCTGAAGGAACAACATTTTGTGCGGACGCCATTGTGAGCGATTCTGCACTAAGCCTTCAGCACATGCCACCTGATATTGAGATAAGCCTCCATCAGCACGTCAGTGACATGGACTCCAGGTTTTACTGCAGTTGCAACAACCAGGTTGCTAATTAGGCCCAATTGTGAGGGTAGTTTTTTGTGCTTTGGACACCTGTCCACTAGGAACTGGACTGAGACCACCAACTCATTTCCCACAGGTCACGGAACAGCTGTCAGATGGTATAATTTGGTTGAGTTCATTTGGAGCTGCTTGCGGAAGCTCTCTGAAAGCATTATGCTCTACATAATGTGCATGATTAATGCTTGTTTATTTGGACAATCCGTGTTGTAACTAAAGTGGTGGCCTATTTTAATGCCAGTTATAATATACCATTCCATTCATGAGATGGAGTTCCATTGAGGGTATGAAGTAGAGTGATAATGTTTAATCTATTTACTAGGGAACCAACTCATTGCAAGCCATTCTGCAAAGCTGCTTGCTGCATTCGAGTGATATATTGTGCCTTAACTCTTCAAGGGAAAGAATCTGGGCTCATTTTCATTCTGAAGGGGTAAGGTGGAAAACATATCTGAAAGCAGTGGTCATTTGCCCTAACTGCTTTCTGTAGGAGGAAGAAATGCAGCCTGTTTTTCTGTCCTTTAGGGAAGTCTACCTTTGCCTTGTCCACTCCAGAAACTGTCCCATGTCACTTCTTTCTTCCTTGATACATACACACCAGCTTATTATTATTTATAATTTTTTGCAAACAGAAAGGATATGAAACTGGAAATCCTAATTCAAGTTATGGCCTTTACTTGTAATTAGGTGTGACTTTAGACAACTCACCTCGGCTTTATTTTGTCTTCTTTTGCAAAATGTTGTTGCTGCGTGAAACCTGTGACCCTGTGATTATATTTAATCATATTTAAGTTGTTGATTGTGTATATGGCAGCAACTGCCTGGAAGTTTGTTCTGACTCAATCTTTTCTTCTCATGTTTTGTTACATTAGATTACTTCCTGGTGCCAGCTCCTTGGGTGCCTGATGGTTCAGAGGGAGGCAAGTGTATTTATGTTACTTGCAGATATTTTGTTTATCCTAAACATATTTTAGGCAAAAGTACATTCTTGGTCTATTTTGGCTTTCAATTTTTGTGTTTTCCTTCCTATGAATAAGTAAGGTCTTCCTCTGTTAGCTTTTTGCTTTCCTCTCTTCTCAGTAAAGTTGATATACTAGACCAGATATTAGATCACAGTGAGAATTCAAGTTAGTGTGTTTCTTTTCTTGGGGATCTATGTCTACATGTATAAATGTTATATACATACACACACATCTGCAATTTACTGAATGCTGACCATATGCCTAATAACTGTACTGGCCACTTCCAGCTGTCATCTTGCCTAATGGGTATACACAATCTTGGGAAGGAGACACTATTATCTTCATTTTATAAATGTAGAAACTGAAGCTTAGGGAATTTAATCAGAAGCCAATTCTGACTGACTGCATATGACTCTAATGGTGGAAAAAGACTTTGTCACTATTAAAGGACTTTCAGCTGCAACCAGCAGATAGTTCTGGGATTTCTGGAAGCCCTGATAGTAACCCTATAAATCATTGTCTACCAAATACTTTTGATTTTATGAATCCTTTTAGTCATTTATAATCTGGTAATTCCCCTTTGGAATTTCAAGGTTTTTTTTTTTTTTGTTATTTTTGATGATGAGTATTCTACTGAAATAATTTTTAGTAAAAATGTTTAATTTTAAAAGAGTATATTATTTAAGATCAGGTTATAAAATTCATTTAAAATTAAATCTTAGGACTTTATATTATGTAAAGAAAAAATTTGACATCTTTCTTCTTTTTATGTGGTACATGTAGATAAATTTACTTTAAATTAATTATGTACAAAACATAATTTATTGACAAATTAGTAAATAATATATTACTTTTAGCTTAAAGTACTTAATGTATATTTACTATATATACATTTACTTATAATATAAATATAAAAGCCTAATTTTATCTTAAAGCATCAAGATAGATAAAAATTGCTTTTAGAGTCTTATAATTTTGTATTTTGGACTTAAAATTATTTCTTTTTCACAGTTTTCATTTTAATTCTAGGAGATAAAATAAGAGAATTCTTTAGGCTGCTTCCTGAAAGCCTTCCAATTCAAAAGTGCACATTTATAGGGTGGTTAGTCTTTATTTCCAACAGATGCAAAGACAAATTGATAATTACTATATCTTATTTTTTGACATTATATTTTTTAAATTTTAGTAACATCTTGATATACTTTTTGAGACTATAAGCAAATCGTTGCAAAATTATTAATTGAGTAAAAATCATCTTTGTAATTTTATTTTAATTTTTATATCAACTTATATTTCTGTGTCAGTAACCCTTATGCTTCTTATATTTTAATGACTGGTCTTTACTTACCAATTAAATACTATGTGACTAAAAATGGAAGCATCTGAAACTGCATAATAGTTAAAACCTCAGGATAACCGATTGATATTTAGATAAATGATAAATGGCTGAGTAAGTAGAATTTTAGCAATAGCGTTCACTATTGATTTTGCTCATTTGATGCATATTCACAGGCTTTCAAATCATTCTGTTTTATCAGAGAAATTATTTAGGTTAATGTTTCAAGTATTGATGTTCTTGAAAAAATAGATATGGAACTTATTCCGTTATTGTCTTTAAATCTAGGGGTTTTGAAAGATGTTGAGAATCAGTGCTGTAATTGGCCAATGTATTTTACTTATATGTAAGGTGAACCTGCTGTGCAGGATGATGTAAAATGAAACTCTGGATACAAGCATGGGGGGGGGTTCCCATTTCCCAATCCCATTTTTCTCTTCCTCTTTCTTAATTAGCTTACATGTCCCAGGGCAGTTAAGAGAGGCTAGTGAGGCAGGACCTGTGGTCAAAGCTTCTTTTTCTTTCCTGCAGCCGCAGAGCTCAGGCTGCACCCTTCTGCCCTAGTACCCACTGGCTTGGCTTCTCAAACAGCCTTTTTTTTCTGCACAACCTCTCCAAAGCCCTCTTTCTGATTTCCTGAGTGAAACCAAGCAACCAGGTATACTGACCCTAAAGCATATGTTCATAGTTGTGAAAGGTTAAGGAGAAAGGCAAAGATCCCTGATGCCTGCTTTCTGAGAATATTTTAATCCGGAGAAATATCTCTAAAGGTAAGAATCACATATCTGTGGGCAGTACTATCCCTGGACCACTCTCTACAATTCTCTACTCTGGACTTGTGCTTCAGAGAGACCTGCTCTGGTCCTCCTCTGTCCTTGTCTTTCCTCACAGGACAAGGAATCTTTAGGGGCCAAGGAAAGATGCCCTTCCAGAGCCTAGTTGTCCCACGATTTCTTGGTCTAAATATGGTATGTGCGGGGCACACTCTAGGGCATGTGCAGGCCTGTTTTCTGGTTCATTCTCCCAGGGATGGATCCTGCTGTTACTTGGCTCAAAAGGTGGCTCAAAAGGAGAACAGTGCTTGGACATGCCAGCTGGAGCGCACAGCGTGTATATGAGACCTCTAGTGTGCAAAGGAGCAGAGGGTGGGAAAAGGAGAAAAGTTGGGCTGTGGCTTGGGGTCTGTTCTTTTATTAGCACCATATTCTGTTGCAGAGTTCTGAGGAGTCAATGAATTCTGAATTGAACCTGGCCTTCAGGTTTTGATGTTAAATTTAACTAGATAGGAATATAAAACATATTTCATTTGACAATGTGTCAGCATGATTTAAAAGTTTTATTAAATATTTGATGTGTGGTGTGTGGTTCTCTATTCTACTCTTACACTGAGGCCTCACAATGTCAGGAGTGAGATTGTCTTTAGAGACAGGGAAAAGTCAATCCCTGAGGAATTCCTCAGATGCTACCCTCTCTACACTTCCCTGGTAGAGAACAGATTCCTTTCTTTTTCTACAGAAAGTGGTTTAACACACAGACCCAGGTCAGGACAATTGTCAGTGGGAATCTTTGATAAGAAACTAGAGAACTATTGAAGGAGACTGATGAATCTCCTGTGTTGCTTTTTGAGGAAATAAGTGGGTTTTAATTGAAGTGAAAAAAAATTTTTTGATACCTTAAAAAAATCTCACCCTTTTAGCAAAAAATACCATCTGTTCTGTAACAACTGCAAACATATAATTGATTTTATTGCATTTCTCTAATTAGATTTCATGGTTTACTTTCTTGAAATGGTTTTGTAGCTGTGTTTTTGAGCATGTTAATATGAAATGATTGAAATTTGAATAAATGTTTTCTGTGAGCTAAAGAAATGTTTAATCTTAACCTGGATATTAATTTTCTTTCAAAAGTTTGATACAAAACAGTGTGTAACAACTATAGAATGTTTAAATCCTTTTTACTCAGTAAGTCATATCTGCAAATCTGTCTTGGTCCATTTGGGCAGCTGTGACAAAATACCAGAGGCTGGGTGGCTTATAAGCAACAGAAATTTCTTGCAGTTCCCAGAAGCCGGGAAGTCCAAGATCAAGGTGCTGGCAAATTTGATGTCTGGTGAAGTCCTGCTTCATCATAGTACAGTATCTTACTATAACCTCACATGGTGGAAGGGGCAATGTAGCTTTCTAGGCCTCTTTATAAATAAGAGCACTAATTCTGTTTATGAAGGCTCTGCCTTCATGACATAACCGCCTCCCAAAGGCCCCGCCTCTTCATCACCTTGTGATTAGTATTCAACATATGAACTATCCTAAGCAAATTAAATTTGTAATTATCACTCGATTATTGCTACATTTATATTATAACTTGATAAAATTATTAAAATAATGGGAAGACTGTAGAAAAAATTTCTCAAATATTTTAAGTAAAAGATATACAAAATTCATAGGCATGCGAAATATGTGAAAAATGAGAATATATTCAAAAGGCTGGATATAATTACATACAGTAATAATTCTTTTCAAGTTAAGGAATTATGTATGTAGATTTTCTTTCTATCAATTAAAATAATATATATTAAAGTTTGAGATAAAAATGGATTAAACATTCAGAAAGTTCTGTAATAAGTATTAAATAATACAGCAGTTCCTTTCAATCTCCTTCCTTCTTTTTATTTTCTTGTTCTCTGGATGTAGCAAGTTCAGTTGTTTTTTCTTTTGATATTTACCTCCATATCTGTGCATATCCTGTTTATATTGTAACTGCATGTTATTTTAGTTTTAAGCCACTATTTTTATTCTTACCACAGAGGAATACAAGAATTTGGCTTTTTAATTGATTAACTAATTATTTTTTTGCGAATGGCCACCCCCTCAGCTACTTAATCATTCTCACCATCCTCTCAACATAGTCATTTTAAGATTTTGGTTAGGTCAGCATTCACTGTTTATATATTATATTATTATGACTATGTAAAGAAATATTCACAGTTGAGCCATCACACATGCATGATTATTTTCCTTTTTGGTATAACTCTTTGTTTCTCTGGAGTTAATCATTGTTTCTCTCTTTTGGTTTGCTTCATTGTTTATTTATGTATTCTTCATTAATTTATCCCTAACCTCTTCCTCATGAGTTTAAAGTTTCTCTCAATACATCCAAATACATCCTGTTTTATCTTTTTGAAGATATCTTCTCCTAGGACCTCTGCATTGCATCAGTCTGGACCTCAGGTGCTGTACATCCCTTTACCACCTGGGGGATTGTCTTTTTCTAGTTCCCTATTCTTTCTTTGAGCTGGATCTCTATTTCCTGTAGTGTATATTCTTCCTGCTTCTTGGTTCATTACCTCATTTTGCTAAGAAAGCGCATGGAAGGTTTATTTTTGAAAGCTTGCATGTCTGAAAAGAATTTTTTTTCTCCCTCTCATAATCTATTGATAATTTGGGTGGCTCCAGGTTGGGACTATGTTCCTCTCAGAAGCTCAGTCATTTCTCTATTATTCTGTAGCTTCAAATGTTACTCTCAGAAAATCTAATGTTGAACCAACTTTCCATATCTATCTCTTCATGCTTTTTAAAATCTTTTTTGATCCTAGTTTTCCTGAAAATTCTCACTGATACGCCTTGAGGTTTTTTTTTTTTTTTTTTTTTTAAATCCATTGTGTTGAGTACCTAGTGAGTAGCAACTCTTATCCTTCAGTTTTGGGCATTTTTCTTGAATTATTTTTGATAATTTTTCATCGTTCATTTCTGTATTCTCACTTTCTAAAACTTCTATTATTTAGATATTGGAACTCCTGGACTAATTTAACTTTCTCTCTAATATTTTATAACTCTGGCTTTTTGTTCTACCTTCTGGGAGATTATCTTACTTTTAAGTCTCAGCCCTTCTATTGCAATTTTATTTCTGCTATTATAACATTTAATTTCAAGAACACTTTTCATAAAAACTTCCTGATTTTTTTTATAAGCATCATGCTCTTGTGTGTGGGTATAATATTATATATTCTCTGATTTCTCTGAGAATACTAAACGTTTATTTTATTTTACCTTATTTTAAAAAAGTATTTCTTTAGTGTCATCTTTGTTTCTTCTGAGTTCCTTTGGTCTCTGGCTTTCCTTGATGTTACATAATCCTTAGCAGACAGACCTCTCATATTTAAAACAAGGACACCACAAAGCTGACTAGAAGCTCTGGGTAAGGAGAAAGAAGGACTTGTAGATTTAACTTCTGGGTAATTCAGTTCAACTCTTTCTTGGGAGGACTATTCGGCTGCCAGTATCTTTAGGTCTTTTCTGTTGGGTTGCTCAGATTATCTGGAGAAGAACCTACTAGTCTCCTCCTGCCTAAAGGATGTAAACCAAGTTGACAGCATTCTGAAAACTGAGTGGGAAAAGGATTGGGGGCTTTACCTTTTGGTATATAGACTTAATCTTCCATTTTCAATAGACCCTTCCATTCTCACCTCTGCTTATGGATCTCAGGGCACATAGAGTCCCTCTACTTTATCCTCTCCATTTTGTTTTTTTTTACTAGAATGGGAGAGGGGCAGCCCCAGTTATGTGGAGTGAGTTGGGGGAATCCAAGGTCTAATTTACTCCCAAACTGACTTAAACTAATTATTGGTTTTAGCCCTATCCACTCCACTTTCATTGGTGTCTGTTCCTCTAATTCCTGAATATGTCTGGAGTTCTATGATGCAAATCAGTGTGCATTTTGGTTTCTCCCACTGCTGACATAAATTTCAGCTTTTCTAATTCACTAGGTCAGTTATCATTCATCCATCTATTTTCCATCTTCCAAAATTTCTTGCTGTTTTATTGTCTTTTGTTGCCTTTGCTTTGTTGGTTTTACTTAATAAAATCTCTTAACTCTCATTTTATAGGATTTCAGATAGACTGGAGGTAAACATATATATTCAAATCTCCATTTTAAATCAAAACCTTGTATTTTTCTTTCTTTTAATATTTTCAAAAATTTTGAAATATATTTTAATTTAATGTCTTATATTTTTATCTTTAAAACAAAGTTTATTTTTAGTGGGTGATATGGATGATACATTCATGCGACTCAAAATTCAAGCTACAGTAAGATATTTGGTGAAATTCTCTCTTGACTTCCAGTTCTCCTCTATGCAAGCAACCTAGTTGCTATTTTGAGTACCGTTCCAGAAATACTCTTTATGTATACAAGCAATTGGCAAGTTTTTTATAGCAAACTCATCTTCAAAAGTACAATATTAGTGCTTTTTGGGGGGGCGGGGACAGGGATAGAAAAATAATACAAACTTAATAAAACAGAAAGTTTTTTGAGTTTATTGGATTTTTCTCTGCCTCCCCTCTGATTCTAGCCACTGCTGTGGCAGCTAGCTCTAGGTGGGTTTCTGCCAGCCTTACTTGGGTGCATCTGAACAGTGCCTCACTTCAGGCCTGTGTTAAGAGAATCTCTTGCTTCCTCTCTGGGCTTACTTTATATCTGCAGGTAGAAAATTTAGGAAATATAGCTACTCAGAAGTATTCATCTCCAAATGCAAGAAATGACACTTTTGAGGGCAACCTTGACAAGTAGAGGTGGGACCAGATGGTCAGCTACTTCCTTTTCTCTTCTCCCAGCCAGGTTCTGGTGTGCATTTTATAAGTTTTTCTCAGATATTTCCACGAATTGAGGAGAATAGGCATTCACCATATGGTGGCTATCTAAAAGCCTGTCCTTGGAGAGGCTTCCTCTCCTGTCTGTAGATACCCTTTACTGCTTTCTGCAAACTGGGATCACTTCCTACATCACTGCTTATGCTAAGCTTTTGTTTTAGATTTTGCTTTCAGAGGAACCCAGACAAAGACAAATGAAAAGCTCTTTTTGATACTGCTTTTATAATGTTACTTTAAATAGAAACCAGAGCACTCACATTTGCGGGAAAGAACCATGGCATGAAAACCTGGGTTCTTTCTCCTATCAGGGAGCCCTGTGCTAGGTGCATTTACAAGCGCAAGTTATCCCGGAATAACTTCAAACAATTTTTTGAGTAGGTAATATATATATACATGGTACAAAGTCTAGAAGAACAAAAGTAAATTTAGTGACAACAAAGTCTCTCTCCCATCCCCTCTCTCCCAGCCCCCCAGTTCTGCTTGCCAGAGACAACGACTGCCTCTAGTTTATGTGTACCCTCTCAGAGAGATATTCCATGCACACAAAAGCATATACATTCACTGAACAAGTATTTGTTGATGAATGAATGATGAATGAATGTGTATATATATATATATAATATATTTTTAAAATTTTCTTTTTATAGAAATGATTGCATACTCTAATGCTATTCTGCGCCTTGCATTTTTCACTTAAAAATACCACTTGAGTAATTTTGATTAACAACAGCTAATAGGCAGAGTTCTCTGATGCTGATGGTGGTGACATTAGGGAAATCTGTACCTTTTTTGACACATTTATCTTGCTGAGGGGGCTTAGACTACCTAGAACCATTTGAAGACTTTGGGTCTCAGGTAGGGATTAAGATCCCAATTTCTTCTAATTATGTGCATTTCCTATGACCCCTAAACCTCTTGTTCAGTTCATTTTCTTGGCTCTACCTTAAATGGGACCTGAACCCTGAACCCTAAAAACCTTTTTCTTCTCATATACCTCCAAGGGAATGTTTGGCACAGATAATATTTCTATTTTCTTTCTTTACTCTTTTTAAAAAATCTGTACTGGCCACCCCTCCAAGGATATTTGTAAGCTAAAAGTTGGAATTTAGGACCTGACTCCTGATAAGAAATAAATAAGTGCCTGAAAATTTTAATGCGTCGAATTAGCAAAGAGAACCTAAGCAACACTTAGCTTCCCAACTTCATAGAGCTTACAGAAACTTTTGAGGTACCCTTTGGCACGAAATATGACAACTTCCTCATATGCATGCTGTTGAATTAGTGGCAAATCTGAGACTTGCGTTTGGGTTCTACTAAATTGCAGGAAAGGAACAAATGTAATCAAAGCCAGATGATTCTATTTTTTTAGAAATGAAAGAGAAGAAGTAAATCTTTCCATTAAGTGTTTTTTTTTTGTTCTTGTTTATTTTTTGTTTGTTTGTTTGTTTTTTTGGTATAAATAATGTCCTACTGGTCTTTGAGTAAAGATGCCTTCTATGCTATTACTACTACCTTAGCCCCTTCTTAATTAAAGTTCACTATGCCCTTTCAGTCCCATCTTTAGAAATTACCTCCTATAAATAGACTGAAACAAAGGAGATATAACATTTTATTATTACTATTATAATAACAAATAATTAACATTTGTGCAGTGCTTATAGTTTATAAAATGAGTATAAATGATTTCACTGAATCCTTATAACAACCTTGTATGGCATGGCAGATTGTATTTTCTGAAGATGGAAAATATATATGTCTCATCCCTCATGACATTTCTCCATATGTAGGTGGGGTAGAGCTTTGTAACTACTACTACCAATAGAACATGTGCAAGTGACACTATATGATCTCCAAGGCTGGATCATAAAGGCAATGCAGTTCTTTCTTAGCTCTCTCGCTCTCAGGACATGCTCCTCTAGATGTACTATGTAAGAAGTCTGGCTACCTTGAAGAGGCAATGCTGGAGATACCATGTGGAGGGAGTGTCCAGAGACACAGGGAAATGCTTGAGGAACCCTAATGCCTTCAGCTCCTAGCCATTCCTTCCTCCCCAGACTAAAGACATATGATTTGCAGAATATATGAATGGAGAAGCCTTTGAGATGATCCCATTCCCTGACTGCGACCTTATGAGTGACTCGACTTAGAATTGCTCAGCTGAGCCACTCCCAAATGTTTGACACACAGATAATAATTAATATTGTTTTAAACCACTAAGTTTTCGGAGTGATTGTTATCTTATCCTAGTGTCAATAACACATGATATTGTTATTATCCCCATTTAACAGTGAAGAACATTGAGATTCAGATGCTGGCTGAAGGTCTCATCCAGTGGCAGAGGTGGGTCACGCATTCATGTCTTTGGCTCAACTTCCATACTTCCATGTTATTTGTTCTTCTCTCTGTTGTAGGTAAAGGCACAGTCACACACACACAATTCTTATTTCCTTCCTTGACTTACATACATCTGGGGGATGTCTTCTTTCCTTCCAGATTCCTAGGATTCTTGTTTACCCACACCTCTGCCTGCACTATATCTAGCATGAACACAGTTGCTCTGTTCCATGACCACTAATCTCTAAGGATTTGAGTATTACAATATTTTCTTTGGCTTACTCATGTCTCTGGCTTTAATCAAACTTCAGAAGGCATATAGTGACACTACTTTGAATGGGGGAAGATCTTTTTGCTAGAGGAACATTTTTCGCATTATGTGGGCTGCTCATTTAGACCATGATAGCCTGGCACCTGTGTCCTAGTGAAACAATTCAGTGAGCTTGTGAGTGGGCCAAGATCCAATCTAGCAGATGGTCATGAGAGAAGGGACCATGTACTGTGTGATCATCAAGTGTGCTTGCCCAGAGGCAGGAATCCTGCCAGAAAGGTCCAAATGCCTGCCCTTGGAAATGGAGTATTATTTTTACAAGGATGCTTAAAAATTAAAAAAAAATGTTTGGAAAAAATGAACAATACAACAATTTTTAAAACCTGAGCTGGAACAGAAGAGAAGTGAGCTATGGTAAAAGATCTTTTGGGAGTTGAAGTGCTTGGTTGTAAGGTACTTACTGTGAAGTTTTTTTTTTTTTTCTGGGTTGACAACAGCTTTTTATGAAACAAGAGAGGGTAGATATTCACTGTGTATGCACAGAAATTGTATCCCAGGCCTGTAACTTATCAATGGGATGATTTTGGAAACACCTCAGGCAAGAGGAGGCCCATGTCTATGGCTCACCTATCTGGCAACAGGAGTTGTGGCAGATCAGCAGACGGTTAGGCCGTGAGGCCTCACTGAGACCTGGCGGTAAATACCCAGAGCCCTTTTCCCTTTCTTCTGTCTTCTAGCAATCTAGAAGCCCCCTATTCCAGATCTGCCTAACCCTTTTCTTACTAGAAAGGCTGAGCCCCATGCAACATTTTTTGATATCATACACCCATGAATTGTGGACCCTACCAATGGATTTTTTTTTTAAAAAAATAGGTTTAATATCTTAATAATCACAGTGGATGTTCATGTATTTATTATTTTTTTCCAGAAATTATCTTTTCTCATAGTGTAAGATAATATGCTTCATGGTGGTGGAGTTATATAGAATTAAAATCCAATCTCAGAATTCAAAGGCTCTTTGATTTGGTAGAGAAATAAAGTCATACCAATATACATGAAGCTGGATGTGAAAGGGCTCTAACAAAGTTAGAACATAATACTATGGAGAGTAAGAGGAGAAAATAGAAACAGGTCACTTGTACTTTTTAGTAGCTTCAGCCATGCCTATAAACAGTGTTTACAAAAGACTGTGGCTGTTATTTCTCTTTTTTCTTATAAAATACATGTGTATTGAGTAATATTTAGAAAAATAGGTAATAAAATAGAATGAGATAAATCTTTTCTTTAACTTCATCATCTATAGACAATCATTCTGCCTTTTTTGATATGCACATTTTAGTCATTTGTATGTGCACATCATACACCTACACATACAATAGGATCAAACTAGATATTCTGATTGATAACCTGCCTTTTTTTGCCCAGTTGTGACCACCATTCTAGGACATTAAACATTTAACAACATGATTTTAAGTGCTTGCATAATATTGCATTGTATAATATACATGCAATGAATTTCTATTCTTAGACTTTTAGCATGTTACCTCCCCCCAATATAAACTGTTGACTAAACATCCTAGTAGCTATATCTTCGTGCACATCCTTGATGACCTTAAGATAAATTTCCAGAAGAGAAACTATTGGGACAAAGCAAATCTACATTTTTCGAGACGTTAGATAACTTCTGTCAGATTACCACCAAGAAAGGCAATCTTCAGTTGCATAAAAGTCTAATGTCCCTGCAGTTTCAATAAACACTAGAATTACCACGAGCTCTGAACATTTGGTAGGTAAAAAATTCATTATAAGTTTTCTAATTTGCATTTCTTTGATTACTATTGGGTAAGATTTACAATAGATTATGTAAAATCAACATAGTTACACTTAGAATCAAGTTTATTAGGCATCAGAAAGATTGCATTGCATTAATAATATAATAAGCTGAGACAGACTATTTTAAATAACTTGTTAGAGTTAGTACACAAATGGGTCAGAAAAATATAGCAAGTATAGTATGACTGTTTTCTAGCTTGGTATTTGACATAAATATATCTTAAAAATATTCTTGCCATCAAAATAGAGAAAAATGGGTTGGAGGACATTTATCTTTTTTTAAAAAAATAAATTTATCAGGGTGACATTGGTTAATAAAATTATATAGGTTTCAAGTGTACAGTTGAGTAATACATCATTTGTATATTGCATTGTGTGTTTACCACCCAAATCCGAATCTTCTGTCACCATATATTTGACCCTTTTACCCTTACTTAACTTTCCCACCCCTCTTTTTCTCTGGTAAACACTAAACTATTGTCTGTTTATGAGTTTTTGTTTGTTTGTCTTGTTCATTTGTTGCTTTCAGTTTTATATCTCACATATAAGTGATATCATTTGATTTTCAACTTTTTCTGTCTGATGTATTTCGCTTAGCATGATTATCTCAAGATCCACCCATGTTGTTGCAAATGGCAATATTTCATCTCTTCTTATGGCTGAGTAATATTCCATTATTTATATGTACCATGTCTTCTTTATCCAATTATATATTGATGCACACTTCAATTGTTTCCATGTCTTGGCCATGATGAATAATGCTGCAATGAACATTGGGGTGTATAGTTTTACAGATAAATGTTTTAAAAAATTTTAGGTAGATACCAGAGAGAGATTGCTGGATTGTATGGAGGACATTTTCTTAATTGGATTTCTACCTGGTTGGATGACTGTACCCACATACTAAAGAGAGGTCTCTAGGAACAAACCTTAGGACTCTGTCCTCAGACACATCTTTTAAGTTCTATCAATGCAAAGGATGAAGTAAAGTCAGAGGTGATTTAAAATGAATTCTATGCTTAATTATTATTATAAGAATTGTGAAATATTCATGTTTATGGTTGCATAGCTATATTTATGTACACATAATTATCCTATTACTTTACATAAAGTATTTGTAATGAAAACTCAAGTGTATTTCATTACTCTTATATAATTGCATGTTCAGGTATTTACTAACAAAAATATTTAAGTTTTAAATGACAAAATATCATACAATATTTTTCATAATAGTGTTGAAACTTTTTTCCCAAAAAGAGAATGACAAATTAAAATTAGAGCAGAAATAAATGAAATTGAAAACAAAACAAACAGAAAAACAACAGAAAAACAAATGTAACAAAGAGCTAGTTCTTCAAGAAGGTTAATAAAATTGACAAACCCCTTGCTAGACTCACTAAAATAAAAAGAGAAGGGCAGAAACAAACAACATCAGGGACGAAAGAGGGAAATTACCACTGAATCACAGAAATACAAAGGATATTCCAAGAATACTATGAAAAAGTGTATAACACCAAATTTAATAAGCTAGGTGAAATGGACAAGTACTTAGAAAAATACAATCTTCCTAGACTGAATCAAAGAATGGAAAATCTAAATAGACCAATCAGCAGTATGGAAATTGAAACAATCATCAAAAACCTACCAAAAAGTAAAAGTCCAGGACCAGATGGCTTCACCAGTGAATTCTACCAAACATTCAAAGATTTAATACCTATTTCCTCAAACTCTTCCAAAAAATTGAAGAGGAGGCAATACTTCCCAATTTTATGAGGCCAATATTACTCTGATACCAAAACCTGGTAAAGATAACACAAAAAAGAAAACTACAGACCAATATCTCTCATGAACACAGATGCAAAAATCCTAAATAAGATAGACAGCAACATATTAAAAAGATTATACACCACGATCAAGTGGGCTTCATCCCAGGGGCACAGGGATGGTTCAACATATGCAAATGATTAATGTGATACACCACATAAACAAATTAAAAAATAAGAATCATATGATCATATCAATAGATGCAGAAAAAGCCTTCAACAAGATACAGCATCCATTTATGATCAAAACACTTAACAAAATGGTATAGAAGGAAAGTACCTTAACATAATAAAGGCCATATGACAAACCTCAGCCAACATTATACTTAATGGTGAAAAACTAAAAACTTCCCTCCTAAGATCAGGAACAAGGCAAGGCCTGTCCACTAATTGCCACTGTTCATTCGAATATAACATTGGAGGTCCTAGTAAGTTCAATCAGGCAAAAGAAGAAGATATAAAAGGCATAAATAGAAAGAAGTCAAACTGTCACTTTTAAGGATGACATGATTCTCTATATAGAAAACCCTAAAGACTCACAAAACACTACTAGAAACAATAAGCAAATACAGTAAAGTCTCTGGATACAAAATCAATGTTCAAAAATCCATAGCATTCTAACTCTAATAATGAAGTGTCAGAAAAAGAAGTGAAAAAATAATTCCTTTGCAATTGCAACAAAAGAATAAATACCTAGGAATAAATTTAACGAAACATTGTGAAGGACCTATATAATGAAAACTACAAGACCTCTATAAAAGAAATCAAAGAATACAAAGAATGGAAAGATTTGTGTGTTCTTGGATTGGAAGAATCACATAGTTAAAATGACCATATTACCGTAAAGCATTATACAGATTAATAATCCCCATCAAAATCCATTGGCTTTTTAGAGAAATAGAACAAAAATCATCAGATTTGTATGGAAGCAAAAAGACCCCAAATTGCCAAAGCCATTCCTGAGAAAAAAGAACGAGAATGGAGGCATCACTCTGCCTGACTTCAAATTATACTACAAAGCGACAGTAATTCAAACGCATGGTATTGGCAGCAAAAACAGACAAAAGACCAGAGGAACAGAATAAGAGTCCAGAAGTAACCCATATTTATATGGGCAAAGTAATTTTCAAAAAAAGTGAAACATATGGTGGAGAAAGGAAAGCCTCTTCAATAAATGGAGCTTGGGAAAACTGGAAAGCCACCTGCAAAAGAATGAAACTAGATGTTTTTTATCACCAAACAACAAAAATTAACTCAAAAATTGGATTAAGGACCTGAACATAAGATCAGAATCAATACAATGCATAGAGAAAACATAGCAACTAAACTCAAGGACGTTGGACTTAAAGAGGAATTTATGAATTTGACCTCAAAGGCAAGGGATGTAAAAAGCAAATACAATGAATGGGACTACATCAAACTAAAAAGCTTCTGCTCAGCAAAAGAAATTGTCAACAAGGGAAAGAGACAACTATTCGAATGGGAAAATATATTTGCAAGCAACGTCCATAAGGGCTAATATCCAAAATATACAAAGAACTCATACGACTCAATAACAACAAAAAACACAAATGATCCAATCAAAAAATGGCAGAGGACCTGAAAAGACACTTCTCCTAGAGCACATACAAATGGCCACAAATATTGAAAAATGCTCAACATGGCTAGCTATTAGGGAAATGCAAATCAAAACCACAATGAGATACTATCTTGTTAGAAAGCTATAATCAACGGACAAGTAATAACAAATGTTAGAGAGGATGAGGAGAAAAGGAACCCTCATACACTGCTGGTGGGACTGCAAATTGGTACAGCCACTATGGAAAACAGTATGGAGTTCCTCAAAAAACTAAGAATTAATCTACCATGTGATCCAGCAATCCTCTACTGGTATTTACCTCAAGAACTTGAAAACCCATATCCCAAAAGATATCTGCACACCAACGTTCATAGCAGCATTGTTCACAGTGGCCAGGACATGGAAGCAACTGAATGTTGTATGATATAAGTATTAGCTAAAGAAGCTGTGGTACATTATACATGGAATATTACTCAGCCATAAGAAGAGATGAAATACTGCCATTTGCAACAACATGGATGGACTTGAGATAATCATGCTAAATAAGCCAGAAAGAAAAAGTTGAAAACCACATGATATCACTTATATGTGGGATATAAACCTAAAAGTAACAATGAACAGGACAAACAAACAGAGACTAAGGGACATGGACTATGACTAGTGGTTACCAGAGGGTAGGGTTGTTGGGGAGGAGGGAAGAGGTAGATGTGATAAAGGGGGTCAAATATAGGGGAGTAGGGAGAGGGTGAAGTGGTAAAGAGGATCAAATTTATGGTAGCTGAAGGAAACTGGACTTTGAGTGGTAAACACAATAGAATATACAGATGTTAAATTCTAATATGCACTTGAAAATTATATAATTGTATTAACCAATGTTACCCCAATAAATGAGTTTAAAAAAAGAGAGAGAGAATGACAGAAAAAAATGCTCTTAGCTCCAATTACACTTGGAGGATTGGAATGAGTATTGTGGTTTGGTATCAGAATGTACTAAATAAAGTAAGCATTTTAGTGAAATCAGTACGTTTTGAATCTGTGGAATAAGATAACTAGGGATAAAATGATAGTAGCAGAAAACTGTGTTACAGAAATAGGTATATAGTTACTTCTAGAAAGTGGAAAGAGAGAGCACCACACCTAATGCTCTGGCCAGACCACACCTGAAATAATGTTTTATGTCTGGTTTCCATATTTTTCAGAAGGGTGTGAACCCTTCTCTCTGCAAACCTCAGAAGCTTCCATGGAATCATTCAGTGTATTTGGGCACATAATTCAGTGCTTAACTAGGAAAACCTGAGGGAAATCCCAGATAGACTTTAGAATTTTGTTATGCATTTCAAAGTCCAAGGGGACCATCTTTAGAAAATAATGTAAAAACGAAATGATAATGAACCGTTTTATATCTTTTTGTTTTTACTACTTCCAAGAATCTAGAGATTTCTTCTTTAAGAGGATCATTGATAGCAAATTCACCTGTGTATGTTTACATATATTTGTTATCAATATCAGAATGGTAAACATTTCTAAGGGGTATAGGGACAGAGATGGAATGGAAGAAGATGCTTAACTTTTTTGTTATACATTTTTGCTTCTACTACTTACAATGAACATTATTAATTTTTTTTTTTGGAGAAAATACAAGCTTGATGAATTTATATTCTGTTATTTTTTTGAAACAATTACAAAATCATAAAACATTGGAAATATAATGAAATGAACTTTTTAAAAAGCCCCGAACCATTTAAGAATAAGTTTTTAAAGATGGCCCATCATTCCTGAATACTTTAGTGTGTTCTTATTTGCTATAATTAAGAACATTTAGTGTTCTTATATATTATAAATAAGAACATTTCCTCACATAACCACAATACAACCATTAAAACCAGAAAATTGACATTGATAGATTAGTACATTGAATGTTAATACCCCATTCAAATTTTACCATTTGTCTCA
This sequence comes from Eonycteris spelaea, assembly GCA_003508835.1. Lineage (NCBI taxonomy): Eukaryota > Metazoa > Chordata > Mammalia > Chiroptera > Pteropodidae > Eonycteris > Eonycteris spelaea. The sequence goes on along the minus strand of PUFA01000018.1, from coordinate 12,745,194 downwards.
ATAATGTTATATATAGCAAAAAGATTCGGTTCAGAATCATGTGTTGCATTTAGTGTGATGTATCGTTAGTCTCCTTCAGTTTCTAACAGTTCCTTAGTCTATTCTTTCATGATCTGAAACTTTTGAGAATTATAGGGCAGATACTTGTAGGATATTCTTCCATTTGGATTTGTCTACTGCTTCCCCATGATTAGATTCAGGTTGTGCATTTTTGGCAGGATAATCAAAGATGTGACACTATTCTCATTGCAATTTAGGTTGTTTCATCACTGGTGATGTTCTCTTTGTTCACTTGATTAAGGTGGTGCTTGCCAGGCTTATCCATTGTAAAGTTACTCTCTCTCACCTGTGATTAAGAAATATTTGTGTGGAGGTACTTTGAAACAAGGTAAAGGTCTCATTCATCTTGAAACTTCTAACTTATTCAGCATTTATTTTTAGTAAGAATTCGTGATGTGTTGTTATTAGGAGGGTTAAAATCCCATACTGTCATCATTTATTTTAATGTTCAAACTATCTCTGATTTGGCCAAGCTGATTTCTCTAGTCTTTTGACATGTCCCCATCATTCTCTGAGTACTTCCTTACTTTCTGGCACAAGATATTTCAGGCTCATCTTGTACTTTCATTGCCTCAGTCCTGGAACTGACCATCTTTCAAAAGATCTTTGTTTCATTTTAGTGGGAAATGATATTTAGAAACCAATATCTAAGCAATGAGTTTGTTCATTGGCATTGGGGTGTTGCTGCTTCTTATTGAAACAGCTAGAGAATATATGTGTGTGTATGTACATGTATACATCTATGTGAATGCATATATACACTTACATATATATACATGAAGTATTTACATTTATATTTATTTGTACATTATGTATATTGAAAACCATAGTTATACCAATACATCTAATTCAATCTAATATTACAGTGTTTATACAATTTTTCTCCCTTTCTATATTTATAATTCCCATCTGACAATGAGAAAGCCAGCTTGCTTTATTTTTATTATATTTACTTATATGATCAATCCTCTGTATGTAACTTTTCTATCTCTGCCATAACTCCCTCTCATTTGTGGAGACCCTTTGCACCCTGCTTGGGATCTAACTCCCCATGCTAGATCAAACCCTCATGTGGTTGTCTTTCTCACCTGAATCTGGCTCTGACATCACATGCCAGGCTCTGTTTTGTAAGGATGCTCTTCCCATCCTGTTCGTGTTCCATTTTCCATCCTGGCTGCCCCTCTGCCATCCCTGTAATACCTTACTTTGCTCTGCTTTTGCTTATAGATGAGCTATTACCGCTGACTCAGAGGTCTTTTACTCTTTAAAGCTTCACTCACTGTTTTCCAAGATTAGGAAATAATAGGTGAATATCATAGCCAGAATTTTTATGAGTCAGAATGGTGGGTAGATGGCAAAAGGTGGTCAGTGTAACTGTTCTTGCTTCAGGAGTGAACTGTGTGACAAACTCCTACATAAAGAGTTCATTATAGTTGACAGTCTAGGGTTTCCTTGGCATTTATTTTCGAAGGACTAGTCTATGAATAAGCTGCATTCAAGGTCAGGAACATTTTCTACCTTTGTTCTTATTTCTTTAGTGTGCTGACATTCAAGTTTTAGAGGAGTGTTTTTCATGGACTATATGTGTTAGAATCACCTTAGATATTTCTTAATAATTTCTTTAAGAAATATAGTTCTTTTACATACCCTTTTTATTATGTTTTGGGTATGTGTTTTTTATTTACAAAGGGGTCTATTTTTGATGCTAACAAAGAGGCTAGCAATGTAATATCTGAGTCAGTTACCGAATTTGGAGAGAAAACCTGTAAACTATTTGGCTATTCGACTCACTCTGTCATCTAGTGGCAATTCTTTCAATTACAGCTATCTGTAGCACAAGTACGTACATACTTGAACTTTAGGGAGTTTATGACTAGGCAATTCATCCTTGATTCAAATGAATCCACTTTCTGAGTAGATGTTATTTAAAGTATAAAATGCTTTAATCACACTGATTAGTCTCACTGTCAATGGAACATGGCATCATAATACAAACATGTTTCTTGGTAGATATTTAGAGTTCGTTGGCTTTTTCCCCCTCATGTATTTTGCATCATTTCTGTTAGGCCTTTCTGGTGGTGACTGGTTGTAATTCTTTCAGAACATCATGAATATGAACCTTAGGAACTTTCTAAAAATTTTGCCTTTAATAAGTGTAATGAGTTTATATTAAAATCAAATAAGTTCTCTGAAGAAATCTTTAGATACTTTTTATTAATTTAAGGAAAAAAATATGATTAGGAACATTTTGAGGGAATACCTACTAGATTTTAATAAAATTGAAACATATGAATTATATTAACCTTTATATGTTTTAAAATAAACTTAGAACAGTTTTTATAAAATTTACTATACTCTTGAAACATTAATATCAATCTTAAAAGCTTCTAATATATGTTAGTGGTAAGTTGAATAAAGTATTGAAATGTTACAGACCCATAGACTTAGTATAATCTTGTGGCTATCTACCTATGAATATATCTATGGTTATTATTTAAGATTTATGAAAATATTCATGTGTATGTTTACATAGCCATATTTAGGTATACATAGTTATCCTGTAACTTTATATAAAGTATTTCTAATAAATCTCAAGTGTATTCTATTACTTTATGTAATTGCATGTTCAGGTATTTACTAACAAAAGTATTTAAAGTTTGAAGGATAAAAAATCATGTAATTTTTTTCATGATAGTGTTGGTCCTAGTAGAGACCGTTTTAACAGTGGCTTCTATTATTAAGATCTGGCCATGGTTATTCTGTTAGAAGAAAATTTTAAGCAATAAAAGGATAAAGATAAAGAATTTTGATAGGGATAATGAGATGAATGGTTCCTACTTCTTAATTTCTTATAATAGTTGAAATTCCAGAAATTTTTAAACTTTATTTTTATCATTTCATTTGATTTTAAAAGTAACACAAACTCATGACTTTGTTTTGTTCACTGCTATATCCCTGGCACCCAGAAAATTACTGGGCTTAATAAATATCGTTCTAATGAATGAACGAATCATAAGTATTCAAATAATATGGAGAACTCCTTAACTTAATCCCATAGAGATAATCACTGTTAACAATTTGCTGTAAATATTTAAAACATGCATTTACTTTATACTATTTTAAAAAAGAAACAACACTTCATCTGTTTTGTGCAGCTTTATCTTTCAGTTAACAACATATCCGTGCCAGTACATAGACACTTACCTTATTCTTTTTAATGGATATATAGTATTTAATTATATAAATAAGTCATCACTCATTTAGTCAGCCTTCCACTGGGACCTTTGGTCTATTAGCAGTGTTTTTCTTTGTTTGCAAAATATAGAATATGGTGTAACAAACATCTGTGTATACATATATGCGTATACAAACTTCTGTGTGTGTGAGTGTGTATACAATTGTTCAACTAGAAGATTTGTTCATGGAAGTAGAATTGCTGAGTCAATGGCCATAAATATAGCCAATATTGCTAAACTTCCCTCCAAAATTGGTTAACGATATAGGAATTCTTTTTCCCCAACACGTTTGTCAAAATGAGTAGAAATTTATCTTAACTGAAATAGAAATAAATGGCATAATTATTACCTAATGTGAAAAATTACATGTAATTATGAATACTCCATGTTCAGAAAAGAATTTCTGATGGCAAGATGCTGAGCCTCCTTTATAAGGAGTTTATGAAATTAATATTTTTCAAGGGTGAACCAACTTTTAAATTTATATGGTATTAAATTCCATCTTATTGAATAGTTTTTGATTGTTAAAGCTTTAATTAATATACGTTTGAAAGCTCCAAAATATAAACTAATAATTCACAGGGTTCACATTATTTCAAAGAATAAATAAATTTTGTACATCAATTTTGCAAACTCAAACCTCTCAACATAAATGTTATTTTGCAGATGACATTTACTTAATCCTTAAAGAGACTATGTAATTTCTTAGGGAAAAAAATTGCATTTTATAAATATAGATCAATTATTAAGAAGAAAGACATCAGTCCTATCTTGCAATCTTACTAAAAATTAGTAGCAGTAACATTTATACTCATTATTCCTATTGTTTTGTAAAACACTGACAAATACTATGAAATTGTAAGAAGAAGGTACAGATAAAAACCAGACATTTTTGTTGTGCTTATTTTCTTGGTCTTGCAGTTTGGTGAAAAGGGTGACTGGAACATTTGCATCTTGTATTGCATAATGAGACCAACACAAAATGATTGCAGCTCATGTAAAAGACAGGGTGGCATGTTTTCAGTTTTAATGGGGACACTCAGAAAAGTTCCAATTCTTCCTGACATTTCTTATAGCCAAATAAACGTGGTCTAGGTTGGAGTGTCTATTATGAAAATAAGAGGAGAGCAAGTCAATTATATTTCAATGACTGAATAGCCAGGGGTCCTCATTAAAATGATCAGAAAGATTGCAGTGTTGCTTTCCTCTGCGTAGCTGCTGATTAAGTTGTATAAGAATGACATGGCCTTTTGGGGAGCAAGCCAGAGTGTGCCTTAGTATTTGGAGCCAGAAATTGTTGACCCTTCGCAGAGTGAAATGTGTACTACCTTGAGAAAGAAAATATTTTTTCTCTTGTTGGATGATGGACTTTGGAATTATACATATGGAATTTGTTAAGGTTACTATACAAATGCTTTAATTTGCACTTCACTGTCAGAAAACTGCCCTTTAATATGGTAATGATGAGGGATACTTCTTTTTACATTGACTTCAGTCAATTAAATCTAGTTTACTAGAGTAATGTTTACAATGCAAATAAATGAATGTGTTTAAGGAATTAGTTCATCAATCCACTACTATTCTTTTAAAAATTTCTACTCACCAGGTTTTTTTTTGGGAGGGACGAGAAAGTATAAAATATTTTGAGGAAAATTATTATCTCTGTTTCTCCTTTCTGCTTGCATGCAGAGACAATATAGCTTAACATAGCAACATAACTTAACAAGAACAAACCTCATTGCTTAAGAGACGAAATGCTTAATTTTTGTATTTTTTAACAGTTGAGAACAGCCACCTTAGTTTCTAAATCAGGTCTCAACAGTTAAGATCGATGTAACCAAACTCCTCAAGAGGGTATTGGATACATGTTAAGATATGTAAGCTCCTGAATCTTCATTTAGTTGAATTTCAAATTTGTATATTTTCAAAAATGAGTTATGATCTACAAAATTTATAACATGATTCAAGCTCATAGTATAAAGTGACTGAGTTCTGAGTTCTTTGATATTGATGAAATAAACTGATTATGTTTTTAATGTTATCTATCTTTTCTCAATCAATGAATCGTTTTTTAATTTATTACCTATAATTTGCATAACATGCTAAAAAAGAAATGTATTGATTATAAACATAAACAACCCTAAGACATATTAAAATTATATCAACCTCAGTTGGTGTGTTTTAAATAATTAAAAATATTTCTATCTGATAGTCACAAAGATAAATAATTAGCTGAAAATCTTTTGGTATGAGCACAAACTTTATCTCTGTCTGTCTCTCTTTCTGCTAACTTCACTGGTCAACCCACTAAAAATAATAAAACCCACTTATTAATCTAGATGTGGCTAAAAAAGGAGCACTGTAGCTGAATTTTATCTCAATCAGGATTCAAAGTATCATATATCATTAAAGTTACCTAGGATAAATATTAAGTATTTAATATTATCAAGTAATTTAAGTTTTGGTATTGATTTTCCTGTTGGTAGTCAATGTAAGTGCAAGTCAGGACTCTTTTATGTTATAATGTTATAATTTCACTTCTGCAAAATAACCACATTGCAAAGTTGACTGCACTATCAAATACGTTTCAAAATAATAGAGGAAAACAGGGTTATTATGATGTCCTTTTTTGGGGGAGATGGCTATTCTGACATGCAATTCACTGTGAAAGAAAGAACACAATGGTTGCAGCCTGGATTAAAGGAACCTAATTATGTGCCTCTCAAATACACCACAGAATTTAGCAGCACACAGATTATAATAACATCATTGTGCTCTGTAGTTTTCATCAAATTTATGCCTTGACCAAATAAAATTTGAAAAATGTCTGTATCCTTTCTGTATTAAATATGAATAAGATATCTATGTAAATTGTTAAAATAGGTTCCTTTTTATATCTACATTGCTCTGGTTTTAGGATATAAATGGTTTTTCCTTTACTGAAAGATATTGCACGGAATCAAGCAAATTGTCACTCCTCAGAAAAGTGCTGTGTTAGGGGTAGCAAGGATGGATACAAGGCTAGAATTTCCAAAAACCACTCAGTGTGTATTATACATAAACTCATGGGGGTGGATATAGCTGTATCTGAATCAGGTCCACCTTTCTCTGGCTGCTGTTCTCAGGTACACACTTGTGTACTTCCGAACAAAAATTTGATGAATATGTGGAATGCATTGTTTAACACCAGAGTGCATAGATGATGCTGTCCTGATCTTTATAAGAAGAAACATTGAACTGAAATAGGATATAGTATGGTATGCAATTTGCTTTGAGTAAGGGTAATAAGCATCATTTTGGGTCAGGGCAGTGTATGTTCACTGGGACATGTGAAAACTTTGCTTTGTGAATATATGAGAGAAAGGTCAGAGAAAGGTCGTTTTGTGGGTAGCTCTACCACAAAATGAGAGCATCTAAGTGGGAGAAAGTAATGTAATGCAATGACCTTGAATGCATGTTTAGATACTATAGAAACATTGCACTAGTGATGGTTTGTAATCATCGCTGTCTTAACTTCCTGCTCTTTGAGTTATTTATTCCCTTCAAGCCTAAAGTGAGAGATTCTGGTATTCAAAATTGTGCTATAGACATCAAAAGATTGAGAGGCATCTTTTACTCTGCACTTCATTTTTAAGTATTGGAGCCATTTTGAGGGGGAAGTGTTCTTTCATGATAATATAGACAAGTCTTGGAAACAAGTTAAACAGGTTTCTTGATTGCAGGATTTCTTAACTTTTTAAGTAGTCTAATATATATTTGGATTCTGGATAAGGTATGTAGGTTTCCTGAAACTTATTTAGTACTGGATTCCTTTTTTTTAAAGGAACAAGTAGTACAAGTAGTTTTTGGTATAGTTTGGGAAACTGGTAGGAAAAGACCGTGAAGTCTTCCCTCTCCCTCCTTCCCACTCAACAAACAGACTTGGTTGTGGGGGAAACCTGAATATTCTCCCGCACTTACAGTGGATCTCACACTGGCTGCACAGTCAAATCACCTGGGAAGATGAAAATGAATTTATTTTTAAATTTTGGTAAAAAATATATCAAAGTTTACCATCTTAACCATTTTTAAGCATACAGTTCAGTAGTTTTAAGTATATTTACATCATTGTTAAACAGATCTCCAGAACTTTTCATCTTATAGAACTGAAAATATATCCATTAAACAACAACTCCTTTTTTCTCCTCTCTCCAGCCCCTGGCATCTAGAAAGATGTTTAAACAATACATGTCTCAGAACCTTCCATCCCAGAGATTCTGATTTAAGTGGTGTGGGCATGAATGTTTTAAAAGATGTCCAGGTAATTCTATAGTGAGCTAGATTTGAAAGCCATTGACCATTATGATTTTTAGGTCTTTATTTGATTTAACTCAACACACATGTATTAAGAGTTAGGGTACTGGGGCTAGAGCAATGAATAATCTAGTTGTTTCTGTCTAGGACACAGTCCACAGGGGAGACTGACAGGAAGGCATTCGGTGAAAATCTGGTAAGAAGTGCCATGGTAGAGCAGTGATTAGGGACCACAGGTAGCAACGAGCAGAGAGTGATTGTCTAAAACAATTTCTCACTGAGCTAATATTTTAAAATTTAAAATACAAAATTTAATATTAAAAATCTAAATAACCTGATGCTGAATGGAGGCAAAGCCCAGGGAAGGAATTTAATATACTAGGCCAATGTATTGTTTCACAGCACTATTTAATAGTGCTTTCATGTTTGTCACAAGTGATTTAATTTTAATTCTGAGATAAAAGAAGACTATATTTATGAGTACATTATCTCAGTTTTAGACACTTATGGCATTTTCTACTCCTGATACTTAAGCTTTCCATATGTGGTACTTTAGTGCTTTCTCAAATTCTAAACATATTCTAAAATTTTTTTTTTTTTAGTATTCTTAATGTATTATTCTAACATATACCCACAAGTTCAATTCCATGTTGAGAAGCCAACCATGAATGTGATTATTAAGTGGAATAAAACTCATTTGATACTGTTTCTTGAGTTAAACTGATGATAAAACTAGAAAAAGATATTCTAACTAACTTGATTACTTTATTTTCTATTTTTCTTTTAATAGTTTTCTTGTATTTAAAAGTAATATTAAATTTTTCTCCAAATGTTAAAGATTTAAAAGTTGGGGATGAGTTATAGCATATGAAGTTATATGCCAAATGTTCTTGCTAAGAAATTAATTTACTACAAAAAAGAAACACAACTATCTCAAAATGACCTAATGCTAACAATGAGCTTTCCATCCTGGGTATCCTCAGAATAATTGGCCTTTTAGTTGATTTGACTAACTGACAGCTAAGTCAGTAATAATTACCTATGGCATGCTTTACTTTTTATTTTATATTGGAATACTCTGCTAATGAATGAATATATAGTATCTTTAAACAATTATATTTGACTGTATTTGAATGCTTTGCTCTTCATTTAAATAATTCTGTATGGAAATATGTTCACACATCAATAACTACAGAGGAGACTTTTTAATTTAATTAAAAGAAAAGTAGCACACCCATGAGGCCTCTTTATGGTTAAACAATTGTGACTTAAAATTTTATATTAATTTTGTCAATTTACTAGAATATCATTTCAATTTTATGACAAGCTTTCAGATTTTATTTAGGGACAGTCACAATCCATAATATTATACTCTTAATAACTTATGCTTTATGGTGTTCTCCAGCCCAGGAAATTTTAACCACTGGGAATTTTTTACCCATTTATGATAAGGGTTTTTAGTTGTAGTGTTTTCTCAATAATCAGATCTAAACAGCCTTGTAGTGGGTCTTAGTTCAGTAGAAATGTACTGCAAAGTAACCTGTGGACATATTATATTGGCTAAATCAGAAATGAGGTAAGTTGATTTGTAGAGAAAAAAATGTTCGGCTATTATTTATAGTAATACATTTCATTGTTTTATTTCATGATATTGCAGTTGGATATATAATAGCATTTTAATGTTTATTTGTCACAAGTGATTTTTATGTTAACTATGTAATGTTTAGAAAAAAATGTTCACTAGGAAGAAGTCTTAGGAAATATATTGTTTACTCAGTTGAAGTTTAGTTCCTAACAGAGTAACTGTGAAGGTAGATATAAAACATAGCATTTTTACAGAAATTCAGATGTTACAGAAAAAGAAAGTAAGATAAGACGCTTTTTGTTGAGTTAAAAGTTACAGAAGGGTTTTATATAAATGGCCATTATATTTGTTTTATCTAGTTTTCCCTTATGAGAAATCATTTAAAAATTTATGTATTGATCTTACAGTGTTTACTATTCTAGAGTCTAAAGGTTGTTAAATAGGAATTAAATGGTCATGCTTTAGGGCATACTTTGCTAAGAGTATGCATAGATTTACAGACTTATATAAACTTTGTTATATTAATATCTCTGTATGTGTGTAAATGTGTATGTATAATATGCAGCTTAATATTTTTAATATGTTACTTGGCTGTGCCTTATGACAACACATTTTAAACACTATAACTGTATCATCTTATTACAAAGTTGTCTTTGAAGATGTGTGTAACTACAAAAATTATATGACATTAATTCTTCATACTTATTTAATTTTGGACATTTAGAATGTGTATCAATGTTCTCTACATGTATTTTGTATTGTTTTATGAACCATAGGCTCTCGAAGTTGGAAGGATATTTACAATTACCTAATCCAGTAGTTCTCAATTAGGGGTGATTTTGTCTGGACTCATTTTTGATAATGTCTGGAAATATTTTTGATGGTCACACCTCAGGGGGTGATACTGGAATATAGTGAATAGAGGCCAAGGACACTGCTAAACAACATGCAATGCACCAGACAGCCCCTACAGCAATTATCCGGCCCCAAAGGTCAATAGTATCAAAGTTAAACTCTGACCTAGTCTAGCTACCTATCTCTTAAGTAGCTTATCTTTCTGATGAAAAAATAAGTTTCAATATTTAGAAAATCAACAAGTCATAGTTCTAGAAAATACAGTGGTTGTTTATCTCATTATTTTTTTTCTTAATATATAAATAAAAAAGTATTATGCATTTGTTTGAGATTAAAAGTAATAAAGTTTCAAAGATTCTAGATGAATATTCTTTTTGAGGTGCCCATTATAGGAAACTAAAAACATATGCTAATGATGTAAATATTTAAAAATATTTCTAGAAATATCTTAAGAATTTTTGGAAGCGCATGACAATCAATTATACTTTATTTCAATATAAAAATTATATTGATTTGACAACTTGTTTCATCAAATTTGGTTCCAAAGATATACGACTTTCTCTAAATCAAATCCTCTTTCAAAGACGAGATTTGCCACTCTTGTGAAGGGGGAATAATGTTCCACATCGTTGTTCCAAAATATTTTGTGCAATGGCAAATCATTGCAGTAAGTGCAGCCTCCTCAGACAACTTGTGTAATGTTAACAGAATTCTGATTTTGCAGTACTGAGTATGGCTGATTAAAAAATTTTAATTTAATTGTGTAATCTTTATATGTTCAAATATTTGTTATAAAAATACATAAACCTATCTATATTTATATATATTCTATTTTATGTTAACAAATGCAGCATTGTTTTGAACCTGCAATTCAGGAGTATTTTTTTTTTTTTAATTTTATGAAATTACAAACTGTGTGTGAATCTAACATGTATAATAATCTTCAAAATAAAAATTTAATGACAGGATCTCAAAGAATCTCATAATCTTATAATAGAACATTTTTTATGGTGATTATCTTAGTTTAGAGTTTCATGTATCCTAGTCCTTAAATAATACATTAAGAAATATACTTAGAAAAATAATTTCTTATGGAATCCTTGAAAAATATAGATAAAAATAAAAGATAGTTTAAAAATTAATTTGATTTATATTATTATGTTTATGCTTATTGGTAATTTGAATATGTTTCAAATATAACTTTATATGTTTGTTAAATATAAAATTATTTTATTTATTACAGAAAATTTTATTAATTTCCAAAATTATCAATTATGATTGCATATACTGGTATACAAATATGCAAGAAAAAAATAAAAAATTTTGAATCTTCTGCCTTATAAACCAGGATGTAAATTCTTGATTGGAGATGAATCTAGGGAGTATTCAAATTGTCATTATCTGTTGGTATCTGAATATGACTAAATTTTCACTTTTAATTAGTAAGCTCTGACCTTGGATAATAGTCACTGATTTTCTTCACGACTGTCTAGAGGAAAAAAATTCTATTATAGTATTAATAAGGAATTGGATTATTTAAAAAAACATAAGATCAGTACATGAGTATCTTGCTCTTAAATATAAATATTATCATCTTATTGTAGTCTTTTTGGTTTTACACCTAAAATTTTAAAAATAGTAAAATTATTTTAAGTTCCTTTAGTGTAATTTATGTAGTAATTTATCTCAGATTATCTAAATATATAGCTTTTAGATGGCTATCATATCTATTTATTAAGAATTCTTAACAGAAAAATATTGTATGAAAAAGACCTGAAATAAACATTTAATTTTTGTTTACATAAAATGAATATTTCATGAAGTTAAACTACAAATATATACTTGTATTTCCAACATTTACTTAAATGGTATATAGACGTTATTGGCATTTTATAGCAGTTTGAAATAAAAATATGAGATATAATAAAAATTTCATTAAATTATCTTTAAGATAAAAAATCAATGAATTAATAAGTTTAAAAATGAAACCACTTGTAAATGTATAGAAAAATGTATAATAAATAATTTTGGACACATTTTAAAAAAATTCAGTTAGCCTTAAGCCTTTCATGAGAATATTAGATATTAAAAATGGCAAGTTAGAATTAATTAGTAGTTTTGACTTTAACATGAAAGGTAATTCTAGAAAAAATTTGAGAGGATAATATGATAGAGAGAAAACTGACAAGTTACAAGATAAGATGTTAAAAACAAAATCCCCAAATCATTATTCATATGGGGAGAAATTGCTGAAGTTGCATACGTTCAAAGGCCAGCTGGAAACACTTAAGTCTCTGGACAGGCAGTTGAATCATTATCCTGTGGGCCAATAAGCTAGCTATCTGAGCTGAGTGGTTTATACCATCCTTGACTTTAGTTAAATAAGATGAAAGGTGAGAAATTTCATCATAATTATTTTCAAGCAACTGAGACCTTTGGAGTCATAATCCAGGGTGATTACACTTTGCACTTTACATCGACATGTTTTTCTTCTAGTGTAGGCACAAATTTCCTTTATCTTGACTATTCATCAAGACTTACTTTTTTTGGTGAAGGCTTGAATTTGAAAAATGTGAGAGGTATTTGTGGAGTCATAGAGACATTAATATATATGAACTGTGCTGATGCTAGATAATCAAAACAATTTTGGAAATAACTCTTGAAATGATATATAGAAAATTGACTTTAAATGTTTGTAAGAAAACATGATATGTTAATTCCAGTTCTCCTATTCAAGTTCTATTTGTGCAATGATAGTCATTTCCAAAACTAGTAGAGGAGAGAGCCTTCACTTGCTCTTTCTATGATAGGAGACCATATATTTCCTTAACATGTAAATTCAGTTAGGTGTATCTACAATTGAAGATCTGCTCTCATTGTGTACTAATATATTTCTAACATCATCACTTTGTGCTATATTTGTGAAATAAGAAAAGATCATATTTATTATTCCCCCAAATATATAATTAATATCAAGGGGTTAGAAGAGAAGACAATTTTGAGATTTATTTTCTTTTCAGAAAAGAAAAACAAGTTAGAAAACTGAGGTAACTTTTATATTTACTAAAAACGAAGTCTCTAGATTTTCAAAACCACAAGAATCATAGAGCAACAGATTTACAGAGTTTTAGGGGACCTGATCTAATCCCCTTCTGGTGCTTATCTCCCACCATGACCCTACAATTAAGAGGTTGTCCAGTGAAGGGGAATTCACAACTTCCTATTTTGGGGCACTTCTCATGATTATAATTTTTCTGACTCAAATATTATTACTCTCAAGACGTTGTTATTTCTAGACACAGAAAGTCCTGAGTGAGGGAATGTGTTGTATGTTCACAGGCAATCAGGCGACCAGTCATGAATTCCATTTTCAGGAGCTCAATGAAGGATTCCTATCTAGACTGTTATTTTTCTGAACTAAATTGTGGAAATAGAATAACATTTTTGTGTACTCCATTGTTCTGTTCTTATATTTGAATTATCTTTGATATTTAATAAAAGGTTGTATACATTAATTAGTAGAGAATCACATCATTATCTTTTAAATAATTTATACTATAAACATAGAATGATACATATGCTCGGTCATTATATATTTATATATTTTAAATGAAATTCAAACTCATTGCACATTATCCTGATAATTTATGTTAGACTACTGTACAAATTTCTATATTTATATATTTTAAAGTGAATGCAGAGAATTTTGGAATACTGTTATAAAACATTACTCTTTGCTGACCTTTATATCCTTGCCCCAAAAGACTATTTTATGCTAATGTATGTCTACTTCCTTAATTGAAATTCATTTTCTAATAGAAAGAATTTAGGAATTTGATTCTTGCATTCTTAGATAAACTGGAGAAACTTGAAATATAATTTTATGGGTAAAACTGTAAATACATCAGTACATGCTGTTTACCAGCAGCATTGATAACTGTGCAGAAAGTGAAAAATACCTTAAGTAATATTTGTATGCACAAATGCATCTGAATCTACATACTGGCTGTTGCACTGCTATATAGCTCAAACTGTATTGTGGCATAACGAAGGTACGCAGTGTTGAACATATACTTCGTCTCTTTCCTCTCCCCTGCACATTTGTCGTATAAACTTCTTGTTTCATAGTTTGATGTAATCCCCATTTTTAGGCTCTTTATTGAAGAACACTATGTATGGGTAATACTGGTTTCTTGGATCTGTTGGATTAATTTTTGTAGTATACTTTAGTATTGGGCAGTTTCATAGCAAAACTAAAACTTATAACAGTACAAAAAATTGTGCACGTGGCACAGAGATAGATGGTTATGTCAAAAGTGAGATTCATGATCAAATTCCATCGATGAATACATGCTCAGCAGTGTGATACCAGTGCAGCACAGGGAAGACAAAGCACACAAAATTTTCAGCTTTAATTTTTTTTCACCAGGCATCTAGTACTTATCCAGAAAGTGTACAAGGATGTTCATGAATCCCTTATTTTTGTCATTTAAAAAGATTTTTTTGTAGTCCTTACCATTTCACTTGAGTTAACATTAGGTTTAATAAAAGATAGAATATTCTTATTTTCCCAACTTTTTATTTTGAAGAATTTCAAATGTAAAGAATAGTTGAAAGAATAGTAGAATTAATACCTATATTCACCTAAGTTCAACAATTATTAATATTTTGCCACATTTGAGTACACCGTCTCTCTGTCTCTCTGTCCTTTCTAATATATATATATATATATTTTAATGAACCCTTTAAAGTTAAGTTAGTTGCAGACATTATGACAATTGCATCTTCTCAGAATAAGTTCAAAACCATTATCATACTTAAGAAATGAACAGTAATTCCATAAAATAATCTATTTTATATAAAATTCCCCAATGAACTCCAAAATATCTTTTATAGTTATTTAACTTTTTTCCTCATCCAAGATACAATCACGGCTTATACATTGCAATGACAGATTTTTTTTCCCTAAGTAATTTTAATTGGGAGAACTGAAATAATTTTATGATAAACTCGAGCGAAGTGATATTTTGTTCTCAGATTTCAACCAACTATGCATTTGTATCTTGATTTTTTATATACTGTGTGACCTTTGACAATATACCAAAATTTTGCTATTTTTCATAACATCTTTAGACTGAGCACAAAATTACCCAGCAGAAGGGTGACGCATATGGAGCTGATCACAGAACAGTGGCTTAATAGAGTTAGTCGTGTGACCTGCCAGAAGTTGACCTCATTTCAGAATTCCATTGGAGCACAATGCATCCAATTCCACAAAGAATTTGAAAAACATGCTAGCATTCATGGTAATTCTTATTCTAATTTTGGGTCAAGTAATCAAGTATAATAATTTTATTATACTTTAAAAAATACTATTTTTACTTCCACTAATACATGCAAAAATAAACTGAAACATACGGCTGGAATCGCATTTATTTTTAAATTAATTATGCCACAACGCCCGGGTCCCATTCTTCTAGAGATATTGTGAAAGGACCTATATCACCTTTCACTTTCCTAATTTTCTCAGTGACCTCTGTACCCTACTTCCGCATGTCTGCCTTCTAGCATGATAGTCTTGAGGACACATTGGTGTAAGTTTGAATTCCCTTTGTGAGGAAGTCATTTTCATTTTTCAAGTCCATTTTCACCTTTCAATCCCTGTTTTGAATGTGACATTTTTCACAACCGAGGGTGTGATGTAATTTTGCCTTCCTGTGAATGTCCATGGCACTTGAACTTTTTTTCTGTTAGGGGCCCATTGCATCCTTTTCCAATTATGTACATAGACATTATCATGCTATTTCCAGCTCTTATCTCCTACATTGCCCAGTGAAGGAATGAATTCACTGAGCACCTGCTTTGAATTAGCATCATTCTGGGGGCTTATATGCATCACCTCATTTAATTCTGACAACAATCCTGTGTGATAGGTACTACTATCCCCATTTTATAGCCGAAGAAACAGAGAAATGGAGTGGTGAAATGAATTGTTAAAGTTTGGATAGCTGATCAACAGTTCAGATAATTTAAACTCAGATCTGTCTGGCCTGATCAAATTTTACATTCTTTCCATCACAAAAATAAGGGCCTTACCTATAACTGGTGCTCAGATAAATGGATGGAATTAACTTACAAATGAATTTTCCTCTGATGTTTTATATTTTATTGCCTTACTCTAGCCATTGGCCAAAAAAGCAACTCTGTCTCCAAATCTCAAGAGAGGTAGGGAAGAGTTCAGGCCTGGCAGGCACTGCTGTCTGTGCTCTTCACCAGAAACCATGATTCATTTTGCAATGCTCTTTCTGCTTGCTCTATATTCCAGGCCTCTTGGTGGCCAAGTGACTCTATTCAACAAAGGGGGTCAAGGACCACACTCAGGCTTCTAATTCTTCGAACTAATCATTGAACCAAGTAGGGCCTGAATAACACTTTCTACTTGTATTACTTTTATACCTGGCAATGTACTTTCATATACATTATCTCTTTTGACCCTTGCAACAGACCAATAAAGAGTAAAAAAGTGATTAATTAAACTACTTTGTATCTGCCAATTGATTGTGCATGAACTCACCAAAAGTTAGTGATTGTGAGATCTGATTGCTTTATGCCCTACATGTCTTATAGGGGAAAATTAATAACAACAATTAAATTATGTAGAATAAAAAACTGAAAATAATGAAAAACTTTTTTTTTTTTTTTTTTGGTGTTTCCTTGACCCTAACAGCTAGAATGCTGTTTGGGTTAATCCTTGAACTATTTTTGTTTTTCTCAATTACCAAAGACCTACCTTCCCCACCCATCCAGACTACCACTCAGACTCTCAAATTTGACTGCTTTCCAACTGGACCAGTGTCTATATCCAGCAACCTAAATATCTTTAAAAGGTAGTTTGGCTCCTACTCCCTCACTCCCATTTCTTCCCTGGACCATGGGATTTGACTTTTGTCCCACCAACCACCAAAGTTTTTCAACATCTACCTAATTATCAGATCTGATGGTCTCTGCTCATGCTCTAGCCTGTTTATTCCACAGTATTTGGCATTTTTGATTACCCCTTTATTCTTAAAACTCTCAGGTTTCTAGAATACAACCATCCAATATTTTTTGACCATTCTGATTATTTTTTCCTCAAGTTATTTTACTGGCTCCTTTTCTTCTCTCTGCCCCTGGGAGTAAATATTGATATTTTAGAGTTTTATCCTAACATTTATTCTCAACTTAGACTCTTTTACAGAGAGCTCTAACTCATACTCATTACTTCGGTTAGTGCCTATATATGCCAATGACCTTCAAATATATGTGCCTCTCTCTTCCCATTCCTTTCTCCATCCACCTGTCTATCCATCTATATCTATATTTATCTAGCTCAGACTCTCCCTTCAAATTTTAAATTGACCATTTGTTCACCATTCACTTATTTAGTCAAGAAGACTTTGGTTAATGACATAGCATTAGATGAGGTAGACATGATTTTGTCTTTCACAGACCTTAGGGGAGGAGACAGTGAGGGAGAGAAACGTAAATGCTACAGACATACAATAAAGATTTGCTAATGAAAGGTATTTTAAATAAAATATAGCAAAATGGGAGTTATTTTAATTGCAGTTAAAAATGGTCTCTGAGATGATTTTTAAGTTGAAGCTTGATTTGCAAAAAGGAATTATCTAGCAAAGATTGGAGAGAAGAATGTCTCAGTTTAGGAGAGTTAATGCAAAACCTTTGAGGCAGAAAAGACTTGGTGTGTTTAAAGAGCAGAACAGAAGGATATTATGGCTGGAGCAAAGTGAGCTAAGAGGAGATATTAGAAGTGAGGTTGCAAAGGTAGTCAGGGACTAGAAAATGCTAAGAAGATGTAGTATTAAAGAGTTTTAATAGAAATTTGACATTGGTGTGATATTTTTATTGTATTTTACTAAGTATCAGTCTATAATGAATTGGTGAAAAAAAACTTTGGTTCTTTTTAACAGATATTTTATGAAGCACTGTTCTAGCAGAAGCTTTCATCCAGACAAAAGGTCTTCCAAAAAGTGTAAGAGCATGGTTCTACATCAGCTTCAGGTGCCCAAAGCACCAGTAATTAAGTGTAGAGAGAGAAGAACTTGTCTTGAAAAGGAGTGTGGGTGTGGCTTTTGGCATATGGAGTTGGCAGGAATCAAATACGTAGAAAACTCACAAGATGTTTGAGAGATTTATACTGGCAAATGATGTAATAGTCTCTGGACCAAACAGACTAAGATTGTTAGAAATGAGTCCCTAACATTCTAAACAGAATGTTCAGTTGCTCCAAAAGACATATTTTCCAGTGTCCTCCTCAGAAGTTGCCAAGGAAACTATGGGAAAGGATGGACTTTTCAAAGTTAGAATCAAGAGCCATGGAGAACAATGGACTAAGGAGCCACTCCCAGGGTCAGAACAGAGACTAATCCAGGAACACTGTGAATCTTCAGGATAAGTGCTCTCGACAGCATTTGCTGAGTGAGATCTCAGGTTTTCTATTTTCAGTGATTGCTATGTACTTTGTACTTCTCCTGTTTAAAAAGGGAGCATTTATATACTTACGTTGCTCCTCTATGTATGTGGGGTATATGAAAAACAAAATGTGTCTTTTAATTCATAGGCTTCAAGAGTGGAAGGAACTGCAACAGGACCTGAGGCCAGTCATGCAAATCTTGATTTAGAAGTCCGATGTCATGATTTGGATGAAACTTTGGAGGTCTTGGATACGGGAGAATGTATTTTGTCTGTGAAAAAGGACATGGAATTTATGATAAAGAGAGTGGACGGTGGTAGATTACCACTACAAGCATTCTAAAATGTCCATTCCATTTTACTACTGCCATAGGAGAAGTGTATTTTCCCGTCTCTTGACTTTGAGTTCAGTATGATTTGCTTTGGCCGATGATATGTTCGCAGCAGTGACACAAAAAAGGATTTGAAATGTCTGTTTGTTCTCTGCTGTTGTGACGAGAAAGGCTTTCTTTGGTTAGTTAACTGTTGCCCCTTTATCCTACGTCCCTGAATACATGTGGTGCAGCCCAAGTGAGGGAAATGACACTTCTCCTCATACTTCATACTTGGAGCTCTGTGTCAGCTTCATCATGGTGTAAAATTGTGATAATAAACTCCATAAGGCTTTTATGATAATGAAATCTGTAAGAAACCTATTAAAATGTATATTATAAAAAAGACTCTGAAATATGGATTCGTATCTGCTAAAAGATGAATCTTAACCTAAGTGCAGAGTGTTTCCTCAGAGAATAGCTAAATATATGTGTTACAGCTTTATTGAGGTACAAATGGCATAAAATTAACTGCACGTATTAACTGTACAAGTTGATCAAGTTTGACATATGTATTTATATTACATATGTAATATATATACCTGTGAAACATCATCACAATTAAGAAAATTAACACATTCATCACCCTAAAATGTTTTTTATGCCCTTCTGTTATCCCTCCTTTCTGCCCCTCCCCATCCCATCCCCCATGCCCAGGCAACCAGTGATCTACTGTTTGTCACTATAGATTAATTTACATTTTCTATAATTTACGTAAATGGAATCACTTGGTACTCTTTTTATCCCCCCTGACTTTTTCACTCAGCATAATTATATTGAGATTTATCCACATTGTTACATGCATTATAAGGTCATTTATTTTATTGCTGAGTAGAAGTCAATTGTATAGATTAGCACAATTTGTTTATTCGTTCACCTATTGATAGACAGTTGGGTTGTTTCCAGTTTTGGTCTATACAAATAAAGCTGCTATGAATATTCATGTGTGAGCCTTTGCTATATATGCACCTTTTCTTTTGGGTAAATATCTAGGAGTGAAATTGCTGGTCGATATGGTAGATGACATTTAACTTTTTAAGGAACTGTTAATCTGGTTTCCAAAGTGATTGTGCCATTTTACATTCTTGCCAGAAGTCTATGAGAGTTTCCACATTCTTGCCAACATGTGGCATGGCCTTTTTTCTTTTACCATTCTAATAGGTATAAATGGCATCCCATTGTTTTAATTTGAATTTACCTAATAACTAATTTGTCGAACATTTTTTATAAACTTGTTTTCTATCCACATATCCTTTTTAATGAAATGTTCAGATTTTTTGCCAATATTCTATGGGGTTGTTTATATTATTTTTATTGAGTTTGGAGAATTCTTTATTCTGGATATAAATCTTTCATTAGAAATATGATTTCCAAGTATATTTGCCCAATCTGTAGCTTTTACTTTCATTCTCTTAATAGCATCTTTTGAAGAAAAGAAATTCTTAATTGTCATGAAGTCCAGTTTATCAATTTTTTCTTTTATGGTGTCTTATATAAGAAATCTTTGCTTATGCTAAGGTACAAAGATCC
Source organism: Eonycteris spelaea (assembly GCA_003508835.1). NCBI lineage: Eukaryota > Metazoa > Chordata > Mammalia > Chiroptera > Pteropodidae > Eonycteris > Eonycteris spelaea. The sequence continues at coordinate 12,724,792 of PUFA01000018.1, read as the reverse complement.
CCCTCACGTTTTCTTAAAGAAATTTTACAGTTTAAGATTTTATATTTAGTTCAATAATCCATTTTGAGTTAGTCTCTAAAATGCTGTGAAGTACGGATAGCTATGGATTAAATCTCATTTTTTTTTTTGTCTGTAGATATCCAATTCTTCTATTACCATTTGTTGAGAAGGCTATCCTTTTACCACAGCATTGTCTTTGCATCTTTATAAAAGAATCAATTCTTCATATAAGTGTGGTTCTATTTCTGGACTCTCTTTTCTGTTCTATTTTTATACTATCTTGATTACTATGTTGTTGTAGTAAATATATATACCTCCATGTATCTAAGGAAATGTTTACATTCTTCTTTAATCAGATTAATGCCAAACTGACAAAAATTATAAAAGAAATAGAGGTTCAGATAGGGTGATTTCCTCTAGTTCACAGCAGAAGCATGCCTTTTCCATTATATATATATATTTACTCACACCCAATACTTTATACTATGTTTCAGAATTTATAAGGTTGTTCACAGCAGAAGCATGCCTTTTCCATTATATATATATAATGGAAATATATATATATATTTACTCACACCCAATACTTTATACTATGTTTCAGAATTTATAAGGTTGTTTTTCATATTCTGTCAACTTTTGAATGTTTGCTAGGGCTGCCATAACAAAATACTAGACTGAGTTGCTTAAGCAACAGAAATTTTATTTCTCATAGTTCTGTAAGCTGGAAGTCCAAGATCAAGGTGTTGGCAGGTTTGATTTCTTGTGAGCCATCTCTCCTTGGCTTGCAGATGGCTGCCTTCTCACTATGTTTTTATATGGCCTTTTTCTCTCTATGTGAACATCTTTGGTGTTTTGACTCTTATTGTAAGGATAACAGTCATACCTGTTTGGGTTCCATCTTTATGAACTCATTTAACCTTAATTACTTATTTGAAGGTCTTGTATCCAAATACAGTCACATTCTAAAGTATTGGAGGTTAGGATGTCAACATATGAATTTTGAAGGGACACAATTCAGTTCATAACATCCCCTTTGGACATATCATTTTCCAGCTTTTTCTTTTAAGCTTTTTTGATTAACATATTGTTTGCCCAACTGCATCAGGCAGCCATGATGTCAAACAATTGCTGCTAGTTTTTCTTGACAAATGCCCCTGGAGAAAAGGCTGTTTGCAGTCAGTGAGCTCTGAGTCAGGTAAAATAAAGAAAAGCCTTGTGAGTGAGGTCTTCCAGGGCACCACCAGGCAGATAAAACAATGACAATACTCTGGAATGGGACTTAGGAGGTGCTCCAAACCTGTTCTGCCCCCTCGGTCTTTTCCAGGTGTGATTGTAGGCTGTTTTCAAGGCTACTACAAAACTGGGGAAAAGTGGAGGGAAATAGAATAAGTTAAAATGGCATAAATCTCACTGTTCTTACTGGTATTTATCCTTTACTCTTGAAAAAATGCTCTGTAGGTTGCTACAAGTTTTTGGTTAATTTCTAGACTTCCCAAATGTTGATTTATATCAGTATTCTTGTTGCTTTTTCAGAAGAGAGGATTTTTGGATATCTTTACTCCTTCATTCCCACTGATGTTCTATCTATTTCTTTGAGTGAGCTTTTGTAGTTTGTGTTTTTCAAGGAATATGTTCATATTTTTTGTGTTGTCAAATTATTAGTGTAAAGTTGCTCATTATATTCCCTTGTTAACTTTTTAATATATATAGACTTAGTAATGATTTCAGCTCTCTCATTCCTGTCTTTTTCTTTTTGTTATCAGTCTGGCTGGACACTTACAAAAACTTTTGTAAAAATAATATATTCTTAAAAAAAGCTTTTGATTTCATTGATTTTTCTCTGCTTTTTAAAAATGTTTCATTGATTTGTTTTGATTTTTATTATTTCCTTTTCATTTAATTTGAGTTTAATTTGCTCTTTTCCTAGTTTTTAAGTAGTAGAATATGAGACCTTTCTTCTTTTTTAATGTAGGTAATTATTGCTTTAAAATTTTCCCCAAAGTACTCTGTTAGTGGCATCCAGAAATTTGGATGTGTTGTGTTTTCATTTATATTTAGTTTAAAGTACTGTCTAATTTCCCTTTTGATTTCTTTGACCCATGGATTCTTTAGAAGTGTATTATTTTGTTTCCAAATGTTTGGAAATTTTTTAGACATTTTCTTGTTATAGATTTGTGATTTAATTCCATTGTTATTAGAGAACATACTTTATTTGATTTGAATCCTTTTATATTTTATAATACTTGTATTATGACCCTGAATATGGCTTATCTTGGTAAAAGTTTGAGTGCACTTGAAGAGAATGTGTATTCTGCAATTGTTGTGTAGAGTGTTTTATAAATGTCAGTTGTCAAGTTTTTTGATAGTGTTGTTCACATCTTTTATATCCTTACTAATTTTTCTGTCTACTTGTTCTATTAATTATTGAGAGAAAGGTTTGAAATCTCTTACAGTAATTGTAGATTTGTCTATTTCTTCTTACAGTTTTATGAGTTTTTGCTTCACATACTTTGAAACTGTTGTTAGGAACATAAATGTTTAGAATTTTTATGTCTTTTGACCAATTGATCACTTTATTATATAAACTGGCCCTTTTATTTCAGTAATATGTTTTGTCCTGTAATTTACTATGTATAATATTAAGATAGCCACACTGGCTTTATTTAGATTAGTGTTATCATGATATATATTTTCCATGCTTTTACATTTAACCTATTTGTGTCTTTGTATTTGAAGTTTGTTTCTTGTAGGTAGCACATAGCGGGTCTTATGTTTTTATCTAAGTTGACAGTCTCTACTTTTAATTGGAGTTTAAACTATTTACATTTGATGCAATGATTGATGTGGTTAGGTTTAAATCTATCTTTGGTGTTTTCTATTTGCCCATATGTTTCCTTTTCCCTTTTTCATTGCCTTCTTTTGGATTAAATGAATATTTCTTATGATTCAATTTTATTTTCTTGTTGGCTTATTAGCTATTGTTCTTTGTTTCGTTATTTTAGTGGTTGCTTTAGAGTTTATAGTATACATCTTTTACTTATCACAGTATACATTCAAGTGATATTATGCCACTTCACCATGGTATAAGAACTATCTCGTATACTTCTATTTTATACATTTCACTTCTGCAAGTCTTATATGCCCTACACTACATTGTTTTTTGTTTTTGTTTAGTCAATTATTTTGAAGAAGATTCGAATAATAAGAAAACAATTTTATATATTAATATCCATTGTTTGCTTTTTCCGCTACTCTTCTTTACTTTGTATAAATTCATATTTCTATGTGGTATCATTTTCCTTCTTCCTGGAGGACTTAACTTTAATATTGCTTGAAATGTAGGTTTGTTGGTGGTAAATCCTTTCAGTTTTAGAATATCTCAAAAAGTCTTTTTAAAAATTCTTTTACTTTGTTGTTTGAATGATATTTTCACTGGATATAGAATTCTAAGTTAACAGCTTTTCTCCTTCAATACTTTAAAGATATTGTTCTCTATCTTTTTGTTCATATTGCTTCTGATGAAAAATCTTATATATGTCATTCTCACATTTGCTTCTTTGTAAAGTGTCCTTTATCTCTGATTTTCTCTTTATTATTGATTTTGAGAAATTTGATTACAATGTGCCTTCATGGAGTTTTTCTTATATTTCTTATGCTTGGAGTTTTTTGACCTTCTTAGATCTGTGTGCTTACTGATTTCATCAAATTTGAAGAATGTTATGTCACTAGTTCTTCAAAATTTTTTATGCCTTTCTTTGGGTGAAATTATTACACATATGTTAGGGTTATTTTGATGTCTCCATCTCACTGATGCTCTGTTTATTTTTTAAAAATTATCTTTTATATCTATGTTTCACTTTCAGTTGTTTTATTGCTATGTTTTCCACTTCTCTAATTTTTTTCTTCTACAATGTCTAATCTGCCATGATTCCCATCCAACCTTTTTTTTTAAAATCTCACTCATAGTTTTCAGTACTAGAAGTTTAATTTGAGACTTTGAAAATATCTTCCATTTATTTTTGAACATATAGAACCAGGATAGGCTGCATAATTTGTGGGCCCAGTGTAAAATGAAAATGTGAAGCCCCTTATTCAAAAATAATTAAAAATTTTAAGATGGCAACAGAAAAGCATTAAGCCAAGGGTGGGTCCTTCTAATCCTGGGCTTCTGTGTTACTCATTGATCTCAGTTCATGAAACTGGCCCTGTATAGTATAGAGTTATAATATCTGATTTAACTTCTTTGTCTGTGAATTCTAATATGTGTGTTAGTTCTGGGTTGGCTTCAATTAATTGATTTTTCTCTTCATCCAGCTATCTGGAAGCTTTTAATTGAGTGCCAGATATTGTGGATTTTATCTTATTATGCTGGACTTTTTGCATTTCTATAAATATTCTTGCATTTTCCTCTTCAATAGAGTTAATTTATTTGGAAATATTTGATCCTTTTGCATCTTGCATTTACAATTTATTTCGTGAGACCATAGTTCCTGCTTGTCAATGGAAGAGTGACAGTAGGTGTCAGGTGCTCTGAGGATACAAAGATGAAGAAGACATAGCTCCTGCTCTAATAATATAGTAGAGTAAGTAAAACAAACATAACTAAAATATAAGACAGAATATGACAAATGGTATAGACAAAATAAGGACTGTCAGATGGTATAGAGTACTATGGTGGGATTAAGGAAGAGAAAACATTTGAGAATGACTGAAGGATGATCAGTGTTTATTTAGATGTTACTGAGAAGGGTAAAAGTGTTCTAGATGGATGAAACATTATGAGTAGACATATTTTTAGGAAATAGCTCATTGTCCAATATGGCTAGAGTGTGTATATTCATATGTATCAGGTAACAAAGGTTCTAATCTTTATCAGTCCATCTTTCAATGAGTGCTGAGGCCTGGCTTTAATATTCTCCATATCTGGATCTTCATTAAAAATTATTCTCTGGCCCTAAATCAAAATATTATATCCTAATTGCTGAAAGTGAAAGTTCTAGTGCTGAATTTCTTGGATTTAATTCAAATTCTGGCTCCATACTCATAAGCTAAATTCTAGTTAACCTGCCTTATTTAAGCCTCACTTTCTTTGCTTCCAAAATGGGTATCGTGCCCTCAGGGTTTTGGAAGATGAAATGAAATAATGGAATTGAAGAACTTGGCACATAGTAAGTAACTATGCAGGTAGATAGATATTCCATAAGTCTGTACCAAATGTTCTCTATAACAGTACTTTGTTACATCTGCATGGAAACGCTAATGACAATTCTGCCACAGATTCATGGTTTCAGCTACATGGGGCTAAGCTCATGCTTTTCAAAATACCTGTGATAGAATGTTGGGTCTATTCCTGGGAATTCATAATAACTCATGGCAAAGTTTGATTGTACTATTCTCTACTGACTGAAGTATGTGATAGACATCAGTGAAATGGCCATAAGAGCATTTGTTTGTTGTTTCATTTTTATTACCAAAATTAATTATTATAGAGATCATTAACTGAGCTTATTTTCAACATCCTTAAATCTCACAAGTTAGAAGAGGATGTGTTTAACGAACATGTAGAAGCTAGTGTATGTGGTAATTTTCTTTGGATTATTTTACTTTCATTTAATGAAACTTTTCTTATATTTTATTGCCATTATATTTCAAAATAGTCTCTAAATCAAATACACTTGTTAACTTGTTTGAAAGTTCTCAAAGACACACCCAATCTTGTCTTCATCTGAGCCTGTGGGATGGCCATGGAAAGTGGCATTTGCTTCCCTCTTCTGGGCATGGGAGACAGGCCATACCATCGGGTGGGATGTGCAGTGAGTCCAAACTGGCTTGTGTAGGGCAGAATTGCAGGGCCCCTTGGCTTCTCTCAGAAAACTTCTGGGTTTCAGAGGGACCTATATCTGTTGTTGAGATACACCATCACCACTATGTATTAATTTATATTTAAAAAATCTAATTTTATTACCCTAAAATATCCACTGGTATTTTGGAAATATTTCTATATTTTCTATTTATATTTTAAATAATTTATTATTTTTTAATTTCAAAATAATGTCAATTCATTGTTGAAAAGCTGGGAAATGAAAGTCAAATAATAAATAGTATACATATGAAATATAATATAAATTAAGATCACTGTACGTACTAATTAATAACCTAATCTTTTTACCTTACATGTTATGTAATTTCTCCACTGTGTATTATATATTTTATGAACTTAATGGAGATGAAAGCAATTATACATTTTTGTGTTTTGCTTTTTTTATCAAACATTTCTGGATAATCATCTTTCTAGTTTACTTTCTACTCTTTACAAGGCATTATTAATGCTAGTAATGCAAGAGAATAGTTGTACTATAATATACATAAATATACTTCTACTATTTAATATTTAGGTACTTTTAACTTTGATGTTATTTTAAAAAGAGTGGGATCTTATTTTCACATAAATAGTGTTTTTCATATTTGGGGTTATTTTGTTAGGATACATTCTCAGAAGCAGAATCACTACCCAAGGCTGTATACCCTTGACATGGTCATAAATATTTTTAAATAATTTCCAAAGAGTTGCAATAATATATACTTATAGTAGTAATGTATGAGACAGCCAGTTTCACAACATCCTTAGAATGTTCAAATAAAATTAGGTAATTTGTTAGTACAAAAATATCTACTAGTTTTAATCTATAATTCTTTGATGACTAAATCAACTAGTTTAATATATTTTTAAGCAAGCTGTATATTTACTTACGTTAATTATTTCTCTGTGTCCTTTGTTCATTTTTTTCCTATTGGATTTTTAATATTTTTCATTTTAGATTATATAATTAAGGCAAATATCTCAATGTCACATTTGTTCCAAATGTTTTCTTTTCAATTCTTGTCTTTATGCATTTGCTTGTATTTCATTTCTATTAAAAAGAAAATGTATTACAAATACTTTCAATTAAGATATACAATAAATACTTGACTCCTAATGGAGAAGTGATAGAATTTTTTTCAGGGGAGAAAATGAAGTATGAAAATTTAGATAACATCACAGTGGCATATAAGCTTTATATCTCTAGTTCTCTTTTCTTATGAAAAGTATGAGAATTTCATAGTGGTTTGTTAATCTGCATTTTAATAGACAGTTTTTATTATTAAACGGAAAGTATATATGTCAAATGTTATGTTGACAAATTAATTGACCATAATTGTCAAAATTGCTGGTTATTAATTTGTTTTCAGTTTTTGTGTGTGAAAATGTAAACCTGCACAAGTGCCATGGTCAATTACGGCACATTTGATGTGACCTAATTAGTATTGCGCGGAACCAACACATGAAAAAGCAAATGGGGGCACATGCTTGGGACAAAATTGGATGTGACATGAATACTAATTTTGGCTTTATATTGTTTCATTCATTTAAATCTACCTCCCATAAAAGAAGGAAAAACAGAAGTAGGCAGTTATTGAATCCTTATGTGACAGGGCTGTGTAAGCTGCTTTCATGGACAGTTATTTAATACTCATGAGTTTGCAAAGGAAGCGTATTATCCCCATTTTACAGATAAAAAATCATACTCAATGAAGTGAACTGAACTCCCCAAAGCTATATCCTGTATGAAACAACAAAGATTTCAATCCGTCCCCCTGGCTCCAAGATAACCTCAGTAAGTTTTTTTCAATTTTGACCTTAGTGGAATAATTAATTCCATCCCAAATTTTTTAAAAAGGAAGAGGTTCTCACAGGGGGAAAAAACAACACTTAAAAAAACCCTTCAGATATTACTAAATGAGCTATTGTTCCTGATCCCTAGATAGGATATCATATGAGAATATAATAGGCCCGGTCTCATTTCTCTCTGCAGGACACTCTCTAACCCTTTATTTCCTTTCCCCACACCATCCACATATGAGGTTGACTAGATGTCTAGAAGACCTCCAGGACTTAATATCACTGGCTCTAAAATTGAGCCTTTGTTTCAGGAAGGAGGCCTGACCAGAGGTAATTAATTTCCATTCTCCCTCTGGCTTTTCTGGTATTTCCTTCACAGGATAGTTCCATGTGGACACAAAGGATAAGTTTAAGACTTTGGACTACTGAGAGCCTATTGCCAATCCTTGGGCATGTATGGGGACATATTTCAGTTTCCACTGTATTCTAGTTGCAGTACTGCCTCTGATTATATCACCTGAGGGCAAGAGTGTTGGTGGTGGTAGTCCTGTATCCTGTCTGTTCCTTGAGCTTGTTTTGGAGGGGCTGCTGGGCCCATGGATCAACTTATCTGTCTAGATCCCAGGAAGAAGGAAGCACCTCTAGATGCTCAGATATGAAAAGCCTCCTACTTTGGTTGAGAAGAGTGATCAGAATGCGGATAGGCAGGACAAATGGAGTTTCAAGAGCTGAAAAGATCTGGAAGTAGTAAAAACACTTAACTTGGGACCAAATAACTAATTAATTTGAGTTTGTGTTGTGTGTCTTTGTGATCTTTGTCACGAATTGTTTAAAATTCTTTACTACCAAATTGCTAAAAGTTCAATTTATCCTTCTTAATCATTTGGAAAAAAATTTCTGCCCCTAACTGGCCATGTGACCTTAAGAAAATTGCTTAATATCTTCGGGGTTTAGAGTTCTCATTTGTAAAATGAGCTGGTAAAATGCATTGTTTCTAAAGCTTTTCCAGTGTTAATATTTTTTTCAGTAACATTGGTAACTGGTTACTTGGTTTTCTCCTTCATCTCTCCTTCAGAAATAATTCTCTAAAGATAAATCTATTCTTTATGACCACAGGCAGGTATGTTTATTTCCTTGTATGTGCGTATCTCAATTAGCACATGTGATATTTATTAACTGAATCCTTATTGGGAATCCATATCTAAAATGGTAGTAAACATGTTTGAGGATAATATTCTATGCATGTATATGTTATTTCATAATTTCCAAGCAAATTTGTGAAACACGATTTATCGAAACATGACCAATGTTCAAACACAGCTTCATTTCCTGGCACGTGAAATGGAGACCACATTGTTTCCCCTGCCTTAGGTACCTTATTTTCATATCTCTATTGCTATAAAAGCGGAACCATTTATTTTGCAAAAGATTTATCAGAGAACTAATTATAACATCAAGTGGGGTGGTGTTCCGAACAGTCTGAATGATAAATAACGAGAAAAAAAATCCAATAATTATTTAAAGTAGTGGGTGTTAGCTTCCTCTCTGATCTGATGATGGTGGTAGCTGGGAAAAGCTTCAGAGTAACAATACACATCCAGCCATTGATGATATTTTATTCCTCTTTTCATAGTTTTTTTTTTTTCATTTCAAAAGTCCAGTGGATTGAATCTGTTTTTCAATTACCATGGCCACTTACTTGTGGATATTGTGCACAATTGCTGCACGTGTGCTGCAGGCCCCCATGCTATTATCCTGGTTAACAAAAGGCAATTATTAAATTCTAAAAAAGCTTTAGATGAAACTGTTATGACAATAGGCATAGGTAATCAGAGGTATAATCGTGTTCTGCTGGAAATCTGTGCCCACAGAATGAACAGGAACACACAGTGCAGTCTTTGAAGTCCATTTTCATGTAAACATCAAATGGTGCTGTCAGGTTTTTCGCCACAGGTTTGAAGTGTAAATGTGCATCATCCGCTCAGGGTCAAAAAATGACTTACAGTCCTCCGTTTTACTGTGAATATGTTTGCAAAATACATAATTTCCAGTTTATTATTGGCCAGATATATTAAGAATTTGGGAATATGATGCCTTTTCTGTTTATTTTGTATCATGACATCCCTTGTGGCACAGACAGGTTTAATGTTAATTGAATCACATGCTCAGAAAAATAGCGACTCAGAAAAATAGCCAGATAATAGGCTGGAGCAAGGGACCGGTGTTGGTCCTCTGTCTAAATCCGATGTGATTCAAAAGGGTTTGTGTCCCTGTGTTTCTGAGGAAAACATTTTTTGAAGCAGCTGTGCTGTTGTACCGTTAACGTCTGCGATGGCTCCTTCATTCAGCGAGAGGGTGGGACTTTGGGGTATATTTAGGTAATTCAAAGTCTACTTTTTTATACTAAAAAGCAACAATGATAACTTCTATGCTGGCCATTATTGCCAGGAGTTACAATAGGCCTATATAAGTGTGAAATAAAGAATGCCATAAATCTCAACTGCCTACAAATATTTCTTTTTGCTTGCCTGACACAGGTCTTCTATCGCCACTGGTTGAGTCATTCCTTTAAGGTAAACATCCTTAGTCTCACAGCTGTGGACAATCTGGCCTGGGTAATTCTTTGTTGTAGGGACTGTTCTGTGCATTGCAGGGTGATTCACAATATCTTTGGCCTCCACCGGCTAGATGCCAGCAGCATCTCCCCATTCTTCAGTGTGAACAACCAAGTCTCCAGACATTGTTAAATAAATGTCTACTGGGAACGAAATTAGCCTGGTGGAAAACCACTGCTTTAAGAGAATCTCAGGCAGTCTAAAAAGTCCCTGTTAAAATGCGAGCATGCTACCTGGAAGGAAAATGCACTACTTCAACCAAGAACACCTTAGCACCCATTAGCTGCCTGATTTTATAGCATAAGTGCAGGGCCAGGAATGGGATATGAGTAGGAGGATGTAGGAGCCCCAGGTCTGGGTAAGGTCAGGTAGCAGACTCACACTCAAAAAATTCCCTCTGCTTGCTGGCAGTTGACTGAGTCTGCAGCGAACACAGTGGGGCATTTTTCATTTTTTCAAGCGTGCTAATGAAAACCCTGGTATTTGAGAGTTTTCCAGGAACACACGCAAACACAATAAGGATGGGAACCACTGGGATAGGGCCTCCATTGCAAAGGATGACTGTTTCAAAACCATTTCTCTGCTAAATGTGCATGGGAAATAGACTAGCTCAGGGTTGAAATGAAAACAGCTGAGCAACTCTGGATCCCCGCCCCCCCACCTTCATTTCTTTTCTTCTAAATCCCTATTATTCTCATGTTTCCCCACTCTATTTTCAATACAAACTTACTATTTGGATTATTTTGGAAAATGTAGAAACAAATTAAAATTATGTACTTGTGTTCTGGCCAACTTTTCTCTTGCTCTTACCTCTACACTTTTTAGCCTTCCCCTGCCCCACCCTGCTCCCAGGGGTATGACATTGTAATTCGACATCTGCATGCACTACAGCGTGTTTACTGCTAAAGGTCTAGTTCCCCTCTGTAACCGTATGATCGATCCCCTTTAACCATTCTGTTCTCCCCTCCACCCCTTTTCTCTCTGGTAGCCACCAACTCGTTGTCTACATCTGTGAGTCTATTTTTGTTTTGGTTATTTTTTTAAAATTCTATTTTGTTTTATATTCCATGTATGAGTGAAATCGCATGATATTTGTCATTCTCTGTCTGACTTATTTCTCTTAGCATAATACCCTCAGGGTTTACCTATGTTGTCACAAGTGTCAAGATTTTATCTTTTTTTACGGCTGAGTAGTATTCCATTATATATATACACCAAATCTTCTTTACCCATTCATCCATCGATGGACACTTAGGTTGTTTCCATATCTTGGCTATTTATATAATGCTGCTATGAACATCGAAGGTACATATATATCTTTTTTTTGGTGAGCATATTATTATTATTATTCTTATTTTAATTTACTTATTTAAATTAGTTTCAAGTATACAGTACATTGGTTAGACATCTATATAGTTCATAAAACGATCCCTCAATTGCTCCCTCCCTCCCCTGGCTCTTCACCTAGCCATCATATTAATGCTAACTGCATTCCCTATGCCATCTCCCCATTCCTATGACCAACTATCAACTAGTAATTTGTACTTCTTTAATCTTTCACCCCATTCTCCCAGCCTCCCAAACCCCTCCCCTCTGTCACTAAATCGTCGCTTTATTTGTGAGTCTGTTTTTGATTATTTTGTTCTTTTTGTTCCTTAGATTCCTCATATAAATGAAATCATATGGTATTTATCTTTCTCTGTCTGACTTATTTCACTCAGCATCATAACCTCTAGGTCAATCCATGTCATTGCAAATGGTAGGATTTCATTTTTTTTAATGGCTGAGTAAGATTCCATTGTATATATAAACCATAATTTCTTTGTTCAATTGTCTGTTGATGGGCATTTAGGTTGCTTCCATATCTTGGCTATTGTAAATTGTGCTGCCATGAATATTGGAGTGCATAGTCTTTATGAATTATTGTTTTGGTTTTCTTTGGATAATACTCAGAAGTGCAATTGCTGGGGCAAAAGGTATATCCATTTTTAATTTTTTGAGAAACCTCCATACTGTTTTCCATAGTGGCTGTACCAATTTGCAATCCCACCAATGTATCAGGGTACATGTATCTTTTAAAATTAGCATTTTTGTATTCTTCAGATAGATACCCAAATGTGGAATAGCTGAATCATTTGGTGAGCTATTCTTAATTTTCTGAGGAATCTCCATACTGTTTGCCATAGTGGCTGCATCAATTTTTTCAGTTCATGAGCATGGAATATCTCTCCATTTCTTTGTGTCTTCTGCAATTTCTTTCAACAATGTCTTAGAGTTTTCACTGTTTAGGTCTTTTACCTTCTTGGTTAAATTTATTCCTAGGCATTTTATTCTTTTTGTTGCAATTGTAAATGGGATTGTTTTCTTAATTTCTCTTTCTAATAGTTTGTCATTAGTGTATAGAAATGCACCAGATCTTTGTATATTAATATTTTACCCTGCAACTTTCTTATATTAATTTATTATTCTGAATAGTTTTTGGTGGACTTTTTAGGGTTTTCTGTATATAAAAATCATGTCATCTGCAAATACTGACTGTTTTATTTCTTTCTCTGCAATTAAATGCCTGTTATTTCTTTTTTTGCCCAATTGCTCTGGTTAGAACTTTCAATACTATTTTGAATAAAAGAGGTGAGAATAGACATCCATGTCTTGTTCCTGATTTTAGAGGAAAAGCTTTCAATTTTTCACTGTTGAGTATGATGCTAGCTACGACTTGTCATATAGGGCCTTCATTATGTTGGGGTAATTTCTGTCTATGTCCACTTTGTTGAGATTAAAAAAATTATAAATAGACATTGAATTTTGTCAAATGTGTTCTCCACATATACTGAGATGATCATAGGATTTTTATCCTTCATTTTGTTAATGTGATGTATCATGTTGATTGATTTGTGAATATTGAAGCATTCTTGCATCCCTGGAATAAATCCTACTTCATCGTGGTGTAAGACCCTTTTAATAATTGTATTCAGTTTCTAATATTTTGTTGAGGATTTTTGCATCTATGTTCTTCAGAAATATTGACCTGTAATTTTATTCTTTTGTGTTGTCCTTGTCTGGGTTTGGTATCAGGATATTTGGCCTCATAAAGTGAATTGAGAAGCATCTCCTTTTCTTTTCAATTTTTTGAAAGAGTTTAAGGATAGGTATTACATTTAGAATATTTGATAAAATTCACCAGTGAAGCTGTCTGGTCCTGGATTTTTGTTTTTTGGGAGGTTTTTGATTACTGTTTCAACCTTTTTACTAGTGATCTGTCTATTCAGATTCTCTATTTCTTTATGATTCAATCTTGGAAGGTTGTATGAGTCTAAGAATTTATTCATTTCATCTAGGTTGTCCAGTTTGCATATAGTTGTTTATAGAAATTTCTTAAGATCCTTTGTATTTAGTGGTTTTTGTTGTAACTTCTCTTTTGTTTCTGATTTTATTTATTTCAGCTTTCATTTTACTTAATGAATTGAAGGTTTGCAAATTTTGTTTATGTTTTTGAAGAACAGCTTTTAGTTTCATTCATCCTTTTTATTGTCTTTTAGCCTCTATTTCATTTATTTCTGCTGTGATTTTTATCATTTCATTTTTTTCTATTAATTTTGGGATTTGTTCTTTTTCTCGTTCTTTTAGGTGTAAGATTTGTTTATTTGAAATTTTTCATGTTTCTTGAGGTAGGCCTGTGTTGCTATAAACTTTATACTCAGCATTGCTTTTACTGCTTCCCATATCTTTTGGTATATCATATTTTTATTTGCATTTGTCTTCATGCATTTTTGATGTCCACTTTTATTTCTTCATTGACCCAGTAATTGTTCAGTAGCATGTTCTTTTTAATAGCCCATACTCGTGATTTTTCCAGCTTTCTTCTTGTAGTTGATTTCTAATTTCATACCATTGTGGTTGGAAAAAATGTTTGATATGATTTCAGTCTTCTTAAATTATTGAGACTTTATTTGTGTCCCAACGTATAGTAAGTCTATCCTTGCAAACATTTCATGTGCACTTGAGAAGAATATGTATATTGCTGTTTTGGGGTATAATGTTTTGTACATATTTATTAAATTTATCTGTTATAGTGTATCATTTGAAGTCAATGTTTCCTTGTTAATTTTTATCTGGATTATCTGTTTATTGATGTAAAAAGGTGTTAAAGCCTCCTACTATTATAGTATTTTATTGTGTTGTCGATTTTTCCCTTTAGGTCTGTTAATAATTAATAATTGCTTTATATATTTTGATACTCCTATGTGGGGTGCATAAACATTAATAACTGTTATATCTTTTGATAGATTGTCTCTTTTATCATTATATTATGTCCACTTTTGTACCTTGTTATCTTTTTTTTGGTTTAAAGTCTATTTTGTCTGATTAAGTTGTCTATACTCACTTTCTTTTGGCTACCCTTGCTGCTTGGAGTATCATTCACCCTTTCACTTTGAGCCTATATTTGTCTTTTGAGCTAAGATGAATCTCCTAAAGGAAGCATATAGTTGGGTCTTGTTATTTAATCCACCCAGCTACAATGTGCCTTTTGATTGGTGAGTTCAAAAATATAGGGTGATTATTGCTATATGAGGGCTTACTACTGCCATTTAGGCTTTTGTTTTCTAATTGCTCTATATCGCCATTCTTTTTCTTTCCTTGTATTTATGTCTGCCATTTTAGTTTTGTGGTTTCTATGATGTTTTTCTCAGTTTCCTCTTTTTTTTTTTTTAATGTTTTGTGTCTCTGCTCTGGATTTTTGTTTTGTGATTGCCATGAAGTTTGTGTAAAATGTCTTGTATATAAAATAGTCCTTTCATTGTGGATAGCACCCTATCCTCATTTGTCCTTACAGGTTCCATCTGTTTTTTTCTTATGTTTTTGTTGTCACAGATTACCCCTTTTGTGTTGTGAATTTATTACAAAATTGAAAGTTATAGTTAT
Organism: Eonycteris spelaea; assembly: GCA_003508835.1. Lineage (NCBI taxonomy): Eukaryota > Metazoa > Chordata > Mammalia > Chiroptera > Pteropodidae > Eonycteris > Eonycteris spelaea. The sequence continues at coordinate 12,709,594 of PUFA01000018.1, read as the reverse complement.
TTTTAATGCTTTTTTCCCTTTAAATTTATGCCTCATTAAGTGTTTAACACCCTATTTTGAAACAGAGTTGCAGTTTTCTGATTCTGTCAGTTGATCACTGTACTCAAAGTTTTGTGAACTTTTGGCTTTTCATTTCAGGTAGAAGAGCTCCTCCGACATCTCTCGTAAGGTGTCTAGTGATGGTGAACACCTCAGCTTTTGTTTGCCTGGGAAAGCCTTTATTTTTCCTTCATATCTGAAGGATAATTTTGCTGGATAGAGTATTCTTGGCTGGCAGTAATTTTGAATATGCAGCCCACTTTCTACTTACCTATAGAGTTTCTGTGGAGAAATCTGCTGATAACCTAATGGTGTTCCTTTGCAGTTTACTGTCTTGTTTCTCCTTTATGCCTTTAAAATTCTTTCCTTATCATTGACTTTTACTACTTTAATAAAATGTTTCTGGGAGAAGGTCTTTTTGAATTGAGATAATTAGATGTCGTATTAACTTTGTGGATTTGTATATCCAGCTCCTTCCTCATGTTTGGGAAGTTCTCAGCTATCATTTATTTTAAGAGGCTCTCTGTTCCCTTCTCCCTCTCTTCTTTTTCTGGGATACTCATTATTCTTATATTGCCTTTTCAAATGGAGTCAGATAGTTCTTGCAGAATTTCTTCATTTAAAAGAAAATCTCAGTTCTCTCCTCTGCCACCTAAATCTTTTCTAGACTTCTGTCTTTAAGCTTGTTAATTCTCTCTCCCATATGATAGGCTCCCTATTTCCAATGCTTTCTAAAACATTCTTTATCTCATTTATTGAGTTCTTCAGCTCTAGAATTTCTGATTCTTTTTATTTTTTTTCCTTTGGTAAAGTACGTCTTCTGTTCATTAACTTTATTTCGTGAGCTCATTGAACTGCCTTTTTGAGTTTTCTTGTTGCTTGTTGAGTTTTCGTCATGACAGTTTTTTGAAATCTCTATTAGTTAGATCACAGTCTTCTGTGAGATTAAGCTTGGTTTCTGGACAATTGTCACTTTTCTTTTTGTAACACTGTGTTACCTTAAATATTCATTGTACTTGATGAGTTTTTGCTCTGCTCGTGCATTTGAAGTAGTGAACACTTTTTTTATTTAGGTAAAGTTGTGTTTACTTTGATTCAGATAGCTCAGGGAGTTAGTAATTAGAGGCATTGTTTTGGTTTGCCAGTAGGTGGCACCATCGCATAAGGTTTTGGTTTCTCTTACCTGTGCTAGCACTAGCTGTATGGAGAGGCAGCACTTTCCATCTTCCATCCCCTCTGCCAGAGATGCTACTGGTGCCCTCCTCATCACTGCTTGTGTCTCCAGGGGTTTTTGCTGCTGCCACTGTTGCTGTGGCCATGGGTTTTGCTGCCGGGGTCACTGGGATGTTGAGCACCTTGGTCATGGGCACTGCCCCTGCAGTTGGGAGGGTGGACTTGGGGAGGGTGGAAGAGAAACCTAGGTCTCCGAAACCACATCTTGTTAGGGATTGTCAGCTTCCAGCTGCTGCCTACGTGGGTAGGGGTGCTAGGGTCACAGCGGCCACTGCTATGAGTGCTGCCTCTGCTATTTGAGTGTGCTGCCTCTGCTATTGCTACTGGGTTTATTTGGGGTGCTGGGTGAGGTGGGGGCTGGAGTTGTGAACACCTACACTGCTGCTACTGTGTCTGCTCGGGCTGCAGGCGGTGGCCAGGGAGCTGGACTGCGGGCATCACCTCCACAATTTCCCCAGTTCTGCCTCCTTTGCGTGCTCCAAACCACCCACCTTCAGATGCACAGTCGTGTGGATACAGCTGGAGTCCTGGTGTGTTGAGCAGAGAAACTGTTGAGTTATGGATGTCCCACTAGCTGTAGATGAAAAGGGAGAGACGAAAGGAGCTTCTCATGCATCCATGTTGCCGATGTCACTTTCCAGGCTCTTTTTTATTCTCTCTTCTCTCTGCTCCCATCTCTTCTATGTTGTCCAATTTTTCATTTTATTCTGCCTCATTTTTCTCTACGTTTCAAAACTTGAAATCACCCAGTCTCCATATGTATCAAGTTAATTAATGTCTATCATTTAACATAGTTAGTATGTTGTGTGTGTGGTGAGAATACTTTAGCTTTACCTTCTTAGCAAATTTCAAGTATATAGTATAGTATTGTTAATTATAATCACATTAGATCAGCAGAAATTATTCGTCTTATATTCCTGAAACTGAGATGGAAATGAGGAGATGACGAAGCTTGAATTTTTATAGTGGCATGACAAAACAAATCCCAGGGCAGGATTTTAAGTAAGAAGCTTATTGCCTATATCATTCATTAATTTGATATTTATATACTATTAATGAAAAATGACTCTGTAACAAGAATGCCAATTACATTCTAAATAAGATTTTCCTTTAATTACAAAAGCCCTTCAGTTTCCTTGTAGAAAATTTGAACATAAAAAAGGTGCAAACAGATGAAACCTACCGCTGAAATATCATTCAGAGACAATCATGTTAATATGTTGATATCTTTCCAGGTTTTTATTGTGTGTGTGTAACTTTTATAAAACCTAAGGAAAATTAATTTTTTATTTTATTTTTTCCCCTGAGTATTTCCCTGTATCATTAAAAATCTTCAAATATATACTTTTTAATAGTTTATTATTCTACTGTATGAATGTATTATAATTTATTCAACCACTTTTCTAGTTTTATATATTAAATTATTTCCTTTGAAGTACCTAAATATAATAGGTTTTGGTGGTTTGTTTTCTTTTTATTCATGTAAGTGATTCTTTGCAAGGTATTTATTTTTCTAAATACTTCATTTTAATGTCTACATAGATAGTATACTTTCACAAATTGTTATAAATTGTGACTTCAATTTTGATTTTATAATACATATAGTTTGTTCATTTTCACATACAAATTGAGATTAGTTCAAGGAACAAAAAGAGGTACTATTAAAAAAAAGATTATGTGATTTAATATCAGAGCTCCATCTATTGGTGGATTTTAAAATGGCACACCACAGACCTCTTTTGCTCTTATTATCTATGAAGTTATTTGCTTAAATTCTTTTAGTCAGCATTAAGGCAACTGATAACAAGAGAAATGTCATAGCTTTAGCTTTACTTTTTAAAAAACTGTCCATATCAATAAAAAATATCAATAGTTCCATATTTCAACAGGCTAAAAATGAAAAACCACATTTTTAGATGTATATTAATAAAACGAGTAGACTAACGGGCAAAAGATAAATCGAAAATAAATTGAAAATTTAGTAAAAACATATATGGTGAATGAAACCATCAGGCCAAGATAATTTTATGGGTAAAGTCTAAAAAATCTTTAAGAAATAGATAATTTATGCTATTTAAACTATTTTAAAGCAGAGTTGGACATTGCCTTGCTAATTTTATGAGTTTAACAAACTGTAATATCAAACTAAACAAGGATACACCACAGCAAGGAAAATCTGGGCCAACTTTATTTAGGAACATAGTCCTAAAATTTTAAATAAAACATTGACATATGGAATACAGCAGTATTTAAATAGTAGTAAATAATTAGATCAGTTTTCTAATATTTTATAATTTCCCACCCCAAATTTTAGAGTTCTAAATCAACAATCACTAATAAGCTGATAATTTTGTGGGTTGGCAATTTGTGCCAGGATCAACTGGCTTTTCTCTTGCTAGTCCGGTTGTGGTCGTTCATGTGGCTGCTGGTGGTTTGCTTGAGGCTGGGTGGCCCAAGATGTTCTCCCTCACATGGCTGGTAGTTAGTGCTGGCTGTTGGTTGAGTCCCTCTATTGATGAGGTTCCTCATCCTTAAGAGGGGAGCAAGAGGTTGAGAGCAGAAAGTTTAAGACCTCTGGAGGTCTAGATTTGGAAGCCACACAATGTCTGACTGTATTTTGTTGGTTAAAGCAAGTTGCAAAGTGACCCAGTTTCAAGGGATGGGAAAATAGAAGGATGACAGTATCACCTTGTAAAAGGACGTACATACAGAGATGGGAGGGATTATTGCAGACTGCTTTGAAAACGATCTACAAAAATCACTAGATGAGTTAATTTTGTAAAGTCCTGGCATGTAGTGTTACCATGAGTATTTGCCACATAAATAAATGATTAATACAGTAATTCCAGGGATGCAAAGAAAACTCACTATCAGAAAAATCTGCTAATTATGAGTTTTCTGGAAAAAAAAAAAGTCTACCTCTCAGAAAGGACATTATTACAAGTAGATATTTTTCATTAAGGAATTTCAAAGAGAAAGAAAATTCACTACTTCCCTAATTTTTTGAGTTTTGAAAGATTATGGTAACTTACAATCAAGATGGTGTATTGTATATTACTCTCCATTCTACTCCAGAGACATAGGACTAATTAAAAAACATACTTTAAAAAATTATAAAGCACATATACAAGTGTAAGAACAGGAGAGACAGACAGACACAATTCAGGTTCTCTTGGGCTAATAGAGTTGGGAATTGGATCTCATTTCCAGCTGGAAAACTGGAGCTGAAGTAATTTTATTACATCACCTGGTTGCAGCTAGAAACGGACCCCTATAGGCCACTGCCTATAGCTTCAGTAGGAAAGAGACGCATCTGAATCAAAATGGGGAGGACACCTGTGCTGCTTGTGGGCGGAGCCTTTGAGATTGCTTTGTCCGTAACAGTAGAACAACCGCACCTAACTTGATCTGTGCCTGCGCAGCTCAGTGGGCCAGGCTGAGGCAACCGCAAGTCCATGAGAAACACCTGAATGGGGGTAAAAACTCCGTGCAGGGTAAGTGCACAAAGTGAAATTTCAAGGCACACAAGGAAATTCATGGTTACGAGACATTACCATGGCAATAATCTTTCTTGGAGATAAATTTCCCTCAGATGACATTCTCAAATTATTCATTTACTTATTCAACATACATTATTGAGTGTCTACTATATGCTAAGTACTACTGTAATGGCTGGGAATACACAGTGAACAAAACATCCAAAAGTCTCTCTCTTCATAGAGTTTATATTCTAGCAGGAGTGCTATGAAGAAAGAAATATTTCAGAAGTAATCTGAGGAGGAAGGTAAATAGTTACAGATAGTGGACAGATGACTGAGGCATAGATCAATGAGCCCTTGAACCCCTGAATCCTGTCCTGCTCCAGCCGCTATTCCACATGAAATCCTAAACACCAATCACTTTCTTCTTTCTTATCAAACTACACAAGTAAAATGAAGATGAAATGAAATGTAAGGAGAAAATTTGCTTTTTCTCTTGATCTCTGTTAGAAAAAACAAGCTGGAGAGACGAAGCCAGGGGAGGGTTTGTGTTATGTAAGGGACCTCCAGGGAGGGCCTGAGAAGGAAAAAATGAACTATTTAGATAGTTTAGGGATTGGATGGAATTGGGGGTTAGCAAGTGTAATTTAGTCAGTTTTGTAGTATCTGCAAATTTTTCTAGTTCAAAAAATATACTGTCATGGTTTTCATTTGTAAAGGCAACCCAACCTGTGTTCATGAATTTTCCATTTTGTTAAGACTTAGTCCAGGTGTGTACCGGGCAATCACATTTCTCTTTTCTAATTATATCTGAACTTGAAGTAGGGTAGACAGAAAGTGGTTGCAATGGTAGGAAGCTTCTGTGCCCCTTCTCGCTTCTCTTGCTCTAAAGTTCTTCTATTGGAGGAATCACAGTTTAATTATGTCCTAAAATTATTTTCTGAGGGGAAAAAGTTGAATTTTATTGACTACCATGACACTTATTACTCTCTCCTGATTCTCCTCTTATGACCTAATTTTCTTAGATGGGCAGCATTTAATTTTTTGGGGAGATCAAATACCGTATTTTGAGAATTTGATTACACAATTTGTGTATAATTTCACAAATATGCATGCATGCAAAATGTGCATATTTATGCATACAATTTTATTATATGCTGCCTAATGAAATACATAATTACAAGCTAAGCCTCTGTCTTAGATGGCATCTTTTCCTTTGTTTACACCTTCTAATGTTGAGGTTCTTAGGGAGTTGTCATTGACAATCTCTTTTTATTCTAAGCCCTCTCCTACATGCCTTTATCTACTCCCAATGCATTTAATTCTCTCCTATAATATAGACTTCCAGATTTACATTTTTAACCCTGTTAGCTTTCCTAAAGTTTAGAGTCCTATATCCACTGCTAAATGAGCATTCTCCCCTGTTTGTCCCAGTGTGCAGCATAATGGAATATGTCTGTCTGTTCTCAACCTTTGGGTGGTACCACCATCCCATCGCAATAACCCAAGTTGGAGACCTGGACATCGACATTGATTCACTTCTCTAACCCCAATGTCCAATTGATTAGCAAATAATTTTGATTCTAACCCCTAAAGATCTCTCTATCCACTCTTTTCCTTTTTTTTTTGTCCCCCCCTACTTGCCTTAGTTCAGGCAGTCTGCCTCTCTCCTGAGTTATTTCATTCAGCCCCCAACTAAGACTAGTCTGGCCTGGCATCCAGTTCTTCCTCCATACTGTTGCTAGAATGGTCTCCAAAATGCAAACCCAATTATGTTACTCCCTTGCATAAAATCCTTAATGGTGGCCCATAACTTTTCTGATGAAAGCAAATTCTTCATCTTGTTAGTCAAGCCTTTCATGGTTAAGTTTTTCAGACCTTTTTTTTTCTTTCTTTTTAAAAAATTTATGTTTTAATAATTTAATTTTTTATGGTGACATTGGTTAACGAAATCCAGCAAGTTTCAGCTGTACAATTTAACAGTAAGGCATATATATATTTACATTGTGTGTTTACCTCCCATAGTTGGATTTCTTCCTGTCACCACATATTTGACCCCTTGTACCCCATTTACTTTCCTCTGCCCACTACCCTCTGGTAACCGCTAGTCTATTGTCCATATCTGTGAATCTTTCTTTGTCCTGTTTGTTGCCTTTAGGTTTATATCCCACATATAAGTGACATCATGTAGTTTTCAACTTCTTCTGTCTGGCTGATTTTGCATAGCATGATTATCTTGAGGTCCATCCATGTTGTTGCAAATGGCAGTATTTCATCTCTTCTTGTGGTTGAGTAATATTCCATTGTATATATACATACCACAGCTTCTTGATCCAGTTATCTATCATAGGACACTTCAGTTGCTTCCATGTCCTGGCCACCGTGAATAATGCTGCTATGAACATCAGTGTGCAAATATCTTTTTGGATATGAGCTTTCAAGTAAATACCCAGTAGAGGGATTGCTGAATTGTATGGTAGATCAATTCTTAGTTTTTTGAGAAACCTCCATACTGTTTTCCATAGTGGCTGTACCTACCAATTTGCAGTCCCACCAGCAGTGTATGAGGGTTCCTTTTCTCTGCATCTTCTCCGACACTTGTTATTACTTGTCCTGTTGATTATAGCTATTCTAACAAGTGTGAGATGGTATCTCATTGTGGTTTTGATTTGCATTTCCCTAATAGCTAGTGATGTTGAGCATCTTTTCATATGCTTGTTGGCCATTTGTATGTCCAGACCTTTTCAAGTCATTATTCTTTTTCTTTTTATTCATTTTTAAATCTAATTTTATTATTAGTTTCAAGTATACAGTGCATTGGTTAGACGTTTATATAGTTTATGAAATGATCCCCCTGATTACTCCATCTCCCTCAGGTTCTCCACTTAACCATTACATTACTGCTGACTACGTTCCTTGTGCCATGCTCCCCATCCCCGCGACCATCTATCAACTACTAATTTGTACTTTAACAGGCCAATATGCTTTCGTTTTCTTCTCACTTCACCTCTCCTGGGAAACCTCCTTCTTAGTCTCATCAACAATGTGAGCATTTGTAACCCCGTACAGGCTGAGCTCTTTCACACTTTTGGGCTTTTACATATCCTGTTCTTTGCCTGGAATTCCAGGCTCCTCCACACTTATTAATTTTGCGACTTCTCTTTTAATTCTCAAATCTCAGCTTAATCTTTTCTGAGATGCTACCCTTCTCTCAGGTGGTGTCATATGCCTCTTATCTCTGCTGGCTTCGATCTTGTAATTCATAATATATATGTATAATATAAAATTATAATTTTATAATTTTACATGTATTGTAATTATTTCCTTACCAAATGTCTAGCCTGTAAGACTGACAACCTCCTGAGGGCGGGGACTGTATCCACTTAATCTATCTGTTTCCCTGGACCAGGCATAGTGTAGGCCTTCAGTAAATAAAACATCGAATTAAACAGCCAGCCCTGTAAGATGCAAGCTACGTGAGCTGTTCCTTATATAATGTCAGAGTACTGCTCAATTCCCCCATAAGAGCAAAATGAGTTTCTCTGTAGCCCCATCACTGTTGGTATAAGAACAAAGAGCAAATAATAGACTAATTCATGTGCTCCAATCAACCACTCTTATGTGTCGCTGAAAGGACAACCTGCCCCTTCTTGTTTCATTTTACGGGTGTTGTCATAGCTAAATATTATGCATTTGAGGAGAAATCACTTCGAATAGCTGGAAAGACAAGGTTTGATAATTTTAGTGAAGGATTTATTACTTGAACTATACGAAACTACCATAAAATGTTAGCAAATAACTGTGCCTCAGGGAGTGATAATTACTTTCATTCTACAATTGCAGATGATATAAAATACAAGCAACAGAAATTGAAGTTTTAGATGCTAATGTAACATAAATAGGAAGCAGGGCTAGAAAAAATCAGATAAACAATTTTCTGTCCTCAAAAATGAACAGGGGGTGATACAACACTTTGGCCAATGACTTTTGGCATATCTGCTTGACGAAATTCCCCAGCAGAGCACACCACTGAAGTTTATCAATCTTTTTATCTAGTCTTGTTATCCCATCTTTGAAGAGGCTTTTGAAAAACACTTTATGACCAATTTGATATGAAATATTATTGTTTCAGTTGATCTATTTTGTCTCACCATCCAGCTCACTTGTTATGTCTATCTGCACTAAACATTCTGGAGGACAAAACAGCATCCTCTTAAAAATATTTTACAGATAGAATAACCTTTTGGATTTAATAATAAGTTTTTTCTCCCATGTCACACTGGTAGTACATGAAAGCAGAACTAGGCTGAATGAGTGGAAAGGCTTCTTCATCAAAGTCTACAGAGAGTTTAAACTACTTCTTTTAGAAAATATATTTTTAAAAATGAAATGAAAAAAACAGGGAGGAAAGCTAAATATTTTATATTTTTAGCAGTCAGTCACAGATGTTATGAGCTCTAGAATTGCTACCCACACATGAAACTATTCTATTCAAGGGAGTCCATGAAGACATTGTTGAACTGTCAATATACTGCAAGAGTCCTCTCTTCGGAGGCTGGAAGTTTCTATATTTGTAAGAGGAAAATTGTAATGAGAGTGAAGCATCTGTTATGTCCTGACTCCTCCACTCCTTTCCCATTAACTCCTCTCTTGAAGGCTCTTCTTGTAAATTAGCTACTGAATGTCTCTGCCTGGAACAGAAACCCTGAGCTCCCTGCCCTTGAGATTCTCTGTAAAACCAAGAAAAAAGGAGCAGAACCAAGAAACAGATGCATGCATGCTAGGGGACCATGTAAACTGTACTGGGAGAGACAGTGCTCTCAATTTTAACTTTCAGTCCCTCAAATCAATCAGTTTTCCCAATGCATTTACTGACATTTTCTTCTCTGTTTTCTGTCTCTTCCTATTTATTTTCAGTCAGTTAACTATGGAACCACTGTCATCATTTCTTAATTCAGTACCACCAGAGAATTTCATGATTCATCCTGAGAAGATTGGTCATCTGTCCCTTCTTCTGAGGCACAGCTAAATCTCTCCTACTCCTTTCTCTCTTGTGACTGCCCAGGTTATAAGTACCAAGAAAGAACAATTTGCTCCCAATGACTTCCTTTTGCCTCAAATGTGATCTCTGATCTAATTTTTTTCCTTGGGTAATTTTCTGGATAGTCTTTCTTTAGGACCTAATGTATCCATGGTCACTTTATCAGATCTGAGTGATTTTGCATACGAGTTGGTAATTTTGATTGCATATCAGCCATTGTAAATTTTATTTATTTGAATGCTGAAATTTTTTGCATCACTTTAAATATTTTGAATTTGTTCTGAGGTCCAATTAAATTACTTAGAAACAATTGCATTCTTTAGATGGTGGCATTTAAGGTTTATTTGCCTGTTCCACATAGTCCTTAGTAGAGGGCTAATTTTTCCGCTACCGAGATAATACCTGTTGGAGGACTCTACTATTGATGACCATGTATAGGAGGTCTTTCCATTCTGGCCAAGGGCACAAGATCTACTTCCGGCCCAGTGTAAGCTCAGGAAATTGTTCTGCCTTCTTCTTTCCAGTGATGGTTTCCTGGCTTCTGAGAATTTCCTCACACATGTACACTGATCAGTAGTCGGGTGAAGATTCCAGGGAACCCTCTGCAGATCTCTGGAGCTCTTTCTTTTCCAGTAAATTACTGTCTGAATTCTAACTTTGTCCCATCAGCTCAGGGAGAATTTGGGGCTGTTTGGAAGTCCCGCCCCTGAGCTGCCATTTGGAAACTCTCCCCAGGCTGTGAGCTGTGATGGTTGTTCCACTTACTTCATATTTCACTTCTTTCTGAGACCACTGTTCTGTGCCGCCTGTTGTCCAATGTCTGAAAACACTGCTTCAGATATTTTGTGTGTTTTCATAGTTGCTTAGGGCAGAGATCCCCAGCATTTTTGGCACCAGGGGCTGGTGCTCCTATGAGAATCTAACGCCTGATGATCTGAGGTAGAGCTGAGGTGGTGATGCTACACTGGGGAGTGGCTGCAAAAAAAAAAAGCTTAGCTTGCTTGTCGCTTACCTCCTGCTGTGTGACACAGACCAATACTGGTCTGCAGCCTGGGGGTTGGGAACTCCTTGTTTAAGGCATGAGAGTTTAAGAAATATTTATTGCATTTTGTCTTATCAAAGCATACTTATCACCAACAAATTTCTGGAGGAAGTATCTATTATATTTCTGCTCCTGTTGAAACTTCAGAGTATACAAATAGTAGTAGATATTTTTCCTAGATAATGAAAATGAACCTGAAAAATTTCCAATTCAGCTTTAGCCTCTCCTTTACTCTCTAGTCACAGTTACCATAATTTCAAAATCAGAAATAGAGTGTGTCCAAGGGAATGACAGCATACTTGGCACAGGTAGTTGTTTAGATTCACAATGTTCAACAGCTGAGTGTGGAAAGAATATTTGGTTGAAGTCAAACAGAATGAATTTCTGGGATACAAAATATTCTGGAATTTTATAATAAATGTACTTGCAGTTAAATTTTTATTATTAAAAGCTTTAGTAATTAAAATGATTAAATTTGAGGTTAACATGTGGGATCATCCTTCTCCACTGCTAGATTGCTCTTGCATATTTCTTTTTTTAATAATATTTATAATAGTCTCCCACATCTTAATGAGGCTGGTAGAAGAGAAGAAATAATTTTTCAATCTCACTTGTCTCTATATTCTTACAGGTTGGAAAGAATTCTAAAAATCCCTTTTTGCTAAAAGACTCATGACCTAAATGACGTTTTAAAAAGTAGAAAGTAAATATTTTTCTTAAAATTTGTCCCATTCATGCTTATGTACCAACTAGATTATATTTTATATCTACTCTTCATTCATTATTATTTAAATTTTATGAATATTCATTGGCTCAGAAAAGATATAACATTCTTACTAAATTATTTAGTTAACGAACTTTTTAAAAATACGTGAATTATAAATCAATTTCCTTATCAAGTTTGATATTTGAACATTTAAAATTATTTTTAAACATAAAATTTAAAGCTTACTAAATTATCATTAATTACTGAGGAATTCTATTTTGCTGTAATATACATTTTTAAATCAACTTGATAGAATTTCAACATATAAAGCATATAAAGAGATTGTCAGTTTAATTTATATTTAAAAGGTTTATTTATATTTTGAAAGTAAATACAGATAATAATGATAAATTAGAATGACATGCCTTGTAGCTATTACTGATGTTGTCGTGATGACTAGCTCTATTAACCTATGTCATCCTGTGATCGTTGACCACGCACAAATTCAGTGATAACTGAAATGATGCTCAGGTGGCATTTGGCTCTTCAAACTACCAAAGCCTGAAGCCAAAGCTGAAGACAAAAAGCAGATATTTGGCCAAATATCAAAGATAATTTGGGCAACTTCATATAGATTATAAGTTATGTATCTGAATCAGGTTAGTTCAGCATGAAATATTCTGATTGCATTTGTTAAGTCATCCAGAAATAATTTTCACTTTCTTTGGAATAAAAAGTAGAATAATCTATTCTTTAAAGGAAACTCTAGCAATTGTTTCTGGGTTAAATATTGCATGAATTTAAATGCAATTATCAAATTTAAGATCAAGTGCTTTTACCTGGTTCCTTTAACAAGTAGGCAAAATTAACTGCAAAGTGATTTTTAAGAACTGATATTACCTCTTCCATGACATAAAACGTAAAACAACTTTTAGTCAGCAAACAATGTGGAAGATAAGAGTTACTATAGTTAGATAAATAGTCTGGTTATTCAGGAAACTTCCTTCAAGAATACAAATATTTAGAGGAAAATTTGGTAACAGACAGAGGGGATGTGGGATTGGGGAGCTGGGAGAATGGGGTGAAGGGTTAAAGAAGTACAAATTAGTAGTTGATATATGGTCACAGGGATGGGGAGCATAGCATAGGGAATGCAGTTAGCATTAATATTTTGGCTAGGTGGAAAACCAGAGGAGAGAAGGAGCAGTTAGGGGGATTGTTTTATAAACTATATAAATGTCTAACCAATGTACTATATACTTGAAACTAATAATAAAAAAATACAAATATTTACCTTAATAAAAAGTCACTATTATAAAGTCAAAATTATTTATTGAAATGTGATATAAATAACATTCTTCTACTACCATTATAAGCATGTGGGTATAAATGACAAAAGAAACAATAACAAAAGTAAACTGATTTTTTTTGTCTTTTAAGCACAGTATTTAGGTAGTGCTATAGGTACTATGTATCACATAATAAAAATAAGTTAAAATAAACATTTACCAAATAACCCCATGGAAAACAAATTATGATTGAAGTTATTATTAAGTCATGACATGAACTAATTAATGGGAATGTTCAAATTTTTAACAATTGCTGGGATGAGATATTAAATATAATATTTATATTTTATACATAATTTTATAATAACTGTGGTCTATTCCTCAAATTATTTTGGCATAAACAAACTGCCTTGAATAAAAATATTAAAAGAGTGTTATATTCATAGAATTCTAATTTATTTTTAATCTATGAAGATAGAAACTGGAAAAAAACTAAATGTCTAACAATAAGGTGTGGCAGATACAGCCAGCTCTTCACCAAAGGTTATCCTTCTTATTCGTATATAGAATTGACTCTGAAAAATGGTTGTCTATTCAGGGACTACATTCCCCAGACTCTCTTGCATCTACATATTTCCATGTGATCCATGAGCCAATCCTTAGCTGGACAGCAACCTCTGTTTTGATCTCCTGGAAAAATGTGTACTATTGGATTCTTACTCTTTGGATCTAAATGGCAAATACAGAAAGAAACAGTCATCAAAACAAGACACTGAAGTTTCTAGAAAGAAGTGATTATTAGTATCAGGTGGGTTGACATCTGAGTCTCTGAATCTAAGATTCAGGTCCATTTGAGTTAGCTATGAAAGTTACAACAGCCAGAGGCAGCCTTAAAGAAAGAGTTGGTTGAAACTGGAGATGGGGGTGAGGGCTGTGTTCTAAAAGGGTGTGGTTCAGGGCTAGAGAGAACCGGGCACCACAATAGAAGGCTATCCAAGACAGGTAGTCATACATAATGGAGTCTTTACATGGGTCGGGTATCATCCAATAAGCAAAAGGTACTCAAGGAGACAGTACAGTATAGCCATAAAGAGCATCAACGTTAGAGTCAAAGTACCTGGCTCTACAACTTACTAACAGTGTGGTTATAGTTTATTCAGTCTCTCTCTAAGTTGCCTCATTTGAGGAAGCAGGGGCCAGATAACACAGAACTTTGTGGGCATTGTCAGGAGTTTGTATTTTATCTTAGAGGTAGTGAAAAAACCTGTAGGGGCTTAGAAAGGAGAGCAGTAAGACTTGATTTATGCTGTTGAAAGATGACTGGGGCTTCTGTGTAGTGGATGAATAAGGGGAAGAGTGAACTCAGGAAAACTGGTTATGACAGAACTCCAGATGGCAGAGTGTGATGGCTTGGATTTAGGTTGTGGAAAGGGAGTTGGTAGGATTTGGTTGGATTTGGGCTTTTTTGGGGTTAGAGCTGACAAGAGCGTGGAGTATGAGAAAAGAAGAGAAATTATGCATCCTTGTTTTTGGCCAAATCAACTGAATGATTGTTGGTGACATTTACCAGAGCACAAGCTCTTCTTGTTTTGTATCTTAAGTACCTAGAACACTTCTGCTCAATAAATATTTGTTTAATAAATAAATTAGGAAGGCTCAGTAGTGGGAGTATATATGTAGATATATCTTTATCTATGTATACTTCTTTACTTACATCTGTATCTGTATCTGTATTTGAATCTAGATCTAGATCTGTGCCTATATTTTGATGTTGGAGAGTCAGTGTTTCTGTTTTATCCACAGTAAGTTTTCGGTACCTGTTGGGCATCCAAAATGATATGTAGAATAGGCAGTTGAATATGTAAGTCTGCAGGTCAGGAGAGATATCTGGGGAGGGTGATTTAAATTTGAGTCTCATTAGCATATACCGATCTCTGAACTCATAAAACTAAATTAAAAAGTATCTAGAAAAGTGGCTTGAGAACTAAGTCCTGGGACCAATTAATGAGAGGACCATCACATCAAATTAATGAAGTAGCAGAGAAGCCTAGAGAGAGAGTGGTCGATTCTGTTAACTCTTAGGGAGAAGCCAGTCAGTTGAATACTAGGAATTCAGCATTGACAATATGAGATCATAAGGACAGTTGTTAATTAAAGCCATTCCATTGGGATTTTGGAGACAAAAGCTGTGTTTCCTGATTGGTGCACATTGAGGAAACAATGGAAGTTTAGGAGGTAGAGGAACTTCTTTGGAAATGTTTTGTTTTGAATAGACTAGAGAAATGGGATGATAACTAGGGAGTACATGGAATCAAGTGAGCCAGCTATTTATTTATTATTTATTTATTTATTTATTTATTTATTTATTTATTTATTTATTTAAAGAGAATGATATTATATCAATGTGAATGATCCAAAAGGAAGAGATGGAATAAATAAAGAAACACCGTCTTTGAGTACGCTGGAGGGGATGAGATTGTGCACTTCCAGGAGGAGGGGTGTTGGTTTTAGGAGCAGAGACACTACTACTGTAACAGAGAGAGAATCAATCACATGGGTTCAGCTACAGAAAAGATGGTGGAATTGGTGAGGATGATGATAAGGTAAATTAGGGGAGTGCCGGACATTTTAAAAGACCAGGATAAATATAAAATATTAGAAAGCTGGAGAGCAAATTACTAGTAAAATTCAGTAGAATTTTCTGTTGGTTTCAAGCCTTTTTGAGATTTGTGGTCAGAAATCTGAAGTGAGTACAATCAGCATTATTGTGTGAATCTCCAGAAATATTTGGCCACTTAGATTTAGGCAGATTACAAACTCCAACCACTATTTGGGAGGGCGCTCCCAGTAACTGCCAAGCTGGTTACCATTGAATTAAGATCTGGCCAGGGATGCCATGATGTCTGATGATGGCTTGGCAGATAAGACCATCGTTAAGTTGGTGACTACTTAGCACAGGGTCACCAAACCCCGTGATGGGGGCAGTGTTGTAAATGAAGTGGTCTGGGTTAATAAGGAATGAATATTGTGTTACAAATTGGTGAGTATATGGTCTCTCTAAAAACCAGCTGCTACTTTAGCTTAGCGCATCATTGCCATGTGAGTTTATGGGCCGGCAGATCAGAACTTGATATAAATCAAGAGAAGCTGAAAACCGCTTTTTATTTGAAGTTCTCTCATTTTAAAAAACCATGTGCATACCACTGCCCTCCCCTGAAAAATTTCCCCACAAACTAAAACAAAACACCAGTTTGCAATCTCTGTGATCACATAACTTTTAAGTCCTCTGTAGACTAATTGTAATCATACATTACATCTTATAAAGGTGCTATAAAATACTTTCACATACATTGCTCCCTTTAACCCTTAAGAAAGGCTAATTTGGTAACTATTACTATCTTTATTTAAAAAACAAGGGAACCAAGGCTCAAAAACTTGTGCTCTTAAGATTTCAACAGAGCTCCTATATGCCAAAGTTCTTTTTATTCTTTTTTTCTTTTCTTTTTAGAATTTTAAAAAATTTATTTAATTAGTTTCAAGTACATAGTACATTGGTTAGACATGTATGTAGTTCGTAAAATGGTCCCCCCTAATTGCTCCCTTCCTCTTCTGACCCTCACCTAGCCAACATATTCATGCTAATTGCATTCCCTATACCATGCTCCCCATCCCCATGTCCATCCATCAGCTATGAATTTGTACTTCTTTAACCCTTGCCTCATTTCCCAGCCCCCTAAACTTTCCTTCCCTCTGCCATTACCAAATTGTTCACTATATTTGTGAATCTGTTTTTGATTAGTTTGTTCTTTTTATTCCTTAGATTCCACATATAAGTGAATCATAGTGTTTATCTTTCTCTGTCTGACGTAAATACCTTCTAGGTCCATCAAAGCAATATGTTTTTCCATCCCCTTCTTTTAGTCTGTGTCTTTTAATCTGAATGAGTCTCTTCTGGAATATGTAGGGGTCTTGTTTTCCTTTCATTCATCCACCCTTTTAGTTGGAGCACTTAATTCTTTTCCATTTGAGGTACTTATTGATAGAAATGTAGTTGTTACATTCTTTATTCCTGTTTTTGATACATGTTTTTTCTTCTTAAAGAAGTCCTCCAACATTTCCTGTAATACTGGCTTGGTGGTGATAAATTCCTTTAGCTTATTTTTGTCTGGGAAGCTCTTTATCTGTCCTTCAACTCTAAATGATAGCTTTGCTGGATAAATTATTCTTGGTTGTAGATCCTGGGTCTTCATCCTGTTGAATATTTTTGCCAAGCCCTTCTGTCCTGCATAGTTTCTTTTGAGAAATCAGCTGCCAGTCTTATGGGTGTTCCCTTATAAGTAATATTTTTTTCTCTTGCTGCTTTTAATATTCTTTCTTTGTATTTAACCTTTGGCATTTTAATTATGTGTCTTGGTGTGGGCCTCTTTGGATCCCTGATTTTTGGAATTCTCTGAGCTTCCTGGGGTTTTATGTCCATTTCCTTCACCAGGTTAGGGAAGTTTTCCATCATTATTTCTTCAAACAGCTGTTCAACATCTTGATTTTCTTCAGTTACACTGATCAGATGGATATTTGGACCCTTAATAGTGTCCCATATGCTCCTTAAATTATTTTATCTCTTGCCATTCTGATTGAGTGTCCTTGGCTTTCCATCCTCTAGATAGGGCATTTGATCCTTTTCTTTATTCACTGTTTATTCCTTTGTTTATTCCATTTAATATACTTCTCATCTCAGATAATGTGTTCTTCATTTCAGACTGGTTCCCTTTTATAATTTCCATTTCCATTTTTATGTTTTTATCTCTTTGTTGAAGTTCTCACTGAATTTACTTCCAAAAGTTCATTGAGCATCTTTATAACCAGTGTTTTGAACTCTGCATCTGTTAGATTACTTGACTCCATTATATCTGGATCTCTGTTCTGTTCTTCATATGGTTTCTGCTTCTTTGTCTTCCCATTTTGGCTGCCTTTCCGTGTCTGTTTCTATGTACTAAGCAAAGCTCCTAAGTCTCCCGGTCTTATTAGTGTGGATTGTGAAGTAGGTGTCCCGCAGCACGGTCCTGAGAGGAGTTCGCTACAGGCCAAATTTAGCTCAAGCCTCTGCTCTCCAGGCCACCTGTTAAGATTCAGCAAGCAATCCACAGATGCTGTGCTTATAGTTGCCTCAAAAGGCAACACCAGAAACCAAGGACTGCCTCCAGTGTGAGTCTAGGCACTGCTCAGCAAGGAGCACTTGACTCCCTGAGGGTAAACCTTGATGTGGCTTGGGTGGGGCCGTGAGTGGGGGAGGCAGGGTTTCAGGGAATCCTCTGGGTGGAGCGACCTCTGCCATCCAGTCAGATGACCTCACGGCAAAGGCGGCGCTGTGTCTGCGCTGGGAGCGGGGAGAGCTCAACAGGGAACAATGGATATCGCCAGCACTTCTGCACAGAGAGGGTCTCGCCTTAGCCCTCACTCCAACAATGTCTCCTTGTAAGTCCCTGGTGCCCACTGTGCACAGCTGAATCGGCACTGGTGCTCAGAGCGAGCAGGTCCTTTGCTGGGAAAATCTGCTGGCAGACGTGGCCCCTTTAAGAGGCCTCTGCGGTTGCCGCAGCCGCTGTTTTACTCAGCCCTCGAGACTGGCATCCTGGCCCCGTCCTACCTTTTGCAGTTGCAGGGCGCTTTCTTGGATTTCTCCCTAGTTGTATGGCTTGTTCATTAAGATCCCAGGCGATGTTTCCTTGCTGCTGCCCCTTGTTTCTGTTGCAACTTTGATTTGGTTGCCAGAGGGATGAACAGAGCCTCTATCATCTATACCATTTTTTATTTTACCCCAAAGTTCTGTCTTTAGCTTCATTTTTATCTCTTCATGCCTCTGTACTCAGCTGAACTACCCACGTGTCCTCGAACTTGCCAGTAGTTCTTGCTACACTGCTATTGCTATGGATGCTTCTGCTTTGAATCCCTTCCTCTACACTCAATTTCCCTACTTTATTATGTCTCTACTTTCTATACGTGCCTTAAGACTAAGTTTAAATGCTTCCTCCCCAGGAATATGGTCAGCTAGCTTTGTCCTCCCTTCTCTGTTAGTAATTCATAGATCATATTTGGCTGAGATTTTAGATGTACATGTGTGTTTCCTTAACTAAACCTCTGAAGGCAGGAAGCAAGTCTTATTTCTCCTTACAACATCCTATGGCATTCTCGCAAGTCTCTATACAAAATAGATAGTAATATTTGTTAAATTGAATTCTCCACCTTATCTCAATCCCAGAACAAAGTTATACATTTATTGTGCAGTCCATGATGTGAGTAAAGCCTCAAGTTAAATTTAATAAGCACTCTGAATCAGCATACCGGGGAAGCACATTTCCATCTACAAAAAGGGTAAGAGCTCGACTCAGTCTGTGAGCCATAGGACAGCTACAGTGGAGCCCCAGAGCTGGTATGAATCAGTGACAGACAAAGGTTAGACCACATCTCACAAATTGCTGGGCAGTGATTACTGCTAACAGATTTTACTGTGGCTTAGTTTCTTTCTTTAAATGTAAATCAAGATTTTCAGAGTTTATTAAACAATTCCTTAAAGAGCACATACTTTATGTTGCTGGAGCATTTTATTGAAGCTCTTGAGAAGGTAAAGGGGTAAAATGTAGTTAGACATCTTTGTGTTACTAGTGAATCAGAAAAAGAAGCCACCGTCCCTCTAACAGTGAGATGAAAGCAGGTTCGTCCATTAACTGGGGCTAAAGTATGGAACAATATTCATTTCTATCAACTGCAATTGAGAATGAACACAGAAAATGTTCAGAGTTGCATTTTCTAGTTATTGCTTTCTTCTCGTTTTCAAACTGCTTCTATTCATTTTTGTATAGCTGGATACGAGGCACTTCAGGCATGCTAATTTGATGCTTTTCCCCCCAACCTATTTGATGTCTGCAAAGAACTAAAGAAGTATTTTGCATTAATGTTATTAACTTGAATGAGTCGGGAATTAATGAAGAAAGCTGGAAAAAAGACAATGTTTTTTGATATAAACGAATCCATGTAAATTTATGTGCTTCTGATTGAGTTAGAAGTTAAAACTTAGGATGTGAACGATTAAAGTAAAAATCGATGAACCCAATAGAATTTAGACAAATGGACAAATTGAGAGGAAAGATAGTGGGAAAGTTATAGATGTTACTGTAATCAACTTAATATCCTGGGTTGGGAAATTATTTTTGTACAAGTCAATTATTATTGATTAGCTTGAAAGATTTATCTTTTGATCCTTAGCTTTCTTCTACCATATCTTAGGCTGAGCTCAGCATCTCAGTAGAAACAAGAATATTCCTGATAGAAAGGTCTTCACAGCCACCAGCTTGGCTTTGAAATTAGCTTCCAATCATAAGTTTAACATAAAGTAGATATGTCTAATGCAGTCTAACTTTTTGGACAATAGTAATATACAGAAGCCAGATGTGATAAATCAGTAGGACATCTAATAATACTGGATCAATAGATAGTCACTAAACGATGTTAATAGAGAAAATATAGTCTATTGCATTTAACTAAAGGGTTGTATTTGTTCACTACAATTCACTTAAAAAATAGCTCTTTTCCTTTCCTTCCGAAAGGAACACATGTAATTAAGTGGGGGGACTTGTGAGGCTGACACACCAGTAATGGGAGTCCTCTTGTCCTCATCAGCTGACAGAACCAAGGCAAATTACTGGTCCAACTTTTCCTTGTTTTCCAAGTTAAAGTGGTACTACTAAGACCTCAGAAGTGTCAGTGGTAGCACTAGATCTGGTACATACGATGCCCTCCACGAATAATAACTGTATTATTACATTGCTATTTGCAATATATAAATAAAAGATAAAAGTAAAAATAACATAATCCCAAAATTAGGTATAATTTCTTCTGGCTTTTTTTTTTTTCCTATTCATACTTGTACAACAAATGAGATTGTGTTGTACCTGTTTTTTTTTCTTATTTAAAATATTGGCAATATATTTTGATGACATATATTAGAGGAAGTTTTTTTAAAAATGGACTTTATTCATTATAAGTTTTTGTGAGATGAGTGTGGGGTAACATGTCAGGGTTTTAGAACTTATATCCTTTTGGGTGACAAAAAATTTTACCTGTAGAGCTAACTAGGTAGGGGCTGCAGCCAGTCGACAGCATGTATTTCTTTCCATTAGTTAGCAAGTACAAAAACCATGGGGGAGAAGGTCATTCTTGAAAACCAATGCCCCATTTTTGATAACTTTAAAGCCAATTTTCATAAATAACCAAATGCTAATTAAAATCTAAAATATTAGATTCTCTCTAACTCTAGACACAGAGTTAAACTGAAGAATCTAGAGCAGGTGTTAAAGATGAAAACTTAATGTTACTCTTTGTAGCCAATCCAATCCTGAGACTCCTCTTCTATTTCTGAAAAGGTTAATTGTCTTAGTTTCCTTTAATTTCCTTGTGCTATTTTTGCTTAGGAGGATGCACATGTTTTGTGAAATAATATACGTGCATTGGAAACTTTCTATAAGCAGAGGCAATAAAGTTATACATATTAGGATCTTTTCCAACTGTGGGACAAGACTGGGCTCATTTGTCATCACCGGGCTTTAATCTTGCTCTTCTCCACTTTACTTTGTGATGCTGGGGCTCGGTCCCTGCAAACTTCTTTGCCTGCTGGATCCCGTTACACTCTGTCTAAAGAGGTCGCAAAAAGAGTCTGAAAATTAGGGCTTTCTTCTTCCTGTTCTTGTCAGTAGCACTACAGCAGCAGTGACCTTGATTTCACCAGTAGGCGTTTTTTCAGAACCTGCTTAAGCACACTCCTCTTCCCTCACAGAGGACGGTGAGCCACGCAGCACACCCTCTTCAGAGATCCTGGTGCCAGCTCTGTGATCCCTCCTTCAAGCTTCTGAGTTTTAACATTTCCAACCTCTTCCCTTTGTTCCCCCTGCCCCAGAGGTGGTAACAGTTCCTCGAAGTTACATCTCTGTGTCACCTTAATGTTGTCCCTTTCACTGGTTCTCTAGTACCTGGTTAACTATTTTTTTATGCTGAATCCTGCTTGCTAAAATATCTGATGTGTTTCTGTTTCTGATTGGACCTTGGCTAATACAAGGACAAATACCAGGCTGGTTTTGTTATTTCATTCGTACTCTTATTCTGCATGGCTGTAAGTTTCTCCAGTGCTTCTCAATGGGCAGAGGGTGACTGACCACTGGTGGAATGCTAGATTAGTGTGACATCTGTTAAGAATTTAAAATAGAATTTACTTTCAACAATACTTCAGCAATTTGTGTTTCTGTGAAGTTTTTTTATAAATGTAACTTGCATAGGGTTTATAATAATACAATACCTGTGAGCAAAAATGCCTTAGGAATATCAGACTTTTGTTTCTTTTCCAGTGTAACTTCATTTAGTATACAAACTTTGCTTTCTAAAGGACATGGCTTGATTCACGTTTTATTTATATATCTACAAAAAGAATGAAAAGAATCTCTTCCTGCATTTTTTTAAATATAGAAAACAATAAACTAGTCTCAAACAAAAAGTTGTATTTCCTCCTGCGATTTAAATAGGACAACATCCTGTCAAATTGGCTTCTTCAACTTAAACTTGTTTAAAAATGCTAACCTGGCTCCTTTACAATGATCAGTTCAGTTCATTTCCCCTGGAAGCAGCTCTTTTGAGTACAAAATTGTTGGACATGGACAAAGCTTCTAATTACTCCCGAGAGAACCTTCGAAGAGCTCAGGTCACTGAATTGGATAAGAATTCTTCATCTTCTATCTGTCATAGGAAAGATAAAAGTAGTTTTCCCTTCTTTTCCCCAAGGACTCTCTCTCAGTCAGTCTCTGAGTTTACTCTCTCTCTTCTTTCACTGCTTTATTCCATAGCAGACATTTAAAAAGCGTCTATGGGCTAAGAATGAAGAAAGTTTGGCTTTCGTTCAGTACCAGTTCTATTAGTAATTGTGGGTTATGGCTGCCACAGCTTGAAATGACTTCTGTGCCTCTGTGTCCTCCAGGGGTTTCGGAAGTGCTCTCTCTCAGGTGCTGTGTAAACCGGTTTTTGTTTCCTGACAGCTGGGCTGGAGCTGGAGCTATCGTGGAGTGTCAGAGGGCGTGAATAATGGTGCTGTGATGGACACTGTGCAAAGAGGAAGAAAGACACCTGGCAGAAGGTAAAGCAGAGAGGGAAGGGGCAAACGTGGCATTTCCAACTTGTCTTTGGTTTACTTCCCCTCTTTCAGTGATTATTGACCGAGTATGCCCAGCTTGAGGGAAATGTGTGTAACTCAGAAGCTCTCCCTAAGACCCTAAAGAAAAAAAATTTAAAATATACCTTTGAGCACTTCCCATAGCTTACGCGTGTTATTTTCTTCTCTAAAATAAGGTTGGCAGCGCTGAGTGGTCACCAGATTGCTCTCCTTATTTACTGGAAGTTCATGGACCAGGTCCATGGAGTCTAGATGGAGTCTGCCAGTTTCGTTTCTATTTATATGCGTCTGATGGTTTCCTTTTTATTCAAGGTGGAGTCTATTTTTCTTAATAATCATTTTCCCATGACTGCTTGTTCAGGGGTTTATTGGTATTGTTGATGCTTGAATCTCAGTCACCAATTGGAACTTCTCCTGGATGCTACTATTTAATTCCTGTGACTTTCTGAACATTTCTGCTTGCATGTCCCAATACTGTTTCAAACTGAGCACATGTAACATATCTCCCCATTAAGACCCATCTCTTCCTGCCATCCATGTTTCTGCTAACAGCACCACAATCACCAAGGCCAGACTTTCCTTTCTCCTCACCCCACGTTCGATCATTCGCTTAGGCCTTGCACGGCTTCCTTAGTTGTCCCTAGGCTCTTCCCCCACTATGTTCACCAGTGCCCTCTTATTACTACTTAGGTTTTGTGGTGCCCTCTTAACTGGTCTTTCCACTTAAGATTTCTTTTTCTTCAATTGGTTCTGCATTCCAGTTCAATTAACCTTCTAAAACATGACTTTTCGCTGTTTCTTGCTATAATTCCAAGAATTCCAGTTCCCATCTTTTTTGCAAGACCTCACATCTGGCTTTTAAGTTCCATCACAGTCCGTTGACCTTTTCAAATTTACCTTGAACCACTCACTCCTCAACACAAAGTCTCTGTCCATTTAGACCAGTAGAACCAAACTTTTTTTGGGGGGAGGGAACCCAGATATGATTGAGAGTGTGTGTGTATGTGTACGTGTGTGTGTGTGTGTTCTTTCCAAAGAACAGACATAACCCCCCAAGAAAAAGACAAACAAAAAATAAAACAGAACACAGTCAAAAATTTGCATGGTCTTTGGGGATTCATGAGTTTCTAACGCTTGTATAACTCGAGAAGTCCCTTCTAGGATTTGAGTCTCTGACTGTTACTTGCCCAATTACCTGCCTCAGTAAGTCTTTATTATCTTCTTCCCGCTCCTCTGAAATTATTTGCACCAAAACCTCCTCATGACGAGCTGGAAACCAAGCCATCCTCTTTGATTTGTCCCTATCTCTCACCTGCTACCTCAACCAATTGCTACATCCTGGTTTATTCTACTGTGCAACATGTCTCATATTCATACCCTCCTGTCCATTTGTCATTGTCTTTGAAAGGCTTTCATCTTTCTAAACTAGATTTCGAACTCACCTTTGTATCTGTATTTACTCTTGGAGTAAATACCATACGTTGTTTTCTGATTTTTGTTTTTACAAAAACTTGGCTCAGACTTCACTGTTTGCTCTTCAGTGAATCCCAATCGCATGCAGAATAAAGTCCAAAGTCCTGAAATTAGAGTTCTTTCACAGCCTGAGCCTGCTCCAATGTTCTTGTCCTATCTCCCACAACATTCCCAATCGACTGAGCCATAGGCATAACACACCTTACAGACTTGCTTGTGCTGTTTCCTCTGCTTGGGATTCCCATTTTCCTATTTGTGCCCGACATGATGCTATCCATTGCTCTAGGCCCAACTCACACATTAAAGGCTCCCTAAAGCTTTCTGTCACCTCCTCCTCTGTTTGATATTAACACTCTGTTAAATGTGCCAAGTACAGCATTTGCCACATTCAACAAGGATTTTATACAGACCTTATTATCTAAGCTAGACTTTAAGCTACCAGAGGGCAGAGAGCTACCGTAATTATTTGTATGTTCTCAGTTCTCAGCATAGTGCCTTGCACACATTCATTAGACAGGTGAACATAGTTCTGCCTCTATAGCTTTCTTCCTGCTGATTAATTTTTCTGTAACTTCTGCTCTTAATCACTCTAGGTCTCTATCATCTCAAAGACCTTCAATTACAATTCTCTGTTTCAGTTTGTCCTTAATTATAGTAATTATATCTGTGAATATGTACACTAATTGTTGTCTATGTTATTTTTAAAAATTTAATACATTGCTTTATTATATTATTTAAAATGTTTATCTTGGGTATACTTAGGATGGTAAGGAGGGAGATCACAGTTTGCATTCAAATGGAATTCAGCTATGTTCATGTAAATCCAGGGGGACTGTGGGGGTGGTGGTGGTGGTGGATATGATCATACCAGAGATCTAGTTACATGAGAACTGAAGTTCTTCCTGGGTGAGAACTCATTCTGAGAAAAAGGAGAGTGTAGCCTTGGCCCTACGAGAAAGCTCTAGTTGTCAATGGCTTCAGTTTGATTATAGTTTGAGTGTTATTTCAAACCACTCAGTGGTTATATGGCGATTCAGGGTTCACTGGAGCAGGGGCGTCCGGCAGAAATCGTGAGCACAGGTGAGCCACCCTCTGGCAACTCCTCAGATAATGAAGGGGCACTTTACTCACGGCAAAGGTCTTGTTTGAGCAGATGGGGAAACCAGCAAAATTTGAGATTCATTAATCTTTGCATGATCTTTATATGACTTACAGAGGCTGAAAGCCTGAGAAACTCAGATTGTATTTTCTGTTATGTTTTGTCTTTCAACCAGCATGGTAAACTTCCTCAAAACATGGATCAATATTTTCTTTTCCTTCCATCCCATGGATGTGATTCTAATTCTGGCTCTCACCATTTCTCATCTGAATTATCACAGTAGTCACTGTTTCTAGCCTCCTGTCTTACACTCCAGCTATCATTCTTATGCTGCCAGAGTTCTCACTCTAAATAAGACTCAACTATGTATTCCCGAATCAATGGATGGCATCTGCACTTACCTCTTCTCTCCCCAAGTCACCTTTGAAATGACAGAAATATACAACTAAAACAAACCCATCGCAGCAATGACCAGAGGAAGAGAAGAAATGTCAGAAGAAATATTGAGGGAATTTCTGGAACATAAAAGACAAACTATTCAGAACTGGGATACTTGTGGTAGATACAACACAAGCAAAGGAAGAGACTCCTGGAAAACTGTCTGATTGTAACAGAGGAGGAATTTTCTAAAAAAAGATTATCTTTTACTTCAGGATAAAAATTAAAAGTCACACTGAATTTTCTTGGTTTAGAATGTGTGTTTTTTTAAAAAATGAATCAGAGATAATTTTGTATGGGTCATCATCACCTGGCACATAAAATATTTTGATTGCTAGTATTATTTAAACTTTGCCTCTATAGGTAAAATAAAGCATTTGAGCTAATAATATTAATCAAGCTCCTATTTTTCTGAGTGGGTCTTAGGAGTCAATGTACCAATACAAAGTCACCTTTCTTCCTGACCTGGAGCTTGGAGAGTTGCACCTGCAGGGAGTTGGCTCTGGTCTGATAGACTGTGGGGAAGGACGAGGAATCCTAGAAAATGACTGAGTTCTCATACCAGAGAGACTATTGCAGCAGGTGATGCCTTGGGGTTGCACCGAAACTCTCAGCTCTTTTTCAGCTAAGAAGAAAGATGTCTGGGCTCTGAGGATGTAACTGTGCAAATCTTCACTTCTTGATTTTTTTCTCACCTCTTTCTCTTTGATTCAAACTGGCCTTGGGCTCACATGCTTCTTTTCTTCCCTTATCCTTCTGAGCATTTCAAGACCACTCCTTTAATCATTAAGCCCTTAGGTCAGCATCAAAGAGTCTTAGGAACAAAGCCTCAGGTGTGCTGACCACAGAAACAGACTTTAGGTCAAACTAAAGATAACATCTTGCAGCTCTGCACCCATGAAAGTAGATCAGCCCTACCAGCCCCCTTGAAACCAAACTAAAAGTCACCATGACTGACATCAGGACTTGATGTAATGAATGATCATCTATTTCCTACCTGAGCCCCGACCAATCAGTAGAGCCCATGACCCAAATTCCCTTAGCTTTTAATGAGTTTTCCCCTCTATAACCTATCCCTAGAGGACATCAGGGAGCCAGGTCTTTGAGTGTTAGCTCAACTGCGCCTCTAGGCCTAAAGCCACTTCCTTAAATTAACCTCCACTTCCCTTGCTGCAAACTCCTTTTTGTGTCTCTTTTGGCTTTGTCTTGGGCAGGCAAAATGAACCCCTTGAGTTTAGTAACAAGGGTTTCTTGCCCTGGGGTCAAAGTTTAGACGGGGGGGGTAGAGGTGCCATTTCATCTTTCATCTTCTGTAATTCATAATGAGTCCTCTTCAACTTTTTTTTTTTTTTTTTGGTGAGGAATATTTGCTAACATGGGTAAATATGAATGTTTTCCATACTATAATCTGTGGAAGGAAGACTCTTTACATGGCTCACCCTTAAGGAGTAGAGAATTATCTTTTCCTCTTATGGTTATAGATCTACTGTCCTTTGGATTTTAATTCTGTTTATCCCTTTATTCTATTTGAGGAAGGAATATCCAAGCTTAATTGAATGTTTGAGTTGGGAAATAAAGGGGCATGTATATAGGTCAGCAAGACATTGTGAGAATTCAGCCATGCTAGAAAGGTGGAGATTGTGAAATATTTATATTTTTGTGACTACAACAATGTTACAAAAACTATCATGGCATACATACATATATACACATTTTTCTGAATCATTTTGAGAGTAAATTGTAATATTACCTTTAAAATACTTCAATGTGTATTTTCTAAAAGCAAGTACAGTATTTTGTATAACCATAATACAATTATCAAAATCAGGAAACTAATATTGATACGATGCTATCATTTGTTCCATAGATGTTATTCTAATCTTGACATTTGTCTCACTTATGTCTTTTGCGGTAAAATAAAAACTGTTCTGGTTTAGGATCCCTATCAGGATCACATTTCACTTACTTATAGCTCTTTATTCCTCTTTAATCTGGAACAGTTCCTCAGTCTTTGTCTTCCATGCTGCTGATTTTGGGTTTGTTTGTTATTTCCTCACGTTTAGATTCAGGATTGATGGCTAGCTGACTCAAATGTTTCATTAAAAAATTAGCCTTTTTTTCATTTATTTGAAATGCCGTACTTTTTATCTACTTAATCATTACACGCATACAGGAGTCTCTAAGTATTGTTTTCAGTCAGCAATAAATATTTTAGCTCAATGCTTTGCATTACATGTACACCAATGGCTTCCTGTGAAGGTAAAATGTCAAATATTTTATATTTCTCAATCTCAGGTTCTCATACTTAACATAATTGGTTTGTTGAATAAGCTGAATTTGTTGGAGTACAAATGGAAAACTTTCTCCCCTCTTTCTTCTTTATTCTCCTTGGTTTTTTTTTTTTTTTGAAAGAAATTAGAGACATAAATAAATGAAAAAATATTCTTTGTTCACAGAATGGAAGAACTTGGAAGGCATTATGCTAAGTGAAATAAACCAAACAGAGAAAGAAATACTACATAGTATCAATTATATGTAGATCTGAAAAACAAAGGAAAAAGATGTGAGCTCATGGAATCAGAGCAGAAAAGTGATTTCCAGGGGGGAGGGGAAGTAGGAAGAGGTGGATAAAAGAGTGAACTTTCAACCCTCAGATAAATAAGGCCTGAGGATCTAATGAATAACTGAGAATCTAATGAATGGAGATGTGTTGTATTATTGAAATTTGCTAAGAGAGTAGAACTTAGAAGTTCTCACAAAAAAAAAAGTGAGGTGATGATGTGTTAATTAACATGATGGAGAAAGTCCTTTCACAATGTATATGTTTATCAAATTACCACTTTAGAAGCCTACAATTTTTAAATTATATAAATTAAATTAAAATTCAATTAAATAAATCTAAAAAATATTACAAACAACAATATAAAGAATGGCACATACAAGCTGGAAGCCATATTTAATGTTCCGAGCCATAGACAAGTGAAGCAGACTCTGCTATGAAGGTGTCACTTCCTTAAATATGACAGAATTATATGTAACTGTGTCATAGATTAAAATGGAAAAAATATCTAATAAAGCAACTTCTCCAGCAGTTAGTGCTTAACCAACATATTTTGTAACTGAAGAATTATACTTTCCTATGTTCCAAATTATAGAGAATTTTAACTTTGCAATGCAAAGCTAGTAAGTGATTTCATCTGTTTTATTTATATCTGAATTAGAGTTTTGCTGGTCAGAATTTCTGACCTACATAGTTTATTATTTCATTACAAATAAGAAAAATATTTAAACACAAATATTTAAAAAATACTTCAAAAGATTCATAGAATTAAATCTTATTTTGGATAGAATGTCATAAGCTTGTTGTTTAGCACTTATAATATATATCCTTTTGAAACACAAAGACAGAAAACGCTTGAACGAAAACGTCCCCTCAGATTCAAGTGAGAACTCAAATTGGTTTGTGGAAAGAATGGTATCTTTTTCATCTTTGTATGCTGCATTGCATGTAGTTCACAAGGTTGTGTAAAGTTGATAACTTTTTATTCCTAGTGTTTCCTTTCTGTCCATTCAAGTGGGCAGTAGCATACTTTCAGGGTAGAGAGAAGAAAAAGCACTTTGCTGTCAGGCTTGTGTTTCCAATGCCAAGACCGCTGAGAGGAGAGGGAGCTTTTAATTGAAATATCACAAGAGACAGGATAGTCCTCCACCTTGGCTGCACATTAGAATTACCTGAGAAGTATAAAAATACCTCCTTGTCCCAGCCACACTGCTCACCACTTAGGTCAATATGGCTGGAGGTGGGAACCAGCTCTCTCAGTGATAACAGTGTATAGCTGAGGTTGATGGAAAATAGGAAGAGAGAAACATTTTATCTGACTTAAAAATGAGATTCTCCAGACTGAGAAGAGAGACCTGTGCTTTCCAGAGAAGCAGGATATTTGGCTGTGCTTCCTGCAACACCCAGAGAAGGATGGCTGCATGCTGCTTCTTCTGGGAAAACAAGACCAGTTGGGCCTTGGGAGGTTTTCAGTCTCACACATGATTCTTCTATCCCACACCTGGTTGAGAAGCAGCAGAGAAGGACTCTGTAAGACACATCTTGGTAACTTGGCCCAACAGATGACCACTGACCAGAGGTATACTCTTCCCTACGTGTCTTCTCTTCCTTTGAAACTGCATAAGCCTTGGAATCTTTATAGGACCCTGATCTGGGTGTTGAGGAATTCCTACTTATTACTGAATTCCCCTCCAGCCTGATGCTATGGGGCACCAAATTGATATTAGTGATTTGTAGAGATCAAACATATGATCTTTCTTGCAACACATGTAGGTCTTAATATTTATGAAATGAATAAATTAAAGCACCATATTCACACATCTGAGGACAATACAAGGGTAATGCATCAAATATTGTCTCCAATACTAAGAAAATTCATCTTAATTTTCCTACCATTCAGTTGTAGAAATATAGTTCCTGGATGCTTCCATACAAACTACAATAATAATCTAATCCTACTGATAATAGGGATTCTGTATCAGCCACAAAAATCAAGAATGAGCTATTACAGGCCATTGAAGCCAAGCACAAAATGATAGTTGAATTAGCAAAGAGCTCCATCTGCTGATGGTTTATGTACACAAGTGCTGGTCAGGCGTTCATGCCGATTTTTTTTTAAGTGACATTCCTTAAGTATGGGATTATAGCTTTCCTTGTCTTGTCCTTAGGGAAGATCATGATGGCTCAGGCAGTACACTAGAGGACTGGGGTGGTAGTATGAAGGGGACATGGTCTGTGAGTTAGCAGGTATAACATTTCTGTCCTACTCTGTGAAAAGTTCCCTAAAAGGCTATAGGCACTCACCATCACTGAGGTAGATACTGAGACTTTCCAAGAGGCTAATGAGGAAAATGGGATGCATTGTCTGGCCTTTCAATGTCTGGTGAGAATCTCTTCTTTGGGGTGAGTCTAACTTGTGGAAAGAACAAGTTTCATCTTTCAAATATTATTATAGGTGTTTACAATGGTTCTCTTCTTTTTTACTCCAGTTTAGGAGAATTTCTTGTGCAAAACTCACTTATGGTATAATGTGTTCATTGTCCAATTAAAAAAGTTTCTCATATATTTGTGGTACTCAAAATACTTTTCAATTAGTAAAACGAGAACAGGTTGAGATAACTAAATGACCAGATCGAATTGATATAACCAGAACAAAACAACAAAAAAACAATATAAAAAATTTAACATTTACTATTTAACCTGTGCTATCATATTGGAAATTAAGTATTATTTATGTTAGACCCTTTGAAAATAGCCTGTTCATCCTTATGTCTTCATTAGTGCTTCTGTGAGCTTTTGGGAACTAGGATTACCGCCTGGTGTATAAGGGAAAAGTGAGACATAGTTACATTTGCACTGTGCTGGGGACTAGAACAAGTAGCCCTGACTCTACGGAATCTGGGTGGTGAGCTGAAAACAGCTTGAATGGGGCGAGGGACTGCTAACTGTTCAGGTAGTGCTCTGCTTTGTCCTACATTGTACAGCTTATTAGAGGACAGCAGAGAATAATCATCTTTCGTTGTACATGATGTGGCTCCTTAATTAGCACAGAGGAATATAGAGATTATTCACCTTTGAATTTGACATTAAGGAGGATAATTACTATGGTATTTTGTTTAGCTGGAATTCTTCCACTCTTTGATCTTCTATTTCTACCTTTTGGTTAAGACTGTTAGTGGTGTGCTGATAAACTGACTCTGGGGAAAAAAAACCCACCACAAATTCCCTACTTTGTAGTGTTTGCCAATTTCCATTGAGTAAATACTCCCACCATGGCTGATTTCAATCTACTAATCTGACATCACTGAACATGGAGTTGGAAAGAGATATAAAAATTGGCTCTTGAGAGCGGGGAAGGCCAGGTACACATCCAGCCAGTTGCATCCTTTAAGGTTGACGGGCTTTGGGTTTGACGCCGGTACATGTGTGATGAAGAGGCCTCATGACCTCAGTGCATGTCCCTGTAGCAATGGAGAGGCAGATTTCCACAGGACAGGCTTGAAAGCAGCCCTTATTGTAAGCGATTTACATTTTTAAAAATTTTATTAAGGTTTTTTTTTTGGTGACATTGATTAATAAAATCATATAGCTTTCAATTGTACAATTCAACAGTACATCATATGTATACTGCAGTGTGTGGTCACTACCCCAAATCAAATCTCCTTCTGTCACCATATACTTGACCTCCTTTACCCTTTTCTACCTCTCCCTCCTCCTTTTCCTCTTGTAACCACTAAACTGCTGTCTGCGTCTGTGAGTTTTTGTCTTGTTTGTTTGTTGCTTTCAGTTGTATGTCTCACATATGAGTGAAATCACATGATTCTTGAGAAATCAACTTTTCACAGGGCAGTAGACTGGGAAGCACATCTCTGGGCAGTGGTCTTTCCTTTTGCTTATTTACCACTACTTACTACTTTATTCAGACTTCTATTTTTTTTTTTTTTTTCTAGCAGCCATTGTATCATAGAGAAAGCAGACTTGAGTCAAGACACACATAGTTTTGATTTTCAGGTCTGCCATATTCAAACTGTGTGATCCTGGACAATCCACTTCCCCAGTTTCCTTGTCTTTAAAATAGAGATAAGAGTTACGCCAGAGTGACACCACTTTTAAAGTACTGATTAGGAGAATACACAAAATACTGAGAAGGTGAGAGGGACTAAGTAAATGGTTATTGACATTTCTAATTTGTCCTTACTTACTTTCAGCTTTGATCATGCTTTCCTGCTTCTCTTTACTTGCTGTGCCTCCTGGTTGGCTTTCAATATTTTTGTGTGAGATTTTTATCTTACATTATGGAACAGGATTTTCTTGAAGAAGACTTTAGAGCATCATTTGCTGAAGTGTTTCCACAGCACATTAGTCCTAATTGATGCTTCGTGACAAAAAGATCACATAATCTTAATAAACAAGGCTGATTATATTCTATTTGTGGAGACTTACAATACACATTAGCATATTAAATTCTCTGAGAAGTCCTGCAAGAAAAAACAATCTTGTTTCATTGCATTCAATCCAGTATTTCTTGAGATTATTTGACTATACTTCTTTTTGTATGTGTGCGTATGGGTGTAAATAAAATACCTGTTAATAACCTGAGGCACTAGGTTTCTTGCAATGCACTTCAGACAATGCTCTCTTGGATGATTCAATGGTAGCATGAATGTCTTTTCCACAGGTAGGGAAAAGACACAATGAGATAAAACGAGTCTCTCATTGAGGACAACTACTCCTGAGAGTGGTTGTGGAAGTGTAAGAAGGATGGATAACTTGGGAGAAAACAATATACCTGGTGAGCTTGCCTTTATTAGAACCAAATGAAGAATTTTTACTATGTTCTTTAAATGAACTGTTTTATACTATAATATGTGATACCAAGGGACATATTTAATTTGTAGCTCTATCATTAGAATTTTAAGCACAATGACTTTATTAAAGATTCTAAATGTCATTGAATAATTATCTTCCAACAGCAAGCTTCGAAAAGCATCAGGTAAGACCTGTAGTTGTAAGAAGTCTCTTGATACTAATTTCTTAAATTAGTGGGCAACTGCCTCAATTTTAGTTTTCTCAATTGTCAATGAGTTGCCCTTCTGGAACTTTATTGATGGCATATGCAGTCTGGTGATTCTGGTCTAAGTTCTTTTTTCATTCCACTTTCCTGAGAGAGCTACCCCATAAGGTCACGACTCATGGAAAATCTAATTGCCACTGTCATGATAGCTGGGTGTGCAGAGCTTCCAGCTCAGAGATCTGTCATTAATCTAGACTGCAATACCTCGTTGAGGCCTTGAGCCGAAGCAGGGCCTCTCTGTCCTTATTAAATCTTAATATTATCATTAACCACAGCCTGAAACAATGAGAATTCCTAGGCACCTAAAAGGAGTCCATGGGTATTTTTCATGTCCTCCAGAAAGAGGTAACAGGAAGAGAAGAGACAGATGAACAAGGAGACATTCCCTTTCAATAGTGCATATGTGCCTCACCCCTGCTCAGTGCAGCCCAACTAGAGTCCTGAAATCTGGTCAGATTAGAACCTCTTCGGGACGTGTGGAGAAATAGAAGGGTTGTAGGAGAAAGGCAGGACCTCCTACTATTCGCATATCCAAATTTTTTCCCCCGAATCTCCTTGAAACAGAAATCCACTGTCTTGACATTCAGATAAAACATGCCATAATGTTAGCTATAGGCACATATTAAAAAAAAATATATATATATACATAAAGATTATGTGTGTGTATATATATATATATGCATATAAATGAAAGGATTTCTAACAATGGCAACATTTTGCTAAATGGACCCATTCCTGAAATGATAAGAATTTGTATGTACAGCTCTCATACAAGTTTTGGTGAGGAAGCATTTTAGTCCTGTACCATATAAACAAACCATCACTATAGCAAAAATACAGAATAGCCTCAGTATACAGACTGGATAGTACATGAGACTCACTAAAATAAGGTACTACTTATAAACTACTTTGATTTTCTGTAAAATAAATATAATATTGAAATAAACAATATCAAAAATAACAAGATGAAAAATAATTAGAAATTTGAAATGAGATTGCCAGATTAAAAAAAAATGCATTTTCAAATAATCTTGTGTCTAGTTGTTAAAATGAATATATTATATAGTAATTTGGAATATGTTTCTAATCAAATGAAGTTCTATTTATAGATAGTCATGATCATGTGCATGCATGTATTTTAATATTTTAGAATAATACTATCCTTTCTGGTAATGCCAGAAATAAAAATACTGAAATTATTCCATGAAACGGATGCCTTCTCTTAGATCTTAACTTTGTAACAAGCCACTAATTTATGAGCTGACATCTTCAATTTATTTAGAAATAGGATAACAATAGTAGCAAGTACTTATTAAATGCCTAACCCATCCCAAGCATTTTACATACATTTTAAAAATAGCTCTACTAGATGGGCAGTATTGTCCACATATCATAGATAAGGAAACAGAGGCTCAGAGCAGTAACTAATGCAGCAACTCTGGTTGGAACGATTTTTGTCACCACACTCCTGTGACAATGTGGCCTCTACACCAGTCATCTGTAATACCATTTTATGAAGCCGCAGTGGTTCTTCTGAGGTGCCCCAGGGGAAGAGATGATACAATTGCTGAGTAGACAATGCTCCGGCTGCACCACCTGGCATTAATCGAACAGCCTTCAAAAAATATTGAGCCCCACTGCTCTGAATGCCCCATTCTGATCTTGAGCATTCCCACACCCCAGGACTGACCTGACAGAGATGCTATGGCTCCTCTGCCCACATCCCACTTCATCTGTGAACCCATGTGTGTGCCAGGCAACGCTAAGCAAAAAATTTAAAAATATATGACAGACAGGCCCTTCAAACATTTATATGCTCAGACCAGAATCTCAAACTCAAGTTCCTTTTAAGTCCAGGTAGATAGACAAATGATTGAAGCAAGCCAGATGTAAGCAGTAGGGAGTATTCAAACGGGTGGTAGGGCAATTAAAAATCATAGGAAGCTGTTATCACCCCTCAGGCTGAGAGCAAAGGGAGAAGGTGTTACTAGAGCCCCAGTGCCTGGGCCTGGGGGTGGGAGCTGGACCTGCAGAGGGGGAACACCAGCAGAAGTGGGACTACAAAGAAGATGCATAATGACTTTTCCTCTCCCCTCGTTCTCCAACCTCCCTCAACTTCCTCCCATAGGCCCATCCTAACTAAAAGCCAATGAGTAAGGAAGTCTGAAAAATGTAATGTGGAGGGACAGGCCCTGTGACACAGAGGACAATTGGAGAAGGGCAGGGAATGGATCTGACAGTACACAGGCAAGTGATAAAAAAAATCTAGCCCCCTTGATATGGGATTCTTGATTCCCAGGCTCCTACCCAGGTGCCCCTTCTCCCGCCATGTGATCAATCTTCCTACCTATGTCCCAACACCCTGCCTTGACTGCCTGTGTTTGCTGCAGAAATCCTATCTTAATAACCTTCTGTCCCAACCATAAATCTCTCCCTTGTTTGACCTGCTTAACTCTGAGGAACTCACATGGCTCTAAACTCTGGTTCTACCTTGTCATCTGCTCTCAGAAGGCCCTCCTTCTCTGTAAGCTATGCCTACAAGTTTTTCAATCAAGATTTAAATCGCTGAACATGGAGATTGTTACAGCTTCATGTTAGTTCTCAGCATGCTGCCAGCAGGCATCCCTCATAGGCTGACAGTTCGATAATATTCATAAGTAACTAAACTAAAAATTAATGCTTCTTCTCCCTTGCTAGGACATAGTAGAAAGAAAGTGGCAAAATACAACTATTTGCATTTAATGAATAATTTATTTACTTTTGAAACTAGGTTAGAATCTGGACTATGATAAATCCACTAATTACACATTAAAATAAAGCTCATTCACTTCTTCAAAATTGTTCCAAACTGTGTAGCACAATTTCTAGCTGAACTTTGACCTTTGATCTTATGGTGAATAATTCTGATGGATCCTCCCCATGCCAGAAATGTCGCCTTAATTAATTTACATTAATAAAACACAGAACCAAGAAGGAGATGTCGACATTATTTTTTTCAGTTAATTGAATCAGTAATTAAAAAGCTTATTAGCAAATATTTTTATTTATCTATTTATATATTTATTTTTTAAAGTTTATTGGGGTAACATTGGTTAACAAAATTATATAATTTTCAGATGTACATTATAATTTGACATCTATATATTCTATTGTGTGATTTCCATGCAGAGTTCTGTTTCCTTCAGCTACCATATATTTGACCCCCTTTACCCTGTCTACTTCTTCTTTCCTCCCCTACCCTCTACCCTCTGGTTACCACTAGTCCATTGTCCATGTCCCTGAGTTCTGTTTGTCCTGTTCATTTGCGGCTTTTAGGTTTATATCCCACATATAACTGATATCATGAGATTTTAAATATTTTCTGTCTGGCTTATTTCTCTTAGCATTATTATCTCGAGGTCCATCCAAGTTGTCACAAATGGCAGTATTTCATCTCTTATGGCTGAGTAACATTCCACTGTATATATGTGCCACAGCTTCGTTAGCCAATTATCTATTATAGGACACTTTGGTTGCTTCCATGTCCTGGCCACTGTGAATAGTGCTGTATTAGCAAATATTTTAAAATTTTACATGAAACTTATATCATCTGATATCTTTTTATAAGAAAAAATCACCCGTTTAGTGTTTTTTCTTACCTCAAATGATATCTAAATCAATTCCTTCCTAAATTGTCCTTCTCATGGGATGTTCGCTTCCTAACAACAGCACTACAAGCACAGACCACTTCTTCAAACTCCAATTTTATAGCTTTCCAATTTTTAATCACTTTGGGGTTTATTGAAATAAAAGCTCCTTCACAGGTACACTGGAATAGTGCCTAGTAGAAAAAGTACTTGGACGGAATCATCAGACTGCATATATTATCAGCGAATTCTAGAAGGGCAACTTTATGACAATTGAGAGAAACTGATTGAGGCCGTTACCTACAAATTTAAGAAATTAGTATCGAGTGACTTCTTGCATCTACAAGTCTTACTTGATGTTTTTAAAAACTCTCTCCAGCTTTCCGTTGCAGGTTCTGAATGAGACAACTTTTTGGGAAGCATATTAAAGGGAGTCAAATTTAGATGAAGTAGGTTGCTTGTTCTTGGTAAGTAACACTACAATCAATGTGCAATATTTGTTTTGGAATTTTTACCTGAATATTAACTTTTAATAAATTGTGACTGTTTAGATGTACCACATAATTATTTGAATGAAATAGTTTGATTCAGCATAGTCTGCTTTTATTTTTAATTTTAAATATGCATTTAAATTATTTTCCCTCATTTGTTGGTGCTACCTACCTTCTGCGGTAACTAATACAGAACAGTAGAGAAAGAAAAATGTGAGGCAAGAGAAAAAGGGGTTTCGAACTGTTCGTAGGTGATATTTCGAGGAGAGAGAGATCTGAGACATGTACAAGATGCCCAGCCAGGTGAGTCCTATCAAGGCGGAACCTGAGGTGTGAGGAGATTCCAGGAACTGAGGGAGATCTGTCAGGCAAGGAACAAGGAGCACTCTGATAAGTTACATATTTTTTCTAGACATAAACATTTTTTCCTCATAGTAAGCTTTAAAAGAAATAGATCCTTTCACAGAGACAGTAAAATTAATATTTTTAAAATACAGTGAATAACATAAATCTTTTTAAGGATGGTATTACAGAAAATACAGAAACTCTTTCACATGGCCATTTATTGCATTACTCAAATAAAAAATGAGAGCATAACATTCAAATGTAATTTGTTGAAGATGTTTCCTGTGGGAAGCAATCTTAGAGACTCCCATGTATAGAGCTTAATAGTAATCTGTCTGGTATGAAGATAGCTCTAGAGAAATGGATGGATAGTCCTTTGCATTCTTTTCTGTGAATATTGTTGGCTTTGAACAGGAGCTGGTATTAAACAATAAAGGTTCATCTTTCTGGGGGTGACCTCGGAGCACTGGTGTTCTGAGGTGCCTATTGAAGAAGACCAATATTTGTAGACCAAACAAGTAGATAGAGAAACTGTATTCCACTGAGAAATCTTTATTTTCACCTGGATGAATCAGTCTCTGCAAAACAAGGTCCACAGGGGTGGTTGGTGAGCATGATTATTTCATACCAATAATTGACGTTCTTCTTCTTGAACTCCTCCTTGGAAGTAAACTATGTATAAACCAGAAATAAATGATTAATATGTAAATCACACATTTGCCTTATCTTTCTAATAAATAGGTGCTCGACAGACATTTGTCAGGCAATATTGAAGATTAAAGTATTTTCTTAAACTAATGAATAGCTGTAAATACTTTGAAGTACAAAATTGATATTAAAAAATACAATTCAGAGCTTTTACTTATTTGTGTATTTTTTCTTAAATAATTAAAAAAAATTCCCCTTACCAGTACTTTAGTTCTGCTCTAGAAAGTTTATTGTCTAAAATCTTAGAATAGCCTTCCAACATATCTCTCTGACTCCACTGCTCATCCCAATTTAATCCACTGCAACATCACTCACAGATTATTACTTGCAGAACTCTTCTTGTTTTACAGCTTTATTGAAAAACGATTGAAGTACAAAAAACTACACATGCTTAAACTGTGCAATTTGATGAGTTTTGGCACATGTGCACATCATTGAAACCATCACTACAATCAAGATAATTGACATATTAATCACCCCCAAAATTTCTTATGACCTTGTAGTCTCTCTTTCTTGCTTTCTCCAATCCTCACATATGCCCCCGGCTCCCAAGCAACCATTGATTTGCTTTCTTTC
Organism: Eonycteris spelaea; assembly: GCA_003508835.1. Lineage (NCBI taxonomy): Eukaryota > Metazoa > Chordata > Mammalia > Chiroptera > Pteropodidae > Eonycteris > Eonycteris spelaea. The sequence continues at coordinate 12,670,168 of PUFA01000018.1, read as the reverse complement.
TCATCAATAGAATAGTTTGCATTTTCTAGATTTTATAAAAATAGAGTCATACAGTATGTACTTTCTTTTGGTCTGGATTCTTTCACTCAGAATATCTATTCTGAGATTCATTCATGTTGTACTAATAGATGATTCCTTTTTTATGGCTGAATAGTATTCCATTGTATGGCTATAGAACAATTTGTCTATCTAATAACTGGTTGCTGAAGTGTCCTACGATAGGTGATTGGATAAAGAAGCTGTGGTACATATATACAATGGAATATTACTCAGCCATGAGAAGAGATGAAATACATCTTTGTGACAACATGGATGGACCTTGAGATAATCATACTAAGAGAAATAAGCCAGACAGAAAAAGTTGAAAATCACGTTATCACTTATATGTAGGATATAAACCCCAAAGCAACAACTGAACAGGATAAACTAACATATACTCATGGACACGGACAATAGACTAGTGGTTACCAGAGGATAGAGGGAGGTAGACAGAGTAAAGGGGGTCAAATATGTGGTGATAGAAAGAAATCTAACTATGGGAGGTGAATACACAGTGTAAATAGATATATCATAACTTGAACAAATTCTAGGTCAAAGAAAGACTTGAGTTCTAATCTGTCTAAAGGCTTCTGGGGTCACCCTGCCCTCCAATTCCACATGTTCTCATATTGGTTCTGAACTCGATATTAACTGGGTTGTGGATTTCATGATCTCAGACTATCAATTTAAACATTGAAGGGTAGGTGGAATCTTATTAATGAATAGATAGTAGCCTTATTATGCTGCAGAGATGTTATATTCTTGGGTTGTGATAGACAAAAATCTCAAAGAGTTTTACAAACCCAAGGGTTAAGAGGAAATTTAAAGGGCCTGTGCTTGAAACATTGTGTATAGGAGTCAGATTTATTCAGAGACAGAGGGAATAATGGCGCTTATAAGAAACAACTTTAGGATGGATATCAAGAAAAGTGGAAGATGGCAGAAAAGGTGTGTTAATTGAGAACCATTGAAAAGGGAAGCACTTTTTTCATGGGAAAAATTGTGATTTTAAGGGCCACAGTAGTCATGGATGAAAGGGGAAAAATGTATACATACCTAAATGTTCTTAAAGATAGAATTAGGAAAGCAGATTCAAGATTTTAGAGAATAAATTAGGAGGACTTCTCCCTGGCCCCTCTCCTGCACAGAGGGAGCTCAGAACACAGGGAACTATTGAAAGTGCCCTTGGAAACTGCAAGCAGTGAGTCAATAATAAGGAAAATTGGGGAACCTACTCTTGGTGACTGCGACAGCCACTAGAGGTCGTATAATATTTGGCAAATTTGATATTGAGGCTGGGAAAGTCAGCATAGAATACTTTAGTCATTAATAAAGGAGTTTTAAGGTGCTGTGGCTAGTATAGGAGAGGCAAGTTTGGCTCATGCCATGAAGGAACATGTTTGGGAAATTTATGGTGAGAGAACTCTAAGAAAAAGAGACAATGGGATAACACATCTCATGGGAGTCCACAGCATTCCAATACATTGAGTTCAGACATGCATTAGGATTGGGACTGATGAATGGTTTACTTCTGTGTGTCCATTATCCTTTTCAGGGAAGGGAAGGTAGACAGGATTTATTCTGGCAGATGTGGGACCCATTTGTCTTGTATCACTTTCTATGAGGAATCAAAAAAGGCAGAACCTGGAGATCGACATTAGGAAAAAATCCTGGGTCACAAAGCAAAGCACACAGAGAATGAAGGGAGAAAGGAATTCTGATCCAACAAACAATGATAGATCTACATAAATCAAGAAAAAAATGCCAACAGCTGATTTTAAAATGTTTAAAATTTAGCAAAGGGTACCTGAAAGGACTTGGAGAACCCAGAAGAAAGAGACAGAAGGAAGATGTGGCAGAAAGAAATTGGAGTGTGGCTATTGAAAGAGGTGAGTGTTCTCGGCTTTGAGTATTTGAAAACGATGGGCTGTCCCCTTGGACTTTATGGGGCCCTAGAAACCCAGTCTATGGGAACAACGACAGTTACGCTGTTGGTCAGAAACATGTTGGCTGCCATAGTTGTTTCCCGTGGCCACCATAACTGCCACAAACTGGGTGGCTTAAAAGAGCAGAAATTTCATCTCACAGTTTTGGAGGCCAGAACTTAGTTTAATTACATATGCAAAATCCCTTTTTTTTCAATAGGTAACAGTCACAAATTCTGGGGATTAGAAAATAAAAGTTTCTTTGGAGGCCACTCTTTAACCTGCTACAGGCCGGAGGAGGACTTGTGCTTCCTGCACCTAAGTGGTAGGCTTTTTCTTGTTGTTGTTATTGCTTTCTCTATTGCAGTAAGCACATCTGACCAGGGTCTGCTTTCTTGTGGTAAATTCAGCTATCCTCTACTCTCTTTGTTTCTATTTCTTTATTATTGACATTTTATGAAGGTGATAAGTCAGGTCAGCTTTTGTAGCACCAACCGGTTATCTTAAAATTGAAAGGAGGGCGTAGGTAGCCTCTGCTGGGAGACAATTCTACGTGGGTCTCTCGTGTGACCGCACATTCTTACAAGAGGCATTGACTATCTTTTCAAGGATATGTGTGTAGTGAAAAGCCTTGGAAGGTAGAGATAGTGCCTTCTTCTGGAGCAGAGGGAAGGTTTATTTATTCTTCAGTATAATAAAGATAGTTTCCCTTTGGGCAAAGTTCAGGCAGGTTTACTCGCAGCTTATTTAAAAAGTTGAGGTCTCTTAAGTCTGAGTTTCTCTAGTTGTGATGAAGCCCATTGTGTGTGTGTAGCATCCACCCAGGCCATTTTGTGTTGTCTCATGGGACTTGGGGACAAGGGCAATTGACATTGCTATGAAGTTCATGCTCTTTGCTATGCAGTGTAGTAATAATACCTCTTTTGTCACTGACATGAGTCTTATATATTCTGTCAGCATCCATGACACTATAACAGGCTAACTTATTAGCTTGCAGGCTAGGTAAAATCCCAGAGCCTTCACAGTTCTTGACAGTTTCCTTGAGGTCTCCAGGTTTAAGCTGAATTCATTCAGTGAGTTGGCTTTCATCAGAGAGCCAAACACTGACTGCTTATCTATTGAAATGACTTGTAAATTCCCATTTGGCTATCATTCCTACTTGTGTGTTTTCCTATAGAATTTCAGGGAAAGAAGGGGTAGTGATAGCGTTTTATGTAGTGACATCTGCCATAGCAGTGTGATTGGAGCTGGGAGAGTAGGCAGAAGATTAATAGGAGCAAGTTTAAGGTTGAACAGGGATTTTATGCAACATAAATAAAAGAGTGTGCATGTGAAGACATATGTATGAGTGAGTTTATTGCAATATGGTTATAATAGTGGAAATCTGGAAGCAACTTGAATGCCCATCATGAGGGTTGAATAAAATATAGTATATACATGCTGTGGAATATTATGCAACTATTAAAAAGAAAGGAGTAAATCTATATGTTTGGGCTCAGAAGATAGCCTCAACATATTATTAAAAAAAAAGTTATAATTTAATAAGCATATCTTGTTCTTTTTTAAAAAAACAACTCTATATTTATATTTATATTTGTATAAAAAGCAAAGACTTTATGAAGACACACTAGACTGTGACAGTTAGCATTTATTACTTTAATAATAACATTACTAATTAAAAGTATTAGAAAAAGTTAATATGTTTTAAGTGAGTGGAGACTTACTAAGAGAGCTTAGCTATGAAGGGAAGGAAAGAAATGGGATTGTATATAGAGCTGAGGGCAGTTGGTGATTTTATACTTTTAAAGATGAGAGAGAGAGAGAGAGAGACTGTGTTTATGGGGAAGTAGCCACAAATCGAGGAAATCCATTCTTCAATCTGTTCTCTCACTGTCCTTTCACCCATCTTTTACTCTTCTGTCCACCTTAGCATTCACCCTTCCTCCCTTCCTCCCATGGCATTCGAGGAGGTGTAGGTGATAACAGTGATGAAAACACTGTCTCCACTCTCGTGGAACTCTAGTCTAGTTGGGGAGACAGAAAAGAACACGTTACCAAATAAACGATCTAACCGAAGGTGGTAACAGGGCTGTGAAGCGACAGTAAAGCAGACTGAGAGGTCAGTTGATGGTAGGGAGGGTAGAGTGGGGCTGTGTTAGATAGGGTAGTTGAGAAAGGTCTTTCTGAGGAGCTGACATTTGAATAGAGGTTTGAATTGCATGATCTGCAAAACCTGATGGAAGAGGCTCCAGACAGAGGGTCAAACAAGTATAAAGACACCGACATGAGAACGAGCCTGCCACAAAACAATGGCGGCAGAGAGAGCTGCCTATGCAGGGGCAGCTCCTGGGGTGGGGGACTCTAGGTTGTATGTGGGGCTGTTCTCCTTGGGATGGAGGGAGGTGAGGAGGAAAAACTGTGCTTTTTAACAAGGTGTAGTCAATATTGCTTACTCATTTCATAAGACTCTTTTGTTAACAAGTGATAAAGTTTTGGAAACGGGTTGAAAATATATCCTGTTTCCACAGCACATTCTCTCTGTGTGATCAAAGTAACTGTCTGCTTTTTATATTTATTTATCTATCTATCTATCTATTTATTTATTTATTTATTTATTTATTTATTTATTTAGCTTTGTGAGTATTGAAAGCAAACTGTATAAATAATATTGTCAATTTTATTTTGGTCATCTCATCAGGATTGTCTTTTTTTTTTTTTTTTTCCCGGAGTAATTGATATGAAAAGCATGTACTATAATTTAAATGCAAATATCTCTTTGGGTCCTGATACATTTTCCAAAGTTTGAAAGTGGAAATTGCTTCCCAAACAAAGCCAAAGGTGTATTTAGGATTAACATGCACATGTGGTGCTCATACAATTGTATCAGCATCATTGCTTTGAGCTTCATTAAAAATGGATTAATCTTCCAGGGTGTTTGAGATTAGTTTCTACTGAAGGTCTGTGTGGTTCATGGTGATATGCACTCACCTCTGAAAAATCTGATTTTTTTAATTGGCACTTTTAAAAATTGTAATTTCCAACTAGTCGTTACTGGAAGTGTCTGTAATGGGTAGGGTCTTCCTCAATGCTCTGTTACAAAAAAGGGGGCCTTATTGGAAGGTGAGACTCATAACGAAGTACCCAGTGCCAGACATGATACATAGCAAGGGGTTGGGCTGGGAAAACCTTTATATCCAAATATTGAGAGCAAAGTATCATTTTTTTTTTTTTCTGGGGATGTCTGTGGGAATGCTATGGACTCTCCCAATATTTGGCTGTTGGGATTTTTTCTTCTGGCTGAGGTACCGATGCTGTCCGTGGTTTACTTTAAGGAGTATTTACTGTTATCTGTAATATTTTCTGAAGCATTCTTATTTCAAGCATTCTTGTAACAAAATCACTGACTCATGAGGCGAAATCACTTTAAGATGCTTTTTATGCAGTACCTTTCCAGGTAAGAAGTCCCAAGGGCATTCTCAGTATAATGCTCTTTGGACTTGTGACATTCTTGATGCTGTCACTGGAAGTAACATTTGCAAATATCTTGCTTTTTGAGCAAGAAGGATACTAGGCAAAATACTTAGGCATTTTCTTTTCTTTCTTCCTTATAAGCAACCAACCACACTCTTTAGTGCCACTACTGACATCACATGCTTTATAATGCTTGATGGGAAAAGCTAAATTCCATTTGAAAAACACCTGGAAAGTTTCATATTGTTATGCAAAAGCCTCAGCTGAGTAGCAGCCTTTATATGTGGTCTCTATGCAGTTGGAGGCACTCCTGCCAGGCGTAAGGTTTACTAGAGCAAATAGAAATTTCTTAGTCTGGAGAGAAACCAGTGAAGACGCTACCCTTTCTTTCCAAACCCAAGGGTTTATGGAACTTGCACTGACACACAGTGAAGACCACAGGTGGGCAATCACTTTAAGCAAAATGAACATTTTGCATATGTTTTAGCATTTTGAAAGTGTTCACTGTCTAAAATGTCGATCTTACATCTAAGTGTCATTCCATGGACATCCACAGGTCCTGGCTTGGGTGATCAGTGTAGATGCCATAACTGGATCAGAGAAAGTGAGCAGAGGTTGGTGAGAGAGATTAAAGAATTTAGTTCATGGAATAATGAATTTGCGATAGGGCAGAATGGAATTTGTTTTGTCATAATACTGTGTAGGGCATTTTAATTTTATTTTGTGCTAAGGAAACACAAAGATGTAATTTTCAAAATCCTTTGTAATTTGATGCCTTCTCTAAGAGGAGAAAGAGATTACATTATTCTCTTTCTGGAACTCTTGTATTTATCATTTTTTTCACTTCTTTTTTTCTCACATGATGAGCTATAAATCTTGATGAGTAAACATAAATGTATATAACATTGCATTGTTATTTACCAGATTTTGCCTGAAATGTTGGAGTATATAGTCTCATTTCTTTTTCTTTGTACTTTGTGAGCTATGCAGATATGATCTATAATTACTCTAAATGTTATCGAGATTTAACAATTACCAGTCAATCAGGTAATAAACAAGCATTTGCTGAATTCACTCAAAAGTGCAAAACATTATATTAGGTCATTGAAAGTTCTAAGGAATTGTCATAGCACAAAGAGCCCTTAGAATTGAGAAACGGAACAAACAAACTTGTAATAAGCATCATTATTCTGTGTCTGTGAGACCTGAGATAATTTAAGACCTGAGTTATGGTCGCCAGGTAAGTCATTTACAGGAAACTCAATAGAGTTCTGGGAACACTTCCTTTGCTTTTAACATTCAGAGCAAACATTCAGCTGCAAAACAACAGCTGGAAGCTGACTGTGTGAGGTTACCTGAGGAACAGTATGGCTGGACTGGAATTAAAATTCTGCGAGATCCCAAGGATGACCATACTAACTCCTTTAGGCTTCTGACTGAACTTGCAATATGAGTAATTTAAATACTTTAAATACCATTTGCAGATAAATTTTGCAGAGCTACAGGATACCCATATTAGAATGATTAAACATCTACCGGTAAAAATAGATAAAAACTCTGAAAACCGCATTAAATTTGGTATCTGTCTATCTGATCAATGCAAAGCCTCTAAAATGAAATGACAACATGATGCAGTGGCCACTCTACCCCTATGAAGAGTCACATTTTCTGCAGGTCACTCTGAAGACCCTCTAGTGGACCTCAGGTGAAAGCTTTCCAGTACGAGTTTGTTTTTGTTTTTGTTTTTGTTTGTTTGTTTTTTGAGTGGAGTGTCTCCTATGTGTCAGGCATTGTGCTAAGTAGTAGGGCTCTGAAGAAGAATGTGATGCACTCCTGCTGTTGAGAGATCAGTTTCTCACGAAGACCACTAATAAAAATAAGGACAATGAGCAGTCCCATCACGGGAACACAGACACAGGGCTACGGAACCATGGAGAGCGGAAAGACTGTTTGGGACATTTAGGCAGTCCATGAGGAAACCATATGAAAAACATGAAGTTCTAATAATTTTCCTGTTTTCCTCTGTTGCCACATTTGGGTTTCTGAGGTCTCATATAACAAAAACAATATTTTAATAAACGTATTAATGTATAAACCTTTTTTATATACTTCAGATTATTTCCTTAAAAAGTATTCCCAGAGGTAAAATTACTAGATTAAAGTGTAATGAAAAAAAAAATCAAGTCTCTAGATACACATTTTCAAATCACTTTTCAAAAAGATCCTATCAGTTACCACTCTCACCTATTCATTTAAGAGAATTATACATTAATTCTTACCAATATTAGGTAGTATAAACTTTAAATTTAATAGGTGACACTTTTAATTAAGTTTTTTAAAAAAATGTTTATAGTTTGGGTGCAGGAGTATTTTTAATTATTAGAGTCTGATTTTCATATAAAAAACTCATCCACTTTAAATGTACAGTTTGGTGAGTTTTGGAAAATGTATAACAGTCATATAAGTGCCACAACACAGAATTAAAACATTTCCGTTATCCTCTCAAAATTCCTTTCGGCCTCTACTCTTGGAGCCTGGCAACCTTTGGTCTTTTTTCTGTCCCTGTAATTTTGCCATTTTAACATTTCATATAAATGAAATCATATTGTATGTAGCCTCATGTGCCTGTTTCTTTCACTTAGCATAATGTTTTTAAGCCACTATTGTGTTGTGCATTTCTTTAATTATTTTTGGAGTTAAATACTGCTTTATGTACTTTAAAATCAATTGTTTGGAGAAGGTAATATTTTGAATGGAGTATTAAAGAATGATCAAGAGTTTTCTATATGAAAATGGTGGTGGGGGGTTCAAGGTGATGGAAACTATATTATACAAAAGCAAACCTCATTAAATGCTTGACATAACCAGGTGATGGTAAGAAGTTCAGTGTTCAGGGGTTTAGGGTGTGTTTGCTGGGAGATTTAGAAGAGGAGGCTACACCAGGTAGGACAGGAATGGAGTAAAGGGCCTTAAGATGATGCTGTTTGTAATTTTTCCCCATTGTAGGCCTCTGAGATTTTACCGAGTGCCTAAGGAGGGCACTGACATTTCCCTTTGGTTTGAGAAGATTATTCTACTGAGAAAAGAAGTAGAAATGGATAAAGAGAAACTTGAGTCATGCAAAACAAATTGGAGGCTATGGAGAAGAGGTCTTATTTGAAGAACATTCGGAAATTGAATCAGAACAATTTGGAAATAATTGTATAAGGAGAGGAAGAGAGATAAATGAAGAGTAATATTGAGTGCTCTAACTTAGTAGACTGGTTATAGGGTTGATTTATTAGTTATGATAAAGAATATTGGATATAGAATACGTACAGGAGAAAAGATAAGTTTGCAGAGACTGCAATGATTGGTAGTTTGAATTTTGAGTCTAAAGCTAAAGCTACAGTTGTGGGTTGGAGGTGTAAATTTGAGAGTCATTTATAGATAGGTCAAAGAGAAATACGTAAAACTTGCAACCTGAAAAGAGTCAAAATCGAAGACAACAGGATAGAATTTTGGGCAACTCCATCACTGAAGAGACTTACTGATTTAGTGTAAGCTTTTTACTTGCTGGGAGATCCCGACTTTGCTGTCCAGGGCAGCCTTCGCATGTGAACCAAAGGTGCATCTGAAACACTCTAACCGAATCTTGGTAGTACCGTTCCCTTAGCAATGATTGCTTTAGGGTAGAGCCAATGAGAGGTGAAGCGAAATTGGATGAAACTTCTGGAAAATATTTCCTCATTCTTATAAAGAAACAAGGAAAGGATAGATCTTTGCTAGATGTTGCTTTTCGTGGGTTTAGAAGAGTCTCAGCCATCTTGTGATCATGAGGGGATATAGAGCAGAGACATAGCTGATATATATAGGGTGAAGAACAGAAAAAGGAAGGGAACTTGTGTTTTTTATGATATCACTCGAATTAACCAATTCTGGAGCCTCAGGGCTTGTCATGTGGAATACTGATTTTTCTGTTTTTTAAACCAGTTGAGTTAGAATTTCTATTATAGGAAGAAGTTGAAAACATTCCAAATATACATTATTCTAGGTAATTACATATGTGTTATGTTTGTAAAAATCTGTATTGGTAATGCACAGTGCCTGGAATGAATATAGGTAAACATCTTGGAAGTTAAACTATGAAACATCAGACCAGGGGTAAATCAAAGCATACAACTTGACATGTTTTCTTCTCTAAAATTACACACACACACACACACACACACACACACACAAAGTTATTTTTAATTACATTTTTCTTCAAATTAATGACATCATCTACCTGTATGAAATGAATAGCGATTTTTAAAAGAAGAGAGAATTCTGTGGATGCATTTGCATTATTAAGGAACAAGGAATGAAACCATTCACTGATGTATCATTATAATTCTTGTTTTATTCCCTGATGAGGTACTTTCAAGAATCGGAGGGGTATCATTGCTTGAGTTAAAAGTACTTACACTATAGGTTTCATACCTGTCAGGTAGAATCAGTGTCTTGGGTGAAAGGTAGTACCAATGTTGTGTGGAGATTAGAGCACACACCCAGGACCTTCCCAAAAGACTTCCTCAGCTGATATGAAATAGAGAATGGGGGCAGTGAAGAAGAGTTTACCAACAGGGGCTGTGACCTAACATTAAGTCTCTAAAAACAATTCCTGTACATCCTTGCTGAACTGGCTGAAGGAGGTTCGTTTGAACGTTCGGTAAATAAACTGCAGCAAAGATGGAGCTTTCTTCACTAAGCACAAAAGTTTCTGAAAGTATGAGCGTCTCTTAATTACATCTATGCTAAAATACCTTTTACTGGAGGCTTCTCTACTTCGTAGAAATCAAATCAGAGAGACATTAGGACAGCAGAGCAGCTCGCCACTCCAGATGGTTGATAAAGTCTGAATGTAGTCCTTTTCACCCTGTAGTGCCGTTTTCTGAAACTGGCCCTAACTTAACAGCTGCACATGATCAAAGCAACAGAAGGAAATACTTGACATATTTATAAACAGAAAGAAAATATTTCTGAATGCCCAGAGGCACAAATGAGCATCTGAAAATTAGTGTAGTATCAGATACTAAGGCAAAAGCTAATGCAAGTCTTTATATTTGGCATTTTTCTCTCATATACACAGTATAGCTTATAATCATACAGTAATTTTTAATCAGTGATATGCTTGCTCCAAAGGCAATAAGTGGCTTAGTTATCAGCTGACTGAGAGCCAATTTTGACTGTACTCTGGTCTGATTTTACTGGTCCTGGTATAATTACTCAGAGACCACTATGTCCACTTTCTTTCTCATCTCCCTCTGCAGTGTTCAGATGAATTAAGCCATTAGTTTTCAAATAAGAGTTTACATTTGTAGGTATTAGTCATTTCTGCTTGGTTATTTTTAGCTTACTGTACTCCATTCTGGTTGTCACACTTCAAATGGACATTCCCTCTTTATCCTTCTTCTCCCTGTACCCTCTCCTTCTCAGAGGTAACTACTACGATTAGTTTGGGAAAATATTTTCAGACTTTCTTGTTGCTATTGTAAATAGGTTTTAAAAATATTTTCTAATTGGTTATTGTTGTATGGGAGAGCTGTGAATTATACAAGTTTATATTAAAACTAGCCATTTCATTGAACTCTTATTATTCTAATAATTTTTCAGTTGATTGCATTGGCTTTTCTAAGTATTGAATCACATTATTTGCAAATAATTATAGTTTTGCCCTATCCTTTAAATGTTTATAAATATTATTTTAAAAAATGTTATTACATTGGTTAGAATCTTCAAAAGTGTTGAATGATTATAGCAGGTTACTTTTCCCCCCTCTGACTTTAATGATAATACTTCTAATATCTCATCATTAAGTATAACGTGTGCACTATTAATATGGGTAATTTAACTATTCTCCTCAACATTTAAGTTGTTTCCATTTTTTAATGTTACCTATAATAAAGAATAAATGTTTGTGTTCATATCTTTATACCTATGTGCAAACATTTTTATAAAGCAGATTCCAAATTTCTAGGTCTAATGGTATGTAGATTTCAGAATCTCATAGACATGGCAATAGTTTGCTATCACCATCACATTGCTCTAGAAGCTCTAACCAATGTAGCAAGATTTGAAAAATTAAAAATATATATTTGTATCAGTCATTTATTGCTGCATAACTAACCACCCCCAAATTTAGGGACTAAAGCAACAATTTATCCATTCTCACAATAGTGTCAGTTGGAAGGGTGGCCCTTCTGAATGGTTTTGGGAAGAAAAAGTGATTACAGAGAGGTGGCTCTGTGTCAAAAGTTATGGCTAGGACCGGGCAGGGCAGGATGTGTCAGTGTCTCAGTACCTGTAGGATACTTCTTCACAGGGAGAGAACATCTACTTCCCTGTACTTGAGAGGAATGGTGGGCTACCTGAGGGATAAAATACTTTGTATAGTTTCTTGGGGGGCCTTTAGTGACATACTTTCTTTATTCATAAACCACAATTTCAGGATGTGCCACACAAAATTCATCACTGACACAGTCTGTAAAGTAAATTATGATACCAAAGAGCCTAGAAAGAAAAACCTTAAGAAGCAGCTGAGTGTTTTACTTTACCAAATGCAAACCGAGCAAGGTCAGGACGATCTGATGTGTTCTGACCCGCTGCTAGCACAATGAGGAGACACCGCAGCCATCAGCAAAGATTCATCTCCTCTTCCTTGCCTCCCCAAATCTGCAGCTGTTGGTCTTCATGTTTCGACTGGGTTCTGTGACAGTGAAACTTCAACATTTTTCTCCATGGCTTCTATAAGTTTGGGTTGAAGAAAGCTGCTCTTTAAGTATTTCTGCTCCATTAAAGTCAGAAAGTCAGTGGAGAAGGAAGTCAGTGCAACATTGAAGAGCTGCCCAGACCCTGTTGTTGCTGTTCTGGATCCTATTGTTTTTTACATTTCAACTTAGACATCGGCTATCCTTTATTAATTCATTAGCTTACTTACTCGACATATATTTATTGTCTACTTTGTGCCAGGCAATGGTGTTAAATACAGGAAATAGGATGTCAGTAAAACGAAATTTACTACCTAGAGCTTACAATTTAGTGGAAGAGACAGATAATTAATCACTCAAATAAATTTTGCTCAAGCAAAATTATAAAGAGGATGCCAAATAAGTCTTTTTTTAAGGAAGTAATCCTCTGTTTAGTTCTAAAGGAAGCTTAAGAGTTAACCAAGCAAAGAGAAGAACCAAGAGGTTTTCAGGCCTATGTGCCAAGTCCCTGTGGTTGAAAGGGGTGGGATAATACCAATGTAGACCTATTTATGGCTGAAACGGAGACATGGAGGTAGGGTAGCCTTGGCATGGAATGAAGCTGAAGAGACATTGAGGCCTGAGTAGGCAAGGCCTTATAGGTAGGTTAAGCAGTATCATCTTTGTTCTAAAAATAAAAGAAAGCTATTTTTAGGCAAGATTAGCTTCTTTTGACCTTGTATTATATTTGTCTTTTAATTATCTTTCTGTCCCCTCTAGAGTGTATGCTCCATTGAGGCAGGTTTTCTGCCTTGTTTCATATTGTGACTCAGTTGCCCGGTATACTTCTAGGTGCAAAGTAATTGTTCAACAGTTTTGCTGAATGAGTAAATGATTAGTAAGATCTTTGTAGGTGACCTGAAACAGGGTTCTATAGTCAAGGAAGACGAGGAAAGCTGTTGAATATGACTATTGAAATAGCTTTAGGATTAGCCACATGCTGGTGAACCAGAGGGCGAGATAAGAAGGCTGGAGGTCAGCTAAGGAGTTGGGCAGTATAAGGAGATTCCAGTGAGGCTTTGGGCAGCTCTGCCCCTTGGTCAAATGAGAGAATTATCCTGGGTTCTTCCTCCAGGTTCTATAAAGTTGTAGAAGAAGAGTTTTACCCTTTACCTAGACAAGAAGGTTGCTGACAGCTTGTCTTCTGGGGTCAGATGTGAACTGGAGGCTCGACAAGTCAGGTTGATAGTGAGATCACCATTCCAGGGAAGGACAGGTAACATTCCATGCTTTCCACTAGTTAGGAAATATTTACCTTTTGTTTCGACATGGCCGAGAGATATCCTTCCAAAAAATTTGTGTAACTCTGTATTGTGCAGCTCTTACTTATCAACTGTATAGGTAAAAATCATGAGCTCTGTGTACTATAGGAGTTACTATTTAGTAGTAGTAATTCTAATAATAGTGGTAGTATGGCTACAAAAAAACCTAAAATGTACTTATGTAAATATAGACTAGATTTTACCAGGCTGAATGTCATCAGACCTCTTCGGTTCAGAAGTTGCAGGGAAAGAATTTTCCAAGGTGGGGGTCATCATTTTTTCAGATGATCAGGAAAGTCGTGCCCATACAGAGAACAATGGGTCTGAGGCAGGTTATGGAAATCTGTAGACTTAACGGGTCTCTTGCCCAGAAGGTTAGAAGTGGTGAGCTGTAAGGCGGGATGTGTACAAGCTTCCTAAGGCTGTGAGCAGCCTGCAGACAAGCTTTCCCAGACTGTACCCACCCTGGGGGAGTTCTCAGTGGTTGGTGGCCCGCCTGATTAAGTGGAAGTCACCCAGAGTCACACTCTGAGAAGAAATGTAGTAGGAATTACATCAGTTAGAATGCTTCGCCTAAAGGTATAGAAACTTTAAAGCAAAGCAAAGATTAAATACTAAGGACATCAAAAAAAAAAAAATCTCACATGACATGAAAGTCAGAGGCAGGCTCCGCATGCTGACTGACCAGGCTTCTAACTGCATCTCATGGTGGTTCTCTCTGCATTTCCCCTCTGGCTTTGTCCTTATGGTGACTTTCCTTTGAATTGTAAGAAGTTCTTTAGTAGGAAGGCTTTCCAGTTCACACAGCAGGAAAGAGAGGGAAACAATTACCACATAATTTAAAAAACATTCTGCTTATTGGTCTACTTGGGCCAATTCAGATTAAAGGACCACCCAGGACTACTGACAAATTCCAAAAAAATTACCATGTTGTTGTTTTGGAATAAATCTGGCCTCTTGAATCAATAATCAGCAAAACAAATAGTATTACCATGATTGACTTAGATCTGTCTGGATCCATTCTTGAAGCTAAAGGTAGCTTCTGCTCCCCCTGTTGGCATGGGGGAGGCGTATTCTTGAACAAAACATGATTCTATAAGGGAATGACTGCCGAATGAGCAACTATAGTGAACACCTGCCGTTCGTGGCTGTCCCAAATCTACCCATTTGGGTGGTTCTCCACCTTGTGTAATTTCTGCTCAGCAAGGTAAAATTGAGAAACTGTGTTTCCTAGCATCCCATGCTGCTAGCGTCCACATGTGTAACTTCCGCCAAGCTAATGAGCCTCTGTAAGATTTGAAAACAGGGTTAGTCCTACAGTGGCAACGTCGAGTTCCCTGGGTGAAATTGAAACTGTCATACACAGAGGGCAAAGAGACACTGAAGAAAGAGGCAGACACTCCAGATTGGTAGACGGCAGTTTTAATTAGTAAGGAAACTTAGGAGGCTTGTCCTGGGTGCTGCAAGATGAGTGGGTGCTCTGTTCCCTCCTGCCAGAATCTTAAAAATTTATATACAGACTTTAACCAGGTTCAGTCATGAATACTGTCCAGATGGCCTTAACAACACATTGCTCTCTCAAGGTCATATCCTCGAAATGACTGCTAGCGTGGGAATGGTGGGCAAACCGTATGTTCCCAGGATGGGGGAGGAAATGAAGAGCTTCTGATTGCCCGGGTCCAGCTCCAGGGTCAAGCAGCAGTCATATTTTCTCTCTCGATGACCTTCTCCAGCAGACATCATGGAACTTTTGGTGTTTAGTAGAAGCTCCAGTGGAGGTCTGGCCTGGGCCTCATGGGTGACTCAAGGCAGGTAGTGGGGTCGAGGGATTTCTGCTGCGGTTTTCTCATAGGTGGGTGAAGCTGACCGCATTTCATTTGGCTGTGGGACGTCCAAATTTAATTCTCTGAGCCTCTTTGAAATTCTGCCAAAAAACTAATCATTGTAAGACGTCTCTTGAGGTATAAGCAAGCTAGATTCTATGATCTGTATCTGAGGCATGACTCTTAGAACAAACAACATGGAATGTGTACCGCACCAAAAAGGGAGTTGTTTGTTTCTTAGTGGTCCTTGCACAGTTAGACAAAAAACCCAAAGAAAGGTTTTGTCACTACTCTTTCCGTGATTAGTTATTAATCAAGACCTCTTCCTCTGTGACTGCAAGAACTTTCAGAGCTCAGGTTGGGGTTTCCTATGAGAAGGAACTTTTTGACTAAACGAGAATTTAGGTAGTGAAAGACTTTAGGAATACTTTGTCCAGAAACAATAAAAATGGAAACAAAATCCTTAAAAAATACCATCCACTATGTGCCTGGTGCCCTGGCCACAAGATGGGATATCATTTATTTAGATTTTAAAAAATATACTTAAATGTTGATTAAATTTCTAGCAAAGAGACAAAAATAAAAGTCATGCATATGCTTCTCTTAAGTGTATTTGACATATTACATAAGAAATGAAGTTAAACATCTGTACCAACTGATGAGTCGTTTTAATGTTTAATGAAATGTTAGTTTCTGGTTTACGATGGCAGAGTACAGACCTGAAAATCTTCCTGCCAGCAAACCCAGCAATTGGAATAATATGTAGGTACATCAACCCACCAACCAAGCAAACACATTGAAAGTGAAGCCAGCAAATCACTCCAATAGCTAAGGTTTCTAGGTTTAGCAAGCAAAAATATTGGATACCCAGTTAAATTTGAATTTCAGATAAATGACAAATAATTTTTTAGTATAGTTATGTCACAAATATTGCATGCATGTTCTGTACTTTGGCAACTTTATCAATAGTGGTAAAAAGGAGGAACAGGCTGGTGGCTGTGAAAGATTAAGACCAAGATTTCTGAGAATTAGCAGATTTCCGTATAGCTCTAACTCATCTTCTCAGAACCATTGTAGGGAAAATAGAGGACAAAGTTCTAGAGAATCTCCCTAATAATCTCTAGCTTGAAAGAAGCCAGAGGAAGGTGAGAGTGTAGGCAGCCTAGGGGATGAAGCAGAACATTTTGCAAAGGTAGAAACCCTTTCCGAATGTCTCTATGACCCACCTGACAAAGGGTAAGTACTGGACTTCACCATATTGAAGCCTCTGCTGGCTGGAAAGAATGCCTGGATCATACCCAGGGGGCAGGAAAGTCCTCCGTCTGTTAAAGAGCAAAATTCAACTGAGGAACTTGAGGATCTCATTGGCTGCATTAAGAAGTTCGTGAATCAGGTGGCATCCCATTTAGCAATGAGTAGGGAGCTCGAGGGGTGGTATGAATGGAAGATTGTTACAGGAAGGAAGATGGGGCAAGAGAGTTATTGACACAAGAAAAGATTAGTTTTAGGCTAGGATGTCTCTTTCTGGGGGAAGGAAATAGCAAGGATTTTATCATGCAGATTGCCTCTTGTTTCTATGAGGCTAGGGGTGGGGGAAATGGAGAGGGGTGTGACAGACGACCTCATTGCCAATAACCAGAAAATTTTAGGCTGGTTGATGAAGATTGCATCTCTGGTGAAGTTTAACTGCAGTTAGGTCACGGGCTTTAGCACAAGTGATGCCACTTTGGGCCTGTGGTTTTCTCTTTAACACATCAGTGAGTAAAAATTCCACTGAAAATGAAATGGCCCGAAACCTGGGCTTGACCCAGAGTCTTGGTGTGAGGGGTAGGGAAGGGAGGGTGGAGTGAGTAGGTGGTAGGTGGGGACGGAGTGAAAATAAGAGCAGCTGTGTGTTTGACAGTTAAATTGGATGATGGGCATGTGGGGTTCATTGTATTGGTTTCTTTATTTTTGGATATGTTTTAAAATTTTCATTATAAAAATTTAGACAAATGAGGACTAAAGATGAAGACCTATATTAGGTTTCTGAGGAAGTGGGAAGAGGGGAAAAGATCCAGTGAGAATCTGGGTTAAAGTGTTTCTTCCTACCTTGGGAACACTTATGTTTTATGTTCTTTATGCATTTCCTGCTTTGGGGAGTCGAAGCAGCTGCTGGTGGAAGGGATGAAAGGCTCTCTAGTTCAGGCCTCACACTGGTTTGGGGTAACTATCTGACGTCCAAGTACATGTGAAGGTGCGGTAGGTTAGGATGATGGCACTGCAGACAAAGGTGTTAGGTACCGCCACAGAGGAGAGGGCAAAGGCCAGCATGGCCATCAAGCTGCCAACAGCCATGATTCACTCCCCTTACCCATGTCCTCAGCCTTTGGAAGTCTAACTCTGGAATATTTATAGGGCAGACATACAGATAGCAAAGAAGCAGAAGGGAATCAAAAGGAAGTAGCGGCACTGAATCGAAGCCGCTTTTCCCATTCAAAAGTAAGATGATAAAACGTGCAGCTACTGCAGCCATACTCCGCACTCCCACCCCATGAAGGAAGCATTGGAAAATAAAATTCAAAACACTGGTAAAAAGCTCTATTCAGACTTGAACATTCCTAAGGGTGTTTTACAGTATGGAAGAACTTACTAAATACAAATATGTAGTCAAAAAAGTTAAAAAATTAGATACTAAAACAGCAGTTGAGATAAAAAAGAAATGCTGAGCTAAGGAAATAGATTAAGTACTTAAAATGCAAGATCATTGCAGAATTAATAAACACAATGAAATAGAGCAAGAAATAGAACAAACATCTAAGAACTGAACGAGTGACCTGGAGGAAGTTTTGAAACAATCACAGTGAATGCAGAGAAAAAAAGATAAAGAAATTAAGATATTGATTGAGAAAATAATAATGATAATAATAACAATAGCCAAGCTAATAAAAAATTAAAAGTCCCAATAAATCCAACAGATAATATTTTCAAAGATAACACAAAAATCATTTTCCTGAACAAAGGAAGAATTGAATCTGGACAATGTAAACCTATTCTGGGAAAAATGTATTGAGAAGAATCAATAAGAAGACATATCCTTATTATGGTATTGAATTTCAAGGATAAAGAAAGCATTACTCAGGCATCCAAAACAGATAAAGCAATTAACTTGCCAAGGTGAAAGTCAGTCGATCTGAGTTGTCCATTGAAATGTTAAATGCCAATGAAAAAAGGAACTATGTCTACAAAGTTCTGAGGGAAAGAAAGTATGACCAAGAATATCATATCCAAGAAATTTCAAAAATTGTCCATAGATATAAGCAGATAGAAATTCTCAAATATAAAAAAATTCAGGGTTTATAGAATTTATGAGCCCAAAGAAAATACCCAAGTGCAGCAACAGAATCCTACCAACCAAGAGATTAAGGAAGATATCATGTTGAAAGGATTGTTCATATGTGTTGAGATCATTTAAATTTAGAAGGAACTAAGTAAGTGTGAGAGATCTGGTTACAAAAGTAATGGTTTATAAATATTATAAACCTTAGTAAGCAAAATAAAAAATAAAAAGGAAGAATATATATACCCATCAGGAGGAAGATGGGGGAAGTGTAAACTAATTTCCTGGTTTTAGTTGAATTCAGATGATAATGCCTCCAAAAAATGTTTAACATTTTATTTAATGTTATCAAGGTATTCATAATAAGAAAGAAAATGACAATTGAATCATGTTGAGAGAGAAGGTAGGAAGAAAAATAATTTATATTGAGTTGATCAATACTATACAATGTTGTAAAATAAGAAAAAGAGGTCTCAAAGTATAAAACTAAAGAAGTCACTCCTTAAAGTATTGAAAACAGACTGTAAACAGACTATGAACTTAAGAAGAAAGCCAGACAGACAAACCTTTGTGGTGTTAACTTTGCTGAGAAGGAGTGGGGCGGACAGCTTGACCCCTCCTCTGTCAAGTTCCCCATCATCTTTTGTCTAATGGTTCCATCATAATCATCAGCTCTATCAGTTCAGTAGAAGTTGCAAAATTGAGATTTTCTATCTCTATCACTCTCTGTACTTTTATTAGATGGAATTTTTCTGGAGGGAAGAATGTCCTTCATCAAATAGAGCTGCTTTTACACTGAGGCACAGTTCATTCATGAAAGGCTGAATATGTATTTAATTCTTTCCTTTAGTTGCCAACTTTCAGAGTAAGGAGTTAGTGGCCTAGTTACTTTAATGTCTGATGAGAAAAGGTTGTTTCCTTCTCTCTCTTCCTCCTTCACTTTCTTCTTTCCTTCTTTCTTATGGCAGACTTCCTCGTTTTTTCTTTGGATGCATAGGAACTCAAGGATTTTAAATATATTTGAATTGAATTGAATCCTCACTGTGATTCTGATTTGAACAAACCAATGGTAAAAAATCTTTTAGACTGGCAGGAAAATCTGATTGTGGACTAGGATTAGATAAACACAAAGAATTATTAATAATTTTGTTAGCTGTGATAATAATATTGTGTTTATGAGAAAATTTCTAATTTTAAAAAGAGATTCATACTGAAGTTTGAAGGAATGTGATACTTGGGATTTGCTTTAATTACTTCAGTAAAAAAAGAGATAGAAAAGCAAATATTGCAGCATTTAGAAATTTTTTTTTTAACATGGGAGAAAGAGATGCAGAAGTTCATTGTACCATTCTGTGTGTGTGTGTGTGTGTGTGTGTGTGTGTGTGTGTGTGTGTGTGTGTACTTGGACATTTTCATAATACAAGTTTTTAGAAACTTAGATGAAAAAAAGAAATGAGCTCAATCCATGTTATTAATAAGAAAATATCACCATGATATGCCAATGAGGAAAAAGAAAGTGGTGTAAATTTTAATTTTAAAAGAAGGAATAAAGGTGAAATTAGATGTGTGCGTGTGTGTGTGTCCAACAAGAAATAAGCTGCTTAAAGCATATCCTTCACTCTGACTTGTAGGCGGTCAAGATTTCCAGCAGATGGCGCTCCGCGCCCACTTTATGTAGCAAAGACATGTGCCTGAGGTATTCCACTTCACAAGCGTTGATGGTTATCCTGAGCATTCTACAGAGTCAAATCAATACTTTTCGTTTTTCATAATTAGCATCTGCCTTTAGAAATGACCCGACTGTCCTTTTGAATTTAGACTTTATCTTCTTCAATTGCGGCTCAGGTTTTGGGGTCTAATTCTGTATCAGGCTTCACAGGAAAATGGACATGAGTGTGATTACAGTGGAAAGAACTTGACTGAGAGTTGGGAGTTCTGTACTTGGGTGACTTTGGCAAGTTATTTCAACTCTTAGAGCCTCGGGTTCCTTGTCTGCAGACTAAGGCTGCTGGACCAGGTGACGATCAAGAGCCATTCCTTTGCTCACATTCTGGGGTTACTGGTTCTGCTTCCAATTTTCAGCCTTCCCTTGGGGAGCTGACATAAAACCACAGAAACGTCTTTACTAAAGCCAAGGTAGAGAGAGGATAGTGAACCAGAAGACTTGATAACAGAGGGAACAACTGAGAGGAAGGAGAAGCAAGGGAGAAGAAAGGGATAAGGTGGTGTAAACCTTAGAGATTAGTCTTAAACTTTAAGCAAATGCAGGCTAGCTATGGCTTCATATACTGAGTGGAGAGGAGAGATTTAAGACCAGTGTCTTGACTCTGTCTCTAAGGCCCATGGCCTTTCCCTGAAGCACAAAGCCCCCCACCTCCAGGTCATGCAGCTTTTATCAGGTGAACCAACGCAGTGGGGACACTGGAGTGACATAGCAATCGCTTCTAGTTGCCAACAGCTCTATCCTGTCTATAGTCCATTGGTTGGGTTTCAACTCTCTTCTCTGGCTCTGTTCTACTGTCAAGCCCTCATCCAACATCTATGCCCCCCTCATTCACAGAATAAATAGCTCAGGACTATTCTCAGCTCCTCTTGCTGAATTGTGCTTCTTTCTTTGACTCGCTCTTTCTTCTTCTCTCATGTGAACCACTGTTAATTTGAAATGCCCTAACTGGTTAAACTGCTGTGTACTAGTTAAGGGATGGGAAGTTTAGAATAAAGTGGAGGGCTTCTTGTGGAACGTCAGCAGAGTGTCATGACGACTGTGTGCCCTTACACGGTGGTACCTGGGTGTCTAAGAGCGAACTAGGCAGCATCCCCCCAAATTTGAAAACTTGTCTATACATGTTTCATTGATCAAATTAGATTCCACTTTCTCAACTTCTGTAATGTTTATTATCTGAAAAAACTCTTCGTAATTATTTTAAAAATATTGTTTATTATCTTTTCATGTTTATGTCTCATGCCATCAGCTGTTCCATGAGTACCTTTGGAGATGGAACTGTCTTATTTATATCTACTGCATCATTTAGCACAGTCTTTGCATACTGCACATTTCACTTTGTTTAAAAAAGCAAGCATACTTGGATTTACTCACCTCTAATTTATTTTAGGGTGCTTTTCCACCAGTGAGAGTCACTTTAAATTCCTAATTACTCTGGCTGGGACTGATCTCAGTTTGACTATTCGAGTCTTTGACTCTTTTTCTCCTTAATTCCACTGTTTGCCTTTTAACCATTCTGTAGCTTTCGCTAATTTTCTTTATATGATGAAATTGGACATTAAAGGAGCGGAAACCAATTCATTTCTGTTTGTTGCTTGCAACCTGTTGAGCTTGTAGGGTTGAAATGGAGAGAAGGTTGGAGAAAGGTGGCAGCTGGTGAAAACAGTTTCTGAGTAATTTGGGTTTGTTATTCCTGTTCTTTTAAAGGCTGAATTTGTAAGTTAGGATTTTAAAAACCGGAGCTAACATTTTATGATTATATTACTTCACGTTGTACATCAGGGCATATCTACATGTAAATGCAAAAGGTGTCATACTTTCATTGTTATTCTTCATTGAAAGAGGAGACCAACCTCTGGGCCATATTCCAGGACAAGAACTTGCCTCATGGAGCACCCCACATTTTACTGAGTGTGCAGGGTGATCTGCACTGTTCAGAATGGGTCAGAAGTTCAGGCGGCAAAGGAGGCGGTTGGCTAGAGAGTCTGTGTGGTATCAGATTATTGTTTCTGTGTTTCGAATCTGTGCAGCAAGTTCTTTTGCAGAGGTTCCACTAAGTAGCAGACAGAGCCCTGGAAAGACACATCCTGGTTTTTCCCACGGTGGAGTGATGGACTGGCCATTCTAGCTGTGGTGCCAAAACACAGAATTTTGGGGCAATGACTCTCCATCCTGTTTTCTCTTCCACTCAACATTATTTGCATAACTGTGAAATCCAAAAATTGGCTCCTTTCTAGCACATTGGGAAAAGTATATCTCATGCCCATTCCTGAGTCAGTTCTATAAACTTGAAAAGACCGCCTACTCACGGCTGTGTCTGGAACTGACTTTGCTAGTGGTTATGAGTCACAGAGGGCAGTTACCTCTCAGGCCAGTGTGTTAGAGCACATGCCGCAAAGAAGTTAATTTTGAGATTGAACACTAAATACACTGTTGTTTGCTCACTCACTTTCCCTGGTTGCCCTCTTCACAGACCCTGCTAGCGCATTGTTCTCCCCCACTTCACTCCTCTTTTGTTCGGAACCCCTCCTTCTGTTTCTGAGTTGTGACCAGAGCTCAAAAATGCTTTTCATCACACAGGACAATTCCATTCTCCTTGGTTCCAACTTTCCCGAAGCTCAGCTTTCTGGAAGCAAATGGTGCAACGAAGTGCCTTGTTGAGTAAAACACCAGCTCCTCCATAGAACAATGTAGGGAGGTAGAAATTGCAGTTAGTTGAGTGCAGGATGTGTGTATCTGTGTGTGCGCATGTGTGCGTGTGAACGTTCCCACTCTGCTACGCTTGCTATGTCTAAAGCCCTTGTGATAGAAGTTTTAGGATATCATTTTCTAAACTTTTTTTGAGAGATAAAAACTACAGCAAGAAACATATTTTACTTCACAATCCACGAAAAAATATGTAAATATATGTGTGGATGTATTTATATTTATACACACACATGCTATACATATATTATGTTTTAATGTTTCATATTCTATTTTATTTATTTAAAAAACGCTACTCTGACCCTCGAACTTGATTTTGTGACCCCTAATGAGTCATTATTTGAAGTATGAAAAACACTGCTTTGAGATATTCTGAGATACGTAAAACTGGGATTATTGTTCTAAAGAATCTCCATGACGACTGAGTTATACATTGCTAGCTTCCATATTTTAATTTGGCATGAATAAAACTTCATATCCTGACTTTAAAAACAAATCCTAAAAGCTGGCAGTCCTAAACTTAAGTCACTCTACCTGTGCAGTCCTCATAAATCATAAACTAAATCAGCATTCAAAAACTTCAATGGGAGCTGTTATTCTGAAATTTCTGAAAACAATATTTTAAGAATTCATGTTTTAGTGTAACATGGCAGAGAATTTGGAACGTGGCGGCAACGGGAATACAGGCTGTAACTCCCATCACGGGCTTCGTTAACATTTTGAGGAACCTCGGTACAGCATTTTTTACCACGCGTATCCTGATTAACTTCTTATTGTTTTTTTTTTTTTTAAAACTGGGAAATCTGTTATTTTCCTCACATCTGATTCAAGCAAGAATAAGAACCCACACATAGGGACTCCCATGTATGCAGAGGGCTTGCTAGTACGTGTGCGAGCACACGCACACACACAGACACAAAAAATTTCACTGCCTGACTTTAATATTAAATCTCACTTTTCTCACATTTCTTATGTTTTCACACCTACAGTTCTGTCTAATCTATTTTCTAGGCAATTCTCAGTAAAAAAAATGTGAAAGTGATAGCGGGATTGTGAAGTGTGAAAAAGCTCTCAGCACAGATTTGAGTACATTTGGGAGGGGTAAGAGTATCCTAGATTGCCAGAAAATTAAGGGATGTGTTTTAAATAATAACTTTCACATACCAGCCTTTGAAAATATCTTCTAACTTTTACAATGGCTCAACTGTAAAGTGGAGGAAAATATGAATGTTATTTCTGAGGACAGCATAAATGAGAATTAGGGGAGATTTCTAGACTCCAGCTAAAAATGAGACACACCTGAGTTGGAATTGCTCTAGGATTGTGTAGTGTTACGGTCATGTGTCTAG
The DNA here is from genome assembly GCA_003508835.1 of Eonycteris spelaea. Lineage (NCBI taxonomy): Eukaryota > Metazoa > Chordata > Mammalia > Chiroptera > Pteropodidae > Eonycteris > Eonycteris spelaea. The sequence continues at coordinate 12,645,784 of PUFA01000018.1, read as the reverse complement.
TTTCTTTGCCTAATGAATAGAACCACTTACTAACGACTTACTCTCCTGTTTATAGAATATTTTTTACTTTTCATTTAGTTGATACATATGATCTTTGTAATTTGGGGCATTTATCTTGATCTTTTACACTGATGTGGGAGAGGAATTTTATTTCTGGGGAGTGATGTTCACTGCTTAGAGTGCTTGAGCAAAAAAAAAAAAAAAAAAGTCAAAGGGAATCTTGATATTAAGACACATGCCTATGAGTTAAGATTGTATCACAAACTGATATAAAAGGGATAATAATTTTGCAAATGTAAAATGATTAATTTAAAAGTTTAAATTAGATTGTCTTCTTGCTTCCTTCCATTTTTAGCCTAAGTTGTGAAACTTACCCTTCCTTCTGAGGCTAGACAGGTGCAATACACAAGAAAGCTAGAGACATTGATTGAGACTGTGAGACAGGGGGAGAGAGAGAGAGAGGGAAAGAATGAGGGAGAGAGGTAAATCAAGAGGGAGGGAGAGAGGGAAAAGGAGAGAGAGAGAGAGAGAAAAAAGATATATTCAATCTTTTTATTTTGATCTTTCTCTTTAACATATCAATAGCCAGGCTTGGTAAACTTGAGGAGAATAAGTATTAAATCTCCTCTGAATGTTTGGCAGAATTCACTGGTGAAGCCATCTGGTTCTGGACTTTTACATTTTTGGTAGGTTTTTGATGATCAATATCCATACTGCTGTTTGGCCTATTAGATTTTCCAGTTCTTGATTCAGTCTAGGAAGATTGTATTTTTCTAAGTATTGGTCCATTTCTTCTAGATTATTAAATTTGGTGTTATATACTTTTTCACAGTATTCTCGTATGATCCTTTGTATTTCTGTGATGTCTGTCATAATATCCCCTCTTTCATCCCTGATTTTATTTTTTTGTGTGTGTGTCCTTTCTCTTTTTTCTTTAGTGAGTCTAGCCAGGAGTTTGTCAATTTTATTAACCTTCTCAAAGAACCAGCTCTTTGTTGCATTATTTTTTCTACTTTTTTTTTTTCTTTCCCCAATTTCATTTATTTCTGCTCTAACTTTGATTATTTCTTTCCTTGGTGAACTTGAATATGGAGTTGTTAACAGAAAGAGAAAGTGGGAAAGGCTGCTCCTCTTGGATGCAGGGGGTGGTGAGAAAGAATAGAAAGAAATAAAACAGGAGAAGAAAACAGCTCTCTGCTCCAGGCTTTCAGCCAGAGCACAGACAATGTTTTTTAAAAATTTGAGCCAATACCACTCCCACCCCTAGGAGAACTCCTCCCTAGGAGAGGAAGGATGATGAGTGAGTCAGAAGGCCAAGATAAGGTGACTCAGGCATATTATTGAGTTACCCAGAACACAGATTTGTAGCTACAAATGCCAGCAATGGATACCAGCAGGAATGCCCACAGACGGTCCTGGTCAACCACATCTAATACGTATGCTAAACCAGTCATTCCACAATGGCACCTGCAAAAGTTTGGCAGCCACCATGAAGATGAGAGGGCCCCTTCACTCTGTCTGCATGAGGTCATTCATTCAACAACTACTTGTGAACCCAGCTGTCAACTTAGATTGGCGTGGTGAATATAAATAAGAGAAAAGGAAGCACTAAGGTAAACTGGCTAGCCCAATCCTTCATAATATGAGAGATGATTGGGTATTGTTTTGGGAGAGAGCTGAAACTTGAAGAAACTGATACATTGAACTACAAAAAATAAAAAGTCTTTTTTCTTTACTCATAAAAGATCATTTTAGAGTTAGGCAGATGATATTCATACCCACCTCCCACTGAGTTGTGAGGCTCATGGTACCAACAAAGTCTCCCAGGGTTTTGTCAGCTCGACCAATACTTGGCCTTCTTTCAAGTAACTACAAGGCTCCCAAAGGCTCTATACATTGAAAAGAGGTTTGGGTGACTCATTACAGTATTACCCTAACAGTAGCCTTCATGTGTCTTCAGGAACCATCGTCAGCCACATGATTAGTTAGTTTGGCAAGAGTCACACCAATTTCGCACAGTCAGATACTGAGATTAAAACACTTTAACCTTTTTCTTAATTACCTCCAACAAATATTGAGTGCCTATTATGGGTGAGGTATTGTGTTAGGCACCAAAGAGACAAGGGCGAAGAAGACACGGACGTGCCCTCAAGGAGTTTATAGTATAATGAATACAGAAAAGGTAATTATTGAAATGGTGATAGAGATAACTATTGGATTCTACTGAGCACATTTTTGGAAACTTGGGAATACCTTTCTGGAGGAAGGACTATTTAACTGAATCATAAAGGGGTAGTAGGAATTAGCCAGGTGAAGAATAAAAAAAGAATGTACAAAGACCTAAGAAGCATTAATTCTTCTGGAGAAGTAATGAGGTACTACTAAAACTTACATCACTACTACTGTATAAACAGGCTTCCATGGGCTATAGTATTGTAAAAAATAGTCCCCAAATCCTGTGGGTAACTCACTAAACCATCTGTAATCTGGGGACTGATGGACCTAGGCTCATAGTTTAGCTTTGAGACATTAAAGAATTTATTCAATATCTCTGAGCCTCCTTTCTTCATGAGGATAATAACTTCTTTGAAGAATTAATATGAAGATTAATTGAGATAAATATGTGAACCACATACATATTTCCCTTCTTTCCTTACTTTAAACAGTAGATGGAGTTCCTCAGCTTTTAGGATATTACTAGGTTTTATCTGTTTTGAAGCTTATAGCAATTAAGTTTTTTTGTTGTTTCTCTAAGAATGCTAAAGTAGACTTTAAAAGTAGGGACCAAGGGAGTGATAAACTTCTTCCACAAGTGATTTTTAGCAGCTAAGACAAGAATGTATTCCTTCTCTTCATTAAAGAACAGAAGAGCTACTCAGGAAAAAGACCCAGAAATAACGTAATGAGCAATACTCATATAAGGCACATTCTTGCATTTCATCACTTAGGAAAGCAGTGACGATTAATCATAGCACTCTCCCTCCATGCGGAGAGGAGGCTTCAGGATTTTTTCTCAAAACGGTGTTCTCCAGGGAAAACAAGAAAGACTTCCTTGAGGAAAGAAGAGATTTCCTTTTCTACCTAGAGGTGTCTTCTTCGGCTTGGAGTCAGCTTCCCGGAAGGGCTTCTTCTGGGTTGGGTTGCTGTGTTCCAACCTTGATCAGATCAATAGTTGGAGCAGCTTAAGTATGTAATGGGAATTTTTTGTTGTAGTTGTTGATTTTTTTTTTTTTTTGGTATACAGAGGCCTAATTTTTCTTTTGCCTACTAAATCAAAACCTGATTTACAAATACAACCTCAAACAAATGAACAGGACAAACAAACAGAGACTCATAGTCATGGACAATAGGCTAGTGGTTACCAGAGGGTAGGAGGTAGGGGAAAAGAGAGAGGTAAAGGGGCTCAAATATGTGGTGACAAAAAGAAATCTAACTATGGGAGTAAATATATATATGCCTTACTGTTAAAGTGTACAGCTGATACTTATTGGATTTCATTTACCTATGTCACCACAAAAAAATTAATTCCTTTAAAAAAACCTCAAACATATGTAAGATTATGAAAAATTACAATGTTGAGATCACATTTCAAAACATGTTATTTAGAAGAAAATTTCTTAAGATTCTGTTTTTCTTTCTTATCAAATTATTCATTACGGTAACAGTCTTATAATTGCAGTTTTTATTTTCCCAGGAGTGATTAGAATAGATGACAAATTCCTCACAACCTGACACAGATTTATAACCTGTAGTTTCAAATGGATATGGGTCAAAAATAATTCAATGATTATTCTACAATTCCTCACTAGGCAATTACCAAGAAATTCTATAATTCTAGAAAGTGATAGTAACTCTTGCTAATTGTTTAGAGTCTTCATATTTAAGTCTTCAAGATTACCCTAAAAAACTTGTAGTTATTATTCCCAATTTTATACATTGGGAAATGTTCACACAAACAAATCAGGAACTTGAGACATTCAGAGGAAGTACTGATTTTTTCTGTTCTTGGTGGAATTCATCATAGTTTAATATTTTTAATATTTAATAATAATATTTAATAATAATGTGTTGAGAACAAACGTAACACTCCTTATCATTCTTATATTCTAATGATACACACTGTACCTTATCATGCTCCCAGAAGTCAGGATTTGCCTGATCCCCACTTTGTCAGACCTAGGACATGGCAGGGCACTTAATACAGGTGCCCTATAAAACAAACGTGCCCTGAATGGATCTTTTCTGTTCAGTGTTATGGTCAAATTAGGCAACTTCCTGCAGGAGAGGTGGTTTCTAGCCTAAACATTTATATTAAATAAAATATGTAACTTTTCTGGCAAAGTGCAGATGGGAAAGTTAGGTTTTATTTTTGAGAAATGTTGAAACATTTGCAAAATCAATCTGATTATTACATTTTTCATACCCACTAGTTACAAAGACATTGATGTACAATAAAGGAATACTTCTGTGTATATATAGTTGTATTCATTGCACATTAATTATATCTTAATGAGGTTTATAACTGTGTATCAGGACAGAAATATTGATATTATTTGATGTTTGCTGATTTTTTTTTCCTGAAAGTTATTCTCCTGTTGTCATCTACACCTTGTTTGCTTATAATTGTGGGCTTCCCTCCTTTTCTCTTTTTCTTTCTACCAAAGAGCTTTATTTCAATGAGCGCTACTAGTTGGGATTACAAAGGTGAATACATCGACACGGATGCAGAGTGCTGTAATGGAAGCCGTGAAGTGACAACTGCTTTGAGAAGGTGAATCTAATGTGCTTCTGGGATTCTCAGTGTGGTGGGGTTGTTTTAATATAAGCTCCAAACCAGTGCGACTTAGATTATTGTCCTGGTACCAGATTTTTAGCCCAGCTACCCATGATGCCGTGAACCAGATCATGAGCTAAAGAATCCTGGGTGCCAGAACAATGCTTAATCTTGCAGAACTTTATTTTCTTCATCTTTCAGCAAAATATACTTTTCTTTCATATCACTTATCATAGATACACATTTAATTGTGTGGTATTTAATAGTGTGGGTCAATTTTGCTAAGCCTTAAACTCTACATGTATAGGGCTTGTGTGTGTTTTTGTTCACCTTGTGATCCCAGTTCCTAGCACAGAGGCTTACATAGAGAAAGTGGTCAATAAATATTTACTGAGATTACAAATAAATGAACAATAAAAAATTAATAACTTAGAAGTGTTTTTGTGAAGATTAAAGTGACGAAACTAACAATTTTTAAGTAAATACAAGAATGGATATAAAAAGTCTAGATGCTCCCTGGCTCAGAGTGGGTACTTAATAAGTGGCTATGAGTTTCAGGTTAATTCATGCATGAATTATGTAAGGATAAATATATAAATTAAAAACTTTTAAAACTTTTGATTACTTTTTGTTTGATATCATACAGTGACGTAAATGTCACAGAAGCCAACATTTTACTTGTGTTATCATTAGGACAGTGTTTATGTTGGAAAACTAGGGAGAGTTTTTAGGGATATTTGGTCTTTGGCAGGTGCAGAAATTGTCTGAATTAGGAATAGAAATGCTTCTTTTGTGAAGGCATAGATTGACGTCAAATATTTCATAAGTGAATCATTTTACATTTCTAGTTAAACACCTTTTAGCAATGAAAACCCAGATTCCTGTTATATGGCTTAGCAAACAACTGGGAAATCTGCATCATAATGCAACTTTGGGGCATCAAGTTCTATTCACCAAATCCTATGCACTTAGACTGAAAAATCGATTCATAGAAGAACCATCACATAGAACACTGAAGCGTTCTCTAATTGATCTAGCAATCTTTCAGTAATGATGATTGTGCATAGAAAATTCCACAGAAGGCTGTCAGCTGGGGTCTCCCATCTGTCAGGACCCTCAGCAGCTGAGGAATATGCCTTTCAATCTAACAGTGTAGGTAGGATGACAAGATGGAGAGTGGTTGGCTGGTGTGCCTGGTAGGTGTGTGGTGACTGGCAGTGGCTCGTGGCTAATGATGGGAGGGGCACTCTCAGCTGCTCAGTCTCTGCTCAGCACTGACTTAAGAGAAATTAGAGTAGATAGGATTTGGAAAAATGTAGACCCATATATCAAACCTTAAAATATCCATCTTATTTCAGTCATCTTCTTATGATGAGTTTCATCACACCTTTTTCAATGACTTGGCCAGGATGGGGTCTGGCCTAAGTCTACACATCAGTTGACCTATCCTTTACTGTCTAAGTTTCTCTTATGTTGTGGCTGTGAAGGTTAGGGTTAGGAGAAATTGCTTTGTCGTGACTTTTTTCTCTTTTTGAGTTCAAAGGATCCCCAAGTGCTCTTGTCTTTGGTGATTCCTCTTTCTATTCCCTCCTTCCAAGTGAAAGTATTTTTTAGTCAGGAATTCTTGATTCTGTCAGAGTCCCAAGAGAAAACTGAAGGTATACTCAAATTAAGATAATTCTAGGAGAGTTTACTTAGGAAAGATCTCAGATAGGTGTGAGCGGAGTCTAGGGGAACCTCAAGGAATGGTATAGGGAAATGCGGCTGGTGTAAGTATAGCTGAAACCCCTTGAGTCTGAAGGGACATGGTGGGAGAGTTTACTAGAATCGATAAAGAGAGAGGGGAATAGATGGAGGAGTGCTGACTGTCTGTGAGGGGCATGGCCAGCCTAAGGCAACTTCATAGGGAGCAAACCTGGGGAATAAACACCTTGACCTAACTCTCCTCCATCCCTCCAATTTCCTGCTGACAGAGCCCAAAGGGAAGCAGAGGTGCCATGATTCACGTGCGTCTGCACAGGTCAGGCTCCCGGAGCAGAAAGCAAAACCAAAGAGGGTGGAGTGGATTTGAGGAACAAACAAGGTATCTGGCAAAACTCCCATAATTACAGTTCTATCTCCTATCCTTTTCCTGGGCTTGAAGTTCAGAATACCCACAATGCCTTATTCTCCAAACTAACCCTCTTTGCAGTTTTCTTGGTTCCATTAAGAGTCTTAATTTCCACAGTTCCTTAGGTTCATAACACCAAAGTCTTCAAGGTCAACTCATCTCTTTCACTAGATAGTGAACTTGAGGGCACAAGCCATACTTTGTCTGCCTGTGTATCTTCCACAGTATCAAGCAATGTTTGCAATTAGTGCCTAAGTTATATTTTGAATTTTCCTGACTTAATGGGCTCGGCGTTTATTGCTAAGTAGAATAATCCTGGAGGTATTTTTATTTTCCATTTGGTTGTTGCAAGGTTGCAAAACTGGCAGTTGCAACAAAAGGTGGCAGTTGGGTAAGAGTATCAGGATAGCACGGAGGACTCCTGTTCAGCCATGATGGAGAGGAGAGAGGAGGGAGTGAGCAGGTCTGAGGGACTCAGTAAGTGGCTGGTGAGTGAAGCTTTCCTCTGTCCGGTTAAATAGGAGGGAGGCTGCTTACTTTTAAAAATGATTGCTTGTGTGTTTTGGTTATCTTTTATTAATTCTTTTGGAACTAGAAAAGCTCATCTTGGTTGCCCCAGGATAGTTTTGAGATGTTTAGCTGTCTCCATCCTCTTTCCTTCTCATGTCCACATTCCTCAGACCTTTCACACTTCCTGGCCTCCAGGTGAACCCTCCTTTGGGTCAATATCTTGGGCCATAAATTGCGTTCTCTATTCTTGTAGAGATAGAGAGTTAGTGGTCAATTCCAGTGGAGTCTGTCCCAGCAGGTGGCACAAGGGAAGGAAAGTAATTTCCTCTAACCCTAACCCTAACTGTCACAGAGGGCACCGATGCCTCAGTTACAGCAGTGACCTTTCCTAATCATCTGTTGTGGCTTTCCTGCAGCATGTAGCACTGTAGAGCCCTGCTTCTTCTATAAACTCGCCCTCTGCCTCCACGTCAGTGCCTGAGTATGTTTTGTCTCCTATGGCTTTAGTGAATATTATACTGTCTCCTTCGTCGGCTTTTCTTTCTCCTACCATCCATGCTTAAATGTACAGTGGAATCAGAAAAGAGGTCATTAGCAAATAAAAGGTCATAACCACAGTCCAGTCTGGAGATAATGACACCTAAAATAAGGCAAAGGCAGAGGATGAAGGGGAGCGGATCTGGGTGGTGGATGCAGGGGCCTCAGCTCTGAGCAGTGTGAGGAACCAAGTGTTAGGGACTCTTAGTTAGGAACTCTTGGTTAGGGAGTTCATGAAAGAGACCCGTGTCTGTCTTATCTGCTGATGTCTGCTTGTGCCTAGCATCTGTCTGGATAAAGGATTTCTCAGTTTCTGTCTGTGAGGGTCAAGGAAAATAAAACAAGAGCCAAAATATTTTGTGCTACAATAATGAAATAATTAATCCCAAGACCTGGAAGCAAGAATGTTTTAAATTTTAGCATTATTAAGCTTTTGTAGTACTTTTAAGTATTACTAAGCTTTTTCTTTTAGTTTCAATTTTTAGTATTTATGTTACAATTAAAATTTGTAAATGTTTAAATTTTCGTGTTTTCAAGCTTTGTCTGCTTCAGTGAGATAAGACAGTTGAGAAAATAGACTTTTGTTTCTAACAAACAGATATTGGAAATAAATTATACAATGCAAAAATAATCACTCTCTTTTGTTGTAACAATCTGGAAGCAGTAGACCAATGGGAACAAACCAGGTTTCTGACAAACACCAGGGGGAAGCCACCCCTTAAGGACAGATCCCCAGGTCATGAGGCAGTCTTGTAGTGTTGGGTGTATCTTTTTTGCTTGAGTGATGCTGGAAGATCTACATCGGTTTTCTATTCCTTTGATGCTGCCAGGGGTGGAGACTGGATGAGGTGGCGGGCCAAGGAGCAAAATCTTAGAGGATTGACTAATACCACAGTCTTGGTCCGCTATGAGTTTCCTGAAGAGGATGCTTGAACCAGGAGAGTGGGTGGGGTGAAAATCAGAGGGATACATGTTAATGTTATCTCCTTCTTTGTTTGCTGCACCAGATATGAAGGTTTCCCTACTTCTCCAACTTTTATAAAGTCAGAGTAGAATGTTCAATTTAATCAGCCCACAAGGATAGCCAGGAATGCTGGGATTAGCTACTTCCCCATTGCCCCATCTCCCCCTTTCTTTAGCTAGCGCACAGGCATCTAAAACATTGGCACATTGTTGGTGCTTTTTGCTTGCTGAGTGAGCGAATACACAAAGAATAGGAATAAAGGATAAAGAAAAATAGAGTCTACTTTGAGACACTTATGGGACAATGAGAGAGTCACATTGGGCACAATGAGTCTCATATCCTTGTTTTATTTTTTTTTCAACTGGGAAATGGCTGAGAAATATCATTTAGTTCAATATCAACTTTTCAATTGGGATCTCAGCACTGAGGCACAGCAGTACGTAGGAGGAAGAAATGAAAGTAGTATGGGGGTTGGTTGAGATTTCATTTCAGGGAAGCACTGCTTGGAGTGAAAAGTTCCATCAAGGAAACTTACATTATATGTGAAGTGTAATGGAAAAAGTCTGGATACTTTCCCATTAATATTGTCCCATGAACATTAGTCACTATAAATATATTACATGAATAATAAAACAACAAATATTTGTGTCATCATTCTTAATTTTAAAAATGTTGACACTGGATTTTATGGATTTGGAGAATATATTAGGTTGCTGATTTTTAAAGGCAAAGTCAAAGCAACCTAGTGCTGAATCAGAGTGAACTTGACAGAAAGGGAGGGTAGGGTAGAGAAACCATCACTGTTGCTACTTCTAAACCTTGGCACATTCTAATCACCTGGGGAGCTTTGAAAAATAGTGATGCCTAGGCCTACTCCTAGAGACCTTGAGTTAGTTGGTCCTGAGGTGGAACCCGGCAACCACACCTACATGCAGATCTATCAGCTGCACATGCTTACCCTGTGGACCAGCTGCTGAAGGAGAAGTTGCTCCTTATTAATACTAAAAAGTTTCTCTCCTCTCTGTCCTGTCTTGGGACAGTAAAAAAGTGATAAAGTGTATCACTTTCCCTTAAAACAATTAAACAAAAATCACATAGTTATATGCTGAAGGTGCAGCCAAAGTGTCTGTTTGACTTATCATTGACCTGGTTGTGAATATGATGACTCATAACTAAATGTGTCGTGAGAGCAAGTAACATCAACGGAAAATGACACACAAAGGGCTGACTTATACCAGATGCCTTGCACAAAGAATAGTCACTTTCTTCTACTGTTCATCATCAGACTGGAGAGTTGGAAATCCAAAACCCACAAACAGAATAGATAATATAAGATAGTTTATAAATCAGTGTAAAGGTAAGTGATCAAGACAACACTATTAACTACGAAGTTGATTTATAATCCTATGTATACATAGTCAATCCTTATTCTAGATAAAATTTTGTTAAAACAAACGTTTAATTCTTCTAAATGCCACACAGTCTCAGAAGGAAAAGCCACACTTGTCCATGACACAGCGGAAACTCAGAGTTTCTAAGATGTCAGAATTATGCTGCCACCCCCATATACAATTCAAAACAATTTTTTTTTACCATAATGCAAGATTTATATACATGCTGGAATTAAAATAACTACTTTTTGGATTTTTTGAAAGTAAAACTCTAGATAAAATTTATGAAAGATGGTGATTTAAAAGTTCCTTTTATTGGTGGTCTGTTTTTTGCCACTGTCCTCAGTATAGGCCTAATCTGCCTACAGAGGGGCTCAGCACTGGGCCTACTTTAATGGCCTCTGAGGAGGACCGTGTACCATTTAACTACTACACCAAGTTCCCAGAGGACTGAGACGTGTCTTGTTCATTTTTGAATGCCTCGCAATGCCTGTAACTGTGTTTATTGACTGAATGTGTATATACACAGCACCATTGATTCTGAATAATTTGCTTCTGCGTTTAAAGCAAAAGTCCATCTTTCAACACTAAAAAGGCCTTCCAGTAATATTTTTTTGAACCATTACTGTTCTATCGTTTTGCAGCACTAATATTCTAGAGATGAGGTCATACTCTTAATGATACAACTGTGATTCATCCTTCACCACAGATTAATTTCTTTTAGGAGACAATGGGTGTTCGTTGCCAGGGAGAGGGGAGGAAATAGGGGGATCAGAGGAAAATATATTCATCAAGATAAATAAAGATCAAATTGTACAAGCTCTCAAAACATGCTGTCTGAAATGGACATTTCTAGCATTGTTCCTCTATTTGTTTTCAGCTTCTATACTTTAATTTATTGAAAGTTTTGCTAGCCAAAACCTGTTTCCACTCCCTGGAAGAACATTGCCTCTAGAATGAAGAACATTTATTGCCAACTGTGCCCTTTGGATTTTCTGCATGTTGTTCATTCCGATGCTCAGCATTAAAATTGGATTTCAGTTTTTATCTGAGTTTGTACTGTTGTACATATGTGTTTTCTTTTTTAAAAAAATTAAATTTTGTTATCTGAGAAAGCCACGAGTGGGAAAGAGGCTGCTTTGTAAGTATTCTGATATGAATTTAGGTTTTGTAAATAACTTGCCTGTATAAAAAATGCATATTATTTATTAGTGCAGCTTCCTCCCATATCCTGCTTTTTTTGTGTACTTGCAACCTAATGTTAAAGAGCAGTGGCTCATAAAAACCAGACTCTCGCAAAGTTATCATTGGCTCTCAGTAAAATTTAGCAAATATAAATAATACTAATTTTTTTCCCATAAGGCTAAATTTTTTCACTTAAAAAGAATATCCTTTATCCTGTGATTTTGGTTGAATAATCGTTGCACACAATGGTAACAATAGGAGGATGACAGCCATTTTAAAAAATGTTCCTATTTAACAAAAAATGTTGGAAACCTCACGGAAGATGCTTTTTTGTGTGTTTGTGTTGTAGGCCATTAGAATGCATAGAAACTACTGTAATAACAGTGGCAAAGACTATTTCTAATTCTTGGATTAGCAGTAGTAAAACGAAAACTGATTATTCTCTAAAAGAAATGTTTTGACCAATCATATTAGCCTCGGAAAAGATGAAAGAGCTGGTGGCAACCAGTTCTTCCTGTAGGCTGGAAATCTTTTCCAAAGATTGAGAATTAGATCTTTGTGGGCAAAAACCCTGGCCCAGGCTAAAGGTAAGTCAGATCCAGCTGGGAGCACATTCAAGACTAACTGATGCTGGGCTCCTGTGTGCAACACATGATCCCCTACTGGGGAAAGATGAAAACTTTTGGGTGGGGGTGTGGGTCCCAGACCTGGCTGTGATCCAGGCTTGTGGCTAGGGATAGGACTCCGGATATAAAATGTTACATTAATGTGGTAAGGTGCCTGCGCCTAACTTGTGCAAGCATGACTTAGCTTATTGTTTATCATGCACGTGTGGCAGAATGCCACTATTGTTCTCTGACATATATAGAGCTCATGAGGTCTCCTTGTGCAGTAGCCTGCGCTCCCCACAATAAAGCAGGCACCTGCCGTTTCATTCTCATGTCGGCTCCTTGTGCATTTTTTTCAACTGGGCGTCTCACCACTGAAGGCTTCCCTTCTTGATCAGCTCGGCACTGACAGGGGGAACACGTTTTTGGGGGTCAAGTGGTAGCAGAGGAGACAAACAAGAACTTGTGGTCTGGCTGTAGTTTCACATTGGCCCAAGACCTGAGATGGGGGGCTCACTGGCCTCAAGAGTAAACAGAGCAGTGGCAGGCCCTGACTGGCATTATTCATGGAGGATAATTTTCTGCAGCCAGTTCATTTTTCACCACAATTTAATTCCTCCTGGGAGCTGATAAGTCAGTGAGAGAAGTGCAGAAACATTTTGTCTATAAGAAATGAAGCTTTTTAACGTTTGCTTTCTGAAAAGGACTTTGTTAACATTGTTTACCTATTAATTTTCTAACTTTGTCTAGATTTGTGGTTAACTCTTAGCATAAGGCCTGCTCCCACAGAGAGGATAAGCATCTTTCCAAGCACACACCAAGACTATCACCTTCCGCAGGCACTCACACAAGCCCGCTGTCTTGCGGTGACATATGGTGAGGAGGGATTGAAGCCCACCAGTTCGTGCCTGGTTGGTGCTATGCTGGGATGGGGATGGCAAGGGACATGGAAGATGCTTGGGGCTTCTTGTAGTTCTCCTATTCTCTTCTCAAATGTTCCCTCCTGTGTATCTACTGATAAAATATTACCTGTGCCGGTGGGCTGTGGTTGTCTAGGAGGCCCTGAATATCATAAATACCACTTTTTCTTTCGCTCCAGTTCTGATGTTCTCTAATCCAATCACCCGTAATCAATCACCAATGATTAGTACAATCACAGACTAATGCATTGATGTAACCATAGGTTCCTCCCTGTCTCAAGAAGCTTTTTCAGTTGGCCAACCATTTATTTGGTAAAATGAAATCCAGCTGACTATGCCAAGAGAACTAAATCCAGTTCATAAAGGCCTGGTACTATTCCCCAAGAGGATCTGACTTTGAACTTTTGTATGTGGTAGGGTAAATGCCCTCCCTTTCTCCCAGCCTCCTATCCCCAACATCTCCAATTTGGATGCTTTTTATTTATTTTTCTTCTCTAATTGCTCTGACTAGGACTACTATGTTGAGTAGGAATGGTGAGAGTGGGCATATTTGCCTTGTTCCGAATCTTAGAGGAAAGAAAAGCTTTCAATTTTTCCCTTTTGAGTATGATGTTAGTGGTGGGCTTGTCATTATGACCTTTATTATGTTGAGATAATTTCCCTTTATTCCTAGTTTGTTGATTTTTTTTGTTTGTTTTAATCATGAAAGGGTATTAAATTTATCAAAAGCTTTTTCTGAATCTATTGAGGTAAGCATGTAATTTTACCTTCAATCTATTAATGTGGAGTATCACATTAATTAATTTTCATATGTTGAACAATCCCTATATCCTAGGGATAAATTCCGCTTAATCATAATATATTATCCTTTTAATGCACTGCCAAATTCAGTTTTCTAGTACTTTGTTGAGGACTTTTGCATCCATATTCATTAGGGTTATTGGCTGTTAATTTTCTTACTATCTCTTTATCTGTCTTTGGTATCAGGTTAATGCTGAAATCATAAAATGAGTTTGGACATATTCATTCCTTCCTCTTCAATTGTTTGTCAGATTTTGAAAAAAATTGGTGTTAATTCTTCTTTAAATGTTTGGTAGAATTCACCAGTGAAGCCATTCAGTCCTCGGATTTTCTTTGTTGGGATTTTTTTTTTTTTTTTTTACTGATTTGACCTGAAGAGTAATTGGTCTGTTTAGTTTTTCTATTTCTTCATGATTCAGCCTTAGTAGGCTGTATGTTTCTAGAAATTTATCCATTTCTTTTAGGTTATCTTGTTGGTGTGTAATTGTTCATAGTAGTCTTTTATCATTCTTTTTTTTCCTGTGGTATCAGTTTTAATGTTTCCTTTTTCATTTCTGATTTTATTTATTTGAGTTTTCTGTCTTTCTTTTTCTTGGTTAGTCTAGTTAAATGTAGGTCAATTTTATTATCTTTTTAAGAAACCCACTCTTGTGTTTATTAATCTCTTTCTGTTGTTTTTCTACTCTCTATTTTGTTTGTTTCTGCTATAATTTTATTATTTTTTCTTCTATCTTTGTATGTTAGTTTACCCTTTTTCTAGTTTCTTGAGGTGTAAAATTAGATTGCTTGAGATATTTTTTTTTAAGGTAAGCATTTATTACTATAAACTTCCCTCATAGTACTGCTTTTGCTGCACCCCTATAAATTTTGGTATGCTATGTTTTTATTTTCATTTCTATCAAGATATTTTCTATTTTTGCTTTTGATTTCTCCTCTGACCCATTGGTAGTTCAAAAGCACAAACCTATTATTGACCCTCATGATAACTTTTAGGTCTTGGACAAATCTTGATGCCTGAAGGTAATTGATTGATTATTTTTAATGTGCCTGTGTAGAAGGCCATCCTGCTGAGAATATTGGCCTAGCCTATGAACCTCGTATCATCTAACATCTACCTATAGGTCTAGCACCTATCTGAGTTCCCCGCCACTCCTCTTACCCCTTCTGGCCCATATCATGGTAAATTCAAGTACATAATACTTTCTAAAACTTCTGTGCACATGATATTCTCCCTGCCTAGCATGTCTTGCCCCATTTTGTGTGCCTGGTGAGTGTTTACTCAGCTATCAAGACCAAGAGTCCCAATTCTTTTCATTCTTTGCTGATGACTTTCCTTAGGTGGAGGTAGAATTTATTTTCTGTGCCCTAAATCATTTTGCATTTACCTCTAATATATAGCATTGATTGATCAGTCAATTGATTGATTATTTTTACTGGTCTGTTTTGACTTTGAGGGCAGCAACTTATTTATCTTTGAATCTTAGTGCTTAGAACTGTCTTTGCCACAGAATAAGTACTCAAGACGTTTGCTGAAAGTACTCGGGATGCACTTTTTCTTTTACTTTTGGGTAAAGAAAAGTCTGAAACATCTAGAACGTAGGTCTCTTTGAACTTCTTCTGAAATTATGACTGTCATTAGAAACCATTTACCTTCAGCTAACAACTTTTCCCAATTAACTGAAATCTCTCATGCTGAAGTTTAAACTGCTTTCTTCTGAATGTATAGGTGTGTGTGTGTGTGTGTGTGTGTGTGTGTGTGTGTGTGTGTGTGTGTATGTATATTCCAACCCCAATATGTTCTGCCTGGAGCATATTTTCTTTTATTCTCCTTCTGTTCCCTCTTTCTCTCCTGCTATTTCCTCTTTTCTTATCCTCCTTCTCTTCCACCTCAATCACCTTCCCGTCCCCCCCCCCCAAACTCAATAAAATAGAATTGTTAAAGTAAGAAAACAAAAAGCCTGAGCTTGATCCTGTAACTCTCTTGTTGGAGAAATTACTATGTGTGACATTGAGGCCGAGCCTTTGAGCTTTATGCAGGGGATTATGCTCTATGAGAGGAGAGAAAAGTAGATGGCATGGCACTTTTTTACAGAGTAAATACTCTAAAGGAGTTCAGATGGGACATTGTCTTAGCAGGATGCTAACGAGCTTTATCGTACGGCAATGCCATCTTTGCTTTCAGAGAACAGTGCCTGAAATTTCCAGCTAGGGGGATTAATATTGTAGCAAACCCTCAGTTTGCTTTAGCCTTGAGTCATTGTAAGATCAGAGTCCTGTGCCTGTCAGCCTGCCTTCCGTGTTCTTCGAAGGCTCACACAGTTTGTTGGAGAATACTTTAGAGAGGAATGCTCTTTAAAAACAACAAATAAACAAAAAAAACAAAATAAAACAAAACAAAGCTAAAAAACCTCCTTGAATGCTAAATGTGAGATAAGAAGATTCTATTCTATCTATTCCACTTATCCTTAGGGAATTAAGATTTTGTGCAAAAGAGGAAACACGAATATTGATAATAACTAAAGCAGAAATCACAAATTCAGATACCTTCCAATGACAGATGTGTAACTTAAAGGGGTAAGGTCTCAAGGGATAATACCAGCAAAAGACAACACCCTCTGAGGGAATGAGTCTACGTTCCACCTAAAAAATTCAAATTCAAACTTTTGAAAAACATCATGCAGGCTATAGCTCACAGTCTGGGGGTTTGGTATTTATGAACTAAGATGATGCTGTCACATCAGGCACATGATGATAAGTATTACCTGAGGTTAGTTAAAAGCAAGAATATTAGGTCTATCATCAGAACTTCTAAGCCATAATCTTCAGGGAAGAGTCCTCAGAATTTGTCTATTGTCTGTCTGTCTGTTATTATCTATCTATCTATCTATCTATCTATCTATCTATCTATCTATCTATTATCTATCAATCATCTATCATCTATCTATTATCTATCATCTATCTACTATTTATTTAGTACCCAGATGATACTTATGATTAGGAAATATTGGGATGCTCTGAACTATAATGTATAGTCTAGTGTTTTATAACCAAATTCAGTTCTACCATATTGGGAAAGAGTGGAGCTGAATGATGGGTTCACTTAGGGTGAGAGTTAGGAGATGACAATGAAGTCAGGAAGGGTATCCTGAGTAGAGAGACATGGATGCTGTGAAAGGTTTGAAAGGAGTCAAGGAGAGTGATTAAAGCTATGGTTAGATACTGCATGTGAGCCAGTGGGGTTACTAACATTTCCATAGTCACAGGGACAGATTTGAGGTGTTTGACGTCTAATAATGGAACTGCCTTTAAAGTGCATTTTGTCCTTCACAGGAAATTTACGCTTGGGACAGGGAAATGGAGGCTTCTGCTGATAAACCAACCACTTTTTGAATGCCTCAGTTATAAGGTCTATGGCATTTTTCTGGATCAAAAGATTCCAGAAGTTGTGTAATTTTTATTTTTCATTTGTAAAGGTCATTGGCAATAGATCACTTGTTCCGCCAACTTTTGATGGCAAAATTAAATTATTTCATGAAAAATGGACGGTTTTCTCTATTTATTACTAAAATGTCATGTAGGTACCAAGACCAAGATTAAAAATGCCCCCACTACAACTTGACATATCAAAGGTAGAACTGTTGTCAGCTATAGTCACACATTACTTTGCCGAAGAAAATAAAGGAAGCTCATGATAAATGGAAAGAAAAATCAAATAAATGTAGTATGGTAGATAAAAATATTGAAGAAAATCCTCCTTTTGTAGATTTCATAGATACAGTGCATAAATACAGATTTGGCTGATCAAGTTTGAAAATTTCAATGTTTTGTTTTGATAACCATATAAATATTGGATAGAGGAAGTAAAGAGAATTAAAGGGAGTTGAGGTTTGGCTTATTATCATTAATGACTAATTTATAATGTTGTTCACAACAGCATGGTTATTAACAACCTTACTTATATTTTTGTTAATTATAGAAGCTACTGCAATTGAGCACTAAGTATATGTCAGCTATTGTTGTCATTACCTTGGTATTTCTCTTTTTTCTCACAGCAACCTTCATGGTAATTATTATTTTAATTTTATAGTGGAAAGCTGAGACTCAGAAGGATATAGCTAGGGTTTATAACAGTCAGCCTGACCCCAAAGCTTCTATTTTTCACTGACTGTCAAAATCAGTGAACAATTCTTTAGTTGCCTACTATGAACAGGGCATTATGCCCAGTGTCAAAATATAAAATAATAAACTGGAAATATGTGTGTGAATAGGGACAAGTAGCAACCCAAAGTGGGATACAAAAGCCAATAAAGCAGTAAAGACAATGAGTGACAGGAAAAGTCAGTGGATGAAGTTATATTGAGGAGTGAGGACAGACTTTATTGACCCAGCCTGGAGGGAAAGGCAGGATTTGAACGAATAAAAAGACAAAAGGAGTAAGTGGGGCCCATGGCGTAGTTTTTGAAAATTAACCTGACTTGAGTGGGAAAATAGATTTTTCCATTTGGAGCAGGTGGGTGGGGAGGTGCTTCTCAAAGTTTGCTCCTAAAGCCTTCTTCCTACATCCATGTCATGGGGTCTTGATGACCTAGAAAAGTGAAAATAGAAAAAAGAGAGGCTGTGGAAATATAAAGTTATAAACCTTGTGTATTTTACTTCAGCCTTGTCTAGGGAATATGTTAGAGCAGAAGCTGCTATCCTTAGTTGAAGGCTGTAAGTGAAGAGCCTTGGAAAGATGGAGACTGGACACAGGTGCTTTGGGAGGACAAGCGTGCTGCTAGCCATTACTCATTGTTATATATGATGGAATAATATTAGTGATTGCATACCTGTCACTAAGTATCCTATCACTATGAAGTTATATTTTTAAGACTCTTTGCTAATCAGAGGAAAGGCTTTCCTATAACAAAAAATATTTTTAAATTGTTGATATATAACCTTTAGATTGGAATGTTTGTTATAAGCAACTCCATTTACTAGAACATTGTTATACAAATTGTGTTCATCTAAGGTTATAAGCTGTATTTGGTTGTTTATTAATTTTCCATGGCATTACTAGCTTTGATAAACAACCTGGATAAAAACTCTATAAAATTTTTCTTAAAAATAGGCAGATGGCTGAAAGCATATTTTCTCTGAAAACGAAAAAACTTTCTCAGAAGTAAAATACAGGGTCTTATAGGTTGACTTTCAGCCACAGCTCAGAATTTACTATCAGGGTAGAATGAATTCCAAAGAACCAGGAAGGGTAAAGGAATAGGGTGTGTGATTGATTCACCGAGCAGGGCACACTCTGAGTTTTCTGCACGTGGTGACATGTTCCCAAAATTTCCATCCGCATGCCTGAGGTAGAATAAACTGAGTCAGGACTTTTGGGTTCTTGTCCTGACTGCCCAACTACCTGATGTGGAATAAAAGTTTGGATAAATCTTTTAATATCTGGAAAAGATTCCTAAGAGCTGATGAAGTTCAAAAATGCCACAGTTCTTTGATTCTTTCATTTTCTTGGGATTAGTGTATCATATTTGTAGAGTGGTTTGGGTTTGAGAGCAGCCCACTGCCGTGAGACAGTGCAACTGACAGGCGCTTACAGGGAATGAGACCATGATTCTGTCACCATGCCCTAACTGATTGCTTTCAAATATATCTGACAGTTCAAAGAAAGGCAGTAATTGGTTCTCAAGACAGCGTAATCTCTGATTCCTCAGGCAGCAACACCGTTAGTTGCTAGTTATGGGCAAAAAGATGCCTTTGGAAAATGTAGTATTATCATTTTATCAAATTTAAAACAATTTTTGGTATTATTTACCAAATCGAACATTTCAGGCTCAACTCTAAACTCATTTAGACTTGGTTGTAATAGTTTCAGGTCCCACATGTGTCTCAGAGATAATTTAATACCATACTTCATTTAATGTTCTGCTTTTGCCACACTTCCAGGTTAGCGTTCTAAATTAATTCGGAAGAATTATTCTTCAAACACTCTTGCCTCCTTCTGCCAGCTGGTCCTTTTGTAGGTCCTTTAGAAGATATTGGACTGGTAAAAATGAAGGCCTTACTTTGTTAAGTGGCTATCTTATCATCAGAAGATCAAAACGGATGCTGGTCAATTTTCAGATCAATCAACTGAATCTTCTTGGGTGTAAATGGGCAATATGATAGCTATTTGAGAGTTATAAAATTAAGGAATAATTTATTTAGTTAAAGTTTCTTTACTTGTAAAAATGATTATTTCTTATGATATTGAAGGGTTAGACTATATAATCAGGATAATATTTTTAGGTATTTTGGTAAAGATGAAGTTTTCGTCTCCTAGAAAAAGGATACTTTTCAAATCATCATGAGTAGAATGCATAGCATTAAGCATTCAGCTCAAGCGTTCTGTTCTTCTTTTTCTTTAGTCAGAACTACTATACTATATCATATTAAAAAGATGTCTGAGCTCTTAATTTGTTCTAACTGGCCCCTGTAAAGTGACTCAGGATATCTTTCTTCCAGTGAGGAAAAAGTCAGTATCAAGTGAGTATTACAGTAAGTGAAGTAAGTCAGATGGAGATAGACAAATACCATACAATTTCACTTATATGTGGAATCTAAAAAACAAAATAAATGAACAAACAAGATGGAAATAAGCTCATAGATACAGAGAACAAATTCATGGTCACCAGATGGGAGAGGTGTTGTGGAGATAAATGAAAAAGGTGAAGGAATTATGATGTGCAAATTGCCTGTTATAAAAATAGTCATGGACGTAAAGTACAGCATAAGGAATATAATTGATGATATTATCATTACCATGTATGGCATCAGATGGGTACTAGACTTATGGGAATGATCACTTCATAAGTTATATACAGGTCTGTCTAATCACTATGTTGTACACCTGAAACTCATATAATATAGTATGTCAATATGTAATTACAAAATAAATTTTAAAAACTGAAAAAAATAATCACACATTAACTTGTCTCCAACAAGATCTTTTAGTCATACTATTACATATATAACGGGAAATATGAACACTTTTATACTCAGATACCAAATCTTCTCTTGGAGAAAAAATTGGGAAATGATATAATAAAGGCAAAAGGTAAAAGAAATGTGCCTATTTCTGATCTTATAAATGTCATAGGAGTTCTATAAATTTGAACTAAACATCTAATTCGCAAATTAATGAAATATAAGAAATAATGGGGGAAGCTGAGCAATGAGGATAAATACTGTCTGTATTAGTCAGGGTCTGATCAGGAAAATAAAAACCACTTTCCAGCAGATAGGAATTGATGCAAGGAGTTGGTGAATAACTTGTTGGAAGGATGGAGGAGCAGTTCAGTAAAGGGCATGTGACCAAGAGATCAGCTGTTATCCCGTTACTCTCACTAATGTCGCTGCTGTTGGAACCCAGCTGCCGAACTGCTGCTACTGCTGCTGCTGCTTGCAGAGGTACTTACTACCAGGAGGTAAGAAGAGGTGAGATGTTCTAGTTGAGCAGCCGAAGATTCATAAGTGAGACATGCGTGCAGAGAGACTCGGAAGAGTATTCTGATGATACACCGGGCTCTGTAGTTCTTATAAATGAGAAGTGTTGAAGGAGGTGGACTCAGTGATGACTGAGACATAAGAATTTTTAATGGAAAATTGTTGAATCAGTGATGTTGTAGCCCACCTTAAGAATTTGAGAAATTAATTTATTTTGACACTCTAAAGCTGTTTAGCCAGCATGGGGATGTTATACTTCCTATAGTTACAAAATGCAAGCCCTTTCACATGCCCAATGTCTAATCATTTCTTGCAGTTTCTCTCTTTACACAATACAAAAGTTAACTTCAGGGTTAATGAACCAGTCCTTGTCATGCATCTGCTGCAGCTGTTCAGGAGAGAAGGAACTTTAACACAACTTTGGGGACCAACACATCCTTGAAGTCCACATAACTGACGGGTCCGTTCTATCTGCTGGTCTCTTCTGCTTCCAGTAAACGTTCTGTGGAACCTTCCTTCCTGGAGTTTTCTTTTTTCTGTTTTATTCCATATATTGGTCCTGAAAAATGGGTGGACAGCACACATCCCTGCTCACGCTATGATAGAACTGGACCTAACATACTGGCATTAGAAACAAATGCTATGAAATCCAATTCTTGCTTTCTTATTTTTTGGAGGTGCCGGAGGGGTGGCTCTATGTAGATGAAGGAATTGACCATTTAAACTGGCTTGGTTTGGTAAGCCAAGTAACTACTTGTCTATTTCCTTCTTTAATAAATTGGCCAGATATTTAGCAGAACTACATGATTAATATAATAAAAATGGCCACTTTGGCACATAAGTTCATCCTACCCCTGTTTGTTACTTGGAAATTATTTTTTTTAGAATCAGTGAAAACCATTTAGAAACTATTTGCTTTGTATGACAGGATAACCACCAGACATGATTATTTTTCCAAAGATTCATCCCAAATCTAGGGACTGGCTTGAAATGCAAGTCACTGGCACCTTTGTTTTCTTTATACTCTTCACTTATCTATCACTTCTTATGGGCTCTTCTAAGTCCAGTTGTTTCTCAGTATTTGTCCCCTATGTTGTCGTTGTCCTCCCCTACTTTTGCCTGGCTCTACAGTTCTAAAGGGTGACTGCAGTGCCTATCTATGAATACTGAGATCTCTTCCTCATTAGTTTGGCGATGGGGAAACAGCACTTTGGGTTTACCATTATAGAAAATAGGAATTATCACAGTTTCATGGCTCCCAGTTAAGAGGCTCTTTCTTTTGTGCAGTTAGTGGGGTTGGTTATAGCCTTGAAGGTCCATTGAAATTGAAGGACTAATAGAAAAATTTCGATGTGTTTAATTCCAACAAAACTACCACATAGTTAAATGATGATAGCACCTTTTCCCCTGACTAAGTCCTTTAGAAATTGTTAGAATGTCAACATGATCTGACGAAAAATTCCAAGTGCCTTTAGACCAGTACACAGATGGAGTTCATTGTACTTGATGAGCTTTACAGTTTATTCTGTGAAGTTTGTAACTTTTTATTAGACTCCACAATCAAATGCATGGCAGTGGTGCATTGAGACACAGTGTGATACAAAAAAGAAGATAGTCAGGAAAGGGGGCATAAAGTCAGGAATGACAGGTACAGGGTAGGGTAGGAAGTGGGGGGCTAATATAGGAGGCTCAATCAAGCAAGTCCGGGATGGTGATCAAGGAGCCTGAATTTCCGGCTATAATTTAGGCAAGGATTTCATAACTTATGTCCAAGCCAAAGAGGCAAGGGAAGCATGGCAATGGTGGGTGTATGTGCATTCCTTGG
Organism: Eonycteris spelaea; assembly: GCA_003508835.1. Taxonomy (NCBI): domain Eukaryota; kingdom Metazoa; phylum Chordata; class Mammalia; order Chiroptera; family Pteropodidae; genus Eonycteris; species Eonycteris spelaea. The sequence continues at coordinate 12,622,683 of PUFA01000018.1, read as the reverse complement.
TTTTATCTGTGAGAGACTTACATGAATTGTTGGCACTGCAGATAGTTCATTTCTAGAGAACTGAGATTTAGCTGCTGAGAGAACAAAGTTGAGAATGCCTGTTACCTAGATAGTGTTTTGTGCTTTCTGAGTCTGTGCTTTGACTCGATCTAAATTGTTAAAGAAATAACTTACCACTGACATTTAATTCTTAGTTGGAACTCTGAAATCTTGTTTGATATTCTTAAAAAATCTTTGGTTTGGCACATTAACTTTGGCAACTACTATCTGTAAAAATGTATTCCTTTGAGGTAAAGTTGACAGTGCCATTTAACATAAGTACGGTTCTTCCACACAGGAGAGTTGTGACGCAATTAAAAATTTTTCTTTGATAGTATATGGTAGAAAAAATTTTCAAGAAAATATTATCATGTCTGAATTTTGGTAATAAGGACACAATCCTTCCTTAAATAAGTAAGAATCTAACATTATCTATCAGTCGATTTCTTTCTTTTCCATTTAAACTAATCTACAATAGAATGTCTTTCAAATATATTTGACTTTGGCCTAGAATGAGAAATACATTTGACATCACACACTAGTGCATGCAAGTGCACACACTACACACACACACACATACACACACACACACACAACTCTCCTACATTCTATTAAGGGGGAAAAAGAGGTAGAACAGCTGTTGAGAGACATTAACCTGGTTTCATGGCTTTCTGGTTGTGATCTGTAGCTTGAAAAACATGTTAGTAGATATCCTAAATAAATAGATAAGCATCAAAAAATATATATGCCAAAACCCTTTGTAAAGATAATTTAAAGCAGAGCACAAGACTCAGAAAAAGTGTTTAACTAGAGCAGAGTTCTTTTCTTTAGGGACCTAAAGGTGGTGGTGAGTTTGTAACAGGTTACCTCTGAGTTTATCCTAATTAAGCACTGACTCCTCCATGGGATTTCTGATTAAACTTTTCCCTTCTTTATTGCTGGGAGTGATGTGGAAATTAACAAACTAATTCCCATAGCTAGTCTGTCTACTATTTTTAAACAAATAATTTTAAAAGGATTGTTTAAAAATAAATATTTAAGGAGATCAAAATTATTGCATCCATATGCACATTTGTATTTGAAGATAACTGTACACTCAAATCTGCACCTTCTTCTATTGTTCTAGGAGAATCTAGACAACAGTCTCTTTACCCAGTTATAATTTGGTGTTGGGAACCCTCAGAGAGCATTCAGACATTTGCCACTGGGGCAGTTTCCCAAGTCAGTGTAGAGCATATCTTTGCCCATTTGCCTGGCCAGTTTTATGGAAATAGCCTGACATCCCTTAATGATCACCTACACAGATTAACTGCTGCCCCTGTTTTCCCAAGCTGTGGAATCTAAACACCAGTATAGCCCATACTTTACTACATGCTTTGTATAACTTAAATTTTACCTTTACTTCTAAGGAGTACTCTATTCAAAATCTCACACTGTTTCATAAACCTTTCAGCAAGAAGCTATACGGAGCAGTGACATGCTGTTTTGATTATGTCTCAGCTCATCCGTTTAAGAAGGGAGAAAAGTTGTTCCAGTAGATTTCCTGCAGGTGTGCCTATAACCTGGGCTCCATTGTTTTAGTAAGATAAATGGAAAAGTTAGGTCTTCATGAAATAAAGGTTGGAGGGAGAAATTCTGCAATAAATTGTGTTCAGAAGCAAAGAGTTCGCCATCCCTGGAAATGTTTAATCATAGACTTGGTGATTGCTGTTGGAGATATTTTGGAGAGGTTGGCGATGCAGAATGGTAAGGCTTATAGGCTTTTAAGGTCTTATCCAGTTGGGAGATTCTATGAGTCTAGATTGTGTGAAAAGATTGACAGATCAGGCCTTAGGATCTATTGAATTTTCAATGGCATACATGTAGGCTGGCACCCATATAAAACCGGCATTCAGCGTTCTATGGTATCGTTGGTATAGTTTGGATTCTGCATGACAGCAGCTTCACAAATACTTGTGTTGAATTTATTCTTTAGCTTAGACACTTGAGTTACTATTCTTCAGCCTATTCTTCCTTTTCATGGATGTCAAACACTGGATTTGAAATTTGTTTGTTAAAATTTAAAGATTAGAGAATCTAGGTAGTGTCAGACATGAAAATTCTTCAAAGAACTCCTAATAATTCTGAATTATTTTGAAATCACAGATCTTTTCAGACTTACCCAGAAAAGTGCACACTGAATTTTATAGGCTCAGAGGACTCACTCCAGATTAAGAATACTTGTAAGGAAAAATGTATCTTCTCCAGTCTCACATTCTCACTTCTTAGAGACTGCCAGGACACACTAATTAGTCTCATGAGGGACTGAATATCTTAGTACAAATTAAGCACATTTACAGAAGTTATAAAGACCCTCCTCCAAACAACAATAACTGAATTATGTGAATTATGTTTCCACTGAAAATCATCTCAGCATTGAAAAAGAATTCATAAAGCATAAAAACAATTGAAGTCACAAAGTACAAAAGCCAGTGGATGACTACATGAAAATGAAAGCTTGCTCATCAAAAACACCATAAATAAGTTCAAAAAGAAAATGAGAAATTGGTGGAAAATAATTGGAACAGACATTTAGTGGATAAATGACTTTTAGAAAGCAACAAGAAAAACATTAACAATTAATGTAACAATGGCCAAAGTTTATGAAAATACCATTGTCCCCACAGCAGTTATTGAGTGGTTCTAATGTGCCAGACATAGAGGGTCTTAGAAGAAACGAACACCCCTGTCCTCAAGGAGCTTAATTCACAGTAAATGAAATACATACACCCAATCGACATGTGAAAAATGCCTTACTTCACTTTACAATCAAAGAAAAGTGCAACATTATTGCAAAAACAAAATCAGCCTGTAATATCAGTAGGGATGAAAAATAATAATATTGAATGTTATTGAGGAGATGGGAAGCAGATGCTCTTATCTATTACAGGTAGGAGGTTCTAGGATAGGAACTTTCTGGAAAGTATCTTTGCAACACATATTAAAAATTTTAAAAAGTCAGTATTCTTTGATATTTATTGGTCCTTAATGAATCTGTACCAAAAAAGTAGTTAAAAACTCAAATACTAACATGCAAAGTCCATTGCAGTATTAATTATAATCTCAAAAAGCTGGGAGTACCTTAAGTTCTATTTCAAAATATATACCCTGGTCCAAACTAAGTTAAAATATTATGTATAAAACAAATGTAAAAAACATTGTGATTTTCATTTTATTTTCTTATTTTTTAATTCCTATTTATATCATTTTTAATGAAATTTTATAATACAATATTAACAATAATTATCTTGGACTGTTGAATTTCGAATGACTTTTTTTTCCTCCTAAAGAAAATTACTTATTTGTTTTTCAAGTTTTCTATGGTGAGCATTTTTATATCTTTTACACATTCAAAGGAAAAAAAGCATTATTTAAAAACACATCTTGACTGCAAAAATATATTTAAAGCATTTTTCAAATGCCCATTAAATTATAATAATTTCATGGAAGCAATAAAAATATATTTACGTAGGAAGACACCCAGTAGAACAAGCTATCTTTAAAACTTATAGTTATTTGCTTGATGACATTTATGGGATTTTGATGCATTAAAAAAATAAGACAGAAGTGAGTATTTTCCGTTTGATACTTGATGTAATTACATAATTTTGAAAAGGTTATTCTTTGAACTTTCAAATGTTCTTAAAATGTACTAGGCATTTTTGAAGCTTAGAAATTGGTTTACAGAGGTGCAGGCTTAAAGTTAAGCACTTGTATCATTTATTAAATATCATTCTCATAGATTCACAGTAAGGCATTTGAAACCACATTAAATCATTTTATCTCACTTATTTATTTATTTTTCACATTAAGTCTTAAAGAGTGCAAATCAGTTTCCTTTTAGAAAAACCTTCTCAAAACCTAACTAAGGGCAAATTGTTTGCAAGTATTTTAATACACTTTAATACAGTGTTTTATTACTACATTCAGAATGAAAAAATAAAAAGAAGTGTAAAGAGATTTGTAAGGCATCTCAATCACAAAAGTCTTTTCATAGCTTGTATGAGAAATCTTCCTATTTGTTAATATCTAGATATATATCTTTCCATATCCATGTATAACTATGACTATAGATAAATATATAAATATTTATACATAATACACGCACTCAGACACATGCTCCAACATCCTTCAAATATTTTTTGTCTTTTTTTCTTTCTCATTAATTAATTTATGTATTCCGTCAATTGGATGTTTCCTGAATACTTGTTATATGACAGATACTTAAGCACCACTGGTACCAAGATGAGTCAGATATATTCTGGGTCAGAGGAGCTTACAATGCCCTGGGTAAGACAAGAACACAAATGCTATTACTGGTTATGCTATAAAAGATGCAACTACAAAGTAGTATGCAAGTACCAACAAGGGGAAGACGACTAATTTAGTTTGCTTGGGAGGATAAAGAAATAACATTTAAATTGAGTCTAAAGAGTAGGAATTTGTTAGGTGGGGGTGGGGGGGGAGGGTGTTCTAGAAAGCAGGAATGACACATAAAAAAGCATGGATTTGTGAATGTATACTCCGTAAGTGAGGGGAATGGTTATTGGGGTTCAGTTGTGAAGGGCTTTGTACACCAGGCTATTTTTAAGTCTCTCTTACAGTGGCCTGAGACAGAACCATTATCAAGCCCTTCAAGGGCAAGGGTCCTTTGTTTATCTGTCTGGTCCAATTATCCAGAGCTTTTCCTTTGGGTATGCGCATAAGGCTAGCTTTGCGCAGAAGGCAACCCTCCATTCCTGCTGAAGAAGTGCTTTGCCTAAGCCCATTGGTCTCTTCAGGTGTTTTATTCTTTCAAAATCAAATAGTAAACAACACCCAGAGTGCTTTCACAAGACCTTCTCATTTGCAGTGACCCAGGAAACCCAAGCTCTGTTAATAAGCAGTGAACACCTACTCAGTCTGGCAACTGGGTCAAAACGTTAATTACTCTCCAGTAGCCACATTTTTTCCTCTTCATTTGCTCTTTCACCTCTTCAGAGACTTTAATCGAGTTTGAATTTTTCTTACTGCTGAGACTACGGTGGTGTTAAAAATAACTTAGCCCTTTGCCTGTCTCCTGGACACCTATGATCTCAGGCATCATTGGCTTCTCTCCCTTTCCAAGTTAATTATATTCAGTGTGAGCTTGAATTTTCAAATCCATCTGTTTTCTTCATATCTGTAGATAGCTTACTTATTTCTATCTACTCTTTTAAATAAAAAAGAGATGGAAAAACAGTTTCTTCATACTTTAAACATTTTGAGTTTCATGCAATTGCCATTTCCTTTAGAATAAAATCAATGGGAGAGCACTTATTTCATAGTTACTATGTGTCTAAGCACAAACAAAAACCTATCCAATACAGCTAAGGCATGTCTCTGTTATTCTCTCCTCTAGGCCCCTATCACAACTTATAATTATACACTTACTTACATGTTAGCATTTTTAATGCTAACTGGACTGTAAGTAAACTCTGGAAAAGGGTAGGAAAATGTCTTGTTCATCAATCTATACCTAAAACTCAACATATTACCTGGGATATAGTAGGTGCTCAATAAATATTAATAGAGTGAAAGAAGAAACAAATTAAGATTTGTAATAACCATAATACTTTAAAGACACAACCATTTTAATCACTAAGGACCATTTTATTAATTCTTACTTTCATGGATGCTATTTCATTTACCTATTGCTATTGAATAAATCGCCCAAAAGCTTATGACTTAAAACAACAAAAATTTATTATTTCTCCCAATTCTGTGGTTTGGTTGGATGGTTCCTCTGTTGCTTTCATCTGGGTCACTCACATGACTGCAAGTGCTGGACAGTCACCTGAGCTATTAGATCCAACACGGTCTTTCTTGCATGTCTGACAATTGGTGTTGGTTACCAGCTGAGGTCTACGTGGCCTCTCATCTTCCAGTAGGCTATACTGGCTTTCTTACATGGTGCTTTCTTAGAAATGGGAATTGGTTAGAAATGCAGAATTTCACACTGCCCTTAGATCTACTAAATCAGAATTTGTATTAAAAAAAAGAGAGAAGAATAAATAAAATCAGAAGTAAAAGAGAAAACATTACAACTGATACGACAGAAATACAAAAGATAGTAAATCACAATTATGAGCCATCAAATGCCAACAAACTGAATAACCTAGAAGAAAAGGATAAATTCCTAGAAATGTGTAACATAGCAAAACTTAACCGAGAAGAAACAGAAAACCTGAACAGACCAATATTGAGTAAGGGAATTGAATCAGTAGTAAAAAACCTCCCAAGAAAGAAAAGCTTGGGGCTTCATTGATGAATTCTACCAATACTCAAAGAATAAATAATATTAATTCTCCTTAAACTCTTCTAAACCAAGAAGAGGAGGGAGCACTTTCAAACTCATTTTATGAGGCCAGCATCCCCCACATACCAAATGAAGAGACCACACAATAAAAGAAAACTATAGGTCAATATTTATAATAAACTTAGATGCAAAAATCCTCAATAATATGCTAACAAAATAGATTCAACATCACATTAAAAAGATTGTATACCATGATCAAGTAGAAACTTATCTTTGGAAAGAAAGGATGGTTCAACATACCTAAATTGATTGATGTGATATAGCGCATTAACAGAATAAGAGATAAAAACCACATGACTGTCTCAAGAGATATAGAAAAAGCATTTGAAAAAAAAAAATCAACATCCATTCAAAGTAAGAACTCCTAACAAAATAGGTGTAGAAGAAATTTACTTCGACACAATAAAAGCCATGTATAAAAGCCCACAGCTAACACCATTCTCAGTGGTAAAAACTGAAGGCTTTTCCTCTAAGAGTCAGTATGAGGCAAGAACGCCTACTCTTGCCTCTTCTCTTCAACATAGTACTCTAAGTCCCAACCCGAGCAAGTAGCCAAGAAAAAGAAATCGAAGGTAACCAAATTGGAAAGGAAGTAAAATTATTACTGTTTCCAGATTACATGATCATATATGTAGAAAATCCCAAAAACGCAACAAAAAAACTGTTAGAACTAATAAATGAATTCGGTAAAGTTGTGGGATACAAAATCAACATATAAAATCAGTGGCCTTTCTATACACTAACAACAAACAATCTAAAAAGAAAATTAAAAAAATAATTCCATTTACAATACCAATCAAAAGGATAAAATAGGAATAAATTTAACTGAAGAGATGAAAGTCTTGTACACCGAAAATTATAAAACAATCTTGAAGGATATTAAGGAAGACAGATTGATAGAAATACATTCTATGTAAATGGATTGGAAATACTAATATTGTTAAGAATGTTCATACTACACAAAGTGATCTATACATTCAATACAATCCCTATCAAAATTCCAATGGCATTCTTTATAGAAATAGAAAAAACGATCCTAAAATTCATAAAAAAATACAAAAGACACCAAAAGCCAAAGCAATCTTAATCAAGAAGAACAAAGCTGGAAGCATCATACTTCTTGACTTCAAAATCTATTCAAGAGCTACAGTAATCAAAAACAGAATGGTACTTGCATAAAGAAAGACAGACAAATAAAACATAATAGAGAGCCCAGACACAAACCCCTATGTTTATGGTCAACTAGTCTTGACAAGGGTGTTAGAGCACACAATGGAGAAAGGGTAGTCTCTTTAAGAAACAGTGTTAGAAAAACTGGATATCCACATGCAGAAGGATGAAATCGAACTCATATCGCACCATATATAAAAATCAACTCAAAAATGGATTAAAGACTTAAATGTAAGACCTGAAACTGTAAAACTACAAGAAGACAACAAGGGAAAATCTTCTTGACATTGGTTTTGGCACTGATTTTATGGCTATGACACCAAAAGCACAGAGAAAAAGCAAAAATAGACAAGTGGGAGCGAATCACACTCAAATCTGATAGAGGGTTAACACCTAAAATATATAAAGAACTTAAACAACTTAAAAGCAAGAAAACAAATAACCCAAATAAGAAATGGCAAAAGGACCTGAATAGACATTTCTCCAGAGAAGACATACAAAGGGCCAACAGGTGGAGAAAAAGCTGCTCGACATTACTAGTCATTAGGGCAATGCAAGGCAAAATCACAATAAGATATTACCTCACACCCGTTAGAATAGCTATAATCAAAAAGACAAAAGATAGCTATGGAGCAGTTCAGAATGTAAATTGGTATATAGCCATTATGGAAAACAGTATGGTGGTTCCTCAAAAATTAAAAACAGAACTACTATACAATCCAACAATCCCACTTAGTACACATCTAAAAGAAACGAAAGTATAATCTCAAAGAGACATCTGCATTTTATGTTCATTGCAGCATTATTCACAATAGCCAAGATACGGGAACAACCTAAATGTCCATCAATAAATAAATGGATAAAGAAAATGTCACACACACACACACACACACACACACACACACACGGAGGAAGAGAGAGAGGGAAGAGAGAGAGAGAGAGAGACAGAGAGAGACAGAGACAGAGAGACAGAGACAGAGACAGAGACAGAGAGACAGAGACAGAGAGAGAGACAAAGACAGAGGAAGAGAGAGAGAGAGAGAGAGAGAGAGAGAGAGAGATTATTCAGCCTTTAAACAGAAGGAAATCCTGCTATTTGTGACAACATGAATAAACCTGGAGGACATTATGCTAAGTGAAATAGGCCACGCACAAAAGTACAAATACTGCATGATCTCACTGTGGAATCCAAAAGACTCAAACCACATAAAAGCGATGAGTAGAGTGGTGGTTGCCAGAGCCTAGGATAAAGGGCAAATAGGGAGATGCTGGTCAAAGAACACAGAGTTTCAGCTGGAAATGTGAAGAAGTTCTGGAGATCGAATACACGTATGATGACTACAGTTAACGATATTATATCTTATATCATAGACCTGAAATTAATTAAGAGGATGGATCTTAAGTGTTCTCACCACAATAAATATATAAATAAATAAAATGGTAACTGTGTAAAGTAATGAATGTGTTAATGAGCTGATTGTGGTGATCATTTTACAATGTATACATGTATCAAAATATCAAGTCGTACACTTTCAGTACATACAGTTCCTGTTTGTCATTTATATATCAATATAGCTGAAAAAAATTCTTCTCCTTAAAAATTTGAAAAAAATCTGTATTTTAACAATATCCTCAATTGATATGAATACATTATAAATTTTGAGAAGCATGGGCATGGTGGATAAGAGCATCAGACTGGGGTTTGAAGCCCTAGTTTGCCCCTTGCTGACCATGTTATGTTAGGCAGGTTACTTAAGTCCAAGCTCGGAATTCCTCATCTATAAAATGGTATATAGTTTTGAAGGTTGGTGTGAGGATTGCATGAGATTAATACTCAATGTCTGGCACATTGTATACACTCAACAAATGGCAGGTAAATGTATACAACTTAATTGTTATTGTCCTAGTTGAAAACATTCTTTCTTCCCATCTGGACCATTCTGTAACTTCTTGCTTGCTTTTCCAGTCTTAGGCTCTTTTTATTCATCCCATCATATACTTCACTGCTGTTATTTCCAATAGCAAAGATTTGATTCTGATACTGCTTTCCTCAAAAAAATTCAAGGTAGCTCATTACATTTGTAAGCTTCTCACTACATTTATAATCCAAACTCTGGGCATGAAATCCACAGCCTCCTACTCTCTGAGAGCAGCCTATTCTAGAGAGAAGATGTGGTGAAAATGGGGAAGACCTGAGTCAGGAGCTTTAAAATATTGCCTTTGTTTTGACAATAAAAAGCTGTTTGACTTTGTTTACTCTCCTTGGTCTCCAATTTCCTCATCCATACAATTAAGTAGTTTGGTTAATAGTTTTACACCTAGTAATTGATGAAGCTGGAATTTGAATCAAGTCTACTGACACACCAGGAATTCCATAGCTTTATACACAATATTGAAAACTGAGGAGAGGAAACTCATTCTTTATTTCTTATTTATGAAAATAATTTTGTCAATTGTTTAGGAACAAATCAACATGATATTTTAGATAACTGTTATTAAAAAGTGCCCCGTAGGACTAAAATCCATCCAGTAGCAAAAGACAGATATTTGTTTTGAACGTTTTTCAGAGAAATAGCAAATGTATTCAGTTCTGTGATTTAAGAGAACCACAGATTTTATTAAATGTGCTACAGAAACAACTGTATTCTCAGTAAAAAGCATGCAGTATTTTAGAAATGAGTTTTGCGTTTGATTAGGGGTGACTTTGTACTTTTAAATAGGTTTCTGATAGAAGAGAGTACTTTTGAAGGAGTATCCCAGAATTACCTTCCCAATTATGGTGTGATAAATCCCAATATAGCTTTACTTCCTCAAAAAACTCAAAGCTTTATTTTCAGGATGCAATTTAAGTTTTTCAGTTAAGGTAGCAAGTACTTGTGGTTTGTTGCTATAGAAATGCAATTTATATCAAGATTATTCACATTTTCCCCCTCAATTCTGTACCTAAAAATAAGTCAAACATTTTGTGAGGTGTTTAAACAATTTTGACCCTTTTATTCGATCCATTTATGTGTTCAGGTTTAGGCATTTATTAGTAGTAAGGAAATCACTTGTGGGGAATTCTTTTGTTGAGCAATAGAGATAAGTACACTTAATCTTAGAAGAAGATGGATTGATGAGTTGTCAATATCGTTTTTCTCAATTCTGTGATGTGCATTTTCCCACATGCTAGTCTTTCTGAAATTAGGGTACATCTTACTATTAATGTGATTTTCAATGTATTTTTGTTTGCCAAAGGAAATCTTTATTCTTTGTTTAGGAGAAACTACATTAATAACATATGAAATATTTTATATATGAAAACCTTAAAAATAGAAACTACAAGTCAGAAGTAAATTAATATACAAGCAATTTTTATTCATTGATTTACATTAATCAATCACAATATAAATGAGTCACCTAAAATTGAATAAGTATAGAGAAGGGATACAGTTACAATTTTATGTAATGACAAATACCCAAGTATTAATTAGATATGTGAAACTAATCATTAACTTCTCTTGAAAGTAAGGGCAAAAATACAAAAACACATAAAAAAGCTATATAGAGGCACAAAAATGAATTTAATAATCACCTTTTTAAAATTTTGCACTATGATTAAATTTTTTTACAAATCAACAAATATGTTAAAATAATTCACTGACCAATTTATATACTGGAATTATTTGAGGCCTATTGGAAATGCTATTAGAAAAATGTCTGTTGATTTAAAACCATTTAAATCTTTAAAATCATAATATTTTCTTATTAAAAAAGATAGTGGAGGTAAACTCTCAATTGCTCTTCAGTTATCAACTAATAACATCTGTTTATGACCCATTGTGCTGGGTTTTCGGATATCAAGGTTATTCACTGAACCCTGACTGTTGCACCTTAGAGAAGTGAAAACGAAGGCCCCCTGCAATAGTAGCCATGACATAGCTTTTGATCGAAATTATAAAGGAACATCAGTCTCTATGTGTAGCTCTCCAGACCTCAGTTACAGAACTAAAATATTTCAGATGGGACCTGTCTCTGTAGTTCTCACGTTGTTTATGCAACCTCTCATCCAGATATGAATTTAGATACTACCTTTTCAAAAGAGTCTTTAAAACATCCAGAATCAAATGCATAGTTAAAAGTAATGTTTCTTGACAATTGAGATAAAAATTGGAGATTAGGTTGTTTTAAAAAAGCTGGTCTCTGTGGCCCTTTTATATATAGGGCTGATTAAAAATCAGTTTCAGATGCCCATGGAGCAAGCCATTTTATGTATTTAGATGAAGGAGGTGTGTTTACAGATTTAATTCACAAACTAATAATATTTACCTTTGTTGAAGATATAGCTTTAAAATCGTTTTTATTTATTTACTGTATAAAAGTGCATCTTTTATATAAGCCAAAAGGGGAAAAGATGGATATATATATAATGAACACTCATAAATTTAAGGGCTAATTACTTTTTGTACCCTTGAACATATTAGAACCTAAAGAGACCGTATCTAAGTGTATGCTTAACATTCTGAAGAATACTCTTATTAAAATGCAGGTGCTGACTTTCATAATTGTTAGGTATGAGAACAAAGTTAAATGCAAAAGAATATACTTAAAACCATCAACTCATTTCTTTCAGACTGATTCTTTTCTTGTAGGGCTGTAAGAGAAAGCACTGCCCCCACCTGCTCACCTGTACCTGTATCATAGGTACAGGTTGCCAAGGTGGTGCAGTAAGAAGACAGAAACAGGCAGACCTGGATTTCAACTCAGCTCTTACATAGCGGTGCAGCATTGGTCCTATTGCTTAACTTTTCTGAGCTTAGTAAACTAAGGGAATACTTACTTCCAGCTTCGTTACTTGTTGCATGTGTTAATACATGGTAACTGTTATGCTAACAGGTGAAGCTGATTATTGAAGGCATTAGATTGGATCATATGAAATTGACATTTTGTAGATAAAAAAAATGGCTAAATTTAGGTCCTTGTTGTAAGGTGGTCCCCTCCTAGGAACCTCAACAGTCCAAGGTCATAAACGGCCATTTTTATTGGTCACTAGTTTATATGCTAAAATAAATCTGCAACCATAGGCTTGGGTATATTAGACTATCTCATTCCCCCTCCCAATACAGATAAATATTTTATGTCTCGTTAGAGTTAGTATATTATATTCACTGATGTGAATGGTTACACTTCTGTTCCATGCTACTAAGAGTCACAAGTACACAAGAATAATAGACACAAGCCCACTGTTTTGCCTGCCCTTTCTAATAATACCAATAACATAGATGGTTGGTGAACCATGTACTCTCCTAAAAGCTCAATTTCAAGGTGTTTCCTATATTGAGGATTTCCCTCTCAGTCACTCTCCTTTGCATTTGAGGCAGGCGTTTCCGGAAATTTCCACTTAGCAGGATGTAGAGAAAAGGGTTAATGCTGCTGCTGGCATAGCTGAGACAGATAGAGAGGTAATAGCTCACATAGAAAGCCAGAGTGGGCTGCTCCATCTGCAAGTTCACCAGTTGTATCACGTGATAAGGGGCAGCACTTAGGATAAAGACTGCCACCAGCACGATCACCATCTTTGTCACCTTCATCACTCTCTGCCTGGGAACACTGGGGTTGTAGCTATAAAGGAAACATTAGGATGGAACATAAACAACCTTAGAAACTATAGGGCAATGATTTCCTAGAACTTTTTGGATAGTTCATAAGAGCTATGCAGTGCAATATGAAGCTCATTTCCTCCCACTTATTTAGAGCATTGTGAAGAGACTCTTTTTCATTCCTGTTAATTTTTCTCCAAAATTTCCAAAGCTGGAACATTTTGAGAAACAAATAACTTATTTGAGAAATAAGTAATGTAGTATTAAATAATATAGTATTCAAATTCACAGTATCAAATAAATATGTTTCTACTGATATAAATAAATAGCTGAATAAAATGAGAGACAGGATGAATCTTCTTTACAGAATTCCAAAAAATATGTAAAGATATTCTCTTTTTCAGGAATGGGAGCTTAATTCCACCCTCCCTCTTCCCTCTTGAGGGTGGGCTATATTAATGACTTGCTTCCAAAGAATAGAGAAAGGGATAAATAGTAACTTTATAGTGGAGAAATCTGTCAAACATTGCCTTAATCCAGTGATCATGGTTAATATCAACAGAGATGTCATGTGGTTATCTGTGCCCCCCCCCCCCCCCCGATAGGTTTTAATGAGAAGAACTTTTTTTCAAAAACACATAACTACAGTCTAATCATGATACAATATCCAATAAGCCCAGATTGGGGGACATTCTACAGGATACCTCCTAACCAGTACTTTTCTTTTTCTTTTTCTTTTTTTCTTTTTTTTTTTACCTTCAGAGTGTTACACATGGTATGTGTGGGAAACCCAGCAATCTTGTCTTTCCAAAACAAATACAATAATCTAGTCTAAAGACAAATTTTAATAAAGCTTTTAAAAAACCAACATGTTATAAAATCACTCTGACTTACACATTTAAACAACTCGGTATGTACAGTTTCAAGCAGAAAATAATTTAGATTTATTTGTGCAGTTTTAGAGACAACTATCTTTAAAGGTCCTTTTCAAGTTTATTGTCTTTATGTGTCTTTGGTTTTACTTAGTTCTAATTAATCGTGTCCTATGTATTCAAATATTAATAAGATCATTCTTCTCTAAATTGAAAAATTAAAACAAAAATAAAAGGTTATACACAACATCTAGGACATTTAAGTATATACACAACTCTGCAAAATGTACAAATAAAACAGTTAAATTACATTGTTAATGTAAATATAAAATTATTCTTTAAATAGAATCTTGAGTTCTGTTTACATTTTTATGAAACTATAGCCTCAGTGATTTCAACATATATCACTGAGAGGTCCTCAAATAGCTGCTCCAGAATATGTCTTATTTTCAGAAAATGCCTCATATAGACATTAATTCCCATATGTCTAAATGTGGTATGTTTCAAGTAATTGCTTAAATTTCTGTTGTGGATGTCTTAGGATCTCTGAATTGTTCTTTCAATAAATAAAGCAAAATAAGGCAAACACTTACCATCTGGCATCCTTATTCTGTTGATACATCTCCCAAGTATAGCATAAAATTAAAATATAGCAGGCCAAAATCAAGGGCAAAGGGAAAAAAAAAGTTGTTATGGTCAAATAAAGTGTGTACCTGTAAAACAAGAGATAGAGAAGACATGACTGTTAATTCACAGTGCTAGGAACTGGCTTTTACAGTTTATGACTCAGATTTTTCAGGGCCCAGGTTAAAGGATTTTCAGGACAAGTTAAGGATTTTTGAGTGCTTTCCTGTAGAGACGTCTGCTTGCTCCTCATTGTTCACCGACAGTGATGCACATCCATTCTTCAGCCAAGCTCAGTGCTACTGAGTATGGAGCAGGTAAGGATACTTATTTTATCATTATCTTTAGTATTATTAACAACAATGGACAATAGCAGGTAGCGTTTATTATAGAGTAGGCACCGATCTGAGTGCTTTACACATTTTAACCCACTGAATATGTGTGACCCCATGAGCTACATACCATTAGCATTCTCATGTTAGAAGACAAACTAAGACACAGAGGGGTTAAGTGGCTTGCCAAAGGTTACCCAGCTAGTAAGTGGCAAAGGTGGGATTTGAACCCAGACAGACAGTGGAGCTGCATAGCTCTTGCTTGTAACCAAGGCCCGAGATGGGCCTCTTAAAGGGCATGTTGTGAAGTCAGCCAGTCTTTCCCCTAGAGCTCTGCCAAATAGAGTTCTCAAGTGAGCTGGCTCCATTTCTGCACAGATGCCAGGTGTCTCCCTTTCCGGCAGAAACCTTGGCATTGGTGAAAGAAGACAGCCCAGGTTGGGTGGGTGTGAACGGGGTGGCGGAGAGTGAGCACCTGAAGTTCCAGTCTCAGTTAACCATAAGGCTTTAATTTTAGGAGAA
Organism: Eonycteris spelaea; assembly: GCA_003508835.1. Classification (NCBI taxonomy): domain Eukaryota; kingdom Metazoa; phylum Chordata; class Mammalia; order Chiroptera; family Pteropodidae; genus Eonycteris; species Eonycteris spelaea. Next base: position 12,607,169 of record PUFA01000018.1, on the reverse strand, counting down.
ATAACAGAAGCTGAAACCTCAGAATATCCTTTATGATAACCAACCAAAAATAGCAGAAGCAGCTGATGGTACAAAATAGTCAATCTTTGTTTCTTTGACACAGGCCAAAATCCTATAATGTTTTAGCAAGCCTCATGTGCTCTCTTCTTTTAGATAGGTTGTGGTCCATATTAACTCATCAGGACCAGTGATTAATTATCATTTCATCTTTAGATTAGTTGATGGTTTTTGTCTGTGAGTGTAGCCAATGCTAATGGAAGAAATAACAAATAAGTAATCAGTCCTATCTATGTAGAACTTCTCAGGGGATTGCTGTCACTGGACTTGCAACCTTGTAAGGCTTCTACCTCCATCCCTCTTGGCCTATATTTACATGATGCAGAAATGACTCATCTATTTGACAAGTAGTGAGTGGGAAAAAGGAATCTGCTAGATTGACTTGAGGTGGGGTATGGATATATGTAAAAAGCACCTAGCACAGTGCCTGGCCCTTAGTAGACAATCAAAAAATTTTAGTCATAGACTCTGGTGCTATGTTCAAAATTTCAAATGGGAAAATTTTGATTTAATTTTTCTTTTCAAATTAAAATGTAAGAAATGCCTATGTTGGTTGCTGTATTAGTTACCCAGAGCTGCTGTAACAACTTACCATAAAGTGGATGGCTTAAAGCAACAGAGATTTATTGTTTCATAGTTTTGAGGCTGGAGTCTAAAATCAAGATGTCAGCAAGGTTGGCTGCTTTTGCAGGCTCTGAGGGAAAATCTGTTCCATGCCATTCTCCTCTCCTCTGTAGGTGTTCTTTGGCTTGTAAACACATTATTCTAATCTCTGTCTCCACCTTCCCAGGCATTTTCCTCTCTGTATGTCTCTTCAAATCTCCCTCTCCCTCTCAGGACACCAAATACTGGATATGGGGCCTGCCCTAATCCAGTATGGCTTCATCTAAACTTGGTTATATCTGCAAAACCCTATTTCTAAATAAGGTGACATTCACAGGTATTGAGAGTTAGGACTTGAATATATCTTTTTGGGGAACACAAGTCAATCAAATTCCAGTTGCATCTCGATAACGTTCACATCTCAGTAACCCTGAGGCCCTTGTGGAAATCCTGTCCCTCCCTTGATGGCTGAGTTCTTGCTGTGTCTGGTGGCGAGACTCTTTAAAATTCATGTTTAAATATATTTGTGCCCACTGAGGTGCCATGATTAAACTCAAAATCTTTTTCTAAAGGTTACCCTCTTTTTAAAATCATACTATCAACTTGACTGAAAGCAGAAAACTAAGCAGGGAGACTGGCTGGCAGAGGATCCCCAAGGAGACTGTGCGGCAGCTCGTGTGTTGACAAGGAGGATGAAGCACTTCATAACTTAATTCAACTCTATTTTTCTTAAGTTTTAACAACCTACCAGAGTACATCGTCAGGGGATGTTAAATCAAAAGCACAACTCTCCACGCCGTCTTTAAATTTGATGACTTTCGAATAGACCCAGACAGGCAATGCCAGAATAAAGGAAGTGGCCCAGAGGCCCAAATTGATGCGGATGGTCTTGTACCTTGTTCTCCAACTTGTAAGTCGAAATGGTTGGACGAGAGCCAAGTACCTGCAAAGCCAGTTAAGAAGGGTTTGGGAACAATCAATAAAGGCACTGAGCTCCAAGGATGAAAGGTTCATGACAAGAGTAAATTATTAGTATTATTATCCTCCCTGAAGCACACCTCTATCAGGGTAAAGGAAAGTTATATTTTTTAAGCGCTGGCTGGTACCTGTAGAGAAAACAACTCTTGACCCTGAAGTCTGAATAAACCACTCACTGAAATAGCTGTCACTTCCACGAACACACTGATGATGGTAAAATTCTGCCCTGGAAACTTTCTCTTTACAAAGGCTCTCTCTTGCACACAAGGCTCTGGAAAACTTTGTCTCTGAACAGGGATGTCCTCCCGGAGCGGGGCCCTGTGCCCGTAGGGTTTGCCGATGTAGAGTCAGGAAGGAGGAAAGCATGCTCGCTGGGAGGACCCCCAGCAGAATGAAGTTCGGGCTCATGGGACAGGCATTTGCTCAGATGGCTTTATAGTAGGGCTCCCAGTCTCTTGAAGGTTCAGTTCACAGACATCACAGTGAAGGTAAATAAATGTAACTAGTATAGACAATGCAAACTCCTCAGGCAACTTGAGCTGGAGGTGGAGGGGGAAATGGGCTAATATCATGGAAAAGGGGCTTTCTTTTTTTTTCTTTCTATTTTTGATCCAGAAGAAAAAGGCTAATCATTACTTAAAACTTGAAATTCTGACATATCAAATATATCTGGTTTTCCAGCAAATCCAAGAAGAATTTTTCAGAGCCAAATAAAAGCTAAAGGATGAAAAAGAGAGCTCAGACCCCAAAGGGAGGGTATTTGAGATAGCACAGTTTTGCTGGGGGTTGGTGTGGTGAAAGGCAGCACTTGTAGACATTAAATAAACACAAAAAATGTTTCAATGGTCATTTAATTTCCTGCAAATTGTTGCAGAACTACTCGATGAAGATTTATAAAAACGAAAGATTCCCTGTCCCCTTGCTATTTCAATTTCACACAAGAAGCAGGATGTTTTGCATTCAGTTAGGGGACCTCGGCATGCAGGGAGAGGCTAGTGGCCCAGCGTTCCCCAGCTGCTCCTCCTTCTGCATATGGTACCAGCATCACCTCTGGCTAAAGAGAGAAGGCCCCGACCCTGGTGGGGAAGGGGGTGAGGTAGTGATCGCACAGCAGCCAGCCATCATACTGCCTGGAATTAAAGAACAATGGTCCTGGGATTAATCATTAGGGAATCTTCTCTGATCATATTCCCACTCCAGCATCACGCCCTCTCCCCTGCCCAGCTGAAAACTCTTAAAGGCTTTCCATTGCCTTATAAATAAAATTCAGAATTCTTAACATGACCTGCAAGGTTTTTCTCCACCTGGCCCTGCCTGCTACTCAGGCTGAAGCTTGCACTGTCTTTCCCTGGCTACCTGCCTGACAGGATCTGCCTGTTTCCTCCTGATTTTGCTTCGAGTTCCCATTTAATGGTCTGTGCCTCAGAGAAGCCTCCTGACCATCACTCACACCAGTCATTCTTCAGGGGGATCCATGACTGTAAGTACAGATCGTAGGGAAACTCTACATTTCCTTCTTAGTATGTGTCCCTGTCACTATGTTACCCATGTGGCCCGTCAATGAATGTCTTTTTATACCTCTGGAATGGAAGCCTCATGAAAGCAGGAGCCTTGACTATTGGTTTAAGGCTGCTATTTCCTGTGTTGGCATAGTCCCTAGCATATGGTGCATGCTCAATAAATATTTGTGGAATGAATGAATGAATAGGGGATTTTGCTTCTGCTTACTGACTTCTGAAGTTCTAGAGAATTATTTACAAAAGTAGCCACCTATGAAAGTCTAGGTAGCTTTTGACTGGAGGCAACTATTTTTAATGTTTTGGATGTTTGCAATTTTCAAATTGCTTTTGGAGGTAGGAATTCACTATTAAAACATTCCACACACTGGCAGTTATTACTAATTAGAGGAAAAAATGAAAAAGTTGTGAGAAATTTAAAACTTATGATCTCTTAAATTCTCAATTAAAGCAACTTAAATGCATAAACAATAAAGCATACTGATGGCACTGACATTTGGTTATGGCCTTACAAAGAAACTCTATTTCTGTTTTATAAAACTGCAAAAATCATTGAATTTTTATGATTTCGGTACAGTTAAAACTGTTAGAAATTCAGAAGAGGAAAAGGTTCAGTTTTATAGAATCTTCTTTTGTCTCTGGCTACATAATTCTCTAGAGCAGAGGTCCCCAAGCCCCAGGCCAAGGACTGGTGCTATTAAGAACAGGGCTGCACAGCAGGAGATGAGCAGAGGGGGAACAAAGCTTCATCTGTGTTTGTAGCCGCTGCCCAGCGCCAGCATCACTGCCTCAGCTCCACCGCAGATCATCAGCCTTTAGATTCTCGTGGGAGCACCAGTCCCTGGTGCCAAAAAGGTTGGGGACCGCTGCTCTAGAGTGAGGTGGGAAGAGGGATAAGGGCCTGAATATTTTAATTCTAAAGTAAAATTTCAGCATACGTGTTCATCAGATTAAAAAAAAAAAACCCCAAAACATGCTATTCAGGAATATAAAACACACATGCACATTCACAAACATACTCATAGAAGAAAAACCCATGAACATTAGGAAATACATATAGTTGGCCTGTTCCAAGGCAGACAGTGTCCATTCACTTAATTTATAGTAAGAGATTTACAGAAGAGGCACAACTTCCTCTTTTTAAAGGAAAAGTCAATACTTTCTTACATTCAGCAGACAGGGTATGAAGCAGGTTTTATTATCTCCAGAAATGGGGTTATGACTGGTAAGGCCTGTACTATAGGTTGCTTTTCTGCAAGGGTCTGTCCTGTGCTGGGCCCTTCCCCTAATGCTTGAACCCTGACAAGCTCACCAGACATTGTCAGCATTGGCTGGCATCAGCTGAACTAACCAGACCTACATTGTACATTGATTTAAAAATGTGATGTTAATTATAAATTGAGAAGCACACTCTATATTTGGAGAATTCTTTTGCAAAAAAGCAGCAGAATATAAAATATAGAATATTTAATATTTCCATTGGTTTTCATGTCTGAATAACAATCCAGTGAACGATTTATATGAACCTTGTTATTCCTTCGTTTATCCATCTGAAGAACTCTTCATAACTTTTCTACATCAAAGGCCTACTTGGAAGGGTAAAAGAGGCAGAGCTCAGGAAAACTTCTGTGTGGAAAACTTCAGGGAATTTAACACAGCACTCAAGACTGACAGTTATTCATTCATCGATATGTTTTGAACACCCATGTGCCATGCACTGTTCCACAGACACTTCGGATGTGTTTAACATCAAAGACCTTGACTGTGTGGAGTTTACATCTGAGGGGTAGCTAGACAATAAACAGTGCACAGATACATTCACACACAAAGTAAGTTAAACTACGTAGTATATTTTGATGCAAGGGCGAGAGAAAAAGTAAATCAGAAGAAGGGGAATCATGTGTGCTGGTCTGGGGTCGAGACTGGAATGGGAAGAAGGTAGTTGGAGATTTTCAGTGGGTTGTACTCTGAGACAATCCTGTTTTATATATTACTGTTTCTTTAGGGCTTCTTTTTGTTTGAATGCTGCTAGGACCCGGTGTGGAAGTTCTGGTGTCTGGATGAGGGAGGGCACATCTTACCTTGCATGCTTCCTAAAGAGGCTAGATGGTGGGGTAGTTACAAGCTACCTGCCATCTCTAGAGACAGCCTGGGTCTGCACTGGGCTCCACCACTCACTGGCTCCATAAGTATGCACCATCACCACCATCTGCTAAATAACATCAGTGTATATGGTGAATAAATATGGCTATGGCACATTCTAGGTCGCAGTCAAATAAATTTCTAATCATGCAAAATAGCAGCATTTGCATTAACCAATCATAATAATAAGTGTAAAAGAAGTGAAAGTTGGTTTTCTTGCACTGGGACGTCTCTTCACAGTTTATTTCTTCTCCACTGATTACTTCAAGCTGCTAGGTGATAGCAAGAGTATGTGAGACATGAACACGCCAGAAATAACTCTGGACAGGAAGTACGGAGACCTACTTCAGCTTTTTTTCAGCTCTGCCTTGACTCTATGTGCCTCAGCAAATCCCCTCACTTCTTGGGGCCTCAGCTTTTTTGTTGCAAGAATGATGGCAGAGGGGACATTCATTCTGGTCTTCAACATTTCATGATTTTGAGATCTTTTTATCTTGCAGTGAATTGTAAATAAAACAGAGGTCAAAAATAATTAGAAAAAAATGGGATTTTAGTTTTTTTAAGCTTTCTATTTAAAAATAGATTTCTGTGAAAGTTGGTGTAAAGTTTCTTAAGTAATCAATCCTACAGTGAAATAAGCAAGGAAGAGGAGCTGTGCTGTTGCAAACCAGCACTTAAGCTGCTTAAACCGGGATGAACTTGAGGAAGCACAGATGACTCTAAATTATGCCAAGATATTTCAAAATCTCTTCACTTACCTGTCCACACTCATTACAGTCATGATGGCACTACAGGCAAACTGGTTGCAGGTATCCAGGGATGTAATGATAGTGCAGAGAGGCCCCCCAAAAACCCACTCTCCTCCCCTTGCCCACTGGTGAATAAGAAAGGGCATTCCAATGATGTGGACCAGATCAGCTACAGCCAGGTTGCAGATATAAATGTCAGGAATAGTTTTATTCCTAGACCTGAAAGAAATGGAGAGAAACTGAAGACTGACATTGAAAGCATGCACCTTCTTCAATTTATGCCACCTATTACAACTTTTCCATTGCCAAATGGATTTTAAAAGTTAAAGGAAAACCTTGTAAAACTAGAATTATAGTTCCAACTTCATGGTGGTACTGTAAGGGTAAAATAAGAAAAAAAGGAAAAAATTAAAAGAAAACCTTTACAAATGTCTAGTTTTGTGAATATATAAACATTTTGAACTAAATATATGATAACTAACTGAAGTCGTTTAAAAAAATGTCCACACATTCTTTGATACTACTTTCAAAATATGGAGCCTAATTTCTTCTCCTTGATTGTGAACTGAACTTAGTAACTCACTTTTAACAAGTAGGATATGGTACAAATGACAGTGTGTGACATTCACAGTTAGGACATAAAAACATTGTGGGGTTTTCTCCTTGCTTTCTCTTGGGTCACTTTCTCTGGGGAAGCCAGCTGCCATCTTGTGAGAATACTCAAGTAACTGTCTGGAGAGGTCCACGTGGAGAGGAACTGAGCCCCCTGCCATCAACCAACAACATCTTGCCGGATATGTGATGAGCTACCTTGGAAGTCAGTGCTCAGCCCTAGATTGCTGCCTTCGAGGACCCCTTGACTGCAACTTTGTGAGAGACTCTGAGTCAGAACCACCCGGCTAAGCCACTGCTTGGGTTCTTGGTCCTCGAAACTGTGTGAGATAATCAATGTTTATTGTTTTTAGCCACTAATTTTGGAGTACTTTCTATATAGCAACAGATTATACTAACTCTAAACTCACTCAGGAAAAAGACTTAATCTTTATGTATCCTAGCACAAAACAAAAAAACAAAACAAAACAAACAAACAAACAAAAACAGCTGAACAGGGAAAATAAATGGTTTTGTATTATGCAAAGTGTTTTTCCCACTGAAGTATAAGTTCAAATCCTGAGACCATTGTTTAAAAAAATTTCAACCACTACTTAGAAAAATTTCAATAAAATCTAATCCAATAGCAGAGCCTATTAATACTTTGAAATTCAGACAGTGTGAAGATATCTGAAATGAGTGAACTGGTAGAGAATGAGCTCATGTCTCTTGCTGGGAGAGTAAATTCGGTGCTACCTAGATGTGGCACTCTCGGCTGTAGGCAAAAGAATTTTCTGAGGGCAGAAATTTCCATTTTAAAATCAGTTGGTTCCTATCTTCAAGGAGTTGGGACATTCAATAATAAACAGGTATTATCTTTACCTGGGAGATGCTTTCATTAATTTAACCAACATTTCATTGAGCACCAATTATGTCAGGTATAATATTATGCTGTGAGGCTGCAAAACTAAACGATCTATAAACTATAACAGTCTAGACAAATGATCACATTACAGTGTGATGAGAGAGAGCTAGAGCAAGAACAAGGAATATACAAAAGGGAGCTTCGCCCTCTCCTTTGGGGACAATCAAGGCAGATTTCTTGGCAGAAGTGGCATCTGAACTGAGGACAAACTAGAACTTAAATAGCGCATAAGAATTAGCCCTAAGAGTATGCCACAGTTGCGAGTTGAATCTAGATTCCGAGCTATTACTCTATGGCTTGGAAGCTAACGTGTGTCTTTATTATTCATGGGTTGCAAATTCTATGGGCTTTGAATCGTGAGCCATCAAATCCTCATGTGAGACATCAGTCTCAGTGAGGATATTTTACCCAGCACCTGGCAACACTCACTGAGTGGAGAAGTTACTGCTACTGAGTCCTTATTCAGCAATCGCGCTCTGAGCACTGCTGACACCACTACAAAGCAGGCTGGTTCTTTGCCCCAGGAGGTTGCCGGCCCTGTCAGAAAGACCAAGGGGAAGAGACTTGAGGAAAGAATCGTGTCTGTCCTTGGTCTCTCCTTCTTGGTCTTTCCACTGAATGTAGAAGATGCAGAGGGAGAAGGGGAAGGGAACAGATACCAGAGGTCAGATAGAAAGAGTTCCACATTCAAAAACAAAACAAAACAAAAAACCAGCAAAAAACCGCACAAACCAAAACAAAAGGAAAAACACAACAAAAATCTTACAAATCTTAGACTCTAAGTAGATGCTTTTTCCATTTGAATTAGGATACAAACTGTAAGCGGCTGCTTAGGTCCTAATCGCAGCAGTTAGATCTGTGGCCCTTGCTCTTCTCTAGACTCTGTCATTTACCGATAATATATTATGGTAATTCCATTGATGGGGACAGAGCAGGCCATTAACTGGCAATTAAAAGGAATTAAATAAAAGTGTTCCTAGGTGGTATTCTGTACAGAAAAAGAAAATTCTGAAACAAATGATGTATTTATCTGGGGATAAAATATGAGGGCAATAAAATAACACATACTTATTATTGCTTTCTTTACTGAAAGTGACAGCATAGAAAATATAAATAACTTGCTTTTTTTTTTTTAGGTCCAATTTATTTTCAGGTGTCCTATTACCAGATTTTATTAGATTTCTGTCTCTCATGACTCAAACATTTAAAATTAAACATGTAGAGCACTAATCGTTTTGGCTAACATGTTTTTCATCTTGTTAACATGGTCCTATCTAATGTTCCTTAATTTGAAGAATGACGAAATAAATTATAGTATCCCATAATGCCATACAATAAATGATGTAGTTGTTACAAATCATAGTTTGTAAGTATATATAATCAAGTGGGAAAAATACTTATTAAGTAAAAAAGGTCCCAACCATGTACATAGTATCACCCCAAATTTATTTAAAAATTTGATTAAAAACATGTCAAGTGATCACGGTGATTATCTATTTGGTAATAGCAGCATAACTGATTTTGACCTTATCTTTCTTATATTTTTATGTTAAAAAAGTTTTCTTTTAAAAACATATTTACTTTTTGCATCAGAAACAACAATATATGCTATGTATCAAATGAAACTAACAAAACATATAACATCACACATGTAGAAGGCTGCTTTGCTAATCAACTTGTTCTCAAATTCATTTCTCACCCTTCCCCACCTTTGTTCTTAGGTCTCCTTGCCAACTGGCTATTGGTTAGTTTTGGCCAATAAGAAGCATTATCAGAAGGAAATTGGAGGGTAGAAAGAGAGGAGAGGCCAGGGTATTTCCTTCCTTTCTCTGCTGTTGGCATCTCTGGAAGTGGCTGGGTCTACTTCCACGGCTTCACCTTCCTCCTGCAGCCCCCACTTCATGGTCCCAGATCCCACTGTGGCCAAAGGTCCCACCAGGCAGCCCAGACTCCTGGGATCTGTAAAACCACTTCCTTTTCTCTAGGCAGCTCAGGGCCTGGAAAGAGGTGGTGGTGTTGGGGTGAGAACAGTGGTAGGATGTGGTAGTACCCTCCTGCCTTTATATCTGAGTTGCCTCACCAGCCCTTATTTGGCATTTAGCTCTAGTTGCAATAAATTCCTATTGTGAGCCAAACTCCACGAATTAGTGATTTAGTGAAGCGCTGTGCCAAGAAGACTTCTGAATCCTCACACAGGCTCCTACCACACGACAGACCTGTGTGATTAGAGAAGACTGCCAAGGTTGGGAGAGTTTAGAACAGAGTGGCGTATTTGCCAAATCTGCTCTATCTACACTATACATAGTGTAATATAGTGGAAAGAGAACCTAAGTGGGATTCTATTTTTATTTGTATGCCCTCATTTATTGTGTCCTTGGGCAAGACATTCAACCCCTTTAGATTCCAGAGTTGTCTTGGTGTTTTAGACCATAGTAATGATGATCTCCCACCAACTTTCCAATTCATTTGAACAGATGTGGCTGTGAGGTTCTGCAGCATCCAAAATATAGGGTGTATGTGCAGAAAGTTATGAGTCAGTCCCAACAAGAGCTTACATATAGCTGATACTCTGGGAACGGTAGAGGGCTGGATGAAAGGGAGCTACTAGTTATGATTGAAGCTGGGTGGGGAAAAGAAAGAGGCCTTGTTCTAAGCATTTTCTCTTCCTTTCAGCAACTGTATTCCACCATTAGACCATTAGTGTTCCTTCAGATTAATACACGGCCCCTGTTGTAATCTCTGTATAAAATATAGACACCATTGAGAGGGTTAAAAAGTAAGGAGTTTTAGTAATTCATGATTTAGTGTGAATTAGTTGACGACAGGCAGCTGAGGGCAGGGAATGATAGAACAGGCACTTTTATTTATTGAGAGACAGGGCATCCCTTAGTCTCTGTTCTCTTGAAGCAGTCTGTCAGTAAACAGGAGAAAGATGTGTTCAGAAAGTAGGCATGGGGAACGACAGAGAAAAATGTCATCTCTTTTATTGAAGTACTTTCTTAGGGTCCACTGTAGCTGGAAAACAGCTGAGTAATAGGTTTGAGTTCATCTCTCTCCGAAGAATAAAAGAGGAAAATATTGTAATTGGTCTCATTTTCCTCCTACACTTTCTAACCTGGCTTCCTTTTGATTTGCTATGAATTTAAAGTATGTAAAGACTAGTAATAATCTGGTCTCATTTCTTTATAGTCACCCACTTCATACACAAATCACTTCTTTATTTAAAAACAAAAACAACACAGAACATCCTATTCTGGAGGCTCCATTTTTTTAAAGCTATTTTTTTTTTTTTGTAGATATGTTTCATATGTGTTTCTAGTCTTCCTTTGACCAAGTCAGAAGTTAGTTCATTGCTTGCTTCCCAGTGTCACTATGTCTCTCAGTTTGGCCTACTCAGGAGTGGTCTATGTTGAGGGGGACAATCCACCATCTATGACTGCCTGAATCTTTGGATGATCAGGTAGAGTTTCTCTCTTGCCCAAATGAATGAAAAAGAGTCACTTTCACAAGTCAGCTTCTTGTTGCTGGAAAATTAAATGGTTGCATTGCAGTTTCAATCTGCCTGGGTACCACCTCCAGAGATTTTGAATTCATTGGTCTGGGGTGAAACTGTGTTTTAGGATTTTAAAAAGCTCCCCAGGTGATTTTAATATGTAGCTCAGATTGAGAATTGCTGCTCTAAAAATTCACTAATCCAGCAGTAAGCTTTGGCTCAGGTCTTTTCGAGATCTGCAACTCAGATGTTACTTAATACGTAATGAAAATATGTGTGGAATCTTCTTCAATTATCTTAAACAAATATTTCCAAAACCTGATTTCATTAAGAAAAAGTCCTACAGGAGGGAAAGGATTCACTTAGGGAGTACGGAATTTCCCTAAATGTGGAAAAGAAGAAGCCTTACCTTGTTATAGTGACTACAATGAGGATGTTGCCAATCAGCCCCATTGAGCAGATCATCCCAATCATGGAAGGGAGGATAGCTGTGTCCACAATGCTGAGGGTTTGATAAGCAAAGAAGTGAATTCATTGTTCATGAACTTCCAGGGGTTAAAGCTATGAAGGAATAGGAAGTGATTTATTTAATGGATTTTTGAGGCAGTTCTCTCAATATAGATTTTCTTTAACTTAACTCAAAAGATATTTATTGGGGCCTTCTTTGCACCAAGAATCCATGAGACAAAAGATTTCAGGGTGAGTATAGTTGCTCCCTGTCCATAATGATCTCACAGATTACCAGAGGAGATATGTAAACAGCAAATTGCAGAACGGTGGACCATGACAGCGTGCACATATTATCACACTTGTGGTACATGCTTTGAGCATAGCTGATATTTGCTCAGTGCACACTAGTACTGGTTGTTTACGGCTGGTATTTGTTCTTATTGGCCTGTGTATCTAGTTGTACTGGCTAGTACCACTACAACACTTAGATTGTTAAATATATCTTCCCTGTCTGCTATAAAGTACAAGGGGGATACCAATTCTGATTGGTTAGGAATGGAATGGGATAAGACCTCCTGAGATTATTCCTGAACTATCTTGAAGGATGAGGAAGACTTAGCTCAGGAAAGGACAGTGTGGGAAGGGAAAATTATTGTAGCTAATAGGCGTGCCATAGACAAAGAGGAATTATGGTACAAAAAAAATTGCCCACTAATTGACCTAAAAATAAACAAGTAAACAAACAAAACCAAATAAAACTGGAAAATTATTGGCTGGACACACCATCTTGATATAAACATTTTAAAAATGCCATCTGAGTCTGGTTTCTGGTAATGGTAAACTGGGTAACTCAGATTAACCCTCCCACTGAAAACAGTAACATATGCTGGACAAAATGTATATCTGTGTGTGTGTGTGTGCAGCAATTTAAAAATATTCAGGCTCAGAAAAGTTAGTGGGTCCTTTCTGGCCAGTTTTTTGGATGAGATCCCATAACCAGGAGGTAAGCAGAATATTGCAGCACCAAGGCTATCTTTATCCAGAAGGTACTCATCAATGACACAACAATTTGTACCCTGGTTCCATGTCTGTATTGTGTCCAGAGGGAAGTCAAGACCCACAGCCTATTGAGGGTGAGGAATTTTGCAGGAAAACACTTCCTCTGAACTATAGCCCTGGGGTCTATATCCTCAAGTATGGATGAACCAGATTTAGATCTTCCTCGTCTACCTCCACAACTATTGGCAACTGCTGAGAGAGTTGCCTTGGCACCTTTGGAACGGAGAAGAAAAAGGAGGTTGTGGTTCCTGGAGGCCCTTCTCCGGGAAGATTCAGAAGAAACCTCTCTAGATTTGCATCCTGAGTAAGCAAAACTTAGTTAGGCCAGGAATTCTCAGGCTTAAATTTAATTTGAGGTGGTCCAGGATGGTAAAGCTTGCTATGTACCAGGGAGACGTCAATGAAAATCCTCTTACAAGGGAAAAACAGCTATCCTAAGGTCTCAGAGAATCCTCAATATTTTTGAGGGTAATGGCCATTAAGCAGTCAGATACAAACGTTTCTTATATAGCTCAAAATGGATTAAAGATGTAAATGTAAGACCCTAAACTGTAAAACTACAAGAAGAAAGTAGGGAAAAAGCTCCTTGACACTGATCTTGTTAACAATTATTTGGATATGACAAAAAGTGCAAGGAACAAAAGCAAAAATAAACAAGCAGGACTACATCAAATTACCGACCTTCTGTACAGCGAAAGAAACAATCAACAAAACGAAAAGGCAACCTATAGAATGAGAGAAAATATTTGCAAACCATCCATCTGCTAAGCAGTTTATATCCAAGATATATAAAGAACTCATACAACTCAATAACGAAATATAGTCTGATTAAAAAATGAACAAAAGACTTGTATAGACATATTTTTTTTCCCAAAGAAGACATACAAATGGCTAACAGGTACATGAAAAGATGCTCAACATCACTAATCATCAGAAAAATGAAAATCGAACTCTGCTGAAATATCTTTTTATACCTGTTTGGATGTCAAATATTGAAAAAAAAAAAAAAACCCAGAAAATAACAAGCATTGGCAAAGATGTGGAGAAAAGGGAATCCTTTTGCACTGTTGGTAGAAATGTTAATTGGTACAGCCACTATGGAAAATAGTATGGAGGTTCCTCAAAAATTAAGAATAGAATGACCATATGATTCAGCACTCCCATTGAACGGTATGTATCTGACAGAAAGGAAATCGGTATTCCAGAGATAGCTGTACTCCCATGTTCACTGCAGCATTATTTACAGTTGCCAAGATATGAAAAGAACCTAAGTGTACATTTGATGGATGGATAAAGAAAATGTTATACACACACACCGCACACACACATCATGGAATATCATTCTGCCACAAAATGAAGGAAATCCTGTCTTTTATAACAACACAAATAGCCTTGAGGCCATCATGCTGAGTAAAATAAGTCAGAGAAATCTGTATGTCCTTACTTATGTGTGAAATCTAAAAAAGCTGAACTCATAAAAAATAGAGAGTAGAATGGCGGTTGCCAGAGGCTGGGCGGTGGCTGGTGGCGGTGGGGGGGGGGGGAGAGAAATGAGGAGGTGCTAGTTAAGGGTTTCTTCCAGGTATAAGATGAATAAGTTTTGGGATCTCATGTACAGCATGGTGACTGAGTTAATAGCATTGTATTAAATACTTGAAAGTTGTTGAGAGGGTAGATCTTAATGTTAACACCATGTAAAAAGATAATTACGTGAGTGAATTAACTAACCTTATCACAGCAATCATATGTATTAACTAACATAATAACAATCATTTTGCACTATATACATGTATCAAAGCATCACATCGTACACCTTAAACTTACATATTTATATGTCAATATCTCAATAAAGCTAGAAAAAAAAAACCAAAAGAAAATGTGGTATACACACACAATGGAACATTATTCAGCCAAAAAGAAGAATATTCTGTTATATACCACAATGTGGATGAACCTCCAGGACATTATTCTAAGTAAAATAAGACAACCACAGAATACTGCATGGTTACACTTACATGACATATGCAGTGTAGTCAAACTCATCAAGAGGAGAATGGTAGTTGCCAGGGGCAGGCATAAGGGGAAATGGGGAGTTGCTGTTAAATGGGTAGAAAGTTTTAGTCGTTCAAGATAAAAAGGTTCTAGAGATCTGCTATACAACACTGTGCTTATTCAGCATTCAACATCATACTGTTCACCTAAAATTTTCTTAAGAGGATTGATCTCATTATTTATTTATTTTTTTATCAAGATAAAAAGAAAATGTATGTGAGAGGAGAAAATGATGTTTGAGAAATGGAGTAGGGTGAATGTTTCATGCTCTAGGTTGACTATTGCAGTCAGTAGCCTATTCGTAAAATATGTTCACACAAAAAAAGTAACATGAAAATTGAAAAACGAGATATCATTAAGACAGTAAAAGAATAAACCTCATAGGATAGTTCTAAGACATATGACCAGCAAAGGCTGTTGTTCAGATTATATAAAATATATACACACCAATAAGAATAATATAAACAATTCAACAGAGAAAAATGTCCAAAGACTTCAACAGGCATTTACAAAACAGATATTCAATGGTCAATAAACATTTTATAAGACATTCAATATCATGGCTGACAAGGAAAGGCAAATTAAAATCAATGGGATACCTATACATACCTATCAAATTGGTAAAAAATTTTAAGTCTGACAGCTCCAAGTGTTGGTGAAGATATGGAGCCACAGAAACACTCATCACTTGTAGAAGTATAAATTGATACAGCACTGTGGAAACCAGGGATGCATTATTTATTAAAGTTGAATAAATACTTGTTATCCTATGACCCAGAAACTTCCCCCTAAGTGGGTTATGCTTAGAGATACACATGCTTATATATACCAGGAGAAGAGGTCCAGAAATGTTCACAGAAATATCTATTTTAAATATTTTAAACTGAAAATAAGTCAAAATGCCTATTAGCAATGGGATGGTTAATTAGATTTGATATATTCACACAATGAAATACTATACAGCACTAGGAAGAAACAGACTATAAGTACACTAAATAACGTGGATGAATCAAATAACTTAAGGTTGGGCAGAAAGCAAAAACTCATAGAGTATGATTCATTTACACAGAATTTTAAAACATGGGCAAAAACTAATCTATATAGTATTAGGAATACATATAATTATGGTAAAAATATGAAGTACAGAATTGATAACTGGAAAAGATTGATGGTCACCTCTAAAAGGAGGTTAATATAACCTAACTTTCCAGGTTATATTAACAGTAAAAGTAGTTTTAAGGAAGCAGTCTAACATCTGATCATATGGTTTCAAGGTAATAATTTAAATTTCTGTTCTTTCTTCTTTTTTAATACTTATCTTACTCTTAATTTTCCTATTATGCTTCTGTTCTCTTTTACTTTTCCATTTAGTTATTTCATACTTTAAAAATCATCTAATATAAATGTTAATTTTGATTATCTTTCTGTTAATGCTGAAATTTGATGCCAAAATATATGCAAAAACTCAGCAAAAGGCCATCCTCAGGCAAATCAGCTATATATGTCTGACTGGCTGACTTCACTGAAGAATTTCACTGAAGAATTTCATGCAGAGAAACATATTCAGTCAGTTACCTCATGTTGTTTTAAGACAACAAATGTGGCTATTTAAGAATGTCAAGATGATCATTTATTTCAATTTTCATTATGTTATTTAAATCCTGAGAAACCAACATTTAAGAGAGATGTGGGGGGCTACATAAAAATCTAACATTTAAGATGAGAGATGAAAACTAATTTTTATGACACTGCTTTGTTTTTAACAGTTTCCACAAGTTTAAAAAAGAAAATATGGATTACATATTCAAGTTAATAGGTTTGGGGAACATATGAATTTTTGGAAATGATGATTTACGTTTAAGACATAGGCAAACTTTTCCCAATTAAATATGTATAGCAATATCTATTATCTCCCAAATCATTTATGTATTTCAGTATCTCTTCTCTAAATATAATCTGTAGGAATATGACATCCCAAATTTTAGCCAACAGACATGCTAGTGTCTCTAAGACTAATGGCCTCACATCTAAGATTTGTGAATATAATCTAAATGGCTACTGTTAAGACTTTTTCTTTAATTTTTAACAAAAAAATTTACAAGGTCAGAGGGCTCACTTGTAATTGACAACTCATAGGTTATTGAAATCTCACCCCAAATCTCTTCAGCCTCACTCGTTCATCTCTGTTACCTCTTGCTTTATCTCCCAGCTTTCAAGTTCTCTGAGGAAGATGGAAACTTCGGGAAGTGGGAAAAAATGATCTGTAAAATAACAGTGATACATGGAAAAGCCTCTGAGAGTAAACTACAAATTTTAATCTAAAACCTGTACTCATGCCACTAAAAACCTGACAAAGTAAGAGCTCTGTTACCTTGACAGTTGCTCTTTCTCCCTGTTGTCAATTAAAATTTCATGTTTAACATCTATAAATGTTGAAATTCGAAGTAAAAGCAAATTGGTGTATCTATGAAAACTACATGTAATTAAAATTTTGTGAATCCTTCTGTCATATTTATAAGAAATTTCTTGTTTTACCAATTCATTTAATTTTTAATTTGAAAAAAGTTTAATTTAAGAAATCCATCATTCAAATAATAAATCCATCTGAGGGAAAATAACCTCCTTGTCTTTCATCATGTCTTGTTAGCTGTGTCAGGTAGCGGCCTTTTTTCCTTCCAGGTTTATGACTGCTAAACATGAAAAGCTGGTGTCCAAAAATATTTGGAGCTTCATAAGGCTCATCAAGTACTGTATAATTATCTTTCTATCCTTAATAGACATTGTTCATTAGTTAAATGTACAGCAACAAAATATTGATTCACTGATGGTTATTAAATATTAGCTGTTGGAAAAGTTTTAAGCATTATTATTTAAATTATATTCATATTTTAAATATTGTTAATATTTACTCAGAAGGTTATTTTCTAGAATCTTTTATGCAAAGAATCTCTCAATTCTTAAATATGATTTAATTATATCTAAGGGTCATTTTTATCCAGGACAACTCTCTTTAATTTTATAATGAAAACCAATGCTTAAATAAGATTAACTTAATAAATACTCCTTTGCAGAAAACTCCCAGGGCATCTCTGTCCTCATGTGGTACCTCTGGAATGAACTCATCCACCCAGGTAGTAGAGTAAATACCTTCCCCTTGAAACTTTTCTAGGTATAAAACACTTTTTCAGTTGTTAAATTGTAAAATTTGACACTTATTTGCAATATAACCACAGAAAATTGGTCTTAAATAGCTGAAGATGCCTTTATGTAGAAAGATATTTTATACAAAAAATGGAAATTTATGCTCGTGAGGTCATTATTGAAAGAAGACTGACAGTGTCAGTTTAATGTATTCTGATTCACATCGTTCATCTACATAAACTGACATCTTCATACATAGACAATTTATTCATGATGACTAGGACAAGCAAAAGGAGGAATAATTTGAAGGAAATTAGATTATTTTTTTTTAAAAGAGTGTTAGGAAGTCTGAAAAGTGATAAGAAAACGTTGATGACAAGTAACATGATGCAGAGAATACATCAAAAGAACTAACAGATGATGAGTTTGCTTACATTGCAGTGATAATTTCACACAATTTTGATTATTTTAAAAAATAAATCCTAAAATAATAATTCTTAACTGTTTTTCAGTAAACATAGTCATGATGACAGGATTAAGTGAATCTAATGAGCCAGCTTTATGGTTACTTGTCTTGTTACTATTTTCAAGTTAAATATCAGAAAAATATTATATAGGGAGAAAAGCCTAATAACTAGAAAAATCAATAAGAATGTTTAAATAGCCACTAAACACAAGATATAGCAATTACTTTTTACCTGCTACACCCTTGACCTCTCCCTGGCCACATTACTTTTCACCAGATCCACCCATCCCCTTCCATTCTATTAAATCTCTTTTTGGGGAATCTCTGTTTTAATTATCTCCAGGCATGCTATTTTTTATGTCAGTCATTCATTCAACAATCATTATACTGTCTGTAAAGAGTGAGATGGACAAGATTTCCACCCCTGGAGTTACATTCTAACATATTAGAGTTCATGGTTGTATCGGTGGTTACATGAGTTTATGGTTTATATAAATGCACTGTGTTCTGATGCTTGCAACCTGCAACTTTGTTTAAGTAATCTCTTTAAGTCTCAGTTTCCTCTTTGGTAAAACAGTAATAACAGTATCTATCTCAAAGTATTGTGATTAATGTGATAATATGAATAAGTGTTGAGTATACTGTGTTCTAGTAAGTGTTCACTTAATGTCAGTCATTATTACCATTATCATCATCATCATTATGCAGTAGTTTGCTTACTGGGGTACAAAACCAGAGGATTGGGATGGAGTGGTAAGAATTGTACAAATAAGAGTTGTGAACCAAGACAGGAGTGAGGTTAAGGCTGCCATCTTTTAATCTTTTCTCAACAGTGAGTGGGTTTAGAAACTGTTAAAGGGTAAACTGAGGCATATTAAAATTTTTTTTCAAGAGTTTAATTGAGCAAACATTGAGTTGAAGCAGGCAGCACCAAGCTGAAAGTGGTTAGGAGCACTCCGTTCACAGGAGCTAGGGCTAAAATTTTTATAGAGAAATGCAGAAGTAAAGCAAAGAAATTATTTGATTGGCTATAGCTTAAGGTCACCTATTTAGGAAAGCCTAGTTGGTTCTTTGTGATTGGTTGTTCTTAAGTGTTATTTTCTCAGATTCAATGCATAGACTCTGGCTCAGGTTTTTAGTTTGTTTACATAGGCTACCAAGGGCCACTTTAGCACAATGAGCTTCTTGTTTAATTATTTTAACATAATGCAGTGCTAGTTTTTAGCTCAAAACACTTTAGACAATAAAGAGAACCAGAGGACAGTGGACCGACCACTCCCATGACCCCATTTTTATCTATTGATCATCTAGACTGTGGCTACAATGAAGTGATCTAGACATGGAAAAACCAGTCTTGATCACCTCTCATAGCCAGAAAGAAAATCTTCTAGGGGTCACTCCATCTCTCATTTCTCAGTTTTACATATATCTCTAAGCAACAAGGGGAAGCTGGAGAAATAAGGACTGTGGACTTTATCCTGACAATGATACACCACGAGTTGGTGATAATGATGTAAAAATATGGTCAAATTGCTGGGAGTGTTTTTAAACATACCTACCACTTCATCTCTATACTGCCTTAGGATAAGAAGTAGGCAAAACACTGTAATCAGGGCAGCCTAAACAACTGAACCTTATGCTCGCCCTTGATTGGTATAAAGTATTTCGCTTTTTACCCCACTTTTATTCACACCCTCCTTCATTTTTTTTTCTAACCAGAGAGAAGTTTCTCTCCACTAAAACAATGAAGGAATTGGACCTCACATCTAGTTGTAGGTATGCAGACAGAAACAGATGCAGGAGAATTTGTGAGTTCTTTAGCTTATACAATGGAGAGGGGTGCTCTTCAAGAAAAAACAAAAGTACAAATACAAATTTAAGTGCAAGTGTTTATTTAGAATGAGAAAAGACATGACAGCACATTATAAATTTTAAAAAGCTAAAGATTTTCCAAATACAAAATCCAGAAAAATAATAATACTTTTATTAATTGCCTTACAAACCTCCATAATACTTTTGCCTACGTGTTTTGGTTGCATAATCTTTAATTATCTTTTCAAATGATTTCAAAGGATTTTCAAATGACAATGATTGTAAAGTAAACTATATCTTACAGTTCAGAATTTGAAGCCTTAGGAAATCATGTGATTTTACATAAGTCTCAACCTTTTTATATTTAAGGGTTTTCAGCCTATATAAAAACCAGTTATAATTTGGTGGGGACCAACTCTGTGTGGAATGGGAGCATCTCAGATTGCCATTTAGTACCGAGGAAATGAAGCTACTGATGGTGATTGATGGTGGCAAGGAACAGGGCTGCTGTAGGCTCAGCTTGTGTAGCTACAGCTGCTCTACAACTCAATCCTTCGAACTACCCACACCCTTGTTCAAAAGATGCTGCCCCAGGTGTGGCTGCTCTCAACTTTCATTAAGCATCACCTTTGGCTCTTTGATAGCACTCCCAGCTACCTCCTGTTTGCTGATGCATCCACCTGACCTCCAGGTGTCTTGAAGGCCCTGGGTCCCGCTTAAGCTCATGTTTGGCAGCTTCCTTCGTTCTGGTACCTTTTAGTCTCTCCACATAGACTCCTCAAGCCTTGCTAAGGTAAGGGATGCTGACTAGAATTCAAGGTCTGCTGATCAAATTGTTTTGTCTTTAATTTAAGGGATTTGCATTCTTTGCTAGTGCTTCTTGCCTCACACACTTCTTCTGGACCTTGCCAAGCACATTTCTTTATCTGTAACTCACACATTCCACAACGTCAAAAGGATCTTAGGCTTATAGAGGCTAGAATGCTAATACTTACCTGACTTATTGATTTTCTTTTAACTTTAACTTCACTTTTATTATGAAGTTATATTTAGTGAATTTGGTTTAAGTAAATGCTTAATTTTCAATAAGCAGTTAAGGTCTGGGATACAGTCTGACATGTTATCCCACTCATTCATGAATCACTCACAAAATGTGTGAATAAAAGTTAGTTTTCCTCTGCTCAAGCATATCTAACATTTTAATTCGCACGTTCAAAGTCTCCTTTAACCCTGAACTATATTAGCTGGAAGGGAATGTTCTTTGTGAATTTGAGAAGAAGGTTAGAGTCCAGAACTTTTAGGTCTTCTTTTTCTAAACTCTTTAGACTCTTAAAAAAAAACTTCAGTTCATCATTTTGAGAGAGTTTTTTGTTTGTTTTGTTTTGTTTTTTTTACAATAGATGGAAGGAAATTCTGAAGGAAATATACTCTTTGCTTAGGAAGAAAAGAGTATTTTTGAGACTGTTCATGGGAGTTGTGGTATCAACTGCTGTAGGGCTGTGTCGTTACTGCATGGGTCCTAGACACTTTTGCTTCCATAAACCCCTTCCTTCATAAAAAAAATATTAAAAATTCTATTTTACAACTCTGTTGGTATAAAGACAAATATAATCCAGGTTGGATTTTATTTATATATATTTTTTAAATTAAAAAAAACATTTAAATGTTTAAGACATTTTCATTGGCCTCTAAAGTATCATGGGTTCTGGACACTGTGGCTTTTGTGTTTAACAGATAAGTCAGTTCTACTTATTTTATTAAAAATACAGCAAAGTTTTAAATTAGAAACTCAAGATGCCATCTATTCCCTCAGCTTTAAATGAAGAAGACTCACTTAAAAACAAGGTTATTACTAGTTACTTCAATCACAATGAAATTTACTAGAGGATAAGTACCATTTATCATACTAACATTTAGCCTTAGGCCATACCATTACCTTCTGGAAATAAATATAAACTAAATATAAATACTTCTAATATGTGGCAAACTCAGTAATTGTGCCCTAAAATTGAGTAGGCAAGATAAAAAACACTTTAAGAATTAAGTAGAGAGTCCAATGTTATGTGGCAAAGGTGTGGAGGAATGGGAAGGAAGAAAGTGCAGCTGGTGGGCCTGTCTGGTAAGGCTGCGACCAAAGGCAGGGTGGGTTTCCCCTTAATCAGCCACATTCAGCAGCTCTAGGAAGATGCCCTTCCTCTTACTTGCTTGGCGATGCTTGTAATTAGTTTGAGAATGTAGACTTTCCTTTCCCTAGTGGACATAGTGCTTGTAATGTGAAAACCATTGAGAAAATGGCATGCACGATGCAGGATTCAGGACTGCCATCTGAACCACCTCTGAAAGCAAGTTTTGTTAAGAGGAATGTCCTGGTTTTGCTTAGCTTTTAGGATCTGGGGATCAAGACAGTTCTTTAGAAGTGTAAGTCGTCCACTGGCCTTCCTTGAAGGAGTGAGATACTTGGTTAAATACTTGGTTAAATACTCATTTTGTCAGCTAAATAATATGTCCTTTGATTCACATTTATTACACATAAGACCATAGGTGAATTTACCCTATCACGTTACCTTCTTTCCCTCTCCTCTTCTAATTTTTGTTAGGTATATAATTAAAAATTTTCAGGACATATAGCATGCCATTTTAATCCCTTCACTTGTTTTCAGATTGGTTCTACAGTTAACTATCCTACATGCCCACTACCATTCCGTTTGCTTTAGGCTAAGGAATTTGCCAAAAGCTACACAGAAAGTAGGTGATAGAACCAGTATTTAAAACAAAGTTTGACAGAAAATTTCATGTGTTTTCCACTACTCCATGCCTTTTTTGAAAGTGGAAATATACATACACACATATACACATTTAAAAGATAGACTACTGAAAGCAAAAGAGATCACAATAGTACATGGAAAAATGAGCAAAATATAAAAAGAAGTAAAAAGAAAACAATAAAATAGAAAAAATATGAAAGAGATAAATATATGAAAAAAGACTAAAAGTCATTTCAACGGCATAAAATATGCAAAAATAAATGATTTAAAATTTTTCATGTGGGTATAAAATATTACATATTTCTTGACAAGATATTTAAAGCCAATAATTAGTAAAAGGAAAGAACAAAAGATTAACAAGCATATAGAGGATTAAATTTTTTTTTCAAAAAGATGTTAAAATAGACAGCAGGTTTGGTTAAAAATCCTCGAACAAAGGCAGCAATAGACTCTAGCATAATACTTAACCCATTTGCTCTCCAGAGGGATAGGTTTCTTGCAAGAGATTTCTGCTTTGGTTTTCTTTGACAATTATGTAAATCCTTTGGGATACCATCAACTGCCAGTTTCAGAAGATCCAAAAAAGCTTAAACATAACAGGGAAGTCCAGAGATAGGGTGGTAGTTCCAAGATTGTTTATTTTAGTGGCCTAATAGGGACATCAAGATTCCAGATCCTCACCGTTTTTCTCTGTTGTGGCCATTGGCATCAGGTTAGCTTTTTCCCAAGGCTGTTCCCCTCAGGGATACAAGATGGGTGCAGCGGCTCCAAACCCACATCCTTACAGAACCACAGCAAAGACCAGAAAAGAAACTATCACTTCTTTGAGAACATTTTAAAGAATGTGTAATCTGTCCAAGTGGCCCTCCTACAGACCTCCCAAGGATCAATGACAAATGGTGTCACATGCTCACTGCTAAACTAATCAATAGTAAGAGGAGTGCAGTTATCGTTATTGGTCTAACATAATCTAGATTCCTCTTTACCCCTAGTCCTTGTGGCTAAGGATGGACACAGACTCATCTGAGGCACATAAATACCCAAATTCAGTGGAAGAAGGAAATAATCAGCCCACAGCATTTGTCTATATGGAGACAGACAGAAGACTTCACCTTTTACCCTCTACCAGTCAGCCTCTCATTTTTGACTCTCAAATACCAGTGAGAGTCAAGATGGTCTGGGTGAAGGCACATAACTTTATCTTTTTTGTGTATATCTTGTAACAGCTGATGGTTTTGGGAGTAAGTTGCCACCATTAGGTATATAACTTTTTCCATATAATGAATGACACAGTGGATTTCTCTTTAAGAATGGTCATAATTAAGTATTTACCCGTGACTAATGTCCAATTCTTAAGGTATATATGAGTCAACAAAGTGACCAGGCTTAATGTCTCCATGAGCTGGATGGATATTTATACATACACATATGAGCAGTCACACTCAAACACACCTGTGACTCCAGTGAGAAAAATAAATATACAGCACATGTTAAAAACAAGCCTTTCCAATGGTTGAAGAGGGTCCAAGATACACTACAAATTCAAAATTACTTCTAAGATGTTCATGAAAAAAGGAAAGACACAAAGGCCAACACAGAGAAGTAAAATGTAAATTATAATAATAAGCAAAATTTATAGAATGTAACGTGCAGATACTATACTCAGCTCCTTATGTATATTATCTCATTTGATTTCATAATAACACTCATAGGCAAACAGTACCATTATCTTCATTTTACAAATGGGATATGGAGGCTACAAAGACATTGCACAAGTCACCCTGTTACTGAGTGGTAGGTTCAAAGATTGGACCCAGCTTTGTCTGCTTCAAGGCCGTGTGGTTGACCTTTGACCTTACCTGAAAGGATGGTGGAAACAATCACACACAGTCCCCCTGAAATGTTTCCTCTCTCTTTAGAGTCTAAAATGCTCGTAAGACCTGCTTGGACATTGTGTTTATAGGTTATCATTGCTGCTTGAAAAGAACCAAGAAATATTTGAGAACATGACATGTGTCTGATATAGAAGCTCTCTGTACAGAATGAACTTTATAAATAAATCTCCCTTCCAGCTTTAAAAATATAAAATATTTTAAGTGGAATTTATGCAGAGAAATGCTTTAATAGTATATAATTTTATGCCATTTCTATTTGAAATGAAGTTTTTATTTTTTCTGTGAAATAATCTTTTATTTTTCTAATCTTTTAAATTTCTAAAAAAATTAAGTTGTAGAAAAAATTCGCCTAGACCTTTTAAAAAAGTGGCCATACATTTTGACAATTAAAGGCATTATTCACGCAAGTATACTTTTGCAAATACATTAGCATATAATATATGTCTATAGTTAAAAAAAAAAAACCAAACTAAGTTCCATCTTAATAAAATCGATCGATCAGAGCCTTATAAAATGAGTAACTCAATTATTTAGAAAGTTTAGGATGCTAGGTATATTTAGGACATGGTGGAACTGAACTGATGACAATTCAGTGTTTTAATGCTTTGCAGCGCAATGGTACTTAATTTATAAACTTCAAACTTGGGGTAATTAATGGCTAAATGTATGAGACTTGAGTTCAGTTTGGCAAAAGCTTTGCCAGTGTTTCACATACTTCATATAAATCCCCAAGGATAAAACTCTTGCCATGAAGCAAGGTTTCATCTAGGTCTCTCAGAATGGTAGAGTTACAGAATAAACACATGATTTTCTGTGTGTGTGTGTGCGTGCTTGCACATGTCAGTGTTTATTACAATGGGTGATATGGATAATCATGCCAAATCTGGATTGATGAGCAGCTCTATTAGATTTGAGTACATAGAATGAGTTAAAATTTTATTTTAATTAAAGGTAACACAAAGTTATTTAGACTTGTAGTTAATGAAATACACAGTTGGTACTGTGCTGTGTGGTAATTAGCTGTCAGTCATAAGAAATTTTAAAAATGCTCATTATGTCAGCAATTATTTCACACAGTCAATCTCATTTTTATTTTTATTTATTTTTTAATGCCTACAGTACTGGTATTCTTAGGTGGTCTCCCATCCAAGTACTAACCAGGCCCAGCCCTTGCAGCTTCTGAGATCAGGAACAGGCACATTCAGGGTGCATGGCCATTGACAGTCTCATTTTAAAAAACTTCTCTGTAATCATAAAGTTTTCCCTGGATAGAACCATTCTCCCTCTTTCTCTCTCTTTCTCTGTCTCCCCCATTTCCTTTTCCTCCTGCATATTCCCAAGACAGAGGGACCCTAGTTCTGCTCAAGCATTTCCACTCATTCACCCTTTTCCCCTTCCCACTATCATTAGGGAATCCAGCTGCTCGAAAGCACCAGACCCTGGATTCTGCAGACCTTGAAGCCATGCTTAGTTTGGGTCCTTATATGTGCATCATCTGCTTTATTTGGAAGGGTTTTTTTTTGTTGGGCTTTTTTTTTTTTTTTTTTAATATAACATCCTCATTTGTGTCGGTGTGGGATACAAAGAAGAAACTTAGGCATGATGTGAAAGGGTGTACCCTCGGAGAGAAAGGACCCATGCCAATGGTTCAGGAAACTTAGCATTTGACAGTTGGGGTCAGAGGAGTGAGTGCAGGGATGGAGAGAAGGGGTGAGGAAAGGAGGGGACCAGAGGAGGCTATGGGGTCCAGTACTTCAGTAAGAGTCCTCAGATTTCTATACATGCCCCTAGGGCATAGCTTTTGGCAGATTTAGCCCAAGCTCCTCCTCCTCAGGAAAGAGATAGAGAGTGAGAACAAAGCCACTTGGGTTTTTCTCACCAGCCCTCACAAGAAAAATATGCTTATCTTCCTGGAGGTATCAGACAGATTAGGGCCTAATCTTAGCCCTGTCACTTTTTAGCTGTGTGAATTCAAGTAGTCACCAACCTCTCTGAGTCTCACTTTTCCCACTAATAGTTTCTTTATTGGTGAAGTGGGAATAATACTCTTTACCTTACATAATTATTGTGAAAAGTTAATGAAATAAAGCACCCAAACATTGCTTAAAACAGTTTTTTTCTTCAGCCCTGAGGCACAAAGAAGGCTTTCTTTTCCCATCCCCAACTTTCCTCAATTTTCCCCACCTATATTTATTTCATTTCACTTCTGAGGACAAGAATGTTAAAAACAAATGCATAAGGGATTGGGGGTAAGTTTGAGAGAGAACGTGAGGAACAGCCTTTGGTTCCTTCCAGCTGGGTCGCAGGAGGGACTGCCATGGTGGGGGAGGGGTTCATGGTGAAAGGCAGAGGCATCCTGGTGTCTTCAGGGCACAACAGTGTTTCTTATCTGTGTCTTCTGTAGAGCGAGAGCTATGACTGTCCTGCCCAGTGCACCTAGGGCCTCTAACCACTGTCCCAGCCATCAGATCTAACAGGTTTCCAAAGGTGTAGGGAAAGCCCTTTACCCTACCCTGGGACTAACCTAGTAAGCTGGGGATTTGGAGGCATCCGGTAGGGCAATTGCTGTACCTATACAGTTAGCCCATCACTTGTGTTAAATGCTACAGGCTTGACTCTCAAAACTGGACTTATCGCTATATATTGCAATAGTCCTTCCCAAAAATCCATTTCTGGTGTTTGAAGAAAGCCAAATTGTTACTAAAAATGAAATTGGTTCTCTCACAGCATCTTGGACCCACATGACTATTCCTGGCTCTTCTTTAAAGTGCCTGATGGTTTTCCTTCCCTACTCAATCTCTGTTTAACATTAATATTTCGAACATTAAGTGGCCTGTGCATTGATGGTGCTTTGTTTCCAGGCTAGAAGAACTCTTTTCTTGGAATTAGATTGCTTTGTGCACTTTAACAACCTGTGCTAGGCTAAGAATCAAAGAACTTTGCCCTTGTAATTATCTTGTCAGAGCCAAGAGATGATCGATGGGGCATGTCTGCTCTGCAAAAGGCCAATTCAATTGTGACATTAAACAGACGTCATGATCCAAATGAAATACAAATAACTAGTTATCAAGCAAATCCAGTCACATCCAGTCAGTCATCCCCCTCTCCACATCTCTACCATGTTATACTGACAAACAGGTTATTTAAGTTGAAAATTCAATATTAGGAAGTTAGAAAACATTCACTGAAAACTCTCTACCCCTAAATTTGCACGAGCCAAGTTCAATGAGATTCTGTGTGCATCAAAGAGAAACAATTTCATACTTATGCTGTTTCTTCAGTGGTAGCTTCAGGGCCTTTCAATAATAAGATTCTATTACAAATAGATAGCAGACTTTGTGGCAAAACCTTATTAAGAGAAAAGCACATTTAGAAAAAAGCACATTTCTTTTCCATTGCTAAAGAACTTTTAGAATCACTCAAAGGCTCTAAAAAGCCCAGGCTGATATGCAAGCGCCCACGCTCCCTCCTTCCTGCTCTCCCCAGTTCCTTGACAGTTGCTAACTTCCTAAGGGCATCGAGGGGTTCAGATGACATTGTAAGCTTCAAGTGATTTATGAATAATATCAAGTTCACCAAGTGGGGAGAGGGCTTCACAGAAGGCCGCCCAAACGCGCTAACGCGGAACACGGGAATTACCTGGATGAAGAAATGTATTTGGTTTTTCTGGTTTAGAAAAAGTCTCCTGAACTCAGGAGACAAGCCAGTGACCTCTGCCTCGCCTTCACCACTCTCCGCCTGCTTACTCGAGGAAAGACCCGGTGCGAAACCACCGCGCTGCTCCGGCTCTCAGCTGAGGCTGCTCCTTCCCGAGAGCCATTCTTGCTGTTCTTTTCCCACCTGTATTTCCATTTTCTTTCCTGAGTATGAAACCAACCGGTCCCCGCCCGGCTCCATCCCTCAGGCGTCCCCAACAGAAGCACACTCTGTACCTTCCGGGGCTGGAGAGAGGATGCGCACAGAGATCGGGCACTTGGAGATGCCCCTTGGGAGGTGCAGCGGGTGGACCCTGCACCGGATGACCCCCTGTGCTGCCCGCCGCACCCAGGCCTGCAGAGTGCAGAGCGTCACGTGAGTGCTCACTGTCCTCCCTTGTGGAGTGATACAGTGACAAGCAGCCCGAACGCCCTTCTCTGCGGGACTGTCAACCTAGCCGACAAACCCTCCAAGCAAAACTGCCTGTCGCTGGTTCCAGCTGCGGGAGGGTGGGCGGGGGAGTGGGAGGGTCTGGATTTCCAACCGCTGTCTAAAGCAAGTTGAGAGCCAACCTTTTCTCCATTTCCAAAGGGAATGACAATAGGGAAAAACAGCCCAGCCCCAAACAGCAGGCTAACCCTTGCCTCTTAAAGCAGGCCTCATCCAATCAGCACATCTTTATTGAGCGCCTCCTGCATGCCCTGGAGGTTGTAGACAACAAAATGTTAAAACATCTCTGCTCTCAAGGAGCTTATTTGTTCCTTTGTTTTCCAAGTGGCTTCAGTAGTCACACAGGTTCCTGTGAACATTTGTAGGTTCTTTTGGCAAAGGAGTGAAGGAAGAAAAATCCGGCCTTTCTTTTAATTTCCGCAAATGTTTATTGATGTCTCAAACAAGAAGAAGGAGAAATAAGGAAGAAGAAACCTGTAACACCACAAGGAACTAGTTTTTTTTTTTTTTTTTAAAGTATAGAGTCATTTGGTTACACATTTTAGAACCTTAGAGTTAGCGTTTTATGCAAAAAAGATACTGCCTTTAAATGAGTATATGCCCTATAATCTCTCAAGAAAAAACAAAGGAACGAGTATAGGGAATGGAATTTAGAGAGAATTTAAAGAGAGTTCAAAGTGGGAGACTTAGTAGCCAAGATTTTAGAAGGGTGTGGGATTGTTAGTAAGTGTGACAGGTGAGATTTCATGATAGCATCTTTGAGGAAAGGGAAAATAAAAAAAACATAACCACCAATCCATCTCTTAGGTTGATTCTTATCTGTTATCAAAATGTGCACTGCGATACTCTTGTCACAAAGCATTTTGTATTTCTCTGATAATATAAAAATGCAGTCCACTATGGGGTTAAATACCTCACATTTTCTCCAAGTTAGATTCTTGAAGTTTATTTCCCTGTCTCACTTTTCTACCCATGACCAGATTTTGAATCTTTTTCTGTCTCCTTGCTTATGTTTGACAATTTCCATAGATGCCGATGGAGGATGTGTGGCTTCATCTTGTGGTGGCACTTCTATATATACTTTAAAAAGTGTTACATATTATTTATTTTTATAATAATTGTAGAAGTTACACAGTCTGGGTGTTAACCCTTTTACTAACAAACTGAGATGAACGTTGAAATAAATGATAGATGGAGAAGTGGAGGCTGAACCAGGAATAGAATCCCACCCAGTTCTTACTCTAAACTGTGAGTTCTTTTGATGAGGTCACCTGCCTTAGAGAGTGATTGGGGAGCTGTAATTCGGAGTTAAAACCCTGCCCCTGAAATATCAGTGCTTTCTTTTTTCATCTGGAAATGAGGCTGAGGTTTGTGACAAACCACTTTACCGGTGAGGGGAGGGGAGCTGCTACTGATCTGGTTTTGTGCCACTCTAGGTACAGACTTCTGACTCTGCTTATCAGATAAACTTTCATCTGGTTCAAGAAATTTTGGTACAGTTCATTGATTCTGGTCTTATAAAAGTAATAGAAGGATGATTGATGACTGACCAAAGAGGCTAATGCGAGTGAGGTTCATTGTGCTCCACACATGTATATTCATGGATTGCAAGAGCACTCATTGGGTCTTGGTATCTAGTTCTCCTTTTTAAGAGATATCTCCATACTGATCTGGTGTGGTTTTCTTCTGAGGACCTTGGCCTGGGCTGGGATGTCACTTCTCTCCACAATCTACCTGCTGTCAGCTCTACACTTAAAGCACAGCCTCTGAGTCTAATCACCCACTCCTATAGGAGTATCTACCTCCCTCCAAAATGCTTTGCAGTATACTGGCTGAAGCTATGGGGTAGTGCTCACACAGTGTTCACACTCACTCTAGGAGATGAATTCTTAATGAGCCGTGACAATAGGAGGGACTTAATAAAACCCCATTAGCAGGAAGAATCTTTCACTTACAGGATTATAGCAGTAGATGCCCATTTAGATTACGATGTTTTAAAACACCTCACAGACTGCTACATCTCAGGATGCTACTATTTGATAATATTTTTGGTGATATGCCCACTAACAGGAGCATTGCATAAGAACCAACGAGATATTGCAATGTTTCTGAAAGTGTATTCTGCAAAACACTATTGCTGTGAGATGATCTATAAACAAAGGGTTTAATGGTCATGATAGATTGAATTATTGGTCTCAGGTCTTTTACTTCTCCCTGGAGACACTTCCTTGCAATGGCCTCATCATGGACAGAACCTATTTTATCAACCTTTACTTTGGGCTTGGCCCTGTGACTTGCTTTGTCCAGTTGAATGTGGATAGAGACAGTTCTAAAACTGAGACTTAAGAGATATCAAATATTTTCTCTGGCTCTTTTGTACCTTTGCCATTGCCTGAGAGGAACATGTTCTGCTAGCCTGCTAGGCTGAGGACAGTGAGAGAAGTGTGGAATGCCCATGTCCACAGACTCAGCTTAAGGCAGAGCCATTTCAGTTAAACTGCAGATCCGAGATAAATGATGATTGTTTTAAGCTACTAAGTTTGGCATGGTTTGTCATCCAGAATTCTTGTGGCAATAGATAACTGAGTTTGGGACACATAGTATAATATATAACTCCCTCATACCTTTTTGAGAGTCATAATGCACATTGATACATTAAAGGCTTTGAGAAGAACTGCATTAACCCATTACTTCTCAAACATATTTCATTTTTTGGACCTTTATATTGTAATAATATTTTATAGAACATATACTTTGAAATTAAAAAAAATTATTAGGACAGTTTGTATGAAACCCAGACTTGCTATTCAGAAACCTCAGACGAACTTAGAACAATTGACGATCATGCCTTGCCAATCAATTAGACTCTTTAAAACTTTGCTTTTAGTAAGTCCCCATTTACCTTCTCATGGCTGCTGAATTTTACGCCAATGTCTTGTATTGTATGGCTCCAAAGTTAAATGATTAAAAGTTATTTGCCACTACTGGTGCCGTAATATTTCAGAGTGATTTTATAATCAGTATAAGAACATTTATTTTAAAATAATGAAGTAAATTGATCAATTTTAATTATATTCATTGGCTTTTTTTAAAAAAAATCACATATAACATTTACTAAAGTTATTCAGAAGCCATGTTGGTGACAAAAATGAGAATGAATAACCTAAAATACTGGTTAATCCCCTTTTATCCTCATTTTTGAGAAATGTGGCAGCAGAGAGGAGAGCTCTTTTTCAAGCTTAGTCACAATGCCATGCACCATAAAAACAATGGATTTCAGGAAATGTTATAAAGAAGCAACATTGAACAAAAAGGACATTATTTGAGGGCTTGCTGTAATATAAAAATAACAGGTGCTATTGTAGGACAAACTTGTGCTTAAAACCACTTTTTTCAAGTACTTGCTATATTTCTGAGATTCAGCTTTGTATGTGACTCAAGGGAAATACTATCCACCTCAGTCCACTAGAATGCAAGCTTTACCTGGCCCATAGTAAATGCTCAAAAATAATTGTTAAATTTATTGAATAAGTAAAAGTTGTTATTCAGCTTCCAATCTTCAGTTTTGCCTAGTTTTATTAAACAATAAAGTCAAGGAGAAATTGGAGAGGTCCCACTAGTTTACTATGTATTTCTCAATTCTGATCATTTTCATCTCTTTGTCTTCAAAATGGGTATATCAAAGGTATTATGTATTGAGTAAAAATAGCTCCATTATACAGGAAAAAGGTGAAAGGTCTATGAGCACGTAATGCTCTTAATGCTTCCCCTGTGTATATTCATGTCACTTGTCACGTTGCAATGTCCATCCACATGCATGCAAGCATCTAAAGACTCATGTCTGTCTATAAAGATAGTATCACTAAACATTCTTACTTTTTCTGTTTTTCAATGTTTTGGAGTTTCGTGTGTGTGTGTGTGTGTGTGTGTGTGTGTGTGTGTGTGTATTTCTGAAAACAACCTTTTCCATATTGTCAAAGAAAAAATTCTGAACTTGCTATACCTTTTATGTAACTTCTCAGGTAATGGTTTGACACACTGCACATTTCACTGGGAAGCTGTCACAGAAATACTACTATTACTCTGTGGAGTTGATAGACCTCCACAGACTGAAAGTTGGGTTTTGGAGAGGCAAATGCATCTTGGCAATTGATTCTAGCACCAAACGCAGTTCTCACCACTGACCACTTGGTGGCAGTGGCAACTAAGTGCCAACTCAAGAGGTCAGGGTACACACATATATGTGATCCCTAATTTCTCTTTATCCATTTGAATTTTAGGACCTACAAGAGGTATTCAGTCAATCCTATGAGTTAGGATAAACTTTGCTAAGTGAAAAAGAGAGGCTATAGTAAAAATTTTAATAAGTTTCTCACTCTAATTTATAACATTAGGACAGGCCCATAGTAGGTGATACCTGGAAAGGTGAATAATGAAAATTTCTGCAGTATCCTTTATCCTTTAATAATCTTTATCACCATTCCACATCAGTCTCACACTCTTGTGGCCATAGCTCAGTACTAGTTATCACCTTGAACTTCACCTTTGAAATCTGAAACTCTGCTTTCTGACCACAAACACCTATTGTTCCCTTTCCTCTCTTACGAGTCTCTTGCTTCTTCTCTTTACCCTTGATTCAGTCCAGGTTCCAGGTTTAATTCTGAAGCTTCTTTCTCCATTAACCTCCTTGTCCTCCTTTTATATCCCTGTTAGACTGCAGATTCCACCATGCCAATCCCTTTCCTCTTTTATATTTTCTAGTATCCTTTAGGGGCGGCCGTAGGACTAAGTTCTCATCCCGAATGTAAGAGGAAGTGATATTGGCAAATTCTACTTTTCTTTTTAGAAAGAAAATTCCTTGTTCTAGACCCTCTCTTCTCTCTTCCCCATGAGCTAGAACACAGATGAACAAGATAACCAACTTTGACTGCATAGGTGAGGACAGAATGGGAGGAACCTAGGTCCCTGAATACACTCATGGGTTTGAGACTTCTGGCCAACCTGGACTTTCATCTTGTGACTATTATGTGAGAGAGAAGCAAACTTCTATTTTTATGTAAGCCACTGTTTGTAGTGGTGTTTTTGTCATTTGCTGCTTAACCTTTACCCTAACCAATAGAAAACCCACCTGGAGTAACCCCATGCCTAGATCAACCCAACTCTCTACCTCCTCCATGTTTATAAGCTGGAAGCTTCCCAAAGTAAACATCATACCCCATTTACCTCCATCACATACAAACTCTGGCTTTCCTCTCCAGCTGGGCCCACTCATCCTTAGATGGCTCTCCTATTCTCCTTGGTATCATTTTCAACTCTTTCCTAAAACTACCTTATACTTTACAGAGAAAATAGAAAAGATCATGAAGTAACTCCTTCAACTTCCTGCCTCAAACAATATAATTCCTTGCTGCTCTCCTAATATTTTAACCTGTCATAATTGAATTGCCTCTTTCCTTCCCTAAGCTTTGTCCTCCCACATACCCTGACCCTCATGCTCTTCTACCTTATGGGGACTTGACTCCATCAGTTTTCCTTTAGCTTTCCTGAACCATCAAATACTCCTATCTACTCTTTCTAATCAAAATTTAAATACATTTATTTCCTATTTCCTATTTTAAAAAGAATAATAACTGAAATTTGCTCAAATTTCATCAAGTGAATACCCTATCTTCCATTCATAGACATTCTTTAAAAGTCTTGCCTACACTGGCTGTCTAAATTATATATATATATACACACACACATGTTTATATGCTGATTTTTTAAAGAATGTTATTTAGAAACCAAAATCTGGAAGCTGGGTGCAGGATTTCTTTTAAATAATTGCAGCTCAATAAACGCTGCTAAAGCTGCCTTTCTTGGCACTACATTTACAAATAGTTTGATGATAGGTTTACACCTGTTTTGAGAATGAATAAATGGGAGAAAAGGGACAAAATCTTCCTTACATAGGAATTCTAAATAATGTATGTAAATATCAGCCCCCAATACTGAATAGGAGCTTAATTCACTCTTCCTTGAGTATGGACTGGACTTAGTGACTTGCTTCCAAAGAATAAAGTATGGAAAAAGAAATAATAGTAACTTACAGTAGAGAAATCTGGTAAATAGTACCTTAAGCAAATGATCAATATTAACATCACTAGTGTTATATTAATATCACATGATAAGTCATGTTGATATCACATGCTCTCTGATACTGTGTGATAAGAAAGGCACTTCATATTCTTCCCTGAAACCCATAACCCCAGTGTAATCATAAAAAAAATCACAAATCTAAGCTGAAGGATGTTTTATAAAATATCCTACCAGTACTCCTCAAAATTGTCAAGGTCATCAAAAACAAAGATGGACTGAGAAACTCATAGACCAGAGGCACTAAGGACGCATGATGACTAAATGTAATGAGGAAATTTAGATGAGATCATGGAACAGAAAAAAGATATTAGGAAAAAAGTAAAAATCTGAATAAAGGATGGAGTTTAGTTTATAATAATTGTTATGGACTAAGTATCCCTCCAAAATTCATATGTCTAAACCATAATACTAATGTGATGGTGCTTGGTGGTGGGGCTTTGGGAGGTTATTAGGTCATGAGAGTAGAGTCCTCAGAAATGGGATTAGTGTCTTTGTTTGAAGAGGTCAGAAAGCTACCTAGTTCTTTTCCCACCATGTGAGGGTGCAAGAAGACAATGCTTTGCAACTCAGAACCCAACGATGCTGGCATTGTGATCTTGGACTTCCAGCTTCCAGAACTGTGAGAAATAAATGTTTGATGTAACATGGAAGACACTGAAATTTATTTCTATGGAACCACACAGGAACTAAAAAAAACTATGGAGAAATCAAATAGTGTGTATGTACAGGTATACATTCTGAAATTTATAGTTGAGCTATTGAAGATCCTGACTTGTAGAAAGAATGTTTTAATGGAGCTCCCATATTTAATTAAATAAATTTGTATTGTCAACTGGAACTGAAAGATATTGAGAAAACTTAGGTTTTGTAGTATTTGTATATTTGGCAAAATATTCAAAAAATAATAAAAGTTACTTTCTTCACAGTCTTTTTTGGTTTTTTTTTGCAAAAGTCATTGTCAAAGAGAGATACTTCGAATGGAAGCCAAAAACGGTGCCTGTGACAATATTTGAGGTGAAATAATTACACATTCAATTAGAAAAAATTGGAATTGAGAATAATCTCCATAACTGGCTCTGAGTTTACCTGGTATCTCAGTACCCATGGAGAGAGCATTTTCTAAGGTAAAAGTATAGGGAAGTATCAATTTCAGGTGTCAGCAATTTTAAATGTTTTCATAACCAAAGTAAAAATTTGAAGATTATAATTGATGAACAAATTAAAAATAATAAGATCATATTGAAAAAATATGCTCTTCAAGAAAATACTAGTGACATATGAGAGACAGATTGACTAAGCAACTGATAGAAACACATGAACATACGCTCCAAATAATTGTCATGTTTATTTCTTTTTAAATCATTCAGATACTCAACAAAGTCTATGAAAAAATTCTTTAAAGTACATGGATGTATGTCATTTTTAATAATTATAAATTTTATTATAAAAATAGTTTCGATGTCCTACAACAGATGATTGGATAAAGAAGCTGTGGTACATATATATAATGGAATATTACTCAGCCATAAGAAGAGATGAAATACTGCCACTTGCAACAACATGGATGGACCTCGAGATAATCATGCTAAGCGAAATAAGCCAGATAGTAAAAGTTGAAAATCACATGATATCACTTTTATGTGGAATATAAACCTAAAAGCAACAAACAAGCAGGACAAACAGAGACTCATGGACATGGACAATAGACTAGTGGTTACCAAAGGGGAGGGGGAAAAGAGGGAGGATCAAAAGGGGTCAAGTACGTGGTGACAGAAAGAAATCTAACTATGGGCAGCGAACACACAGTGCAACATATATATACATATTTCAGGTGTACAATTTCATATATATATACATATATACATACATATATGTGTGTACAATTTCATATATATATACATATATACATACATATATGT
Organism: Eonycteris spelaea; assembly: GCA_003508835.1. Taxonomy (NCBI): domain Eukaryota; kingdom Metazoa; phylum Chordata; class Mammalia; order Chiroptera; family Pteropodidae; genus Eonycteris; species Eonycteris spelaea. Next base: position 12,570,271 of record PUFA01000018.1, on the reverse strand, counting down.
GTGTATATATGATATATGTATATATATATGAAATTGTACATACATATATGTGTGTATATATATGTATATATGTATATATATATGAAATTGTACACCTGAAACTTACTGGATTTCGTTAACCAATGTCACTATTAAAAAAAAGCTAAAAAACAGTTTTGAATGGAACTAACGCAATGAAGTAGAACCACTAATATAGCAAAAACAATTTGTTGCTCAAAAAGTAGTTTAAAATGATAAAATTTTAATTGTTGTTAGAGTGAAAATTAATAAACGGGAAACAAATTTAAAAGGGAGTCAAAGAGTCCAGAAAAGAGAACTCTCAAGCATCATCACTCAGTGCTCACTAGTGACCCCAACAGGAAGAGGTATATCTTGCATCTCCAGCTGCAAGAAGAAAAGGTTTCTCCTTGTCCAGTAGCAGCTCAGCCCATGGGAGACGGCCATAGCTCAGCCAATGAAAAGTCACTATGCTTGGAACTTCTAGTTTTCTCCCATGGACACTTTGTTTACAACAGCTCCTCCCAAGTCCATAATAAAGCTTTCCTCTCTTTTATTTTCCTGTACATGCATATGGTTCACTATTACTGCACATTCTGAATTGCAATTCTTTGTTCCTGAATAAATCTGTTTTGCTGGAGAAATAACTGGCTATCTATTTGTTTAAGGTCAACATTATCATAGCTCCCTTTCACTCTTATACATGCTGTGCAGATAAATTCTGTAGTCAGCCAACATAGATCCTGCTGGGTAGCCTGTAGGAACACATCTGTTCCTTATTCATTGTTGCATCTCCAGCATTCAGCGTGCAGATATTTAGCAGATGTTTGTTGAAGGGATAAATGAATGAATATACGTTTCTGGCCTGTGGAATATTCAACGGTGCAGCCACTAGCGAAAGTTAAGCAGTGGCAAAGCTTGACATCGACACTTTTCTCGTTTGCAGTACGTGCACATTTAATACCTGGGTCACTGTCCAGGTGCTCATGGTGGAGACACAAGTGCAGAGTGGAGTGCCTCCTCTCTCATGCTTACTTATCCTTTTTGGGTTCCTTTCTCCTCAGTTTTTTATTTTGAAGTTTTTTAATCTAAAAAAATTTGGAGGAATAATATGATTAACATCCACCTCTCTTTCGCCTAGGAAAATTAATAATCATTCCATATGATCAAAAATGCACTCAAATTTTCCCAGTTGTCCCTCACATATCTTATTGTGTAACCTTTACCTAATGAAGCTTCATGCATTGAGTTTGCTGTGTCATTTGTACCTTCTAATGTGGAACAGTTCACTGCCTTCTTTTGTTCATTTTCAAATCATTTTCAAATCACTGACTTTTTTTGAAAAGTCCTAACAGAATATTCTACATTCTGGATTTGTCGGCTCTTCAGTTTTTAAAATGTAATAAAATGAATTAAGAACATATGGCCAAGGTCCCTTTTATTAGATAAGGATGTTTTAGGAAACTGGGCTTTTAGGCATAAATGCCAGTCATAATGCACAGGATTTCATTTAACATATATGATAAAGAGTTCCTTTTCCATATGGTCAAGGAATAAAAACCATTTACTTTAATGATGAAATAATCATAATTTGTTGATAATTTCACCTTTTTAAAAACATTAGGTAAAATTCCCATTAAGTAATTTCTGAAGCATAATGAATAGATTAGAAAAGAAAAATATCGTACATTGAAAGCATTATGTTTTTAGTTTACATTTTCAACAAACATCACATGTGAGCATATTAGGAGTAAAATACCTGTCACCACATAATAATTATTATTCAGGCTAATAAATAGCCAAAAAGAGTTATAAAGAAGTATTTTAAGTTTTATTCAATTTTCCTACTCAATATTATCTTTTTTGTCACTCTTGATAGGAAATTGTTTTTTTGTTTTTTGTTTTTTTGTTTTTGGCAGGAGATAAAGCAGGCATAGGCATTGATCCAAATCAGTTCTCCTTTTATTTAAACAGACCTGACTGTGTTGAATCAGTTAATAGCATTTATTTGTTTTGATTGCATTAGGTGCTGAGAAAAGATAAAGAAAATATAGCAGGTATGGTTTCTGCTTTGGAAAATATTGCTTTCTGACAGCACAAATAAGAGGAACACACTGATATATGTTTTCCCATTTCTACTTTTGCTGTATATAGATATTAACTTTGGAGGATATTAAATTTTATTTTAAATGCTTCATTATTCATGGCCTTAAATTAACCATTTTTCGACATCTTGTGTAGAAGATGGTAGGTACTCAATAAATGCTTTTTGCACAAATGAGCTAAAATTTGTTCTGTGCATATAGCTATTTTCAAATTGCTGTCACACATGGTCTGGGTGAATTTAATCTGCATTGAAATTTGGAAGAAGCTCTTGACAGATGACAGCATGGGGCCCTGCAGGGTGAGAAGAGAAGCGGTGCCAGCCTGGTGGAGAATACCGTGACCTTAAAGCTGCCCTTGAAAGACAGCGGGAGTGTGTGGCTCACACAGCCTCCCCAGCACCTTCACATGAAATGGTGGGTCCCAGGATGTACACAGGAGACAACAATAACTACATTAACATTCAGAGCCACCCACCTCAAAGTTCTGTCTCTTCCAGTGTTGTCTGCAGATGGGAAATCTGAGGATCTTTAGAGGGCTTTTATGGTAATTATAAATGCAACTTATATGCTCATCCTTCTCTACAACATTGCTCATGAAGGAACTACCTAACCCATTATGCTGTTGTTAGAGGATACAAAAAATTAAAATCACCCACTTTCTTTGTTTACATGGAAGTCTCACCCAGTAGCATACATTTACATACATTTAAATAAAATGTATTCCTTCTGGCACTAAACAATTTTGGATCAGTCCCTTCACCTCTCTGAAATTTAGTTTCTTCTCAAGTAGAGAGGGAATAAAAATATCCACTCTATTTAACTCTCAAAGTTGCTGAAAGATCAAATGAGAGAATGAATGTGAATGAAAGTGCTAAAAGTATCATTACTACTATTACTCCCCGCTTACTTTTTTATCCCACATACATGTACGGAGTGTCGTCATCAAGAGTGTCCACATTCAAGCAGAAACTGCTGTGGAGAGCCAGGATGAGCAGAACAGGCTGGTGGGGATGATGAAAGTCAAAGCTGGGGTCAGAAAGTCTCCCAAGAAAGGCCTGGGAGACTGAAGTCATGAAAGAAGACTGTGCTGATGTCCTTCTCCTAGAGGCACTTTCTCTCTCTGTCCATCCATCAAATCCCAGCTCAGCATTTTCCTATCTAAGTTTGCAGTGGGTATTTTGCCTGGAAAGACTGTGAAGCCGGAACACAAAAAACAGAGCCAGAATCCTGACCCCACCCCTAATTGGATGTGTGCCTTGTATACTATACTGAATCACTCAAAGTCTTGTTTTTCCTATTTGTATAACAATCTTAGCATTGTTATGACAGTAGTGTAACATACAAGGTGTGAAGCAGCACATAGTGGGCTTTCAGAAATTGTGATTTCCTTCACCCCAAATCTCTGGCCAACCCAATCTGAATGTCTTCATCTTGGAAATGGAAATAACACTTACCTTGCAGATGCTGTTTCAAATTAAGGAGGCAATACATGTAAGCCGTAGTTCAGAGCCTGGCACGTGGACTGTCATTAATTCATCCAGACTCCAACCCAATGATAGTAATATAGTAATAAGGGTCTGGGGAGGACAATAGGAGAGGTTTGTGCCTCAGATAGAGGCCTTGTTCATGAGGAAAATAATCTGAATTATAAGAGGGTTCACTTGAGGCTGCATGATCAACAGCTTCCTGGTTCAACACATATATTTGGTTTTGCCCTTGGTTTAAAAATGTTGACAAGTACCAATCATTAAACATTTTCACATCTGACTTGTCTATTGCCACTGCTGCTTAGGAGGGACTTGCATTGAAAAGCAGAGTTCTCTGGTGCAAGCTGCCTGGAAGCTGAGACTTAGAATGATCTCCTGATCTTCATTTCACTTGGAGAACTAGGAGTAGAGTGTGACTCAGTGTCTTCTAACCAGTTTTCCACACTTAAAAATTTAACATGCCCCAAAGTACCAATCTAGCTATGTCTGCTTGATTCAGCCTCCAAACACATTGATTCTATCCACTTCTCTCTACCTCCACTGCCATCAGCCCAGGCAAAGCCATTCTTATGTCTTGATTGGACAACTGTGTCAAAGTATCCTGTCTGGTTCTAGTCTTTTTCTCTCTTCCTCCCCACGTTAGATATGATGATAATCTTAACAATCTGCAGTCACCACTCTCTACAGTGGCAGTTGTGTGGGTGGTGTGAAATTGATCCCACCCACATCTCCAGGGCAAGCCCATCTATGACTTAAAACCTGTCAGGAAAATCCAAGCCTTATCATAAAAAAGTAATTAGTTTAGACAACCCAGGACTAACTGAGCCCCTGACATTTATCTTGCCAAAGGACTGGATCAAGGTGATTTCATTAGTGCAAAGCTTAGGGCATTTGTGCAATTGGTCAATGAAAGCCATCTCATTCTCTCCTCTTGGTGGTGACTGAGGAGGCCTGAGGCGGTATGCAGACTAGCAGCCATCTTACAGGGCTAGCCTGAGGATGAAGCCACCACAGTAGGAGGCAGAGCCATTGGAATCTCAGAGAAATGGAGTAAAATTCCCAAACCCTAATAAAACCATGCCTAAGGCCCATTTTTTCCCTCTGAATTTTCTAGTAACATGAACTAATCAATCCCCTTTAAGCCATTTTTGAGTCTCTTACAAAGATTCCTGATAGCTACATAATCCATATTGTAGACAGAGTGATCTTTACAAATGTGAATCAGAATATGCCCTGCCTTTCTATATGTGTTCAGTTCCTTGGTCTTTTACCCTATTTTATATTCAACCTCAGTTCGGGTGCTGTGAACTAATTGCACAGTGTATAATTTGAATGATGCCCCTATAGTTTTTTAAGCCTGAGACCCAAGCCTGATCCTGTCCACTACTTAATTGGTTCTCACCCCTGGGCTGCACGTTTTCTTCACCCTAACCTCCAACTGATATATGAACCCAACTGCCAAATCATTAGACCATCATGAGCCATGAGGTAGCTAACAGCTCGTCCTTAGCACAGACACTGACTTGAAGATGTTAATACAGCTACTGCCTTGCTGCTTTGCCCAACCCACTAGATGGCTACCCCTTAGACTCTGTCATCTACCTAGATAAAGTCAGAATGTGCCATCCATTCAGCCCACCACATATATATGCACATGAACACACACACAGAGCTCCTTAAACCTCCCCATCTTCCCTTTTTTTTTTTCTTTTTCTTTTCTTTCTCTCTACCTCATTGTGGATGATGAGCCAGACTGGCTTGTAGCTGATCCCACTTCAGCTCTGGGTGGTTCTTGACCATTTTCCTCTGGGATGTGTTGTTGTCAAAGAGGACAAAAGGATAAAGAGCCAGTTGGTTTAGGAAAATGGGTATGAGTGAAGCAACCCTTCAGTAGTAAAAAGAGGCAAATCCACGAGGTAGGACAGCAATATTTTCTATGAACCACAGACATACTAAAAAGACAAATGACATAACTATTCAGCTATACTTCCCTTTCAGCCCCTGGGCCTGCCTTTCTTTTGTTGTCATTTGCACACAGCATTGAGGCAGGCCGGAGATTAATGGGAGCAGATGTCATGGAGAAGCCTTCACTTCTGGATGTACTGTCTCTTATACTATGGAGGATTTATTCTGTAATGTGCAATTGAGAAATCTAGGGGGTGAGGGCTTATAATCATCAAATGGAAATGTCATTTAGGTAAAGCAGTGACACTATACAAGGAAAAGTAGGTTGACTTGGGATCTAGAATTTCAAACACTCAGATTTTTCTTTTGATGATGGAACTGAGAAGTGTCTTTTAGCCGGATCTTCCTTTTTTAAATGTCATGCCATTTATTTTTATTTCTAAAATAACAAGTGAAATCCTTTACATGCAAGACTTTAGGACTATGATTTAGATTAATCAAAGGTTTGGGCACCAAGTTAGCAAAAAGTACTATTTTAAATCTTCTGACTCTCCCGTTAGTCTTACATGGTTGGAAAAGGACATCACCATTTGTAGAAAGCGGACTGGCAATCCCATCACCCACTTCCTGGATGACTCTGGCATCAGATCCTTGTTTTTCTGAGCCTCAGTTTACACATTGGTGGAAAAAAAAGATGGCTGAGAACATTTTCAACTGTTTCTATGATTCTAATTTTATTTGGGGCTCTGTTTGGGAGTAAATTCAGACACAAGGTGGAGATGTCAATGCTTCTACTCTACCAAAAAAAGCCAAATGCAAATAGTCATTTAGTCTTAAACTCTGTCTTTATCGGCACATGATATGTCACTATTGGAGTTTTAAAAGTCAGAATTGTCCTTAGAATACTGCTGATTGGATTTCTCTGATAAACTCATGGTTTAGTGATGGCAGTAGGGAAGATAAAATGCTTTGTCTTTAAGAAGGAATCTCCTAGACCAATAAACTTCTAATCTATGAACTTTCACAATATGAAGAAAGTTGCTTGCCAGAGCAGAATTGTGTAAGCTCTGCCTAAAAGATGGGACTAGTGGTTGCCTGTACACTTTTAAACAAAAAGACTTAGGAATGACTTTTCAGACTTTCATCAGTTCATAAATACCTAGTTCCAGTTCAAACTTGTCTCAGGCTCACAATTACAAATATGTTTAAGTTGGACCTAGATACCATAAAATGATATGAGAATGTCTAAGGGCTTGCCAATGGGATTTTTATTACCATGGTATCATTCTTTTTACATTTTAATTAGCCTCTAGGAAGAAGAGATTATTCTCACTTTACTTTGATTTGTTGTGTGTTTATAATATTTCATTAAAAATGTGATTAAAATATCTTGGATACTTCTTTTTACAACAGAAGAATATTCAAACAAAAGAATTTGTGAAATATTTACATTTCTAATGAAAATTCTGAGATTTAGGAGAATTTATAAAAATTCACAATTGTTTTTAGTCCAGCAAAGAGGTCCCAACCTTTCTTATGAAGGGCGGGAGTGTCCTAATGCATTCTCAAAGGTCTTCCTGATCTACTCATCGATTATTCTGTTAGGAGGCACCCTCAAGTAAAGAGTAGCAACTGAAGATAGCATTCATCAATAAAAAACATCAAGAAATGGTCACACTGTTTTATATGATGGGAAATAAATGTTTTGCTTATTTTCCATTGATGTCATAAATCAGGTCTGGGGCACAGCAAATAATGATTTCTCTGGGAAAACATGAGGTGAGTGAAGGAAGGAGGAAGAGCAAGTGAGACTTGGAGTAAGGGAATAGGGGAGAGGGAGAGTGTTGAAGGAGGGAGACTTCTCTAGGACTGACTGCACTGTGGGATGAAGTCTTCTGTGCTGAGGTGAAACAATATGAACTGGGAAGAGGATGGCTCCAAAGGAGTGTCAAAGCCTTACATGGTCTGAACTAATTATGTTAATAAGTGTTTCCTAAAACCTAATTGTGTCAGAAACATGCACGTTGGCTCCAATATACCGGATACCTAGGAAAGGCATCCTGGTAGTAGCAGAGGCTGCTGGTGGAGAATGAGCCACTGTGGGAATGGAGGCACTAAGGACAAGGACAGGAGGTCAGAGGACCAACCTCAACAGAAAGATAAAGACACAATGGAGGAGAAAGAAACCTGAAATGTCAACCATGAAGATTGGAGGGATGTCCCCGGGGTCCCCAGCACTATGCTGGTCACACTGCCTGCCTGTGATCTGGTAGGGCTGTGCTGAAGTTATGGGCCACCTATTCTATTCTAAGTAGTACAAGCAATTTCACCAGTATAACCCATGGTAATTAGACCTGTGATTTTAACTTTAATAATGTGAATTAATTATTTATGGCAGAGATTATTAGTATCAATCACAATGTCAACAAATATATTTACTAATAATTTTTTTGAGATCTGAAACATTCATAACAGAATCTTTTAGGGAGAGCCATGTGTATATAAAATCACTATAGTGTAGAACCATTTGAGCAGAATTGGGTACATTTGGAAACTTCATATATGCTGAGAGTATAAAATTTTATATTCACCAAATGCTTTAGAGATGAGCCAGTTACACAAAAGCACATAGTAAAAAGTTCAGTATTGACAAATTTACCTTTTCATGTTTTTTTCCCAGAGAGTGTCCTGAATTTCAACATCTTCATAATAGAAATCCCATTCTCAAATAATACCCACTCCCTTAAGTGGAAGTGAATTTCTTAAGTATTCAGGCAGAATTTTCTAGTATCCTAGAAAACAAGCACATTATAAATATTACACATTTTTACATACTACTTTGATAAATTTTTGCATATTGTCAAATTCTGCACATTGCTTTATGAGAGAAACTTTTCTATTTTCTTTCGGTTTAGTCAGCAGACATTGATTGAATGTATAGAAAATATAAAGCACTCCGTCTGCTACAAGGGGAGGACACGGGTATGGAAACTCTGAGTCCAGGATGACTTGAAATGATCTTAGCTCCACTCATGAACCATTTATAAACTGAAAGGCAAATCAGGCTGGAGTGAGGTGTGTGCTGTGCCACATGTGTCCTTGAGGACCAAGGCAAATGGGAGGTTATTACAACTTTCATGAAAAGTTTGACGAGAAATTAAATGGATAATATAGTATATCGAAACCAGGTAGGATCAATTTAAAATCAGAATTATTATCTTAATTGGATTTAAGATGCAGAATATTAATTCCGATGACTGCAAAAAAAATGTATACTACTATAAAAACACTAACTGAATGTATGATACTCTACGGAGTCTAAATAATTGTTAAATATAGTGACTAAAGCCTGGAAATACCAAGTAATTAAAAAACCAACGAGTTCTTTAAAAACATTTTCTATATTATTTTTAAAAATATATATTCTTTAAAATAAATTCTTTAAGAATATATTCTTTATATTATTTTTGAAAAGTCATATTTAATAACTAAAATTTCATCTTTGGCCTAATTACAGACTTAACCAAAAAAAATTGGTTGGTCGAAGATTTTCCCATACAATGCAATAATTTTTATGCTTTGGAGACTTTGTTGAAAAATTATCAAAGATTTAGTTAGCTTAAAGCTATTTTAGGTGTTAGATTTTCAATTAGAATTTTAAGTTTAATCCAAATACTATTCATTGGCTAATAAGTAGATTTTCCTACCAAAGCCCCGATTACCTCTGAACTCAAGTGAGATATGAAGTCTTTATAACATAACTGGTACAACTATTTTGGTTTTGGACACAGTTCTGATATTCAAGTAGCACAACCTGCATTTGTTGGAAAGAGCAGGTAGTGCAGTGTCTACATGACTTCAACAACCATATGAAAGTAAAGCATTGAAATATTAGCATTAGTAGCATAGTTTAGCAGATATCAATGAGCACCAACTTCTGCCCTCAAGAGGCCTACATTTTGATGACCTGTGAGTTGTAAAATTACCACTCTCCTGACATTGGAGTTCTGGTCTTTCTTCTCTGTTTCTTAATTTATTACAACTGCGGTGGTGGACTTTGGGTGAGATCCTTTCTGAAGGGAAAATCTACATATATTATGAAAAGCTGAATGATGGAAAACATCTGGAGAAATCGACTGCTCATAACAATAATTGACTCCAGTAGTATATGATGCACTTATGGAGAGACTGGGAGTGAGGGGTTGGGCTAGGATTTTGAAAATCCTATAATTAACTATAGCATTGAAGAGAGGGAAAAGCAGTCTAGATTTGCAGCAAAAAAAGTGTGCTTATGTGGTTCAGACACTTGAGTTCCCTGCAGATCCTTCAATTTTTAAGTTCAAAGCATGGTTGGAAGCTGTGATGTAGGATTTCCCAGCAGATTAGAAGGTTTGGTGCTAACTCATCAGCAATTTAGTAGTTATGAAAACTGAACTGTTTCCTGGTTTTATTTATAGAATGGTAAACTAGGAATTGTATTGTTCATCTTTGTATATAGAAAATTTGTGTTGACAGGTGCCAAAGAACAGTCTGAAAGTTATGAATCATTCGAAAACATTTATTCTATTCTAAAAGGTTTTAAAAACCCTGAGTGTATCATTCAACATCTTACAATATACTGGTTTGAGTATATGCATAAGCCCAACACGGAAACAGCTGGATTCTGTTTCTTCCCATCCAGAAACAGCAGGATAGGAAGAAGATAAGCTGGGCACTAGCCCAATCTGCCAGGAAGAAGGGTGGTGGCTGCATCATCTCAGACCTCTTGAGACTAGAGAACCCTTGGGGAGGCTCTGAGAGACAGAGAATGTGGGTGGGGGAGAACACATGTCATGTATCTGGAGGGCTTGGTCTTCTCCAGCTGGGAGGTCTGGTAGAAATTTATCAGATGAGATGTCTTGGTTAATAGATTCCAATACTATTCTTTCTTTCTTTTTTTTTTTTTCAGAAAGATGATTCATTTTTTATATGCTTTATTTAAAAACATGAAGCAAATATCACTTATTTGAATTTTAAAACACTGTTAATTTATATCTTGCCTTCTTGTTTTCTTATTTTGTGAGCTAGTAAACTACTCCACCCAAAAATACAAATTTTCTTATATAGACAACATTAAGTCTAGAATGTAAGCAGATAAGGAAATTAAACATTTTTATAAAATCAGAAAACTTAGTTTTGTTGTTCGTTCTTTTAATAGTTACTGAGAAAGATCCAGTTATCCATTAGCCAAAGTTTATTGCAGAACTAAATATTGTTTCATTCTCCATGATTCCACTAATATAGAAAGCATAAATTTAGTGGGATAATGAGAATAAGAAATGTATTTATTTACCATATGATTTCACTTATACGTGGAATCTAAGGAACAAAAAGAACAAATTAATTAAAAACAGACTCACAAATATAGTGGACAATTTGGTGACAGACAGAGGGGAGGGAGATTGGGGGACTGGCAGAATGGGATGAAGGGTTAAAGAAATACATATTAGTAGTTGATAGCTGGGCATGGGGATGGGGAGCACGGCAGAGAGTTAGCATTAATATGATGGCTAGGTAGAGGGCCAGGAGAGGGAGGGGGCAATTGGGGGGATATATTATGAACTATATAGATGTCTAACCAATGTACTGCATACTTGAAACTAATTTAAAGAAATAAATTAAAAAAAAGAAAAAAATGTATTTATAGTGTTCTATTTTTAATAATCTTCAATAGCTTAATCCTAATGGTATTTATGGATTAATAAATGGATTTCCTTTCAAAACTGATTACCTCTAAACTCAATTGAGATGTGAAGTCTTAAGATCATAATAAACACAAATATAGACTTTTGGTTTTGGATACTGTTTTGATATTCATACAGCATAGCCCATGTTTCTTGAAAAGAGCAGATAGTTAAGCATCATTAAGAACCAATGTTTCTTACTCTTGAATATCATATTACCATTAAACACATCTGGAATTTTTCAGGTACAGAACACATATATATTTTTCTGAGTCTAAGCACATACTGGACTCTTAGGGAAGAAGGGATATGTGGAGTGTTTCAATTGTTGGTGTATTCATAACTTTATTAGTTGGCATTGCTTTGAAGCTGCCCTTTTCTTATAGTTGTAGCTAGTTTAATCTGACAACCTTGAAAAAGACTATGAGAGCTCTAGTTTTTACTTGTGGTGAAAGCAGACATCCAAAACCAGATGACAACTTATCTTCAAGATAAATGAAAGTGGTATTGCTGTAGTGAAGGCTGTTGTCAAGCACAAGGACTACACATACCAGTTTCAAAATTCTGACACTACCCTCTCATTATTGCCATTGGATTTGGAAATATTAGAGTGGAATATTTTTAAATATTGAGAATGGGATAAGCATAATTTTCTTGTACTTATCAGAATGAAAGTTAATATCCCCGGATGGATGTTTACATAAAAATAATTTGAAATTAAATAATAATGATTACTGGTACTTATTTCCTGTATTTTTAATGTAAATGAGAAAGCAATTGTATTATATTTTAAAAATATGAAACTTGAGTGTTAATAATTATTTTTTAAACTCAAAACTGCTTTTTCAATTTTAATTTTAATTACAATTTTTTTCTCAACTATAGATTTTATTTTTATTTATTTTTTTAAACACAATACAGTGTTTGACAGTAGCAAGGACTAATTCTGATCAAGATATAGGAACAGGGACTGAATTTACCTTCACCTCCAAAACCACTAAAAAAACAAGTCCAAATACAAAACAATAGTTTTCAAGACATTGGACGTCAGGTAATAAAGAACAATAATCACAAAGAGACAGGAAATGATCAAGGTATGATTGCTCCAGCTTATTTCCAGAAGAGAATTTCCAGGCCATGGTGCAGGGAGGGAAAACCCAGGGGGAACCTGGCAATATCCCTGAGTCAAGGATGGGGAGCTGGGGAGTCAGGAAAGCCAAGGTGGCTAGCATTCTCAGGATACTGGAGAATGAATTGTACAAAGAACTCTGGAGCTCTGCAGAGGGTCTTTTTAAAATCTTCAGCTGGGGACTGATCAGCCTACTCTCCTGAGGAAACCATTCAAAGCTGGATAAAGAACTGCTTGAAAGGAAACAAAGGAACAATCCTTGGAGATTGCTGAGGGCCAAGAACAATTCCTTTTCCCACCAACTAGTGTGGAAAAATCTCATAAATCAGCGGATATTGGATAAAGTATTCAGAAGAATTTTTCCTTACTGGTAGGGCAAAATTAGAGCTACATTAAAGGCCGCTCTAGTCCCACCTCGCAAAGCTGAAAAGCAAGCTCTGGAAAGATCAAACTGTTTCCAGTTAAATGAATTATGTCCTAGAACATAGCTCAAGAATATTTATAGGACAAGAACAATCAACATTCAACATTCAAGGCAACATCCACAATTTCTGGCATCCAGTAAAAATTACCAGCATGCGAAAAAGGAGTAGTATATATTTTGAATATATGACACATATGGAGGAGAATAATTAATCAATGGGAAGCCAAACCAGACTTGACACATATTAGAATTAGTCAGCAAATACATTATAACTTACAATTATTTGTGTTCCATGTGTCTAAAAGTTAAGTAGAGACATAGAGGATATAAAAAAGACCCAAATCAAATGTCTAGCTAGAGATGAAAACTACAATGTCTAAGATGAAAATATCTAGTCTAAGAATTTAAAATACTGTTGCTGCCATATCAATCAAAATAGAATTACTGATCACAGACATTTATAAAAAATGTTCACCTCACCCATCACAGGTGTCAAAACAATGCACACTGGGAAGGCATTCCAATTATTTTTAGGTCAGTCCAACCAGAACTGGACCTGTGTCCTAGGCAGAATGATGATTGGTATCTCTTCTAGCCCATATTCTTTTAAAATTAAATTTATTGGGTGACATTGGTTAGTAAAATTGTACAGGCTTCAAGTGTACAATTCAATAACATGTCATATGTATATTGGATTGCATGTTCACCACCCAAAGTTAAATTTCCTTCACTATATATTTGACCCCATTTACTCTTATCTACTTCCTCGCTTACCTCATATTCTTAGATATTGTTTTCACATTGGTTTACTGGTGGGAGGAAAAATTGATTTTCAATAAATAAAAGTTACATATGTTTAAAATTCAAGATTTATTATTGTCACTGAATATAAAATATATTTAATAGTCACTGAATTTAAAATATATATTGTAAATATGTGTTTAGAATAGTTTATCTTTATCACTCATACTGAATAGTATTAATCACATGCAGTCACTGAAGATAGAGGCAACCTTGCTAGATATTCTGCATTTGCTCCTCCATATCCACTCATCACTCTTTACCTTCTCTTTGCTGGAGGAGGCTATATGAGCTGCATCCATGGACTCCCTTGTCCCTGGCTTCCAAGCGGATTTCAACAGTCAGAAGTATTAGCAGGTGATGGGAGGCCAGGAGGAAAAATTGGGATTTACATTCCCTAGGTCCCTCCCTGCTGGACTGCTGCAGATTGGCTTTGTCTTTCCACTAGGTTCTGAAAACCCATTTTCTTCCATTGCCTTGCAAGTCTAGGATTGCTGAGGACTCACTACATAGTACAACACTTTATTGGCCTCCCTAAACCCTATACACAACTTGGTTGATATTCTCTCTATTAATTTCTGCTAGTTTAAATATGCTGTCTCTCTCCCGATGGACTCTAACTGACATACCATTGTGTTTGATGACCTTAGTTATAAAGTCATTTTCAAACACATTCACATCTAAAATGTATTTTCCTCTGGCTTCCTTGTGTGGAAAATATTTTCTATATTTCTGTGGCTCTTGATCTATTCATTTTCTTTGCTGAAAACTGGAAAATATCTAAGAAGGGTAGTAGAGATTTTAAAATTTAGTTTATACAGTAAATTACTCACAATAAATTACTAGTAAACAACTATATGTAATGTATTATTTGATTATAGAATTTCAATTAACTGCAACTGTTGACTTCAGCCAGTGTCAACCTGAGTACTGAGAGACTCAGTGTTAATGTTGTAGCTTGTTATGGCAGCCTATGACTTGCCCAATTTCAGCAGCGATAGTTTAGTGCCAATACCTCCCCTCCCTTAATTCAAGGTGCCAGTGCCACATACGTCAGTAAGAAAAGGACCAATTTACAGTTTGTTTTATATAAGTAGGTGTATGAAGAAACTAAGTTATGTGGCACCATCTTTTAAACTTATTCCAGTGATGTTTTCATTTCCCTTAAAGACCCATCACTTACTACAGCTCTGGCCAAGCGTTCTTCCTCTTGTTCAAAACAATTTGAGTTTAAGTTGGAAACAAGGCAAAGTGCGGCAAAATTTGAGACTTAGTCTTTGGAAAGAGTTTGGGAAGTGAATAAAAAATGAAAAATGTTAACAAGTGGAGAAATGTCTTAATCATATACAGTCTTAAGAATTGCATTAGAATTTCATGGCTTCATTTTACTTCGAGTCTATCTTGACTATTGAACCAGATTAACAAGGTGAGAATTTTGACACTGATTCTTCAGTGATCTGACAGACATATGGTTTTGTTTTTGTTTTTTACCTGCCCAGCAACTTCATTGGTAGATCTGGAATAACAACTGTAGTGAGGCAAATGTGGCTCTACGTTACGGTAATTTCAATTAAAGTTAATTATAAAATTCTATAAATTAAAGAAAAGTATCAGTAATCTTGTGAGAGATTTGGTTAACATGAAAACCCATTGAATAGACATATTAATAAAAATTGTTTAAATTATAAGAGTAACTTCATGCCCATTAGGATAGTTATCAAAAACAAACCATAAAATGACAAGGGTGGGCAAGGAGTAAGAAAATGAAAGCTTTTTTTTTTTTTTTTGCAAATTTTAGAGTATTTTTTATTTTTCAATTATAGTTTGTATACAATATTATATTATTTGCAATTGTACAACATAGTGATTAGACATTTATATAACTTACAAAGTGATCATCCCAATAAATCTACTGGAACTCTTTTGAATTGTTAGTGGGAATGTAAAATGGTGCAGTTGTTGGAGAAAATGGTATGGTTGTTCTTCAAAGAATAAACAGAATCACCTCATGATCCAGCGTTTCCACTTCTGGTTATATAACTAAAAGAAGTGAAAGCAGGAACTTGAACAGATATCTGTACAATCATGTTCATAACATCATTAGTCACAATAGCCAAAAAATGGAAATAACCAAAGTGCCTATCAATGTATGAATGAATGAACAAAATGTAGTATACCTGTATATATAACAGTTTAAAAATTATGTGTCATAAATTTTATTAAATAAGGAATTAGAATATTTCCCACCTAGGTCTTTATGCTGATTTTTACTTTCTGAAATATGTATAATCTTCCTAAAATTTTTTTTTGTAAAATATAAGATGTGATGAACCCAATTATGCTAACTAGTCACAACCTTATGATTTTGGAAAGAAAACGGTAATTCAGAGGAAAAATTAGCATTTCCTTCTCGCTCCCAATGACAGGAACATACATTTACTCAGTAATGCCTCTTCCAAGATGCTGCCTCATTTTAGAGCCCTGTTTGCCTCTTGGGATTCTCCTGTCTAGTCACAGTCAATGCCGATTCTCACACTTTCTTGCAATAGCTCTTTTCTGTGGGCAAATTTAGCAACATCCTCCTAAGGGTTCTGAAGTGAAAAATTGTTTCTATGTTTCTGTTTTATAAAAGTCAAAACTCAAACAAAAACATTAAAAAAAATCATAAGTGTTTCCGTTAAACATGTTTTCTTTCATTCCCTTTGAACATGTAAATTTGCATCGTCTACAACTTTATTAGATGTTGAATTTAGCCTTTACTTAGAAAATATAAGAAATATATAAAAATGAAGACTCAGAATAATATAACAGTACTTTCATCTGATGCCCAGATTTCTGTCTTGTGCAATATCTCATTTTCTTGTCCCATCCAGCTTCTTTGATATGTCCTTGGCCTGGGATCAGCGCCTGGACCCCAGCTTATCTAGGCATTGGGATCTAACCATGAAACAGGGTCTTGTGAATTTACCCAAGCTATAGTATGAAAAGAGTTGGAAGCTAGAAAGAGATTAAAAACAGAAATACCAATTTACTGCAGCATTAAGAGATAAAACATTGATAATGTGAACATCTTTTAGAGGCATTTTTGATAAAAAAAAAAGTTGGAGTTAAGAACAAATGGATTTCAGTAAGTAAAGAAAAAACTAAACCAGGTTCTGTATTTTTAGTTTAAATGACATGGGAAATGGTATTTTTACTGAAAAACATAAGATATTTGAGAAGGAGATGAGAGGAGGAATTTGAAGATGGACAATCAATATTGAAGTGAGAACAGACCATTTTAAATGAGTTATGGAAGTAGTTGGAGAAATGGGACTCTAGGCTAGGTGCATGTTTAGGGCTGGAGAGATGGAACCAGAAGCCCTAATAAACAGACAGGCTAGTGCTGAAGCTTTGCATGTAAGTGAACTCTCTAAGAGAAAGGACCACTAACAAGACTTAGCAGTTGGGAGAAGTGTCTATAGAGAAACATGGTGAGGTAGTAAGGTACTAGTATAGTAAATGATAATAGCAGTTAAGAGAGAATCATCATTTGGCAAATTTTTCCAAAAAAAGAAAATAAAAAGAAAAAAGAAAATATAAGCTTCACAGGGCCAGAAATTTTGGTCTGTTTTATTCACTTCCATGTCCCTAACGCTTAGAACAGTGGCCCACACATGATTGCTCCTCAATACACATTTTTTTTTTATTAAATGAAAGAAAAAAAAGATCATTATATTTTGTAAGAAATTCAATATCAGTCCTCAGTAGAGCAGCTGTGAGAGAAGCCATATTTCAGAGGAAGGAGAGGAAATAGATATCAAAAAGGGGAAAAAGCAGAATAAGACCATCTAACAAGAAAGTTTGTGAGGAAAAGTGAGTGAAAGAGAATCATAGGTGTGTTTTATTATCAAAACATGTATATCTCTTCCATTTATAATATAGACATCAGTGCTTTTAGACTGGTGGAGTCACTCTTTAATTTAAAAATAAAATTAGCTGAACTTCATACCCCACATGTAACAAAAACCCAGTATTTCTTATTTCGCCATTCTTCTTTCCCACCTAATCAATCTCTGGGGATTTTCTGAATTTGGATGTGTCCTAGTCTCCCTTGGCTTCAAATTACTCTCTCAATTGGTTTCAGAACTCCACACCTTGCCTCCGGCAGCCTGTTTATTCTCTCTGCTCCCCACTGACCAGTGTGAAGAATATATAGTCTTCATTTCTTCCTAGTGTGGTTCACATAAGGGGGTCAGATGCAGTACACTGTCACTAACATTCTTGAGGCAACAAACGAATCTCCTACAGCACAAAATTCCTATTATTTTTTCTTTTTAAATTAGATAACAAATGTTCAGGAAAAACGCATAAATCATAATTGTGAAACTCGATAGATACATTTTCATACACTGAACAGAATTGTGATTGGCACCCAGATCAAGACGTAACACATCACAGCATTCTGAAATTTCCTCACTATGTCCCCTTCTTAGTCAAAATCCCTCCCAGGGATAATCACTACCCTGATTTTTAACACCAAAATTAGTTTTACTTATTTTAATCTTTCTATAAAAGGAATCATACACTAAGCATTCTGTTGTATCTGCTCCAAATTATACGTGTGAGATTCATCCATATCGTTGCTTGAGTTATAGTTGACTTCTAATTATTTTTATATTTGTATTTGAATATTTGTAGTATTCCCTCATGTGAATGTCCCATGTTTTATTTATCTATTCTATCACTAATGGGCATATGGCTAGTTTCCAGTTTGGGGCTATGATAGATAAAGCACTGTACATATTCTCATTCATGTTTTCTGATAAACATATGTACTAATTTTCAGGAAGTACAAAAACACCCCTAATCTTAAAGATCCTGGGAATCTGTAATTAGCTGCCTTTCTTTGCCATCATGTTTCCTTGGGCCTCTAATTCTGTCTTCCTTTATATCATTATTTTCTTCGTTTCATGAATTTTTTCACTTCTCCCACCCACGATGCCTCAGAAACTCAGTTTTCATTATTAACATGTCAAATCATTTAGCTGTTGTCATTACTCAGTATGAACACCCCATTGCATAGACAAGACAATGCATTCCTATCTATAGGCAATGGACTTATTATTCAAATATGTAATTAAAGAAAGCTGTCATTAAAGTGGCTTTCAGGTAAAATTGAAATATATAAATAAACATTTCATAACATCTTTAAAAAATAGAAAAGGGAGAAACAGGCAACTGGCTCCTTTTTTGTATATTTGAAATATTTAAAAATTAAGTAATACATGTATCTATATATAGGTCTATTCTCAATAATTTTTTAGGAAATAACAATTGTCATTTCAGTTAACGTATTTAGCTATTTTTTTTTCAGTTTCAGTGATTCTTTATTTCATTATAACTTTCACTGTTATGTTGTTTTCACCCACCCTAAATTATTTTTTAGGAATATCTATCACTTGGGGACCAAATCTCTGTTGTTTGCTTTTCTTAGTATCATCTTTCTCACTTTGCATTTTAAATTCCTTTTAACCCTTTACCTCACACTCAGATCTCTTTCCATCACAGCCAATTGTCTTTATAACTTATTGTGTTGTTATTTTATGTACATATTTTTTCATGACTTTCTTTTCATGTTTCAGAGAATCACAAAATCCTATACTTTATTGATAATTGATAATTAATACTATTTAAAAATATTTTCTGGTTACTATAGCTAATTATTTTGAAAAATATGATTTTGCTCTAAACTTTCAAGATGACCTTCCACTTTTCCTGCTGTTCCACATTTTCAGGACCCTATGTCATTTTCTTTCCATTTACCCACCCTGGAACGACATAAGGTCTCTCTAATCTTGATATTTGCCAATAGCCAGGGTAAATGGTTTCTCCTTCTCTGGCTCCTGATTATTTGGACATGGTAAAATCCCTCTTTCAGATTTTCAAGTGGAAAACAGATTGATGTTTTAAAGCTTCTCTTTAAATTCCCACCCTCTAGCAGACATCTCTGTAGAGTGGCTCTTTGGATTTAGTGGCCTTTTTCCCTGAGAAGGGTACTGTAACTTTCCATCTCAGAATATCCTATTTCCAGGCTCTTGTGTTTCTGTAGTTTGTTATTATGACTCTAACAAGTACAACACTAGATTTTTTTACATGGTGCTAGCTCTTGTCACCTCTCATATTCTATTGTGATGGTTTCCAGAAATTATAGTCTCTGAAGAGAAGCAGGAAAATAGGTATTGGGGAGGGGGTTGTTTCCAAAAGTATCCTGTTCTGAAAGATAGCTTCTGAGTTTCATGTTGCTATGGCCTCTGGGTCTCTGTGAGGGATTTAGGAAGTTATGATGGTACAACCTTTCTATTTGTTTTCAGCGTGGTAGGTATGTTCCATTTACAACAGCAAAATATGCACAAGCTACCATGTGGGATACTGAAGTCTGTTCCATTGATCAATCAGTTAGTTGAAAATTCTCTCATTTCCTGGCAATAAGATGGCTTTGGGTAATGATTTTCTGTTATGACTTGTAATACTTTTCTGACTTTTTTTATGGCTTTATTAGTGAGAAATTGAAAGAGAACAAATCTGAAATAGAAAGCTATGTCCTATACTTTTGAGTTATAAAATTGCCATGAATATTTTAGTTGGCCGACCTGAACAGAGGAAAAAAATTTATGACTTGAAAGTACTCAATGACTTAATTGGTCACAAAGTCAGAAATAAGAAGAATACAATATTCACCACCAACTCACAGGATAATTTGTAGAAGAAATAACTAAAATAAACTCAATTATGAAGGAGAGTTGACTGTCACGTAGGTCAGACAGGCCCTTACTTTCTTTTTCTAATGTCCTGTCAGCCCCTTGTCATATTCATTTTCATTAACACTTATATCAGAGGGCAGAAAGAGGTGACATTTCAATCTGTCAACTTCACTGCTCATTAGCAACTCATGTAAAGGGCAGTAAAGGGAGGATCAAAGGCTAAATTGAAGTTACAAGTTTTCTGTGGCTCTCACTTACCCTGATGTGCCATTGGCACAGATAATAGAGACGGAGTTAAATTAAGTTATTTAGAGTCTGATGGAAGGGATGCATGGTGAAAATCTGAAAAAAGGTTGAGAACCTAGATGTGGTAATTCTATCTGAGAGAAAGGGGAGCTACAGGCATGCATAGACATTAATATGACACTGTGCAATGTTGCATACAGGTGAGCACAATTAATGGTCTTTGGCTGATTAAAAAAAGGATAGACTATAGATGACATTTCAAACCCACATCGAATGGTGAGGTCCTGAAAGAAGACAGAGAGGTCAGCTGTAAGTATGTGCTTAATTCACCTGTGAGAAGGCATATGTGTGAATCTGTGCATGGAACATATTTGAGGAAAGTAGGGATATTTACCATAGAACTAACATTACTTTCAGGTCAGTGGAATGCACTCAATTAACTATTTTTTCCACTTTTCGGTTTTTATAAAATAGAAATCTTTAAGGTACAGTGCATAGAATTTAACTCTGGATTGATTTTTTTTTTCCTCGATACGTTATGCACCTTTCATCAAACAGTATTTGATGATTTAGGTCTTTTCAAGAAAGTATCGTGAGAATAAAATCATGGACATTACAATGATCAAGTTAAATCATCTGAGAGAAGGTACTAAATAAACAGTAATATAAGTGAACAGTAATGTGCTACATCAACATGGAGAATTTCACTATCATAATAAAGTTATCATCTAAGTATTATATTTTATTATTGTCAAGGTTTATACATTTAGTGCAGACATTTTACCTTCTCTCTCTTCTGTATCAGAATTTGAAAATAGTCTTATGTTTGCATTATTTGCAGACCACTTTCAAAATGTGATGCTAATAAAAAATCAATTAATATTTAAAATATCAGTTCCTCTGTTTTATTCCAAGCAATGTTGGAAATATAAATGTGATCCTATTTACTTCTTTCAAGGATTTACAACACAGTTGAGGAATCATAAAAACTTACATAGAGATTTGAGAGGAACCATGTGGCATCAAATATATGATAATAAATTCAAGTTAAGAGCCAGAGTAGCTCTTGGGGACTTGATATGGGTTTTGAAGGATGGGCAGAACTTGAAAATTGGCTCTAAAGTCAGTTTTCCCTTTAACAATTTAAAGCCTCACTTATGAAATAATCTGCCATTTTAAAGGCACCACTCATACTGACTTCGTTAGATACTTCTGACTATAAAGGAGTCTCAGTGGGAGGCAGCAGACATAGCAGTTGAGGAGCTCAGTTTCTAGAGGCAGCCTGGAGGACAGGTCACTTCTGCTTTCTAAGGCTTTGTTTCTTTATCCAGTGAAACCTCCCCTGCCATACTATGATGCTTCACCATTATGTTTTCCTGGATTTTGCAATAGGTTCCTCACTGATCTCCTTTCTTTTATCCTTGTATCCTCATGATCTATTCCCAACTCTGCAGTTGATTGATCTTTTAAAATACTGAACAGATCCTAGTGTTGTTCAAAATCTTTCAAGGTTGCCTATTTCACTTAGACTCAAAATTAAAATCCTTACACTGGTCTAAAAGCCTCCCCACCCCTTACCTTTGTGACCTCATCTACTCTTTCCACATCTGCACACTCTACAGCAGGCACTTCAGCCTCCTTGCTGTTCTAGAACATGCCAGACATGCTGTTTCCTTAGAATATTTTTATGGGCCATTCTTTCTTCCTTGTATGCTCAACAAGATTAACTTCCTTATCTCCTTGATGTTTTTGCTTAAATGTTACCTTTTCATTGAGAATTACCCTGACTGCCATATTTAAAATCGCAAGACTCCTGCTCTAACTTATCCTATTTTACTCATTTTTGTGTGCACAGCAGTCACCTTCTAACATATTCTATAATTTAATTATATATTATGGTCATTTTTTAGTGTCTCTCTACCTCCAGTAGAATATGTTTTGTTCACTGTTACATCCAAAACACCAAAACGGTCTGGAATATTCCAGGCACTTGATAAATATTTGTTGAACTGTATGCAAAACAAAAACAAAAACAAAAACAAAACAAAACAAAACAAAACAAAAAACCCCAAAACTAGCGCAGTACCTGGCCTATAATTACACATTCCATAAATATTAGCTATTGGTATTATTAATCCAACCAGGACAGTATAAGAACCCCACTAGAATGTGGCTCCATGAAAGCAGGAATCTTTGCCTTTTTTTGTAATCTGAGCACTTAGAAGTATGCCTGATACATAACTGGTACTCAATAAACATTTGAAGAAAGAAAAGAATAAAGGAACAAAGGAACAAAGGAGATAGTGTGAAAATGGGTTGTAAGCTGTACAGAGCAATGGCTAAGTAGACCAGAGGGTTTCTATTGGGTAGGATGTAAAATCTGGCGGAAGCACTGTGAATGAGGACAGAGGGAAAGTGATTGAACAGGATGAATCCATAGAATGTTAAGGATATTCTGGAAGAGGATCAGCTTAGAAGAAGGTATCTAAATGAAAGTATTTGATGTGTTTGGTAACATAAAAAAAAATTCATGTAGAACATCAGGAGTGAAGAAAAGAATGAGAAGTCATTTTCTTAGAGGCAATATTTGGATTCACAGGAAAGAATGAGGGCTGAAAGAAGTGAGACTGGATGACTTAAAAATTGCTTAGAATTTGAAGACGGTTGATGATTTAACAATTGGACATGTCCCTATACACAGAGCAGAATATAAATAAAAACTAATTAATCTTTGTCCTTAGAACAGTGCCTTGTACACAATAAACTCAAATTGTATGTATTGAATGAATATGAATACCTGGAGGGGATTAAGATTCTCCAAAGATGTGTAAAGTATAATTACAAACTATTTAAGAGCAGAATGATTTTAAGTAATAAAGTCATATGTTAAAACTAAGATAAAATTCAATGAAATTAAATTCAAAATAACATTATAAAAAATAACATACAAAAACATAAATCCAAATAAAGATTCTTTAAAAAGTTTTATTACATTGTATCTGGATTTCCTTAAAACATGAATGAGTTGGATCTAAATTAAGTACTATGGTTTGTATGTTTGCATTTCTTTAATGTTTATGGTTTCTACATTAGCAAATTGCAGATCTCTTGAAGGCAGAGATCATATCTTTTGTTCAACTTGCATTTTCTTGGAGGACCTAGAGTTAGGACCAACTAGAATAATGTGTTGGCAGGGAAAAAAAAGAATATAAAAGTGTCATTTTTAAACATTCAGTTGACTTCACATTTATACATTAACATTCCATGAACTGATATGTTTAGCACAAAATATGTCATGTTAATTGTGCTTATCTCAAATATTTGTTATAAAAAGGCTGATAATTGCATGTTACACAAAAGGTAAACAATTTTTGTGACCACCGCATTTCTTTGTGATTTAATTCTGCTTCAGTAAGTACCTTCGGAACCTATTTTTGAGCTTTACTCATAATTAGTTCAAGAAGATGATATTTAAAACTCTACTCACAGGTGGCTAAACTTTTGGATGTCAATCACCATTAGAGTATGGTTGGAGAAAGGAGTGGTTGATAGGGAATTAAAACCAAGGTTGAAATACAATTATTTAAAGCCTTTAAACTAAGGGTAACCCCATGCTCATTTTACATTAAATGTATTAGGCATACAGATTTATATTGAGATTATAGAATCTCAATATAAGAAAGAGCAAAAGTTTCCCAAGTTTTAACGTATCTGAACCAAAAAGCATGGGTTTTTAAATACTATGATTAGTTATAGCAAATACCTTTGTGTCAGATTTTGAACATAGATTATCCAATATTGTAAAAAGTTTATTTTAAAAAAATATCAATCATTAACTTGGAATCTACATAGAGAGTCCTAAAGCTAACAACTCTGCCAAGTCACGTCCCTACCTCAATTAGTCCCACACTCCCTTCCACTCCTTTCCAGCATGATAAATGTCTGTACTATGTTTAACCATCTCTCAATGGCCTCATAGATTCTCTGAGAAATTCTATTTCAAAGTTTAACTATTATTGCTGTCGAGTAATGCTTCTGTATATAATGTAAGCTAAGAAGTCACCAATTACTTTCATAAACACATGCACATATTCCCAAAACAATATCTAAATGGCTATATTTTTATTCAATGACCACCTTGCAGCATTGGAGATTTTAGGACTTGAAAGCCTAGGAGATATCTGGGTTTGAGGGAACACATGAAATATCCAGTTGATCTTAAATTTCTGATTGTCACTGGATGGTCACCTTTACTGGAAAGTGAAATAATTGGTCCCAGCACAAGGACCAGTAGCTTTTCTCTCATCCATTTTACCACTTTTCCTTTGTAACATAACCTTGAAGAATGTGGCCAGCTAAAAGGCTGTATTTCCCAAACCCTTGGTCAGCCTCATGTGGCTATTAAATTCCAGGCAATGAGATGTGAGTGAAAGCATGTAGGACTTCACAGACCTTTCTTTCAAAGGTAGCAACTGGCCTGGAATATAGACATAAAGGCTTGAGCTCTAGCAACTACAGTATCATGATCCTGGAGGTGTCCTTGAATCTGGAGGCCATGTACCCAAGATGGGGTTCCACTAGGCTAGGCTTCTGATGACAGGGTGAAACTGCTAAACCAGCCCTGGACTTTCTGTCTCTGAACTTCATTTAGTTGAAAATGAAATAAACCACTCTTGTTCAAGGTACTGATATGATTTCTTTCTTTTATGTGCAGCTGTATCTAATTTTAGCAGATATATCCCATAAGGACTATGATTTGACTGGTTGGAAAGATGGGCTAATCCAAAACTTTCTTCTCTAACAACTTGCCTTTATTCCTAAAATTCTCAACATTAAAATTAAGTTTTTCTAGGGGTGAAAACATAATTTCTATAAACTTTTATTAAGATACATATGTTCCATACAGGATGAATGAAGTAAGCTTACTTTATGAAAGCCTAGGAATAGAACTCTGAGCATGACGGAGATGATGAGCAAAAATAATAATGGTACTAGGCCACTGAGGCTGTGTCTGGAACAAAAATAGAAAAGAGGCTCGGCCCTGCAGATATGTTCATGTACCTCATACTATTGCCAAAGAGGAAACATGACCTCAGAGAAAATTTTTAAAGTAAGTTTTGCCTTAGAAATTATATGAAACTTAATCATCTTCAAAATTTGTTATTTTAAGAAACTTTAAAAATATATCAATGTCTTAAAGTTAATTAAATAACTACATTTAAATTCTTAATATTTCTTGGTATTTAAAATTAAAAATTCAAATTTAATATTTTTATTTTATTCACATCATTTATGTCTTATGTCACCAGGAGCATCATACTTTTCTTATAATCAAGTTTGTAATTGAAAACCAAGTTTTAAGGCTTGCTTCAATGTTCATTTTTGTACATCTTTCAAAAAGTTAACTCACAGTTAACTCAAAAGTTAGGAAAGAGATTCTGTTATTACAAGAAGCATTGTAGAGTGATGGATGAAGAGAGGCAGGCAGGCTCTGGAGCTTGATCCTTGGGTTTGAAACCTGCCTCTACCACTTACTAGTTATAGGACCTGGGACAAATTGTTTAACTTGACTATGCCTCAGATTTCCCATCTATGAAAAGGGAATAATAATAATACTTATCTCATAGGTCTGTAAGGAGAACTAATTGAGCTGATTTTTATAAAGTATGTAGAACTCTGCCCATATGTATGTTAAATATATAAAACCTAATTTCAGTTAATACACAGATAGAATGTAGGATTGCCACATGGGCTTTGGGTATTAATAAGGATTCTAATATGGATTCTGCTAACTTCCAGCTGTGTGATCTTGATCTGCTTAAATTTTCTGAGACTCAACTTTTTTCCTTGAAATTGAAGATAATAAAACTGAGCTCATAGGATTGTTGGGATGAGTAAATATGGTTGCCAGATAAAATACAGGATGTCCAGTTAAATTTGATTTTCTGATAAACAATGGATAGATTTTAGCATAAGTATAGCTCATAAAATGTTTGGAATATACTTATAATAAAAAATTATGTTGTAATTAAAATTTAACTGAGCATCTTGTTTTCTTTCCTTCTAACTTCTCTCCACCCCACCCCAGGCAACTCTATGAGTAAATAAGTTAGTTGTTAGTCTCAAGTTTTCATTTGAAGATGTCAATCCTATATACATGTACAATTTTCTACTGAAATATGAGTTTTTGTATAGATTAGGAAAGCATTGACTATAGTTACTTGCATAATTCTCCAAATTTTCTAATTTTTAAAAAATAAATATGGTTGGTATACCAGCCTACCAGCATCTTTCGTGGCTTTCATTCGCTTTCATTGCTTTCTAGAAAAAATTCTGATTTTATGGAAACTCAAGGAACTCTTTGAATCTAGCTCTCTGACTAGATAATCTAGCTCTTTTACTAGATATCTCTTACTAGCTACCTCTGCCAAAACTTGGTGCTAAAAAAAAAAAAAAAAAACAATTTAAGCAAGGCTGTTTTGAAAGGACAGCATACCCTGTACCTCATATCTAGGGGACATAAAAAAAAAAAAAAAAGAAACTTCAAAAAGTGAATCTGGATAATTTTACCATTAACAAACTGTAAGCTGTTCTTAAATTTAACTTCTTATATTGATAGATAACAATTTATTCTTCTTAAAACAATAAACTTTTTTTGTTCTTAGTGGTTACTATTCTAAAGCACAAAAATGAGCAAGTGAGGATAGGAAAATTATACAAAGAACAAATTTTTCTTGATTTCTTTTCTCAAAAATTTTGGAAGTTAAAGAAATATAAGAAAGAAAAATATATGAATAAAAATATAGTAAGCATTGAGAAATATGTTTTTCTTATGGGAATTTTCTAGGTATTTATTTCATGAATACAAACAGAAATATTAAGATTTAATCATGTAGCAAATTTACCTACAAACTTAAAAATGGGAAAACATACTAAAAATAATGTGCTAATATTTTATCTTCTGCTGATCAGCTGCAAACATTTTTTAGTGATTAGTGGCTCAGAAAAAATCTTGGCGAAAATAGTAGTGTGTTCTTTTTTAAAAATTTTTTAAAATAAATTTATTTAAATTAGTTTCAAGTACACAGTACATTGGTTAGACATCTATTTTGTTCATAAAACAAGCCCCCAATTGCTCCCTCCCTTCCTTGGCCCTCCACTTAGCCATCATATTAATGCTAACTGCATTCCCTATGCCATGCTCCCTGTCCTCATGCCCAACTATCAACTACTAATTTGTACTTATTTAATCCTTCACCCCATTCTCCCAGCCTCCAACTCCCCTCCCATCTGTCTGTCACCAAATTGTCCACTATATTTCTGAGTCTGTTTATGATTAGTTTGTCCTTTTTGTTCTTAGATTCCACATGTAAGTTAAATCATATGTTATTTATCTTTCTCTGACTTATTTCACTCAGCATAATAACTTCTAGGCCCATCCATGTCATTGCAAATGGTAGGATTTTATTTTTTTAATGGCTGAGTAATATTTCATTGTATATATGAACCATAATTTCTTTATTCAATAGTCTGTTGATGGGTCTTTAGCTTGCTTCCTTATCTTGGCTATTGTAAATTGTGCTGCCGTGAATGTTGGAGTTGCATAGATCTTTACGAATTATTGTTTTGTTTTCTTTGGATAAATACCCAGAAGTGCAGTTGCTGGGTCAAAAGGTATATCCATTTTTAATTTTTTGAGAAACCTCCATATTGTTTTCCACAGTGGCTGTACCAATTTGCAATCCCACCAACAATGTATGAAGGTTCCCTTTTCTCCACATCCTCGCCAACACTTGCTGTTTTTTGATTTATTGATGATAGCCATTCTGACAGGTGTGAGGTGATATCTCATTGTGGTTTTAATTTGCATTTCTCTGATGATTAATGACCTCGAGCATCTTTTCATGTGTCTATTAGCCATCTGTATTTCCTCTTTGGAGAAGTATCTGCTTAGGTCTTTTGCCCATTTTTTAAATTGGATTGTTTGTTTTTTTGCTATTGAGTCATATGTTCTTTATAAATTTTGGATATTAACCCCTTATCAGATGTATCATTAGCAAATATCTTCTCCCAAACAGTCGGTTGTTTTTTTGTTTTGTTGATGGTTTCCTTTGCTGTACAAAAACTTTTTAGTTTGATGTAGTCCCATTTGTTTATTTTTTCTTTTGTTTTCCTTGCCCAATAGATATATCCAAAAAGAAATTACTGTTAGTAATATCAGAGAGGTTACTGCCTATGTTTTCTTCTAGAAGTTTTATTTAAGTCTTACATTTAAGTCTTTAATCCATTTTGAGTCTATTCTTATATATAGTGTAAGAAGATGGCCCAGCTGCTGTTGCTGCTGCTGCTGCTGCTGCTTCAATTTAGTTTACCCTTTCAAAGAACCAACTTTTGGTTTCATTAATCTTTTGTTAATCAATTTTTAATTATAAAGTTAGTTCATAAGGGAGAACATATATCAGCAAGTGTCAATTTAGTTTTCACAAAATAGTTTCCATACTTCACAATTTATTTATAACCTATAACTAGTGAGCCCTGATATTTAGAACAGGAAACAAGCTTGGGGCTTGGTTGGGCATCTTTTGTCCTCCCATCTCTGAGAGGGGATAAGGGAGGTACCAAAGCACTTATCCTTTCTGCCAGAGGAAAAGTCCAGCAGTGTCCCTGAGTGTAGGTACACCTTGGGGATACGGAAGTGGTTTCTTCCCTGGAAAGCAATTTTCCTCTGGTCTCTTTCTAATTCCAAGTTGGAAGATCAGAATATTATAGAGGTCTGGATAAATCGAAGCAGTAAACAGTCTGATTCCAAAGCAAACTATTTTTCATGAATCACTCCAGACACCGAATGCCAGAAGGATTAGATATTCATTTCCAGAACTCTTCATGAGGAGAATGAGCAAGTCCATGTGATTATTTCAAGATGAAGATTCAGTGTTTGGAGAACTTCTAGTTATAAAATGACCACACAGTAGCTCTTTAGGAGTCATATTTAGGCTTATAATTCTATGATTGAGGAAGTAAACACATTACTAAATGGTTGACCCTCTCTAGATCTTAAAAAGTATAAACTTCTGAAAAGAATTGCATGTGTTATTTCCATCCTTATTTTTAGGATTGAGTAATAGATTTGAGTAAAGCCAAATTTGTGGGTTTTTTTTTGTCTTTTACATTCTCCACCACAAAATCTGCTAGATAAATCACCTCTTTAATAGATTTATATTAGGATTGCAAGATAAAATATTGTATGAAACATACTGTAATTTATTTGTTGGTTATCTGAAAAAAAAGTATTTTTATTTGTCAAATTTAGCAATTATAATTTATATCTATCTCATAAAGATATTCTAATTTACCACATACATGTCTTTTTACGAAGAATAGCATTTCAGG
Source organism: Eonycteris spelaea (assembly GCA_003508835.1). NCBI lineage: Eukaryota > Metazoa > Chordata > Mammalia > Chiroptera > Pteropodidae > Eonycteris > Eonycteris spelaea. Next base: position 12,540,321 of record PUFA01000018.1, on the reverse strand, counting down.
ATTTGTAGACTATTACCAAGTCAACAATTACTAATATTAAATATTGATAATTGTCAGCCAATTTATGAATTTATAAGGTTGATTCTTGATGCTTTGGTGCCCGAATATTCTGTAATTATAATTATGGCGTGTCAAAGGCAGATCATCTTTTTTCTCTCTCAACATTTGAAACTGTTTTTTTAATTATAGAAAATGTTATCCTCAGTAGTTACTAAATATCTGGCAAGATAGGGCTCAGATGGCTCTTTTTTAATGTCAGAAGACTTTCCCAATTTTTTAATTATAATTTTTTATTATAATTACTAACTTTTCTAATTTTTTGGAAGTCAAATAAAAAATGACAGAAATTTGAAATTTTGAATCCTATATGATTGCTATACTTTATTGAGCTCAAAATCAGATTATTGGTCTGCTGCATGTGTAGATAGCCTTACCAACTGGATATATATTAACAACTTTTGGGGAGAATTGCTAGAGAGATAGTACTTGAATAAAGCATTAGATTTTTTAAAATACATAAGCTGAGCGCTGTTAGGGAATGCTTGCTTGGTTCATTTCACTTTCATTTCTACATGATGAGAAACTACAGAGATAAATATAGATACTAAAATATGATGAAGAATGTGTGTGTGTGTGTGTGTGTGTGTGTGTGTGTGTGTTGTGGAGGGAGTGCATATCTTGAGGAAGAGAAACAAGAACCTGCAGGCATCCAGTCTTGATTCTTAGAAATAAGGATTGAAATAGCACACAGATAAATAACTCATAGGTAACCCTAACAGATGTCAAAGTGGATATTTAAGTGATGCCTTGTAGAGGACAGAACAAATAAAGAGATAGGTGACTTATATGATACATTATCAACCAGAGATTTGCATTAACCGGCATGTCTGCACATGTTCTACACAGCAGCAATTGACATTTGTAATTACCCTGAGGCATGGCAAATGCTGTGAATTATCAAAGAAAAATAAAATCATGTTAGTGCAATTCAGATGTTGTATAGTGTGTACTCTATTTTTAAAATTGCCATTTATATAGAGTATATACATTTTTTTTTATTAGAATAGTTAGCTGCTTTCTGACTGAATCTGAAGACACAAAGGTCATTGTAGAAATTTTACATATTTTACTTGCTTCCCTAGTGTGTGACAAGCTCTAGAGAAAAATGATGAATAATATTTTGTCTCCTCAAAAAATTGACAATTATGGGATATAGATATTCATACGGTTAGTATAAAAAATGTAATTAGACCCTAATGGATGTACATATAACAATGGCGATAATAATTTTAAAGGTGATTGATAACCCTCAGGAAATCAAGGAGCTTTCATCGAGGCAGTGACATTTGACTTTCACATAGAAGGACAGTAAGATTTCTTCATCTAAGTAGAAATTTTACTGTCAACTCCCAAAAAAAGGGTTTGATATACTTCATCCTTCTATTCTCTCTCCTCAACTTATTTCTAAGACTTATGATAGACACATGAGAGAATAGAGGAGGGAGTCTGATGTGAGTTAGTAAAGAGGGCTCTAAAGACCCTGGGGCCCTGCCTTAAATCATCATTTGCTTATCAAAGTGAACGCTGCAGTAATATAAAAATCTGTAGCCTCAGCTGAAAATGAAAACACAGGAATTAAATGGGATCCTAAAAAATAATCATGGCGGTCTGTTGGATAATTGGCATAATTATCTGTTTGTACTATTTTAAAGTAAAGTTACTGTGGATTCCTCTTGGTACTACCAAATCTTTCCTTATGAATGAAACATCTAGTAGAGCAGAACCATCCTCAAAAAAAAGAAGGACCAAATAGCTTAAGTTTTATTTCTCTTCAAGTCATTGTCCATATAGCCTGCTCGTAAATAAAAACTGCTAATTCTGATTGACCCCAACCAATGGCGATGAGACACTGGCATTTTCTAGTTGTGTTTTGGCCTGGGTTGGGGTGTTCACACAGGGTGCAGGGCAAGTAGGGCAGCCTTTGCAGTCAATTACAATTTAGAATAATTTAGGCCCCACACCAGAGTCTGAATTTCTCATCATTAATTATACAAGGCAGAAATTGATCAACTTACCCTTCATGTCTGACCCTATGGGTACAAAGAAATTAACAATACTTCATCAATTTATTTTTATTGATCTTACAGTTAATTAAGATACTAGATTTGGTATATATGCCTTGCTTTTAGTGTTATCTCTACTAGTGTTATATCTGTGTGATCCTAAGCAAGTCACTTAGCCTGTCTGGGCCTCATTTTCTCTGTAATAAATGAACTAAATGATCTACACAGTTTCTGCCAGGTTTAATGTACTAGAATTCTTAAAAGGCACCTTTTCAGTCATCAATGTACATAAGCAAATTTGTTTATACTCTCTCATTCTAAAAAGAGCATTAATTTCATTCTATTAAATAAAAAACTGAATAGCTCAAAGTATGAGCTTGAAACATTACCACATTAATGTGCTTTTCTTTCTTTCTTTTTTTTTTTTTTTTTTTTTTTTGAGAAATGCTTAGTTCTAAAAAGCAAGTTTTGGGGCCCTAGGAGAGAAGCACCAAAATTTATCTCTACATTCCCTTCTACTGAAGAAATGGATGAAACAGAATCAATCACTTCTTCTGCCACCCCTAATAAGTAATTAAGGATGAAAACTTTAATATGTATGGCTGTTGACTCCCAAACATGGTCCTTAGTCTATAGCCACAGATCTACATGATTCATTCTCCAATAATTTCCTTGGGAAAACTTATCTACTTACATGCATTTATGTCAAAAGTCTCTCTTGCTTGATACAATCACATTTTTAAAAAATGACTGTCCTACATTTAATTGGGTTTACAAAACAATTAAGTTTACTAAATGGGCCTAAAAGCAAAAAACTTAACCCTAATAATAGCACCAAAAAAATTATACCTTAGGATTTGTTTTTCTTTTAATGACATAATTCAGAATTATATGTATACACATGATTGCTTATCAAAGTAGTATTTAAAACACCAAAAAATTAGAGAGTTTATAAACCTAAAGTTTCATCAAGAGGTTAGAAAATATTTGGTGTGTGATCAGTATATACATATTATAATCTACTTATGGTATATATTATAGAATATTACATAACTTAAAAAGAATGAGAATTTATATATACTCACATGGAATGAAAAAAATCAAGTAAAAAAAAGATAGTTGCAAAACTATGAGTTCATGGTATTGACAGTTACTTATAAAAACTTAATGGTGGTTATCTCTTTGGGGTGAGCATGTGGAACCTGGAGAGCAGTACAGAGTATGCGTTCATTTTTTTACATTATATATTTTTATACTTCTTAAATTTCTTACAATAAGTATACATTGCCTTAAAAATTAAAACCGAAAGGTCTTATAACCACATTTGGTATTACCTTTTCAATATTTGAAATGCAAAAACACTGCTAGTATTAATTCTTAAAACATATAGTTATTATAAATTCTTAAAATACTTGTGAAAGTGCATCCTCTATTCAGGAACTGAACAGAAAACTGTTAGAAATTATTTTTTCCCAGAGCCACAGAATCGTCCATGTTAAAAGGTTTTAGATCAAATATATTCTCTTTATCTCACCATCTTTTTCTTTTTCAAGGTCTCTGAAGGCTGAATTCTCATTTTTCCTCAGTAAACGCTATATTATTATACACTGGCTTCAAAAGTGAATTTTTTCTTCACCTTATTCCTTAAAAATTCAGGGCATCGCTAATGTAAGTTAGTCATCCTTATCTACAGCCTTAGTATTTCCTTTTGTCCACCCTATGCCTTATGCTAACATCATGTTTCCCATTTTCCATTATCCTAAATGTATACTTTTTGCCTTAAGAAACAGTTTAGTTCACAACCCAGGTTGGAGGGACTGGCCATTATTTTATGCAGCCTAACAATGTTGAAATCAGTGTTATTGATGTAGAAGTCTCTGCTAACACTATGAAATGTTTATATTAAAATCAAACACTTGCATTTATCAAATATTCTTTCTACAATAAGTGATCTCTTCCTGACAGTCTTGTCTGTCACTTCTACTGTTCACACTTCATGGAATATTAGCTTTAGCAGTGAAATCTCATAGAACCTGTAGTCACTGTCCAAAAAAAATTCCTCCGAATAGAGGATATAACATGCAGCAAAATATTTTTAGATTGTGATTCAATGTTGTTTTTCTCTGAATTGTACTAATCTAATTGCAGATGATCTTTCTCCCAATATTCGTGTTTGGTGGGATACATTTTCTTCTAATTTGGAGAGGGGTTGGGGATATCTGAGAACAGAGAGGTATGCACTGCCAGAAAATCCAAGGGGGATTGAACACCTGCTTGGGAGTATTTTACAATGAGTATTAGCCATATCTGAAATTTCATATTTCAGGAGTTGAATTTCTCTGGTTTTATTGAGTCATATAGGCCTGGAATCCAGGCTCTGCCTTTTACTGGCTGTGTAGAAGTCAACAACTTACATACTGTCTGAGTCTTTGATTCCTCACTTATAAAATAAAGAAAATAATATTCACTTCAGTAGTTTGCTAAGAGAATTAAGCAGAAAGACTTATGAAAACACCCAGCACAATGCCTAACATATACTAGGCACTCAATATGTTTGTTTCTTCTTTCTTTTTCTTGTCAACAGAAAAAAATGAAACAAATGGAACTCTTAACCTTTATATGAGACATAAGGATGAAAATAGTTACCACAACTGGGCCTTCCATACAGTTAAAGAATCTCTTACAAGAATGAAAGCGGATATTTGGTGTTGTTCAAAGGAACTTCAGATCATGATGAGATTGTACCAGTTTTACTTGTGAAAATCAGGTGTCAGGAGAAAAAATTATTATCATCTATGCCTTAGTGAAACATTTGAGGACATTTTTTGAGAAGGAAATTGAGTTGTTCTGTGTATTTGCAATGAACTGGATAAAAGGAAATTAGATTAATGTGTAGAAAAGATTTTGATTGGAAATAGCAATACATCTGTAAATGAAAAGCAAAGAAGAGTTGTGAGATACATCTGACCCTCTAGAAGTTTAAGAGGTCAGAGAGTTCCAAGTATTTCAGTAGTTTATGATAAACTTTTAGATTTGTTAGTTTTTAATTATATTTTTATCATTGCTTAATAGCCATTTATGTCCATGATCACAATATTTAAAGGTTAATGAGTTTTGTAATATGTTCAGATCAAGCCTTCCTTATTAAACAACTGTGAAATGTATATTCAGAGTGTTTCTTATTTGAATTAGGCATTTTAACAAAAGATTAATGAAAGGAAAAATTCTTATCTGTTCCTTCCACACCACAGGTGCTGAAATGATAAATTCAGGTTTCATACTACACAATGCCATACACAAATGATGGAGTGTAACACGGTACATACTGATAGAGTGTTCTTTGTGCTTAATTTTTAAATGCAAATCAAGGCCAGAAGCTGCCTTCAAACTCACTGGTTTTGATCATTTCAAGTAATCTCCTCTATTCAACAACTTGGAAGTAAGGAAACTGTACCTACTATTATTTAAAATCAAGATTGGAATACAGTTTATAACTATAAATGTGTCTCAGATGGGATAATCAAAGTAATTAAAAATGTCTTATGCATATACATGTTACATATCTACACACATACACACACATATACACATCACACAAACACAGATATTCTTTAATAACTCTGGGATATTAAAAAGTAGTGTCCTGGTATTGCAACTGAATTCTTTGTCTTTTTATTATACAAGTAATATAGAAATTGATTCTCATTATAAAGTATTAAAAATACTTTAAAGTATTTTTAATATTCTTAAAAAATAAGAATATTTAGAAAAATAAAAATGTGCCCCTTCACTCTTTTTTCTTCCCAGTTTTTATTTTTTCCCAAGAGATAATTAAATGTCAAATGGTATACCTTTCAAGTTCCTTTCCTAGGCATTTACACACACATACACTAACATTTATTTTGAAAGAAATGATATCATACAATACATGTTATCCATTACCTCATTTATTTTTATCTAACAGTGTTCCTTGGAGAGCTTTACATATTAGTATATTTTACCCTATCCTTTTTAATGACTCTGTAATAATAATAATTTACTTAATTATTCCTTTATCAAAAGAGATTTAGTTTTCCCTTCTCCTAGCTTTTCACTATTACAAATAATACTACAATGAATGTACTCAGACATATATCTATATCTGTATCTATCTATATCTACATCTATATCTATATCTATCTATCTATATATCTGTCTATATCTATATCTATCTATATCATCTATCTATATGTATATCTATATCGATATCTATCATCTATTTATCATCAATTGATCATATATCAATCATCTACCATCCATGTATAAGTTTTACTGTTGGATCATTTCCTACAAGTAGAATTGGCTGGGTCAAGCAATATGCACAAATTCAAGACTGAAGGTTTTGAGAAAATGGTTTCACTGAAACCTCCTGAATTCTTGAGTGCAGATTGCTATCAGCATGTATTATACTCCCTAGTGGAGATGGAATATATGTGTCTGTGATGAAAGTTTAGCATGCTTAGAATCTTTAGAACTCAGGGATTTGTAACCCGAATCCATTACCACTCAACTCTTAGGACAGGTGGACAACCAAATGGAAAGAGCAGTGATGTTACATGACAAATTGTAATGGATTAGATGACAAGTAGAACTGTTCACTGCCTCATATTCTTGTATCTTTCTGAGATTTCCCATCAGTTGTTAGTTTAAATTTTTTAGCCATTTCTAAATATTTACTTGTCCAGTAACACTCAGGCTTATTATTATTATTATTATTATTATTATCATCATCATCATCATCATTATTATTATTATTATTTTAAATAAAGTATGTATGTAATAAACACATTTATTTATTTGTGATTTTTAGTCATTATTTGTAGCTTTAAATTAAAGATAAGACTGAGTTGGGAAATACACATGTAAAAAAATCAGGCTATATATATTTGGCAGAAAACATCATCATCTTGATTAACTCCAAGAAATTCTTTGTAAAAGGATCTTCAGTTAGAAAGAAATTATTTCTGTTGCCACCTAATTTTCCTCCGTATACATAAAGTGTCAATCTTAATATCTGTACGAGATTAACAAACCATTGTATGGACAGCTTAAATGGTCATGAATGCTTTAGATAGTTAAGATATCTGCAGAAACCTGAGTTGACTAGAGTTATGGTTCCATATCAAATTCACCCTGCAATTGGGATTTCTTTGATAAGTTAGTCCATCTACTTAGCTCATGATATTAATAAAGTGTAAGATTTTAGAATTCACCCTGAAACCAAATGGTTGGCTTTGCTCTAAATTACTGCCAAGAACTGAACCTGATATTGAACCAACCAGTTCAAAAATGACAACTATGGCACAATTGGATCCTTATCTGAAATACTTTGTAATGTAGAGAAAAAGAACAGCATTGTAGGCATGCCTCCCTGAATTTAATTCCCAGTTCTGCTGCCTACAAGCTGGGTGATTTTAGCTGAGTTACTTAACCTCTCTGCGATTCAATTTTCATGTTTGTAAAACTTGAATAATGTTATCTGCCACAGTAATATTATAGGGATTAAATTATACAAAATACAATATGTACAGCATCTGATATGTGCCTGGCACATAATAGTCTCAATAAATGGTAACCATTATTGCTCCTAAGTGTGGCTTCAGATTGAATTCACAGATCAGAATACTATTATTACCTTGGATTTAGCCAGAGGTCCTCTTTATTGAAAAGAATGAATATTTTGATTGGTTGGCCAATTAGTTTAATGATGTAGGCTTTACAAATGATGAATTCATATTCCTATGTCACAGATATGATTAAATTTTGGAATTTCTAAATACAGTGCCAACATACTCACTTTGGTAATTACCTAGAGTAGTCAGGAAAGATACTATACTTATTTTTTTTCACTGTTCCACTGTCTTTTTTATGTGAGAGCTGATAAAATTCCCTAAATACATAATGAGTAATGTGAAAAATGTAATGGATATTTCTGTATATGATATAGTATTCTATAAGTGATTGTGTGTATGTGTGTGATGAACAAAGGGAAAGGTATTAAAATTGAATACAAGTTATGCCAATGAAGCCTACATTATGAATTTTTAGGTTGAGTATTATCAGTGAACACATCAAATGGCTAATATAACTTCTCTCAGAAAAGTTATAAAATTTTCAGAAAAGCTTATTTTTGGAGGCTCATTTGCATTTACAAATATCATTGTGCTCAAACATGATTTTTCATTACTGAAACCATTAAATTGTGACAGAATGGAAGGGTCCATATGAATAAGCCATGTTTATGAAATTCCCATCGATATTGGTATCTGATATCACCTTAATGAGAGCAGAGATTTTTGACGTGTGGGTACTAGTTTGTCATCTCATTACTTTAAAAATTAGCAAAATCTCATTAAACAGCTGCTTTCCTATTTTTTGTTGACTTGTGTGAGATGCCAAACAATTCAATTCTTTGCCTAGCAGATTAAAAATTTTCAATCTGGTTTATATTGCAGGTTTAATTTTAATATATAATCACCCATGCAAATAGATCTAGAGATTGCGGTGTTAAAAATAATTTAAAATATGCAGAAGGAAATATACTCACACTTAGTAGTACTAATAAAATAGTAAGTCTAGAGCATTTTGTGTTTTTCTGCAACATCTGTTAATTTTACTTTGTCTATAGTCCATTTTTTCATAGACTAATTTTAAATAATTGACAGTCACAGTCAAATATATTTATACATAGGCAAATATTTCAGGATTAATGTAAAAGTAATAAAAATAGACAATTCTCATACTTTCAAGTGTAAATCTTCCTAAGTCAGAGTAGTCATAACTTTTGTATTGAGCCTTCATGAGTAAAATTTTATTGGGAATTCAAGGGAGTCTAGCAAATGGTACCCCTTTATTTCCTACCTGAATTTGGACCTATTTAAAAAATAGACAAGGAGTAGAGCCTATGAAAGATCAAAATATCACCTTTGTTACTGATGAAAAGGTTGACATTGGAGTAGGTTGTATATGTCTGTGGAATACCGACTTGGCTTTCCAAATGAGAATCCCAGAATTTGGCAGATTTGTCCTCTTAATCACTGGCAGCAATAAGCCACCAGAGGGCAGGAACTTTATTTATAATCTTACCGCATGTCCTAGAGCTACCTAGATTATGTGGGCTTGCTGGAGAAATGCAAAAGGAAGATACTGGATTTTGCATACCTAATTTTTTTCCCTACAAACTCACCAGTCAGTCAAGGCAGGGTTCCCCAACCTTTTTGGCACCAGGGACCAGTGCTCATATGAAAAATCTAATGCCTGATAATCTGAGGTGGAGCTGAGGCAGTAATGCTAAATGCTGAGAAGCAGCTGCAAAAACAGATGAAGCTTCCCTCACTCACTTGCCCACTGCTCACCTTCTGCTGTGTGGCCCGGTTTCTAACAGCCCGCAGACCAGTATGGGTTTGCAGGCAGGGATTTGGAGACCCCCTGAGATAAGGCATTCCATCCCTTTGTGGGAGGAGTGGGTGAGGAAATAGAGAGGAGTCAGGAGAATTATGTCTTTCTTTATGGAAGGAAATGTCAGGAAAGGGGAATATAAATGCGCCTTCTACCAACAATGTTTCTCAGATTTCTTCTTAACACTTTGGACTTAACCATTAAGCTCATGGTTAGCCTAGATTCATTTCCCTGGAGGAGACTGACAATCGATCTGGGTAGATTAACTCCCTTTAAGTGAGGCCACTTCACACATAGTATTTTGGGTAACCTTATAGAACCAACATGACACAGTGCAGATTCTGCTTATAGAAGGCACTGGGATGAGTTTAATTAACAAACTCTTAAATATATACCTTCATAGGAATTTAAATATACCTTCATAGGAAGATTACGATTCAAAGATTAAAAATCGTCACTTACTTGCGGAAAAGCCATTTTGAACTTCAGTGAGCTCTCATAGTTAAAAAAAATTCCGTATTTTGAGTCTTTCAAGAGCCAAAACCTAAAGCCACCTGGCCCTGATGCACCAGAAACCTCCAACACTGTGAGTATTGTGCTCCCCAAGGTCCATTCCTTGTCTTTATATTGTGATTCCTGACCGACACATCAGTTGTCAGTGTTTGAGGGTGTCACAGATGACACTTTTGAGTTCAGGACAATTGAGTATTATATGGAGTTTAGGCAGATGAGGTGTGGCTGTGCTCATATACTTGGCCGTCTCTGCTGTTACTATAAATGTGCTGCTATGTGTCATACTCCTACCCAAAGACTGGTTTTCCATTGAAGTTCTGGGTTCTATTCTCACTCAACAACACCAGTGGTTCTCTCTTTACTCTTCTGCAACACCAATTATCTACTCTCTAGTGGACATTCCAATTGCTTTTGTTATCTTAAAAAAAAATTGTATTTTTTTGGCCCTTCCAGCCACTAGCTCATTTCTCTCCTTCCCTTTATAAAAAATGTCTTGAGATAGTTGCCTGCCCTTCCTATCTTCAATTCTTCTCTTCCATGATCTCTTGAACATCTGAAGGGTTTTACCCTCTCTACCCCACCAAACATAGTCGTTGAGATCCTACTGACTGACATACTGCTAGGTATAATTGTCAAATCTCAGTATTCACCTTTTTTGATCTTTTAACAGCATTTGATCTATTTGGTCACTGCTTTTCCTTAAAACACTTTATTTCATTTTCTTCTAGAAACCCTGATGTTTTCATTTTTCTCTTGCTGCTTCTTCTCAGCCTCTTTTGCTTGTTTCTTCTCATTTCCGACCTTTGATGATGGAGTAAGTCAAGGCACAGGACTTGGACCTTTCTTCTTCCATGTCCTGTGTGGTTGCACTTAGTTTCAAGGCTTAAATTACTGTCTTTAACCTGATCATTTTTATTTCCAGCCCATACCTCTCCAAACTTTTGTTTCATTTCCAATTTTTTATTCAGCATTTCCATCTGGATGTCTAATAAAGCATCTAGAACTTAACTATTGCAGAATGAACTCTGGTACCTCCACAGTCATTTCTATCTTGGTTGATCACATCTCCGTTCTCCTAGTGTCTCAGTTTGAGAATGGTGGAGTCATCCTTGAATCTTTCCTTTCTGCCATACTCCATATCCAATTCAATAGAAAATCTTGCAGGTCATATTTTCAAAATATATTGAGGATCTAGCCACCTCTCAAACCTTCGCTGCCTTCACCTTAGTTGAAACCCTATGTCTTTCCACTGGATTCCTGTAGGAACTTCCTCATTAGTCTCTCTGCTTTATACTTTGCCCCTTCAGGCTAGTCTCAATACAGCAATCAAAGTGATCCTGTCATGAATAGAACCAACTATGAAAATTGTAGAGGATGAGTATTCTAGGGAGTAAAAACAGCAAGTGATAAGGGCCCTGAAAGAGAACTTAAAGTATTTGAGAAAGAGCAAGAAGACAACGTGGCTAGAATAGAGTAATTGAGGAGATGAGTGGTAGAAAATGAGGGGGAGAACTTTGTATGAACAAGAATGTACAGAGTCTTGAGCCAAGTTAGGACTCTAGATTTTATTCCAAGCATGACAAGGAACTCTTGCAGGGCTTTGAGCATGGAGACACATAACCTGATGTATTTTTTCAAAGATCACTTTAGCTCCTTTGTGGAGAAAGTGGAGGCCAGAGTGAGGGTAGGTAGAATGAGGTTTATTATTGTCTTCCAGGCAAGAGATGACAGTGGCTTGGACTGGGATAGGGGTGGTAGGAGTGGTAAGAAGGAACAGACTCAGGACAAATTGAATATAGAATTTAAAGGATGTGCTAAAGGATTGGATATGAAGTATGGGAAAAAAAAGAGAAATAAAGAATAAAGGGGTTTCATCATTTGAGTGAATGAAGGTACCATTTGCTGACATGGGCAAGCCTGGGGAAGAAGCACATTTGAGGACATGTTTAACTGAAGCAAACTTTTGTGATGGTTAATTTTATGTTTCAATTTGACTGGGTTAGAGTGCCTAGCTATGTGGTCAAACATTGTTAATTATATTTCTGTTAGAATATTCTTGAATGAGCTTAATATTTAAATTAGTAAACTTTGAGGAAAGTAGGTTGCCCTCCATTATGGAGTGGGCCTTATCCAATCAGTTGAATGACTTAACAGAACAAAGGACTTCCCCCACGCAAAGGAGAATTCTGCAGCAGATAGCCTTTGTATTAAAACTACTACATCACCTCCTTCTTGGGTCTCCATCCTGTTGTTCCACTCTTCAGATTTTGGACTTGTCAGCCTTCAAAAATATATGTGCCAATTCCTTAAAGTAGAGACCTTTCTTAGTATATATATATGTTATTGGCTCTGTTTCTGTAGAAAACCTTGAAAAATAAACTTTTGAAGCATTCATGTGAAGTGAGTAGGTAGTTGGATATAAGAGTCTGGAACTCAAGGAAGAGGTCAGAATGAAGATATAAATTTGAGAGTCATCAGCGTATATGTGATATTTAAAGATATGGAGCTAGATGAGATATTTAGGGAACAAGACGTGGAGAAGAGAAAGGGACCTAGAACTAAGCCAAGAAGCTTTCAAAGAAAATTTAGGAAGAGCAATAGTCAATAGAAACACAGAGAGAGTACAGCATCCTTAGAGCCAAGAAGGAGGTAGGTAAGCCAAGAGATCAGAGGAATATGAAGATCAAAAATTAACCATGAAATCCAGCAAGATAATCCTTGGTGGCCTTGACATAAATTCCTCAGTGAATTGATTTGGATTAAATAGAGAGAATGAGTGTGAAGAGGAAGAAAGAAGAAGAAGAAGGAGAAGAAGGAGAAGAAGGAGAAGAAGGAGGAGAAGGAGGAGAAGGAGAAGAAGGAGAAGAAGGAAAGAAGGAGGAGAAGGAGAAGAAGGAGGAGAAGGAGGAGAAGGAAGGAGAGGAGAAGAGGAGGAGGAGAGAAGAAGGAAGAAGAAGAGAAGAAGGAGGAGAAGGAGGAGAAGGAGAAGAAGGAAGAAGAAGGAGAAGAAGGAAGGAAGAAGAGGAGAAGGAGGAGAAGGAGGAGAAGAAGAAGAACTAGAATATGTGTTTTGTTGAAAAACAGACCAGAAAAATGAAGCTTGTAGGAGGATTTGGGGTCAATAACTTTTTTTTTTCTTGGTGAAAATTAGTTCATTTTTATACTGCTGGAAAGATCATCAAGTAATTGTAGGAGGAAAAGGAAAGTAATTACAGGACAGAGTCCTTGAATAGGCAAAAGAATAGGCATTTAAATATATAAATGGAGGCAGTGGCCATCCCTAGTCATCAGAGGAAGGCGGAGCTTATAACAACATAAATGGACAGGTTAGTAGGTTTGCTGAAGTAGTTTGAGGAAGTTGTTTTCTTCTGATTTCTTCAAATTTCTCCATGAAATGAAAAGCAAGGTTACCAGCTGAAATGGAAAAAAGGATATTGAATATTTGAAATAGAGAAAAAAGTATAAAGTTGTCATCTTGGATTAAGAATGAATTTTCTAGGATTGCTGAGCAATGCTAAGGCCCACTTTAGCGCTTTAGTCATGGCCATCCAGTTGAGGTAGGTCATAGAGTAGGGTAACAATTGGGTGAATCTTGGACCTATGTTTTGCCAGTTAAGTAAGTCTAGAAAGAGAACAAGAAAATGGAGCATGTTTGCAAATGAGCGAATTCTAGTGATAGACTATGGACTCTAAGCCAGGAAGGAGAGAATGGAGAACATGAAGGGATGATGGGCGGTGTAAATTAGCAGTATCAACAGACTTCAAATGCTGTCAGGGTTGTAGTATTATATGTGTGCACATGAGTAAGGAGGCTGGATAGAGAGGAGAGCGACATAACAAGGATCTATGTCTGGGCTTCTTTGTATGAGAAAAAGAGCACTTGTTACTAATTTTAATTATTTCAATTTTCAATTTAATAATTTATAAATCTGTCAAATATTAAAAATTTAAACACTGCCAATTATAACTAATAAATTATTAGTAAAATAAAATGTATTCACATTAGAAATAAATTTATTTTAAAAACTTAGACATTAATTTCAAACCAACACAAATCTCCTAAGTCTTAGAAAAATAACACAATTTAATATATCAGAGTTTCTTAAGGGCTTCTTCTACCATAAACATATACATGAATTATTACAATCATAAACATTTATTATTTCATTTATGCTGTTTTAAAGTAGCAAAAAATGTGTTTGCTTCTTTTCTTTGTACTTCTTTCTTTACCTCTTCAAGGTGTCATTATTATGTCAGATTTAAAGCAAAGAGGATAGTGTTTTAGATCAGCTGAGATGTTGCTTCTGAGTGTAATGATTGATTTTGGTTGGGCCAGAATACTGTAAAGCAGCCAAGTATTTCCAAAGCAGCAGCACTGTGTCTGATAGGACCACAAGTATTACCACTGTACCTGTTAGCTTGCCTTGCCATATACCTCCATAGCTTCAGCTGGTGAGAAAACAACGAGCCTACATGGATTCAGACAGCAAAAGCAAGTAGCATGGTGTCAGCATCCTGTGTCCCTATACTGCAAGATGGCACTAAATCAGAGTCTATATGACATACAATATGAGTGGTGGGCTGCTTTGTTGTAGAGGAGCCAACTCTAAACTGCAGCCAAGGAGTTTTATAGTCCTACACAGAAGCCTGCAGCTGTACCCTAAAGGAGGGTCAAGATCAAAGTCCTATGCTCAGCTGGAACTAGGCAGATGGATGAGAAACAGCCTTGTGGCAGTCTCCCACGATATGGGGATAAGAAACTGTCCCCCGGAGGCTACTCACCAGGCTTATTTCCCCCTGCAGTATGAGAAATTACAGGACATTCCACCAAGACTGGTCATGCTGCAATCAAGCCTTACCTACTTGACTTATGTAGAGAGATGCAGAGTCACCAAAACATTATGGCAGAGCCATTCTCCTACAAGGACCTGGTTGTAAGTCCTTATTACCTCAAATCGAAGCCTTTTATAGTTAGTATTTAGTTGCTACTTGTATGAACACACTAAAGCAGATCTTTGCTTGACATCTGATGATGCTTCTCTCTTCTTCCCATCAAACATTACTTGCAGATATTCCTCTTTGGTTCACTGTTTATTTTGTTGAGCATTCTCATTATTTCATTATAAATAGCAGGGCCATCCAAAGGATGAGAAGGTAATTTGTGCAGTGAGCTCTCCTTTTAGCACATTGGGGTAATTTACTATTTGGCTTCTCACTGTTTCTCCCTCTTTCTAACTGGTTATTTTGGGTGTTCCCTAGAACAAATAATTCTTTACAATTCTTTATACCATTTCTAGATTTTGTGGCATTTGTAGTTATCTCTTTACACCTTTTTTTTCTAACACACATATATGCAAGTGTGTAAGAATTGACTGAACCATATGAAATCACCATTTTTGTAAGCTGAATTGGCCAAATGTTGGCAATTTCAGGTTTTAATAATTCATTTCATAAACAGGCATATAAGTGTAGAAAAAATCCATATATATCTAAAGGCCTAAATTTATTAAAATTAATTAAAAAAGAGATCATGTTCTACTCTTACCAACTTTCTTTTTATTGTAGCTACTTTAAAAAGAAAACCATATTAACTTTTCCTTTTGTTATAGATTAATGGCTTTTTACAGATTTAACTTGCTCCAAACACTTTAAGTAGCTTCTTTATAATTTAAGCACTTTTAAAAAAGTGTTCTTGATATTTGGAAGTGGCAATTTATTATAGGTCTATCTGGATTCGTTACTGACCCAAGACATGAATTCAGCCACTTTCACATGTCTCATTCCTTGGTATGGAAAATGGTATTGGAAACAATACATGGGAACTAAGTTGCATCTTAGATTGTTATAAGCGAAAACCAGTAGTACACAAAATACTGCTGTTGTGTGGTCATTGCTTAAGTTTTTAAACACTTGCTTCTATAATCCTATACATCCGATTGACTACTTCTTTAACAATAGTGATGGTGGGATGCTCGACATAAATATTTCTAAGGTGGCACAGTGCCTAATGATAACACAGAGTATGAGCATGGAAAAAAATGGCTGAAGTGCGGTGGAAGGCAAAATCCTCGAGAGTGAAGATTTCTATAAACTGAGTGTCCAGGGTGTTGAACAGACAATTTGTGAGACATCAAGACTAAGATGGTGAGCCAGAAGCTATAATCTTTAGTGCATTAAAAGGAGTGAATGAAGTTCTGTAGACCACTATAACAAGATAAAAGGGTAATTTGTATTGATTTATATAATGTAAATCAAAGGATTTGAGATTATTGAGACAGCAGGAAATAGAATGAAGTTGGGAGAATATTTATTATCATCATTGACAATACAATGGGTGAAAAATTATATTTGCTATGCTTATATTCATTTCTTTGATTACAATGAAACTTAAAATATTTCTTTAAATTTTTCATTCTTTCATGGATTGTTGGTTTATTATGTCCTTGGTCATCTATTTTTCTATTATTGATTCTTAAAAGCATTTTTTTTATATACATCGTGGTCATTCAACTTTTTATGCCACAATTACTTTAATATTTTCCTGGATTCTGTGTGTGCAAGAATTTGTTAAAAGGATTTGACATTATACGATTGTGGAAGCAGAACTATCTCAATAAAGAGATTATCTTTGTGTCTGTGGCTGGAGCATGAAAATAACATGAGACAGAGCAAAAACAAGCTAGAACTCACAAATAAAATCAGGAGCCCATGGGAATTAATCAGATCTTGGGTCAGTTCTTGATGCATCATGTAACGCTAGTACCGGGGTGAGGTAAAGGAGGCCTCTAGAGTACAAAGTTAAGTGGGCATGCACTCTCAAGTTTGTGCAATTATACGGTGGTACTTCTACAAATCAGAACTGGTGGCTCCTTAACTTTAGTACCTTAGCTACTTTGCTTAACTTACCCGAGTACTGTCTATTTCAAATCTTGATAATGTGGTATCCTGCAAAAGCTAGAGACCTTGGTCATGGCTCAGGAGTCACACATACCTGGCCCAAGAGTCAAAGAAGCTGAAATAGGATCCAGGAGAAAGTGGAACAGTTGCAGGTCCAGCTGCTGTCTTATACCAAATGTCAACTGATTAGTGATAAAATGTGTGAGTTATAAAGTACCTGCTGCTTCACCTCCACTCTCTAAACCTCAACCAAGCTGGTGTTACTGCTGTAGGAAGAGATAGGCCAATTGAACTGCGGAGAGGATGCAAAAAAGGATGACCATACATAGATGACAATTCTGCATATAATGTGAGAATGTTTTAAATACTGAGGAAATAAATCATTGTTTTTCATTAATGGATATTGGACAGTTATTTAGCCATTTAAATTTTTTAAAAAATCTTGATGTTATCTCCATCCTCTTACAGAAATTAATCTTTTCATGGATCGTAAAATTTAAATGCAAAAAGTAGAATCAAAATTATTAGTGCTGAGTATTTTTCTAAGTATGTCATGATATGAAAACCAGAACTGTAAAACTATATCAAACTTTGACTATAATGATTACAAATTTATACAATTAAAAAATACTATATATGAAGTAAAAAAAAAAAAAACAACAACAATCCAGGAACAAATTTGAGCTAAACATGGCAGAGAAAATTGATCACCCCTCATATAAGGAACAAAAATATGCTCTTTAAAATAAAAAATAGAAATATAGATGACTAAGGACATAATAAACTGACAATTGAAAGAATAATTAAAAATTCAAAATAATACTTTAAGTTTCATTAGTCATTAAAAAATTAATATAAACATCAGTTAAATATTATTTTCAATCATGCGATTGGTAAAAAAGTTGATAAAATTGGTGTTTACAATAGAAAACTTAGTGTTAGAAAAGTAAACAGGCAATACTGGATTATGTATTGTTTTAAGAATAATTAATGAAAATCTTCTGGAAGGCAGTTAAGTAATATGTATCAAAATTTTAAATCTATAATCCTTTTGTCCCAGAAATGTCACATCTAAAAATGTTTCACAAAGACACAATTACATAAATCTGCCAATACCTACACTAGTTGGTTATTGAAGTCTTATTTATAATAGCCCAAAATTAAACACGATTTAAGTAGTCATCAACATCAATGTATGTACAGCAATAGAATTTTATGCAGCAATTTAAAAATGTATTTAATAACATGAAAATATTCATACTATGTTGAGAAATGGAGATATATTGCACAATATGATCTTATATTTGTAAACCTGTATATACAATTTTATATGTGATTATGTATGCATAGATGAAGTGATGCTTATGAACAAGTAGTTATCTGAATGAAAGGTTTTCAGTGATTTTGCTTTTTTTTTGTATTTTTTATTTGCTTAGTCTTTTATTAAACAGTGAATATCTGTAAATTTTATAATGAGTAAAACAACACATTTTCATTTCAAGTGAAAATGCAGCTGCTTTGAAGAACTGTTATTTTATATTGTTGTTATTATTTTACTTCTTTTGGCAGATTTTCAAAGTTATAGATGCCATTTTGGGAACTCCTAACATCTCTATTGGGTCATTTATGCCACTTCCTGGGTTGGTATATATGAATCCCCATGGCTTTCAAAGAAAATATGTCCTGTCATAAATACCGAATGTACAAAGGCAGGACAGATTCTCCAGTATCTGCCATGAAAAAGCATCAAAAATAGATTCTTATTTGCCTGTCACTATCATGAAAAGTAAAATGAAAAGATTACTTGGTGTTTAACTTCAGACATCTGATATCAATTGGGCACAATTCATCTCTCGGTTTAGAGTAGTTATCCTTCAGCCTGCTTTCAGGCCTAATCCCTTAAAAAAAAATCTTAACAGTTTCCAGAGTTTGGCCTTTTTCCAATTTTTAAGGCATAAGCCTTTGGGAAAACTTTAGATCTAATCTTCTCCAGCGCCTTTCCTTTTCCAAAAAGAACAGAGTATTTCATCACATGTGGGATTTTTGTGGTTATCATTTATCACTTTAGGCTTTCAACCACAAATTCATCCACTATTTTGTAAACTTCTTAGTCTTCGCTGTAATATATAGGAGCATGCTTAAAATAGTTTACTAGACTGTATAAACTAAAAAGTAATAGAAAAAGCTCTTGAATTATTAAAAATGATCCAGTGATCCACTCCAAATGATGTAAATAAATGCAAAGTGTTAGATGTGAGAGACATGGTTTTTTGAGCGGCGAGTCATGTTGTAAAATATTGGATTCGTGCTGTATGAGAGGTGAGCTGCATTTAGACCAAAAAGAAATAATAGGCATACCCTGACTGATTTTAATAAGGCTTTAGATTCCCTCTCACCACTACCATTTACTTGCCTCCTGACAGTCTTTTCTACAAGCTAAAAAGATTAAACATAGACCAAACCACTGTTACTGGGTACAATAACAAGCGGAAAGAGCACCCATTAGGAATTGCTTCTCAGGAGCCCTCAAGGACTGATTTTATTGGGTAGCTCTGATGTGGATAAGGAAATTGAGATTTTATCACATCTGCTCATGACACTAAATTAACTGGGGTAAGTAACACCTCCTACAGTTTCCCTGATATATTTGAGAATGGTTTTTAGACCCCATTGCAAAACAGTTCACTTAGGGACTAAAACTAAGTCAGACAGCTCTGGGATGGAGAAAATCCACACAAATGCAGCCAAGTTCCAAGGATCTTATCAATCACAGTAATCACAGGGAAGAATGTAGCTTTTATGAAAAAATACAAGATACTATTTTAATGTATCCAGAAAGTCATTTATCCTTGATTCTTGGCATTAGTTTCTATATTTTCTTTTCAGTGCAAGAATGAGAATAAATCTTAAAAGAGAATTCAATTGATTTAAAGACGAGAAAAATAAATCCTTTGAGACAAAACTAATAATCTTGCTTTACTTGGATTAAAGATTGAGAAGATAATATCTTCGGGAGATATTCATTGTGTCAAGAGAATTTGTCTAGACTTGAGGAAAAGCATTAAGCTAAATAAACACTGGAATTGGCCAAAAAGAATGATTGAAGTATTTCTGTCCTTTGAGATCAATTAAATGTAGAGAAGTAGTCATTTATTTTGAATAGCTTAGATACCCTTAAACCGGAAATCAGTCAATTGCAATCCTTTTCGAGTTCATTGCCTGCTCTGAGATTCTAGCAAATAATTTACTTCTTCTTGTGTGTAATAGAGAAAAGGCAATAAATTTTGAAAATATAATGCTTATTAAGTTAGGTGTATAGAAAGCATTCTTTTGTCAAAACACTGGGTTCAGTATATATCTATCGATTACTTACAATATTCAAGGCACTGTATTATTGGTTTTATGAGATAAGAATGTCTTAAATTCATGGTCACTTCTCTATAGAAGCTTAAAATTTAGAAGAGAAATAGGGTGTATAAAATGCTAATGAATCAAGGCAGTGTGAGATGAGTGTCTTTTCACAAGACAATACCTAATGGTATTAGAGAATGATGAAAAACCATAACTTCTTAAATGATAATGATGATACTAACAGCAAATGTTTGTATAGAACGTGCCAGGCATTGTCAAAGATCTCTATGTAGAATAACTCATGTAATCTTCATAACAACCCCATTATTGTTCCATTTTATAGACAATGAATAAGAGGCACAGGAAAGTTAAATAACCTGTCCAACCTCATGTAGCTGGTAAGTGAAAGAATCAAAATTAAAACTCATGCAGCAATTGGTCAACCTAGAAAACTGGCAGAGATTTTGATGAATAAAGTTGGAGTAAGATAAGGAAGGAAAGAGCATTTCTGGTAGAGCTCATTGAGAGAAGAGGGTAGTGTTAAGAAGAGTGTTATTAGAAAACGAGTGGTCCCAGTTGTCAGAATGGTGTTTGTGTTGGGGAATAGTGTCAATTATGATTTGAAAGTGAGGCTGGACCAGATGGGTTTTTAATGCCAGAACAAGGAGCTTGGACTTAATTAAGTCATTGGAGAAGCAATGAGGACTTTTAAACAAACTGGTGTCGTAATAAAACAGGACTTTGAGAAGGCAACTTTGTAGTGAAATGAAAGGAAGAGAAAAATCTGGAAGCTAAGAGTACTAATCTACTACAAATAAAATTGTAGAGAATTTATTCATTCCAGATGCATATTTTTAAAAATGATTTTGTAATTATTAAGAATTAAGAGGACCTAACATGACAGAACATTATTTCAGGGATGAAAAAAATAGGGTTCCTCTAACATTCCAAATCTGATTAATTGTAGTAGATGCATGAAGGTTGTGTGTGAAGGAGTCTGAGGCCACATCCAAGAATAGCAGGAAAGAGTGCAGTGTCAGAGTGGAGAGAGCCAGCATAAATGTCAGCTATTTGTCATTCATGCTCTTTGCCTTAATGCCTAGAGCTGTGATGGGCATGGAAGACTTATGGGTCATTTTACTCGAAGCTGTGCTCGGGTCAAAGCTGAACCAAAGAAAACATAGTAAATAGAAAGATGACCAACTATATTGAACATATTACCAAAGAAAGCCTCAAAGACCCAGATTTGAATTGAAACTTGCTGTTTACTACCTGCATATCTCAGGGGAGGGCACTTAACCTTTCTGAGCTGCAAGAGTGGTACTACAAATTATCTCAAATGAGAACCACTTAAAGTTCCTTGTAAACTGTAAAACGCTAAGTAAAAGCTTTAAATAATAATTTACCATATTAATTTAAATATTGTCACAAAATTTAAATTTGGGAGTTTTGAAAATTTAGCCAGTCAATATAGCATGTTAGACTTTGGTTCCTCAGCTTTAGACCTCTTTTTACAGAATTCGTGATATGAAAAAAAAAATCTATATTTTTCCCGACAGGTAAGCCACACATTTCCATAATTGAAGAATCTTTACTCCTCGTAAACCCAATGCCCTGCCCAGATTGGATGGCAATATCCAGCTAAAAGTTAGACATGAGAGATATATTATCATTTTTCCAATATACATGCCCTTTCTTTAGGTTCAAAGGATTCTCTGTTAATAAAACATTGGAGACTATATCTAAGTAATACTGATACCATTGGCACTGCTACTTTTTTTTTTTTAAATCAGTGCAGTGAGGGTAGACACTAAATTGATTTGGTAACTGAGTAAACATTTAAACTAGTAGCTCCACTTAGGCAATTCCTGAGTTTATCAAATTATCTCATTCCCAATATAAACAAAGTTGTAGTTGCTTCACTCACTCAGTTCCTTAGCACTTGGGTAGTGATGAAAGAGTCATTTAATACCAGCAGTGACCAAGGACAGCAGAGGGAATTAGCTGTTCTCCTGATGCCATATTTGGCTTGCCTGATGAAATATAAAGACATGGTCCAAGGTCTAGGGGCAAATAAGGTATTTAACCTGCCAAACATGACTCATATCTTCTGCATCTTTAATGCCTATTTGAAACATCGATAGTAATACTCTATTTTTAGACTCACAAATGCTAAATAATTGTGGTTTATGTTATTTTCTAGAAGAAAATATTTTGAAATGTACCTTCCAATTCTAGTATATTTTACCTCTCTGCTCATAACAGGTTTGATAGAATTTAGCCAACCAGCAGAGGCAGAATAGAAGAGAGGCAGTGAGAGTTCATTACGGGCTTTTCTGTCTCTAAAATCTCAATAACTAAGTGGAGTCTTCAACTTCTTCCCTGAACTTATCAGATTTATGCGCTTTAGTGTGGTATAGGTGCAGCCTTAAAAGTATAGAAATTATACATTGTTATTGAAACCAAGACATGCAAAATTTTAAAAGATCTAATATTGTGGCAAAGTGTAGATACATCGATTTTAATAAAAACAAGTATATTTTTCTCTATAACCTCTTCTTCATATAATGATATTCTTCATTTCTTAACTTTCCTTTTGATGAGTAGAGATCTAATTATCATGTTTGATGACTGAATAATGTTCCATTATATGTAAATTCAATTTTATTATTTGATTACGTATTTTTGGTTGTTTAGCTCCAACTTTTTGAGCTGGTAACAGTCCTCTACCCACAGCTGTACATCAATTTCTGGGCCCATTTATGCTCTCACAGGTAGAGTATGACACTACGTGCAGTCATTCTTGTTAATCTTTTTTCATAGATCAAAAATAGTATCTTATTGTTTAAATTTTATTTCTTACATTACTGATGAGTGTGAGCATATTTTCCAGAGAATTTATTTCATTCTTGCCTATTTGCATTTTTATTCCCTTTTGTATTGGGTTATTGATTATTTTTCTTTAACAATTTGCAAGGATATTATCTCTACTTTTAAAATGTAAACTCTGTAAGGGTAGGAATCTTTCTGTTCTTTCTCTAAATAGTGCCTAAAACAATGTCTGGCACATAGTAGGCCCTTATTACTTATTAAACATGTTACAAATAATTTTCTTAATTTTTAAAAATAAATTTTTTCACAATTTTAATATACCTTTAAACATTGATAATTGGTAGCTTTTAAATTTATAGAAGTTTTTTCACCATTTCTCCACAACTTCAAACAAATATCTGCTTCTGGAAAACATGAAAACTCTCATGCTTACTTTTAGGATTATTTGAGAATTTTAACACAATTTAAACAGCATAACTAATGCTTCCGAGCTCTGACTGGTGGGGGAGGGCATGTAAAGGCAGATGTGGGCTCAGTTCCAGGCTACCACTTCCAAACCGGTCAAATTACTTAACCTTCTTTTGAGATTGAGATTTCTTAACGGAATAGTAGCATAGTAATAGCTCCTGAATCATAGAATCATGTGATAATTAAATGAGAATTCTTTTAAAGTACTTAGCACAGTATTCAGAATATGCAAACTGCTAATAATGTTTGCATTGATACTGATAATGTTGGTGATAATTTCTCTAAATTTCAGTCTTCATCTGTAAAATGAAAATAATAATGCCTACCTCATATGGTTATTACCTGGCACATACTAAAACTCAATGAATGACAGTTAAAAAAGTAAAAATTACACAAAGCGAAAGTAATTTTAGAATTCACACACAGGAAAATTCTGATATGCTTTGGTCCCTGGCTTTTGATCACTACTTTGTCTCCACTGAAAATGACAGATGACAGTTTTAAAGTCTATGGTAAAATCTACCAATTTTTTTCTTTGGAGAAAATTGCCTTTGAAGTTGAGCTTACAAATCCATACACCAAAATTAAAAATGTTCACCAATCCTTCATTCCAGTTTTATTTTTTTAATCTTTAATTTAACTGAAATACATTAAAATGTCAATTATGAGATAAGGATCTTCTTAATGTGCCCAGATGATTAGCAAGGTGTCTCAAATGTTTTTTTTTTTCTTTACCAATACTACAACTTTCTTGAATGATTTTCAAAAAGCATCATAGGGTTTTTCATTTTCATATATTTTTCCACATTTATTAAGTACACTTTAGATATTTATTTTTGTGTTATGAATAAGCCTTTTGCCAATTATATTTGGACTGTTATTGATATTTATAATATTATTGTAGTTTTAAAAATCTGTTGTTTAACCCATAACTTTTATAAATTAGTTTTAATATTTTTTCAATGGATTATTTAGGAACTTTTAGGTAAACAATCATAATGCTGGCAAATCCAATCATATTTACAACTTTTTGTCTACATTGACTTTGACTTGAACTTCCAGTACATTGTTAAATAATAATGATGATAATAAATATTCCTCATTCTCTTCTCACTATCATACCATTAAACATGACATTGGCTGTTGGTTGAAAATAATTTCCACCCTTCCCCTACATTAAGAAAATATGTTATATTTCTGTTTTACTGAGAATTTAAATATTAAATGTCATCAAACATCTTCTTTGAAGTTAATCAAGATCTGATTTTTCTTTATTAGCTTATTTGTGTAATATGGTGAATTTTGCTCTTGTTAGCCAAATGCTCATATTAAACGATGCGCATAGTACTATAATATACCTCCTGCGGTGATGTAGTTTATTATTTTGTTATGTTACAGAGTTCTTTGCTAGTATTTTAGGATTTTTACATCTATATTAAATATATAGTTTGCCAGGATTTTTTTGGATTACACATCCTGTTCAGAAGTGAGATTGGTCTACATTCTATCTGCATCCTGTCTTCGTCAGGTTTTGGAATCAAACTTATAATAATTTATGTAAAAAAACACCCAAATAGTTTTCTTACTTCTTTGCTCTGGAAGTGCAGAGAATAGAATAAGAATAATTGTTCCTTATGGATTTCAGTGTATTTGGATGAAAAACTATCTAAACCTAATGCTATGCTTTCAAAATTGTTCTTTCAAAACTGTCATCTCCAAAGTGATAGTATTTGCAAGTGGGGCCTTTGGGAGGTAATTGAGTCATGAGATTAGTGCTCTCATGAATGGGATTAGTGCTCTTATTAGAGAAGATAGGACGGAGAGAGTCTTCCTATCTCTCTGTTCTCCACATGTGAGGATGCAATGAAAAGATAGCCATCTGCAACCAGGAAGCAGAAAACACCAGAATCTAACCATGTTGGTACCATGATCCAGGACTTCCCGCATCCAGAACTGTGAGAAATAAATTTCTATTGTTGATAAGCCACCCAGTCTATGATATTTTATTTTAGCAGCCAGAACTGACTGAGACAGCCTCAAAGGAAAGATATAAAATTTTCTAAGTCTTTAAGTAACAAAAGCCTATTAATACTGAGGCTTGTGGAAGATATCACATTAAGGTTGTGGCTTTTTTTCTACAAGCCTGGTTGCCTCAAGGAAGATACTTTAGGTTGAGGGAAGGACGTATGAGTGTGAGAAAGAAAGAAAGCAACTGTACTTGATAATTATTTCTGGCAACTTTGGAATTATATTAGCTTTCTCTTGTTGCATAACAAAATACCACAAACTTA
The DNA here is from genome assembly GCA_003508835.1 of Eonycteris spelaea. NCBI lineage: Eukaryota > Metazoa > Chordata > Mammalia > Chiroptera > Pteropodidae > Eonycteris > Eonycteris spelaea. The sequence goes on along the minus strand of PUFA01000018.1, from coordinate 12,514,469 downwards.
GCAGCTTAAAATAACATTATGTCACAGTTCCATAGATCAGAAGTCTGGACATGGTATAGCTGAATCTTCTGCTCAGGTGTCACATGGCTGATATAAGGGTATTGTCTGGGACTGTGATCTCATCTGACATTTAAGGTCACTACTAAAGCCACTGGTTGTTGGTAGAATTCAATTTCTTGAGGTCGTAGGCCTGAGGTTACCATTTCCTTACTGGGTATCAGCTGGGGATTGCTTTCAGCTCCTAGAAGATGCTGTGAGGTCCTGGCCACATTTCAAAGCCAGCAATGGAGAACCTCTCTGACTTTAGGCAGGGCTCAGTTCCTTTCGAAGGCTCAACTGATTAGGTCAGGCTCACCAAGACGATTCCCTTTTGATGACTTTAAAGTCAATCAATTGGTAACTAATCATGAAGTGATCCCATCATATTTACAGATTGCCCAAACCCAAGGTGATATTTATACATTATGCAAGGCATGGGTGAGAATCTTGGGAACCATTTTACCATCTTAGAATGGTCTGATAAGAATAAATAGGTTAGAAACCTACTAAGATTTTGAGAGAATTTTGTCAAAGAAACCACAAAACAATAAAAATTAAAATTAAAAAATAATTTTGAACTTCCTAATTTGCATAAGCAATCAATGCTGAATGTCTATGCCCAGGATCATGCTACTGAAGACAGCAGAGTTTTTGTCAACCTGTTGCCAAATGTCGCATGGAACAGACGTCCTGCTTTCCCCTGCCACCCCTCCAGCCACCCTCCAGGCTTTATGTGAGTGAGACATGATTGTGTTGTGCCACTGAGATGCTTGTTTTATCTATTTTCTATGCTAGCATCACCTTAACCAATATAATACCCTGGAGTGGGGGGCAGTGAAGCAACTAAGTAGAAGGGGACTTGGGGTCCCTAGATAACCTTCCTTGGGCTACTGTCCTCCAAACATCTGTGTTGTTTGAAACTGAATTTTTAGGCCTTTCTTTCTTTTACAGTAGCTTACCTATACATCAACTAATAAGTATATTCTCCTCCAGAAAACTTATACTTCTGTGTTTGTACATTCATTCAAGAAATGTTAGGTACTCCTTTCACTTCTTCCGCCTTGAACTGTTATTTAAATTTTTTATTGTTAATTAACTTTCCGAATATTTATACCTTTTCTCTCTGAAATTATAAGCTCCTTAATGGACTGGGATCATCTCTTATGTATTTTGATCCTTAATACTGTTCCATAGAAACAGAAGAGTTCAGTATGTATTTGTGACTTGTGGCTACTCTAGAGTTTTTGTTCCTTTCTAGTTTCTGTCTTCAAAGATATAATATTTTCATTTCTTAAGACAACAACACAAACACGTTGTTAGTCCAAAATTTTTTTAAAAACTTCATTCTCAGTTTTTTCCACCTCTTTATGTTATGATAATGATATTCCTGCCTTAGATAGTGAATATATTCTAAGCTTCTCCAGCCACAATAGTAATATTTTATGAATAAAGATAATCCTAAAGAAATCTTTAACAGAACCTGCTTACTTACTTTGAGAATTATCTCTTCCTAGTCACTTAACAGAACTGTATTCCATAAGAAAGAACGGAACTCAGCAGAGAACATTTAGGGAGAATAAACTAAAACTAGAGAACATTTTTTTCTCCATAAAAATAGCACTTTTTCTCTCAAAAATCAAAACATAATTTTACATTTGCTCTACAAAGTCTTTGGTCACATGAAATCAAATATTTAGGTGAAATTTTTAAAAATTAATTTTATTTCACCATTTTGCTTTACTTCTTGACATTGCAAGTGAGTTCAGCAAGGCCTAACAGCTTGATATCATATAGGTAGACAGCTCTTAAGAACAGAAAATATGAGTTTGGAAACTGAGCTGTTGGGATGTCTCAGATCCCCAGCAAGGTAGAGCTCAATGGACCACTCATTCATGGGGCTGATAGCTGCCATGTGCTCTCTTAGGGTTTTAATTTGAAGCTGATTAACAAAGGATATGCACAATCAACAAAATGCTGCATTTTATATATAAAACTCACATTAGGCAAAAATTCTAAATTTATAAGAGGTAAACTTTACTAACTTCATTGGATATATATTACCTATGTGCCTATGATGCAAATAGAAAAAAAGCAATAAACATATACTGCACATGTTATAAACTCATTTTTTTCATTAAGATATGCCAGTTTATATTTTGTTTTCTGAGAAAAAATAATTTAGTTATAAAATTTGATAGACAAGCTAAAATCTAAATTTAGACTTCATCCGGAGAACAAAAACATTTTGAATATCTATAAGTAGTTAATCAGTTTCTGTCTTTTTATGGTCTTATTTCAGTTTGGTGTGGGAGGGAACTTTTCTTTTTGGTTTATTCGACAAGTTATATAAGTTAATTTATTGTGAATTCATTAACTGCATAAAAGTTAATTCACTTGATCTGATAAGCACTAAAAGGCTTAAGCATTTATTTTTTTCTTAAATATGAATTTATTATAGTCTTTTGGTTTTCTTGTTTCTTTTCTCATCTTAGCTGTCCTTTATCTAAATGTTGTTTCAAGCTATAGTGCCACCTAGTGTTTATATAGTTTATCTTGACCACCTTTTCTAAGAAATAGTGATATACATGGATGACTAAAGTAGAAAAGCAGTATTCTTTATTAAAGTTTTTCATGCCAATCAGCTCTAAATAAACTGAATTTATGTCTTAAACTAACCTAAACTTATCATTTTAACTAAAGAAGCCAACCAGTTATTTTTATTAAGCTTCACCCTGGTTATGGCTGAGACGCTTAGTATTCCATGGACTTCGTTGAAATGTTTAAAATTCACAGAGCCTCACACAATGGCAAGTTCAAAGTAGCTTCCTAACAAATACTTAAATTCATAGACTACTGGAGCTGGGATATCCCAGCTGATTGGGTACAATGCAATGGTGAATAAGAAGCATCATTGTAAATATGCTGTACTTTTCTTTTTCTCGCAAGTTTCCTCATTAGTTCCCATGATTTCAAACTCAGAAGCATATTAAACTATTTTGAAACTTGAGAAGAGAATTTTTAAAAATTTATTTGAAATAATTTTTTTATTTTTTAATTACAGTTGGCATGCAATAATATATTAGTTTTAGGTGTACCACATAGTAATTAGACATTTATATAACTTACAAAGTAATCACTCTCATAAATCTAGTACCCAGCTGACAACATACATAGTTATTACAATATTATTGACTGTATTCCTGATGCTATACTTTACATCCTGTGACTATTTTGTAACTACCAATTCGTACTTCTTAATCCTTTCTCTTTTTTACCCCTTCCCCACTCCCACCAGGCAGCCATCAAAATGTTCTTTGTATCTATGAGTTTGTTTTTGTTTTGTTTGTTTATTTTATTCTTCAGATTTCAGATGTAAGTTAAATCATACGGTATTTGTCTTTCTCTGTCTGACCTACTACACTCAGCACAATATCCTCTAGGACCATCCATGTTGCAGGTGACAAGATTCACTCGTTTTTTATGGCTAGTAATATTCCATTGGATATATACACCACCTCTTTACAGAGGAGAAGAGAATTTGAATGATACATTTGCCTGAAGATAAGCTGTTATCTAAGAGAATAATTGATCCTAAACTTAACTCTTCACAGGCATTATTTAGAAAGAGGTGCCAAAATATTCACTCCTATTGTTTTAGAAGAAAATTCATCACTTAGAATTGATGACAACCTTCAGCTCAATTTTAGATGCCATTTAAAGCAGTAAGATTATTTTGGGAACTTCTAACTATAATAGTTTTAGTAACTTCTCACTTTCCTTGAGGTTGATACATCTTGATATTATTTCAGTTGGAGTGTCTTTGTAGGAAGTAGTAGAAAACCCATATAATCTGTTGCCCATACAATAACAACACAAAGAGTTGATTTGACCATGGCTCTGGTATGTTTCTCTAAATTCTGGCAGCTCTGTTGACCTCCAGGTGGCTTCCCTAACTGTGATAATACAATCAACCTATCATACTTGGTATCACTTCGAACCTAGGAATTAGAAAGCTTTTCTTTCCCTCTCTTTGAACAACGCTGAAGGCACAGCTTTATTTTGATTGGACCAAATTAGATCATGCCTTTCAGTCTGGGACTAGGTCAGGAGAATGGGATTATGATGAAAGGTTTAAACCAATCAAAGACTGTCCTTGGAGTTGAACTGAGAATCAGTTATAGCCAAAATTCATATTTGAGAGATTCAGGGTTCTGTTAGAAAATACTCCACTCCTTTCTACATCTCTGGCAATCCTTCTGAATCATAGATAGTGCATTAGTTTAATCGTGGCTTATTCATTTGGGTAATTCCAACGAGGGAATCATATAAAAAAGGTGTTCAATAAATGTATATTTTAAGATAAGTTAATGAGAAGTCACAGAATGAATTCAACAGTGGTGTGTTTCTATGACTTTAAATAAAATACAAATATGTTGATTTGAAAATATTTTTCTAAATGGAGTGGTCATGCTTAAAAGTTTTTGGTTATTTTGCTATCGATTGTGATAATAGCTACCATACCCTATACAACCAAGCAGAAATTTAAAAGGATGATTGATGGAAGAAACTATACCCTTAAACATGGAGATTAAAGTATAGGAAGCAGAAGACTGCATAAAATATTCATGTAATTACTTTTCAAAATTTGTTTCAGATGTCATCACTAGAAGTCAAAACAGTAAATTTGATTGTTTTCATTGAAAAATGTGGAACAAAAATATATTGTTGATAATGTTTGCTGAGTCAGTGTCAACAAGTGAGATGGAAACCCAGGGCTTTTCAGGTTTTTTCCAAAAGGCATTGCTATATTGGCAAGCCACAATGAATAAAACCAACCACACCTTTCATCTCCATCCAATGATATGGCCACATTGTAGAGGCTTTATGTTAAGCCCCAATCTACAATATCACACAAGCCATGTCTTTAGAGATAAGACATTCTCTTTGTCAACTGTTCTTAGTCTAGCCACCAGCCAACACTTTCCCTACTGAAGTATCTTCTGGCTGTTGATCACTTTAAATACGAGGGAAGTACACACTCGGGTAAAGGCCAGAGTTTGTTTTCTCCAGAGAGGATATACCCACTTGTGTAGGTGGAGTCCCTAAAGAGGTTTCCAGATTTATTCTTCAGTGATCCAGGCTTTACATATCCTCAGGACTGACACGATGAGGAGGTTTCTAGTGGATGTGTTTCCAATGCCTTACTTCTTTTTGTATATTTGTATTTTATGTATTGAGATTCCACATCAGTTTTACTTGAAAAAAAGTTTGTGGCTGTTTGGGGAGCCCTTGTCATGAATGATAGTTGAGTATTTGTGTCTGGGTCGCATAGCTGCAAACACTGTGATAGGATACTGAAGGTCTCCGTGACAAAACCATGCCATAGTCTGCATGCTAGCAAAACACCTGCTGAAAGAGCAATTCCAGTGTACTATCTAGATGGGTTATTTGCCATCTAGTTATTTAACTGTATATCACTCTAAATTCTCAAATAAATGAATACATTAATAGTGTTTCTGAAATGTAAAGCCATATGGTATTCTACATTATTACAGATCTGCCACTGATTTCTGTGGAGACAACAGAGCTTCTCAAAAGGGCAGAATGTCTGGGAAGGTACATCTCTGTGGCATTGTGATTCAGGAGATTTAGGTCCTCCTTTAAAAAATGTCTCTGACTTGTGAGTTATCAAAAATTCTGCTAAAAATTCACTTTTCTAGATTAGGATATTGTCTTCTGTTAAATTGTAAATAATTCCATGTAGAAGACATAATGTTTTACAAAATATATACTCAAGTTTCAAAAATATAATTTAAAAAATACCTGGAAGTAAAGTCATGTTAGTGCTTCAGTCGCCTTTTTCTTTCAAAAACAGAATATTGAATCTTGCCAAATTGAGATAACCCAATTACTTCCGGTTGAAAACTCAATCTTTTTGGGGACTCACAGCTCAACCATTCAGGATTTTCACCACCCCTTCCCCTTCTTTTTCCTTTCTTCTTTGAAGAATCTGGGTTTATGGAGGTTTCTCTAAAGAAATGATGGTGCATTTGAAGGGTATGTGTTTGGTTAGTGGTGGTCTCCTGCCTCCTAGGCCTTCATTGAGGTGTACTCAGCTCACCAACCAGGCTTGGGCATTGACTTCAACTGCCAATGATGCTAACAGTATTGTCATGGCCTCCAGTTCTCTATTCCATGTTCTCTGTATTAATTGCAAGGGTTCCTCTGTCCGTTAGTGCCCTCAGACACTTCTCTGCCATCTTGGGGACCAGGAACCCCTGCCTAGTTTCTTCATCTAGTGCTACAAAACATGTAGTATATGAACAGGTTACTAGCACATAAATTACTTAAATTATTTGTTACTAGTTCTCAATGAAATAAGTATAGAAATTGAGAATAAGACTTTTAAAGCTTTTGTATCAATTTGAATTTATTAATAATTAAAACTTGGAGTATATATTCTGTATGTCTTTGAAATTTTCACTTAGTAACATACAGTATTAGTAACTCATTTTTATTGTTTTATTTATATTTTATTTCCTTTACCAAAATAACTGCTCCTTCACTATAGAGAGTTTTACAAGCCTTGGCCTGAATTATTGCTTTTTCCTGCTTAGGCACCATGTTGGACCTGACATGAGGCTTCTCTGTGAGACCCAGGAAGTTGTATCTGCTCACCCCCTACAAGTTAGCGAGAGCCACTGACCCTGGAGGAAAGCCACAGGTAAACCAAGAAATATCTTAAAATATTTCTGCCTCACCACTTGGATTTCTCTTGATAAAAAATACAGGAGTGTCAAAAGAGCTATGCAAACTTGAAAAGTCATTTTACCTTGAGGGAGCCACATTTTCCCCAATAGTCAAAAGAGAATAATAAACCCTATCTCATTGATTGTTGTAAAATGTAAATGAGAGCACATACATAGAATTCTTAACACTGGGCTGGCACAGTTAACTCCTATGAGTAAGTAGAATTTCTAAAACGTTTGCATTTCAACAGTTACGTTCTCTCCCTATGTATAGAATATAAATATTCATTCTCATTAGTCTTTGTGTTATTGAGAACATCCAAAGTCAATAAATTAGTTGTATATAGGGCTATAATTCTAAGAATCATAATATTTACTAGAATTATAAAAGTTAGAGAACAAATGTGCCGTGGTTAAACAAAGTACTTTACGTGTAGTGTATGTTTAATTAATGATAGTGCCCCTATGTACACATAGTCATTCACCACTATATAATGAATATATATGACTATGTATGACGATATGAATATATATTGAATGTATATGCGTGTGCGTGTGTGTGCATGTGTATTCACACATATATATTCCAATATTCAGAAGTTGTTTTCCTCAGCAAAATAAAAATGCAGTAGACCTGAGCATCTACTAGAAGAGATATTGTTGCTGTATTTAGTGTACAAGTTCACTAAGTAGAAACAAAGCAAAAAAATGACTGCTGCTTCCTGATGATTTTTTCTTCAGCTTTCCGATGGTGACAGCACAGCTGCATCTGTTTTGTTTTTGTCCTGTCTTGCCACAGGGTGATTTTTGCAAAGTAATTATACTAGCAAAGGACGATTTAGACACAAGAAGAGAAATATTTCTCTTAAATACTGCTGTTTTAATTAAATGTAACCCTAGGAGAACGGTGTTTACTTGTACAAATGAAATGGGCTAAGCCTTGGGGCACTCTGATCCGATAGAGGAAATTGAACAGCAGAGTCAATTTGGCCCAAGCTATGAGAAGGGGGAAACAATTTATCAGGCAGACTGGAAGCTAATTATTTAGTCAAAATATAGTATGTCATAATAAGCCAAATGCACCAAGCCACGTGGGGCAATTACGTAAATGTGACGACTATTGATTACCCCCAAATTAATGCCTTGGTTATTTAATCAGTTTTGTATTTATTTTAGCACTTTAAAATCAGTTAAAAGTCATTGCAATAAAAAAATAATAGAGACCAAAGCCACAATCAAATTTCAAAATAAGAAATTAGATTTGGGTTATAAAGTCTCAGAAAGCATGGTTTCAGAATTACTATTCGGGTTGAGTTTTGTGGGAAAAGTATCTCAATGGCATAAATAAGATTCCAAAGTAACAAAGAAAGTAATCATCTTCTCTTGATAATGTCTCTTGGGCCTTGAATCTACACACAGTCTTGGACAAAACATATTTTCCCATAATTCTGGGAATAAAGTGGTACCAAGAAATGAAAATGGTGAAGATGAAGGAGTCCTACATCATTAGGAATCTGTTTTAAAATGTATCCAGAAGTTGTTTTAATTTATTTCATACTAAGACACACGGACATGGAAATGGCTATCATGGATAAAAATGTTTTTATATTCAAAGAGTTTTAGAAGCAGGAAACCAGGTGCAATATAGGGCCCTATGGTGATGTACCAGAGTTGGTCAGGAGGCAGAAGGAAAACAAGAAGAAAGTGTGGTCAAAAACATTTATTGTTGTTGTTTCTGTGGACAGTAATGAGCAAGGCAGGGTAAACAGATTTGGATTGGCTAGTTTGAATAATTCCAGTGGGTTCTGGTGTGTATGGGATATCCTGAGCTATCTTATCTCTAGTCCTAGAGTGATTAGGGAAAGGATAAAGTGGTTTGATGTGTGAGAGTTTGGTAAAGGAGGTAGTTGGGGAGTATGGGCTCTGGTTTGGTTGGTTTGCATATGAAAGGTGTGCTTGTAGGCAAGTCTTTTGCAATCTCTAGGAAATAACTAGCCCTGGGAAGGGAAGTCTCTTCATTGCAGTGAGGCTCCAGTGCATCAAAAAAAATAATAGTGGAAATATAGTTAATATAGGACCTTTTATTCTCTGTGTTCTGGGGAGATGCAGAATATTAAAGTATTGAAAACACCAGGGCTGACATCATTCTGTATGTCACTCAACTGTGCTAAGGGCTGTCTTCACTTTCTATGCTGTTAACTGTTCAAAGATGCTATCTGAGCTTTCTGACCCTGACTATGCATTCTTCTTAATTACAGATTATTTTGCAGCTCTGTTGCTAATCATGTTTTCTTCAATAGCAAGAAGACTTAAAAAGTTAAATAATGAGAAAATGACTCTTTAGACACCAGTGATTCTGCTGAAGTTCTCTTGAAAATTCTCCACTTATGTAGAAATGCCTAAGAGGGTGTAGGTGAAGGTATTAAGAGATCAAGCATTGTTGAGGAGAGATGAACATCCCATTGTGACACAAACAGAATACATTCCAGAAATTAAGGTCTTCATATTTCAAAGAACTGAAGATGTAATATCGTTAGACTGAAGTATTTGAAAATAGTTTTCAGATTACTGTTTTAAACTTTATACTCAGAATAAATTAAGGGGCAAATTATAGCTAAATTTATATCAGAGCTGTATTTTACTTTCATTTATTTAATGTAATCACCATGATGCCTATGGTTACATTTTTGCTAAGTTTTCAGTTATAAAATTTGATTTTCAGCAGATTAAATTTTGCAATAAAATGTTCTCTGTGCCAAAGAATAAAAGGAAAATCCCCAGCCAACAGTGTTTTTTTAAATCGTTTTTGAAATTTATTTGATCTTAATAAACACAACCACACATAGTAAAATATGACAACTATTTTTTCATTGTTAGCATTTTCATCTGTAAGTTGGGAATGTAACCAACGATTGTCCTTGTCAAGAGATCAATAGGTAAAAACATCATTTTTTTTTTTCCTTTCACAGAAAAGAACACTGCATTGATCATATCTAAAGTTCTCTGGAAAAATACGTAACAAAGAACCATTCCTCTGTCTCAAAGGGAACAAATGGGGGTACTTCTCTCAAATGGTGGCTATTGCCTGTCTCATCATTGTGTGGTGCTGCTTACTTTTAAATTGTATGTGTCTGTGTGTGCACATGCTTTTTACGTTTAAGATGCCCAATATTAAAAGTACACCATACATTCAATTTTGGAAACATCAAGTGCTCAGATTCTATTTACTGAATTTGAGCCCTCTGTCTGAATATGATTATGAGATTCAATTTTGCCAAATGATGAATAGTTATCACAAGTCTGAAATTGCATATATTTCCTGCTCAACAAATGGCCGGAGTGATGGTAACAGAAATTAAACTAACCATATTGCTAATTCATCCCATTTCACACAGACATGGGTTTGTTGTAGAAACATGACAGAGACCTTTCAAAATCTGGAAGCTTTTAACTCTGCCTCTTCCCAATTGAGACTCATATTTCACTATCTTAGTGAAAGAATGATTAAACAAACAAATAAGACTGTTTTGTATGAGTGATAATGTAGACTTGCGAGTTAGAGTTTGGTTAAAAATAAAATAACCCACAAGCCTACTGGAACTGGCTTAAGCGAAAAGAGAATAGTTTAAAGGCTACAGGAATAGCTTAAAGAAAACAAAGAAAACAAAAACAAACAAACAAATGAAAACAATCCTCCAAGATGGGAGCTCCAAGAATCGACAGCTCCTGTGAAACAATGAAATTACTATCTTTATTCTTCTGAACCCAGCAGTTCCTTATCTGTTTTTCTCTCTGAACTTCTTCATTTATTCAGTTTGGATTTTTCCATAATGTTCAGGTTGCTATGTCTTTCACTTGCTACATCACTAAATTTGGCTCTGCTTCTATCTAACCTTTCAGCTCAACCCCAGCCCCCAATTTATTGCAGTGTACCTGCCTCTGCGGTCAATTTCTTGAGAGAGTGTATTTGGCTAATCAGCAGATTGATTGGCCTTGGGTGATATGTCCATCCCTGGTCCAAGAGCCATGGTGGCGGAGAACTTGGAGGCTGCCTATCTATTACATAGTCATCATGGGATTCTTAAAAATGCTAATCAATTCAGCAAAGTTCAACAAAAAGTATTAGGCTGTCAAACTAAATGAAAAAGACATGAGTAATATTAGAATACTCTCAATAATATAGTTCATCCCCTTATACTGGAATAAGATCAATCCCAATATATCTATAAATCCAGATAGTATATTCAGAGTGCAACATCACTATATGTAAAGAAATGGATTATAGAAACTCTCCAATTTTTATCTCATGGGATTTTACTGTGTTTAAATTAAGGAAGGGAGAGAAGCATTTTACCACAGGCAAATAATCTGGAAAGGATTTCAAGATAAGGGAGCATTCTCTGGCCTCAGAAATTATATTGCTTATATTTGGGAAATGAGCATGGGGGAGGTCTAATGATCGAATGATTAGGTTATTTACCTATTTGCCTGAAGACTTTGAGACTAAGGACTTGGGGACAGAGAATTTGTTTGAAGATATCTCTCTCTCCTGATTTAAGTCCAAGAAGTTTGGAAAATTTAAAGCGCCCAGTAAGATGTTATAGTTTAAAATAATTTGTAAAGGAAATGTGCCATGAATATGGGTGGTTTAAGTAATACAACTATGAAATTGTAGGTGGCGAATCTGGTTCTGCCTCTTTTTTTACCACATTTCCCCTGCTTTGGTTTCTGCCTTGCTCCCTCTTGCCCAGAAGTAGGGGTGAAGGAACTTCTTCCTCAGTGTCAGGGTGACAGAAGAGGTGTAGTGACTACAATTGCTGGTTCCTCATTGACATTTTCTTTTCCTTTGGACATTGATGGTAGAAGGAAAGGAAAATGTATACATAGTGTTATTAGAAATATAAGACCATTGACAGAAGCAGGCTAAGGCATTTATTTTAGATTCACTGCCACCAGATAAAAGGCATTATCCACTACTAAAAAGAGTATAAAAGAGAAAGCAGTGATTCTCGTTCTATTTTATCTGTAACAAACTTTAGACAGTTCCCCTCCTCTCCCTGGGCCTCAGTTTTCTTTGCCATAAAAAAAAAAATCAAGTTCCTTTCTGCTCTAATCATGCATACTTTCATACTTGTTATTCACATGATACACTCTTAAGATGTATCCATACCAAAGCAGATGAAAATCTTCCTTTCTCAGTCCAAATCTTGATGGATAATTTTGAAGGAGAATTTCTGCCAACTTTATAGGAACCAATAAGTTAAACAAACAAACAAACAGACAAACAGCATCCCTCTCTCAAATAAGTTGTGCTTTTGTCAAGCATTTGTTTTGAAAAGGAGAAAAGAAAATCCAGCTTGCTAGTCAATTGAATTAAACCATTTCATCCCTCCTCCACCCCTCGCCAACTGGCATTCACACGCACGATTCCCACCAAACTGTTGTGCATCTGAAATCCACATGGAAAGGCAGAAGAATGCAAAGAGTTTGAGGGTATAGATCCCAGAGTCAGGTGGCCTAATTTCAAAGGCAAGCTCTGCTATTTCCTACTATATGGCTTGAACAAATTACTTAACCTCTAGGTTCCTGATCTGTGAAATGGAGATATAATGGTATTTCCCTCAAAGGTTGGTTGTAAGGATGAGCAAAAGCACTCAGGATATTGCCTGGCACATAGTAAGCATTCAGAAGTGTTGTATATGATTATTATTTAAATAAGCTGGTAAAGATGGGGTTAAGAGGTAGTGGGCTTTGCTGTGATTTGGGAATGCTTTAAAATAAAGAAAATGAATTATAAACAAACTTTCTTTGGCTTCCTTGAGGCATCTTTTTTCCCCTTGGCAGATTGCCCCACCCACTGCCAAAGTTGTGTTTTCCACCAAAATGTCATCTGAGTGGTAAGTAGCCTCTACAGTAGGTTCCAAGAACCAAAAATGGAAAAATCTCCATTGGCAATCCAAACTATTGCTATGCAAGTGGACTGGTCAGGGTCTTGTTGATCACCTAGTTTAGTTTCTTGTTTTATAGATGATTGCCTATCCACGTTGGAGAAAAGGATAAGAAGAGAGCTGAAGCAGCCTGTGAGCAGGGAAGGGCAGGGAACAGCATGCAGAAGGCTATCTCAGAATCTCAGGGTCTGGGGGAAGAGAGAATGTAGGAAAGAGTGCCATACAAGTAGCGTAGAAGAAAGAGCCAGAGAAACAAAGATGTTATAAGAATTTTCCATACATAGCTTCCCACCATCATGCAAGTTGTAAACTGAGAAATATCATGGAACTAGGAAGTCATCTGTCATGTCCTTGGCATTCATAGCAGCTCAGATGGACCGTGTCCTGGAGACCCAGCTTCCTGTCCAACTCATGAGGGTTTCATGAGGAAAATGCCCCAGGAGACAGAAGAAATGAGATGAGATGGGTTAACTTGTTTACCAGGAAGGATATATGAAAAAAAAGAAAAAAACAAAAAACAAAACAAAAAAAATGCAGCTGCCAACGCCAACTCACTTTCAGGTCCTGTAATTTGTTCAGTGTTTTGCTCAGTGTCTAATAAAGTGGTTGTCACTTTGTCCATACTGCTTCGGAGTTATTCTCAGACAACATCTTTTTGTTAAAAATCCTGGCATAAGTGCTCTAATTAGTTTTTGAAGGAGAACTACCTGAGTGTGGAGGGGCTCTAATGATCAGCAGCTGGTTGCTCTGCTGGTGCCTAGAGAGAAGGTCTGTCTTTAATTGGATTTACCTGCATGATTTAGTTATCAGAAAAGAGGTAAAGGAGGAAAGCTGTTACAGAATAAATATGTGAAATAAAGACAGGTACATGTGCACAAGAAACAAATATCAAAGCTTGTGCTGTCTGTTATATTCATAAATTTGTGATTTTAATATATGAGACTGGACAGAATTTCAGTGATCGCCTCACATAATTTTCATTTTTTAGATGAGGAAACTGAGGCCTGGGATGGTTCAATGCTTGCTCAAGGTCACCCAGTCCAGAAGGCTGTCTGGGTCCTACTCAAGGGTGCTTTTCACCTTCGCCCACTGTCTCTCACAGTTGTTTAATCTATTTTTGGTGGGAAGGGAGTTGTTTCCCTCTTTGTTTTTTTTTTTTTTTTTTTTTTTTGCGTAAGCTGGAAGACTTCTTTTTAGTAAAACAGAGTAATAAAAGTTACTATTGGCTATTTCCTTAAAAACCATTCTTTTCAACTGAGGATTTCAAAGATAATTTCCAGTTAGAAGAGTTCTTCATAATAATGTGTGAGACAGACACCCACTTTTAACATGCCAGGAATCGTTTCTTATGAAGAACATGGGCCATGGATAAGGAAATTAGAACACAGGTGATGGCATTTTGTCAGGGAAACGCATTGAGGAATGAGCCAGTGCAAACCTGAGGAAATGCACTCTTAAAAATAAGTGAAGAAACATGGGTTTGCTTCTCTAAAAATGGCCAAGTTAACTGTATGAACAGGGCAAGTTACTTATGCTTGTCTGAGAGGAGAGGTGGCTTATTCCACTACCTTTCAGGGAAGGAGTGTCTTGGTACTCTGTGACTCTTGAAGTTTGTCTAGGTTTCTAAAATAGGATCACCAAGGAGTCTGACAGCAATGGGAATAATGAAGTGCCCAGGATAAGCAGCAAGGTGGCTTTTGTCACGTTGTATTCAGCATCATGAGTAAGAGGTGATTTATCCTTTTCAACAGGCCAAGCTCTTTACAGGCTAAGGATCTTGTTCAAACTGTGGCCATATCCTAGACCATGAATAAAATCCCAAGCAACAAAAAATATCCTTGATCAAATATAATTTAAAATTAGATTGCATTCATACAGTGATGTATTATAAAATTGTATACTTGAAACCTGTATGATTTTCTTAACTGATGTCACCCCAATAATTTAATTAAAAATAAAATAAAATTAGATTGCATTCATCTGATTTTAAAGGTAGAAAAATGTTTCAGAAACATTTTATACATAGTCTATAAATAATAATCATGGTCTTCAAAATTTGCTATTTAAAATTCCAGTTGGTAAAAGTGTTGCCAAATTCACCCAGGGCCTCATGAGAACAAGGAAAGTATCACAAGCCACTTGAAGCCAAGGAAGTTTGAGGAAGCGCGGCAGAGTTTCTCTAGGTTCTGAAAGAAATGTAGGAATAGAGTCACTGTTTAATGGAAACAAAACAAAACAAAAAGACATATTTTAAAAAGGAAAACAATGTGGGCATTCTCCAAAAAAAGATATTGTATGTCTATATGTACCAAGAAAAGCTTTTACTAAGGTTCTTAAAATGACTCCCTAATTCAACTATGCCTTTTTTTTTAAAAAATAAAATTAAAGGAAAGGCTCTTGCGACAACCTTTGACCTCTGTTGTAAATTGACCTTGCACAAGCCTGTCTGGTACGTGAACCGTGAAAAATTTTTTGGGAACTCTTTCAACCCTATCTCTTTACTTGTTGTGGTAGTTAACATCTACAATGAATGATAAATCTGTAAAAGGCACACTGAAACACAGCTCATTAATTAGAACACATGCCACAAACGCATAGATTGAGGCTATGATGATCCATATGTGTAAGTTGAGGCCATCGGGTTTATGGAGCTCCCTTTGCTCTTCATGTGACAAAGTAATAAGGGATATAATGCTATACCAATTAAACGATGTCTAGGGATCTCTTTTCCTAGCTCAAAGTCAATTCTAGAACAGAAGGCTGTTAGCTGTCCCCAATATGATAAAAGTACAAAAAAAAAGTTTACTACTTTCTTCCTTGAACTTTTTTCGGTAAGTTTTTAATGTAGTGACAGAGTGAATACATTGTTTAATTGCCAGTTTTTTTTTTTTTTTAAACTCAGTCTTCCTCTTTTAGACTTACGAAACTATACTGCCAACTTGGTTTATCTAAAATCAAATTCTTTCGGCTTATTAGGTATAAAGCTGTTTAATCTGACTGTTTCCTCATTCACTATAACTTGGGAAAAAAATGAACAGATTTTTTTTTAGAACTTTCATAAAATGAATTTATGTTCTATAGACACCCAAAGTCACTACTTAGAGGACAATACAAGTCTTGAAGTGGAAATAGAATACATAATGCTTTTACCAGAATGATCTCTCCTGTTTGGTTGCTCACAGGGTGGTTTCTGGGTGTCGGACTCCAGGTGTTTGAATTCCGACTGCCATTTCCTACTGTTATCACTCTGCGCAAGTTGTACGATTTTGGTTAAGTGTCAGAGTAAAGTGAAATATATAGCAGTGACTTCCTCATGGGCCTGGGATGGCTGAATGTGATGATGCTCTAATGCTTCGATACCTGGTTTATAGTTACCATTATTATGTTTTTATCTCAGGTTAGTGATAATTCATACAGTTAGAATTTCCATAATTCTAACTATCTATATCTGTAGTTACATTGTAAGTCATATTATCTTTTTATTTTCAGATGAAGAAGAGATAAGATGAATAACATTAATTTTTTAAAATATTAAGTTATTTTAAAAAGTGCTCCTAATATTGAGATGTGATCACACGTTTGAAATATGGGTCATGATATCCAACCATCGTCTTAGGATAGCCTGTCAGAAAGTTCAACAATTACATTTTCCTCCTTCCTTTATTTTTAGCTTTGCAAAATCAATTGAACATTTGCTTTTCAAATTTTATTTGAAAGAAAAATGTCTATACTATACTTTTTGCAAAGATTTGCCCTCTTTCTCTTATAAGGTAAAATCTATTCAATTCAGCCAAGTACTTTATGGCCAAACCAGCTTTCTATATTAGAAAAATACATGTTAAATCAGAAATTTAATCTGATGATAACAGCTAAGCTAAGTTACAAGTGCTAACAGCTAAGAATAGCTATGTTACACAGCTTTGGGTAAGGAAGAATAAACCTAGCCAAAAGAAGAGGGTAAAGAAATTCCTGCCAGAATGAAATGGTGTTTATTCCAATTGATTGTATTCATTTCACCATTATTTTTGCATTCTACATGTATAGAAATGGAAATGGTTACTTCTAGGAAATATCATTCTGTGGAAGGGATGAAGCTGGGCATCACTGAGCAATGCCACTGGTAATTATTGGTAGCCCTCAACTTCTCTAGCAAGTATTTCTTTCTTTTTTTCCTTTTTATCTCTCATTCTTCTATATCTTTAATCAATAAACACATATTCTCTAAATGTGAGAGATCAGCTCCTGCCTCAAAAAGCTTGTTTTGAATGAATATGTCCTCAGGTGGTCTCCTTGGGTGCCACCACATTGTTGTCAATGTCCAATCAAAATGCCTTTGGGTCTTTCAAATCAAACTGCATTTTGTGAGTCTAATAAGTACCTACTGGGTAGCACCTTTGTAGCATAAAATATGCAGAAAGAGAAAGCATATTTGTCCCACAATTACATTTTCTAAAGGAAAACTTATAACATGTCATTTTGTTTTTCTGTATGTAAAACAGTGTTTCCGATGGACGTGGATTCAGCCATCCAGCAGGGTGTTTTTAAGTGCCAACAGAGTTCCAGGTTGCTTGGCAATGCGTATAAAAACCAAAAAACCCTCACATATGGCTGTCATTCTGGAGCTGCTCAGTTGAGAGCAGCCCAGAATAGAGCTTCGAATGAGGGGCAAAAAATGTGACAGCACCACTGAATTTTATTTTTAAACAAAACCAAAATAAACAAAAACCAAGCCGTAAATGTATTATTTCCCTTCTGAAGGGGAAGCACCAATAATGGCATTTGGGGTTGTGGTGCCAAGTTCTCTCAAGTTATAAGCTACACTGATGCAAAGCAGATGAAATTTCATCTGCAGCTTGCAAATGAAAGCTTTTTAATGGGGGAAACGGAACCATTTCTGCCCCATGGTTGTGCTGAGGCCTCAGGTTCAATAGAAGTTCAAGTCTTCTTTTTCTTAGTGTGCCGGAAGCAGGCATCTTGGTAAACACTTTGCTGAAAAATTCACGAGAACATACTAAAGGGTTAATGAGAAGGGCTTCAGAAAGCCAAGAAATACAAAACTCCCCCAAATTAACAGTCTGCCGTTTAAGTTTATTTAAAAAATGCCAATCTAATGCATATAAAACTAAAACTTATGAAATGGACCAGTCAATGAAGAAGAATACCTTTGGTAATACATTTCATTGCCTTTCCATTTGCAGATGATGATGAATTTGGAACCATCCTGCCCCTTATTATAAATTTAGGTATGGGGTACTTTTCATCCCTAACTCCAGGGGATCTTTAGATCACCGTTGTCTTAGTTACAGTGTTAATGCTGAAAAAAATTAATAGCATTTGGGAGAGTAGGCGAAATTAGGATTTTGTAATTCTTTTTCTGTGATTATATCTGTATTTTATTTTTTTTATGTCAGTCGCAACCTCCATTAAATAGAATCCTATGTTCTTTTTCCAATCATTTTATATTGCTCACAGGAGGTGAAAGTGGGGAAAGAAGAGAGAATTGTATAATAAAGCTCCTGAGAGTCCAAGCAGTCATTAGTGAAGAAAATGCGAGACCGCCTCAGACCGGCGCCTGTGGCACCTGATGTCAACACGTATGTCTGAAGAGTGTAAAGCGCCATCAGCCTTGAAGATGCTTGCCTCCATGTTCTGCAATACCCTAAACTGGAGAAGTATAATTTAGTTCAGGTTTTTAATAGAATAAAATGAACCACTACCAGCCTGCCCTTGCTTGGTGAAGTTCATCTCCAAATGGACAGGAAGAATCCTCAAGGTGGCAGCACCTTCATAGTTTTCCAATCCTCCCCTAGTGAGGTTTTTAATTAGAAGTAAAGATACAGTAACTACAGGAAAACAATGGATACAGGAATTAACACCTGCTTGGCACCACCAACCTAGAACTGTGCAAGAAGAATTAAATTATGAATGATCTCTTCTAGTATGGGACGAAATATTGCTTGCTTTGACTTTCATGTGAAAATACACCTTTTCAAGGAATTATAGCAAGTTTATAGATTTGAAAATAAAACCATAGTTTTAAGAATGATGCTGTCACCTGTGACTTCTGCACTAATATAATACTATGTGTCTGCCTGTTTTCATCACCTCCTTGGCATATCCTGTCCTTCACGCCAACCATGGTATTCTGTTGTGACCATTGTTCTCAATGCTGTTGTCCTGTGCTTAAGGAAGAAGCTATTATGGGAGCTTTGAGCCAGGTAATAATAAGAAAAAAGTGATTTAAAACCAGGAGGGGGAAAAGAGAGGGAGTGAGCTATTCAGAAGTCTAGTGAATGGTGAGCAGAACTGCCCTGGCAGAAACAGTGTACTGTGTTTAGGAAAAACCACATGTTGTTCCGTGAAAAGTCCTCGTTATTTTTTGGTCTTTGCAATGATTCTATGAAAAATATTTACTGACTGAAAGTATAGTCAGCTCAATCAACAATCTTTTTTTGCAAAAGAAGAACATGTAGGAAAGGTTAGGACATCCCGCAATCTCTAATATGGCTTCATCTTTGTGTCTGTGAATCTAGATCTTCTCATCAAAAACAACTGAGCAAGCAGGGAAATACTTAAAAGTTAGCTATTTCTCCTATGTACGGCTAAACTAGCCAATTTAATTTTTTAAAAAACTGAATTTAGCAAATTAAATGAACTGATCTTGAGCAACCCTAATTTCCATGTTGTGTAGTCTCGGAGGGAGATAGCCAGTGTGAGGGTGTCGTAATACTATTGTCTATCGTTTGTTCTCTGTCAGGGTCTCAGTCATCCAGCCCCATATCTGAACTTTACTTATTAACCATCCATTAAAACGTCATCCACTGAATAACCATTGTCTAACCCTGTTAGGGTCTAATCTTCAGCACTTTCTTTCCTTCAAATCCTTTCATAAATCAGTACTTCCTTCATGTTCTCAGTTTTTTTTTCTCTTTCCTATCTAGTCTCGTGGACTCCATTGTAGACTCTAATCACTTAATAGGTATATTACTGCAAAAGCCCTGCCCTAAGTTTCCCATTTGCAGACTCATAATCTTTGAGTCTATTCCATGTGCCATTGTCACCCGTTTGCATGATTCATTTTCGCTACCATGATTCTATTGTTTATGAGGTCAATTGGAAAATATCTCTTTTTCTGGGATTGAAACTTTCTTATTATCTGACCCTTCTCATGGGAATAACCTTATTTCTCAAAACTCTTCATTGTGTTCTATATCTGCCATGTTCTTTTGCCCTCTAGTAGATTCCCTACTCCATGCCTCCCTAAACATTCCTTCTATCTTCATTGCAATCTCTCCCATGACATTTATTATTTTTACTTCATATTCTACTATGATTTACTTTTTTGTTTAACATTTATCATTTTCCCAATAAGATTCTATTCTTCTGAAAGCCATATTCTGGATCTTTTATCCTTTTGTCTCACTCACTGTGTTCAACACATAGTAGGTAGTAAAAAATACTTATCAAGAAATGTTTAGCAAATTGAACACTTTCTCTATATGAATTGGCCAACCAATACATGCTATGATGTTTATTAGTTCTCAAGAGAGCACCTTTCAGAAAGACAGGATGTCGTTCTACTCATAAAAGGAAAGATTTAATGTAAGATTATTCCTAATATGTACTAAAAAATGTTGAATTGTTCATGGTGTAAAAGCCACCTTTAGAAGATTACATGATTATTAATATAACAGAAAAAGCTTATAGCTGATTTTCATTTGTAACAAGAAAGTCAGGTGTCATTATGACATATTTAATACCGAACGGCCTGACCTCTTATTTTATCTTAATAATTTTATTTTCTCTAATAACACGGTCTCTGTAACGATGAATAATAATATTTAAAAATATTTTGAAGATTGCCTTGTACAAAGTGAGTACTTCTGACCACTGAGGAAATTTCTCTGCACACTAAAATAAGGGTTCGTAAGACAGTTGCCCTTTGTCATCATTCCAGTTGACTCTGAAGAGCAAAGTGACACAGCAAACAAGCTCTCCTTCATGGGACTTGTTAAATGTGTATCTTGCCGGTATCCAAGTGTCTCCATTACTGATATTGCCTCAGCCTCCTGGGACTCAGGAGAGAGGGTAGTGAGGCGGACTTAGTATTTTCAGCTGCTCGTGCAGTATTTGCTTTAGAGACACATTTATTTCTGAAGCTGTTTCCTGGAGAAAAAAAATAGATAGTGTAATTCTACATCTTAGTAGAAACCTAGGATATTTAGAGGCTTTTTAAAGAGCATTTCTTTTGTTACCACTTGTGCTTGTTTATATATTCTGTACTTCGTATAACAACCCTTAATATTAAGCAGCCTTCAAATTTGCAAAGGTACCTTCCTCAGGTAAGGAAGCTAAGGTGTACCGAGCCCCTGGTGCTGCGCAGGCATTTACGAAAACGAAAACGGTGCACAGTGAAAGGCGGAAACCCCCGAGCAGGGAAGGCTGCGGAGTTGTGACTTCTGTCACTGGCTGTTGACATACTCACTCACTGCCCTAATTCAGTTTTTCTGCAATCTTGACTAGATGGTCTGTTTTGTATAACGAGCGTATTCTGTCTTCTTGGCACAGCAACCAAGAAAAACTTTGCAACCTGCATTTTCTAGCTTTGTGAGACTTGCACCCTGTTTGGTGCGCTTTCATGAAGCACTTTTTCTGGACTTCAAAAAAAGTGTGCAAGATAAGAAGGGCTGCCTTCCCCTCCTGCACCTTTTCATGGGTGCAGAGGGAGAAGCTGGCTCATCTCTCCCGCTGAGCACTGCTCATGACAAACTAGGGCACTAGAAGTAGATAATGACACAGCAGAGAAAAGGAACCATGTAACAATAATGTCTTGGCATTATGCTGAAAGAAGTGGTCATACTATAAGAGATAGGGGTATATATTTAACTTATAAATATTTTACTACAAATACCTAAAAACTTAAAGCTCTCCAACCTACCATCAGTCTCCCCGGCTCTATAAGAAGGAGGTGGGGAATCCAGATAGAGTAGCATAACTGAAACCCAATACCATGGGGTAGGGTAGAGGGGTGAAAAGGTAGCCTGGACTATCAGGGCGGGAGAACAAAGAAAAGGAGAAAGAAGCAAAGAAAATCTTTGACACTGAACTGAGATGGCATCAGTATGGAGTGACAGGCATTTTAAACAGAAAAATAAACAGTTGTTTTGCTCCATCTTCTGGCTAGATGTAACCTTGTTTATCTAATAGTATTATTTCATTTCTGACAGTGTAGTCTCCATGTCTTCCAAACACTGAGCATCTGAAAGATATATACAAAAAGAGAGATAGAATGACTAGAGTGGGAGTTCACTAGAAGACACGATCTATGAATGAAAAGCACACATTTTCCATAGATGCACCTAGGCAGTATTTCACTCACAGTGCTGCCTCCTTTTCCCTTTCTTGATGCCATTACTCAGAATTTACTCCTCTCCATGGTCCCTTGCAGGAGCTCTATACTCTGTCTTGCACACTTCCATAATTGCTGTAGATATGAGCTGACAGGTCCTGGAAGAGTTGTGTGTGGAGGAGAGTGGAAAAGAGTCGACTCATTCTGTCCTGATGGCCTCTGCCTTACTGTTCCTCTGTATCCTCAAAGCCCACAGGTTTTGCCAAGTCTTTTAGATGTAGAGAAGCCTGTATTCTCTCTTATAAAAAAAACTTTACTTAAGGAAATATGTTTTTAAAACCCTTTTATCTGCTCTTTAGGCTACTTGGATACAGGGGTAAGTAAAAAAATGGAAAACATACCAGAAAAACTAAGAGACATGTGGAACACCAGAAATAGCCTTCTTCAGGAAAAACTGCTGGTTCTGAAGTCTTTTTGGCGCTTTCTCTGACTGGGGGCCTGAATTGGTTTCTGATGTCTGTCTAAATTAACCCCTTGTTATTGAAAATCAACACCCATTTGTATGAGTCAAGAAAGAAGTTGTTCTCCTAAAATCGTGGTGGCCTGCCACGATGCAGGAGCAGTCCAAAGTTTATGGTGAGGTGAGAACATTGATTTCCCTGCTGCTTGCACAACTCGTCTTTTTACACTCCAGAAAGCCTGGCAGAAAACATGTTGGTTCTCAGGATCAAGTGACTGAATTAAGGTTGCCATGACTCCCTATCTACTTTCGATGTCATTTTTTATCATTGGTGTAAGTAAAGAAAAAGGAGAGAAAGTTGTGTGGCTAGGAGAACATTCTAGCTTGATTCATCATATGTGAAGAATGATCCAAAACTACATTTAACTCTGCTCTATAAAGCCCATATTAATTTTTTAAATGCATATTCTGCCCCAGTGACAGTACTTGAAGAATAAAATTTGCCTCTAAACCATTTATGGAGATAATTCCTTCTTAAATTGAATGTTTGAAATAGAATAGGGTAGTAGATGATACCCATTTATCTCTGGGTTGGTACTCACTCATCAATGTGGGACTATGAGCTATTTAGTTTCCTTATGCCTTAGTTTTATTATTTATAATAAGATAATAATACATATTTTATAAGGTTAATATGAGGATAATTACTTAATCCATATATATCCAATTAGAATAGTACCTAGGGCATCACTCAAAAAATATTGTTACTGTTGCTGATATTGTTGGTTTTTGTCATTTCTCTTACCTTAAATATTAATAATTATGTTATTTAAAAACTCATGATTAGAAGCAATTTGTGATTTATAGATTGTAAATCAACCATAAATTATGATAGATTCATTTTATAATTTTTTCCCAAAGCAATAAAGTTGCTCCTATAATAAACCTAGATATTACAAAAATATTTGTAAGTTTCCAAATTAAGGAAACTTCCCAATGTAATTCATAAGAACTTTAGAGGAAAGAACACTTAAACTATTACATAGAGGAAATCTGAGACCATTTGGGCAAAGATGGCAACATAATTTTTGGATCTTCCCAAATATAACATAACAAGAGACAGACATCTAGATAGCAAAATCAAAAATCCCTGAACAACACAAAAAGTATCCCCATACAACTCCAAAATATAAACAGCTGGGAACAGATGACCAATAGCCACAAGAGCCACAAGTTATCGACTTCCATGTGGGGGGAAACATAGGAAAGCATCAGATACCTGTCAGATCTGATAACATGAGCGTCCTCACATAGCCAACAGATATTCACTAAAAGTGCAGCATGTCAATTTGAGAACCTGAGAGAAATTTTGCCAAACCCAACAGTAGTGCAAACAGTCTGGGGATAAGAACTGGAGGGACCAGAGCAAGTAAGCTCTTGTGAACTCTCAGAATATACTAGTCATGATTCCATTCATGACACAACTCCACATTGAGGAGAAACAATTAGACATGAATAAAAATTGAAGCCAGAGACAATAGAGGTAAAAGAAAGAGAAGGTCCAGATAAAAATGGGGGAGGAAAACAGAACTAGAAAATCTCACAAAAAGAGATTTTTAACACTACACAAGAACATAGAAAGAAAGTCTGTGAAGTTATTAAATATATCTTGAAATGATTCTTTCTAAAAGTTCAGGAAAACAAAATTCACATTAAAATGAAGAAGAATAAATTATTAAAATTAAATTTTATATACACATTTAAAAATGAAAAATGATATTATCTCAAAAATATGAATCTGTTAAAATAGATGAAAGAACAACATAAGTCAGAATGGAAAAAATGAAGTGACAGAACTCAGGAAATAATTAGAAATAAAAAACAAAATAATTTTAAAAGAAACAACAAAACTAGAAAAAAAGCTCAAGAGAAATAAACAGAAGATGAAACTTTAAGAGGAATAGAAGACAAAAACAGTTTTAAGTAAAAAAGATATAAATAGGTTTTTAGAAATATTTAAGGGAAAACAAATATTAACAGTCAAAGAAGATTCAAAATACGGAAATAGGAGCTCCTAAAGAAGAAAACTAAATCAAGATAACAGAATGAATACTAAAAGTTGTAATTCAAGAAAGCTTTCCATAACAAAGGTAGAGACTGGAAATATATGTTAAAAATATACACATTAATAAATGAGAAAGTTTATGCAGAAAGAGGAACATCAAGAGATATTTTGATAAAATTACTTGACTTTAAAAAAAATAAAAATTCTTGGACCATTAGGCAACAAGATCATATAACTTATAAAGAGAATAAATATAGATTATCAGAATTTTCAACAGCAACACTTTATATAAAAAAAAATAGAGTAATATATTTACATCTCAAGAAAAAAAAAACCTAGAGACAAAGATTTCACAGCTAGCAGAACTGACCTTCAGTATGAAAGATCTAGATACATTGTTATCAATAAACTTAGTCTCTGACTAGATCAAGTTGATTTGCCTTTTTGCTACATATAACAGAATGAAGAGCTCTTCCAGGAGGAAGATAACATTACAGCAATCCCTCAAACAACATCATTAGGTTCAGGATCATTTCTTTATAATGTCGATGGAAAAAAAAATTGATTTCTAGCTGGGGCCACTGTCTGTGTGGAGTTTATACTTTCTTCTCATGTCTGCATGGTTTTTTTCTGGGTACTCTAGTTTTCTCCAAACATCCCAAAAATGTGGACATTAGGTGATTAGTGTGTCTAAACTGGCCTTGTCTGAATGAGTGTGGGTGTGTGTGACTGGCCTTGCAATGGAAAAGCATACTGTCCAGGGTAGGTCCTGCCTTGTGCCCTGAGCTCCCTGGAGATGTTCCAGCCACCCAGGACCCTGAACTGGAATAACCAGGTTGGAAAATAATTATCTTACTTGTTTTTACTAACCTTTCTTAAATGTATATATAGCTCGCATTTATTTCAATGTTTAATATTAGAAGTATTCCGATCTTTATTTAGAAGTTTGGTGAGGTACTTTTGACCAGAAATATTCCTTAGGAGCTTAACTCTTGTTTATATCATTAACCTATGGTAAAATTGGCTTTGTTTATATGTTGTTTTGTTTCAAATTGGGGTTTCCAAGAATCTATTCATGATGTCAGGTGAGGACATACTGTACTTAAAAACTCCGCATTTTTAAAATAAACATAGTCAAACATTTAGAAACTGAGGCAAGAAAATTGACAATAGACAATAGAAACAGATCAAAATGAACCATAATGAGAATGATAGAATATTTAAAGAGATAGTGACCAAAAAACTTTCAATTCTGAACAAAGAAGAAAAATTGTGCATTGAAAGAATTCAACAAGCTCTAAAAAGGATAAATACAAAGAAAACTATACATCATAGTAAAATGATCAAAAACCAAAGACCGAGCAGCTGGGGTTTGGAGAGGTGCCAATTTTTTTAAAGTTTCAGTAATAAGAATTATTTCTCATTATAAAGAGTAAATGCCAAGAAATAATGGAATGGCATCTTTAAAGGACTGCCAAAAAAAAAAAAACTGCCAACTTTGAATTCTATGACAATATATTACATAATATACAATAATCAGTAAATGAATATATAACTATTAGGCTAATAGAGGGGAAAAGAAAAAATAAATATCTGATTAAATTCAAAAGAAAGCCAAAAACAACAGAGAAGTGATAAAAATTGAATGAGCAAAAAGAAAATGAATAGCAAAGTGATAGATGTTAAACCTATCTATATCAGTAATTATATTAATTGGAACTGATCTAAATACATACATACATACATACATACATACATACATACATACATACATACAAATAACAGGTATAAGGATAGTGAAGGAAGAAACTAATTGCATTGTGTAATTGTTTATGTAGAAAGTTTGAAATTGTCTATAATTGAATAAATAGTATATGAATTTAACAAGTTAGCTATGTATAAGCTTATACAAAAATCAATTATGTTACTATATATATACCACAAATAATTAGAATATAAAATTAATGCGCTTTAGATAAAATGAGGCAGGCAGAGACAATCATGGATATAAGTCTGATGCAATATAAAGTGTGTCTTTGTCACATGTCCGTTTACCTCCTCAGCCATTTTATTGCCATGTGCCTCGGTGGCCCCACAGAGGCATTCCTTGACCTGTGGTGGCTGAGACTTTGGTCTTCTTTCATCTACTCCATACAACAACTACAAATGCCTACGGTTGGGAGACTACAAATTGGTATAGCAATTATGGAACCCAGTATGGAGTTTCCTCAAAAATCTAAAAACAGAACTACCATATGTTCTAGCAATCCACTTCTGGGTATTTATTGGAAAACAAAAACACTAATTCAATAAGATATATGCACAACCATGTTCATCGCAGCATGATTTACAACAGTGAAGATATGGAAGCAACCTAAGTGTCCATTAATAGATGAATGGATAAAAAAGAAGTGGTACATACACACAATGGAATATTACTCAGCCATAAAAAGAGTGAAATCTTAACATTTGTGACAATACGAATGGACTTAAGTGGCGTTATACTAAGTGAAATGTCAGACAGAAAGACAAATACTGTATGATTTCATTTACATGTGGAATCTAAAACAAAACAAAACAAAAAAGGAGCAAACCAAACCAAACAAGAGATTTGTAGACACAGAGAGCAAACTGATAGTTGCCAGAGGGAAGGGAAGAGGGGAGATGGGTGAAAAGAATGAAAGGGAGTATCGTCAATAAGATTGTGATACGTTTGCATGGTGACAGGTGATTACCAGACTTAGTGTGGTGATCACATTGTAAGGTATAAAAATGTTAAATCACTATATCATATACTTGAAACTAATATAATATTGTATACCAATTATACTTAAATGAAAAAGAAAAGCATGTACTCATTCTACAAGTCTCTTCTTGGGCAGGAGGGAGGGACAATTTCTACCTTATTCCTGATGTAGTCCAATTTCCTCTTTATAGAATTTATTAAAATCTTTATTTTTGCTTTTATAAAATTACATTATTTGCTACAGTATATCTTCAGTTAAAAGTCTTAAAACAATGGCACTGATCACTGAGGGTTTATGGAATTCAACTGTCATGTCAGGAATGTGAGTGAGCCCTGGGTCCTGTTTCAGATGAGTGTGAGGCATGGAGATATGTAGCCTGTCGGGTGCAGTCAAATCTGGGGTACACCTATTATATATGAATAACTTAAAATGTGCTGCTTCTTTGCAAGATCTCCATACTCTTGAAATAATGAAAGAAAACTTCCAGGTTAAAATGGTACATAAATCTTATATACTACTTTTTCTCTCTCTCAAAAATTTGATTGAAAAAATAGCAAAAGATTGTTTTGAAAATGTGTAAACCATAAAGCCTAAGAAAATGAAAGAGAGGAAAACAAGAACAAAATTTTAGAAAATGGAAAGTAGATGAAAGGCTTATCAGAATCCTGAGAGCCACAACCTAAACCAGCAGTGGGAAAGCTGAGAATCAGCTTGAGTTACACGCAGACTCCCCTCAAAGGCTCAGGCATTAGAGATTTCAGTATAGCTAACAAACAGCAGGAGGTCTGGCTTGAGTTCAGTTGAACAAGTGTAGGTCCTCAGATTACTCCACTTCTGCACATAGCCTGAATTTCAGCCCCTTTCCACACAAGCTGGAGGTTGGAGTGTTATTCTAAAGGAAGGGTAAAACACCAGGTTGGGGTAACACACCCATGACAGGGGGATCAAGTGATCACTTATACTTCCAGCTCTTGTCCCCACTCAGCTCCCATGGCCCAACCCAGCAAACACTTCCCAATGGTACATGGGGCCAGGGGATGCGGGGGGTGACAGCCCAAGAGAAGAAAGGAAAAACCCTGATGTTGGGTACTCTGCAGCCAGTCTTGCTCTTGACAAGTTCTGCCCAAGCACCTTAGCCCCCTCCCTTAAATGTGAGCAAATGATAATACAAGAGAGAGTTTTTGTTTCTGTTTTCAACTGGCAATCCTATAGATTCTGCCAAAGCAAATCCCTTGAGTTTCAGTGCAGCACCACGTGGCTCCAAACTGTTCCCTCTACCACAGATTTAGAAATTCCACTCTCTCCTACATCTGTCTCCTTAATTGCAACTGCTCCTACCAGCAGGAAGGATAAAGAGCTGCCATGTGGATGTGGGGAGTTGGTGTTGCAAAGCTGAAAATAGTCTTTCTCAAGTTATGCTCCAAAACATGCAGTTTATTAGAAAAGTGTTTATTAAATAACCACTCTGTCCAGGGTGGTCATAGACACTGAAGATACCAAAGAGAGCAAAGGAACTGTTTCTTTCTTTGAAGGTCTTAAAATTTAGTTGAGGGATGCTGTGAACTGAATGTTTGTGTCCCCCAAATTCATGTTGAAACCCTAATCCCCAATGTGATAGTGGGGCCTCTGGGATGTAATTAAGTGATGAGGGTGGAGCCTTATGAATGAAATTCACTTACAAGTAGGAGACACAGAGAAATTATCTCTTTCTATGAGAGGTTGTATCCTCTCTATGTGAGGATACAACAAAATGGCCATTTGAAAACAAGGGGGAGGGCTCTCGCCAGACCCCTTCTAGTACCTTGATCTTGGACTTCAGCTACCAGAACTGTGAGAAATAAATGTTTGTTGTTTAAGTCACCTAGTCTATGGCAATTTGTTACTGCAGCCCAAACTGACTGAGACAGGTAAAAACATAAAGAGATTAGTTCAAAGCAATTCATAAAATTGTAGCCAGCATAGTGTGTACCATAGCCTATAACCACGGAAGGATTCTACCAGTGGAAGGATGGAGAGACTTTGTACTTGGTAGTGCGGTGCTGTGCCTGCTGCTGGCTCTTACCAGAGCCCAACTCTGGAGCATCAGTTGAAGTTATGTACTTTTTGAATGCACCTCTAGAATATTTCACTTATATTGTAGATATAGCATATCTGCATGTCCACGATTCCCTATACATCTTGCTTCTTTCAATAGAATCTATCTTTCTTCTGAATTTCTACTTTAGAGGCCAAAAAGAGATGAGATCTCTGCCCTGGTCTTCACATACCAAGTCTCACATGTGGAGGTTAAGATGCAGACTCTGCAGCCAGATTGCCTGGTTTCACTTTTGGGTTTGCCACTCAGTAGCCATGTGAATCTGGACAGGGAATTAATTTCACTGTGCCTCAGTTTCCTCACCTGTGAAATGAGGATAAGACTAGTCCTTATCCTTAGGGCAGTTATGAACATTAATTGAGTTAATGTATGTAAAAGGTCTTACAACCGTGCCTGGCTAATAGGTGACACTGTATGTTATCTAGTGTTATTATTTTCATAATTTTTTCAACAGTAAGATGTTTCAATCTTTTTGAATGACTATGTATATGTATGTTTTTTTATTGAGTTCTGTCATGCCCTCCTTCATAATATTTTCATCTCTTATTTAATAAACTTTTGTTTACCATATACCATGTTTTAGCCAAGCTGAGGAGGTTCGAAAACAGGACCCTCCTATGAGTCACTTCCTCTCCATTCCTATAACCACAGCCATCAAATCTGATCAGCTCCTTTAAAACCTGTCTTTAATGAAACCACCCTACTCAAGCTTCGATTCTGTTCCCTGACGGTCAGTCACTAGCTTGAGCTTAAACCCTGGCCCTATGTTTCTCTTTATGGATTCTATCTCGCTTCCTCCGCTCTGATGACAATTGTACACAATCTGACCTCCTGATCATTAATGAACACATCATATTCTTTTTTCTCTTGTGCCTTTCTCCTCAAACAGATTCAAAATTCCTTCAGAGTAGACAGTGCTGTTATGGAAAGAACATGAGCTTTGCACTTGGACATGGCACTGACACTATGGAACTTGTCAATTGTTTAACTTGTCTTAGCTGCAGTTACCGCACCTGTAAAGCAGAAGTCGTGTAGCACAAAGCTACATGTAATTAATGTTAGTTTCTTTCCTCGCTTCTGTGTCCTGTCCAGTACACTCTAGAATGCGCAATGATGAACAGGTATCTCAGCCAAACACACAAGGAGAGTACAATTGCAGAATCAAAGTCATTCATTTCAAAGTTGTTTCTGGCTGGCCATGAAATAATTGTGGCTGGCCATGGAAATAAAAAAGAAACTTTTTGTCTTATCTTTTTATCTTTTACAGCCCCTACTTAACAATTTAGTAATTTCCTCTACACTATTATGAGGGCAAGAATTGGAGTCTAGGTTTTTCCCATAATTTTTATTTCTGATTGTCTCAGTTTTAGCTCCCATGAAGCCAGAATGTCAATAGCACATTCGATTGAGACTTTCCAAAAAGATTTTTTTTTTTTAAACCAAGAATTCATGTTTTTGTGCAAAATTGCATGGTAGGAAGGATATGGTATGTAAGGGCCCGAATCCTCCAGCTGGAGAATGAAGAGCTGCCCAGCTTCTCCACGCCTGTGGAGGGGACCTCAGTGGCCAGATTGAATATGATGCTGCAGCTCAGTTGTGAGTTGGGCAACTAGTGAGAGAAAGGATCAGCTTAGATTATTAGTAACTAAGCCTCAGAAGGTTGAAAGACTTTGTTCCTGTGAACAGCCCCAACAGAGCCCAGAGAGCTTAATTCTGAGGTTACAGTGTTGTGCCTAGAAAACTTATCTAGAAAAATTTGAGGGATGTTTGCTATTGTTTGAACCAGAAATGCCAAATAAAATACTTCTCTGAGATGCATTTTCATGAGCTAAAAAGACCAGATATGAGGCTAAACGGAGGAAGCCTTTGAATCATATTGTCGAGCAGCATATTAAAAAATATACACAGTAAGTTTTAGCATATATTGATGTAAAAATATCTTTTTGTAATCCTACCCTGTGTAACAAACCTAATTGACCATTAATGGCTAGTTATTCTTTTTCACAAGAATAGCCTTACTTGAAGTTACTGAGAGTATACGAGATAACTTCTGATGTTTTACTCTAAATATTATTCTACAAAGTGGCCCTCTGATGTAACGTAACCTAAATTCAGGGTCATATCATTAAGTCAAATAATATATAAGCATTTTAGGTGAGGTTTTCTGTGTGTGTGTGTGTGTGTGTGTGTGTGTGTGTGTGTGTGTGTGTTTGCATTTAAAAATAAATCTATTTTGTTGTAAAGGAGTTTCATGGTTGAATCATGGGAAGGTAGTGTTGAGTGACAATAGCAAGTGCTAAAGGACTCAGACAACAGGATATACTTTTCAAAAAATCAAAAAGCAATTAAATTAAATAATGTATCATTTAGGCGTGTATGTGATAAAAACCACATTTTCAAAAGCCTGGGGATGACAGATAAAGACAAACTTCAGGATAGTGGCTCCTGTGCATTGGAGGTGGGAACTGGAGCACAGAAACTGATTTAAATTATTGGCAACTTTCCAGGGCTTATGTCAGGCAGTGTGTTCACAAGGTCTCATTATGTTATTAAATAAATAAATAAAAGGTTTTAACATCAGACTATGTGTCAGCCACAAGTGACAATGTGTCTCAAACCAAAAATTTGCATCAATCTAATTTGGTACATGCGAAGTTTATTTAAAAAAACTTTTTTTTTTTAAAAATAAAATAATTCAGGAAGAAGCACTGGGATTATGCTTTTTTAAAAGTTAAAAAAAAAAACTTTTCAAAGTTAGCTATGTACATTTTCACCTCCAGTTCTAAAATCTTATCAATAAGGATTTGAGATGATTCCTCAAAAAGCAGTCAGACCTGGGACCATATACTTAGAGAGCAGGGAGGGAGGACGTTGGGAGGGAGGAGAGGAGTATAAATTAAGAGAGGAATGAAGGCCATCTGTATAGATGAGTGAGTGTTGGAATATAAAGGCATGAACTGAAAAATCCATTGGCTGGCAGTGGTCTCATTGGCAAGGCCATTGTCTAAGACATACATCTAATATGAATATACAATTATCTATTGGACACATTATGCTGGGAAAGAGATACAGTTATCCTCTCAAAGAGGCTATGGCCTGAGAGGAAAAGGCCTAACAAATTCTCAGGTTCAAAGAGATCATTACCTTCTCCCATCTGAGAAAAAATAAAAAAGGAAATAAATAGTGAAAAGATCAGACTCCCCAGTATGGGATACTTGTTTTGCAAAAAGAATCTGGACAGAATTTGGGAAACTTGGTTCAATTTCCCATAGTTAAACAGTCACCATTTCCTCCTGTTGGTCATGGATCTTACTCCCCTGTAGTTTGGAGGCAGAGAACTCTGAGCAACAAAGCTGATAGAAAATTCTTTGAAGTGTGCACTCTCCTCTTCATAGTATAGGATTCATTTAACTCACATCACCGGGCACCTGCTGTATGCAAGACATAGAGCTGTAGATGAAAGCTTTCTAATGGGCATTAGATTAAAAATGGAGCTCCTTTTTTTCCTGGAGAAGACTGTCACCAAAATAAATTTTAAAAATTGAGTCTGTCTGATTTCATTCCACCTACTCACGACTACCCCTTGTGAACATTTAAGTATGATTTTGATTTGTGATGCCTTGCTAGGAGCATCTGTCCTTGCTGCTTGTGGCAACACCCTCCACGCCCCCCCACTCCCACCTCTTTTGTTTTGTATATACATTACTTAGGATTGGGACTGATGGACAACTGTAACAAACACATTTCTGTTCATACATAGCCTCTTTCCTGGAGCTCCAATAAAACTTACATTTTGGTATTTACTGACTTCTTGAGCGTGAACACCAATGCCAGTAATTAGGCTGAAACCATGGCATGATTGATTTTGAAAGAATGATGTTAGCTGCTTAGATTAGCACGTTCTAGGGACGTTCCATGGAATGATTTTTCTACAAACTGCCATCACTTTATGGTAGGTGAAAAGCGATGTCCACACAAGCCCTCTGACATACTGCCAACTTTTGATTTTTCATGGTAATGAGGACCAGGCAGGCAGCCCTGCAGTTCCCAGTGGGGCATCAAGTTAAATCCTGATGGCCTAGAAATAATGGCAGTTTCTGGGTCAGCGTACCCAGGGGCCAGTTAGGCATTTGTCAGTGGTACTTTCTACATTTTTTCAGGATAGTGATGGGAGCATAAGAGTAGAAGTCAACTGCTGAACAACTCATCCATCCCACTGGCCTCCAAGGGTGTCAAGATTCTAAAGAGCACTTCAAGAATCACCTGGAGTTCCAGCATCGAGGCAACCCAGCTCATATGCTCTGCAGAGACACTCTGGCAGTCCTGGCATCCAATCCTGTGGGTAGCCTTATTCCATCTTCTTCTGCAGACTTCTTCTGGGTATAGAGTAGATCCACTGCTGATGAAGGCTCTACCGGAATGAGGGAGCAGCTGGTGAGGCTCAGAGGGACAGTGATATAGCAGGTGAGGGAGGCAGGTGGGCCATTCCACAGAGCAAGGGTGCCGGCAGATTCCTTGTGGGAAGGTGTAGAAAAATTACTTTCTCTTCAATTGTTTCTCATTTTGTAGTATCTCAAAGCTCTGTCATGGCCCAAGATATGAAGGTAACACACTCAATTAAGAATTCTGATTTTTGTTTTCTTTTTAAAATCCATTCAGAAAGCATAACGTTCTGGATTGGGTAGGATGTAGGGACAGATACCTAAGAACCACTCAGTGGATTCAGAAAAGAGACTGAATCTGAATGTGAATAACATGCCAAGAGGTAGTCTAGATTTCAAATAAAAATTGAGGAAAGTACTTTTTCAAGTGAAAGTTATTGGAAACATACTGTTAATTACTGTAAATGAATAATGTGGTTTGGGTCATTTGTAATGAATTAGCAGTACCATCTAAATTTGCACAGGCATGTTCTTCATTTATTATTTAATCCTAAAATGGTCCTTATCAGGTGCACTTGAGAAGGTAACAGAGAGTTGTATGCCTTGCCCAGGGCACACAACTAAGAAAAGTGGCGAGGAGGAGAGGCAATTCCATATGTCAAAAGTACTCTGGTTAGGAATCAGAAGGTCTGTTTTCTGATTAAAATGAATGAATTAATTTTGTAACAATAAGCAAACAAATCACTCAATTGCTCAATAGATTTCTCATTCATAAAATGAGGAAGTTTGAGAAGATTAATTGTTCTTGATCCTAACTATACTTTAGATCCCTCCTCCCCACCTGGAGATGAAAAATGCATTAAATTCCAAATTCCAGACTCTACCTTAGATCAATTAAATCTAAATCTCTGTGTGCTGGGCCCTCAAGCACTGCTCTTCATTTCCAAACTGTCCAGGTAATTCTATCCCATGTCCAGCATTGATAATTCCTGAATTAGATGATTTCTGAAGTGACTTCCACCTTTTACGTTCAACATTAACCTATTCCCAAGTCCCCTATATGGGGCCAGGTATTTTAAAGTCCATTTGCCTCTCATTGCTTCACTTTCTACAATGTGAGAACTTAATGACAGGCTAAATGGATTTGTTTACTCATAAGAGCAAAGATGAGACAGGAATGCATGGATGCTGATGGCTGTCCAGCGCTAGTTCCTCTAACATCCAAGACTTGTGCATATGTCAGCCCCATGTAAAGTAAGCACTCACTTAGGTAAGAGGAAATTAGTAAATTTTTGTTGAAACATGATATCAGTTTAAGGAGAAGTCAAAACAGCGAAAGAGATCACTGCCATTTTTTTTTTTCAGTTATAACTTTTGAAAGCTCACTGACAAGAATGATGATCTTTGAGAAGAAATATACTTAAAATAATTCATCTTGTTGAGAAAATAAGTATTAATTCTCACATCCCTACGAACACTTGTCTTTTCAAAGAGAAATGAATAATAATTTTAAGACTTTGTAAATCTGATTTATAATTTATTGAAAATGCAAAAGCCAAGGAGATATTTAGTTATTGTACTTCTCCTCAGCACCTTAATTTTAACTATCTGGTATAATTAGTTAGGTATCACCTAGTTAATTTTCTGAATGCAAGAGCATGACATTTAGTGGAAAATCTACATTGCATTTTAAAGCTAGCACATAATTTGCTGGTCAGAAGGTAGCTCTTTTTGTGTTGTATGTTTAACATACATTAAGGATACAGATACTAGTAAATGTGTTTTGTGCATGAAAAAGAGCACTGATTCTTGAAATGTGTTTCTTGAAACACTATTTCCATGGGAGGGAGAAAGTTCTCTGAATAAGTATGGAAAATATGTGTATAAAGTTATACAGGTTACTTTACAGCGAGTCTATTCAGTGTGTATTACTAATGGGCCTTGGACATCTCCAAATGTGAGAATGCAGTGCAACATTTTCCAAATGCATCTGACCTGAGAACCACATTTTGTGGATCATCCTATGGGTTAGGGATACTTTGATCGACTTTGGAAAAGTGGACTAGAAATAGAAAGATATGTTAATCATAACAATTACATTGAATCTTGCCATTGTGAAGCATCTGCATTGAATTTTCATATTTAATTTTTGCAAAGGTAACAAAGATTAGAGCAGAGTAAGTCATTCTCCCTTTACTTCCAATGTACTAAATTTCTTTCACAGAAATTTTCAAAGGTGATAACCTTAAACATCTATTTAATAACCAAGATGTCATGCAGATAGTACAAATTAAATGAGCATAGTTTCAGAAACAATAATGGATGCAATTCAAGTTATTGGTAAGTTACTTACCAAGGGGGGGATAAGTCAGCCCCTTATCATTAAAGTCAGAAATGAAGTGCCATCAAAAGATGGAAGGGCACTCAAACACTTGCTTGATTTAGGTAATGAGGATTATCTATTCAAAGAATGCTTTGTATTTATGCTAAGCTTTAAACTGTTTTGGGTGGTGAAAAACGTATTTGCAAAACTAAATTGAAACTCAATTTTGTTTTGATAACATTACTAGTTTAATTAACAAATATATAAGTGATGAAATTATGGGCAGCATATTTTCAATTAAGATTGCTAACCTAAATGTTTGAGAAATAAACACAATTTATGCTTGTTCAGAATTGGCAGGAAGCATTTGGAAGTGGACTGTGTTCTTGCATGAAACCTTTTCCCCACTCGCGGTGAAGATAGAGTTCTTCCCTGCAGTTAGAAATAACAAGAATGAGTGAAATCTTCAGATAATTCAAAAGCATAATTTTAGTTCACAGTTCCATTTTTTTTCCTTACTAAATCATATCACCACTGCTAAAAGGTAGAAACATGACTAATTTTAGTTTAGTTATCTTTTCTACTCCCACCCACATGTTAATTTAAGGAGCAATGAAAAAGTCATGGGCACAGAATAGAGAAGTTACATTAAAAAAAAAAAAGGGCAAAAATTCAGGAAAATAAAGTTTGCTGGCTGGGTATTAATTCCCTGAAATAATCAAGAGAGTGCCGGCAAAATTAGAATGCAAAACGATGCTCAGAGACTGAAATGCTCTTTTTCATGATATTGTTGAAATACCTCCTGAAAGAGAGCTCACTTTTTATTCACAGATCTAGACTGTTCAGAAAACACACCCACACACCCACACACACCCACACACACACACTAATTAAAGTAAGCAAACCAACCAGTTTATAGGGTATTAGTAACAATATTTTGTGGTGGGGCCTCTTGACCATTCCTTACCATAAGTAAAAGGAATTGGAGGATTCCAGAAGAGCACTCTGGACCCAGAATCATATTGCCACACACCAAGTAGGTCTACAGCAATTGTTACTACACGGATATCAGGATGACAAAATAAAGAAATCATGGAAAAAAGAATTTTGCCTTTAATGTTAGCCTAGTTCCTATTGTATGCCTTGGTTGTTCCATTTTGCCTGCCTTCTTAAATTTGTGAAATTCCAAATACCACTAAGACTGGGATCTTCCTTCCCTACTCTCTACTTTTATCTTGCCCCACTCTCCACTGATAGAATTCCTTGATGCCAACTATCTAGTTTCCAAATTCTGCCTACTCTTAGGTCTTCTGTTGCTGCTTCTTGTAGAATCCTCTGACCCCCATCTATCATTCTATTTACTTCCTTCCTTTTGAGTCAGGTCCCACAGCCCATCCCTCTGGTTCCAGTTACTCTGCCCCACCACTCTGGAGTGGACTCAGCACATACAGGGGTCCTGTCCCAAGGTATGGTCATGACTGTGACTCTATTTACACAAGTAGGTATTTTAAAATAAATACTCACTGGTTGTTCTTCTTCCCAGCCCCAATACCATCAACACTAAAATGAATTTGTGGATATACTCATAGTCCATGAATTGAAATACCTACTGAAGACTATACATTTAAGACTCTCCCAGGACATATAATCACTGGGGAAGCTCTATGTAATTGCAGGTTACCAGAGATTCTAGCTCAGGATAGCTGGTGGGAGGAATCTGATGCACAGTGAGGCTTAGGAACTCAAGGTTTATGTCATATAGTTTACAGCAATTGGCTTTGGAACACCACTGTGATTCTCTGACTGAAGCAGTTTGAATAGCAGAGCTATAGTTTCTATTATTATTATTATTTTTGCTACAGGTATTTTGTTGATCTTAGACTTTCAGAATTTTTTTTTAATTTCACTTTTGAATGTAAATGGCACAAAATCTGTGGAAAAATATGGCAGTCCCTCAAAAAATTAGAAATAAAATTACCATATGATTTAGCAGTTTCACTTCTGGTATACAACCATAAGAATTGGGGGGGGGAAGGGTCTTGAAGAGATATCTGTATATCCATACACAGCAGCATATTCATAATAGCCAAAACATGTAAGCAACCCAAGTTCCCATTTATGGATAAATGAATAAACAAATGTGGTACATACATACAGTGGAATATATTTGATTTAGAAGGAAATGAATTCTAAGATACACTACAACATAGATGAACCTTAAGGATTTTAACTTAGAATAATCACACAAAAAAGCAGAGCTTAAGGACACTATGCTAACTGAAATTAGCCAGTTGCAAAATGCCAAATACTGTATCATTCCATAATGTGAGGTGCCTAGAGCAGTCAAATTTATAGACATAAAGTAGAATGGTGGCTTTCAGGGCCTGAAGGAAGAGAGAGCAAGGAGTTATTGTTTTATAAGTATCAACTTTCAGTTTTGCAAGTAAGAAGTACTGGAGATGGATAGTGATGATGGTTACACAACAACATGAATGTTCTTATACCATTGAACTGTACACTTAAAATAGTTAAAATGCTAAATTTTATGTTATTTGTATTTTACTGATACAAAACATTTTAAAAGAAATTCTTTGCCAAAAAATATTTTTGAACAGAAAGAGAAAGAAAAAAATCCCATTTTCTTGGACTTTGGTTCCTCATTTCAAGAATGTGTGTTGCTTCATGTACAAGTTGCAAGTAAAAATATACTTTCTAAGCTAAGAGACTACACTGTTGTCATATCCTGCTCTAATGGTATGACAGTCAATTGAGTATAAACCATATTCAATGCACTGTTTGGGGGAGTGTAGTGGCCTGTATAGGACAGATTATCAGGTATAGGAAATATTAAAGTCTACTTAAAGAGATAAGAATATATACACTAGTAACTACATAGGGTTTGGCTGTTATATGAGAGAGAAAAATAACCTGTCATGGGAGAAGGAAGAGGTTGCTGTCAATTTGGGGAAAAAGAGATGGCTTCATGGAGGAGGCGACCACTGATTTGAGTCTTGAAAGTTTGAGAAGCTATTGGCAGGTAGAGATGTGGTGGTGTCTTTTCGAATAGAAGGAGCAGTAAATAGAAAAGCACGAGCAGCATTCCAGGAACAGGGAACTGGAGAAAAGTAGGCATGGTGCATTGGATCCACTTTTGACCCAATTTGAGGCCATAAGAAATCATTAAAAGATTTTGAGTTAGAGTAATCACACACACAAAGAAACAGAGCTCTTTTTTTTTTTTGAAAATTTTTTTTATTAGTTTAAAGTATACAGTACATTGGTTATGAGCAATCCCCCTGACTACTCTGTCTTCCCTTGGCTCTACACCTAACCATTATGACTTTACTGTTCTTTGCATTCCCTATGCCTTGCTCTCCATCCCCATGACCCTCTATCAGCTACTAATTTATACTTCTTTAACCCTTCTCCACTTTCTCCCAGTAACCTCCCTTCCACTGTCACTGGTTGCCCTCTATATTTATGGGTGTGTTCTGATTAATTTATTCTTTTTGTTTTGTACATTTCACATATTAGTGAAACCATATGGTATTTATCTTTGTCTGACTTATTTTGTTCAGCACAATAACCTCTAGGTCTATCCATGTCATTGCAAATGATTGGATTTCATTTTTTTATGGCTGAAAATATTCCATTATTTATATGAACTATAACTTCTTTATCCAATTGTCTGTTGATTAGCATTTAGGTTGCTTCCATATCTTGGCTATTGTAAATAGTGGTGCCATGAACATAGGGAAGCATAGATTTTTATGAATTATTGTTTTGGTTTTCTTTGGGTAAATACCAAGAAGGGCAATTTCTGAGTTAAAACAGAGCTCTTTTAAAGATTTTTAAGATGTTACCTAGTGGTTATCTTAGATGAATTTGAGAATACAATTGGGATATCAGCCAGGAAATAGTTAGAAAAACGTGTAAAAGTTAATGACCATTTGGAATACAGAAGTAGCCGTAAAATCAAAATAAGTGGAGAAGATGAGCTATTTTGAGAGGCATCAGAGAGAACATGAAGGGGTGGAGGGAGCACCAGATTGGGAGTTGGGGGCTCAAGTTGTAGTCTTGGTTTTATTAGCCCCTTCTTTGTATAAACTTGGAAGGTCACTGTACATCTCAGAGCTTCAGTTTTTTTAATCTTTAACACTTGGGGGTCGAACAGGATAAATTGAATAGTTACTTCCAGCATCAAAGTTCTAGGATTCAAACTGAAGTTATGGGAAAGTCATCTGGACAGAAGTGGTGGTCACAGCCTGGATGTCAGTATCACCAAGAAGGAGATATGAACCATCACGAAAGATGTTGGTTCCCTTAACTCCCTTCCCTGGGTATGATAAACAAGGCTACATCTAGGGACAATTGTACTGACAAAGGGAAAATACATATTAAAATACAATTAAAAAAAAAAAGAGAGAGAGAAAATAGGCATTTGGAATAGGGAATCCCATGTGTGGCCCTCTTTAACACTCTGGTTATGCTTTTTCTCCTATGGGAAGTTAACGAAACTGAGTCTGACCCAACCAGATTTGTTTGTGTCTCTCCAGATGGTCTATGTGTCTCTTGTGATGCTCTCTACGTCTACACCACAGTTGTGAGACAAACTGGGCTGGCCGTTGGTCTGGCAGGAGAGAAGCACTGGGGAGGAAGACAGCTGGGTTAGCAAGGGTGTGCATCTACACATTATGGTCCTATTCCTCTTGGCTTGAACAATGACACCACCATCATTCTGCAGGCCCGGGAGGAGGTGCAGGACCATGGTTTGCATTGCCCAGCAATGCAGCAGTAAAAGCTGGGTCAGAGAAATGGCAGCTGCTCAGCTGAGCCAGGCCATAGTGAGGGATTGTTTCTGGATGGCCTCGCAGCTGATATCAGACACAAATCATTATTGTTTATGAGGATACTTTCTCCTGTGGTTTAGCATTCCACTGTTGGACAAAAGATTAAAGGACCAAATGAACATGTTATTTGGTTTGATGCTGTTCTTACCCATAGTCTAGAATTTCAAGTCAATGCAATCTCAAGTCAACTAATTTGTGTCAGGTATTGTTGCTTTTACGCTCTCCCATTAAGGAACTGTACTTATCCAACTGCTATAGAGGGCACAATGACTAAGAATTCCTTCTTTGATCTAACAAAATATCCATATACAACCACTTCATCTCAACGATAGCAGTTTTTTCTACTGTTATTAAAATATTGATATAGGCTAGGCACATAGTAGATGTTCAATAATTATTTGCTGGATGAATAGAATAGATGAGTCATAATGGTAACCAGGCCTTCACAACAACCTGATTATAGTTCAGAAACCTGTGGAAATTTGTTAATATCTCTAGACTAAATATTCTATTTAGGACATGTGTCTCTCACGGAACCAAAATTCTCTCAACCGATGAAAACTTATTTCGAAAGAAAGCCCCTTGCACATCTCAATAACTTTGTATTGAGGACAATGATGTAGAAAAACCAAAGGGAACCCAGAGAGCTTATGATAATACTTATATCTAGGGA
The DNA here is from genome assembly GCA_003508835.1 of Eonycteris spelaea. Lineage (NCBI taxonomy): Eukaryota > Metazoa > Chordata > Mammalia > Chiroptera > Pteropodidae > Eonycteris > Eonycteris spelaea. Next base: position 12,472,789 of record PUFA01000018.1, on the reverse strand, counting down.
CAGCTTTGCTGGTGGTTTTGAGGAAACACAGTTGAGAATGGGGCCTGTCGTATATTTATATATTTTTACATCTAAATGTAATGATGTTCAGATATATTCCTATATAAAATAATGAACACCCAAGTAGTTCTAATGTCTGTGGTTCCTAATATTATTTAGCCACTTATCTTAAATTACATTATATAAGAGATAAAAGGTATTGATAAGGCAATTAATTCTACCAAAATGATTTTTATTACATTGTTTTAATATTTAATTAATTTAATATTAGCTTGTTGATATAAGTTCTATTTCTTCCCAGTGCCCAAAAGTCCGAATTCAGAAATATTTTCATTAGTATATTTAGCAGCTAATTAAAAATAATTTTTCCAATTTCACTGTTATGTGGATTACTATTAAATATATATTAATCTGAAAAACAGCTTAAATCTTATGTTAAGTGGCATCTATACAATCCAGAAAGTATTGCAGTGAAATTTCTCCAATAAAAAAATTTTTAGTAGGATAAGCGACCATCTGAAATCTTTAGGAGAAGTATACAGATCTCCAGAAAAAAAGATAACTGGTAGGTGATAAATCAGCATACTAGTCTATGCACAGACATTTTAGGTAGGATAGAGAAGATTGTAGCCTTAGAGACTATGTGGCGAACCAAAGCACAAGGCATTGCTGACTGTAACATAACACAGCATGGCAACCTAAGGAGGGAAGCCAGTGGACACTAAAATAATTGAAGATCACTGGAGGAAAGTATATGGTTAACAAAGCAGTGCCCTGTCAGTATATCTGCTCCAGCATGCTGAGGGACAATATAGAGATGAATAAAGTCAGAGCACTGGGTGCAGTGTTCATGCATCTGAAAGCTAGATCTGAGGGAAAATGTGACATGAAATTACCCCACGTGATAACTGAAGACACACACACACACACACACACACACACACACACAATTGCGGAAGGGCTTCTTGTGCTACAAATATTTTCTGTTCAGTGAGCATGTCCTCTAAGTCAGAGTGTGATGTCATCCATATAAAAGCATATAAATCTTATTGAGAGAAAACAAAGGTGAGGATTTTTCAGTAAAATACTAAGATGTCTAAGAGTGAGGTGTCCTTATTTTGCAATCGGCAATGGAAATTAAACCTGGTATTTTTTAGGTAAGCTGTGGATCACCAAATTGTCCTTTAATTTTTTTTCTCATTTCCCTTAGTGTGTGAAAATACTAAGTTTATATTTAAATGGTAAACTGATATTTTACTTTTTCATTACCACTTAAAAAAATGGGAGGACTCTTACATTACAAGGTGATGTACCCTGGCCTAAATAATTAATTAGTAATTACATCAGAAAACAATAGAGAGCCAGATAGATTAAAGAATAATGTAAAAATAAACTGAATAAATTGGTGAATATTTTTGTGATTTTGCAATTACTTCCTGTACTAAGTTGAATATGACCCGCAAAAATTTGGGTCGTATTCAACTGCCTGGAACCTGTGAAAGAAATGGATTTGGAAATAGTGTTTTTGCAGATATAATCAAATTAAGATGTGTCATACTGGATGAAGATTGGCCCTAAACTCGATATGGCTGGTGTCTTTATAAAGAAGAGAAACATTTGAACACACAGACACAGACATACCGGGGAGGAGACCATGTAAAGATGAGGCAAAGATTAGTGATGCATCTACAAGCCAAAGAATGCAAGGATGCTGGGGAACCACCGGACTCGGAGAGAACTATAAGAACATATTACATTTACCTTCAGAGACTTCAGAAGGAACTGTACCCTCTGACACCTTGATTTTGGACTTCTAGCTTCCAGAACTGTGAGAGAATAAATTTCTGTTATTTTTATGCCACCTAGTTTGTGGCATTTGTTACAGCAACCAGAGGAAAATGATTCACCTCCTGAACACAAAAAAAAGAAACACACACACACACACACAAAGATTTATCATTTGACTTAAAACTTTAAACATCTGCCTGTAAAGAAACATAAAACCAAAATTAAAAACCAAGAAATAAGGAAACTTTTATGTCAGATACAGGGTTAATATCTTTAATGTACAAAAGTATATAAAATAAGAAAAATCAAGCAACCATTAGAAAGTTGTGCTAATGATCTGAATAGACAATGAAACAACAAAAAATGTTCACCGAATATATAAAAAGGCATTCCATGTTTTTAATAAGAAAAATGAAAAAAATTATTTTTATCTACCAAATTTTCAAAAAAATAACAGCAAAATGCACATGGCATTTCTCCAAGTACTTTATGTATTGCTAACTCGTTTAATATTTACAATAACCTTGTGAAGTACTAATGCTATTGTTCAGAATATCTTCCCTTTATAGATGAGGAAAGAGATAATATATTAATATCATTAATACAAGGTATATTATCTTCATTTATAAAGGAAGAAACTAAGCCACAGAATGAGCAACTATGTAATGAAATGACCTTCCACATGTGACAGATGGGAGGGTAATTTGACAAATTATGTTTTAAAAATCATATATTTTGATGAAAGAATTCCACTTTTAGGAATTTGTCCTTAGAAAGATAAAACTGGAAAAGGACAAAGTATTAATGGGTATTATTTCTGTGCAATTAAGATTAATCTTATACTCTTCTATATATTCTTTATACTTTTCTGGGTTTTCCCAATTTTTTATTTCCAACATGTAATCTGTGAATAGTATCCCTTAGTTTGTCAGTGCACAACTTAACAGCCATGATGATTTTTAAAAAACAGATAAGAATTTCTAGCGATAAATAATTGACAAATCTCCTTGTGTTACTAAGAAGTGACATACAGCAGATGGGAAGTTTGAGGGGTACGGGGCAGAGGTGAGCTTTACAGTATAATGCTTTGTCTTCCCTTGAAAGGAGTCGCAGCCATTTAAAAATCATTTGATATTATTTTTGTTTATCCAAGGTGAGTATCTGGTAAATATTTTTTAATCAGTTTTTAGGTATGAAAAATATGGCATACATAAGTTGCTTTACCTAGTATTCAAAAACCGAGCTTCAGGTCAAATCCACGGCCTGTTTCTAGAAGAGTGTATGCCCATGGCATACATTATTATACATATCTTTTTTCAACTTATTTTCTTATCTTTATTTTCTCTTTGACCTTTTCTTAATTTATTTTGAATTTATTTTTTTGTTACCATATTGCATGCATTTTCATATGCCACTTTAAATCTTTTCTTTGGAATAAGGCAAAGTATAAATAAAATTTATCATATTAATTTTTAAAGACTTTAATACAATGCTCATCAGTAAAACTGTGGAGAAAACAAAGAGAAATCATATGTTTTTAAGTATCTCAAATTAAAAATGAAGACTAAAAATAAAAATTAGATAATAAAATAGAATGAGATAGTATAAATGACTTTTAGATAAATGTAAAATAAATGTTTTAAGTTAAGTGATTACTAAGTACCAATAAAAAGTGAATTGTGTCATATTTCATGTGCCATTCTGTTATAAACTCTTAAAATCTGGGTCCCCTGGGTTGCTCCTTTCTTTTAATGGCTACACTTTGGAGACAGGTGATGGTATGCTGAATCTCCATGGCTAAGTGTTTGATTTATTATTGATTTGAGGATATTCTGTGTATGAAGTCAAAAAAGGGACAAATGAAACAATGAGATTTGGAAGGCAGTAAAAACTGAGGGTAAGAGTTCAGAAGAAATTAAATATGCCCTTATAAGCTACTAAAAACAAATAAAAATTAAAAAGCACAAATGCACTTAGAAAAGTTCAAAAAGTAGAATTTCACATGTCTCAAGAGGAAATAAATCATTTTATTTAACATGGTCTATATCAGGTGGCCCAGGGTATCATATATAATTTTACTCTCACCAAAAGGAAACATCAATACCTTGGCTAGAACCCAAAGAGAGCAACCAAGATGATAAAAGGATAAGAGGAGAGTCTCTGAAGAGAGATTAGAGAAAATTAATGTGCACAGCAAAAAGAAAAAGAAGAGAGGCTATTGAGAGTTTTCCTTAACTACTTGAGAAAAAGTACCACAAATGGAAAGTTAGAACCTCAAACAGGGGCAAGAAGCTAACCAGGATGGGCTTATCTATTAGGCTCAGTGGGCAGAGTAACTAGGGCCTGAGATACTTTTAGGGGCTCACAAAAGTGTTTTAATTTATTTTTAAAATCAGAAGAAAAATTAATATTATAATAATGGTCATAAAACATAATTTTCAATATGTTTTTATGAAGAAAGGAGAAGTCCACAAGGGCAAAAGTGCCCCGGGCCCATGAAAGTTCGAATGTGGCTCTGGAGCTACCCTAGCAAATATTTGGAGAAGGTAGATCAAAAGAATCTCCATAGAAGACTGTTGAGAGTTAAGCACAGATAATTTGGAGGGCTCATAGAGAAACGCCCTGAACTGAGGCTAGGAGGAAGATGAGGTTCACTTTCTGCATCTATGAAAAGCCAATGACAGTGCAGTGATGTATTTCCATCTGTAAAACTTATACGATTAATTCTCACAATAATGCTCTGAGGCAAGATTTGTTATCCCTCTTTTACAGATGAGAAAGTTGGAATTCAAAAAATGACATAACTCACTGGTGCTCCGCAGTTAATGATAGAACCACAGTCAGGACTGAATCTGTGACTCTGAGAAGCCTAAGTCTTACCTTTTCCTGCATAGTTAACATGGCGTCGAGTGCACAACTGGAAAATCCAACAGGCATCCCCCGCTTACCCTCACTCATCGTTTCACCAGTGCCCTTCTTAGATTCACAAAGCAATGCTCATCAATGCTCATTTAGTTTCATCAGTTACATCTTAAATGCCGTTATTCCTTTAACACCTACATTTGCAAGTCCAAATTGTCTTTGGTGGAGTCTGTTACAAGAAAAGAGGATCTTTGAATAAATTACTTCACTGGATGAATGTGTCCTTTAAAAGGTTTGGATCCTTAGATATTAACTGATGAGATATACAATTTTCTGAGGCCTTCTAAAAAACATATATACTAGGGGAGTGGAGTGGAGGAGTGATGATGGGTGGTGACCAAAGATCATTTTCAAAGAAAGATATCTGTTTAAAAGCAGGTCTAGATAGACCAAAAAACATGTGGCAGTTTATACTTTGAAATTAGAATTTCCTAGAATTTATTTTAGGAGAGAAATCTTTAGGGAGTTGATACATATGTTTGGGAATTATCACATTCCTTAACATTACTTACCGTGTAGTTATAGACTATTGGAATTGCTGAATCAGGAAAAGTGACTGTTTTATTAAAAGAGATGGAGAAATTTTTATTCTATACAATTCTTCTTAGGGAGAACAATGTATATTTCTAGAAAGAAAAGAAACACTCGGATGAACATCTTAGTATGGAAGATGAGATCCCAATGGGTTAATAAATTGCCTTGTAAAGCAGGTAGGTCTTGTTATCTGGAGGCCCTTTTGGCTGAATGCCATACTGTGTTTTAGTGTGTTGTGTTTGGCATGAAAGATTGGCAGAGTTAAATGGCTCTGCACGAAAGAAAGGGAAGTAATTTGAGGTTTCCAGGGAAAGACCCAAAAGGAGAGGGAAAAACACAGCCAAAAATGGTTAGAAATAGGGTAGGATAGTGGGTGTTTGAGAAAAGAGATTAGGGGAAGATTTTGTATTAATTTTTAAGTTGTTTACTATGGAGTCTGCAAAGCAAACCTCCTTTCTCTCCTCTCGAAGTATTCAATTAAGTCTATATAGCTCAAAACTGCTTTGAGGAAGGTGGATTATTTTTAAGGAACTCCAAAAGGTGGTGAGTTATGAATCAGAGTTGGCCTATGGAAACCCAGCGACCTCAGGCCTGGAGGCAGGACTTAGAGGATGAAGGGCAGAAACATCTGGGTCTCATTTAAGTTTTACTCCAAAGTCAGTACCACATGCTGGGAAAAGCAAAATCATCCACATCTCTGCCTAGCACTGAATATAGAAGGAAATGAGTGTTTCTGATGGAGAAATTGTTTAAAAAGTCAGATACCCTTCTCTCTAAAATTCAAAGAATATAAAGCAAACTATACTACAAAGATTTGTTTTCCGTTAGTTTTTATTTTTAATTGTCTATATTATAGTCATATAAATTCCGCTGATATCACTTCATTTTTATATACACAAAGATTTTAACTGTAATAAGTTTAAATCAATGATTGTTGATAAATACTGACAGTAATTTACTGTTATTACTGAATACGAAGATGAGACATTTATTATCAATCTTTTAGGAGAACAACTACTTTCAACTAAATGCCGATATGACTGGGACAGGCGATGTGATAATTCTCCTCTAAGTAGAGTTACATTCCTTGCTGTAGTGTGCAAATGTTTTCCGCACTTCTATTATGTATCAGTACAATTTCATAAAACTAAAGTTATTTATTTAGTCTTTTATGTCTTCATTACGAACTCGGCAGAATTTGGTAGGACCACTCTGAGTAGGTTGGTGTGGTCAGAGTAAACAATTCATAGAGACATATAATCTTGGTAATCCATGGGTCTCCAGCCCCTTTTCTTCTTCCTGTAGCTGATCTTTATGGGAATTACTCTAGGTCGCCACTTCCTTTATTTTACAAAACAGTCAAGAAGCTAGCTGAGTTTTAGTATGTAATCCCTGGAGTTTTGTTTGCTTGCCTGCAATGACCTGGAACCACTGGGTCACAACTAATTAATATGTTATTGGCAGAACGCACTAAACAGAAGTTGTCAAAACCAAGTGATTAGAGATTTAGATTCAGGGTTGAATTACATGTGCTACTTCCAAGAGTTAACTGCAAATAGAATATGAGTGATTCAAGCTTACAGGGTTCAAGGCTATGAAAACACACACACAGAAAGCTCATTAGTGGATTTTTTGATGAAATCATAGAGTATGTTGCCAGCAAGTATTTTCAAATGGAATTTCTTTTAATCTTGTCGAGTAACAAATATTTGATGTTTCACAAGTTTGACATCTCTTCCCTTAAAAGCCAAGAGAGATGTGAGTTGAAATATTTTTCCCAATAATTTTGACTCAAAAGTTTTGATAGGAAAAGTAAACTTTGGGGCCTATGTTCTTTAAATTGACTGTCAATGTTAATGAAGCAGACTGCATAAGCTAGATTTTTTTCACTTATCCAATGCAAACATACTTATAACCCAGTATGTCTGCAAATTTTACACTGTATTTGTCAACCATAAAATTTCCCCCAAATATTGGATAGGATCACTTCCTATCTTGCTACCTAGTAACAATATTTATAAACATATTTATTCAGATAAGATGGCCAAGTGCATTTTATTAAATATTTCTGGAAAGGCATTTCAGAAATATTTTTTGCAACTTAAAATTTCATTTCTAGTCCTGCATAGATGCTGCCAATGGCCAGATTTATGCAAGAATGATGGGAGGGTCTAAGTCAGTGAGTCATATAATTTTTTGTTGTCAAAGTTTATTGCTTCAGAATGGTTTCATAAGATACATTAAAATAACTGAAGCAAAAGTGTTTTTTTTTTTAACATCACTAACTTTCTGAATTCACGTATGACTTACATAATGTCGATGTGGTCATTTTATATTAATCTCTCAGATTCTTCTCTGCCCACTATCTAAAGGATTCTAAATTTCTTCCATTTATTTAAGGCTCATTTGAAGCCATTTTGCTCTTGACTCTTTGATTTCTTCAGTAGCAATGCTGATTTGGACTCTGTTCTAAGACAATCCCATGAGATTTCACCAGTAACTGAAGTCCAGTTCTTCCACTTGACTTATCCTTGGCCTTTACCTATTTGGAGTTTTGAAGCTGGTGGCCAACCATATGTGATTTTTCAGAGTTTCTCCTCACCCGTATTCTTGTGGGCAATGCTTTAGTCCAGACCTCTTCCCCGCAATAAGTGGGTACCCCCTCTTCTGACGAAGTGATGAGCTGAAAGACTGTGGAGCTCAGTTCTTGTTCCTGTTTCCTAAAAGTGGTCACTTACTGAGTTCTTGGTGACTGATTTAGCTGGGTCCAGTTTAATGTTCTGCTGTGAGCTATGTATTGCAGAATATAGATCTTTCCTTCAATTTGGATAATATATTTCCTTAATTCAGAATCAAGTTATTTGATTCTTTCTCCATTTTTACTTGTGTTAAAACAAACAAACAAAAAAACTCCTCTGATATGTAGTCGAAAGGTTTGTAAATGATGAAAAGGATATATTTGGCATTTTGGAATTCTTAAGTATAAAAAGAGAAGTGTAAATGAAAAAAATGTGAAAGTCCAAACAATTGCTTATGGTATATAATAAATATCAACAACTTTTAAGGAAATTAAAAATTCCTCATACATAACAATAGCAGATAATTTTATAACTTGGTTAGTCACTTTTATTAATGTTCATAGTTGGCAGTTAATCTGGTTATGAATTAATGTTAACTCTTAATTCATGGCTACATGGCTACATAAATTTCATATTTATATACATTTTGTCAAAAGCCAGAAGGAAAAATCAAACCTAGAAGTAATCAGGCAATAATTCTACTTAATATAAAACAATGGTTTTGACAGTTATTGTAAACTATTTTCTCCTGAAGTAGACCATAGATGTTCATAGGAGACTATTCATGAAATTTATTGAAGCAGATAATTTCACTATTTTAGTATAGAAATAGCAGGGAAAGGGGAACAGATGTGCTAATCAATATATGTGTCTGGAGACACTGCAGAATGTTTGCAAGTATTTTTGTTCCGTAAAAGATGTTGAAGTTTATTTACAAACCTTAGAGTGTTTTCCTTTTGAATGCTTTAATTTGTTTTTTTTTTTTAAAAAAGAATGATGTAAATTGTTTCACATCATGAAATAATATACCATATTTCTTTAAAACAGAATCTCTTGATGGAAAGATATTGTAAAAGACATCCAATTATCTGTCTGGGGCTTGAATTCCAATTTGGCCTCCCCTTACTTTTCTGGTTCCTCCCTTCTGAACATATTCAGGTTAACTTTTGTCTCAAAATGTAGCACTCAGAAACCAACCAGCTCCAGGTGCACATCAGCATATGTAGAGACAAGGCTGACCTGTCTTCTTTCTTTCTCCTTTCCTCCTTTCTTTCTTCCCATTTTTCTTTCTACCCTTCCTTACTTCTTCTCTTTCATTCTTCCTTCAGCAAATATTTACTGAGAACCTAAACTATGTCTGGCACTTTATTAGGTTCTTCATATAAAAATGAGCCCCTTTCATAGAGCTTATAGTCTAGAGAAAGATATGGAGAAGAATCAAATAATTACATAAGATTTGATAAGAAAAGATATACAGTCTTATGGGAACCTGTTAACAGGAGGATTTGAACTTATCAGGGGAATCAAAAAAGACTTCTTTTGAGCAGAAGACTAAAGAAGAGGTAGAGTTAATAGGGTAAAGGGAGGAGAAAGGCGTGTCTGAGGCACAGAGTAGAGCATGTGCAGTGGGGATGGTAGGAGGAAACCTAGTGAAAGTATGAAAAATGAAAAGAAGTCTAACAGGAATCAAGCAAAGAAAAGAGAAGCCTGCAGGAAGTGAGGAGAGCCCAGGTGTAGAAGGTGCCAGATCATGCAGGATCTTTGAGGCCATGTTTTATCTTCATCTTAACACAACAAATGGGAAGCCATGGAATTTTTAAACTGCAGGGAGACAAATTTTAATTTTAAAAAGATGTTCATGAGGTATGTGAATATAGATCAGTAAAAAAGCTATTGTACAGCCCAGGTGAGAGATAATGGCAAGGTGGGTTGTTGGAGCCATCATGAAGACAATAGAATTGAGATATATTTAGAAGGAAAAATAATAGAGCTTGATAATGACTCATATAAGGTGGGGAAGGGGAGGGGTGGATGAAGGGAAAGAAGGATTCATGGACTTGTAGCTTCTATATCATGTGACTGGAGGGATGGTGACATTCATTGAGGTGAAAAACATTGAAGCGGGTCAGGTTTGGAAGGAATGATTACAAGTGCAGTTTTGCAAGGAGAGTCATTGAAAAATCCATGAGAGAATATCAAGTGGGAAGTTTTATTATGTGCGTCTGGAGCTCAGAAGAATGTTCTGAGGTAGTGATATAAATTTGTGAGTCTTCTACATATAGGTAGATGGTAATTAAATCCATATGAAAGAAAATCAAGTGAAAAGAGGAAAGGTCAGAGCACTGAACCTAGAGGAACTAACTAATAGTCCTTGGGAAGAGAATGCAGAGAAAGACAGAAAGGAGCAGCTAGCAAGATATAAATAATAAAAACAAAAAACAAAAGCAAAACAAAACCCAAAACACCAAGAGGATGTTGGTATTTCCAGAGGAAATCATTGTTTTATTAGGAGAGGGCTGGTGGTTGAATGTTGCTGAGAAATTAAGAGTAGGAAGCACTCTTCTAGTTGATTCATATGCACTTACTGTCAACTAAAATCCTTAAATGTTTTTCAGATGGAAACGAACAACCCCAAGATCTCAAAGGCTTAATAGAATAAAGGTTATCCTTGCTCACATCTCATTCCGAAGAGGTTTGAGTTGCTCACTTCAAAGAGATGACTAAGGAATTTGCTACTTTCATCTTATGGCGTCACCATCTTGTCATTTCATGATCTCCCTGGAATCATCCTGCTGGCAGGAGGGAGAAAAAAAAACATGGGCAAAGGCATACATGATTTTTAACTACCTCACCCTAGAAGTGACATATGTCTGAATTGGTCAATGGCAAACCTAACTAAAAGGGAGCCTGGGAAACATACAAGAGCAAAGGCATACTAGTGAGGATTCATAGTCTCCTCATACCCCTGCCTGCCCTTTTGTAGTTAAAGTTTGGGACCTAGGTGCAGGACCTTGATTTTCTCTTATTCAGTCTCACAGTGTTATGTCCAGTCCATCATTTCAGCCCACTAGGCCTTTTCAGATCCTAATTTTGAACACCTGAACTTCCTTCCTAACCTGAAATTATTCAACAATTCGATCAGCATTCAATTTATAGTTTTATCCAATGAAGGGATAAACAACTAAGCTAAAAAGGGCCAAGAACTGAGTTCCTGAGTATGCCTCCAAAGGAAGTACTCCAGGATGGTTTCACTCTGCCCATCAGTGTCCTCTTCAACCATTTATGGATTGCCTAATTGAACTAGCATCTGTAGATAATAAATGGAAGAAAGAATAGAGTATTACCCTAACATCAAGTTAAGATTTCTTTCAGAATTAAATTAGAAAAAACATATATGTATACATGAATAAAATTTTTCCTATGTAGTATTTATCTATAAATAAATACCTGAGGTATCTTAAGAAACCTTTGTTTGCAATTACCGTAAACAAGGCATAAGCCTCTACAAAGAATGGCTAATAGCCTACATGGCTGTGTCCCTCCTCCAGTTAATTCATGTATTGAAATCTAGAGCCTTCATGAATGAGATTAGTGTCTGTATAAAAGAAGCCCAGCCCAAGAAACTTCCTTTGCCCCTTCTTCCACCTTGTGAAGACACAGTAAAATGTGCTGTCTATGAACCTGAAAGCAGGCCCTCATGAGTCACTGAATTTACTGGAACCTTTGATCTCAGATTTCCAGCCTCTGGAACTATGAAAAATAAATTTCTGTTGTTTATAAACTAGCAAGTCTTTGGTATTTGGTATTAGCAACCTGACTAGACTAAAGCAGAATGAATGCGTTTACTGTACAAATTTGTTATAAATACTAAGTTGGAAGAAAGATGTGGCCGAAAAGGGAGGAGGCATTCACATGGAGGAGAAGAGTCAAGGAGTATAGAAATGTGTTCTGTGTGTCTCCAGCCCTAACTAGGAGACATGAGCATTCAATCCTCTAGGCATGTGTAGCTGGATGTAAATGGGCACAGCCTTGTGGCAGACAGCAGACAGATAAGAAATAAAACATGGAGGTACTTAGCTCTTTGTTACATTGATAGCTCAAAAAATTGTGATTTTATGGGTTCAGGGTTTCAGTTTAGGATGTTAAAAAAGTTCAGAATCCATTTCATAATTCAATTCCACAAGTTTTAAAAAATAAAATTGCTCTCATTAGAAGGTCACATAGAAAATAATTTGAGTCCTTATGTCATTATCTGTACTCCTCTTCTCAATCCATTTTCTAAGGTCTGAGTATCACCAGAAATTCACAGTGACTTAACTCTTCTAAAAACACATAAAGCTACTTTATTCTTTATCAGACCTATCCTGAGAATTACATGAATGTGTACGTACTGTGAAATGTGTTTTTAATTTATTTTAGATTATTTTTGACATTCTGTCACTATTAGTATTTTTCAGGTCCAAGTACATCATTAAAAAAATAAAATAAATAAAATGGAAAAAGTTCTGGAGATGGATAGTGGTGATGGTTGCAAAATCATGCGAATGCATTCAATGCCACTCACCTGTACACTTAAAAATAATTAAAATGAAAATTGTGTTATGTGTATTTTACCAAATTTTTTTTAAAAGAAAAGAATTATTATCTAAGAGCTCAAGTGTTAAGTCTTGTGGCATGGGTGATGTGATGCACCTCCTGCATGCTACTCCTTTTCCCAGCTACACACTCTTATGATGGCAGTGAGCTTAGGGTTCTGGGTTCCTCCAACCTGGCAGAACCCTCACTTCTCATAATCTACTGAGAACCAGGGCGTGTCTCTGCAAGGACCAGAGAAGTGCCGGGGAGCCATATCTACTTGTTCCTTCCCGAATCCTTGATCTGGTATGCCCTTTGCTCTGCTTGCTAGCTGAGGTGATGGCAGACCAACAGAAAGTAGGCTTGGCTAAGTCCAAGATGTCATTCTCGCCAGTTCTCTCACCTAGACCCATCTTTGTAGCCTGGCATATAATTCAAGAACTATGAACATAGTCTCCTGGCTTTAAGCCAATGACAATTAAAATAATCTAATATATATTTGGATTTTATATGATATTTATACATAATTTACATATCATACAGAATTTATATATGAAGCAAAATAAAAATACTCCATTTTTATAGTTCTCATTACAAACCAATAATTGGGCAATCTCATTTAAACATCACTCTTATCACTGAGAGACGTGAAATTTCAGCTATGCCAGCCATCTGGTGTTTCTAGGTGTAAGGATTGATGATGAGGCTGAGGTCCCTGTAAGGTTCTGCCTTGACCTTATGCCTAGCTGACCTCCCTAGAGGCCATCCTTGTTCATCAGCACCTTCCAGCCATCATTTCTTTGTTTTGTCCCCTTGACACTGTAGTCAAATGCTTTGCTGAAGTTTGGACATACCATATCTCCTAAATTTCTGTAAACATTTGGAAAAGCTAAATGCTTCCTTACAATCTTTTAAGTCTCCTTGGGCATCAGTTATTTTGATTCTATATATATATTTTTTTACTACCCATTGCTAACATTTCCCAACAGCCTTGCAGGTAGGTGAGGCCCATTTACTAATTTCGTCAAAGAAATGTGATGAAAATGAAATCTGAGACTTCTGTGCCAAGGCATTTAAGAAATGCTGTGCCACTGCCACGCCCTCTCTTCTGCTGCCAGAAGAAACTGAGGTCTGGGTCCCTAAGGGACTGAGAGGAGCAGAGCTTCCTGACGATCTACTTGGGCATGTAATGCTATTGTGTCATTTTCCCCCACAACTTAGCCACATCTATTCCTACTGATAATCACTTTGTTCAGGAAGTTTCACTTCCGAGGCAATAATTTTCACACACTACATAGCATATGCACCTGAAAGAATACATATCCTGTTTTATGAACAGTAGAATACAATGTGATTGGTTAGCCAAATGTAGATTCTGGAGTCAGAATGTTGGTGTTTGAATCTGGGCAACTCCATTTACTAGCTGTGTGATTTTGGGCCTGAGCTTTGTCAAATGAGAATGAGAATAGTGCCTACCTCTGAAAGTAGTTGTGAGCATCAAATGAGTTAAAACACTCAGAGTGATGCCTGGAACATAGTAAATGTTTGGTAGGTATTTGCTATAATCACTATATGTAATAGGACCCTCATCAATATCACTATTTAAAGTGTGAAGCATTTTGATAATCTGATATATGTGAGTGTTGTTTCAAATAAATATATATTTTTAAATTTGAATCATGGATGCTTAATTTTATCTACCCCAAAGAAAAAAATATTAAACATAATCATGAAGCAGCTTATAAATAATTTCAAAGACGACAGACTCTCTTTCTTATGGAGAATGAACAGCTGTTCCACATCTGTTGTTCTGTTTTGAAGTCTATATATGTTTAGCGACTCCACACAATAAATAGCTTTTTCTCTGACTCTGGTCTTTGCTAGACAATGTTACGGTCAGTCTACTGAGCTTGTGCTTGGACATACATTTCAAGTAAGCATTATTCCATTATGACTTTAAAAGCTGATTTAATTTATAATTGAATTTCTCTTATTTTTTTCAAAAGATACACAGCTAATAAGCAGCATCTTATTAGTAAGAGTTTAATTTTCAATTCTATATTTCTCTTATTAAATCACTAATGAGAAAAACATACAGTCTCATTATATTTTAATCTTTGGGTGCCGCATTCTAGTTAAAAGTATGGGCCTAATTTTAGGTCTATTGAGTTGCCTTTGCAGCAGTTATTTGCTATGCAGAATATAGGTTAGAACCACAAATTAAAAGAAAATTTCTACTTCCAGAATGTTTATAGAATGTTATATTTCTCTCTTCCAGATATCTTTTTGTTTACTGAATTACTGTCAGAATATAATCATCATGAATCTGAACATGTTTTTACTTTGGTGAGGGAGGTAATAAAAGGTGGCCATAACTAGTATGAAAGCTTAGGTTTTAAGAATGAAAACAAATTGGAATTGACCTTCACATTTGTTATGGAAAGTGGTGGAACATGAATGTCAAAAATGTTTTCCATAGGTATACTGACCAGTGTAGTATGTTCAGCAAATGGAAAGTGGTGACAGGAAAGGGAAGAGGACAATTCAAATACCAAGCAGAATTTCTGGTTGGTTTTCTCCCAAGATTAATATTCATAAACTAGCTCATTTCAGTTGTACTTGGGAATGTGAGTATAATACTAGCCAGCTGCTGTCTACAAACCTGGCATTTGGATCTCAATAAACTCTCCAACTTTGCTTTTGCAAACTCATGAAAAACTAAATTACCATTAAAAATAACTTTTGCTCTTGCTGTGTCTTCCATGCTAAATGTCTCCAAAAGTGGATCTTCAAAATGATTGATATTTTTTAAATTTACCTTTTTTTCTTTTTCTTCTCATTTTTAAAAATTTTTAAAGCTCCTTTTTAACAAGTAGTTCGTGATATCTTCTTCTTGCTTGTTCCAAGATCTGAACATAAGTTCTACCAGACAAATTTTCTATAAAATCAAGTCTGTCATTGGATGAAACCATTTGGCAAAATTAAATAAGCAAAGATGAGAAACTGTGACACAGGTGCATTATCCCTGATTCTTTCATTTTATATCTCTTTGATAGGATTCAAGGATATGCTGACAGTAAGAAGTTGGTTTCTCTAGATAGGTCTGTAAACTAGAATTATCCATGTCCTTAAATGTGGTTTTTTGGAGTTGGGAAAGACAAGATACTCATTGAGTACCTATTACGTAAAGTCTTTATGGTTTATCCATGTAATCTTATTCAACCCTCACTATTAATTAATGAGATAAATATTAATATTCCCCTTGAGGAAATTGGTACTTAGAAAATGAAAGTAATTTTCTGTAATTTGGACTCAGTTTGGCTTGAATCAAAAGCCCAACTACTTTTCACTGCACCATGCTCTGGGCCTTTTACCATTTTGTATACATTCATTTTATTCTCTCTTTTAGAGACTGTAGCTATAAGGAGTTATCAGAATATTTATAATATGAGTATAATACAACAAGCTAACTACTTTAACTGGATGGAGATTACCAAAAGGATTCTTATGGGGGGAAATGTCTAAATTTTGCATTAGTGTTTTTTTGATCTTAGAGGAGGCAGAGTATAGTCTGTACAGCAAGTTGTAGTGTTAGACAGCCCTGGGTAACACCCCTGCTCTATCATTTACTTCTCTGCTTAAAATTTTAGGCAAAATATTTTATTGACTTACATCAATGCAATGAGAATAATGAAACAAAATTGAATGAAGTAACAAGGGCTAATGTTCAGAATACATAATAACCGCTATGGCACAGGGCACCCAACGATCAGAACTTGAACAGTCAAAATCATCAGTAGAGCCTTGTAGCTGTGCAAGGACCACTTTTCTCATTTAGGCTGTATGTCCCTTGTTTATCTTCCCCATTGGTGGCAGTGTGAAAAATCAGAGGTACAGTCAATGTTGAGATAGATAACATTCTAGAAATACAGTGGTAGTAGCCTAAAGAGTTCAACAGGAGACACGGTTGGAAGATGTGCTGTTCTACTTTTACACTATAAAATTTCAAATGATATGTTTAACATAGCCATAAAATGAAGTATCATCCACCTTTTTTTTTGTATACTCTGAGTAACACTTGCATTTGACATGCTGACTTGGGATGACTCTTATTCAGTTAGACACAAGATAAAGAATCTTCACAGGCTCATGCGAGGTACAGTGATTTATCAATAAAGATTTAATAATGGTAGAGAAAATGAACATACATATTGTTTATTGCACAATCAGTGTACATCAAGATTCTTCATCCTGTGTCTGAGTGAGAGAAAGTCACCCCAAATTAGCATGCCATCTCCTGATCTAATCTTACATGATTTTGTGAAAGAATGCTGCTCCAGCTAGCTGGATCAGCTCACCAGGGCAGCTCATTGGAACCAAGCTGGCCACCAGCCTCCAGAATGGCTCTCCTGGTGTGAGCTGCAGATATTCTTAGGGCATCTGGTCAACTTCACACAAAAAATAGGAAATCAGAGAGTGCTCTAAATGGGAGAAACAGAAGCCAGGGCTCATGTGGATCCTAATCAGAGTTTGCAATAATCTGCTTGGCTGACATTGCCAGTGCTGGTTAGTTGCAAGCCTGAGAGGAGACCTTAAAATTTATCGAAAAAGGCATTCTCAAAGTGCAGGACCCCTGGTATATGAGCCTCACATGCCTGTGTTTAAAGGCAGTAATGCCCGTATAATTGCTTTCTATGTCAGTCCTGGAAATAAAAAGTAAAGTCCTTAGCACATTGCCTATAAACCAGTAAGAAATCAATACGCATAGGTTATAATCATCATGATCATGATCATCATTATATCAATATTGTTGTACTTTCCATGAGAAATGTTAATAGGTATTCTGAAATAAAAGAAGTGAGATATCAAAACAAATGGCTTTAAAGAATAATTCAAGTTTTAGGTTAAATATGATGGGTTGAATATCTGCACTTATTTCTATTCCTTCCCACTAATTAGAACAAAAGTAAGAGAAAAAAAAAGTAAGAAAAAAATTTAAAGCATAAACCAATCAGACAAAGAGAATGGGGGAGAAGTTAACAAAACAAAATTTTAGAAGCTAAAAAGCAGATGAATGAGTGTTTAATGAAACCTGAGAGAACTGAATCTAAGTCAAGAGCGAGCAAATCTGAGAAGTACCCAATTTCTACTGAACCGGAGGTGAAGATGGGACTGAAAACACAAGGATTGGTTAAAAATTAGATTTCCAGACCTCTTCACTGCTCCATGCAGAAAAGTGACTGTTTAATCCCCAACAGATTCACCCCTCACACCCAATAGAAAGCTAGATTATTTCTGGAGAGCTGGTCTTTGGATGAGAGAACATGTGGCATGATTAAATAAAAGCTTATATGCTAAATGAGACCGAGTCTCTACCACTACCACTACCACTACCAGCCACTGCCCTGGGTTTTTTTTTTGTCTCATTCGGTCCCATTCTGGTGACAGGCTTATAGCTTTTAAGCCAGGGTTTGGAATAATCTTTTCTGGGGGATTTTACCAGCCCAAGAGAAATGCCCTAAAGGTACTGACTTGTCATGGTCTTCTAGTTGCCTTCTAACACTCAGTCTTCCCTTCTTCCATATTAATATAATTTTAATTAGGCATATTGCTATATCTATATTGTAAAAGAGTACACATTTCCCCATGTCCTTTGCCAGGAGATGTGGCCAATATTTCTGGTCAATGGTATGCAAGCAAATGTTATATGTACAACTTACCAGTATGAAATATATATCTTTTCTCTCTTCTTTCATTTTTCTTATGTGCTAGAATGTAGGCATGGTGCTGAGCTTTCTTAGACACTGCAATGTAACATCCTCAAGATAGTGGTGCAACAAGATAGAGGGTATCTGGGTCCTGGACACCTTGGAGAACTATACTAAGCCAAGACTAGCATTAGATATAAATAAGCTTCTTGGTTAAACTACTCTTCTTTCATTTCTCTGTTACATGCACCTAAACATATATGTAAAGCAATATAATAATGTAAGATAAATGGCACAGCCCAATAACCCTACAGGGAAGCACCCATTTGAAGGGCCCTGCCTATGTACAAGGAGGTACCAAATAGCTTTTAAGAGCCTCAGTCTTAAAGAAATCAATCAAAATCACTAGAAACTTGAGGGATTATTGAGCTATCCTAAAAGACAGAGACAATGGCCACAACAATAATGCTAACAAAAAAAGGAATTTGTAGAAAATTGAAACCATGCAAGAAAAAAATTCAAAATTATCATTATTTCTTTAGATAGAGAAGATGAATACATTAAGTTTATGAAACAAGAGCCAGGTTCCATAAAAATGGAGCAGAGATAATTATAGCTTCTAAAATGAAATATATAATTGCAGAAATAAAAATATTTAGGGAGAATAAATAAAATTTTTAAAAAACCTCTCAGAAAGTAGAGCAAGAAGCAAAGAGATAATAAATAAGAGAAAATATTAAAAAAAGGAACCATGCCAAGATTCCAACATCCAAATAATAGGATTACAGAAAGAGAAAAGAGAAAAAACTAAGAGTATAAAACCTTTTAAGAAATAATTCAAGAAAATTTCCCCAAACTAACATATATAAGTTGCCAGACTGAAAGAGCCCATTCTACACTTATACACTAAATAAAAGTAGACACACATCTATCCACAGTACTAGGAAACTATAGGACTCTAGGGAATAGAACAGGTCCTAAGAGACTTCAAAGAGGAAAAAAGAACCAGAAAGAAGGTTTAGGAATCAAAAAGTCACCAGAGTTCTCAATAACACTGGAAACTAGAAATAATGAAATCCTACCTTGAATGTTCTGATGGGAAATGATTTCCAATATCAAATTCTACACCAAGCTAAACTATTGATCATGTATGAGAGTAGAATAAAATTTTTTACGTATTTAAGAACTGAAATCTTATCTGTCATGCAAGCTTTTGTAGGAAATTACAAAAGGATGCCTTTAATCAAGAAAATGAATGAAGAAAGAGGAAGATAGTTCTAGAAGAAGAGAAAGCTAACTCGAGAGTAATCTGAAAGGAATCTCCTAGATGGTGGTTGTCTTAGGTCAGATTCTCTAGAAGCAGAGCCTGAAACAGGAATTCATGTGCCTGTGACTTATTGAGGGAGAGCTCTCAGGAGAAAAATGACAACAACATGGGACAGGGGAAAGAGGGAGCAAACATGTGGACTCAGCTGGAGAACAGTTCAGTGTGCTCCCACGGGGAGCCCTACAGCTTAAATTGCACCACTGAGATGGTCCTACCTAAAGACAAGAACCAGAATTTTGTACTCATGTCAATCTAGTATTGACTGTGGAGGGGTTTTAACCTCTTGGCTCCCACTTGGTTTCAGGTAATTCCCTGGAAAAGGAGGATCTGTGAGGCATTAGCATTCACTAAAGCTGTAGGACAGGTGCCCCACCCCTGTAAAGGGATCTGGGCAGGGTACCAGCAGAGACCAATACAATAGTAAGTAACTGAAGTACAAGTGTGAGACAGGCATTGAGGGCAAGACATTCAGACAGGAGCAAATCTAAAGGTTCTGGGAGAGATGTCTTCAAGAAGATACAACTGAGTCGATGTGTTTAAACATATTGAGAGGAATTTCATACAAACAAAAGAGTTTGGCGATAAATCAGTAATAGGTACATGGAGAACTTTGCAAACAAACAATAAATTAACTCCAGGGAAAATTAAAATTTGTACAGGAGGAGAAATTAATCAAAGAGTACTATATGGCATTTAAAAGGGTCGTGATAATGAACACACTGAATACTGATCAAAGAAAATATGAAATGGCTACCAGGATAGGATAGTGGAGTAAGAAAGTCCTGCCCCTGATGAACCACTTCCCCTGGTTACCTGGCAACGAGTCAACTGGGACCAATGCTCGCTTACCCCCAAGATCTACCAAGACTGGTGTGCAACTTCCCTAGACATCTGGCATGGAGCTGCAAGGTGCCAATCTTCACAAACAACAGCACACACATCTATATAAAGCTCCATTCACACATTTCCCCTTCCAAAGCCCCCATACAAAGAAAGTAACCGAGACAATGGAGGTGTCCCTCTCTGGAGCACATCCTTGGTGTGTCTGGCCATGCCTGGCTCAAGCGCACCTCTCCATATGATGCCAAGAGACTGGGGTCTGCGTGTGTCCTGCAAGTCCTTCCACCTGTGAGTCCTAGCCTGCACTGTCTGATGCTGGTGGCACTGCTAGATCTCTTTTTTCAACACTTCTATTGTCAAAGTCGGTAAATAATACCTAAAACCAAGAAATCAAAAAGTAGTAGAACAAGTAGTTTTTAAAGGATTATTTAGAGATCTTGAAATAAATATCAGCAGAATTGGTGCCTCTGGGAAGCAGGAAAGAGCAATCTTGTATAAGGGATTTTTATATTTTATAATAAACATTGTAGAACTATGTGCATATATAATGATCATAAAGACAAAAATATTTTAAGTGGTTAAGCAAGTTGCTTTATACTAAACTCTTAAATGTTTAGTAAGTGGAAAGTTTCTAAAGGCAGAATAATGTAAGCAGCATTTCCCAAATTTATTGGGCCCTAGGCTTTTAAATTTATTTCTTTAATCACTTAACATCTTCAAAGGCACAACATTTGCAATTTGGTAAATATTGTCATAGTAAAGTGCACAAAGTTATATAAAGCACAAAAACCTGAGGTCTATATGAAGACGTTCATCTAGCACTTAGTGAGTGCCCACTCTTGTCTTGGGCTTTGTGTTAGATGTCTTAATGCATAATTGCTTATTAATTGAATTCTGATCAGATCTGATGCTTTAATTTTGATTCAGTCTCATAGCCCATTCATTCAAGAGAAATTCAATGAATGTCTGCTATGTGCCAGAAACTTCAGGGGGAAAAATGTACAAGATATGTATGGTCCCTGACCTCACCATGGAAATTCTATAGCACTAAAGAAGACAAGGAGAATGGATATACTTGGAAAATCCATTATCACCAATAATTTTGCATTTCATTTATGGGATCCATTGCTGTATATTTGAAAGTGACTTCTACATGGTTTCTTCAGCTGCCACATGATTGCTGCAAAACTGGCTCAGCCCACGTGGTTTAGGGTCCATCAGTACTCTTTTAATTCAAGAGGCACACCCACCCACATCCTATCTCTAGGGTTGCAGGGATAAAGGACATCTGGAACTTAAACTATGTTCTCCCACTGTAGATCTTTGAAGTATAAAAACCACAATTCAGTAATGCGACTGAATTGATTTTACCATAGAAGCTGACAAAGGTAACAAGTTTATACTGAACTCCTGAAACCTAATGAGAGATATGAACTCAGAATATACAAACCAAATTCCTTTAGCTTTGTTAGATAAAGTACATTCAATGATTTTTTTTCCTATGAAATGATATGTGTTCATTTTAGAACATTTTAAAATTATAGCAAATACCAGTTTAAGAAAAATCAATCATACTCCCTCACCCCAGAACATCCTTCTAGTTGTATTGCAAGATTTTTAAAAAAGCATTTCCCATATAGACTCTTGTCTTAATTTCTAACAGCTCAATAGAACAGTGGCCTGGTGAGCAGCCACTGGTGGGAAAACCTGCAGGTACACACTGGGCTGCTTTTCCAGGTCCTGACTCACAATGCCCTGGATTTCCAGGGAGCAATACAAGCTCCTCATGCCTCATCACTACTGCATTGGAGGCTCTGGACCATTTTATTACTCTGAGTATCCTCCTTTATGACGTAAGTACTGGAGAGAAACAAATCACTAAAAAAGAGAGAAAGACAAGAAGATGTGAGTTTTGATTGCTAAAACAGACAAAGACACAGACTGCTGGCAGAAAGAGCCTGCATTAGTGGTGTGCTTTGCTGCATAGAGGGCTGCTTTCTCCCACAATCTAATGGAGTGCAGGGGCAGAGGCGCCCAGAATGTCAGCTGTCTGCAGGTGGGGGAAGGGCACGAGGCAATATAGATTCCTCAGCTAGGGGTCACTAGGCGTCCTTCATATGGGGCAGAAGAACATTCAGCAATTGAAAACAGCTTTGCTGAAAAACATGGCTTTTGATAATAGTTCTTTGGCTTTTTATCATTTGTTTAATGCCACTAGCACACCTTTTACTGTATTAATTTGTCAAAATCTTATTCGAACTGCAGGTCAAAGGTGTTTATCACTGTGTTAATTTCTTTTCCTTGACTAAAATAACACTAGATTTTTAAAAAATATAAAGATGACACTTTTTTTCATGTTACACATTTAAAATGATAAATGTTTTGTGTCTTTCTCTAGTTTAAGTTTTTAAATCATAAATAAGAGTGAAAATAAAATGATTACTCTGAAACAGCTTTAACTTTTTAAAAAAATCAGCACCGATTTTCATCTGAGTGTTTGCTGGACAAGCCATCCCTTCTTAGCTGTGGTTATAATATCATTCAGCTAATTCTTATCCTTCAAACTGTTTCACTTCCTTTACTTCATATAAAGGCAGTACAAAAACGAAGACTGAAGAAGGACAAATAATTTTGGCTTGGTTGCCATAGTGTTGGGAAGGGTAACTAGAAAATTTCCTTTAGAGGAAGGAGCAGGGGACCACAACAAATGCTATTTTGTAATAACATTTATTTCTTTGGTCAGCAAATTATGCCCTAAATTAAATGAAGCCAGCAGACCTTGAATATAATCCAGCGAAGGTAACTGAATTACAATACAGCAGTTTGAATATAGACATCAGTGCATGCTTAAAATGTAAGAGTGGCTTCCATCAATGTAGCGTAAAAGGGTTGAAGCATTCCTTTTGCCTCGGAGGCCCAGTTCCTAGATGATGACTAGCCACTTTCCCTATATGAATTTGGCTCCACAAATGGAGAAGACCCAATGACCATCTCTCCAGTGCAGTCTGCGACAACAGGACAAACATTAGGCTGTGCTTCTACTATTGCACATGCCAAGATCTGTTGGCAGAAGTGCTGTCCTTCCACCACCCTGATGAGGCAGCAGTTTCCATAGGGACTTACAGGTTGACGGAACAATGTCCATGCCTCTGTTCTGCCAGAAGTGGGCTGAGAGCCGTCTGAAGGGTTGCCAGACAAAATACAGGACATGCAAATATTTCATGGAACAAACTTATACTGAAATAAATAAATAAACAGATTAAAAAATCATCAGCATTTAAAAAATTTATACTCAAATAAATAAATCGATTCTTTATCTTACATTCAAAGTTAACTGGGTATCCTGTATTTTGCTTTACTAAATCTGACAACTTGATTCCTGTAGTAAGAAGAAATTACTTCTCTCTTTGGATAGAAATTCTCCATTTTCTTCTTCACCGAGTTTAAGGAAAATAGGAAGGAACATACAATTTTTGCTTTTGAGTGTGTGTTCTTTGCTTGAAGATTCACTCATTGTAGGAAAAGAACTTAGGAAATTTCTGTTCAGTCTGAAGTCTAAGAACTCAAAATAATTGTTTTAGTTCAAAGTCCAAGAGTTATATATCCATAAAATCTACTCCCATCCATGTTACTATTACTAAATAAATTGGTATAATCGATCATACAAATGAGAATCAGGAAAGTTCCATTTTTGCTTTGATTTTACTCTTTTGGAAATAACTTCCTTATGCTTTGATTTCATCTCTAGGGACTTTAATGGGGAAGAGCTACCATATCGGATAATAGCCGAAGACAGAATTGGTTTTATTTTTAAAATTTGGCCATAGTCGTGCATCTCAAAGATAGGCAGGCTTAAAGTAAATATGTATATTATTCATATGGTAAATGTTCTTCCAAAAATTGTTATTACCTTTTTTAGGATCAGGTGTGCTCACAAGTGGAAAAGTTGGTTGTTTACATCATCTGAACTGAACAATGCTAGAAATCTTTTTTATGTTAAACTATTTTCTCTTTTTAGATGCTATACTACTTGGAAGATCAGCATGCAATACCTTTTTTATCTGGTCTCTTTTAAAATTTCTGGAAAGGGATTACTAAAGTATTAACACTTTAAAATATATGGCCTTATAAGGAGACTAGACTTCAGATAGCATAAACATTATGAATCTGAATTCAAGTCACTGAACAGTGCAGAAAAAAGATAAGAAGGTAGTAGTAGGAAGTGAGAATCACACCCACGAAAAATGTCATTTGCTCCATAAAAATGCTTAAGGCAGGTCCTGACTCATGCTCTTACTGTACTCCTATGTTTGTCTTGTTTTTAGTTAAAGAGAAGATTGATTTTATTTAACCAGATCCCTTTCCCTCTTGCTCTCTGAGTGTGATTCACTTACATCTGGCACCACTCTGGTCTAGTGCAGGCTGCCAAACAGGCCCAAATCAGGTAGCATGGTTGGGCGTGAAAAGGTTTCCCCATTTACCACTAAATTGATTTATAAACTTAGGCAAGTCACTTAACTTCTCTGGACCTTGGTTTTATTATTATAAAATGCCAACATGACATTGGGTAGTCTGTCAGTCTACCAAGAAAGGAAAGAGAAAAACTTGCGTTATCGAAGGCTTATCATTTGTTCAGCGGAGAATATGTATGTCACCCATCACTGTTCTATCCCTTACTAGCCCTGTGTTCGTGGACAATTTATTTCATCTTTCTTTGTCTCTATAAACAGGGAAAAATAATACCTACTAGATTATGATGTTATGATAAGAAAATGAAGTAGCACATGTAAAGCCCTTAGCCTTGACAACATAAGAACTGCTTGATACATTTTAGCTATTAAATTTAAAGCTAAATTATCATAGTTAATTACAGCTCTTAGTCTTTTCAAGAATCAGTTTTATTTTAAAGAAAATATTAAGCTATAGAAAAATCCCTGAAATATTGCAAGCTCTAGAATAAGTTATTGTTATAATTGTCATCTTCATTATATATATTTTTGCTTCTTATTAGTAAATTTCAACATAAACTTTTAAAAAGTAAAAATAATTATTATCACCAATTGCTCAGAATTCAAAGTGAATAAAGACATTCTTTTCACATATATTCTATTCAACAAGCCAGAAAAAATACTCTTAAATCCCCCTCCCTAGTGATCCCCATCATTTGATTCCTGGTCATAAAGCACTTATAAAGATATTGATACAAAGGAAGATCACACATCTCCGAAGAAATGCTTTTCAAATTAAATTTTTGAAATGCCAAATTAAAATGTGCATCTCCCTAAACTGACTCTAAATTAACACATGTATTACTTAATAGAGTCGATGGTAGAGATCTGTGACCTGAAAAAGGATTTCAACCAAATGGCCCTCCTTCCTTAAACTTTACAAAAGTATCTGCTGAAGGACAGTTTTTCCTCTCCTGTTACCACTCATCTGTCTCACCATATTCCTGGTGCTGTTCCTGAATCTAACAGTTACTCAATTTTCATTAACATGAGTTTCCCCAGAAGCATATTAGAACATTTAAAAATTGTTTTTAATAGGATATCATTAAATCATTTATGATAAGTAATCCTGCTCTGTGTTGTAATGCATTTTCATTTGTCTTATATATGTCTACCTCAATAGTTGCACTTGCATTGTTTCATGCCACCATGTTTTTCTTTACTTTTTGGAATTTAGAAAATGTTAGCTTTGGAAGTGGTTATTTTGACAAAAAATGCACTATATATATAAAAGAATCGACCTCAATCCAAAGTGATGGCATTAAGTGAAATCCAGTGTATCATGGAACACTTAATGCACACAAGATGTAGAAGCTGTTCCTTGGTCAGAACTTTTAAATACTAAGTAGCAATGAATGAGAGAAATAAATCAAATGGAAGGATAACTGGAATAATAAACAGTGAAGATGCTTCATACTCACACCCCAGCAAAGCAATATGAAAAAGTGATCTTGGCTGTCATGAACTATTACTACTGAGTGAAGAACTTCTTTTTAACCCTTCTAACTTAAAAAAAAATACAGAAAAAAACATTGGAGGAAAATAGCTTTCTTTCCTCGAGTCCCTCAGATTAGGTGAGAGTAAAACAAACTACTATGTATCATCTGTTTAGTGACAGAAAAAATACATATTGAGATCAAAGATAATCAAGGTACACCTGGTTATTATTTGTAAAGACTTAACAGTAAGTTTTTAATGATTAATTTATCTGCCACATAACGCCTTCATAGATCATGTGGAACATCAAGGGAGGAATGCGGTACTGCATTTCTAAAGCCTCTTTCTATGACTCTGAATGATAATAGGCATGGAAGCCATCATTAGTCTTGTTAGAGGATGGTTCCTTTAGGAATCTCCTATGTGTTACCTTTTAGAGGGAAGGTCAATGAAGCCACCCCCTGGGACTCCCCTGCAGGATACAACTAACACAAGCATAAACTGTATGGAAATGGCTAAATTATCTTTACTGAGACCTTGGTCTTTCACATCAATCAAGTCCTTCTGAACTAGTAAAACAGATAAGCACCCTGCTGGCAAAAGTGTTACTATCCCTATGTTTGTCATGGCTGGCACTACAAATTTAACAATAAACAGGCCGTTATTTGTCTTACTTCTTTAAAAAACAAAATAAGTGTGCCGAAAGACATACAGTTGCAAGGACAATTTGTTTTAATGGGGAGCAGGAGGAAGAAAAGAATTGCTAAGTGGATTCTGTGTCACTGTTTCTCTCAGTCCCTTCTCAAAAAGCCCTTAATCCAGGAATCCAATTGTAACTGCTATCAGAGCACATGGAGAAGGTAATAGGCGTCTGACAGGCCAAAACAAAGCAAACCAGGACCCATGACTGCTGTGTGGGAGGGAGTGGGCAGATTTATCCACCCTCACGTCTCAGCTTCCTGAGTGTGAAGCCCATGTCAGTGTCTCATCCTGACACCTAACTCATGGGGGAATTATAAGTCATCAATACCAATGACTGTAAAACACTTTGTAAATAAAAATGGCTTAGAAGTTCCAATTAACAACAGAAAGTAACCCTCTGGGATGTAGCAGAGAGAAATAACTGTAGCCATAAATAAGCAATGATGAATTTAGCTTCACCTCCTATTTCAGTGCCATTAAAAATATTCCTCCTTCTCATCTCCAATCTGAAGACCCGGCTATGATTTCCTTTCTTATCTACACTACAAAATGGCATGGCTTGTGAGAGGAAAGGTCGGGGAAACACAGGATTCAGCGTGTCCTACTGTTTTAACACAAGTACTCGAAACATAACTAAAGTAGCCAACTGCATGGACACTACAGATGGGCAGTAAAGAAGACCTGAGAAGTTGCTATAGGGCACGCCTTTAGTACACTCTCACGATTGCTCCACCTAGAACTTTCACGAGCATATATAATGGATTATACGTGTGCCTGGGAAGTGTTCCTCGAGCCTGTAATATGTTCCAGGCATGTGCTGGTCACTTCCAATATATCTCACTGGAAAAAAACAAAACAAAACAAAACAAAACAGAGGCTTTGGGAGTAATTTGTTTTGACTAAATTAAAATTAAATTAACAGCCATAGAATACTTACTATGTGCTGGACATTATTCTAAGCATTACAAATATCAACTAATTATTACTCAGAATAACCCTGTGAAGCAGGCACTATCATCAACCATACTTTTAAGATGAAGAGACCCAAGCTGAGAGAGATGGAATAACTGAGGCTTGAACTCCAGAGTCCATGCTGTTAATCACTTCACAAAGCTGGAACAGAGCCCAAGCTCCCTGCTCCACACTAGTATCTAGGTCTCTGTTTGATTACAAAAATTAGAAAATAAACAAATAAGATAAGACAAAGCAGCATATCCTCAGGTGCTCACATGCCTGGGCATTGACAGACAGGCAAACACTATGGGGTGATAGGAACCATAGGAATGTGCTAAATAGCTGGGAAATGTATATAAGGGTGCATTTAA
The DNA here is from genome assembly GCA_003508835.1 of Eonycteris spelaea. NCBI lineage: Eukaryota > Metazoa > Chordata > Mammalia > Chiroptera > Pteropodidae > Eonycteris > Eonycteris spelaea. The sequence continues at coordinate 12,444,544 of PUFA01000018.1, read as the reverse complement.
TTCAGGCTGGGGTTTATCCATTAAAAGAAAGAGAAGGAGTTTTGGTTTCCATTTCCTTAGAAAATCTAGTAACATATACCCCTGTTTTAATGAAAGCATTCTTGTACTTTCTGCGTAAGTGTGCGCAGGAAGTCCTCAAGAAGTAATTTCAAATATCAAATCAAATTAGCACCACCCTTAGCACCTATTAAGACTATTGCAGAGTCAGAGAACACAGCAGCAAAACACAGGCTTCCAGACTTGACCAGTGACTAGGAGCAGATCTGGAGGATTTGGTGGCCCCTCTGATATGAAGTTAGCCATTAGGTGTCTCTAGAGCAGCCTTAGCTGGCTGGTGGGTTTGGCTGGTGCTCTGATCACCCCAGAGGTCCTGATGTGCAGAGATAACTCATGGATTACAGTCCTAACCATACCCCCAAAGTTTGCCACAAAATATCTTGCTTTCATTATTTTCATATCGCTCTACTATGTCAATAGTCTTTCAAAACAAATGGCATCATTCTATTCATAGCATTCTGTTTTTAGTAGTGGTATTTCCATTTCCAAAATATAGTGACTCTTGATTGCTGAAAATGTAAAATCCTAGAAAAGGTAGTGTTCTTATGCATGATGTTAAATTGATACTATCAATGAGTTGCACCTTTTTTTTCTAAATAGGACATGGGTTAAAAGATATGCCACATGTATACAATGAAAAACAATGTTATAGATGAATGACATGGAAACATTCAATAGATATCATTGAAAAGATAGGTTATGAAATATTATGTACCAAATCCAATTTAATAAATGGTTATATTCATATAAAAAGACAGAATCAAGATATTTATAGGGATTGTTGGTAACTTTTTCTTCCTTTGCTTATTTGTATGCTCTATAGAAAATATGCATTATTTATGTTATTTTTTAAAGAGCTATATTATGTTTTCCTCAGAAAGTGGGTGATTAGGGAATAGGTAGTACAGGTACCAGTGACCAGTCTTAGTGATATTTTTTAAAGCACTGATTTGACTGAAATATTTCAGGTTGAGAAACAAGACATTAATGTCAGAGGAAGAATTATGATTTGCCAGCTCTCTCCTCATGGCCAAAATCAGATGTGAAATGGTTATTATCATTCAGCATATCCTAGAACTCAGGTTTTATAACTTCCTTGACATTTACCAAATCCCAGAGGGTCCTAAAGTAGATCCAAAGGGATATTCACAGATTTTAGGGAAAAAATTGAGTGGCCAAATTAATTTGGGAAATGTTGAGCTAAACAACATTAAATAGGCTTCTTTACCACAGGACTCTTCAGAGTATTCATTATGCTAATAAATATTGTAAGTTTCCCCCAAAATAATAGTCCATGAAAGATTTTCAAATTTCCTATTTTTCCAGAAATTCTTTCTTTCTTTTTTTTTCTTCTTTCTTTCTTGCTTGCTTGCTTGCTTTTCTTTCTTTTTTTTTTTTTTGGTAAAGCATCACATAGAACCAGTGACTAGTAGAACACAGTTAGGACACTGCTATTCTAAAGTGGCATTCTAGGAACACCTATAAATGCATGTACTATTTCCTTCAGGGGAATTTTAAAAGATGATATGGCAAATACAAACCTATTATTTTCACCAAAATGCTCTCTAACTTTAAACACTGTGACATCGGTAGGACATTAAATCAATTCTGTAGGTTGCCTCACCAGAGCACTGGAGAGTTTCATACTGGTAAATAAATGTCTGAACTTCAACCAGAATCTGTGAAATCACATTCAACTAAATGGGACCATTATGGAAACAAAATAAAATGTACACCTGTCACTGCCGTTCATACCAGTAATCACAGTTTATAAATTAACACACCATGAAAGGCTTTATTCATGTTCATATGGTGTGAAATTGTAAGAAAAACTTCAAATTAATTACCTTTTTAAAAACAAAGCAATTAAATTCTACCACAGACAGAAAAAGAGTTTATTCATATGCTGTAAAATTTCTGGAAACACAGTCCTGAAATATGACTTAGGAAAAGTGATTCAGGCCCTAATAGGTCCTCAAGATGTGGAAGCAAATTAAGTGGCCATACTGCAGTCTGTAGTCTTATAGCTTTAGGTCAGGTCTCTCTTCACAACTGACCCTCTGGAGAATAGACTTGACCCAACAATATGATCCTTTTCTTCGGGTTACCTCAGAAGTTTCCCTCCGGATCTGCATGCATAATCCTGTGACTCTCAGAACATAAAGTTGAACAGTTAAGACAGTTAATCACTAGTTTCCCCTCACCAGCTCAGGAGTGGACCTGCTAGTTGAACACATCTCAGAGTCCATTGGGTAGGGGTGAGAAGAATTACTGGAACTGAGTGATTTTTTTTTCTTTGTCTTGGAAATATCATTTTATTTCGCACGGAAATAAGCTGATTAGTATGTAGAAAAGCAGCAGTCCCTTGATTTCCACAAATGTGTTTTGATTTTTTATTCTGGGCTCCAAGTTCCTTCCTGCATACATTTAACTGCAGCCCACCCCCACCACGGAGGCATTTACTGGGTGGAAGGGTTGGGGGAAGGGTGTACTTCTCCCTGGAATCTTGCTTATATTTGCATGCAAAAAGAAAGAAATGCTTTTGAGTAATTAGTCATCTAAAATTCTGCACCATGACAAAAAAATTTGCTTTTGGATATTTATGGGGAGAAAAATCCATATGGACAATGAATACGTATTGATGTGTTGGGGAGAAGGGATGGATGTAACACATTACACTGAATTTCACCCAAACCATGATAAAAGTCATATTACCACTTTCTCATAAATAATAGCTACTCTGAAAAATAGCACAAAGGTGTGTTTTTTATCACAACTTAAATTTCTTATATTAATTCTATGATTTAAAAAAGCTCTTTCTTCTTGACCTGATATTTTCATGCCATATTGAAGAAACTCATGATCAATATGTATTGATTTGATCACTAATTGCATTAATTTTGCTTTAGAAATTAGAAGGGGTCTAATGAGAATGTGAAGTCACTTCAAGATACTGCATTAGGGGCAGGCTAATTCAGCTGGACTCTGTGCATCAGATTATTTCATTATGAACCATCAATTACCATACAAACGGATGAAATAAATAGCTTTTTTTCTGAGCAGATTTACATTTTTGAATTTGTCCATAAATTTCAAGAGCTTAAGTTAATTTATACCCCACGACCACATTTAATATACAAATAGTTCAATCATGAATGCATTATCTCCATAAGCCTTTACTCCAGGCTTTAATGTTATGCTTTGCACAACATTGGAAATACTTTTTACCGAGAAAAAACATTTGCTCGCTACCGTATCTCATTTCTTAAAGAAAAATACGAAATGGATATTTTTGTTAAAATCTTCCATACCATCCCTTAGCAATTTGTGCAATAAAACCAAGAGACTGAGATGTATAATGTTCAAAATTTATAAAATCATAAGAATATGAAATAGTCAAGCCGATTTTAAAATAGAGTGCCTATGCTAAAATCACATTCCAAGAAGCAAGAGGCCGTAGAGCTTTTAAATTCTGTGAGTGTATTTCTGCTCTTCTTAGGTGCCTACCTGTTAAACTGAATTAAATAAAAAGACTTCAGAAGGAAAGTTCTCTATAGTAAAATTCTACCTAATTTGGACTGGGAATTTGAATGAAGTGGTATTGTGGTATATGGGAGAAATGTGGCCAGAGGCGAAAGTGAGAAAATATTTGATGTCCAGCATTCTGGGGTATCTTGAAGAAAATCAATGCATCAAAATAAAATTCATAAAACATTTTGCAAATAAATATTTGAAAGCTCTCTCAGAAAGTGTATGCACATTAAAGAAAATGAAATAGCTAGCACTAATGAATACTTCACAATGGCCCTATGGAATTCTGAAGTGGTAATGATAATGAAGATACTATCTACTCTTTTGCTTTTTAGTATTTAGTGATAAAATCATGGACACACAGCTTTGGCACCTACTTTCTACAGTTATTACTGTACAGTTATGAATTTAAAAACTTTAGCAACTAGTTCAAGGGTTGAAGTTAGTCCCTCATTCATTATTGCATTCATTGACATTATGAGACCCCATGCCATGATATTAAAAAAAAAAATCAATGAATTGTGCACTAACCACATACTCTAGGAGAAAGTATATTTCACAAGGAAAGACATCATAATATAATGTCAGAGGTGATGGCTACTAGAGATCAGCAAGCCTGTGGCACTCAATATGTGGTCTTGGATTAGCACCTGGGAGCCAATGTGGGCTTTCCATCCCCACTGCAGATATACTGAATCCAAATCTGACTTTAATATGATGCCCAGGAGATTCTACTGTACATTAAAGTTTGAGAATACTGGTCTAGTGTTTCATCATCTTTTTACAAACATGGCAACTAAGGCACAAAAAGATAAAACTTAAGAAGAATGTTTTAAGGTAGTAAAAATTAACTTTCTTACGTCTCTAAGGCTGAAAGCTATGATGCTAACTAGATCTTAGTCATTGATTATGTCTATAAGAGTCACAGTTACTTAGTTGGTAGTTGGATGCTGGCTAAACTACCAGCCAGTTTGGGAATCACTTGCCATGGTTGTAAGAGCATGTTTGAGAGTATGTTGATGGATTCATACTAGTGTAGCACCAACCCAAGCACAATCATTCTGAATTTCTGCTCCTTAGAATCATTTCGTCAGTCCAAGCCCATGAGTAACTGCCAGTATCCCACCACTTAGAGCCACTTTCTATATGGATAATTCGAATAAGGGGGAATAGTTGTCTCCTCAATTTACCTATTTACAGAACAAAGTGTGAAAGTCAAATGTGACATGTTTGTCAATACTTCCCCACATAGAAATGAAAACAGCAAGGGAGATAACAAGTGGAAGAATTTTTAGTGTGGCTACATACAGCTGAGTATGTGTAAGGCAAGTAAACAGTGGCCCAATATAGACACAGCTGAGGACGTTTAATTAGTGACAATTATAACATTGTTCTAAGCTGCCTGCAACCTTGCTCTTTCTCTTTAAATAAACTCTTTTAAGTAAATACAATGTCAAGAAAATGGACAAGCCCTTTGACTTGCTTGAGAACCATGAAAGTGGTATATTCTTTTATCACCTGAAACACGCCTTTTCCAATTGGATTTATTAAGGGGAATTTCACCTAACATTTACTAAAAATTCACACAGCCTATAATAACACATTATTTATATTAGTTATTTAGTGTTAAATGTGCAGCAATTAGTCTTTTCTTAAAAAAATTTATACTAATGGTTATCACATATCAAATCGTATAGTTAGAGACCTTCAAAGAATAAATACCTATTAATATATTTTGAGAAAGAGCTTTCTAACTCACTAATGTTTAATCATTTATAAAGAAATAAACAATGATGCTTAGCTAATTATCACTGTAAGTGAGAATGATGTCCAGGAAATGTTTTTACTAGAGCATTGTGAAATCTATGTACATCACCCTAGCACATGCTGAACTAAGTAAGGTCTGGCTTACATGGATACAATCTCATGTAGAGATTTAACAGGTTACATATGCATTTGCATTTAAGGCAGTCTTCACGTCTGACACAAGAAAAGGTATGTTAGAAAACAATATTAACAGGTAAAGTTGTGTGCAGGAAAGTGTCAAATCTGGAGATAAAGCAATCAGATTTCACAGACTTTTTAAAGAAATATCGAACATTAAGTCAAAGGAATAATTAGCATAATATTTAAATACCAAAAAATGATAATTTTAATTAAAATTAAATTAAAATTAAATTCCAGAGAGAAGAAACATTAGGATCATAAATAATTATCATTAAAAACTATACTTTTTTCCATTGTGCAAATGACGGTTTAAATCAAAATACAGCCTATTCTCAAAAAAACTGAGAGGAAGTAGCAATTTTATTTTCTAGCTTTGCAGTTCTCATTTACAGTTTCATGATAGCTAAAAATAAATGTTAAAAAATTTGCAACCAAACGGGTGAAGATAATTGTGAATTATATATCCAATAAGAAGCCAATATTCAAAATATATAAAGTCAACAACAAAAAGCAAGCAACCTGATTTAAAAATGGGCAAAGGACCTGAATAGACATGTTTCTAAGGAAGGCATAAAGATGACCAATGTATGAAAAAATGTTCATCACTAATTATTTGGGAAATGCCAATTGAAACCACACTGAGATATCACCTCACACCAGCTGGAATGGCTATTACCAAAAGGACAAGAAATAAGTGTTGGAGAGGGTGTGGAGAATATGAAATCCTCATACACTGTGGCTTTGTCAACTGGTGCAGCTGCTATAGAAAACATATGGAGGTTCCTCAAATATTAAGAATAGAACTACCATATGATCCAGCAATTCCACTTCTGGGTATTTGGCCAAAGAATATGAAAACATAATTCAGAAAGTGATATGCGCCCCTGCATTCATTGCAACATTATTTAGAGTAGCCAGGATATGGAAATATCCTAAGTGTCCATCAACGATGAATGGATAAAGATGTGGTATGTAATGTTTGAAATTTCTTTATACAGTCCACGACATATATGTAATGGAATATCGCTCTGTCATAAAAAAGATGAAATATTGCCATTTGTGACAACCTAAATGGCTCTTAAGGGTATTATGCTAGTGATATATAATAACAATTAAGTCAGATGGAGGACAAAAACCATGTGATTTCACTCATGTGTGGAATATAGAACAAAAAAATAACAAAGCAATAAAACAGAAACAAACTCACACTGACAACAGAATGGTGGTTACCAGAGAGGAAAGGCATGAGAGGAGGGAAAATGGGTAAAAGTGTCAAATATATGATAACTGATAAAAAGTAGATTTTTGGTGGTGAACACAAAATAGAGTACACAGATATCAAATTGTAATGTTGGAATTTATATAATTTATTAACCAACATCTCAATAAAAGTAAATAAATAAGAGGAAAAAATAGCAATTCCATGATTCCCAATGACATTCCAATAATTCTACCTTTCGAAGACAAAGACATGTGTGTGATTGCTGTTCCCTTTCCTGGTATTGGGGTTGAGATTGAGAAAGGGGCAGAGTGATTCATTTGCTCTGATCCATTCAGCCACTCTCATTGGCTCTTTTGAGACCAATGACACAAGAAGGGCACTAACTCATACTGGTCTTTCTGCAAGTTATTCTAGCCAACTCCACTAATCAGTTTCAATCAATCCACCAAAGCTTATTGATTCCTTATTTTGCCCTAGCTAGACATTTTATGTTTTGTGTGGATTTTTCAATGAGAAAATGACTGGTTACCTGTGAAAGCACTTGGAAATCGGCACCTGGATTTCTTTACGTCTTTAAAAAAATAGATAGTGCATTGCATTCACTAAGGATGGTTAAAAGTGTGAAATGAATGACTAGGGAGTATAGGGGAGCCAACTTTCATTCTGTGGACACATGCTAACTCTTCTCCAAGCTGTCCCTCTGTTGCTGTGCTTCCGGTCCCCCATTTTCTTCTCAACTGTGCTTTGAGACACCTCTCAAATGTCTTCTTCCCTGGAAAGGGTGTCTAGACTGGCCTCAGGTAGAGTTTGGTGCCATTGTTTTAAGCTGCCATGGTGCTTTTTATATACATCATATTGAGCCCTCTGCATACTGGATTTTAACGATTTAATCATTAGAGTTGAGGTATCTCGACCATGTCTGTATCTCAGCATCTCAGCAAGACATTTTTATTAAATGATGGAAATTTTGTAAAAGGCCCTTCAAAGGCATTTAAGATATATAGGTCCCAAATCCAAAGATATTCTTACTCTAATCATTAACATGGGCCTTGATCATTCTGTGTTGGAAAAGAGGCTTAAAATAGTTTTGGGTTAGCAGAATGAGACCCCATTTTCCTGGCATCACTGCTTCATGTGGCCAAGACATTTCATAAGACAATACACAAAGATAATGTAAATAGATTGGGGTACTGTCCCTAGCTGTACAACTTTGAAGAAATAATTTAATTTAAGCTCTTTAAGCTTCATTCTTCTCATCTGTGAAATGGGGACAAATAACTATGATGTACTTTATCAAGTTGTATGGATTAAGTGGGAAATATTTGGACACTGATCACAATCCATGGCACATTATAAATGCTTAACAAATATAGCTATTAGTAATAATAAGTTTATTATTATTATTATTATTATTATTATTATTATTATTGATTAAAGGCAATCCATAGCTTCTGGCATGCTTTAGAAAAGCTCAAATGAATACCTTTATTAATTTTTTCATTCAATAAACACTTATTCAGAATCTAATATATAACTCTTTAGATACTCAACAGCCTTTTCTGGGAAACTAGTACATACTAGGTGCTGCAAGGAATAAGACATTGTCTCAGCCATCAGTGAGTTTATAATCAAGAAAAATAGAAAAAATACACAATAATTGTCTTTACAAGGAAGAAGGCAAAAGATACCATGACATGACTTACAAGACCAACTTCATCAGTCCTGCAGCTAGCAGTGCTCATAAGAAAAAAGGGCCAGGCATTTTCTTCTCCGTTACCACCTGCATCAACACAGCTCCTGTGCCACCTGCAGGAGGGAGGACGGAGATGGCTGCACCTTCAGCTCTCCTCTTCCTGCAAAGAGAAGCAGAGCCACAAGCACTGCAAAAACACCCTGACCAATGTACGTCTTGTTTTGTTGGCTTTCCAGGAAATATGGTGTATGTATGATGGAACCGCTTTTATTTTGGATGTTAGTCATTGGATGTGGGGGAGTAGGAAATGTTTGACCTATTAAAACAATAAATATATGAGTTAATTTCTTCCCAAACTATGTCCAAGCTTCTTTTATTTGACTTGGCATGGGACCCTGAGTTCACACCAGGCACACAAGAGAACTTGAAAATAAATGCTTTGTTGATTGTGATGATTCCCTTCTGGTCTCATAGAGGAAATTTAGGAAAGCCTTTAGACTCTGTTTATTTTTATAAAACTAGATTTTAAAAATCCATTCAGAGTAGTCATCTAGTGAGTTCAGAGAACAACTGAAATGACTTAAAGCTGCATTAACTTATCATTAGCAGCACATTATCACTGTCCATGAAGTTTTCTTATTTATGACAAGCATTGAGAGCATTTCCCCAAGCCCCAAATTTGCCCTAAGTGATCTGAGGACCTGGAGGCCAGAAAGGCTGAATCTCTGGAATTTAGCCTTCTCATTTGTACGGGTGGGACACTCAAGTGCATGCTTCCACAGCCCCACCACCCACAGGGCAGAGAGTGAAACTTTCCCTCATCGGGTTGTCTGCTTATTGCCCTGTTTGCTCAACTTTTTTCTTCCTCTGGCTTAAACCATGGTAAAACCAGGTCAGGCAGGTGGCTCTCAATGTCTCCTAGCAGGCCAACGTAAAATTGCAGTTTTTCACATTCCTCACAACCAGCAGAGGGAGTGAAAGTGCACAGCAAGTCAACTTTAGCAAAATATGAAATATCTTTAAATCCTATTTCATCAAAATAGACTCTGCTGGGTATGTCCAGGTGATGAAATGTGACATGGGTGGCATAGTTGCCTGCTGTTTGTTAATGATTGTGTGGGGAGGTCAAAATTAAAAAGCCACGAGAGGAAAGAGACAGGGTCCACCTGCCCACAATATTCCACTACATAAAGACAAAGGGGACCCAAAGGGCCCTGTGGGTATAAGTAGAGGAGTGGGAACAGAACTCAGGTCTCCTAACAGGACCCCTAGTTTATTATTTCACTTATTTACATAAAAGCTGGTTTAGGGATAATTGACAAACTATGGATTAACCAGCTGTGTTCTCTGCTGCCTGCCCCCTACGCCAGTTCTTCCGTCCAGCTAACTTGTGCCATGCCCCCAGCTCTACTGTCCATGAAGAGAACGTGTTCCTAAATCTCAGAGTGAATGCTGAAGCCTTTCAGTTGGCCTGCACCAACAGCCTACTATCATGTCTCTGAGTCTCCCACTTCTCATTTGACTACAGCCCCATGGGCTTCCTTGCCGAGCCTCAAAACACGCCAAATTTGTTCCCACCTCAGTCTTTACACTTGCTGCTCCGCTGCCTAGAACATTACTACCTGAGATAGCTACGCTGCTTCCTCCTTCTTCTGTTTGTCTCACAAATGTTAACTTTTTTGACTCCCTTATTTTAATGGCAAATCATCCTTTTTCCACTTTTTCTCCTGTTTTATCTTCCCCCAACTAACCTACTGTATTACAATATGTCTACTGCCCTCATGAGCACAGGGTTTTCTGTCATTTTGTTCACTGCTTTGAATAAATTAACAAATGAGTGAGTGAATGAATGAATGAATAACAGAGTGAATGAGTTTTAAATTTAATTAGATGTGCAGTATTCAAAAGAAAAAAAAAGCAAGTTTCCTCTAATGAAAGTGACATGATGTGCACATTGTGGTTCTTTCCTCTTTACCTAAAAGTAATTTGGTTCCATCAGTAGCTTCAAGGTTGCTGTATTGATTGAAGTTCTAATTATTTGGCCTGAGAACAAGCGTGTTCATAACTTTATCATATTGTCACAATTATCAGTTCCTTGGTAAGATAATGTTCCGGTCACCTCCTTCGACCATCATGTCTAATTACCTCTCTTGGGGTCTCACATTCCTTTGTGCAAAGCTAACATTAGCTGATATATAACACTCCTTCATAGTCTTTGCATGTTTGGTATGTGTGACCAAACGCCCTTTAATATGTTCCATACTAATATTATATGAATATTAGTGAATAGTCTAGTATAAATTTCTATGGGGTCTCTTAAGTAAATATGTATTTAGTTGGTTATGTTTTATGCATATTTAGAATTTGTTTGCATTATCCAACTTCACATGTATTATTTACCTGGTGGGAATATTTAGCCTTCTGCCACTCTATTTTATACTATGGATAAATTCACATATGGTTTACAATATGCATAACATTTCCACTAAATCATCCTGATGTCTGGCATATTTATCAATTTTTATGAGGTGCTTATCTACAGAGAGGTATTTACTTAATCACTAGTTTTTTGTTTGCTTGCTTTTTTGCTTTTCCTCACTGAAGACAAGTTATCTGTTGGGGAAAAAAAGATCTGTGAGAGTCCTGAGAAAGGAAGCAAGCTCAATAAAGAAACTCGTAGAAGACTTTTCCTGAGGAAAAACCTAATGTGTCAAAAATAAACAAAGCATAATTATTTTTTGAAAGTTTTCTTTGTTTCCTTACTCAGCTAATAAAAAGAAACCTCTCATAGAGTGGTCATAGTGAAACCTAATTGCATAATCTTCATTTTCAATTCTCAATTTTAATTGAAGCAATTAAAATTGTTAAGTGTTTAATTGTTTTCCATTTTCACATTTAAAGAAATCTGGTCATTTGTTTCAAAAACTTAAGTCTGAAGAACTAAAACTGGGAATAGTTTAGAATCTAAGGGGCGGGAATGGGATGAGTAATTTGGTTTACATTTTCCCCCTGTTCAATCAGCATCTCGTGGGAGTTTGGAAATAATTGTATTTATTTGTCTCTCTTAAGTGAGGCTAACATAGTTGACCTACCGCAGGCCATTACATCCAACTAGTTTGCTGGTTTGTTTGCAGACTATTTGATTATGTTCTTAATTTTTTTCATTAAAATCTTTATGAAGGCTAAGTGGCAATTTCATGTTGGAGAAATAAAGCAGTGAAAATCACTATTATATACCCATCATCGAAACAGAGTACTTGGGATGCTATGCTCTAGCACCACGGCTTAGTGTGCCAGTGCTTCCAACTAGTGTAAAAATCTTTTAATAGGCACTTTGGACAGGAGTTTTTCTACTATGTTTAACCTAAAGGAATGCATGTGATTGCTGTTAAATTTGCAGAAAATTTTTGTATCTATTTGGAATCCAAAGAGATTTATTTTTATGGATTCAGAATCCAAAAAATTATTTTTAAGGATTCTCTGTCTTAGAAGACAGATATTTAGTATGTTTTATATTTTATTTGGCAATATCTGTAGCTCATAAGAAGCTGCCAAAATAGAGAGGTCCTGTGTACTCATTACTCAGCTTCTCCCATGGAAAAACCTCATATAATTATAGCACTTTAGTAGATTTCGTAAATGAAGAGACTTCTGATGGGCCCATGCCTTTTGAGGCAGGATATTTATAAAGACACAAAATCAAACTCCTTTGATTGTCTCTAAGAACAGGAAACCAAGTGCTATGATTCTTTGGGTAGCCCCAAGATTTCAGCTGCAATGCTCAGTATTCCATTTGGTTTACTCAAATGAGTCTAATCTCTAATTTGACACATTAAGAAAAGAGAAAAACAGAAAGAAACAAGGAGGGATGCTTCCAACCCCTGCCACTGATAGCTGTTTCACACACACACACACACACACACACACACACACACACACACACACACACACTACTTCTGGAGATATGTTTATGAGACCTGTAAGTTTTGAAGCTTGTCAAAACCATTAATTTGTGAGTTTCTGGGTTCTTATTCTCACTGACCTTTAGAATAGTCATGAGAACCAAGTCTGCCACAGATCTGTTCACTGCCTAACTATTGTTTTGGATTTTATAGCCAAGGATTATATAGCCATAAATTCAAAGCCATATTGAAGCCATATTGAAGACTGCAAATTAAAAAAAAAAAAGACTCTTCTTTTTATGACTAGAGTAGAGAGAGTTTTTCTATCTGAGAAGATGGATTCTACCTTGCCCGATAAACTACTGGGGGGAAAATAAAGTTGACTCAGAAGTAATCTTGCTGCCTTTTTAAATTTTTTCTCTTTGCTTCTGCATCCAAGAACCTTTAACCTTTCTATTCTCTTGTAATGAATTTAGTCTCTTGTCTCATTCTGTATGTAATCCCCTAGATAGTTCATTCCTGGTGGAAGCATCACCATGATATTGAAACCTTGTGACTGGAGCAATTAAACACAAGGTAGCCTCAGGGAACTTAAGCCCATTTAATATATATCCACCAAAATGACTAAATTAAAAAAGACAGAAAATGCCAAATATTGGTGAAGAGACAGAGCATCTGGAACTCTCTTCTTACATTGCTGGTGTGAGTATAAGTAGATACGACCATTCTGGAAAATGGTTTATCTACTAAATCTGAACATATGCACACCAAATGACCAAGAAATTCTGTTCCTTTATATCCAACAGGAATGTGTGTGTGTGTGCACTTTTACCAAAAGAGATATACTAGAATATGCAGGCTATTTAAAATAACCCCCCTTCCCTCTTCAAAAAAATAAAAATAAAATAATGCATAAGTTATTTTCAATAGTGGAACACTGAACAGCATGAAGAATAAACTAACACAGTACATGATAAATATTGATCAGTCTCATTAACATGATGAAGAATGAAAGACTCCAAACACAAAATACTATATCACATATAATTTCATTTATACAAAGTATAAAAATAAGTGAAACAGGAGAGTGATTACTCTTGGTGGGGAGGGTTGGTGACAGGCGAGGCCATAGGAGAGCTTTTGGGATGTTGGTCGTATTCTGTATCCTGATGTGGGTACTAGTTACACAGCGGTGCTCAGTTCGTGAAAGTCTGCCATGTTATATACTTAGCATTTATGCACTTTCTCTGAAAATATTACCTTAAATAAAAATATTTTTTTTAAAATAAAAAACCAGTATATTCTCCTACCTGCTTACTCTGGTTTCTAACCTTCCTTCAGACTAGATCCCAGTCTTCTCCTACTTCTTTTATACTTGGAGAAATTTCAGCTCAGTGCTTTTCCTCTCTTTCCAATTGTTATTTCCCTGCTGACCATTTCTTGGCCCAAGAAGAAGGCAGGGCCATTGGGAAAGTAATAGGGAAGAGAGAGCAGTGAGTGACCTTTCCACCAAAGTGTAAAAGTCTCCCCGAACCATCAGAGAGTTATGCAGACTTGACAAGGAAAGAGAAGGTCCTTCTACATGTAGGGCTTAAAATATGATTTGTGAGAATCATTTCAAAGTGAAATTTCCCCCAGTGAAAGTCACTTATCCCAGTGACAAAAAAATCTTTATTCAAAAATTATTTAAAGTCTTAAAATTTATCTTTTAACCCTTTTAACAATTTCAGAAATACCATCTCCTTTTCCTTTCATTTCTCCTTCTTTCTTTAAAATTTAATTTTTAAAATAATTTCTCACCACATTTTTTCAGACATAACAATTTACAAAGTCTGCCATTTTAAAAAAAAAAGAACAGTGGCAGCAGATAGGATAGTTATAACTATTTGTAGTTTTAACATTTGTAATATACCTTTATAGTACAAAATGGTATAGCTTGTGAAGAATTTTCCAGTGTCATTTGCCTAGGAGACACCTCCTCCCTTCTAATTTTGTACCAGTTCTGTGTCTTTTCTCTGACCTTGGCAGCAATGGCAACTTAGAATAGACAGTCATTAAATATTTCTATATCGAATGCCTCCTCAGTGCCAGATGCCATTTTAGGCATTGAGGACATAGTAGTCACAAAACAAATAACTGAGTGAAGTTAACACAGTAGTTGGGACATGTCGAATTAAATAAGTAATTGCACAATAACCATGATACCATCACAGAGAAATTGGGATCATGAAGAAAATGAATCAGAATGATACTGAAGAGCATAGATGAGTAATAGATGAGTAGGGGACAGGAGGTTCCTTTAGATGAGTGCAGAGGGAGGGCCTCCTTGGTCATGAAATGTCTGAACTCAGTTTTAAGTGACAAGAAGGAGCATCTGTGAGAAGACTGCATTTGAGAGAGCACGAGAAACAGACTGCAAAAAACATGGAGTACCTGCATCCTTTAGACCAGCCATTTTCCCACAAACAGAGATGCTGGAGGATATTGTCTTGTTGCCTATTTTCCAAGCAGATAATTTTACAATTCTATGTTTGTATCTGTATTTATATCTATATCTATATTTATATAAATTTACATAAATGTAATATATATATATATATATATATATATATATATATATATATATAATCTCAGTAAAAAGGTACTTCTCTTTTAAACTGGTAAGGTTGAATTTAAGGAAAATATAGGAGTAAATAATATATTGTAACAGTTAAAATAACCTTATTTGATAAATGCTCTGTTCCTATATTAAATGAAGAGAAAAAGGTTTTCATTTATAATTATTAGGTACATATATATAAACACACAGAAGATTATAAACTATTGCAGTTCTTTAACTAAGAATAGCTCTTGAGGGCTATATCTGGATATTGATGCAAATTCATGAACTGGTAATTTTTATAATTCCCCATTACAAGCACTAACTCAGCTAATCTACATGGGCACATCCAAAACCGTTCTCATTTTCTGGAAAATACTTCTGTTGTCACTATAGTTAGCTAATTTGGTTTAAAAAGTCACATATTTTCCTCTAAGCTTTGAGTTAGAGAAAATAAAATACTGTAGAATCTGGGAGAATCTCAATATTGGCCAAGAGAATTTTAAAGCAGTGAACTAAGATAAGAAAAGAAGTGAGAGGTGAGTGAAGGTCTCAAGTCAAATGGAAGAGGAAAGAACCCAACTGTTTGTGACAAATAGAGGGAGGGCAGCTGGTGACCAGCCTGGTGACCTTATTTATTACATGGGGAGGAGAGTTGGCCAATGACAGGAATAAAGGAAAACCATATCCTCCCTTGGGGACAAGGTATAAAGATCAAGGCTCCTGTGAAGTCTTGCATGTCCTGCAATGATGGCGGTGATAATGACCACAGCAGTCCCTAGAGTGTGACACCGGAGTGAAGGGGAGGAAAAACATGCCCACACGGAAATGAGGAGCTTGCTGCAGGAGATGGAAAGCCGTCGTTTGATTCCAAGCTCTTTTGACAGGAAACCCACGTCTCTCCCAGATTAGAGTTGTCTCCCTTCCCACCACACCATTTGGGTAGAACTAAAGTTAAGGAATGGCCATAGGATTTTCTTTAAGGTCCTGCGTATTGAGGATGGGGGCACTCATGCACTGGCAGCAATTCCTTTCCTGCTGTGAAAATACACCATTTCCGTCTCTAAACAACAACAGCAAAGCAGGGAAGAGAAGAAGATGGTTTGGGCAGAGATTTTTACCATAATGCAAAAAATTTTCTGAGTAAAAGGAAAGTCCATTTCGGAAGGATGCTCCCTCTTAACTTTACAAGGCGTCAGGGAAAACACATGTTCTTGCCACTATTCAATATTTCACTCTCCTGTCGTGTTCTCCATTACTTCTCAATCATGAATTAGTTATAACACTGACTACATCTTACTGAAATTTGAATTCATTTTGATGGATCTATCTATCTTTTTGAGTAAGTATTCTGTGGCATGTATTACCGCACAAAGGAAACACTTCCTACAAGTGTAAAACCTTAAGCACAAGATGAAGATGGCGTGGGGAAAATTGGAGCTGCAGGACTAATGCTACGATTGTGCAGTCTTCCGAAAGAAATTGAAGCATACACGTCACAAGATAGATTTGGGTTTTGTTCTTTTCAATTATTGCGAAAAAAATTAACCTTGAAACTGTGTAAAAAAAAAATCCTTTTTTAAAAAATTTTGGACGTAATAATACTCAGCGAGCAGGCTAAATGGGGTGACAGAAAGCCATCCGTGCACTGATGTGCACTGTGAAGTGAGGACCCCACAACGTAGAAACTATATGCTGAAACCTCACATCAGATGCAAAAGCATAAATCACAGCTGCTAAAAATCTCTCTTGCCTACAGCAGTTTAGGGCCCAAGATACTACTGAGATGAAGAGTTTAAGAAAGGCAGTCACAGCCAGTGTTATATTTTGCACAGCAGCTGCCACCGAGGCTCTGCCTGTGGAAAGTGAGAAAGCAAAGCTCACAAGTGGGTTCCCAGAGCCACAGCCCTCCTGCAAGGCAGCAGTTGGCAGCAAGAGTTATGTCGGCCAAGGAAGTGACTCACACTAAACAGAAACAGTCAGCCAGGCCAGGGAGCTGGTGAGTGTCATCACTACCTGCCAGGTGCTCTGGTCTTCTTCTTCTTCACCCCTCAAGGTAAACTCTTTGGGAAAGTCTGGATGCTTTCTCGGTAAGAATTAAACTCACAAAAATAAAAATGTTATTTCTATTTCTTCTGTTATCATTCCACTTACTCTTGGTGGACTGTCATTTTGAATGCCACAATCCTGAAGTAACTAAGAGTCCCCAAATAGAGAATGCCTTTAGTAATAAGGCATAATTCTGCTTAAGTACCGTTTTATTCTATACTGATAAAATTTTGCTGTGCTCTCTGCAATAGCATTGAATTTACAAAGTCAGAAAACACAGGTTTTATTTTAGGACCATGTATTAAACATATGACATTGATCAAGCAATTTAATCCAAGTCTCTGTTTCCTCATTTGTGATATAGGAATAATCACATTTCCCCTAATTACCTAACAAGACTGTTTTAGCATCATATTGAATAACATGTGAGAAATCCCTTGTCATTAAGCAAATACTATTTAAATCCAAGGCCCTATTTTTAATATAAGTTCTCAGATCAAACCTCACTGTCTTGCCAGTCCTTTTTGGACGTCTTCTTTCGCCCAAGCTGGCAGAGGCTCATTTCCCCTTTGGTAGCACTAACTAGCCTGAGTGCAGCCGGGCACATAACCACTCAGCTGAAGGCTACATCTCTAACCTCCCTAGTATGGCTGTCAGAGTTCTGACCAGTGGTGTGTAGTTGTAGTGCTATGTACCACCTTCAAATCAAAATATGGCTCACATCCTCCTCATCTCTTTTTCTCCTCTTGCTCTCTGAATTGTAGTCATCATAGAGAGAGCTGGAATAGTCAGTTATCTAAGATGACAAAAATAGAAGCAACAGGTGAAGCTGGCAACGCAGTAGCAGGGAAGGAGCCTGGGTCACCAACACTGTGGAGCTGTCACAGCAGTCCCAGGATGTCAGCCTACTAAAAGAATAAATTTCTATTTGTTTAACCTACGGTAATTCTTCCCTTTGTTATAGCAATGTCCAAATGGATACGTTCTAATTCATTTTATACCAATCTCTACTGTAGCACTTGCCACAGTTTATTTTACTATTATCTTCTTAGGTTGCTTGTAAGGTCTTTAAGACCTGACCCCGTTGAGAGCAGGGACCATCCATCCACGTGTGCCCAGCACCAAGGATAGTGCCTGGCTCAGAGTAGACTCTAAAATATTCAAATGAATTAAAAATCACTTAGAAAATCAAGAATGAATGAATAAGGCATTTTAAGAAAATCTACAACTTTGCATTTATAATAATTAGAATTTGCCAGCGTGCTACTATTTTCATTTACCACCATTTAATTTTCATAATAGTGTGACACTTTGGTGCTTGTTGAAACCTAGCCAAGTCAATTATTTTATGTCATATTTCCCTATTTCACTATTTCCAATTTCCCATAAAATTTAATAGTTATCAATATTCTTAAGAATAATAGTTCTAGTAGGGAGATAGGGAGTTAGCTCTCAGCGGGGAATGGAGAAGATAGACCAGTAAGCTATGTATATGATGATAGTATAATATACTGTGATAAATATAGCAGTACATAGAGGTTATCAATTAGACACTACTATAACAAAGACCAGAATAGCATTTTGAACAAAAATAGCTTGAAACTATAATAGTATGGATATTGGTATTAAGCAGCAAAGATATTGTTATAAACCCACTGTTATCAATGGGGCAAACATTGGGCAGAGAGTAAGTGTTCATTTTCTACTTATAATCAGATAGACACACTTGAGTTATTTATATAATAGTAAAATAAATAAAGAGGGGAGAGAGAAAGAGAAAGGGAGGAGAGAGAATAGAGGGAGAAAGAGAAGGGAGAGAGAGGGAAGGAACGTTTGTTTAATAGGGAAAGAATGGTGTCTCCATGTTATGACATATTATTCTGTCATTTAAATCTAACAGCAGAGGAGCTGTTTTGCCTTGTAACGCCAGCCCCTCTTCTTATGCTTTGAAGTTGATTTTTTCTAGTCCTCAGAAACCTTACATTGTGAATTATACACTCATAAATTCCACCACTTCCTCTCAGATGGATCCTTCTTTAGCATTTAAACACCTTATGTCTTTTCATCCTCCAAATAGTCTCTCTCCCCCCACAGCCTCCTGCAGCTACCCGCTACCTCATCTCCCTTCCCAGCCAACTTGCTGAAGTTGCTCATTCTCAGAGTATCCATTCTTCCATCGCCATTTATGGTTCCAAGTGACCTAGAAAAAAAAGCCCCCAGGAATTAGGGACTCAGTATCTGCTGTAAGATAGTATCCCCAGACTCTCAATCATAAATTCTTCATTTTTGAAATAAGGTAAATCAAAAATTAAAGCTGCAAGGGTTCTCTAAGAGTCTACTTCTCTGCTTCACCCATGGAGATGACAGGTGATTTGAGTTCAATAGCAGCTACCTCTTCTGAACCTCTTGTGTGCTCAGTTCTTAGAACCACCCTTTGGGTGATCACATCCAGTCCCATGGCTTTAAATAGCATCTATATGATGATGACTCCCAAGTTCATATACCCAATCTCAACCTCCTTTTGCATTCTGGAAGTGTGTGTTCAGTTGCCCACTTGACATTTTTGTTTGGTGTTCCAGGCTTCTGAAATGTAACACATCCAAAACTGAACCCCTGATTTTCTTCCCTAAACCTGCTTCTTTGGCAAAAAAGGGCAATTCGGTCCTGCTGACTGATTTAGTCCAAAATTTCAGCCTCATTCTTGGTCATTTCTTGTGATTTTATCACACTGACCTGGTCCAAGTCACCATGATATCTCTTGCTATACTATTGCAACAATCTTTTAACTGATTTCCCTCTTTCTGCTCTTGTCTTCCATCCTTCAATCAAAACAACATTCATATCACAACATTCCTCTGCTCAAAATATTTCAATAGCTTCTTATTTCACTTGGAGTAAAATCTAAAATCTTTCCAAGGCTCTGCATGATTGGCTATTGGACACTTTGATTTTATTTGTCACTGAGCCACTTGGGTCACTTTGACCTCTCCCTATTCTTTAGAAACAAAACATCATTATGCTCTTGCCTCAAGGTCTTTGCATTTGTTATTTCCACTTCCCAGAACCTTCCCCCAGATACTGGGATGGCTCACGTCTTCACTTCCTTCAGGGCTCTGCTGAACCCTGCATAAAATATCTCACACATATGCTCATTACCCTCGGCACCCATCTTTATTTTTTTCATAACACATCTCACCACGTGACATATTCTATACATTAACTTATTTATTGATTGTCTTCTATTCATGAGAGCAAGGATTTTCTTTTGCTTTTCTTCTCCCTGCTATATCTTCAATTTTTTAGAATAACCTAGAACATAAATATTTTTGAATGAATGAATTAGTGCTTTTCTATTCTTAGGGCTCTTCTATACACTATCTCATTTGGCATTCTGTTTTACATTTAATCATCTTAATATATAGATATGTTAACTTTACTTCTAACTATAGCAGAGTGGGAAAAAATAATTCCATAAAATAGCTGGTGTTAGAATTCCTTTGAAGGAACTGTTTTGGAAAATACTTTATAAACTGGTTGAGTTGAAAAGTATAGTCATGACAGCAAAAGTTGGCAAGAGACAAACAACAAAAGGCATTGAACTGCCATGCATTTGAAATCTGGACCAAGAAAAGAAAAAAAAAATAGAAGGAAAAGAGGGGAGACTATAAATAAGGGACAAGTGAGTAAATTAGGGGTGTGTTGCAAAGAGTTTATGATATCTAATAGTTAAGCTTAAGTGGTTTGAGTTTCTTTTATATAAACCACCTCTTTCTGCCCAAAATCTTCAATAAAGTCTGCTGCTTCCAAAAGAGTCTTTTGTCAGAAGATGGGGTGTGTGTGTGTGTGTGTGTGTGTGTGTGTGTGTGTGTGTGTAGACAAGGAAGCAGTCTGCATTCTGTGTTTTTGCCACTGCAATGCCATAGTGAAGGTAAAGAAGGACAGAGCATTGTGGGAAAATGAGAATACAGTGGGCCAGGACATAAACACCAGAAACAACCCTGAGTGAGTGAGTTCCCAGTGTCAACAAGCACTTTCATGAGGATACTGAGGCATGGATCAATCTTTCATCATACTTACAAAGTAGAGAGGCCTCAGTGGCTCTCCATGCTGCTTGACCAAACTTTCCTTTAAGGTAAAGCCTTTTAATGCTAACTTTCTTTCTTTCTGTTAAAAAAGGTTTTCTTCCCCTCTGTTTGCTTCAATGCCTTCAGGTTCCTTTTATTTCCCTTAAAAAGAGAAGAAATCTTGAGTTAATAAGTCAAAACAGGTCTAACACTGAGTACATGACAAATGTTCCTCATTGTCTACTATTTAGAAGATAACAATGAGCTTTATGTATATATATATGTATATGTATATATGTATATATGGAATTACCTTGCCAGTTAACATGTGACTTTTAGTGCTACTCTGATTTAGATCTTCTTCTAATTATAAGTTCAAAGAATTATTTTTATAAAAATTAGAAGGTATAAAGAGTATTACTTTTGCTACTCAGTCCATAGCAACATTTCCCAGCTAATATCTTTATATGAACTGCATAGCAAATTTGTGGATAATTTGAACCGCATTGCAACAAACTCTAAGTTACTGTCCAAAGCCTTTCTGTAACAATATAGTAGGCAGCATTATTTGAAACAAGTATGCCATAGTCTGAAGAAAATGTATTTTAAAACAACATTCAATGTTGATGTAAAATAGGTTTAAAGTCATGCTCAAACACACTTTCGCCTCACACATCTCAGAATTAGTGTGTATACACTATGACTATGCAAGTGTTTGAAAATACATAAAACAACTTGCAGATACGTGAAGATAGCCTGAAAGAGAACCCCTTGCCTGGGCACTGATTATGCTTTTGATTAGCTGCTCCATTGAGCTCATAAAAGCCTTTGATTAATCACCCCAGAGCCTCAGGAGGATTTGTAGCTGTGACTGTTCTGGGTTCTGGCAGTGTCAGGTTTGGGCCCTATTGGAGCTGCTGCTGCCTGCACTGTCTTCTCTAGCATTTTGGAAATTAAAAGCCAATGGAGGCTGAAGAAAGGAGGCTTGCTTCAGATAATAGCTCTTACCTTAATCAATGCAGGTGAGAGATTTTCCCTGGCCATTTTCTTGAAATAATTCATTTCCGTGACCACCGCTTCCCCCTGCCACCCATTGATCCTTCTCTTTTGCCTTCTTTAACATGGTCCTTCATTTTAAGAAATAGAACATTTAGAACAATGCCACAATCTCCCACTTCATCAAACTTTCCACTTCATGCAATGCTACCCATTAGAATACCCAGAACCAAAAAAAGTGATAATTTGAATTATTCAAAAAATTATCTTAATTTTTTTCATTTGTCTTTATTCTGCAGTAGATTCTTCCCTGATCCGATGTTGGACTGGAACTTCCTACCAAATAAGGTCAGATTGAGTCACTAAATTATGTTATATGGTTATGGAAATTGGCATACTTGTTTTAACAGGCAAGCTCTCAAATGTCCAAATCTTAATTCAGCTAAATTGTATCTCTTTAATAAATGTTGTTGATTTGTTTTAAACTGAACTGAATGAGGAAATAAATGCAAATTGTCTTCTACTTATTGTTGCCATCTGTAAACTATTAAGTAACTAATAAAAAGACAAAAAGAGAGAACACATTTATCATTCTTTTGCCATTATTTGAGGGGGAAAAACTTTATTGGTTTATTATTAACTTTATTATTTGCAAACAGAAAGACTTGAGTCATCATACAAATGCTTTTAACCTCTCAAATATAAATTAGTAGGGACAAAAGAAAACTCCATAATCCATAGACCGAAAATCTTCTAATTATGAGTTCAAAGAAACATTTTGTGAAAATTAGAAGCATAAGCAATATTATTTTTGTTGCCCTGCTTTAATGCTCTTAGGGATACAAAAGGAGGAGCAGTCACACTCATAAAAATAGGCAATTTGTTTCTGAAATGTTTTAAATGATGAGAGAGAGGAGAATATACAATTTTAAAATGAAGTACAGGACTCAGGCAGAGAGGAGCATAACTGTAGCCACCCAAGGAATGCTTTTGTTTCCAAGCAGTGTGGGTGTGTGTTTTCTTCTGAAACCATGCAATGGAGTTTGCCAGGATATACCAACCTGGGGAATAAAATTAAAAGGTGAAATAATAATAATAATGATTTTTAACACTTGTAATAAGTTTCATACTTGCAAGCCCCACAAGTAACATCACTAAAGCTTCAAACCTCCCATTCCTCCTAGTAGCTTCCACAGTGAAGGTCATCTGTCATGCACTCTTCATCCCTTTGATGCTCCAGGAACTTGCAGTGTGGCTGTTGCAGTCATCACCTCTTTAACAGTGGCCTGTTCCTACTGTGGCATTACCCTTCAGTCCCTGTTATGAATCCACCTCTCCAGGAATGGTCCTTGAGACCCTTCCTCTCCACTGGGCGCTATGCTGAGGTGAGAACAAGGGCCTTTCCCTAATCAGGGGTGAAATTCTCTTGACTAGAGAGCATGGAGCCACTGAAGGCTTTTGGCCTCCCATAGTGGCCCCAGCATTGAAATCTTATTGTTTGAGTCATTCTTTTCATTTATTATAGCAAATAATTTTTGTAGGAAATTGGTGCAGTTTTCTGCAAGGGACATTCATTCAGTCATTCATTATACAACATTTATTCAGAATCTACTATGTGCCAAGCCCTTACTCATGCTGTTGAGCAAAACAAACATAGCCTTCTCTCTAAAGCTTATTTTGCTAATGAAGAGAGGCAGGTAGGAAACTAATACATTAAAATAATTCCAATAGTGATATGTGCAATGTAGGGAACAAATCTAAGTATGGATGGAGAACAATGAGGGGATAGACCTGTGGCATCTTTAATAGGTGGGCAGGGAGGGCAACTCTGAGCCCTCTCTGTCGCAGCTTGGAGAAGAGCAGGTGGCATCATGCTTCCTGTGTTCGAGGGACTAAAGGTAAATTAGCATGGCTGGAAAATAGCGAGGTGGAGGGGGTGCAAAATGAGGTCAGAACGAGGGTCCAGGCCAGATCATGTAGGGCCCAGGAGGTTACGGTAGGGAGTTTGGCTCTTGGCTATTCTCTTACATATCCACTAAAATCTATACATGTATATTATTAATTCGCTTGAAAGAGAGTTTGCTAAATAGGTCATATACCAAAGTATGGATGAAGTAATGCCACTTTGGAGCAATTGTCAAACTTAGCAATGGCCACACATTAGGTAATTTTTAGAATATGTATAAAGAGTTCATTCAAGGCATAAATCAGCTGATGTTCCTATAGAAAAAGAATAAAAATAAAATTGTGTCATTTCTCAATGCTTTGTTAGGGCAAAAGATAATATACTTTAGCTTTTCAGAAGCAAAGTTACATGCAGTGGTCTATGAATTGTTATATAAAAGTGTGATTTCTACAAAATATGTGATAAAGTTAAAGCTTCAATGTAATTAAGTGATGCATGTCAATATCACTGAAAAAAAGTATGCCCTCATGTAATACCAGGAAAGCCCTGGGTTAAGTTAACTCCTCACAGGAATAAGTCATGATTTCAACTACTCTCACCAAAAAAAAAAAAGGCATTTTTAAACAAAGCATATCTTTGGTCAAATTTTGTCCCATTAACTGCTACTTGTACCTATATATAAACTATTCTTCAAAAATTGAAGAATAATTGGAGAAAGGGACATACATTTTGAAATCGTATTTCCTCCAAGACTTCATTGCTATTTGGAAAGTCAATAAGTAACAACAAATATGCTAAAGCACCATAAGAGCTTTTCTACAATATTAAATAAATGGGCATTTAGAAAGAGAAATTTAATCCACATGTCCCCATTAACTGACAATTAGCTAATCATTTGCAAGAGCCGTTTGACATCCAAAATGTCTTGTAAGATTTTTATAAGCTTTGTTTGTTGAAGCAAAAAGATCTGTTATTGTAAACAAAATTCAAAGGTATATCTATTTCGATAAAAAAAAAAAGCAAAAGAGACAAAAATCATTCAATGGCCTGAAAATGTTTTATTATCGAACTCTCTCAAATTATGCACAGCACTCTAAAACGGGACAATATCCCACTCAAGAACTGTGCACATTGGAAATTCTCTAAGTTTGACACAGATATGGCTTGTTGGCCAATTACATCTCATTCACTCATTTATGATTTGATGGGCAGGACATGGAACAAAAGCTTAGCAGTTAAATGCAGACAGCTGCTATGACTGACTCAATCCCCCCAAACAACTACAGCACGCCTACTCTCAGGTCTTGCTACAATCCTAGACCATAGCAATAAGACTAAGAAATTCCTGATAGAGGACTAAATTAAAAAGTTCCCAAACAAATCTGTAGAAAAATTAGAGTTCCTCTTTCTTTTAAACTATGTGAAACAAAGTAGGACGTATTAATGTCACTAAACATGAGTCTTCACATGCCTAACTGACCCTAAAATGTAATATTCTTCTTGTGAGTGGTTTAAAAATGGGAAGAAAATGCTGTAGTTTGTCCCATAAGTGAACCTGGGCAAAGAAACAAATACAAGTATATAAATTATACAAGCCAATTGAATTTTTTCAAATACAAAGAATGTGACTGCCAAATGTTTCATGACTCAAGATTTAGATTCTAATAATTGTATACATTTTTGGTAAAGGATAAATGTAAAACTTAACACCAAAAGTCCCTATATTTTAAAATAATATATAAAGAAATGGTTTTAACACCAAAATTTTTACTATATGTGCTGAAAGTATTTGCAATTCTTTAGAAATCTAAAAATATCATTTTCAAAAGTTACATAGCAAATTCCTATTCACTATAGAAAAATTAGAAGATACAAATCAATTTAAAGAAATAAATTTAAATCACCTTATTTAGAAATAAATCCAGGTAATGACCTAGTCACTACCCCTCTATAGTAATCATTATTAATTCATATATATATATATATATATATATATATATATATACACACACACACATGTATCGGTCTATACTTTTTTCATGCATATTTTATATGTGTAGTTTTTCTACAATAATAAGGTGTTACTTAAATGTTGTAAATTTTTTTTCATTCATTTCAGTCTTTCAAGAAGTATTAATTAGTGCTGACTATTATAAGCCAGGCAACATGCTGGAGAATCAGGTAAAGAAGAGTAAATAAAATAGACATAATACCTGTACTGTTGTTGCTTAGAGAATATCACATACACACCCACTCTTGCACATGGAAAAATTAAGGCAATAATTACAAATTAAACTAACCAGTTTAAATAAACAAGGAACTCAGGTGTGAAATGTGGAGGTTGGGGTGGAAATGATGAAGAGATTTATTTTCAATGATCAGGTCAATAGAAGAACTCCTGTGGGTGATATCCATACAGTGAGCTTATTTCCATAGTAATAACCATAACTCTAAAATACCATTCTTACTGTTGCCTAGTAACTCATAAAATTATAAAACACCATCTAATATTAAGATATTTCTAACTGGTTTATTTTGTAAATATTTTGTGTTCTTTCTTTAGGGCAAATTACTTATGCTACGGGGTCAAAATTGCTTTACTGTAACTTAGGTGTATAAAAAAATAACTTTAATTTTTAACTCCTTATGTTAATTTTCTTAACTTTCTCAGAATTGATATGCTCTTGCTGAAGAATCTCTATTCCCACACAATAGTTGAAAAACCTTAAGTTAACTAATTAAAGATAATAACCTAGTAACTCATTTAACTCAGTCTTTTTCGAGCATGAAAACACTCAATTCAAATTTCAAACCACATATCTAGGCAATATCTCTTCTCTTGAGGTTTTTAAACTTTCCCTCCCTCTTCCCAAGTTGGCGTTTGGGTGTAGGACAGCTTGTGTATGAGGATAACGCTGTTGGGCAAAGTCCTCATCCTACTGGTCTCTTACAATCATGCATCCCTATCCGCAGAGTCTGTAGGTAATCAAGCCCTTGATCTCTTCCTGGTGACAGGTCTAGGAGCTTGCCCACGCTTCACCCTCAGCACACTGGTGCTCACCTCCTGAATTCGCTTTTAGGCTGCTCCTTTGTCTGCTACCATCATGATGCCTTGGAAGATACATGACTTTATTTTTCATTTGTACTCAAAATTTTTCCCTGGGTTTATGATGACCTCTGGCTCATTGCCAGCTACATACAGCCCATGGAGACCTGACCCATCTGTTTTAAGCTAGCCACGCTGCCATTTCTAATCTCTTGTTGGCAGAGGGCATTGCAAGGCTCCTGAAAAGGTAGCAGGTGACAAACAGAGCACATGCTTTGGCTTCCCATTCAAAACACCCCCTTTCTGTGACATTTGAACCAGAAGGATGAAAACAAGGAACTTTGTGTTTGACTCTTTGCCTTTCCTCCATTTCTTTCTGGCTTCTCTCTAGCCCCAGGAAAGGTTTACATAATATTCTAGATTTTTTTCCTGTTTTATCATTTATTCTGTAGTCAGACCTTTAAGCTCTGACTCATTGAAATGTACAAACTTTTCCCATTTCTCGTTAAAGTCTGACTTTTGAAAATTAAAAGTACTTGTTTTTAAGGCTATCAGTTCATTATGGATTCAATAACCTTAGTTTTAAAATTTAAAGTGAAGCAATGATTCCCTTGTTCTTGGAAGCCCCAATCCCACTTTTACATAGGAATAGAATTCCATCAATCCATTTAGTAGGGTATCTGCCAAACATCTCTAAAAAAGGGTTTGCCATATAACACATTAGTTTGATATCTCAAAAATGCATCCCTGTTATCACTAGAAGTGAACTCATTGAGTCAAAGGAAATGTATGTTTTTTCTAATATTTAGTTATAAACTTGAGGGTGTTTCCGCTCTAATCATTTCCATCCTAATCTTAGCCATTATTCCTTAAAGCCTTTTAATATATGTTCCTAAATTATCCTCCAGGAGCACATGATGAATATCCTTTTAAAACCCCAAAAAGTGTTAATATAAAAAATGGATATTGACATGTTTTAACATTTGTCAAATTGATAAATAGCAAATAATGTCTCATTGTTTTAATTGCTAAAAATGATGAATAAATTTGATAGATAATTTGGTGGTTACATTAATTCATTCATTTGATAAATGTGTGTAGGGTTCCATATGTGTGTGGGGCAATGGAAAAAAAATCCATAAGACATGACTCTATGGCTCTTGTAGTCAAGAAGTTCATAGTCTAATGGGAGACAGTTTGTAAATAAATAATTACTCCTGGGCATCAAAATGAAAAATGACAGAAATGAGTAATAACACATTTAGTGTTTTTTTAAAAGTTCATTCTGAGTCTAAATTCATACTTCAATATTTTAAAAGCTTTTTTTAAAAAAAGAGAGAGAAAGAAAAGCTTTCTTTATTAAAAATTTAAAAAGCCGACTAATAAGTGTAGATGGAATGATAGGAACAGAAAGTCATCATTTTACTAGAACTATAAAAATAATTTATTCAGTTGGATTCATCATTGGGTGCTAAAATTATTGGATAAAAGCTTCTTGGGAGTAGTATATAGAGAATTTGAGATGAGAGACACTATCTTACTAGGTTATCAAATTTAACAGCAATAATAGGAAAAACGAATACCATGTGCTTTTGATGTGATTCAATAAGGAATATACAACATCATCTGTGCAACATTCTTGCCAAAAATGTTTAATCTAAATTAATCATAAAGAAACATTTAAGTCAGGCAAATTCTAATAGGCCCCACTCTTTCTTCATTGCTTTCTGATATAGACAGTAAACTAGATGATCAACACAAGCTGGAGCGGAAAGGAAGAGAAGATGAAGTGGAGCATGTGTCATAGCAATGGCACGTCTTCAGCTGATGGTTGTCTGTGGTAAAGCAAACTAAATATTGCTAACTCCAAATTTGCAGTAAAGATTGGGAATTCACAGATTTCTGTGAAATTTCCCAATTTTTAAAATACTACTCAGGACAAGATGAAGCATATCTACTGGCTGAATTATGCAGTTTGAGGTCCCAGATCTAGAATACGATATAATAGTAAGAGATAAGAATTGGAGTGATAGGAAAGACCCAGATCTTGGAAACTCTAGTGTAAGATATACTAAAAGGATAGAATCAGATTTTAGTACAAGATTAAATGTGTTTGATGAGAGAGAAAGAAGTGATCACTGGTCAAGTCAGAATAAGGTCAACACATCCTAAGTAAGAGGTAAAAAAATAACTTCAACAGAGTGTCACACACGCACATGATAGTTTCCCCTTTAAAGCTTACTACAGTGTGTTTTTAGCTCTCCACATCCACTCTGAGCTGGCTGTGCCTGGGGATGTGGCGGGACCTGGCCGAAGGGGCATTGGTACTGGAGATTGGATAGCAGGGCCTGGGCCTGGAACAAGAATGTTACTCTGACACTCCCTGGATTTTCACAGGCTTTTCTAAGGGCTCCTGCCTTAGTAGGTGAGGACAAGAGCCAAAAAGCAGAGGTCATAAGTACTAGTCCTGATAGCACAGTCCCAACTTTATAATCTTTCAGTCACCCATTTTGCCCTCCTTTACATCTTTTTCTCTCTAAAGAATTTTGCTAATTTGAGAAAACATTGATAACTTGCATCATTTTGTTTTTCACATTTTTTGGTCTCCATACTTACAATTATTCAGTCACTGTTTCTGAGTGCCTACTCTGGGCCAGGGATGATCATAGATGCTAAAGATACAGTAAAGAACAAAAAAAAGAAAAAAAAATCCTGCCCAACCCTATACTTGCCCTTATGGAGCTTAGATTCCATTGGAAATATAGACAATATAACAAATAAGTGAATGATATTTTAGAAAGTAATAAACGCTATGAAGGGAAATCCAGCAGAGTTAGAGTAGGGCCCATTTCACATAGTTCGCTATTTGGGAACAGCATTCCTTCACTGCAAAAACATACCCGTTTTTTACATACAACTCTTGTCTTAGTCTTCCAGGAAGATTTATTCCTATTTTTTGTCAGAAACTGTCAAGGCCTTGAGATGTTATCTTCCTTGCAAGCTAACAAATTGACCTGCTATAATTTCATAGATGCTGGCAGAAGACATGAGACTTTGAGATCAAGCAACCTAAACAACCCAAGTGTCCATCACTGGGATTTATATATATATATATATATATATATATATATATATATATATATATATATCACATGAACACACAAAGTGGATTATTATTCAGCTATGAGGAAACATGTTGCAACAACATGGATGGAACTTGAGGGCATTATGCTAAGAGTGACAAGTTAGATAATGACAAATACTACATGGTATCACTTATATGCGGAATTAGAAAAAAATTAAATCCATAGAAACAGAAGGTAGAAAAGTGGTTGTCAGAGGCTCAGGGAGGGGGATATCGGGAGAGGTTGGTGAAAGGATATACACTTTCAGCTGTAAGATAAGTAAGTTCTGAGGAGCTAATCTAAACCATGGTGACTATAATTGATGATACTGTATTGTATAATTAAAAGTTGCTAAGAGTAGAACTTAAATATTTTCGCACAAAAAGATCACTATGTAAGATGATGGATGTGTTAATAAGTTAGATGGAAGGGATACTTCCACAATGTTTATGTATATCAGATCACCATAATGTAAGCTTTAAATATCTTACCATCTTGTTTGTCAATTTTACCCCACTGAAGCTGAAAATTAAAGAATGCGAGGCACATTACTACTTACTCACAAAATTCTCTAGCAAAGCTGAGGCAGCTGTGCACCAGGAAGTGTGCACCAGAGGCAAAATTCAGCCCTTCCCTAAATGTGGGTGTTTTCACACAACGTCTTGGTTTCCTAGAACTCAGAGCCTCAGAGGTGAGAGCGATTAGGTGAACTCACAAGAATAAACAGCTTTAGTGAAAAATGAGTATTAAAATATTTCAAAACTGTCTTTGTAAAATTCTCACATGTAGACATTCTATAAATAAAAGATATTAAGGATACTCCTTGAATAACAGAAGTTATTATGATGATATAACTTAAGTTATATTTCATGCTACTTTTAGGTACTTCTTAATAATAGAATGCAATTCAGAAACATGTTGCATCAGTGAGAATGCTAAGTAAATCATTCATGTGAATTAACATGTCATAGCAGAAAAACAGACCCCTGATATGACAGGTTGCAGAAACAAGAAGGAGATACAAAATCTTGGATGCTCAGTATATTTTATCCTCAGTGAAAGGAATCTAGAAAGAAATCTAGAAAGCTCTGTATGCACACTTCTTACCAGGACTTAAAACTTTCATGGACATTCAACTGTGTAATCTATGTTTAGCCATACTGAATACCCACAGAAGATTATTAGTCAACTCAAAATGCATCTAAATTTATAGTTAAGTTTTTTAATATGTATTTTCAAAAATTCACCTTTCTAATGGAGAGAAAAAGTAAGACCAAGTCATTGGTTACATTCAGCCTTAATTTGACATCTTGATTTTGTCAGTAGACTCTACGACTTAGGTGCCCACATTCTACTTGAGGAAATATAGTCGAATACTGGCAACCAAGCTAATTTGATTTTTCCATCACCTTAACTTCTAGACCATACCTAACACAAGAATACTGGTTGATGCTGCTACTACTACTAAGGATAATAACAGTAATGTGTGCCACGATTTTAAATAGTTTTAAAAATGTTTTGTAAATAATCTTTCCCAATCCTCCAAAATAGAATGGAAAGTGATACATAAGATAATGAAATCTGGAGACGTAGTGTACATATTTAACATTCTTGCTGCCACTTCTCTTCCCATACCAAATGGCAGACATTTCTAATTACTCTTTCTCACTAAGTGTAGATGCTCTTCAGAATCTTTCTCAGTTTCAGTAGATGCGTAGGCAGCCAGTTCCATTATATCATTGTTGGCATGACAAGAAAAAAAGTGTATTTTTGCTATTCCTGACATAACACAACCCATTCTGTTACAGATAAAGAAATGTTCGCAAAATGATTACACAGCAAATTAGTGAGAGTTAGGACAACAATATGCTTCATCTCCCTGCCTCAGCCCAGTGCTCTTTCTACTGTCCCATGAGTAGTTTGTCAGACGATAGCACTCAAATGAGTAATCGGATTCTGGTTTCAAGATTTAAAAGCTCACAGTAGTTTTTAAATTTCATTATTCAGGAAGCTGTTCTAATAAAGAGACTTTGGTCCAATATATTTACTACCTCATCTGGCCACCATTCCTTACACAGCAAGTATAATCGGTTATCTCTCGGGGGCAGAGGGTGATTTCAGCAGTTGCCGAAATACACGCATTTATAACGACTGCTAGCATGTTCACATCTGACAAAAATGCACACAATCAATCTCAAAACATCACCAGCCCTTCACATAGAAGGATTCTAGCTACATGTGAGGAGGAACTGATCAAAGTCAGCTAAGACTAATAAACATGAAAAAAGAGCTGAACAGAAAGACAGATGCCTATGAGTACTTCTTACCATTTAAGACAACTTATAATTCTATCCTTTCTGTGAAAAATAGACAACGGACTGATTGCTATTGTTTTACTGATTAACTATTCTCTCTGCTTTTTCCCAAAAGGCACCCAGGCAAACTTTGCTTAGTAAATATTGACACCTGTAAACCAAGCTGGCTAATGCCGTTGGCTCTCCAGCTATCTTCCCATCTGTTGCCTGAGAATTTTAAGTAACGTATTTTGGGACTCTTGCTCTCTTTTCATTGTAAACTGTAAAAAATGCTACCCAGAAGCTAATCCAAAAGCCACATGGCCCTAGAGGGGCCTGTGGTAAGGAAAGGGAAATGTAGCCTAATATGTAAAATGCATATCCCACTGGCCTCCTCGGCCACCCCGTCTTTAGTTAACAGCATGCCGGGGTAATCTGCTTAGTTACCAAGTGGAGCTTTTTTCCCTCTTCCCCATGAGATCACCCAGACCACGATCAAAGCCCAAACGCACTCTCTGCCAGCTCTATTGTTCCCCAGAGTGGGATTAATGGCTAATTATGTCAGGTCACTCATCCAGATGGCCTCTCAGATGTTCCTTTTCATTGCTGACCTTCCATATGCCCCTTTGACCTTGAGGTTTATTTCCATGGAAACATGAAGCCTCAGTTTCCTTGCTGAGATTGCCAAGAATTGGCCAAAAAGAGGGATATGGGATAATCTACCCACACTTTGTATTCTGCTTCCATCTCATGCCTTGTTAAATTCAATGAATAGATAAAAAATGCTATCTGGTCCCAGCTGAGTGATGACCATGGTCATGATTCTATGTTACATGCTATGTTTTTTAAATTAGCAGACAGCTTTGTACATGGAAATGTGCATTCAATTTGAAGAACATCAATCGCCATAATGTGATCTTTTTATCTCATTAATGTTAAGCAAGGGTAATAGAATGGAATTACAAAATATCACTGTGAAAGGAATACAATTCAGAGAATTATAGATATACCCATTAAAGCCCTAGAGATGTTTGGATAAGTCAACTTGTTCAGTT
Organism: Eonycteris spelaea; assembly: GCA_003508835.1. Classification (NCBI taxonomy): domain Eukaryota; kingdom Metazoa; phylum Chordata; class Mammalia; order Chiroptera; family Pteropodidae; genus Eonycteris; species Eonycteris spelaea. Next base: position 12,411,058 of record PUFA01000018.1, on the reverse strand, counting down.
TCATAAATTAAAGATTCTTTACTTACTACCTTTTCTGGGCTTTAAATTCTAGCCTCAGATGTTGAACTTAATCTGAAGAAGGATTTTAAAGTGTTTAGTAAAATGGAGAAATTTTCTCAAAACTACTAAATAAGTAAATAAAAATAGGAGACTGACTCATGAACTCAAATAAAAAAGGTTGAATATGTATTTGATGTGATGAAATGTATTTCCCTTTATAGTTTAAAGAAGACTAAAGAGTAATTCAAATATCTAAAATATGGAGGCTAATTCACCTCGTCTGAATTCATCTAAGAATGAAATGTCTCTCTGCTCTATGTATGAGTTCATAAAAGCAGTGAGTTCTCACGGGGAATGTAAGCAGAGTGGGAAGGTATTTATATATGTCCAAATTCCCCTGGCAGGGTGGCAATTTATGCATGTCCCCACCAATGGTCAGTAAGCTGCAGAGTCTACCTGAGAGTTATCAGTTTATGTAAGAAGAAAATCAGAGAGCTAGGTGAAAGAAAGGATTTTGTTCATCGTATTATTCTTGATTGGCCATTTTGCCTTCTGAATCCAGAAGGGAAGACTTGGATCAAAAGGAAGACCCCCTCCACACACACACACACAGTCAATGGCACCCAAACCCCTCCACACCTCGCTCACGGGGCTCTACGGCCCTTGGGAAACTTTGATGGCACCTTGTTCACTGCTCACAACAGCATCTCTCTCCAGTATCTCCAGTGCCCAGCACAGTGTCTAGCATAAGTTAGGTTTCTAAAACCTTGCCAAATGAATAAATATGGAATAAATGTTAGTACCACCTACTGTGTGCCAGGTATCTTGTGTTTCTTCCAATAATAGTCAGAGATTTTTTATTTAAAAAACATTCTGTGTATGCAGACTCAGTCTCCAGGAACATAAATTCAACATATGACAGAGAAATTCTTTCCTTTCATTAAGAGGGAGGCAGTTTTATTGAAAGAATGATAACTACACAGATTTCCATGAAGCGTAAAAAGACAGCACGTTCCTGATCATTTGAGAACGTGGCCAGAGAACAGCTGCCATGTTTCAGACAGTGTTCTAGGCCTTTTGTTATGGCTCCACATCACACAACATACTCATTACATCTTCTGGGTTTGCCATCACTACCCCGGGGCAGACATACTCTCCCTTCTCAGAATGACATTGCTCAGAGACATGGCAAACTGCTAGCCCGCTCTGTGGGCATGGAGGAATGGGAGGTGACCTGTCGACAGTGATAGCTGTAAATCTGCTACCTTCCAAGTTATGCGAAATTGCAATTTAGTGGTTTCTATTTGATTTTTTCCCTAGGAATATATCTGCTTAAATAATTTTTTAAATTTCTAAGAAATGCGTTGTCATTCATGAGATTTACAGACATAGGATCACATTAATTAGCCACATATCCCAAATGTTGACATTCTGTCTCAGAAGAAATATGACCGGAACGTAAATTCAAATCTTCCGTTAACTGAGGCTCATCATAATAGCATCTGACACTTGTCTAGTTTTCAATTTCCTCATATTCATATCCCACTAATGTACCCTCAGTCTTTGCAATAACTATGAGTTGAAATAATACTCACATACTGAAACTAAAATTCTCACGGTTGCTGAAAGGTTCACGAGAGCCATCTAGTATATTAGAATACTGTATCAAGAGGTAAATTACTGTATTAAAAAACAGGGAACTGGAGATCAGTGTCATCCAAGTACTGCTTGTTTGATTTTTATGCTTCTTGTAAACTGCCTTGTAAGTAGTTTTATATCGATGAAAAATATTTGTTAAGTGTGTACAATGTGCCAGGTCCTGGTTTAGTTTCTGGGGATATGATGATGCCCTTAACTTTCTCTTAGTAAAGAGATTGAGGAGTAAATCCAAGGTGCCCTGGGAAAGGACAGGACAACTTCCTAGAGTAGGCGATATCTAAGTTGAGCTCTAAATAAGGGGAGACCCAGAAAATGAGGGAAAAATGAAACAAAATATCCAGATGGGGGAGAAATTTATACCAAGTCCTGTGGGGAAATGTAGACAGGCCAAATTCAGAGATCTACAAGTAGCTTAGTATGACTGAGACATGTGGTATGATGCAAAGTTGGAGAAGTTTGCAAAAGTCCCATTATCAAAGGACTTACATTCCATGTTAGGGAACATACAACCCCAAGGGATTTGAGCAGGCAATGCTGGGAGATTCTCAGTGAACTTCATTGTCAGACTCTTGGTTGAAGTTCAAGGGAAGGAATCCTGTCCAAAGAAAGGGATGAGGGCAAGCTCCAGTCCTAAAAGGACTAGATTGCTAGACAATCTAGGTGGAGCTGGGGCACTGGGAGCAAGAAAATGAAAATTCTCATATGGATACTGGTTTTAGGGACAAGAAAGAAACTCAGAACTCTTTTGCTTCTCCCAAACACTGGGAGTAGCTTGAAGCTGAGTTTCAGAGTGCTAAGCTAGAGTTTCTTAAATCTCCCCTTTCTAGAGAGAAGAATTGGGCAATGTTGCAGAAGGCATGCTGATCCCTTAAGAGGCAGGAATGAAGAATGGGGAGAGAGTCAAAAGCAGGGTCTCGGTAAGTTTTTTTTCCCATAGCAATATGAGACAATGAATCTGGAGCTGATTAGATACATGACTGAGACAATTTCCTCGGAACCTCTCTGAGACTCTATTTCCTTGTTGGGTTGGTATGTGAATGTGAAGTAGTGGAAGCAAAGTACCTGGCATCTAAAAGGCACTTTGTGGTGGTATTTGACAAGTCTAGTTGGCTCTAGAACAACATGAGTTGGAACTGTGCAAATACATTTGAATACTGTAAATATGTTCTTTCCTTATTACTTTCTTAATAACACTTTCTTTTCTGTAGCTTACCTTATTGTAAGAATACAGTATTAATATACAAAACAGATCACTGTTTATGTTATTGATAGGGCTTCTAGTTAACAGTAGGCTATTAGTAGTTAAATTTTGGAGAAGTCAAAAGTTAAAACATGGGTTTTTGACTGTGCAGGGGGTTGGTGCTCCTAATCTCAGCATTTTTCAAGGGTCCACTGTAGTAGCTTTTCTTAAGAGTGTGTATAATATTCTGTGGGAGATATGCATTAGCCACAACAGAGAAGAACTAATGATTATCTTTATACTTATTATATCTAGATTTTTGGAGCATTTTCATTCCACTTTATATTAGTAATAATACAAATATTATGATAATTCAGTACTTAGTGTGTTTTATGTTATGATTTATCCATTTTAGTATTCCCTAGAGTGGCATTGCAGCTTTGCTTGGGATAGGTGCCTAGTAAATAATTGTTGAATGACTAAATAACCACTTCGTGGGTAAAATGGAATCACAGGGCCTTTCTTAGAAGTTATTTAAGTTATCGATAGTTAAGTGTTTATTTCCCCACTCATTCAACACATATTATTGAGTACCAATTTGTACCAGGCACTGTACCAGGCTGCCCCATCTATCATCTTTTACCAAAGCAGTTAGCATTTATTTTTATTTTGTTTTCCTTTTCATCAATGCTATGGTTTCAAGGAAAGATCAGTTTATGGCTCTGGTCAGTTGAGAGAAAGAATAAAAAAGTGTCTCCTCGCAGTGCTATAATATGCATCCCAGTGACGTGAGAAACCAAGGGTGGGGACAAACCAAGACGACTCAGAGCCAATGACCCCCTTCCAGTGCACAGCTCATCAACTCTGAGTCAAAGTATTTGAGTCTTTAAATGTTCTCTATTAGAAGCTCAAACATAGCCCAGAATAGCTGTTTAATGGACTTTCTAAAGGGCGAGTACAAGAGCAATAGTCCCTATAAGACACATTAAAGAGATGTATATTTCATTCAACTTAAACCTGAAGATGTCTTCCTTAGATGAGGGAGATATTTTTAAGAAAATAAAATTTTATGAAAATATTCTCATTAATAAGGTAAAAATTAATTATACAGGTAAATGATACTATTTTAATAATTTATTTACTGCATTAAAAAATAATACCATGGATCCAGGATGATTTTAAGTTTGATATAGTAGCTAAAGGAAATACAATGACATGTTGCTGAGGTGTCACTTTTATTAGTCTATTTTCCCATCTTCGACAGCAGGGTAACTTTCAACTCTCTTCAGCTGCTCAGACTCTTTATTTGGTACTTTATTTGATCTACTGTCTAATCTAAATAACCAGATTAACTTGGATTTGAGTGAAGAGGACATGGAGAAATATCAGAGAGAAATTACGAATGGGACTGTTTCCTTATGGAAGTATTTCCATATCAGTAACAGTTGGAGATACCCAACAGAACCTAATGTAGACTGGATTTCTGCTTAACAAACTCTGCCTCTTTGACGTAAAAGTAACCAGCAATATTATTACAAAGAGTAGTAAAGTTCTTGTGTTTTTAAGATCAGTGAAAGTTAAATGCCATGTTATAATGACAATTCTTTTGAGAAATATGAGCATTCAATAGAAAAGAAGAAATTGTATAAATGAATGGTAGTCAAAGCCTCAAGTAGAAAAGAATTCATGACTTTAATATTTTAGGATCCAGAGATAAGTAACACATGACTAGCACATTTAAGGTAAAAAGTTTCATAAATTTCCACCACGGTCAGTGCTACAGGAAAAAAGAAAAAAAAGAAAAAAAAAAAAAGAAAATGTAAAAAGAAAATGTAAAATTTCAAAGGGAAAAAATTATAAACTAAATGAAATTGAGTATTTGGAAAAAAATTTTTTTATCACATCCTACATTTAAATTGAAAAACTTGCATATGTATTTTTTCCTGTCAGTAATCAAAATATCAGGTATTGATTACCAATTGTAATACTTTCTAAGACAAGTTGAAAAAATGTGTTGCAATAAAAAAAAAAAAGTGCTTATGAAAGGATAGCTCTTTCCGTCCCACCATCTTGTCCCTGCTCTTTAAGTCACATCTGCTTTTCTTACTAAAGAAATAAGCCTGTGGAACAGAGGAGCTTACACAGCTAAGGAGGAAAAGTGCATTCCCTTTTGTCTGGTGCAGCATCAACCAACCTGTCAGCTACATTCCAAATGCAGAATCTTTATTTTGCATGATGATTCTAAGAGGCAGAAAGCACAGCTTGGCTGACTGATCCCAGGTGGAGTTTGAAGTGCTGACAGCGAGAGAACTAATGTTTAGATTTATAAACTGAGTGAAGTTGATGTGGAAATCATTGCAAATGAATAAATATAGAGCCTTGCATTATCATTTTTATCAACTCACTTTGCTCACCATAACCCTATGTAATTACTTGCATGAATGTGAGCTGTACCTACAGCAGACATGTGTACCTACAACTGCCACATGTGTATGAAATATGTAGCCTCTCGAAGGGAAAGAAACACAGCAATTTATTCAGCATACAGATTGCAAATACAAAAGGCAAGCCTGCATCCTATGTAATGGGGAAAGAATGGCTTGTATAATTCATGTCCTTAAATGAGTCAAGGAGTATTCATAACCAGGAGTGAAGATAAAACCAGTATTTTATGGATGACATTATATAAATGTTAAAATGTATATATTTTATATACTAAAAAAGGAAGATAAATAAAGCTAAATCAAAGAAAAATGGGTTGTTGGTACAGAACTCTATCTTTCACATTGACTAGAGTATATATTAAGCTGAGCTATTAAAATTACAATAATATAATTACTAAAAGTAGATATATTTGAGCAAAAGTATGTATTTACTAATATAATATGTTTATCTTCCAGTGGCTATTGGTTTATCTCTCATTTAGATCTTTTGTTTCTATAAATTTATATATATATAATATATTTGGTGCTTATAAAATTTCATTATGAGTAGTTTTGTATTTATTTTATATGCCTGGGTAAAGCCACTGATGGCCAGATGTCACTAACAGCCTTTTTGGTGTCAAAACAGAATCTAGCCATAGAGGAAAATGCTACTCGGATGTCACTGGATCTCTGCCATTCACATTGGGCCCACTTTTCTTGTTCGTTCCTGACAACTGGTGGTTTGGAATCTCATAGCCAACTCTGGCATGATGGCATGTAGCCTGCAGTTAGGGGCAGATGTTATATACCCCTAACTTTGCTGAAAAGGCTGCTATCAGGTCATTTAAATGTACACCCAAGGGCACATTTCACACTATGATCATGAAATGCATACATAAATGCATGTGTGTAAAAATCACTTCTTTCTCCTAATGCATGGAAATATTAAGCAATACTATTAATAATATGTTCAATAGAAAATTTTATAACTCAGCTAGAATGACATGAGGTTTTATAGGTAGATAATTCTTTATCTATAAAGTATATATGCACTTCCTGGCACATTATCAAAGAAAATCTCAATAATTCATGAAAGGTATAAAAGAAATTTATAGCTCTTCTTACTTAACCCTAATTAATTAAAACAAAGCAAGTTCATGTTGTTTTCCAGGGCATCATTTGTTTCTTTTTCTTTTTTTTTACTTTTTATAGGCATTTTTTTCTATATTTGAAATATAATTTCATGTTTTAACTAAGAAACTGTAATTATCAATAATATATCAAAATAAATAACAGAAATTATTTATTTGAAAGTGATAAAATAATTAATCTTCACTTTCTGGGTAAGAAGAATATTTTGTAATTTCTGTTTAACTAAATTAGATGTCTTTCTTGGTTTTTAAACTAGAAAATCCTACTGGATTTCATGCAATTGAGTTAAAAGAAAAATAATATGGTATCTTAAAAATTTCTTAAAAGTTTTTTTTTTCCATTTTGAAAAAATAAAACAAGTCAAATGGGCCCAACATTTATTCTAGCTAGTTCAATCTGGGACTAAATCAAAATTTTAAAAGTTTTCTACTAATAAGACATTAAAAAAATTTTTTTTCAGTGGGTCATCCCTAAGTTCTGTATGGCCAAGACAGATTAGGGACATAGTAATAAAATATAGTGGAAGAAACCACTGATAGCCTGAGAGAGAAGACATCATAGTCCTGCTCCAAATTTATTTAAGAATGTGACTTTGGATAGACATTTAAACTTTCAGTGTCTTGTGTGCTTTTATATAAACCAAGAAGCTGTTAAAACTATAATCTTTCTTCTCATGTTATAACACCATTTAAACAAAAATACTTCATAATTATAAAAAATTGTTATCTTTAAAAATCTCAGAATATTTCTTGATAGGAGTTTGTATAATAAACAAATGGTAATCAATTTTACATCATTAAATACATGTTGCATAAGTATTAATATGAATGCATACTAAAAAATGTTGATATACTGTTTCGTTCTATAAAGAGAGGGGGGAAAACATAAAATAGGAGAGTTAAACTTTAAAATTTATATTATAGATTTAGATTTTTAGAGTATACATCACTACTTCAAATTAGCTCTTGCCTTTTATCTTTGCACAAAACATGTATGTATGTGTGTATGTGTGTGTGTGTGTGTATATATATATATATAATATATACACACACTTATATTTGTGAATATATATACGTGTGTGTAATTTTATTTTAATTTAAAGAAAACTATTAATAGAGATTAGTGAGATTTAATTCTGCATCAAGATATGAATTATTCCTTAGAAATATATGTGGTTCATTCACTATTTTGAAATGCAGGCTGTTTGAATTTCTCCAGAAACTTTTGCCTAGAACCCACAGATATGAATATTTGCTATATTTTGATCCTGAGCAAAAATAAAAACTAAGTGATTTAGGTGTTTAGTGTTTGGGTATCTAGATATTATGAAACTTGATTGTTTTATTTTACAAATAGCAATAAAAATGAACATATTTTTGAGAGATATTACATTTTATTATATTATATATGACTATATAATTTTATAGTCAAAATCTCTCTTTTTGTGAGTGACCGTTAAAGTTACAAAATAATGATTCCTGGGCCTCTGGATTAATTACCAATGTCAACAGCACATCAGTCAAGAGCCAAGGTGTTCTAGTGCTGTTGCCGAGTGGAAAGAGGTGGGAAGATGCAGAGATTATGACTGTAAAACGCTTGTAAAACATAGTTCCTGCCTCCAAAGGCTTATGATCAGGTTGGGTGGGTGAGTAAAACAGATTAGTGATGATCTGTGTCAGCAACAGTAGGGAAATGCCAGGAAAGCTCCGGAGAGAGGAGTTGTTTGTGGAGAGATCAGGACCCACTTTGCTGAGGAGATGGTGCTGGAGTCACGTCTTGAAGGAGGGAAGGGTTTAAACTGAAAGAGCTGAGGATTGTGACATGAGCTGAGGGAAGCATGGACAAAAAACGAATATGAGAAAAAGATGAAGCAATTTGTTCAAGGCGACGTTGACTTCTAATATTAAGTTCATTGTGAAACACATTGGCAGTTCCTTTTATTCATCTTTGTACCAGTAGTAACTGTTTCTTTTTTACTAGTACTAGAGTAGAATCTAAACTGCTACTTTTGCTCTTTTCATGTGTGTTAAATTATAGAGCAATAGATTAATACTCAAGCCAGAAACCTGAAAGTTTCCTTAACTCTTTCCTCATCTTCACCTTCTTCCCACCTACCACCCTGGGCTCCAACCTGTATGAGCATCTTCCATCTTGCAGATTTCATCTGAGTGTCCTTTCTCTTGGGAAGGTCTGTTCGCTCCTACTCCCTATATCTGCAGAGTTGGTTGGTCCCCCAACACAGTCTTAAAGCACATTGTACTTATCTTTATCATGAAACTATCCCATGTAGTTATTACCTGTCTTCTAAATTAGGGGTCCCAACCCCAGAGCTACAGGCTAGTATCAGTCCACGGCCTATTAGGAACCAGGCCTCACAGCAGGAGGTGAGTGGTGGGCTAGCTAGTGCAAAGCTTCATCTGTATTTGCAGCCTATCCCCAGTGCTAGCATCACCACCTCAGCTCCACCTCAGATCATCAGGCATTAGATTCTCATAGGAGCACCAGTCCATGGTACCAAAAAGGTTGGGGACTGCTGTCGAGATCATGACTATTTTGTTTCTTGCTATGTCCCCAGTAGTTACTACAGTGCTCATCCCAGATTGAGCACTTAATAAATGGAAATTGATTAAATGAATGAAAAACCCAATTGAAATACTGATGCTTTAAACTCTTGGCTAGGGTATTTGCAAGTTGCATTAAGTATGCTTGTATATTTCTTAATTACTTCTTTTTACAGGTATTAATTATTCAATATAAGTACTAAAGTAGTGCTCAATGGTTGGGATTAATTAGGTCGTTTAAAAAATGAAAATATTCAGTTGATCAGCTTTGGGATGGTTAGGGGGTCGAGAGCAGAGGGTGAGAATTACCTTCACTTGGGCTTTAAGAACAACTGGAAATGTACAATTAAGGAGGCAGAACTCTTTTATGGGAAAATATTCAAAGACTAGAATGGAAAAGGCATTTTTTGGAGTAAAAAGAGGCACCATAATTTATAAAAGGAAAATTAAAGGGAATGTAAAGAAAAAACTAGGGAAATGGATTAGAAGTGGTGTGTGCATATTGAGGATTAGAAGTCAGTTTCCACTTTATCTTTAAAAGAAGAAAAATAGATAATTGACACTAGCATGTCCTATACTCCAGCATTTCCTCTCCCAACTGCACCTCAGAAAAGCTTTTGCATAGTGCACCAGAAGGCAAGCACAGGCCATTCACATCAGTTCTCTAGAGAAGAAAAAAAAAATACCGAAAACAACCTAAATTTCCTTCATCAGGAAAATGGATAAACACATTGTAGTGTATTCATGCAATGGAATACGACTTATCAGCAAAATGAATGAAACAGTAGCCACCTGTGTCAAAAAGAATGAATATCAAAAACAAAATGAGTGAGAAATGCAATATATGTAACACGGGACCATTTTAAAACTTCAAAACAAAAGAAAAACAATATATTGCTTAGAGATAAATACATATATAATGGAAAAGGAAGACACTGATTTTTAAAATTAGGTTAGTTACCATTTGAGAGGGTACATGGGATCCAAGAGAAGTAAGAAGGTTGTTCAAACAATATTGGTGTGGTTCTATTATGCTCTATAATTTATGCATATTTTACACATATCCTTTTGCATGTATCAAATACTTCACACTTTTAAAATGAGAATAAATATTAAGTAACCCCAGTGTATAAAGATTAGACCCAAAGTCTCTATTATAAAATATATGAACAGAAAAACAAACCTCAAAATGTAAGAGTACTGGGTGGTAAGTGAAGCAGTAGATAAAACCGTTACATAAGCTGCAGGTGCTGTACGCATTGAAGAAGTGGCATTGATCATGATCATGTAATACTATTGATAGACTAGTGAAATTTTTGTTTCCCCTACAAGGCAAATAATATAAATGGGATTCAAAAAAACTAGAAAACTCAGAACTCATTGACCAATGACATGTTTTTAAAGGATACTGGTTCGTTGGGCTACAGCCCTAGTCCCTGAGACAGGCATTAACCATATCACGGCAGTCTGTGTAGACAATAATTAGACAAGAGCGGAATGACCACAAATCCTACTGAGGATGTGGAATGTGGTCTTGAGCAAAGTGGGGCCTATAGTATAACCTGGCACACGATCACTCAGAAAATATTTACTGAATGAAGTTTAAAAAGTAAAAGTTGCAACTCTTCATATTGCAGTAGAGTAAGCTTCTAATAGAGTCCACCTGTGTGAATTAATAAACCTTACTTTGGAAAATGGGCTGAGGTCAGCATGACTAGTTCAACTCTTTGTTCAGCATTCTCTTCAAACCTCACTTCCAGGTGGCTAAGAGCAGTGCAGGAATGAAAAAAATATTTTTCCTTAGCCAGAGTCCCCAAAAGAGAGGAGAAAAAAATGCAACATACACTTTGGCAGGTGACTTCCTTTCTCTCCTCAAAAAGCAGGGAGGAGATGTAGGGTCATAGATATCTCTGTGGGTTTTCCCTTAACTAGTATTTTTTAATTGTGGCAAACTATGCATAACATAAAATTTATCATTTTAACCATTTTAAGTGTACAGTTCAGTGACATTAAATGCATTCACGCTATTATACAATCATTGCCATAATCCATCCTTAGAACTTCATATTCCCAACTGAAATTCTGTGCCCAGTGAATAGTAATTCCACCTTCTCCCAGCCCCTGGCACCACCATTTCACTTTCTGTCTCTAAGAATTTAACTACTCCTGATACCTTATATAAGTAAAATTATACAATATTTGTCCTTTTATGACTGGCTTATTTCACTTAGTATAATGTCCTCAAGGGTCATTCATGTTGTAGCATGTGTCAGAATTCCTTCTTGTTTAAGGCTAAATAATATTCCATTGTATGTACAGACCACAGTTTGTTGATCCATTCATCCATCTGTGGACGCTTGGGTTGCTTACACCTATTGACTATTGTGAATTATGCTGCTATAAATATTGGAGTACAAATATCTGTTTGAGTTTCTGCTTTCAATTCTTTGGGGTATATATCTAGAAGTGGAATTGCTGAATCATATAGTAATTCTATTTTTACTTTTTTGAGGAACAATCATACTGTTTTCCATACTGGCTGCACCATTTTACACTCCCACCAGAAATGTACAAGGGTTCCAATTTCTCTACATCCTTGCCAACGCTTGCCATTTTTTGGTATGTTTTTAATAGCCATCATAATGAGTGTGAAGTGGTTAGTCTTTTTAAAATAATAGTCATCCAAATGGATATGTAAACTCTTAACTAGTATTTTACAACCTTTTTTCTTTTAAAAATCTTCCTATAAGCCACTCGTGTATACATCAGCTAACCACCTATCTCTGCCTTTTCATCTCAATTAATCATTAGTCCTTCACAGGATAACACATGGGCTATCTATTGTAACCAAGTCATAGTCCAGCCTTCTGAGGCTTTCAAGAATGTTTCCACTAATGTCTTAGGAAGATGAATCCTCTCTAGGTGAAAGCAGGCAGAAGAACATGTCTTTTATCCCCACATCGATGAGGGCAGCATCGGGCTTTATAAGGGTTAGCTAAAACCAAAGAACATTGAGATTTTGAAACACAACAACTTCAAACAAATGGAAAATATCACATTAAATTTTTAATATTCACTGTCATTAAGCTTAACATGGAGCTAGGTAAAATGAGACAGTTTAGAAACCAAACAGATTAAAAAAAAAAGTTGACTAGAAAAATATTTTAGATGATGTTCAGGGAATTTAATAATGAAAAAAAATGTTTATCATATCACTTAAAATCTTGTTTTCTCCCCCAAGTGAAATAGCCACAAATCTGAATGAATTGTTGAACATTGGCATTTTTTGTCTGTTATTGTTATCATTCACTCTTCCTTCTTAGTTCTTCCTGCAAACCAGCATATTACAAAATCAGCAAAAAACCTACCACACTCCCCGCCCCCACAATGGTTCCTATTGTAAATAATAATAATCGTTATCATCCAGAGCCATGTATCTGGTTCTTTCTGGAGAAATATTTATGACGCTATCACAAAAACCTTCAATTAATAATTCTACAAAGGAGAAGAGTAGAATAATGTCAGAGGCATTAACCAGGAACATCGCAGTAAGGGATTTATAGCATTATAGTCACCTGTCTGTCATTTATGAGAGATGAGATATTCTTCAACTGATCTGTTTAAGGTTTTAATGAACATGGAAATTTATTAATGGGCTTTTCCTGCTTATTTGAAATATGTTTCTCTTTGTCATGGATATACTAATTGATGACTGAAGGAATTAATTTTGTAGCATAGACTATTATATTATTGTACCATATGCTACTGTAATGTAGATTTCATCAGATCCCAAAGGTTTATCATTAATCTATAAAATCTAACTGTGAGAAAGTGTTGGGTGAGATTCCATGAACAACGAATGTGATGACTTCATAGTTTCATGCACTGTCATATTTAAAGAAAATTAAGCCCTTTAACTGTATACTGCTAGCTTCCTGTACATTATGCTTTGGTGGGCATTAAAAAGGTATTTAAAAACACAGAAGAGGGCTTCCCACATGAGGCAACACTGTGAAAGTCTAGGTCTGAGAGGACTACCATCACTGTGATCATTGTATATCAGCAGTTTTATTCAAATGGAAAAAATAGTTCTCATAAAAATATCATTAGGTATTTTCGATGGCAGTGAATTAGCTATTTGGGTTCAGAAGGTGTAAAGATTGAAACCCTGTCAAGTGGGACAACTGCCTATGTCCCCTAGTGCCCAAACACACAACCCTGGATACTAGGCGTATCAGCTTCAGGCAGACCAATCTTGGTTCACCCTAAAGTCTTGGAACTGACAGGGCTCCATCAGAGATTATATTCCCTGCCTGCACTTCTGTGATGCTGATTGACAGCCTCTCGCCTCTTGCCTCCCAGTTCCAGCAGGCCTGGCTGGCTGTTTTGTCAGCTGCTGCCTGCCTGGGCCTGGCGGCAGTGGCCTGTCAGGACTGGAGGCTCCACACCGCGGGAGCCCACTGCCTCACTGCTGCTCTGGCTGCCACTCTGCCTCAGGGGCCTGGGGAGACCTTTCCAGCCTGCAAATAACACTGGAGAATTCAAACTAATCGGTTCAGCTTCCCTGAGGCAAAAGGCAAAAAAGGTTTCTTAAAAGGAAAAGGATTAAGAAGGAAAATGAGCAAAGGCTTGTCTGGTCTCCACTTAGGGAATCAGAAAGAGCACAATCAATTGAATAAATGGTTCACCTAATCATGGGGAAGGCAAGGTAGGGGAAAAGCTCTGCTCTGTGGCTTTTGACTCTTATAAAGTCACTTATAGAATCATGTAATACTAACAAGTTCTAAAGAGTGAAAGTGGAAGACATTTTTTTTTTACTCATCCATGTAATGTAATTGCATTATGTCACGTAATTTTCTTTCTTTCTTTTTTTTTTTTTTCCCAAAAGTGTACTTTTCCATATTAGGCAGAATTCTTTACTCTGTGCATAAACATATACACGTGTACACACACATACACACAGATGTATCTCATTGTTTATCCATTTTGAGATGAAATAGTTAAGATAATAGATTACCTTAAAATAAGAATGGAAGCTGGGAAGACATATATGGTTTTGATAAAGATCAAACACCATGAGATCTATAACGAGAGAGCTCATATATCCAAACTGGGAATCCATTTACTAAAATTTTATTGAAAAAAATATTAGTGACTATTCTGGCATTTTTTTGTGTTTGCCCTTTTTGATATTTACCTAGGTTTTCCTCAAAGTTCTCCGGGTTATTTTATCTAAACTTCGTGAGCCCTCTTCCTTATGAATAATATCTGCTTGGAAATTAGGTGTCCCAGTGCAATCCTTGCTAATTATAATTTAATTTCAATCTCACTTAAGAAAGCATTTTCTTTGGGAGAGGAGAAATCTTCAGGAAAAAGTACTTTCAGGTCTTGATTTGTGTAAGTAACCCCTTGCACTCAGTGGTCATTAGATCTCAGTAGTTTGTAATGCAATCAGAGTCAGCATTCTGCTCTTAAGGGCTGCTCAGTAATTTGCTTGTTAATATATTAGCACACAGCATTGATCAAATGGCTAATCCAATCATACGTTTGTTATTGATCCCTCATTGATTACCCAGCCTGGTGATCACTTTTGTTGGGTTCAGTCAATAGCAGATGCCAAGTAGCCTTTCACACACCTAATTAGCTTATGAAATAAACCAAACATTTTGCTTGGCCCCCAAGGCAAAGATCAATGGAAAGCTCTGGGGCTGAATTCAGATGATTTTTTCATCAACTTTTCTTCTTCTCTTCTGCAGCCACTCAAGTTCACATTAACGCTCTCTCTCCGTTTGAAGACATCTGAATAGCAGCTGCCATGTCTGAGACACTGAAGCAGCTGTAAGCCATAAATCACAAGGGTGAAGGATTCTGGGTTGCACATTGGCATGTGGTCTGTCAGGCTAGAAAAATAGAGACATAAAAGAGCCAAAGGTCAGAGGTATGTAGAGTTTAGAAGCCTGAACTTGTGCTATATTTCATGCAAAGAAACCTTGGCATTGGTGGTTCCTTCCAAACGCTCTTTAACTTTACCTTGTAGATATGGTGCTTGATTAGATCTTTACTCATCTGAATGGGCTTACTCTGGCTTCCTGCTACCCACCCTGCTACTATTAATTTGATCATGTGCCTCCATACCATCATCCAGAAAACCAGTCCCTCCACGGGATATTTGGCTAAATAATAACCTTCCGGTTGCATCAAAAAGTCTGACTCTTCTGAAACAATTTATGCCACCTTAAACTTTAAAATGAAAGCAATATTTGAGATGATTTGGTGGATACTTGTCATATGACTCTAAAGAAGTATCCACTCTCATGAGTCCAACCCTGTTCCTCGCTTTTTCTACTCCCCAGACTAGACCTTACTATAGAGACATTTGCCCAGGGGCCTGAGTAATGACAGACCTATTTGTTGATTCAGAATAGGAAAGTGAGTAGAATGGCTTCCCTGGAAACTACTGACAGCTACATAGTCATTTCCCAAAACGATAGATGGTAATGACTTCTAACAATGAGACGTCCAAGTTCCAAAACAACACAGACTGGTGGAGTGTGACCAATCTCTTCTGGCAAAGTGAAATGTAAAACTGAGGCATGCTCCTAAAATCAATCCCAGAATATTCCTGCCTGAATTGCTCTTTGTAGAACAGAAAATTCAACAAATGTCTTTAGGTTTGAAAAGAAAAGCAAATTTTTAGGAACCACAGTTGGCTTATATACTTACAGCAAATTTTCCTGAGGATTTAAGAGAATAAATTTAAAGCCAAAAAACACCCAATCAATCAATCAATCAATCAATCAAAAAAACCCCACATAGAGATTAGAGCAGACTAACCATTCTTGTCCTTATTCATCAGGGCATATGGACACAAGTAATCTTTCCTTAAGAATTATCTAGACAATTTCACCAACTTTTCACCTTGCCTTGAAAATGAGATCTATAATACAATAAAAATCAAGCGATCGCTTAAAAGTTTACCTGCTTTTAAAAATTTTTAAATCTATATATATATATGTATATATTTTAGAGTAATTTTATTTGCGCTACTTTGCTTTTTTAAACAAAAAAATATTAAAACCAATGTACCATTTTTAGAATATTTACTTAACATTTAAAAGTAATTATGGTCATTTATTTTCTTTTATAGAACCTATTGTATTTGTAAATCAATCTGAGATATAGTGAAAAGGTAAACTAATCCAACATGACATGACTTTGCAAAGCTGAAATAAAACACAGATTCCTACTTCTGAGAGAGATTGTGGGATCAAGACTATCTCTTTCCCTGAACAGACTGTGAAAACTGATCTGAAGCAAAATTGAAATTTGTGATTTAGCTGGTGGAGCGCATACACTCTTTTTCTGGGCTCTTTTCCCCTCATAGTTTCTCAATTCAGGCCTTCACTGCTCTCCATAAGGAACCAAGTAAATAAACAGTAATTGCTTAAGCTCTGGAGCTAGGAGAGCTGGGTTCAAATCTCAACATTATCATTTAATCTGTTGCTTACTAAAAATGATCCCTTCTTGAAATTTCTTTAAACCCTCATGTTACCAACCTCAGAAACCCTTTAAGGCAGATTATCCTCATTCAATACTATCAACAGTGTATCAAATTATCAGTTTATCTCAGACACTGCACCTTAAGCATTAGGCCACAGAAGGAAGAATCTAACAAATATCTCTGTCGATAAGGAAAAGATGACCTCCAACAGTTCAGTGAGCCATCTCTTCCAAGGTTATTGGCCTTTAAAAATAAGCTGCTCAGAGGCAACACTGAAGTCCCTTTACATTCCCAAATGTAACACTTATAAATTCAACTATTCAATGCCTGGGCTCAAACCTGATCATTGTCAAGGCTCAAATTTGATATCGGTATGCTGGGGTCCTGGTACAAAAGAACTACTTAGTGGACTTAGCAGACTAGATAGCCTCCCTTGTCTCAATACTGTGTCCCCACTGAAGATGGCTGCCGCTGAAGATACTGGTGGGAGTGAAGAAAAAGTAATGGATATAAGAAAATGATGTATTTTCACTCCTCCAAAATTAGTCTTATGGGGAGATTGTTGTACTGCCCAGACTGGGCAACCCGGTGGAAAATACAGTCTTGTGAGCTTGCCAGTCTTGAGTTTGCCGCTCATTATGTGAGCCAAGGATGGTCTTGTACTGAGTTTCTCCTACACTGAAACAAAAATGGACATAAGCAAGACAGGTATAATTATTAGTCTTATCAGCACTCTAATTTTAATCAGTGTAACTAAAGGGGATAAACTATTTCATATCCCGTGGGGATCTGCAAAATAAGGCCTTTGGGAACACTGCATAGCTACAGCATATCTGAAAATTCGTTTTCTGGAATTTACCCCCCCCCCCAGCCCCCTTCCCACTCCTCTCTCCCCGTGCTGTAAGTCTATGGTTTTGTCATTTTAAGATTTTGTTTTCCCAGTTTTTCATTCACGGCACAAGTGAATTCAAGCTGGGGGTGGAGGTGGGGGTGGGGGTGTGGGGGAAACACACTCTCTTTTACAATTATTTACTATATTTAATCACCCAGCCCTAGCCATAAGTAAATTCATAAGGTGTTTCATCTTGTAAAATAATGACAAATTGCATACCGCTGAAATAACTGCCCTTTGGTAAATTACATATTACTTCTTAACATGTAAGTAACATTCATATAGCCTACAAGTTCCTAAAGTATAGAAACTGCCACTTATATATAAAAAATATCAGTAAAATTTGGTGAGTCTATCAGAGTTAGCAGGATAGTGAAAATCTGTTTTTTCTCGCTCATAGAATCAAATATATTTTGAGTTCTTAACTGTTCTTTAGAATATAAAATAAATATACGGGCTTTTTGTTGTCTTTTCCAAATTGGGGTTAGGTTTTTTTTTGAACAATAACTCTGAAGAATTTTAATTTGGTAGTTATAAATATAGGCAATCACATAAATGCACTCAGAGAAGTCAATAAACTTGAAAAGCATATGCAGTTTAAAATATAAATAAATATTTGTAATCCAATGCCAAAATTATTATATTTTATGTAACTATTTATTTTAAGATGACATAATTTGCAGATGTGAGACATATATATGTTTAGCCTACTTAAGGATAAATGTGGCACCAAACAAAATAATGATTAGACAAATGTATAAAATACACATAGACATCAGTTATTAAATAACTCCAATAGTTTTAAAAACTTAAGTGTGTGAAAGTCTTTCTCCTTCATAAATGTAAATTAAAAGTAACTTATGAGATCTACATGTATGATAACAACTACAAAATAGCTAGTATATTTTGGAGGGAAGAGGTGATTTGTTTTCATTTTATTATTGATAAATTAGCTTTGGTGGTTAAAGAATGAAAAAAGTATTTAAACTATTAATTAA
This sequence comes from Eonycteris spelaea, assembly GCA_003508835.1. Taxonomy (NCBI): domain Eukaryota; kingdom Metazoa; phylum Chordata; class Mammalia; order Chiroptera; family Pteropodidae; genus Eonycteris; species Eonycteris spelaea. The sequence continues at coordinate 12,392,689 of PUFA01000018.1, read as the reverse complement.
AATATGAAGAAATAAAAGTTAAAATGTTTTAAAAGTTAAATGTAAAATATATTCATTTTAGTAAAGCCAAGTTGTAAGCAATATACCACTGTTTTAAGATTAAAGCAAACACATTTAAAGAGATAAAAACTGGCTTTTAAGTGAGCAAAACAAACTTAATGTTTATATGAATCAACTCTTTGATCAAATCGAAGACTTCTTCCACTCAATGAAATTCAAATACACCTCCTAAATGAGGTCATTACAATGAATGGTTCATGAATTATAATCTTGTTTTAGTGCATTATTTAATATAGCTAGCATATGTTATAATATGCTAACAAGGAGCTAACTAGTAAATTCTAGTTTCCTGCTGTGTAATGTATTTTAAATATCCTTTCATTTTTTTAGGGAAGAAATAAAGAAGGTTCTTGAAATCAGGCTGGAAACATGCTTCTTTGCATCTATAGCATTTGCTTTTAAAGAGCACACATTTTACCTAAGAAGGAGGTGACGCACAACATCAGGTTTGCCAGACCAAAAGTTCATAAAAGTGACACATGATCTGGTGGCACTCTCTGGAAAAGTGATTTGGCAGTGAGGTCAGAGTGTTTATTGTAGGGGCCTTGGACAGTGACCTTTGCACATCGACCTTCCACCGCAGAGAGGATGGTCAAAGAGAGGACTGGAGAGAGAACAAATAAGCCTTTTCCTATTTCCTTTTGTCATGCCCATCTTAGGAAAAGGAAGAAAGGAGGAAGGAAAGAAGAGAGAAACAGGCAGACCGTCTAAGTAGGTGCAAACTTTGGTCATCAGCCAGTTCACTGTGGAAACCATTAAAGTAAGGATTGTTGTGAATTCAAAATAGATATTTGAAATTCATATTTTTGAGTCAACCAACCAGTATTTCTTATGTTTGCATATGAATTCATCAAACCTAACCGAGTTATCTGTACTTTGCATAAAATAACTATTACATCTTACACAAAACATTTTATATGCCCTCAAAACCAGAGCCAGCCAGCGATAGAAGTTTTTTCTACACTGCAACCAAACTCTTTTTTCCAAAGTCAGAGGCAAATAGCAAGAAAACAATTTGATTTATGTGGTATTTACCCAAAGAAAAGCAATTTTCAAAGTATGTGTTGAGGTCAGCAAACACTGGAAGTTAGGGAAGGCGTATTAATGAGAGCTAAGATTTTCTCAGCACTCGTGTTTTGCCAGACATCGATTATGCTAAGATGTTGATGTGAATTAACTTATTTAATCTTTACAACATCCCTTTGAGGTAATTATTATTCTTTTTACAGATGATAAAACCGAGGCTCAGAAAAAATAAAGAAATTGTTCAAGATGAAATAGTACCTAAAGAAGCCGGACTTGAAACCCAAGTGAGAAATGAACTCTGAGAGGACACGGGGCGGGTCCGCTGGCTGCCAATTCGCACAGCTCTCTCCAGGAATTGCATTCAGAAAATGAATTCAAATCCTTGAGTGTTCCTCTGCTCTCAATAATTTTGTTACATTCCATATGTTATGTTTACAAATCATTAAAAAAAAAAAGTGTTCCAAGACTAAACCAAAAGGACATCACATTAAATCTAAATTGATCAGAATATTAACTTACTCAGGAGGTCCGCTTCCTCAACTATTTCCACTAAACAAAAATTTGTTGCTTAAGAGCCAGTAGAAGTTTGGAAGCAAAAGAATGCTTTATGCAATTTGAATCCTTTAAAAGTTGTGAGAAGTTTCAGCAGATGGAATATAATTACTTTAGCTAAAATTTAACAGCCATGTAACATTCCCCTAGATAAAATAAGACAAAATGCTTTGTGAATGCAAGTGCTGATGACTAGAGGTGGAAGAAAATGCTGCTGGCATCCTTGAGCACTGTGTTGGGACATTGGTTCTATGCCAGTTTTAGAACGAAGAGCAGCTTCTTATGATACTTTTTGTTACATAGAAGTCATTATTTAAGAAATCTAGTGCATTTGAAAGTAGGACACAGTTTGTCCTGTCTGAGACAGAAGATCAAAGATGGCTATATATTTAGGGATGGAAATGGGGGGGGGATGGGAGAACAAGAGTGGATTCACCCTATCATAGATTTTCATATTTCAAATAAAATTTCTACATCTCTAACCACAGCTATTCTAGTCTGTTAAAGACAAAGTGCTGGAAAGTTGATTCTTGTTCAGAAATGAGATGCAAATACAATCAATGGAGAGTGTTTGCAGGCTTTGAGGTGAGGCTTGTCTGGGAATACCCAGAGCAGTTCCAAGATCCTTCTCACACTGCTACCCCTATAATAGCAAGCCCCTCTGGGGCCATCAGCATGATTTGGATGACTAAAATAGGGCAAGTTTCATGCTGTTGTTGTTGTTTTTTAATTTACAAAGAGACTTGTACAAAAGATCTAGAATAAGTTTTCAAAGTTTGTTGTTGTTTTTGGTGGGGGGGTTGGTGAGAATTTGACTACAAGTTGTCAAAAGAACATAAAACCAAAAATGCAACACTTGGCTTATTCTGGGTAATTTCAGAAGAAAACAAGCCCTTTCAGAAATGTTTGCACTTTATAGAGCTCCTTGCAACGTTGGCAAGTTGGGTTGCTATATTCATTGGTACCAGGCAAACCTGAGTTCATGTCACATTTCTGCTATTTCTTAGGTGTGTAACCTGGAGAAGCCACTTAATTTCTGTATTCTTTCATTTCTCCACTTTACAGTGAAGGTAATGAGACTGCTTACCTCATAGAAGAGGGATAGTTAAGTGAGACAAATTATGGAAGACACTTTCTATAGTGCCTACCAGCTAGTAAGTGTTTAATAAATTCCAAGTGTTTTTGCTGTAATTTTTTGAATTAGATTTGCAATTTGGTTGAACATGATTAAGATTCCAAAGGATTCTCTCTCTCTCTTTTTCTCCCTCACTCCCCTCTCTCTCCTGTTTGTCTCTCTCACCTATTCCAGCTCTATTCTTTGCCACCATATTTAGGATTTAACAAAATTGATTCCAAAATGCTTCACAAAAGGATGGATAAATGATTCTGGGAAGCTAAAATGACATCAGAATTGGCATGTTCACTGAGAAAATGCAAAGACTAAAAGATAAGAGATTTGAGGAAAACATGCAATGGAATTTGAATTTTTAGTAGATCAAGACATTTCAAATGTTTTCATAAGATATCTTCATAGTGACTTGGGAAAAAAAGTAAAGGCAAGTTTAAGAAAATTAAGAGAAAGCATAATATGTGCCTTTCACAAAAATGATCTTTCTCATTTTTGGATATTTAAAATGATCCCATTAAAAGATTTTTGGATTTTACATTAAATTATTGCTTTACAATTTGCAAGATAACAGGGAGATGGGAGGAAAATATCATTTTCTATAGCGTGAAAATGAATACAAATTAAAGTGTTCAATTCTTCGGTTAGGAAATGTACTTGACTTCAAAATGAGTTGTGTGATTCACTCATATGCTCACATTTATTTAATAAAATGTAACATGCTACTAAAGCATTACTTTCCACCAATACTTTATGCCAGAGTCTAAGAAAAGCTGAGGATTAATTGCAGAGAAAAACGGCTCTCTGGTTGAATAAACATTACACAAACACTGAACTCTGTGTGGGATCATTAGTTTTTTCATCATACTATTTCTAGAATTGAAAAATCACAAATCCCTCTCCAGCTTAGTTCTTTTATGCAACAAAAGCATTACCCAGACCAGCTAAGATGTATTCTTCAGGATTCTGACATCTCTGGAATGTCAAACAGGTTCAGTAGACACCAAATACAGAATCTCTCTTTCATGTGGAAAGGTTAAGGAAGAAAAGACTTCATGTGAGGAAACTGCCCCATAATTCATGGTTATTTTAATTTAATCTTAGTGTGTTTCAATTTACATTTAGACTGGAATGCAGTCTCAGAAGGAAAAAAATCTATTTTGAGTAAATCAACATTTAGGGGAAATAAAACTGAACATTTAAAAAAGTAATGCACATTTTAAAGCTCTATATGAATTTCAGAGAAACCAGTATCAATATAATATAAGGTTAGAATTATTTAAAAATGAACTACCCATAAAAACATTATGAGTGTATTCTTTGATTAAAAATTTGGCTCTACGGCCTTCTGAAATTTTGAAAGACTTATGGTTTTTAATCCGCCAAAGCTTTTAACCAGACAAGCATATTCTTCTGGAAGATATTCCTTCAGTAGAATATAAATTAACCACAGACACAATGAAATAGTCAGAGCTGGCAAGAATGAGAGAGAGCTGGATAATATTAGAAATTAAATGAATAAAATATGGTGAACTTTTATCAAGAAATATTTAACCATAAAATTATTTTTATTGTAACCTTGAAAGAGGCATATATGATTGATAGTATTATTTGTATATATGCTCCTTGTTTATCATAATTATTTAGGGTTAATTTGATTAAGTCATAAGAATTAATATAACACTATGACCTTCCTGCACCTCTTCAAGAAATGATTGTAGTTATTTTGCTTAAAAGTTTAATTCAAATCCTAATTCTTTCAGTCTCCTTGAGAAATCATTAAATAACTATATTTAATTTAACCTTTAGCACAATTTATGCTAATTAACCTTAAGCATAAATCCAGAGAAGCACTACAATGAACATTTAAGACACAAATCTGTGGAAGGAAATGATTTGAGTTTTGGGGGTTACCCCCCTCAAAATCTGAAGTCAGCTTCATGCACAGATCAATTTAGTATCTTTCACAAACCATACCAACCAATGTCCCTCCTGGGACTTTTTTTATGTCTGAAACTCCATCATTAAAATTTTCTTTTTTCTGTATTTGCAGGTGATTTGATTGACTATGCATAAATTTTTAAAAATCTACCAAAACTCTACTAGACCTAATAAGTGAATCTGGAAAGTTTAAACAATGCAAGGAGAATATAAAAATCAATTGTATTTCCATATATTAACAAAAACAATCACAAATTGGAACAAAGAAACTGTATTGTTAATGATGACACTAGAAAATATGAACTACTTAGGAAATATTTTTGAAAATATATACAAGACATATATACTGAAAAACTAAAAAATAGTGCTACTAGACATTAGATAACTAAATAAATATGAAAACATACTGTGTTTGTGTCTTGGAAGCTCAATATTGTTAAGATGTCATTTCTTTCTATATTGTTGTACAGAGTCAATATGATTCCAATCAAAACCCTCATAGGTTTTTTGGTAAAAAGTGACAATCTGATTCTACAGTTTATGTGGAAATCCAAAAGACTTAGAATAGCCTAAATAACTTTGGAGTGGGGGTAGAAAAACAAAGTTGTAGAACTTCCATTATCTGATTTTAAGAAATACTTCAGTAAGCAAGTTAATGTGGTATTGGCATAAATATAAATATGTGGATCAATAAAACAGAATGGAGAATTTATAAATAGATCCAGACCAATAGGGCAAATGGGTTTAAAAAGTGTCAAGGTAATTCAATGGGGGGAATTACAGAATTTTCAAAAATGGAGCTGGAACAATTAGTTATCTATATGCAAAAATAAATGTGCCTCACATCATAAATGAAAATTACTTAAAAATATAACAAAAACTGTAAGACTTCTAGAAGAAAGCACAAAACAAAATCTTTGCCACTTTGAATTAGGCAAAGATTTCTTAAGATTAAAAAAAAAAAGGATGAATTAAAAAAAGAAAAAAGTAATAAAGTGGATTTAATTAATACTCAGTTTCTACTCTTCAAAAGACACTTTTAAGAAAATAAAATGGCAAGCCATATACCAGGAGAAAATGTTTGCAAAGCATGTGTCTGATAAAAGATTTCTATTTAGAATATATAAAAACTTTTCAATTCAATAAGAAAACATTCTAATTTTTTTTAGTGGGCCAAAAATTTAAAGAAACTTACCAAAAAAAGAGATATGTATGGCAAATAAATGTATGAAAAGATGATCAACATCATTAGTCATTAGAGAATTATTTTGCAAATTAAAGCAAAATGAGATATTGCACACGTCTATTAGAATAATTTTTTTAAATAAGGAGAAAAATAAAATACCAAGATCTGTTGAGGATGTACAGCTACTGGAACTCTCAAAATTGTTGGTGGGAATAGAAAATGATATGGCCTTTCTGGAAAACAGTTTGGTATTTCTTATAAAGTTAAATATATACTTGTCTTACTACTACCCAGCCATTTCGCTCCTAGGTATTTACTAAGAGAAATAAAAAATATATTTATATACAGATGATACTCATTTTTTTAAACAATATTTTTGTAAGAGCCCCAAACTAGAAACAACTCAAATGTCTAGCAACAGGTAAGTGGGGTAAATAAATTGTGATATATTCATGCGGTGGGATAATACTTAGCAATCAAAAAGAATAAATATGAAAAAACCTCGATGAATCTCATTAATGTTATGTTGAGCAAAAGACATCAGACACAGAAGATTTATGTTATATGATTTCATTTAAATGAAATTCTAGAAAAGGCAAAACTAAGCTACAGTGCATATTGCAAAAGGAGGGCAAACACATAATTATAAAAGTGCAAGTGGAAAGTCTTGTGCTCAGTTGGAATTCTTAATACTAAATGCTGTAACAGATGATCCTTGAGGTTTCAGTGTGTTAGCATAACAAAAGTTCATTTTTCCCTCACACAAAGTCTAATGCAATGGCAAGGGCGACCATCTATCCTGCAACTCAGAGATTCAGGCTCTCTCCATCTTAGAGGCTGCCATCTCGATACATGGTTTCCCAGGTCACTCGAACAAGGGAAGAAAGTAGCGAAAGAAACGCACTGGCTCTTAACTGCTTTGGCCCCGAAGTCACATGTATCACTTTCATTCGTATTCCATTGGTCAGCCCTAGTCATCAGGCCCTAAACTCTAAGGACGGCTGGGAGACTTGGGGGCAAAATGGAATATTTGGTAAGCACTGACTCTGCCACACACATTTTGCCCAGTTCAAGATACGGATAAAGGGTGAAGGAAGGTTAAAATCTGAAATAAGAAAAAAAGGGAGTTCTACTAGACAAAGAGAACATGGGTAGGATAGTATTGAGGACAAATCATCTCAAAAATGTTCCCATTTAAGCCCAATCCACTTTTTTCTTTTTTACAACTTATACTCAGAGAAATTATTTGCCAGTAGCTGAGACATAGCAGAGACAAGATTTGGAACCAGACCTTCTCATACCTGTATTCTTCCTGCTGCAACTCTATAGCCTCAGCTGAAGGCATGAAAAAGCCTTTTTTCTTTCATAACCTCTTTGACCTCATCTTTGTGTTCTCAGTTTTTACTAAAGATGATATATCTGTAAATTGCTGTTAAGTAGCTATACAATGTGTAGGGTACACTCGAAAGGTGTTTGGTGTAAGATACATTTTTTCACAAAGCACTTTGACCCATTTTGCATAGGAAGAAATCAAGACTCAGAGAATTTTAGTGACTGACCTAAGGTGATACTTATTACTACTGAGCCAGATTTGAACCCAATCTGTCTGATGCAATCCCATTTCATAGCACCCAGAATCTCTTTATTTGTGGATGAAGAGAAAGACAATGTACATATAGATTACAGTAATAACATGATAGAATTATCTGTAGAATAAGTTAAATTTTATAACAACACAATTAGCTAAAATGACTCATAGTCTCATGTAAAAATATTTATAACGTTCATCCCTTATATCACTATATTGTAATACAACACGAGGACATAAAAAATAATTCAAATTAGGGAAAAATTATTCATAATCAACTAACTGTAAAAATATTCACATAATTATTGTAACAAAAATAAAAGTGTCTTTAATAGATGAATATTCTATTAGCATTCATCAAATGTTTCTAAAACATGGAAGGTTACACATATTATACAGAAGAATATCAGCCAGAGATGAGGTCAGCCGCCAGCAATTGACCTCTCTTCATGTAAGGCTGACCTGGCCTTAGTTATAATTTCTGATGAAGGAGCCAAAATCATACCCAGTCATTTAGATACTTGTTAATCCTATCTGGTCAGTAAAAAAATCAAGGCAGCTAGATAAACACTGGGCAGGATGCTTCAGGGAAATTCACTGCTTTCTGCATCTTGTCTAGTACCTCATGAAGTCGTGCTGGCTTTATCAGGGAAATCAGCCAGGGCAGCTCCAGAATTTCCATGCAGGTGGGATTAGGGTCAAGAGGGATCTTGCTCTGTTGCATTGTCATTTGCCTACATTTTACATTAGATTGCGGAAGTATCAATTGTTCAATGAGAGGAAGAGGGGGGAACCAAGACTTGCAGAAATAATTAAAGGAGCAGGGTTGAGTTTTCCAACAAGAAAACAATTATCTTGTACCTGAGACCAGAGATTCCCACCAACACCACCACCAGGTTTTGTGACATCCAGTATGGCGGCTCATGAGTCTGTGTTCTCTGAAGGTATTGGTGGGAGCTGTAGGAAACTTGGAATAAGAAGCAGCTCACCAGAAATCAAGGAACCTACTCTGGAGAAAGGTTTAAGTGAGGATAACTCAGCAGATAACACCGTGAAAAAATAGACCCACACCACATTCCCCCTCCATCCTTCTCCCTACCCTGGCCAGGTGCTATCACATGACTTGGAACTTAAAGCAACCCTTGGAGAAAGGGGCATCTTCCCCAAATTGACTTAAATGTTTTGCCATGAGGCAGGGGATCATCATAGAAATTTTAAAACTATCATTATAAAAAATAATAAAGTTATCTTTCATACACATTTTAGTTTGTGGAATTAGTTTTTTCCCCACGCATCTGTGTTAACCTGATAGCCTGTCAACAGGACAACTGGAGTTGCTGTACCTGGGTTATTCCTACTTCTGTCCCATTCTCATGAATAGTGTTGATGTGTGAATCTCTGCTTTTGTCATTCCTGCAAGTTCAACTCACCACTCTGTCACTCACATGCAATGTGACTGACAACTAGAGTCAATCTCTCTTGGTGTCACTTTTCTTATTTGAAAAATATGAATAGTATATATCCCCTATCATCCTGAAAAATCAAATGCCAACGTTAACACTGTTTTCAGCTTTAAGCCAACCTTACCTATTCATCCACTATAAACCCACATCCAGAGAGGCAAGTATAACTTTCACTATGATTGTAAGAACTCATCTTAAGCCTCATTTCCAGTCCTTGGTCTTAACCTGCTTGTCCCAGGCCTGCCTTTACTCCAATCCCATCTTCATCTGGTCTCAAACCTTTGATCTCTGACTCTCGCCCTCAATTCTACCTTTGGCACTGTAGACTTGATATTTATACATGGTCTCCCTGCATATGACCTTTAACGTCTTCTGATGGACTTTGACTTGACTTGTATTCCCTACTCTCAAGGTGTTATTCTACCCTAGGTGTACCATTCCCTACTACTCCAAGTTCAGCCTTACTGAATGCAAGTGCTCCTTGCAGTTCAAAAAATATTTAGTCTGGCCAACTCTGGCTTCACTATAAATGGTAAAGTTTGGCAAATAAAATAGAGGGGAAAGCTCTTGAAAGGTTTCACATATGAAGGCATACTGTCGGTGATCACCATTTCTCTAGTAAACATCCAATACCTAAAAACAATATTATCCATGCTCCCTCCCATTGCTATTCTGAAGTCCTCTGACCGCCACCCATCTGATCTCCCACTCTGCCTGTTTACAGCGAAGTCTCCATATAGTAACTCCCAAAGCCCCAAACGTTACTGTAGGCTTGAATTTCTTACAAGTGACAGCATTTAGTAGAAAGATAGCATGGACTCAGAGTTTCAATACTATCTCCACAATTTACCATTATGTGCTGTGGTTTCCTCATCTAGCAAACAAAGATGATAATGTGCGTTCACAGGGATACTCTGAGGATTAGGATATGTAAGACACCTAGCCTAGTGCATGGTACATAGTAGGTACTCAATAGTTGTCTTTCCCTTACTTGGTCTTAACAGTTGGGTTACTTGGTTCCTGAAGGACTCACTCTGGAATACTCCATTTTGAAGAGAACAGAGCTAGATAGGTCACTTCAGTGGGCAGATTAAAACCGCCACATCTCAGGGCTTCATTACACCCATTTTATCAATCCACTACTCTTTGTTTATGATGTTGCTCTATGCATTACTGACTGTGGTGTCATGAGATGCCTATTGCGTATACCGGATATCAACCAGACCCACTTTTGTGCTGTAACTCTA